>OX637874.1:7462048-8773072 GCA_951802675.2 Boloria euphrosyne
ATATGAAGCTGAAAACTTTGTCACCTTAAAAACATTTTATTGCTTTTGGTACAATTTTTTTTATCAATTTACTGACTTTATTCCGAAATTTTGTTTTTCTCCAACAAAAAACATCAAGTCAAAAGCTATAAGTAAAACTTAGCAATAATTTTTTTTCCTATTTAATAGAAAGGAAAATGCTTATGATGCTAATGCTATTGCAGGAGAATAGTATCGCAGTGTAATAGCAGAGATACCTCAAAAAATCGTGCTGTTAGTCCTAAAGAAAATGATGGATTCAGAGTTCCATCCATAGCTGGCAAATCTGCTACATGGTCTTCCGCAAATCAGGTATGGGGAATAGGTCTAATTGAATCATTATTTGGAAGATAAAGATAATATAATAAGGCACTTACATATTGTTCACAAATTAATGTAAATATTTTGTAGAAAATGTTTGGGCCTAGTTCACTTTGAATGGCTAAAGTTTACTAAATCTATTGAGTTTTATAGACGCGCCCAAAGCATGGGTAAGTCGCAAGTATATAAAAACAATACAGACGAAATAAGCTCTGGATATTAAAAAAAAAGACTGCCTTTCAGAAGAAGGGCAATCCAAATTGGAACGGGGGTCGTCCATCGAGTATAGAGAGGAAGCAGTCGCCGACGCCGAGTGCGTTGGAGGCGGGTGGCGCGCGGCGCTCGCGCAAGCGCGCGTCGCGGCGGCGCCAGCGCAACGCGGACGCGCCGCCGCCCGGCGCCCAGCCCGCGCCCACCAACGTCAACTGGCGCGAGGAGATCATTGAGTCCAAGAAACATAACGCTGCTGATAGGTACGTGAATAGCTCGTATGTTACTATTTTATGAGGTTCACATAAGAGGTATATAATATATAAAAGCGAAAGGTCACTCACTTACTAACTTATCATGAAATATGGTAAACCGCTTCACGTCTAAAGATGGAATATGGCAGAGAGGTGGTATATAGGTAGTAGACGTACGCTAAGTGGTCGCAAGTTTAGTAGGAATGGGGTATTACATAAATTTTTGAAAAGTGTCTCAATTATATTCTGTAGTGATAATAAACCAAGAAAAAAACTCCAAATTTGTATTCAATCGAGAAGTTTTACAAAAACGCATTTAAATTCTTACATTTTCAAATTTCGCGGCTCATTGGTCGAAAACGCTAAACACAGTGGACGTCATTATTAGTCTGTGTGTCAGTATGGTGACGTGGGTTTTGTAAACAAATGCGTTGATAATTTGTATGAAATGGATGATTGTTTATAATTTAAAATGAATTTTTATTCTACTTATCGTTGATGTGGTAGTGCCATGCTTGTTACCTTTGGGTAGCAGCCGAATGGGCCGGCACGCCCCGTATAGTACCACTCTCTCACAGGAGACCGGCGTGAAGTGGCAGCTATGCTGTCGCGTTTCGTCCGGTAAGTGAGAGTCCGGGAGGCCAACTCCCCATCCCTCCTCCCGTCCTTCTCCCTCCTCCCTCCCTCCCTTTCCTGAAAGGCCGGCAACGCATCTGCAAGCCCTGTGGTATTGCAGATGTCCATGGGCGGAGGTGATCACTTACCATCAGGTGAGCCTCCTGCCCGTTTGCCCCCTTTGTCCCATAAAAAAAAAAAAGATGTGATCGTGGTCCTGAACAAAAGAATACTAGTGTAAAAACACTGAACAAATTATTTATTTTTGTGTACACGGCGGTATGACGTAACAATGTGGCGTCTACTATTTCGTGGTGTTTAAAAACAGATTAAAAAAAGTGAAAACTTTGAATATAGTTATAAAATTTATTTTGTTATTTTAAGAACTAAGACCAACATTTTTCGAATGTTTTTTGCCTAAGCTATCTTAATAATATATTTTTAGATTGTTTTTCATATGGAGTAAAATACCTTATTGAAAAGATGAACGCGAAACCGCGGTTACTGCTTACATGATTTCTAGGTTAAAAAGGTTTTCTTCTAATTTTAGTTATTGAAAGTTTTTGGTGCCGAAATATATGTGATTAATGTAAAAGGAACCTAGAAACCTGTTAAGTACTAGTCAGACTTGTGTTAAGAATTTCAGTCACTATTTAATATAAGTTTTATGTTTAACTGCGATACTATTCTCCTGCAATATACATATTATATATAGAAGAATGAACTTCTAAAATAACCAGTAAAATAAATTTTTATAATTGTTAAAACTAAATTGCAGACAATCCGAGAACAATCATCAAAGGAACAGACTGAATAGTGTTCTGTCAGATAAATCTGTAAATGAGCCTACATCTCAACCTGGATTGATTATTTTACCACAAAGCTCGATTACACACATGCAAAAGGATCAAGGGTAAGACAATCTTTTAATAACGTTTGATTTTCTATAATTAAGTTATTATTATAGTACATTACATAAATATTGTTATTTCACAGACGCGGCGAGTATGCCGAAAATCAAAAAACTTTATTTGACTATCATAATCCATCTAAACCTATAATTGTACAAACAAGTCCAACAAAACATGACATGAGAATGGAAAGAGGTAAGTTTGGTTTCTTCTTCTTGTCTTCTCCATTTTATGTTACGAATATTCGACTTCTATTCTTCTAATAATACTTCTATTCTATTGTATTTGGAATATTTCGAAATATTTTCACGTGTAGGCAAATTTAGTTACGACTAAAGCTGAATTAAACATATACTTCCCCATCCATAATAAACATTCATATCTTCATATTTTCACACACTTTTTTTTACTGAGTGAAAGACCTGTTTGGCATATAAAATTTTGACCATAGCGTGGCCACAGTAAAAATATCAACCAGTAGGGAAACTGCATACTTAACGTTCGAAACGGCACACGAGGCCCCTTAGCGGACGCTGCGGTGCTGTCAGTCGTGTGTGCCGCGTTTGAGTTTATTACCGCGATCTTTTTAAAGATGCCACGAACTTATTGCGTAGTATACGGCTGTTTGAACTCTGCTTCATCAAAACCGGAGATTTCGTTTTTTAAACTCCCTACTGAAGTAGTAGAAAGTAAGAATGATTTATTGTTTTAATCGATCTATAATATAAAAATGAATCGCAAAATGTGTTGGTAAGCGCCTAACTCAACAACGCCTGGACCAATTTGGCCAATTCTTTTTTTGTTATGTTTGTTAATGTTAGGAGAAGGTTCTTATGAAAGAAAAAAATAAGAAAGTTGTGCGGAAGATTAGAAAATTTAAAGAAACTTTATAAAATTAACGGCGTTTGACGTATCAGTTATATCCGTTGCCATGGTTCCAAAATAGTCAACAATAATTATAAGTTAATAAAATAATTAATCTTTTTTTTGAATCGACACGTGAATTATGAAACTGATATATTGACAACGCTAATAATCTATACTTCTAAAAGTTGTTGTGTGTTAATATTAAACTGTTCCGCTTTACAAACTATGAGATTATACCCATTTATATTTTATTTGTAAACTACTTATGTATTTCAACTCGATTGTTAGATCACTACAGAAAACAAAATGTTTTAACAAATAAACAATTTCAAAAACATTAAGAACGACAACCCTAACACTGCAATGGAGCGTAGGTATTTATTTTAACAACTAGGCCTAGTTTCTATACTGTTTTTACTTTTACTGTGGCTATGCAGTGCCACACCGCGCTTCGCCGAGCTTATATAAATTGCAAGATTTTAGCATCAATTTTAAAAGATATTAAAGAAATTAACCTGTCTCCACTGCCGCGTGTCCCTGTTTTCCAAAACTTTATTTAATGAACTTTTCATAAGAATGCGAATTTTTTATATAATAAAATTTAACAACACAGCATTTAAAACTTGTCGCAATAGACGCAAATATTTATCTGTTACCAACTTATAACATAAATATGTAAAAAATAAATATTAAATTAACATATGTTTCATTCCTAAAAAAAATTACCTGTTTTACTTTTTGTATGTACCAACCCTAGCGCTCCGCTCATATGTAGGTGTAAATTTCAAAAAGACGGCTGAGTTACGCTACTGTCTATCTCTGTATTGTGGCGTGGCTGTGCTTTCTGCTAAACCACTACCAAACAATGTTTAGCACTTCTAACAGCAGTCTAATATCGCAGCAGTAAAGGAGTCGTCGGGGCGCAGCTACGAGGCGGGCGACGCGTCGCGCGGCGCGCGCCACGTGGCGCTGCTGCAGAAGGTGGACCGCGCGGACGCCATACTCAAGATGCACACGATGCGCGGCCCGCTCGCGCTCGCCGCCAACTGGCCGGACGTCGTTGAGACCAGGCTGGTTATTTTATACTTTACTAGTAATTCTTTAGTAGTTGTAATCACTTTTAAAAATAGGGATTAGGTGGTAGAAATTGTATATAAAAATAAAAATTCTGGAGAGGGCCATCCTTATCACCTAGGGGAATAAAAAATAGCATACGACCTATACTCTGATAACAAATATACACAAAAAAAATCATCAACATCGGTACGCTAGGAGGTTCAATAACAAACACTGTGACGAGATTGTTATATACAATATACATATAAGATAATATTATTATACTTTATACGTTTTAATTTTATTTTGTACTATATATAGGTTTTAACTTTTTATAGACTTCACAAATATCAGATATTGTCTCGCATGAAAAAGTATCCTATATGTTGACCAGGTAACCAGCTATCATCATACCAAATTTCTCCAATATCTGTTTCTCGTAATCCAGACACAGACAGAAAAACAAAACTTCAAATAACAATAGATTCTGTCTCTGTATCGATAATGATGAATATTGATAAGATTTTTCAGAAAATATTTAATCTGCAGATTCGATTTTTATAACATTTATAGATATAAGATATTGTGGAATATGAACAGAAAAAAGGATTTTGGAGTGGGGAAAAAACTATAAAAGTCGATGAATAACTCGCATCGGGGGGTAGTTGTGTCATGACACTTATCGTAGTAGCATTATTAGGTTGTTACTCTGCCGGTTTGTTTCTAAAAATATCATTGTTGGTAGATTAGTTGTCTTTTCAGTTAGTTAAATTGTGTTTTAGCTATTTCAGATTCTTAAAATAAATTGAGGTCGATTTAGTATGCTTGTTTTTTAAAAAAAAAGCTCACTTCTGGTCTAAATTCACAAGAATATATAACAATTAGCAAACTACTCTTATATATAACACGCGCGCGGCGCATATGTAAAAAAATATAGGAATTTAATTGGGGAAGTTCTATTTTTATTCAGCCTTTAGGGAATCAGTTTTGAATGTTGATGTAGATAGCGCTGTTTGTATTTTCTGAGTCATTTAACAAACAAATGGTTTCGGTTTCTAATTTTTTAATAGTAATAGAAATATATTAAATGAACACTTTTAACGTTAAGCTTTTTGTCCATAGGAAGTTTCTACAGGGTGCACTTCAGAGGCTCCTATTATCTGACTTAAAATACTGCCAAGCAGACAACATCGAGCATCAATTCTGGAAAATTCTTTATTACCATTTTATTGAAAATTTAAGGAAGAGCATATCTCAAGTGACTCCCGAAGAGAAGCCTGAGGTGGTCAAACTAATAAATACGATCATAGATGAAGGAAATATTTTCTTTGAGAATCTCGTACAGTTGTTAGAGAAAACTTATAAGTTTAATACAGAAGATTATATTAATGATAATCACGTGCTACCGCCCAAAGGCCTCGGCTACGTGGGCCTGGCTTTGATTTCGGTTCAGAAGTTATATGTATTTCTAGGCGACTTAGCTAGATATAAGGAACAAGTGAATGAATCTAACAATTATGCTAAAAGTAAATTTTGGTACACAAAAGCACAGCAAATAAATCCCAAAAATGGGAGGCCTTACAACCAGCTGGCAATATTAGCAATTTATGCGGTAAGTTGAAACTTATTTTTTTTATACATTTTAAATTTACTAATAATCGTTACATTATTAAAAATTATGTTTTTATTTCAGAGAAGAAAACTAGACGCAGTTTATTATTATATGAGAAGTTTAATGTCATCGAATCCTTTTCAATCAGCACGAGAAAGCTTACTGTCTTTATTTGATGAAAACAGAAAAAAGGTTATTTTTTTATTAATAAATTTAAAATATTATGCAATGTTTAATTTTTCATATTATTTTATTAATGAAAGTACTAGTATTAAGTAAATACTTCAATAATATTTTACATTTCCGACCCCAACAGCTAATTGGTTATTTATTATTTGCTCGATTGTTAATAAATGTTTGATTATAATAATAAAATTCCTTTTAAAACGAGACAAAAATATTTCCAACCATATGTTAAAGTTATTTTTCTGACGAAGACACATAATAAACCCTCGATGCAAAGTTCTTAAAAATATCTCATCAAAAAGTGGCGCCATATGTACGGTACGAGTTGATAAAGTAATATAAAGGAGGCTGTAGCATACACAATTTAAAATTTTCGGCCTTTTTTGAGGACATTTGAGAAGATGACTTAGCTTTTTGTATACCAATATTTATTATTATTAAAACAGTACGAAGCAGCGGAGCGCAAACGTCGGGCCGCAGCGGAACTTGCAAAGGGTGAAAATGGCGGCGACAACGGGATGCGGGGGAGTGCGGGGGGTGTGGTGGGGTCGGGGCTGCGGCGCGAGGTGTGGGTGCGCCCCAGCGGGCACCGCACCACCACGCTGCGCCCGGCGCCTGATGAGTCCCTCAGCTCCATGACCCCGGTAGAGGTCAGTCGTTTATTACTACTTAGTCAGTCAGTTCTATTTCTAGTAGTATTCTAGTAGTTCCATCGCCAGTTCTTATGGCGTTCAGTAAAAAGTTGTTGCCTACATGTCATAGTATCTCAGGTCTTAGGCAAAAGGCGTTTATATTAAAAGTAGGTTATCTAGAGTATGGCATGAGATATTAAGTATTGATGACAAATATATATTTGATTTTGTTAGTTTTTGTGAGAAACGCGATTTACTTATCAAATAAAATTTAATAAGTTCTATACTAAAATATTTTTTTTTTGTTTCAGTTAAATAAAAATTTCATTACCAGTTATTTACACGTACATGGGAAACTTGTTACAAAAATTGAGTGAGTATATTTTCTTCTATTTCTTATGCTTAGTGTGGTTCCTATTCTTATAACTACTTACATTTTTACAAAATACCCGCACCACGTTAATATACTCGTACATTTTATTACTATAATCTGTGTCCAACCCCGGATTTACGATATTTTCGAACCGGGGCAGTGACCTAATAGTGGCGCTCCTATTGTAGTCTTGTCAAAAAGTACTTTTTAATTGGTCAACATTTTTCGGCAGTGAGCAATTACCCAAAAACAAACAAAGTAAAGTAAAAAAAAAAACCATAACCCGTCTACGTAAAAAGGGGTAGACCCCATTTTGAAGAAACAAGAAAATGATTCAAATATAAATCCAGAAATGTTGTTGTTGGTACAAAAATGGTCAAGGTAAAGCCGTGGTCGCACCCATTGTATACCATGTCTGTTTAATTATTATTAAATATATTTTTATAAAAGAAGATTCATATAAGGAGCAAATTTCCTATAAGAAAGTTCCAACTTACGGCACTGTAGGACCAAAATTTATTATTTTCCCAAATACATTTTACTGTTTGCCTCATTTTTTTTATTCTACTTACTGTAACAAATTTCCGAGAGTGCAGAAAAAGTTGACCAAAAAGACTTGTTGACTGAACTGAAAGAAGGGCGCCACTATTAGGTTTCTGTTCCAGTTGATAATTGTTGACACGGCAAATCCTAAATCGGCATCTCGAGTCTTGTGATGTGGCCTGTTCTGCGGCTTTTCCTTGGGCTTCCGTATGCTAGGCGCTTTGTGGAGGAAATTTTTATTATTTTTATTGAAACTATATTATTTTTTTGGCGCCCCCTGATACTGCCGCCCGGGGCAGGCGCCCCGGTTTGCTCGCAAGGACCTGTATTATAGAAGTACCAAAAGCAATTTGCATGGTACACTTTCAACAAATTTTTTAAGTGTTAAATTTTTCAGACACTTGTGTAATGAAATTCAATGTAACGAAAAAGCACCAATAAAAGAAAGCGACGAATACGTCTATAAGATTTAATTTACGACAGAATGAGAATGAATAACAAATATTGTGTTCCTTATATTTTCCTTCGTTAAAATTCGGAGTCTGTTTAAGTTTATGTAATTATTATAATGTTAATATATTTTTTTTAGCTTGGTAATAATATTATCATAAATGATTATTATCTTAAAGTTTCCTTTTTTGAAGGTTTTACTACTACCGCGTGTGAACTGTTCTCATCGTTTAACTTAGGACGACCTTTTGAATATAATTGCGCGTATAGCGTTATTTATTAACTTTCTACTCGCCCTCGTTTCATGCGGACTCTTCCCAATAACTAAAATAATTCCTAGAGGGACTGTACATTTTTCCAGGTTAAAAAGAATCCTATGATGTCAGTTATCACTGCATATTATAATACTAAGTCTTCCGCCGCGTCTGTCTATTTTCCATGCTGTTTCATGTCCAATCACAGATTTTCATGTTCAGTTTCAGTTTCAGTTTTCTCTAATAGATAAAGTAGTTCTCATAATTTGCCAAGTTTTTGTATACATTTACTAGCGGAACCAGCGCCTTCGCTCGCGCTAGTTCCAGTCTATAGTCGTATCTGTAATAAATTTTCAACTCGTGATGATGAAAGTATGATTGAAAAACAAACATGAAACACCCATTCAACTTCGCATTTATAATATTTACGGGCTTAATAATATTCAATGTGTAACAGCATGGAGACGTTCCACACGAGCGCGGCGCACATGCTGCGGCAGTTCCGCGCGCTGCTGCACCGCCAGCCGCTGCCCACGCCGGCCGCGCGCCTGCTGCAGCTCACCGCGCTCAACATGTTCGCGGTCGAGACCAACGCCGCCTCGCTCAAAGGTAACTTCTTATTACCCTATAACAATCCACACAGCTAAACGTAAAAAATAAATGAGTTATTTATACTTAATTAAACGATTGTTATCTATGCACGCCATTCGCCATATATTCGCCATTTTAGAGGTAGTTCATTAATTCTTTAGCTGAAAGAATTGTGGGAGCGAGAATCAATAGAATTTCATAAGGCAGCTATATATAGCTATATAGAAGTCTGCCTCATCGGAATTGATTGATTTCCTTGCACATATTGGTCAAAATTCTAGAAAAAGTTGGTATCTGTTGGAGCAAGGTTCGGGGACCATTCCCCATAGGGAAATTTACCTGCTCCTTTATTCCTTGATAAATTGACCTTGATGTGTTGAATAGGCTCATTAACGTCCGCCAATCCAGTCGAACGAAAAGCTAAGAAACGTCCAAGGAGTTGTCCAAATTCGGTGGGCGGTGTGCCATGCGAGTTGCTCCAAGAACTTCCCTCATTGCAATAGTGGACTGTGGAGCAACCCCTTGACCGTGTGGTCTACTTCGGCAAGTCTCGGCAGACTTGCCGTCGGGGCGTTGTTTTATTGTGTAGTACTAACTTTAAGCCTGTGAGTGCCACATTATGTATGTATATAGCTGGTATCCAGAGAGCATGATGGGAGTATACATTCCATTGCAAATCTTTAATTTAGCGATCGTCGATTGTGTAGTGTATTATCTAGTGTTGTTTTGAAGCAAGAATGGGCTACATCAATTGATTAGTTTCGGATTTTTAACGACTAGCTCATCACTATCGTACATCACACATCACAGCATATAGCACATCACTACATCATGGTTTTCAATTGTTGACAACACAGATCTGCCGTTATCGTCTGGTCAGATTATAGGAATAGTGGATGACAACAGGATTGATCCACCATACAGTCAACTTTCGCTTGTATTGAGCCCTTATTAACGTCCCACTGTTTGGCACGAGCCTTCCTTTAATACGAGGGGGGATCAGGCCACAGTCCACCTCACTAGCCTAGTGCGTGATGGCGGAGGTCTCTCAGACATACGTTTCCTCACGATGTCTTCCTTCACCGTAATGGTAATCATGTTAGAAATGATTTGCACATGAAAATATCAGAGGTGCGAGACCCGGATTTGAACCCGCATCAATTGGATATCCAAACGAGCTCGTTACCACTGTCGAACTTTCGCTTAGTTCAATCATTTTGATGAGTTTTTCTTATTATTTTGATTTCCGATTATCTGGATTAATTTCTCAGCACAAGTAGGTCACGATTCAAAATCACCTCGTTATGGTGACGTTTCAGTTATGTAACGCAGTTTATGACGCGTTATCGTCGGT
The DNA here is from genome assembly GCA_951802675.2 of Boloria euphrosyne. Classification (NCBI taxonomy): domain Eukaryota; kingdom Metazoa; phylum Arthropoda; class Insecta; order Lepidoptera; family Nymphalidae; genus Boloria; species Boloria euphrosyne. The sequence goes on from OX637874.1 coordinate 7,472,296, forward strand.
GTGGTTTACTCATTCATCGAGCTTTTACGCTTTTTCCAAGTTTGTTTCAAGTGGCATAAAATTACTTTAAAGGTTTTAAGTCGGTGAACTTATTCTTGTGGACAAATCTTGCCATAAACAAATATGGTTATTCAAACACACCACAATAAGTAATTTTTAATATTATATTACAACATATACATTTGTGTTACGCGGTGCACGCCAGCCAAGCTCCCTCCCATTTAGCATTATATTTTTCGAAATCTTCTTGATAATAATCATCGTTATTTCAGCCACTTAATACTAAATTGAATTAATTATGCACCTAAAATAAAACTTCCTTATGAATCGCTTGGTCCATATTGGTTTGTTTTATAATATGTATTTATGATAAAATATTAAATATACATAATATTGTCGTATTATTTATTTTTTCGTAGTTAATTTTAATTCACTTAAACAGACGTTTTATACATCCAAAAATTAGTTACTGTATATGTATTATGTATGTCTTATTTAAATCTTCCATAATTATACATCGGAAAATTAAATTTATTACTAATTCCACAGTAATGTATATTATAAATATATATAGAATAATATACGAAATATGTGCGAAATAGTTCACTATAATTTTCGCCTTCAGTTTGTAATTTGATTTTCTTTTTGATTCTTTTATTTTGAAGCTCAGTTTTAGCAATTAAAACTTTTCAGTAATTATTATGGTTGATTTCGATCACTGGGCGAACATTAGTTATTAAAAGTGCGTAAAGTTGTGTATGGAGTATTGCTCAACTTTTTTGTTTTGTAACATAACTAGCAGTCGTATCCGATGCCTATCTCAGTAATTGCGCTCATGACGGCTGGATGAAATATAAGATCGTAACACAGAGAATCGTAAAAGCTTCATAGTAGATTGCTTTGGGATAAAATTATAACTTTATCGATACAAAAGAACGTTTACATAATCATACTATTAAATAAAAGTCATTACTTAAAGAAAACTTAAATTAAAAAAATATATATAAAAAGCGGTAGAATTCTGTATGTTGTATAATCTATACTAATATTATAAAGAAGTAAAGTTTGTGTGTTTGTTAAATTGTAAGGGGTAATCTCGGGATCTACTGAACCGATTTTAAAAATTCTTTCACCAATAGAAAGCCACATTATTGCTGAGTGTCATAGGTTATATAAAAACCAAAAAATAAAAAGGCTTTTACGTGGTAGTCCGTTTTGCAAAGTGAATCGGAGAAAAAACGGTCGAATGAAAGCGTTTCTTACGAACGCTGCCTTAACTATGAAAGATATATTTTTGAGTTCTAGAGAAAAGATGTGGAGCTTGAAAATGCCTACAAAAAAGTCAACGACAGCATAATATGTCAAACTTTTAAAATATTTAAGTTACAAAAAGTAGTTTTTTTAATATTAGTATAGATAATTTAATTTTTAATATTAATAAAATAATTTTAATCGTTAGTTCATATTTATTAATCATATTACCAAAAATTATGAATTCTAATATATAAAAATCTCGTCTCACAGTGATTGTTAATGAACTCTACCGAAACGGTTTGACCGATTTTTATGAAATTTTTTGGTTGTATCTATTTGGTAAATCTGAGAATAGGTCGTAGGCTATTTTTTATTACCCTAGGTGACAAGGGTGGCCCGCTCCAGATTTTTTATTGTTTATTTTTAGACCAAACTTTTTATTTTTTAATGTTTTGGCATCAAAAATAACGTTTAATTAATATAAAAAAGTAAGTAGGTATGCAAGAATAAAGCATGAATTACTATTATACCTGAAATACTGTATATACAAATTATAAGTAATTATTTATAATACATTTAGCGCGAGCGAAGCCGCGGGTTCTGCTAGTATTAAATAAGACTGGCGTTTTGACGTTTTTACTATATCAATTATCCGTGAGATAATTGTACATGAACTTATCCTTGTGAACAAGTATACTGCGACTGCATCAGATGTTAAACAAAATACGATACCAAAACAAAACACTTTAATCCTTACAAAAAGTTATAATTATCTCTTGAGAGTGATTTATTGGTATTGCGTGACTTTGGTCTTCCGTGTGCATCCCTCTTTAGTAGGTATAATTATGTACTTTGGCGAGATTAGAATCTAATAACTTAATAGTTTTGCGAAACAAAGATTTTATATTTTAGTTTATCATGTTTTTCCTAATTAATACAACCAAATAGGTCTCGGTGTTTATACAAATATTTGTTTTTAATACGTCTAATAAAATTGTTAATTACACTGGTTATATGCACAGGTTACATTGAAAATATACAGTTATAGTTGAAAATGGCCAATCTTAGGTATTAAATATTTAAAACAAGTAATATCAACATTTTTAACATATTATTATGTAGTTACTGCTTACGTTACGAACCACTTAACGTAGATTGTAGGAAATAAGTTAATATTTATACAAGCTCTATTTAAGTACGGGTCAGTGCAAGCTTCGCACTTGCATAATGTTTTTAAAAACTATTTAATATGTTTAGCGTTAATAGCTGGAATTCTAGTTTTTGCGACCTTCTCAGGCAACCGAACCGAAACGAATACAATTGCTGCGAGAAATTATTCAATCGATAAAAAAATGTTATTTTCTAGACTCATGTAATTAGCTATGGTAGAATATCAGGACTGTAATAATAGTGGTAGCATTATAAAAATGATGGAAAAAAGTGGATCTATTTAAATGATGTCCCTCATCTCTCGTTGCTGATTTCTTGAAATGTCATTTATATTAATACATATGAAATACGTAGTTGATTTCCTGTAGTTTTGTGTACAATAAAATGTTGTAATTACAAGAGGTTATTGCACTGTAGGGTCAGCGTCGTCGCTTACGCCTGAACAGTGTACGAGTGCAGACACATGACGCCGATAGGTTCAACAAACCGATTCCATTACGACTCAGTTCTGCGGTCTTTTACTTTAATTAGCATTATATATTAATGATGAAAACAATTTTCGCTTTATTTTATGAGTTAAAACAAGCTTTACATCAAATTATTGCCGTACCACATAGATTAATATGTATGTTCATCTTTTATAACAAACCATAACTTTTGTAATAAAAGCTCATCCTTGAGATTTTTACACGCGGTCAATACACTATATTAAAAATAGTAAAACATAAAATGTCTATTAAACTTCGGACTCACTTCTTGAGTAATGGTTGTATAAAAGTACTAAAAACTATTTTATTATCTCATTTTTCCCATTTAAATTGAATAAAGAACCTATAAAAAACTTGCAGTATAGGCATATATTCGAATTGTACTTTTTAATTCGCTATCATAATGAGTACATCACTATATAACTGTTGTTAAAACTAGATTTTAATTTAGACCAACAACAGCGTCTAGTTTTGCAAGTTTAAAGATAGTATGCGATTCACGTTCGCAGGTGTAATCCGTGCGGGGTATTTTTAGCCATCTTGCTTCTATTTATATCAGACCTGCTCGCTTACACTGACAAGCTGTCCATCATTTCCAACACCATCTCTATTCTTACCCCATAAACTAGTCTCTTTTTATACAAGTAAATTGCAACGTTATTATATACTTACACGTAACGTTTTATGTGTCACGTCCCTTCCTCTGTTGTAATTTTATACTCAATAGACTATAGTTATGGCGCCATGCACTTAAGTTTTTTCGTATGTAATCAATTTTGTAATTATTTTTATTTATTGGATTGAAATAAGTGATTGTTTTCAATTGATCACTTATTTATAGCAAAAAAGGGTTTTAAATAGTCGTACTATTTCAAAATGTATTTTTATTTACTCATTTGAAACCTACCCTAGGTTTCATATGCTTAAAATTTATTATTATTTTTATTTATTAAGTAATTAATAATTATTAATAAAGTAAAGTTATCAATAAATGACACCAAAAATTTTGTATTCTATTTTATTATTCCCTTGCAATTTCAAGCTATAATTAAAAAGGATCAATCTATTTCGTTAAGTTGCAGTTTGATATAATGTAAATTTGGTAGGAAATAATGGCAGTGAAAGATCTGCGTGGCTTGAATGCGCGTTGGGAGTATCCTTGCTAATGTTTGGAGCTCTACTGGAGAGGTGCTGTGCGCTGCTGCCGGAGCCGGCGCACACGCAGCAACATGCCGACGCGTTACTACTCCTTCCTGCGATTAAGGTATTTCTGCGTAAATATACTTCATATGTAAATAATGATTTCATGTAAAATTTACATACTTGTAGTAGGATGGAATGTGAAAACGATAATTCTTTGCTCTTTACGAAATCGTGGATATTTGAATATCCAATGAGCTTTTATTTTGTCAAGACAAGAACAACATTTATGTGGTCAACTTTTGGAGTTCGGAAGAAATAAAAAAAACTCCAATAAATTGTTATTTATAATGAATTATTTATTGAAAATGAAATGCATTATTATATTGTAACCTTTTTTCTTATTTTAAAACGGGCAAAACATAACAACCTATAAGTCTTAACAACCCATAACCTCTTAAAATGTTTCGCCAAAAACTTACATAAATTACTGCTAGTAGAAACTAAACTTGCTAAACGTAAAATTCCATCTCACGACGAAATTGAATTGAACAATGAATTGAACGAAACGAAATTACTATTTGGTTTTAATAAAAATACCTATGTTTTAACACTAAACTTCCTTCCCAGGTGTGGTCAGACTGGATGTTATGTCACAGTAGTGTATGGAATCCACCACCAACATTTCAAAATTTCGAAGTAGAGTAAGTGATGTATATTATCATTTGAAAATTATGTTTAATTACAATTAATATATCGGATAGTTCTCATAGCATTGGTTGTTTTTTAGAAGCGAAAACGACCCGTGGGATTGGCTCGCAAAACTTATGAATATCCTCGAAGCTCTCGACGACAAGACCATAGAATTCGAAAGTGAAATGAAAGAAGGTAAGATAAGGTTTGTTTAAAACCTGATATATATCTTTCAGACTTTAGGTTTTTTTCAATTTATACTTATCTTATTCATGTAGAATTAAAAGGAAGAGGAAGACTAGTATGTGTATTCCACCATTCCCAAGGTGAAACCAATTTTTAAAAATTAAATTAAATTAATCCGTTTATCCATTTCTAAATTATTTTTGGTAATATATTTGGTATTTTTGGTCACATTAATCGAAGACACCAAGTGAGATTTAAACAACCGTCGCGTCGGTGCAGGTTACGTGTCAGTGCGGTTGCCGGAGGACGCGTCGCTGGCGGGCTTCACCCCGCTCATGTACATGGAGCCGGCGGCGGCGTGGCTGCCGGCCGAGCCCGCGGTGCCGCCGCACACCGCCGAGCATGTGCTCCGGACCAGGAAACTGCTCTTTTTTGGGACTGAGTGAGTGTGCTCTTTTTGCATTTTAATGCAACGTGTGTACTAATCACCTTATCTATAGAATTTGAATAAGAACATACTTTGAAATCCGTAGTGTACGCCAGCCATTGATTTTAACAGATATTATGTCAAATACTGAATTTGTTATAATAATACATTGTAGTGCCAATTACATACACCAGCAATTATCCAATTTTCATATGAAAAAAGTAAGTATGGCAGTCGGGCGCGCTTCACCTTCGTCGCAATATGCATTGCCATGTCTAGAGGATTCGTTAGGCGATATGGCATGGATTAAGTGTTGACAGTATATGAAAAACTTCCTTCTTTGTGGTTGAATTTCGAAGAGGTTATAATTTGTCGATAATTAGTGATTTCTTATGGTAATACTTTATTAGGTACCATCAATTGACTTTGCACTATTCTGTTTAGTTATAGTCAATACTATTCTATAACCTTTGTCTGCTGAGTTTGGAGAATTCATTCTATAACTTTAAATTTATGCATCCCATATTGTAGGTACTAAACGCTACATCCTTTTAGGATAGTCAGGTAGAACTTAGTAACATTTTGTTTTCCTTATAGAGAACTTATTAACTTTTTGCAAAATCTAAAGGTCTGCCTAATATAGAGGACGCTCTTTGGATCTTATGTTAGCCGACTGTTTTTTTTAATATATAATAATAAGTTAAAGAATCCCTTCACAATAGGATACAACAATATAATTAAAAAAACGATATATAAATTATACCATTACTATAAAATTACACGTTTTAGGGTTCCGTACTTATATGGTTGGGTTACTTAATACAATAAATAATGAAAATTTTGTACGGTTTTCATTTTTTTTAGAGGTCCTAACCAGAATTTTATGCAAATTTACATTTTATTGGTAAATACATACAACAATCTCTACAAATATTGATGATGCTACGGAACCGTGAGTGTACAAGTAATCTTGTTCTTTTGCAAACTCTAATAAAATTCCAATAGCTATATATTTATAGAAAAAAATAGGGAATATGTAACATCTATATTGCTTTGTAATGGATGTACATATTAGTTGTCGTTAAGCGACTTTACTAGTTTTTGCCATTGATAAGCTGAGGGGCTTGTAACAACAATCTTTATTGATGAAATTACAAGAACATCACTATGTGCTAATAATTTATCACAAATATTTCAAGGAACTTTACAGTGAAAAAAAATGTGTAGATAAAAATATACATCTGTGGATGTATTTATAAAAGTTTGCGGATTTATGACTGAGACTAATCGTGTAACGTGCTTCCCGGGTCTCGGAACATATTACCAGCAAATATGATCGTGCAGGCGCTGCCCATCCATTTGCTTGCAAATTAGATTAACTATATCCGGTTTTGCATCATTTGTAATGTAATTCTCACGACCTATCTTCTCGCTAACTCGCGAAACAACGAATCAAACGAGAAAATAACGTTTTACAACTACATTTAAGGGGGTTATAGCACATTAATTGCTAGTGAACATGCATGTAGCTTTGACTATTATTTGATCATATATGATTTTAGGCCTGTAGTTTAAATAAACGACTAAGATTGGTTGTTAATATTTATCTTCAAAAACGAAACAATTCTTAAAAAATTAGTTTATTATAATACTAATGACTCACCCTTGCTTCGTTTGGGTTCGACCCTAACAAGACAAGTTTCATTCACCCTAGACAAGTTTCATCAATTACTATAGATTCAACTGAAATCAGAAATGAGATATTTTATAGACTTATTTTACTAAAATATGCGTATTTTATACGCGTATAATATACGTATATACCTTTCTCTTGAATCATTCTTGTATTGATGAAAACCGCATTAAAATCCGTTGCGTAGTTTAAAAAATCTAAGCGTACAAACGCGGAAAGCGACATTGTTGTATACTATGTAAAGATCTCGTGTTTCGTTTCTGAAAATGCTAAAAGGTAGCTGAAACAACGTTTAATCATTACTAATGAATAGTCTGTTGTCACATAAACGTTAATGAAATTGAATAATTCCACAAGGTATCTGGTGGGTGTGGAGCCGCCAGTCCTTAAACTGGAATACCCTGCGGGCGCGCAGCCGCGCTACGTGAGCGCGGTGCAGCGGACACAGCCTAACTATCCGCCGTTGCAACAATTGGTAATTAATTATTGTGTATTATGTCTAATATTATAAACTGTTTAACACTTTCCATTATGTCTTTACATTTTATGGGTACCTTCTTTAATTAAACCGATGTCTGTGATGTTTTGTTATTTTATGAATTTATTTTTTTGTGTATGCCTTTCACATAAAATTAAAGAAAAAAAGTTAAATTAATCTTCTTACTTACATAGAAATTAGAGTCTTTTATACATTTCGAATATATTTACTATTTGTTCAATAAACATAAGTTTTAGGTTTTCACAACGCATGTTTTGCGGTGTATTTAATAATTATGGTATCTAACTAATAATTATTAAGGCGTTTAAGAAGATGTAAAAGCGAAAGAATGTACCCCAGTAACAAAGTATGCATTGTCAGTCGGAGGAGTCTGCGGAGTCGGAGGCGGAGTCGTGCGGCGCGAGCGCGGGGGCGGGCGCGCGCGCGCCGCCCGACGCCGACGAGGCCACGCGCAAGCTGCTGCGCCGCAAGGAGCAGCTCGAGACGCGCAAGGCCACGATGGAACGACGCAAGCAGAGAATGCAGGTGGGTCCTGAAAATGAATAAACACTTTCTAGTGCGGGAGACAATAATAGTTTTAATTTTGTTGTTGTAGAAGTTTTGTGTTATCGATATTATAATGTATTTAACTCTTTTAAACGTCCCACCGCTGGGCACGGATCTCTTTCCAATTGCGTCTTTCGTCTCTTGACAATTGCGCGATGGCGGACGTCATATATTATGTTTCGAAAACTTGCTTAGTACTTCCCAAACATGCAGATTTTCTCATGATATTTTCCTTAAACAAAAGAAAATTGGTAATCATGTGAAAATTATTGCCTTCCTCTGCCAGTGCGTTCATCGCTTTTTCACACAGCATCAAATTTAAGTATACTAAAGTATTTTAAAAGCTCCTTTTATTAGTTCACTGCGTTCGAATGCCCTAAGCTGCGCGCGGGAATTGTTTATTGATTAATTCTTTGAAAGTGCATAATGTTAGTATTAATTACACGCCTATGCTTTTATAATAATATTAAAAGAAATGAATTTATGAGTGATAAAATAAGATATATTTTTTATATTAATTATATGTTTTCATGCTTGCTCAAAAAACATATTTACCGTGCTATTGTGAATTGGGATGTTTATTGCTCAGAATGTTTATGGTAATTATTTAACCTTTGTATTAGGGAGTCGTAGCCAGAGGGCGAAATGGAAATTTATTACGTTATGTCCGTATGTCTATTTCAGCTATTTTACTTGGAACTATATAGCTACATTAATTTATAAGTTTGTATGAAAGATGATCTCTGAATGCTACTATCCCAATTCTGAAAAGGCTTTTACTAATACGCAATTTTTTTATCCCGATATGAATGCGTTACTGTCAGCTATCATAATAACTTCATATTCATTCCATTATAACAACTAATTAAACTTGAAGAAAATTGACGTTTTGTTATTTTATCGGCTATTGGTAGGCAACTACGGACGCATCCAAGCGAAGCGAGGGTTAGTCTTGTGTATTAAAACAGTTTAAACTAAAGTAAGGTAGCAAAGGTACAAAAAAAATGTTGTGGCACTTCATTACTGTCTACAGTTTGGAAAAAAAAGCTCGTGTGTGGTATTTACTTACGATAGGTCTTTATAAATTGTTTTAATATAAGTTTCTTATTCAAGGCAATAATTGCTGAGTTATACACTATTAAAGCAGTAAATTGTGTTGCCTCTTTCTTCTGATTTTTAAAGACCTTTAAAAATATAACTCTTTTAACGAAAATTACCTGATAAATTGCCCGATAAATTACGTGAATCAAAAATAACAAAAAAAAATATTATTCTAAATTAATATTATACAGAAGAAAACTTGTAAGTTTCTGTATAGGTATAATCTTTTAAACTGATGCTAGTTTCTTTCACTAATAAGTCATAAATGCCTATATTACCGCCATGCAATATTTTTTATTGCGATTATATGTGTTTATTGTTGAAAATTGGAACAATCTGGTCTATCTGGCTAAACGGTTTGAAATAAAGTAAAAATATAATGGCAAAAGTACACCTGCATTTGTCTGACTGAACCGAAGATAGGTCATTAGTATAGACCGCCAGTTATATAATATGTCCGCCAACCCGCACTTGGCCAGCATGGTCGACTATGCCCTGACCCACCACGTATTGAAGGGAGGCCCATGACCAGTAATGGGACGTTAAAAAGAGCTGAAAACGTACATAAACATTGAGAAATTTACTAGACTAGACAGTTTTAGTAAATGGTATTCGTGTTGCAGGAGATGCTGGGCAACAGCTGGGTGAGCGTGGAGATGGAGGTGCGCCCGCGCTGGCTCGTGCCCGACACCAACTGCTTCATCGACCACCTGGCGCTGCTGCGCGCCGCCGCGCGCCCCGCCGCCTACACGCTCGCCGTGCCCCTAGTCGGTATGTACTCACTCTACCCTCACTTTTTACTGTTGGGAAGTGCATTAACGCATACCACAAGCGGTTATTTCGAACTCGCCGACTAGAAAAGCCAATACTACCTACTGTTGGGAAATGCATTAACGCATACCACAAATGGTTATTTGGAAATTGGAACTTGACGACTAGAAAAGCCAATACTACCTACTAAAACCCAACAGACCGCCCCCGTCTTAACGGAGCGTCGCAGGTTTTTGCTTACGCATTCAACCACGACGCCCCGATGGTACGAATGACGAAGCAGAACACTATCAGTGGGTTGTCCACAGTCTACTCTGCTATCAGAGAGGTACCAGAAGCAACTCACATGACACACCGCCCACCGAAGTGGGCCACCTCCATGTGCGTTTCTTAGCTTCGCGCCCGGTCGGCTTGCCGGACGCTACTGAGCCCCCTCCCCCACTACGACAAAGGTGAACGTACGTTGGGGGGGACTCGACCCTATTTTGTTATTGGTCTACAAAACACATTTACAATAAAACACATAGCATAACAATCAAATACGACATTCTTTCAGCATTTTCCTAAGTTCAAGCACAGCATTCATTATATACGAAACATAATATTACATAAACGGTAACAATGCGGAACGATTACTTACTGATTAGTGATTATAATTTAACTTTTATTCAACAGACATAACATGCTCTAACAATAACTAATTTAATTACATTAATTAAACTAAACAATTTATTCTTTTTGTTTATTTATAACTGTCTTACTCTATTCTCTCTATTTTTGTACAATATTATTTTTATTAATTGCGAGTTGCTTAATTTGTATTTCAAATTTAATGTAATATTTCACGCGTTATTCATAATCATAAAATAATAAGAATATTACTATGTTGAAATAAAACGGTATTTTCTTTGGCTGATTATGAAAATATTGTGATATATAAATTAACGTAATCCGGGAAAGATTAAAACCAGGATTTTTTAATTTACTTTAATTATCGCAATAAAAGTCGGGATTATATGAAACCCTCTATGGGTTTCATAGTTTTACGTTACTTCAATAAATATTTATAGACTAACTGAGTTAACGAGCTCGGACCTTAAATAGGTATTACATAATTGCAATCTGACTTTATTGTTGTACATCGGTCCTGTTAATGCTTGAATCATGCATGTGGGACTCGCCGCTTGCCACGTATCTCCGGCGACATCGTAAATAGAAATGAGTTGGATCTAGTTCTCGATCTGATTGCTTGATGCTTAAATCTCGTGAATTATAAGCTGTCGAACAAGTGTTCGTGCAAAGTATACATCATTGATTTCTCAATACGATGAACTATAAATGGACTAAATTGAGTATTCTGTTTGTTTCTGCTTATCTTTAGCATTTGCCATGAGCCAAATCAATCTATTGAGTATTTCAATGTTTGATGTAAGGCTACAATATTTGTTCAAGACAAATATTCGGAACAGTTTACTAATTTTTAAAGACATTCTAAATTATTTAAATTCAACAGTGGTATCGGAGCTGGAGGGGTTAAAGAAATGCTCTCGATTGGGGGAGGCGGCGCGTGCGGCCCTCGCGTGGATAAGCTCGGGGGGTGCGGTGGGTGCGGCGGGCGCGGGGGGCGCGGGGGGCGTGCGCCTCGCGACGGCGCGCGGCTCGCTGCTGGCGGCGCGCGGCCTCGCCTTCACGGCGGAGCAGAACCAGGCGCGCGCCACCAATGACGACCGCGTGCTCGCCACCGCGCTCAACCTACAAGCTAACCTCAACGACTCTGGTAATTTGTTTGTTTTACTTACACCTCTTCTAAAACTGCGTAGAAAAGGAATTTGAAAATAGTTGGTCTATATTGTGTGGAGTAGTATGTTTGAAATATCTAGTGTATCTATTGTTGATTAATTAAATGACCCGATTAACGTCGTTCAGTCCTTATGTCAAGAAATATATTTTGAAATTGTATCCAAATAAACACTTTCTGGTTTTTCAAATTTTGCATTTTTCCTTGTAAACACCTTATGCGATTATTATAAATGATAAAATTAGGGACATACGCTCGGGCGCGAGATATTTAACAGTAGTCAATGTGTTACTACGTATCATATGTAGTTAAAATCTAAATCGCGAAGTAAAGCGATAAGATTAACACTGTTTGCTAATTGTAATAATGTGCAATCAGAGAGCCGCACGGAGGAGGCGGGCGAGCAGTGCGTGCGGCGCGTGCGCGAGGTGGTGCTGCTGACGGACGACCGCAACCTGCGCGTGAAGGCGCTGGCGGCCGAGCTGCCCGCGCGCGACCTGCCCTCCTTCGTGCAGTGGGCCGGCCTGCACCCCGACCTGACGGTGAGTACGCCCTAGTGTGTAGATTTAATATAATTTTAATTTATTTATTAAGTTTATCAAGTTGTACACAATACACGATTACATAATAACTAAAATGACAGCAAGTAATAGAAAACAACAAATAAGATAATAACAAAAAATTAATAATAATACAAACACTACAAGATTTTTGTTTCATAGCTGAGGCTACTTCATAGACAGTAATGAAGTATACATCAAAGACAGTGATGAAGTAAATAGATACTTGCTGTGTGTGCTCGCGGGTTCGACTCCCGCTGGAGGCCCTTGTGTGATCAGCACGTATGTTTGTACTCCAGTTATAGATGTTTATATTTTTATCTAACAATAACTAAGGTTCCGCCTTCGTTCTAAAGACGGAAACCCAATTCATCCATTACTCACTACAAAATGTTCCTTTTATTTTCTCATTATTCAATGCACAGATGTGACAAAATTTTTGAATAGTATTATATAATGTGTGAACATGTTTAATGTTTATGTATTTAAAGTGATATATTGTGTAGTATATCCACTATCTGGTATCTTTAACACAGCCTCGTGACTTACCAGGGAGCTAGATGGTGCTGTGTTTAATTTCCCAACATATTAGCTCTTAGTTTGTACGTTTATGTTTTTTTATGTATGATTCAATAATATTTGAATTATATAATTTAAACTTTAATATTATTTTGTTTTCTCGTGACTGAAGACAAATACTACTTCTGCAACATGTAATAAAGTAATATCACGTGTGGAAAATATAATTGTTAATAATAAGCGTCACATTTTGTCATCTTTTTTTATTGATTTTGGATAACGACTGAAACGTATTTAAAAACAACGAATATTTATTCAATTATTGTAAATCTCATTTTTATCGCTCTTCTATATCCTTTTTAACGTAGCGTTGAGAGTGCTATAATGTTAATTTATTTACTTACTTAATTGGTCGTTTTTACTCACACCCATATTCGTTAACTGTACTTGGTTTGATAGTAAAATTTAATATTCAATGACCTATGGCAATTTATAATTTATAGTATGTATGAAAAACTTTGACCTCCCGTATTTCCCGTATTATTTATAACTCATTGTGTTAGTTAAATTCATATAGACTAAGCCCATTTCATAAGATATAATTGATTTTATAGTTAAATTAAGTTAATATATTTTGTTCCAGAGCGAGAATTCGGCGGGTGCTACTCCAGATGTTAATTAGTTAAATAAAACCTGAAGCCTACGATAGATTAAATTCAATGATTTATCGTTTTTGACGCGATTTCGCTATGAATTAAGTTAGATTTAGAACGGAAATGGATTATTGTCGTCGGCCATCCGCCGTCGGCCGCGGCGCTGCGAGCGCATCATTCTAGTATAGGAATTGAATAGTGTAAGTAAAACTAATACACCAATAGAGAGATATAATATTAATTGATTTCGTTAAGAGCTTTAGGAGTCCTCAGTGTTCCTGGGCCACATTTTCATTGTTAATATTATTTTCGTCTTTTTTTTATACTTTGAGCATTATTTAGTGCGGCTAAATCGGTTTTGCTAATGCATTTTTTGTTTACTATTTTGTAATATATTGATATTTTTTATATGTAGATTATATTTTAAACGCATGGGTCGTAACGATTGTACGGTTTTCCACTCTTAGTTCTTCACTATTTTCACAATTTAAATAGTTGCCAGTTTCAAAGTTCAGTACCACTATCTCGCATCTTTGCTAGCTTTTAATAACTTTAGCACATCTTTTTAATATAAATGAAATGAAATGAAATGCAATTTTTATAATAAAATATATGTGTTATTTTATCGAATTTTAAGCTATATAGTGCCATTTGACGAATTTTCTTTCGCTCTGTGATTTTTAATTTTAAATCAAGTAACTAATTCTTCATTTTTATTTTAACGACTGCAGATAGAATGGTCTTAGCGATAAGAACTAAACACTGGGCAAATATTCCATCACGGTCTTATATCTCATTATAAATATACATATACAAACATATACTTCTGTTAAATATTTAAAATATACACACTTTTACTATCTGAAATAAAATCATTTTATTGTAACGTATTCAAAGACAAATCTGTTATATTATATTATATTCTTGTATTTGTTTTGCACAGCGCAGAGCAAGTCAATGAAAAGATCTTGTTTCACTATAGATAATGAAGTGTTTATTGAATCAGAATATTATGAATGACTATTATATACATAGTGAATATTATTGTAACAAATTCCATTTTATCATTTTTGAAACAAACTTGATGCTGTTACTTTTTGTCTTAATCATGATGTTAATAAACATTGATTACTTGTATAAATTGGTGTTATTTCACAAACCACTACCTAATTGATCCTACGATTTTCCTGTTGCGGATTGGCGAGCAAGTGCAATGTCAGATTTCAAATCGCTCCCAAGTTTTTATTGTACCGTTTATGATTGTAAAGTTTCTAATAATTCAGTATTTATTTATTTGACCTTAACGTAATGTAAGCGGTTGATTTGTATAGACCTAAGCTAATAAAAAGTATAAAGTCGATATATGATGCAAGCGTCGACCGCTTGTCGCCGGAGTAAAGGTCACATCGTAACTACCTTCCTCAATAATGACACGATTTTCAAAGGACCCACCTTACGGTATGTATACTGAAAATGAATAGTAAATTTATTTATATTCGTACAAGTGAGAAATTCCGATGCTAAGTCTTGACTCTTGAGCAATGGGAATTGGCAATGTTCCGAGGCGGGCGACGGGTCGCGGGTGGCTCTGGAGGTTGTAAAAGCACCGTTATTCTTATTTACCGCGCATCTCGCTTTAGGCGCTCCGTGCCTTTACACGGTGCATGCGCCATGCACGTGTGTGTCGCACTCACATTTACATATTTATTTACCACGCCATATTATATGCTTCTTGAACTTGTAAAATAAATGGACATAAGAAATACGTAATTTGATTCCAATAATTAATTCCAATAATTAATGTCTCGTTACTCTTTGGCTTTCAATTTATGTCAAGTTGTTTCCTTTTATTTTTGTTAAATGTATTTGTTATTTTCAACCGACTTCCAAAAGGAGGAGGTTATCAATTCGTCTGTATGTTTTATTTTTTGTTATGAATTATGATATAATACTGAAGGTTAAGGTTAATTGACAACTCAATGTTTGAGCTTTCTTCATGACTTTCAGGAGTCGTGGTTACGATTAAACGTGGAAACAATTAAATTAATGACGCTGACTAGAATGTAAGAAAGATAAATATATAAAGTGTAAGAGTGATAATAAAGATATATAAATATTATAGTAAAATGGGGCGGCGGCAGAACTTTTTCCAGGGTTGCATCTGATTCTTGATACTACAAATGAAACTACTAACTAATCTTTATATGATTAACTTTATAATATTTATTGCTAAATACAAATTTTATAAAATAGAATATTTATTTAGATGAGGTGCAAGTGCACTCTTGCACCCGCCTCCCGGCGCCCATGATAGTATACAACTTAATGTCCAAAGCATTAGATACTCTTTATATTTAATCGTATTCCGCTATTCATCTTAATTAGTGACAGAGTTTTACAAGTGTTATTTTATTCACTTGAAATTCTCTTCATAAATTTTAAAGATAAACGATGCAGGTAAAAATCTCAAGGTCGCCTTAGCAGTTTTATTTATCGCGTACCGTTAAGAAACAAACGTTAAACATTAAAAGTACCTACATGATACATCGCTGTTGTTTAATAACTTCCCTGCTGCTCTTACAGTTACATAACGCAGAGTAATACGATACGTATGAAGGTTTCACACACGCAGTCTCTTGGTAGAGCGTATTGATTGAAAATATTCACTTTTTAATATGTACTCGTATGTATTCAACCCTTTTTAACGTTTTACTGCTGGGCATGGGCAGCTTCAATACGAAGGGGATTAGGCCATTGTTCATCACACTGGCATAATACGGGTTGGCGAAGTTCACGTGTGTTTCGAAAATTTGCTAGGTTCTCTTAGGCATACAGGTTTACTCATGATGTTTTTTTTATTGTAAGTTGAAATCATATTAGAAATGATTCGCACATGAAAATATCAGAAATGCGAAACCCGAATTAAAAGCGAGCGCGTTACCACAGGGCTGGGCTAACAAATCTCTAATATTTAATATAATAGATACATAAATTTTGTACAATAATGTACAATAATCATTATCTTTGATTAAACCACAAAGTTGCGTGGTGTCGCTCTTATTTTCCTAGAAACAATTATGAGCCATTCACCATCAAATTCAGAGTTTTCTATCAATTATTTTTATTTAATCATTTGTGAAGGTCAATATACTGTAAATGACTATATAAAAATTAAATTACCAACTCGTACAAGTAAGAGGTTATTGTCCCCCATTGCTGATTCTGCAGCTTATGTCTAAGTTTAATGTCAAATATCATAAATTTGTAAGTATTTTCATTTGGTTTAAGTGTCTTGTCATAATACTCGTAATTACACAACTGTGGTTGTATTTCCTTTCCCACATATTATATCTTCAATGGCATTTATATTTATTTAGTGTATATGAACTGTTTTGAATGTTTTGTTCAAAAACAAGAAAGATTTTGAATGAGTTTATATCTAGTTCAGTATAGTAGTAGTGAACATATTTAGTACTTTCCAAGGCGATATACGTATCGTATAGAGAACGATGATATAATAATGCAATATTCACGGCTTATGAAGCTTGTAGCGACTATTGATACTCGAATAAAAGTTATTTACTATATCAAAAATCTTTACATGCATTTTATATTTATCAAGATTTTTTTTTCCGTAACTAGAAGTACCCGCGGCTTCGCTCGCGTTCATATTTAAAAGCTACTAAACTTTACACCACACTTGCTAGGCCAAATTTCAGGTCTAGCCGTTTCGGAGTATATACATACACATCGACTTTATTTCTTTTTTTTTTAATTAAGTAATTTATTATTTAAAGTGGTAATGCCATGCTTGTTAAAGTGGTAGTGCCATTCGGGTAGCAGCCGAATGGGCCGGCACGCCCCGTATAGTATAGTCCGTACCACGAAAGATGAGACTTGTCAAACGTCAGTAGTGGGGGGTCTGCGCAGGTACAGTTGTGTTAGAAATTGTTATGTATAATTTCAATATCTATTTAGGAGTTTTTCGATAATAAGTTGTAAAACAATGTTATATTAAAATTATTAACATTATTTATTACGAAATGAAAAAGTTTAATATAAAAAATGGCATATTATTATCTTAATCACTCTCACTAGTCACTGTCAATAACTGATGTGTTTTAAAACAACTTGTTTTAACATGTAAGTGTTCACGTCGTAAACCATCTTCCTAATTTGTCTTTTTAATGTATTACCTCGAAGCATAATAAAAATTAACAATATTACACTCTTGTAGAATAATTCTACAAGAACAAAAAAACGAAATAGAAAATAAACACTTAAAGTTGCACTCGTCTGTACTGCGGGGTCCAGCGGGGCGTGTACGGGGCGAGGAGAACGACAGGCAACCGGTACCGCGCCTCCCGCGCTCTTTCCGAAGGCCCGATATCACACGAGGCCTTCCCGCCTCTCACCCCTACTGCTAAGGATACCTATAAATCGGCTTCTGCGCAAGTCAAATCACGTGGTTTGTCAAGTCTCATCTTTAGTGGTACGAATTATACCACTCTCTCACAGAAGACCGGCGTGAAGTGGCAGCTATGTTGTCGTGTTTCGTCCGGTAAGTGAGAGTCCGGGAGGCCCACTCCCCATCCCTCCTCCCGTCCTTCTCCCTCCTCCCCCCTCCCTTTCCTAAAAAGGCCGGTAACACATCTGCAAGCCCTGTGGTGTTGCAGATGTCCATGGGCGGCGGTGATCACTTACCATCAGGTGAGCCTCCTGCCCGTTTGCCCCCTTTGTCCCATAAAAAAAAAATATAATTTCTTCTATATTTAAGTAGCTTTTCCTTAGTTTACACAAAATAAATTTCTGAACCCGACTTTGTTTTATATATTAAGATTTTTTATTTTTCTTATTCGCGATTCCTGGTAATTTGCGAACAGAATTATCTAATGGTTCGCATGAGATACGTTATCTAGAAATACATATAACAAACAGTAATATAGCTCTAAGGTTTCTTTCAATTTAGACGTTACGTGTGGTCCTGCTGCGGCGCCGGAGCGATGCGGTAGTCGTCCTGCGCATAGGCCGCTTTTCTCATACAAAGCGCGCGGTCAGGCAACGATTCAGTGCCGTTGCCGTATACGCACGAAAGCAGGACGGGAACGTCGCGAATGCCACGTGTTTATTTCGTTCTTCATTCACTGAATAATCATACTCATACGTAACATAGCTAATTAGCTATATTACATTTATGATAATAATCGCACGTGACTCAATAAATTGTCTCTATAGGGACGTTGTATGAAAATACGTGTAATATCAATTGTTATAAAATATAGAGATCACTGATTTACGAACGCACTGCAGCCTGAAACTCTTTTAATTAGGTGTTTTCAGGACGTTAGCAGCCGCACAACGTGCGGCAGCAGTCCGACATGAAACGTCGAAATTGAAAAAGCCCCAATAGTCTTTGAGCATGACGGTTAGACAGAAAAAGGGCAGAAAAACATAAAGATATTATAATGCTTATTTGCCTTTACGTTCCGAAATCAAAAAAAAACCAGGAAATGTAAAATATACTATAGAAAAATAAAATACGGGGAATATAAAATATTATTTACACCAACTATCTATCGATCTATTAGTACATTCAATTTCATTTTTTTATACCCAGCTATTTTAAAAGTAGGATTTTATTCCAATGGAATAGGGTGCAAATTGGAAAGTAAGACTTTTATTTATTATTTCCAAAGGACCTTCAGTGGAACGCTCAAGGTCATTGAAAAATATTTTAGACTATACGTAAGAGTGACCGCACTTATTTTATTATCTGGTACTAGTTATAGCAAATTTTACGCCAATTTACATATTAATTATTGCGGGTTATTAACCAGGCATCGTACGATATATTTTTTGTCACAAAATTCCTTTGAATTTAAATTACAAACTGAAGTTTCTATCTTATACAACACAACATTAATAAAAGGCCTTTCCTCCCCTTGATTGTATGCTTTTTATGCTAATAAATACCTATCAATATAGGTAATTAAAGAAAGGAAAGGTAAGGTAAGGGAAAAAAGATAAAAAAATGAATTTGAGAGACTTCAGGTTTCGTATCCTAAATGTAGGAATGCTAATAAGACTAATCCACAAAAGGTTTGTGTTAATGCATTTCGCAACTATAAAAAAAGTAATGATAATAACAATAATAGCCTCCATTCAGATCTGCTTAGAATATTTTACATTTTCAGATTAGGCTTAGTCTATTATTTAAAAAGTTGTTTTTGCTGATCTGATTGCTCTACCGTTTTCCTTTTTCCTTCTCTAGGGTACCATTTTTGACGTCAAAGTTTTTCAATCTGTCAGACTTCTTTACATTTAGCGTATTCCTTTCCAATAGGCCTTAACGTGCTAGCAGGTTGTGAGTTTGCTTGTAACATTCTGTATTAAGGCCCATGTTTGGCTGCCATACACAATAACAGGTAGGATGCATTAAATAGTTTGCTTTTTTATTTTTAAGCGTATGTTTTTATCTTTCATAATGTCTTTCAAATCTCAAACTTTCCCAGCCAATAGGATCGTTTTGTGTCATTTATAATCCCAGGTTAATATTCTCGTCCGTCTGTCCGTTTCCTAAATTTATGGGGATATCCTTCCCTTCCCATTCGGCATCACTCTTGTTTCTCTTATCATTCTGTTATAAATGTTTTCTGGTGTTTTAGCAAAAATCACTATATCATCTGCAAATCCCAAGTGCGTAAGTGAAGTATCGTCTACATAGATCCTTTAAAATTGACTCCATGACTACCGAGAATAGTTTGGGAGATAGGGGGACTCCTTGTCTAACATGTCTTTCTTGTTCTATTAGTACTTCACAAATCTTTCCGTAAAATAAAGAATAAAATTCTTTACTCTAGTCTTCAAATGCAATATAGTATGTAAGGGAGTATTCGTTATACTTCTCTAAAACTCGTCTCACTATGTGAATGTGGTCGATTACCGAAGTCTTTACGAAAACCTGCCTGTTCAATGGGTTGGTGTTCGTACCTGAATGATAACATTTATTTTTTAATTGGTGTTAATCATAGTAAATTTTACACCAATTTAAATATTAAATGAATCTGGCTATTAGCTTGAAATCGTATGATATAGTTTTTTTTGTTGTTTTGATTTTTAACATACACATCGAAGCATTTTCAGTTATAAACGTAATATTTGGATTTATATAAGAGATTATCATATTATGTACACCAAGTGAACCGTTATTAGTTAAAAAATACCTACAAAATTATTTATATAATTATTTATATAATATATTCCTATAATGTTTGCGATTGATTCCCCATTTAAGCTTCAATCCCTCTTTTCTCTATCGTGTTTTCTAATGTTTTTTTGGAAAGTCTTATTGAAATAGTAATTATTATCTATACAAAAAATCGAATCTATAGTTTTAGAATTTTTGCCTGTCAGTATGTCTGTCTAGAAACGCATTACGACAAATCCATTAAACAGATTTTGATAAAATTTGGTATAACGAAAATGATAGCTGGTTATTATATTAACCGCTAAAGCGAGGGTGTATTGCTAGTGAATAAATAAAAACTTAAGACTTATGACTAAGCACACAGAAGAGTATTAATTATTTTAGTGAATTTTCATATCCGCAATTTTGTTCGAAGTATTTAAGATGATCGGTTATTAAAGCACGCATTTTTATATCTCTTTTTTCCCCCCCGCTGACGTAATTACTATCTGACTAATAGATAAGTATTTCATTTTATTTTAACGATTTCCATTACGTATATTCATTGGGTAAATGTTGCAATTTAGTAATGCCTTATTAAAGTTCCGCATTTGTGTTCTGAATGGAGGCTACTCTTAAATTTTTTTATAAGGAAATTCATGAAAATAAAATAAACCTTTTAAATTCCAAATTAATAAGCATCCAACAATACAAACGATTCAGCAGAACATGATTAAACTTTTTTGTTAAATTTCAATGATTTGAAATGTGAAGGTTTTTAATGTAAGATTAAAAGTAAAAGATTTCTTTATGCAAGGGAACGTTTAGATTTCATTATTGTAAAGATTGTATGAATATACATTATAAGTACCTATGTGCATGAATTATAAAGTGTTTGCGTAATTTATCCTTGTTGTTAATAAAAATTCTTTGATGTCAATATTTTATATCGCCTTAGTATGTTGCCTTATAGTTAATAGGTTGTTTTTTTTTATTTCATACTTAGATGACATCGGATGCATCACTGCATTCATTGATTCTAATAGGAGAATTTAAATTATTGGTAAGGGTTCTCACAGAAACATTGACTTATTGGAAATTCTGATCCGATACTTGGTGGGATGCTAAAGGAATAATGACTAAATAACGGACACATCTTGTCAAGCCATTTAAATTATAAATAATAGTTCTATTTACTTGGAAAGGGTAGTTGTTACTTACTAAGAATTCGTAAGTGCGGTTTATTTAGGTGTACGAAATACCAAGAAGGTACCAGGATACCTGTAAATAGTAACCAGAAAATAAAATGATTCATTTTAATGGAAATTGGACTTCCAAATACGTAAATTCACTTCTTAATCAAGGTTTCCTTAATTTAAAGGTCAGATAAAATTTAGGTATGTACGTATGTACTTAAAGCAAATAGAATGTACTACCTTACACTGTGGCATATCTATCTATACATATAATAAAACTGTAGAAAAGTCGTTTTTGTACATCAAAAAAAAAAAATTACAAAAAAATTGCCAGGGTGTTAAAGGACAACCAATAGAACCCATTTCCAGCATTTTTAGAATTTTTGTCTGTTTGTCTGTTTATTTATCCGGGCATCACGTAAAATGTACGAAAGCAATGTAGATAACTTTTATACACAACGATTGAACGTAACTTGAAGTAACATTTAGTTTTTGTTTCATTGCAATCGGTTCAGTCTATCAAAAGATATTTGAGTTTAAATTGAAGAAGTAGAGAAATTCAAGAAGTAAAATTAGGGTTATGTGAATTTGGTCTCACTCATCTACGCACCTGAGTGAAAATATGCGTGCACAGTTAGGAGGCTGCGAAAATGCACAGGAGTTTTCCAATTTAGGTATTGTTACAAATAGGCGAAGGCACATACCCCGTACAAGAAGACGGAAAAGTTATTTTGATTGATAATGATTTGAATTGATGGTTCTACAGCTAATGTTGTTTATAAAGAAGCACTAGCATAAATAAAAAAAATGATTTGTATCGGTATCCTCCAACAGCGCTTCGCACTAAAAGTTCCGACATCCATGCGAGCGAAATCGCGGGCACAGCTAGTACTATATAATATAGATTAAAGAATACTTGTATTCCAGGCATGAGTGTTTATATTTACAATATGTATTTACTTGAAGGTATATGTAGTGTATTAACATTAACTATCTGATTTCCATAACAAACTCTAGAGCTAGATGGTGTTGTATGTCACTGTTTCAAAATACTATAATATTTAGACTTGGAATTCAGTATAACAACACTTTATAATGAATAACCAATACGCACTAGGCTAGCGCGGTGGACTATGGCCTGATCTTAGTTACTCTCCCAAGTGCGAAATTTTGTACATTTGTTACCTATTGACGCTGAAACGACCGGATGGAGATGGATAAATCTTGTACACCGATAGGCATAAACTTACCTGTATCTATACTATAACATATTGTGGCTGTTGTCCTACCCAGAAAGAACAGAGGGGTTGTTCTCTATAAGGATATTTTCGATTTTTCGAACATATTTTTTAATAAATAATTTTGGTACTTAAATTATGCATTTTACAAAGCGAAAATTTTGTAAAATGCCTTATTTAGATACTAAAATGATTTATGATTATTTTTAATAAATGTAATGATTTAAGTACTTTTCTAAGTTTGTATTCAAGAAGATTGAATAATCGTTCGTGAATCGTGCGTTGAACCATCGACATGCGCTTGCGCATCACTTAGGTGCAGACTATAATTTAAACAGGAACACGCAAGTTTCCTGGTAATTAATACTTACATTAGTATTCATTAGTTGGCAATAATATAAACATTTCATTAGGAATGAGTCACATAGTGTGTAGGGAGCCTATATATTACCTACATAGTAAGCATAGTTCCTGAAATAATGTAATGTTTGCTTTCTTTAAGTTTTACAATATTTTTCCATTTACTTAGAATAAATAAAGTTTTATTATAAAACTGCAATTACAATTATTCAGTTACTGTTAAAAAAAAAACACTTGTGTGAAATGTAAAATTTTTGTGCAAATGACCACTTGTCCTAACCAGTTATTGCGTTTTATCATGAAAATGATAAATTTTCCTGGTTCTACATAAAATTTAAAATCGTTTCAGTAATTTATGCATGAAAAGGAAACAGAGATACAGAAAAAGATTCAGCAAAAGTTGTTTAGTGATCTGATTCTGTGCACAACGTGTCAAGCCCTTGTTTTTTAAAAGTATTTCATATATGATTTTGTGTTTTTGTATTTTATACGTAAAAAATTGTGCACTGGCACTTCTGTGCCAGTGCACAATTTTTTCGGCATTTCAATTTTTTCGGCACATTTTTCCCTTGTGTCGGCATGCACTTTACCGCTTTTATTATCTTAAAATATTGTGACAAAACTTTAAACATTATACGAGTAAGTTTTGATATTACACAGTTCCTGCCTCGAAGTTTGTTGCTCCCAAATTTCAAATTAATTGTAATATAATTTATGTGTTGTATTTTCTGAGAGGTAAACCTTTTGGTCGTATTTTTTGAGAGGTGGACTAAATTATTTTCTAAGAAAAAATCAGGCTTATTTATAACATTAGTCAATGTAATAAATAAGCCTCATTTTTTCAAGTAGTTTTTGCGGTCGCCCTACACCCATCCTGACGCCGGTCCTGATTATAAGTACCTATATATTACATATTGAAAATTGTTTTCTGTTATAAATGTAAAACGTTATGCTCTTGCATCATGCTGAAGATTTTAAAGTAATTTAATTCAAGCATTTTTTTTGTAAGGCCTAAGGAGGACAGCGGGGTTTTTTCCGGGGTTCAAAGGTCTGCTTTAATTTCTCGCACGTCGCAACTCAGTTCTCAACGTACATACCACTGCTTATCTCTTATCTACTAAAAGTCTGCGTGTTACTGTGTTACCGTGGACTAATTTATCGTCTATTTGTGTACATTATTTTATCCAAAAGGGTCCAGCAGTTTCCTTTTTCAGGTTTACGAGCGCTAAGTTCTTAAAAAGTAGTCTATCAAGTAAGGAGCATGTAACATCTTTATTTCTACTTAAAAACCGTTTTTGGATAAATAACAAACACGGACATTTGCAAACATTAACTCGATTACGTAACAGTTTAAATACAAATGTTAGCAATTTACAGAATATTATATGATTATATCAATCAAAGTGAGAAACATGTACCATTGTAAAAAATGATTATAGTTTAATGAACATTTCGGGCTATGTTGGTATCAAATATTAAAAACATCATTGTGTTGACATCATCGTTTCAAGATATATCAGACATCCGGTATAAGATCCATGCACTGAAATACCAACCTCTAATTAGTCAGGGTTCCACTGACAAATATCGACTACGATCTTCGACGTACGTATCTATTGCTAAATTCGATATTCAATTCTATTCCAATTATAAATTTTATATTTTTTTGTTTTAACACAAGTTTATTTATCATTTATGAAATTAATACACTACACATAATTTATTATTTATGAAACTAATGAATTATTTTTTTTTATTAATTTAATTAAATCTTAAATAAAAAGCCATTAGTCATATAGATTTTTTTTGATAATTATGATCTTAATTAAATTTAGGAATATTACTAATCTTGTATTACAAAGCGTAAAAATCTTCCATGGTCTTTAACATTAAAATACAACATTTGTAACAAATTAATTATTATATATTATATCTTAAGAAACATACTCGTATGTTTCTTTCGATTCGTTCTTCTTCTTAAAATTTATAACTTAGGTAAAGTTATAAATTTTGAATTTTAGGTAATTTATGACGTTTTGTGTATTTTGATTTTAAACGAAATAGAACATTTTTAATACAAGTAATATTTTTAATTCTGTTACTTAACTAAATCACCGTGTTTAACATTTTTCTATAGACTACTCATTGGATATTTATCTTTGTATTAAAATTAGTCATAGGATAATTAGCTTTAACTACGCGTTTATGTATGAGACTGAGTTCTTGAAATTACTATTGAATGTTATTTAAATTGTTAAAATTTGTTGATTTCTTTGGAATTAATAATTTTGTCGATGATTAAACTTTTTACAAGGCAATCAATGAATCGTGCGTTTGTTCGGGGCGGGTTAGCTCATCCGTCAAGCATTTGGGTGGTTTTTGTGATAGACGCCGTGTGAGGAAGGCCCCATCGAACACGATTTTTAATAAATAATAGCATGAGATAAGCCTTGTCTAGTTCTTTTTATTACGGCTGATAATATTTTTGACGATTACATTAATTAATAATATTAATGATTATTACTTATACATATACTTTATTTATATACACAATTTATTAGACTTTTTAATTCTACAAGTATCTTCAATGAAGCAATGAAGGCTGGTTTCAAAATAAACACCTGGATGTACCAGGACGTAAGGTGCCGGGCACAAAGTTCTCTTCCACTACTTATAGACACAGACGCATCCACAAATTTACTTACCTCGGAATTGCTGTGTCAGTAACTAGAGGAACTGAAGAGGACAGCTTCACCTCGTATGGAAATCACGGAAACTAACACGAAGAATAAACTAAAATTATATCTATGTTTTTGCAGTAAAATGTTAGCTTCATACTACAGTAGGAAAAAAACGAAGACAAATGATATTAAACTGTTGAGTCATTAGAATTTAATATAATACTTAATTATTATAATTAATCTTATATTTACTGCCAATAATGCCAAGTTACTTTTCCACTTATATGACTGTCGTAAGCTGGATGCGTTCATTCAAGAATTTTTTGTCACCTTGAATATTCATTCACAAGAGTGAATGACGGTCACGCGCACGCGCATTACGCGCTTTACATTAGACATCAACGCTTCCTTTCCGTCACTAATTACGAGGAAAACGAGACCGATGATTCTCAATTAGCCTTTCGCAAAATACGGTCGTACGAACCAATTTGATTCATTAAAACATTTAATAAAAATAACTTATTATTCTGTAAGTTTTATTTCATATAATTGCCAAGTTTGTAGCTACAACAAACTTATTTTGTAATGGGTGTTTTAAAATAATAAAGAATGGATATACAAAGTTGACGAGACAATATACTGTAGATGAAGCAAGAGAGAAGAGACTTTAGAGTGCATGTTGCTAGATACAATTTTCTAAGCTTAGTTCGTTTATTCATTAATGAACTTCGTTATAAAATAAGTTGAGGACTCTTAACTGCCACCTGGTGAGATTGCTTTTCGTGGTCGGCGTCTATTAATAGCTGTTATTTATAGGTAAGCCTTTAAGAATTGCAAAAGGCAAGTGCACTTCCCGAGGATAAAGGCAAATAATATTGTACTCTTTATATTTTGACCTTACCTGTGAAGGCATGTACGCTGCAATTAATATTTTATATTTACTTTAGCATAAAAACTTTCACCTACCTGCGTAAGTATCCTGTAGGTACATAAAACACTACAATATCTGTCCTAGTGTCTCTATTCAGAGGTTTAAAAATGAGTAGGTTTGCACAATATGTACTTCTTAGTTAAATAAGCTCAAAAGATTTGATGTCAATAATTTATCATTGTTTTATTAACTACTTATAAATATTAATATAATTAATAAAATATAATAAGTGCGATGTAAAAATACTACTTAACTACTAAATATTAACTTATATTATTATTATATTACTTTTATAATTTCATAAGATTTTAGAAAAACAGAATTAAAAAATATTGTTAGTCAGAAATAACCTTTACGTAATAGTGGTACAATTGAACATACTACTCGTATAATGAGACATAGGATACCGCCCTAGGTGATGACAAAATAGCTAATGCACTAGACGTGAGAACGCGCTAATGACAAAGAACTGCGAAGTTACGACAAGGCTTACATGATGCATCATTATTCTTAAAATTATAACCAACAAATAAAAATAATGACTTTAGAATACCTTCATATTCATTCATTTATAGGATATTAATTAAGTATGATTATGAAGTTTTTTCAATCATACAGTACTGGAGATAAATCAATATTTGAGGCACTTACGTTAACAGCAAGATAGTGTTAGTAAAAAAAATATCTTAAAATTGTTCTAAATACAGGAAAAAGTTTAGCGGTCAAGCGCCGACATGTAAGCCGCTGTAACATACCCTTGAACCTAAGTGGCAGGCTGCGGCGGCACGTTGCCAATGACCCCGCGCACGACTGCGCTGCGCCCGCGTCGCGCCTAGACCCTCGCTAATTGTTATGTAACAGTGAATACTGCAGCATCCAAAAAATTCGACACACGACTTCATGCAAAGAATTTGTGCTCATCTAAATTACTGTTTCTGTATGGGACATATATGCAAGTAGCTAACTGTATTTGTTTAGATTATTCGATTCAGAAAACGCTAAGTAAATACTGCAAACTCGACCATTAAATCTGTTGCGAGACATTTGAGACCGTTTATACAAAAAGATACTTTATACGTTGATTAATATCGTTAAACTCGGATGTGGGTACAATTAGAGTACAGTGACCGAGTCGTTATTTTGACAAAAAATACTATGTGCAGGTAATATTAGGGTGCACAAACAGGTTCTACAAAGGCGAATATAAGCTTCCTGCCAAGTCAGAGAGGAAGGTAGAGTCACTGAACTTACAAGTCGCGTGATTCCTTGTAGTCTTATGATTACAAAACAATATGTTTATAAGAATAATGATTTATTATGTTGTACAATTTGTATCATACCAGTGAAATATACTATTGTTCATTTTCCAAATACCTAATTCTTTTATAAGGCTCAGAATATTTCTTAATTGTTTAAGGTTATTTTATATATTTTTTCTTCATGATTTTATATATAATTATGTCTTGGATCCAAGTAGGGTCTTAGCATGAGTAGGAGTAACATTAATAGTCTGGATCCAACCTGTAATTTTCTCGTATCATCTTTTCTTACTCCAATGCAAGCTTTATATAAATGAAACAAAATAATTAAATCTTCAATTCTCAAAGCACAAGTGTTTTGAGATTTAATCATTGAGAATAATTTTGATGGATAATTTTCACCGTCGGATGATCGCTTACACGAGAGAGCGCGTGCGCCGCGGGCGCATGTGCTAGAATTTTGATTGATATTTTTTGTCAGTTACTGGGCCACAATAAAATGACAGCTGCAACAAGAAGAGTGCGAAATAGATATCGTAACTGAAAGTACATATCAAGGTTAGTCGTTGGCGAGCGGCAGAAACTCGGCTAACAGTTACAGTATACTCACAAGAGAGGCAAAAACCTAGCAGCAGTCGCCCGACACCAAAACGCTATCACTTTTGTACTCTACCATTCAAATTAATTACTGTAGTGAATGGACGACTTAACTGACGACACGTTTATTACTAATGCTATGAAGGAATTAATTAAATATTTAAGTATACCTTAAATACGATATTCAACACTTTATCATCACACTTGTATAACTCATCATGTTTGTCTCGTTTATAATGGTTAAGAGTTTATAACCGTTGTACTAACAATCGGCACCAATTACCAGTGAATTCACGAATAAATTTATTAAGAAAATCTCTGTCGGTCTGAAATAAAGCATTCATAATAATTCACATTGTGCATCCATTTTAGGAATAGTGTATGTATGTATGTAGCTGTATCGATTTCGTCTACGAGTGCTTAATGGCAGCACTTTCTCGCCCTCAATCTCGTACCTGGCCGGGAGGCACCGTGTTTTCATAGCAGAAAAACTAATGTATCTATGTCGAGTGTTTTAAGGCGGCCTTGAGCCGTAGTCATTAATTTGTGTGCGAAGCCGTCAGCTTGATTCCGTTATTTGAGCACCTAAATTTCGTAGTCTTCCACAGCCATGAGAAAAATTATACGAGTACACGCATCATCAACTTCCTAAGTGATATTCGGACGATTGCTTATTTCTCTATCGGATAAACTTGGACCATACATGGAATTAATCATAATACTCCTTGCACTAAGATAACACGTTTTCTAAAGACGGCGTGCTGTAAAACCTTACAGTAATATAGGCTTTAAAGCAGTGAAGTACGATAGGGATAATTGTATATTTTTATAACGTAACGGTTTTCTCTATAACTCATGTTTACATAAATCTGTTGATTTTTTATATTAAATTATATTTTCTAAGACGTGAGAGAAAGTTTCATGGAATGACAGTGTGCACTTTGTAGACACTGTTCTTTTAAATAAATTCCTGTAATTCTGGGAGTATTGACCGCTAGCCACTTCACTGTCCGTGTGGGCTAGTAACGTTTCAAGAGAGTTTATTCCATCGATCAGCAAATTCCTCATTGGGAGGCTGTAGCTAGGAATGAATAAAATATCTAACGCAATAACTTGAAAGCTATTAGGATATCTAGATATTTAATTTATTTTATTTTATGTAATGTTTTTGGCAAACATATTTCAACAGTAACTTCAATTTGAACATTAAGTTTTTATTATTTAAAAAAAACAGTTAATTTAACAAGAAGCTTGATTATATTATAAAATTATTTAAAAACAATATAAGAATATATATTTTTTCAAAGCTCTGGTGAAAGCACAAAGTATTGGCTGATTAATGCAAATTATAAATGAACACAAAAAAGCATTTGATACACTCCTGATTTAGAATAACAAAGGTTAAAATACAAAATTGAATTCCGCTTTCATTTAAAAATTGCCATTGTCCAATAGATGTGACACGTACAAAGTATATCAAATGATTTTAAGTGGACTACGTAGTTAAGTAAGACGCCATTCTCCGACGCCTCACAGTTCGTGTGATCAGAATTTGTATACGTCGCCTGGGAATAGCTCGCTCAGATAGTGTTCTTGTTTGGCCAGGTAAAACCTTAGCGTTTTTACGCAGAACGCTGTGCAAATACAAATAAAGCTGTGAATTTAAAGCTGCTTATAATTTACATAGATAGGAATAAAATTACCGTACAAATATTTATTTTCGGTACGTCGAGTAGCAACAAAGTTTAACGACGTTTAATAGTAAGATGATTTCTATTTTGTATTTTATAAAAAGTTTATTTATAATGTCAATATGAATTGGAATACACAAAAAAGACGAGTAAGAGAGTGTTGAGCGGTGACGTAGTGTCGTGGTGGAGACGAGAGTGCGGCAGCATCTCCGCGGCCGCTGCGACCGTCGCGAAGACGTGAGACCATTGTTGCCGCTAATAGATAATTAGTTAGGTGCCGTTATTTATTCGGCGATCGTGAACCGATCGCCACTGACGGCCCACATCTACAGATTGCTATTTACTGCACTTCAACTTGAATCAATTTAAACTATTATATTGTAGAGCTTTCAACTCTCTGAGTGAGAAATTAAAGCTTAACTACATGCATATACCTTATTTTGTATGCGCCATACATAGTTTATACAATTGGAATAATCGCCACATTCGTAACAGACGTATATATTACAGTAATTTATAGTATGTTAAACTTATATAATTGTAGAATTAATTATTGGTTTACTTTGAACGTTTAAATATAAAATGATAAAATAAAAAATAAAAATGTTATTCGTTTATAACTTATAAAAAGTTTTATTTGATCGTTTTAATTGAGTACGTATTAATTTTTATTATGTTTTGTAGCCAATTAAAGGAGTAATTGATTAATTTGAAAGGACGTGCAGATAACTGTAGCTAAAAGCTTTACATTTTTTACGTACTTAATACTTATACATATTGTATCTCGTAAAGTTGTTATTATTAGAACAAAATATTCAAAAGTTCGTGTTAATAATTGAAATTTCAATGGAGCTCGAAAGCCTAGTTCTCACGATTAGGTTATTTGCCCCTAACTATTGGTATGTAAGTCAAGTGGATGCCTCATTATTTATTGAACACGATATACTTACGGTGTTAACTGACAGTGTGGGCACTGCTAGGTGAGGCTAATGCTCAATTGAAATGGTACCTTACCATGCTAATACATAATATGCTAAGAAATAAAAAATAAAATTTAATTATTGACAAAATCATAAACATTAAACACTAAAGCGAGTGCGTTGGAAATGTTCACAACGTTTTATGAGAACATGTGAAATAACAAACAATATTTAAAGTATTATTTTAAAAAACTTAAACATTTTTTAAATGCAGCAAAATGTTAGCTGTAAAGTTGAACGACATTATCACGAATTTGATTACATATAAGAATCCAACGCCAAGCTATAGTAATATAGAAAGTTACCGTTATTGTTGTATACTTAAAATTTTCTTTGTGTGCTTTTGGTGATTCTGCGAGGTTAGAAATAAATAGTAACAGCTTTGCTTATTTTAATACATGTTAAGTATTGTATGTTACCAACTTTAGATATTGTTAATATTTAATAACGAAACATGCAATATTTTAATATATTATTTAATATATCTTATTTTCTTTATTGATATATGATTTATAAATATTAATTATATACGGACTTTGTTTGATCATAGACTAAAAGAAGTCTATGGTCAAACCAAACGAAGGCGGGAATAACGAGTGATTTCAGGAGTAACTAATTGAGCGCGAAACACAGAAAATATATTTTAAAGTTAAATTGTACGAACGTAATACGTTCAAGTCTTTAACAATAAGTTGTTTGAACTAGAACTTTGTGTTAAATTTTAATATATTTGTACTAAATAACGCTGGTTTTTATTGAAGAGGCTTTCATGTATTACCTACTAAGAAAAAGGTTTTGATCATATTTGTTAAATGTCGTTATTATTCGAATTACAAATTTCATTGATATGGTTAATGGTACCCTCGAAAATTTTAAAATATTACATTAGGTATGGCTTCTATATAAATTATATATTCTTCAGAATATATGCATTATAAATACTTACTTCAAGTTTAATAAATAAAAGACGAATAAACTTCTACAATGTCAAGTACTCGTATGAAACATTATCTTAAGTCATCCTCAGCCGGATGTTCTTAACACCGTTTATGTTAAAGGGTATTATACATTCTTAACATTTTAATATTTATAAATTAATATGATAACTATTAAAAATCTGTTTTTGTATTTTTATTTCTTTCATCAATTTTATTTCATCGGGGGACGTCTTGTGCATAAAAAGAGAAGCTACTTCTTATATGATGATTTGCAAAATTGAATCTAATTATAAGGTTTACATAATTTTGTACAATTTGTTTTGCCAATTTAATTGATGTATTAAATTAAGCAACTTCTTAGTACTGCTGATTAAAAATAAGCGTTAGTCATCCCGAAGGTTAGTCGAGGCCACCACTCTTAATCTGCGGTTTGGGTCACGAACTCGATATAGATGACTCATTGTATAAGGAAGATCTAGCAGCTGTGTCGTCAGCAGAACTTGTACAGCCGTTGAATTCCTCACGTTTCGCCATTTACCTACCGTCGAAAGTTAAATATTGATTGCCAACTTCAATGGATATATAATTTAATTTAAATAGCTATATGTATTAGGTGTGTGGTATGATGGATTTCTTTCACTTTCTTAAGTGAAAGCAATCATTATTTTCTTATTATTTTGTAATTACACTTTTAATTTTTTTTCTATTTTTCATTATCAAACCAGGTTTTATTCTACCAGACTTTGAATGAGGCATGTGTAATATCCTGATTAATTTTATCAATGCGACTTTCGTATTCTTCTTGTTAATCTTTTTACTAGGTTTAATTGGTGAAATTTTAATCAAAGACTTACCCATATAGCCTTAATATGATCCGGCATTTAAAAGAAATTACTTCTGTATACTGGTCAAAATAAAAAGGAAACTCTAGAAGTGACAATACAGAAACCTAGAGAAAATCCTAATAATTAAAAAACATCATTTATTCTGTATATAGAATATAAGTTATTATTTTCAAGTGCGTGTGTATTTCTATGTTTTTTTGTATAATCGTCTCATATGAATTACAATTTTTTAACAATTATGCGGAATTCTGCGGAGAGAAGAGAGTCATGATTTTCTATTATTCATATGATTTCCTGATATTAATTTGTCACATAACTATCGTCAAAAAGTTAATGGCGGTTCTCCAATCTTAATGATTATTATTGCTTAATGCTTATAGAAAAAAAGTTATTGCTCCCTTATTAAAAATTTTATGGAATCATTTAGGTACAAGGTTACAGTCGCATCGGTCTGGTATGATCGGCAATACTGCATACGTGATTACTTTGCGTGCGTAATTTTGGAATATTCTGCTATTCTACATAAGCTGACATTTGTTCTTCATTACAAACAACGCCTATAACGGACAAAATAAAACTAAGGCTGTTGCTAGTCGTCCGCTAATCAGATGAATAAAGAAAATATTATTCGTCCGACTATTGTCGGTTTATACGAATATCTATCACTTTTTTGCTTTCTAATAAAAAATAAGTGAGTTTTAGGTGCAGGATATATGCAAAATATTAAAAAAAAATTACCTTAACCTACCGAGCTGAAAATTTTGCAGGATATATGCAAAATATAAAAAAAATAAAATAACCTTAACCTACCGAGCTGAAAATTTATTATTTAAATTCCACCGACTTTTAACATAACATAACACCCTCAAAATTATTTTTATCCTTTACCACACGTTAATAAAACTATTTCAACAAAATATAAGAAACAACAAAAGTCTCAGTCGCAAAAAATCAAACACCAACTGTGGCTGCTGTCGGACAAATAAAATTTTTTTATTCATCCGATTAGCGGACGACTAGACACTTTGTAAAAGTAAACTAGAAAAGTAATAAAATTCTTTCTAAGTCAAATCTGGTACAGATCTAGTACATAAAATGATTGTTGTAAAATATAATTGAAATATTAAGTATTATCGATATAATAGCCGATTTTTTATGTATTTTTGCCTGTTTGTTTGTCTGTGATCGCATCACGAGAATATCACAGATTTTGATGAAATTTGGTAATTTATAATAATTGTAGGTACTATATAGGACCTTCTTTTACTGCTGAAAAATGTATAATTTCTGAGAAATCTATACTAACTGTTAACATGTACTTACGGAGTAGGAGGCGGCGAACCCTAGCGGAGCGAGGGTAAGTCTGTAATCATTGTAGGAATCATCCAATTCATTAATTTCCAATTTTTTTATATTATTAAGTATTTTCAATTTTGATACATGAAAAAAAAAAGTTTTCTGTAATATTGAAATAAAAAGTAATAAAAATATGCAATTCATACTTGATACTACAAGTCATAACTATAAGGATAACTTGTTCTATTCCATTATATACTCGTATATTGGGAAATTGCTTACGCTGATCTCATTCACTAAGGTACATTCTTAGAAGTGTAATGTTATTAATAAGTTCCAGTAATGACTACAGAATTTAAAACTTTTTTCCTCAGATGAACGTTTAGTATAATATATTTTTAATGCTAATATCAGTGTTATACGTTTTAATAGATTATTTTATACTCGAGCTTAATATAAGATAAGCCTTGTTGCACTTGTGGCTGATGTTAAAAATTTAAGGTGATCATTTTAAAGCTAGTAAATATACCGGTTCTTTTGTCACAAAGATTGGGGTGTGTATAACAACGTTTCTCCGTTATTATGAAGTCCGTTTACTGTAGTCTCAATAATTTACACTTACTTGCGGTGTTCACTCGTGCTCGAATTTAAATGTTCACATTGTTTTGAGGAATATCACGGTCATTTCACACAGGCATTTAACAAAGTCATTCAACTTGCATTTGCGAAGTTTAGGTTGTCGTTTTTTATCTTCCTCTGATTTATTAATTCTGTTTTATTGTTTGAAGCTATTACATATAGAGTAAACTTTTAATATTTTGTAAGTCAGTTATTTAAGAAGGACTTACTCGTATATATATTTTTTAAGGATATCGTGTTCTGTATTATCTAGTATAATCTGTAAGTATCTAGCGAAAAAAAAATCCGAGCTCAGCAAGTGATGTACCGCATCTGTCTGTGTTATTTAGCACCACAAAAGTCAATGAATTAAATCTTAAGTAAATCTAAAATATTTATATATTATATAGTAGTCAGTACACATGACCTAGACTGATACTGAAACTATAGTATTATTGTATATTATTATGTTCATTATAAACTCATTAGCATAGCGGGCAACGGTACTCTAGTCCGGCGCCAAATTACCAACATTATCAATTTATACCCGCCTGTGCACAAACAAAAAAGCAGAATGTAGATGACGAATTCCCGTTAACAAATTCGTATTGTGTTGTGTAATCGAGGAGAAAAATTGTATCGCGTGCACCGAACACAGCCATTCTTTCGTAGGACCCGTCGTGGATAGTATTTGTGCTGATGATTTTGTTATTTTATTGATATTTACTTGTGTAGACTTAATTTATAAAAAAATATATATAGAAAATCTAGCAACAATGGGAGGTTTCACGCCAAGCTCGGCTCAGATGGCGCTACCAGCGCATAACGTCACCAACGAAAACCTCAATGCCGCCTATTTTGACAGACGCGTTTATTATTATAGAATAGTTTAGTTAAGTTTTGTAAAATCAAATATAAGATGGAAAAATACGGTGTTTTAAGTTTTAACTGTTGTTGAATTAAAACATTTGACATAAAATAATTTGACATACACTACATACATTCTTGACGTTGTTTACGTTATGCTCTTGTAGCGGATTATTGATACCAGATAGTTGATATACTACACATATATAACTTTGGAATACATACAAGCGGGATTTGAACCCGCGACCGCTGGCGCAGAAAGTAGGGTCTCTACAAACTAAGTTAAGCCTGTTGTCAATTAAACATAACAATTCTTTGTTTTTACCATAATAGCAAATAAGCATAATAGCATATAATAGTAAAGCCTATTGGACTTTACTTTAAGGTTTTCGCTACTGCTCATACATGTGTGAAAAACCTTATTTAGTATCAACCTACTTACTGGTGATTTGTTCTAGAGTCCACGGGTTAATTTATTATTATTCTTGTACCCCTTTGAAATTTACAGGCTCACAGGTGCCCGATCTTTAGAAGGCTTGCGTGGGGACATAGGTCCAACACGTAGAGACTCCTTAAAAATTCAAATTTGTTTATTGTTATGCATCAGCCGGGATCCATGTCTAAGAATTGCCCAAAATCGCCTTCGGATAATGCGTAAGGACTATGCAAAATATGAAAATCAAAATACGGTCCAAAATAAAATCCTATTGATTTTGGTATGTATTAAAGTCCGCGGGCCTGAGCCATGACTACTTCTTTGAAAATGTTAGGCTATTGTGGCAACAGCTTCCTCTTGAATAAATTTTCGTACTAAACGGCGTGTATTTAGAATGGTTGCTTTTTGCATAGTGTAGTACGTGGTGTCAGGTAAATCTAATGTTTATAGTGAATGAGGTATGTGTTTAGGAGTTACACCTGTGCTGGACAGCACCAGCGGAACGATATAAACTGTTTTCATTTTCCAGTTTCTAATTATTTCTTCCTTAAGTTCAGTGTATTTCTGCAACTTCTTTGTAATTGTTTTCTGAAAATTGGAATAGAGACATCTATTATATGCCTATTTTATTTATTCTGTTAATTAAGGTGATATCCGGTCTGTTGTTGTGAATCTTTTTGTCAGTTAATATAGCTCTGTCGTAATACATTTTGTAGCTGGAATTCTCCATCATAGGTGTAAGGGTATTATATTGCAAACTTGGTTATGACGGTGCTTGTAATCGGTTTGAGTCAATGATGTGCAGGCACTAGTAATATGCTGTATAATCTCTGGTTGACGCGGGCATTATCTGCATTTGTCCGTTTGAAGATTAAAACCGTAGTACCGTAGAGTTTGTATTTTTTATAATTTCTAGTGAAGAAAGCTTTTGTGGGAAATTATATTTTTCGGGTGCCAATTTATACAGAAATACAAAAATAATATCTTGAATTGAATTTCAAGGTGTCACACCACTAATGGAGTTGTAAATATAAAATATTTTTTGAAGCTTCAATGCTTCATGGAATTTATTTAAAAGATTTGATATTGTTACATACAATATGTCATTAAGATTGGCTTCGAGTTTAAGATACAACTTCATAAAAGCAATATTGTAAGCCTGAGGTTGTTTGTTGTTTTTGTTTGTTTGTTGTTTGTTTCTCTACACAAATCTTAATAACTACTAGTGGGATTGTCGATTTTTTTTGCATTTGCATTCTTTGTATAACCGAGTGATGCGGGTTCAAATCCGGGTCTCGCACCTCTGATATTCTCATGTGCGAATCATTTCTAGTATCATGATTACCACTTGTATGACGGTGAAGGAAAACATCGTGAGAAAACCTGCACATCCGCCAACACGCACTAGGCCAGCGCGGTAGACAATTGCCTGATTCCCTTCTACTGAGGGAGGCCCGTGCCCAGCAGTGGGACGGCTGATGACATGACATGACATTCTTTAAAAAACTTAAATTAATTAAGCAAGGATCCTTAGGAATTAGAGATTACAAAACGCAAGCGTAACCACGGCCAAACGCTATACAAATGTACAATTTGATTTAAAAATATTTCGTTCTTCAATTTACAAATAAATTTTTATAGTACTTAGCAAATAACAGCTTATCCTTGTTAATATTTTCGATTAATCGCTTAATTTTATTAAAATCGTGCAGATCTAATAAGCGAATATCAATATTTGTGTTTATTTACACGGTGTCAAAAGTTAAAGGTTACTTCCTTATACTTCGTGCGAGTAGTTTGCGTAATAGCGCGCCTCGTCACGTCTCTCTAGTTTAGAATTTATACGGTGATCGCCACTTATACTATAAATAATAGGCAAATGATTGGCCTTCACAAGGACGCCACTTCAAAAGATTATTATTAATGTATTTAGCATCTAACATTGTATTAATAGATTTAATTAAATGTTGAATTAAAAAATACTTTACGATAAAATATTGTAATTATGCGTGTAGGTAGGTACTAGGTACTATGCTAAAATAACGTTATTTTGTATTGACCCCTGAATACACCACAGATCTATGTTAGTATGGCGAAACTAATGTGGGTGCTATTATTATGAGTGCTGTATTACTTTAAAAATATATCAAATATTATTGTAGGGTACATATTGCATAAGGTTTTATTTATATTTAAAAGTTTCGAAAATACTATAGTAAAAATAATCGAGCATCAGTTAAATATACATTTAGCAGTAAATATCTTCAATTGTAATGTTTCATGTTTTTAAAGTAATCCTGCATAAATAAAAACCTTGTAATATTTCTGTGTAGGTACGTTGTTGCGATTGCCGGCTTTTTACATTTTCACGGATAATTAAGAAGGTTTTACATAAATATTCAAAAACTTCGTAAATCGAATCGACTCTACTTCTTAATGTCGAGTATAATAATTGTAAGCCCAAATTTGCAACAAAATATAAAATATTATTATGGAGCAAAAATTGTCGTTCTGACAAATTGATAATATCGTTTAATGTGATAATATTAATATTGTCGAATATATTATATTTTATACCACTCGGAACTTGTTTTGCATTATGTCGGATACTCGTGCCAATTGACACAGAGTATAGAATTCAAAACTCTCTTAAATCTTCCGTGTTAATCTAACATTTACCTCATAAAACTGCGATGCGCTTTTATTTTAAATGATACTTTAAGTGTTTTAAGTACACTATATGATAACAAGGATAGAATTATTAAAAATACAGTGATTTATACTTTCTAAAAGTGTAGGAACCATTGTATTGATTAGATATCGTACCAACGGGACTAACACGAAACAAATGTGTTGCTATTTTTCTAAATTAGCTTTTATTAATTTATTTCAAATTTACATATATATTTTTAGGAACTAAATATATTTTGAAAAACACATAATTAATTTGCTATGATGTGTTATTTTATTTTTTACTACTGTACATGCCACGCATAAATTAGATCTTTACAATATCTTCATGCATAAATTAATGCTTTTAACATTTGTCGAATTTCGTCATACCGTACTTCAAAAATTTTTATCCTTTATTGAATAATGGAAAAAAAAAACAAATAAAAAATACCTATAATTTGACCTTACTATAAAATTTTTAATATCAAATGACATGTATTTTTATGTAGCATTTTCATAAAATTATGTCGTACCTATTCTTTGTAAAAGTAAAAGAAAAAATTATCCCTACGATAAAATTAATATAAAAATAAAGACAAGTATTAAAATAGGACTGTTCGTACACAATATTAAATGAATGTAATCGTAAGCTAAATAAAAAAAACAATTGCTAACTAAGTAAAAGCTTCATTACTGTGAACTTAAACGCTTAAATTGGCTTATACGAGTTAATTTTAACAATTTCACCTCTTTAAACAAATCTGATTTTAAAGAACAACAAATCTTAAAAATAACTCTAATTTATAAAGTCAAGCATTTCAGAATAATCATAAATAATAAATAATACTTTCCGCTATTTTATTGTGGGACAAAACTATTCGTAAATAAAAGTTTAAATCATGATTTATAAATATAAAGTATGGTATATCATAATAGGCTTATGTAAATATTCATTATTCGATATTTTGCAGAATTTCATGGAAATAATTTAAATAATCATTTTCTAGATAATAATTGGGTTAAAAGGAACATTTGCCAGAACCAGAAAGACAGCTTAATTTAAATACGTACATCCTTTTTCAATGATAATATTTCGTCTACTTTTGACAATGATTTATCATAACATAACGGACTCAGAAAAGACAAACAATATTTATAGTCGTAAACATGTACGAAAGCTACTACCTATTGAAACTGTAAATTTAATTGCTTGTAATCAACTGATACGAGTTTTAGTTATCTATAACGAAAGTTAATAACGCCGTATGAATCAAAAGCTATAATCTAATCTCTATCTTAATGCGCGTATACAGACAGAAACAAATACAAAGTTGATAAATGACCTCGTTATTATAACGGTCGGGAGTGCTGCGAGATTTTCATTTCGAGGTCAGCATGTATATATTCGTGAAGCATGTTACATGCTTTTTAGACTTTTTAGAATATTTTTTTGCCTTACACATTCTAAATTAAAGTTCTTCTGATGTGCTTAGAATTAAATAGCAACAGAGTAAACATTGACATTTACTTATGAATAAGCGTAATTGCATTTGTAATTATTTTCCATAAAATCAGCATTCAGTATTGCGATATGACCGAGTCAAGGAGACGGTCATATGAGGATTATCTTTTTTGACCTCAGGCCTTCATCAAACCCCATTTCACAATCGTATAGAGAACATATCATTAAGCCGACATAATGCGTTTTTATGTCTGCGTCCGTTCAAATTATCCGACATAAAGGGTTCGCGCGTTTTGCGTGTGATGTGAGTTGTGACTCAGTCCCTGATGTTCCCACAAAGGTATTCGCAGGAAAGACTTATTAAGCCATTGTTATAATGTCTCCGTGAGATCTACAAATATTTAAAATTATCTTTTAATGATAAATGGAAAAAGAGCGACGAAGACATTATAATTACGTTAAGTTTCATGCGCTACAAATATTCATGCAAGAGTAAATTGCGTTCACCCACTTAATCAATTTTTATTTTGACCAGGTTTCCGATCGACACAGAAACACGACCCACATGTTGCACGAAAGCTCGTATAACTGTTGGTGTATGATATAAATAGGGTATTTAGAGCTGAAGTATTAGGTGATGGTTTGTCGAAAGAAGGCCGCGCGGCGACCTTCCAAATGATTGCCTGCGATCGTTGACCGCTTGCCGAAGAGCGGGTAAACAGCGCCGGCGCGGGCGTCGCATCCCGCCCGAAATGACCAATTAGGCTCCGAATTGAGAACAATTTATTCAATAGAATTATGTAAGAACCTATGGACTAAAGTAAGGACTTAAATGCTACAATTATATACTATAATAGCAAATAATAATCGTCTATGTGAATTAGATTTTATGACTATACTAGACCGTGTAAAATTGTTTGAACGATCATTTTAATTGCATAATTGAGCATGAAAAAAAAATCACACTTACAATGAAAGATAATTCTGTAATTCGATTTTAAATAATTATTGAAACAAAATTTCAAAGTAGTTTTGTAGTTCTCCATCTAAAATATAATAACAGCATGCCATGTGAAATTTCTTTAAAAGTTGTAATTCTTGTAATTAACTCTCAGAATATTTCAAACATTCTTAATATGTACATATGTATGTAATTAAGTTTACTGATCATCACCCACGTTACTTGTACATTGTACATACATAACTTCACATTCTCACAATACATTATGAAATCTTAGACTATAAGGAAATTGTAATATTTTTGATATTTTCCTTGATCAAAATTTAACTAATGTTACATTGATTTTTTTGTCTCATCCCTTTTTTACGTCCCACTGCTGGGCACGGGCCTCCCTCAGTACGAGAGGGATCAAGTCACAGTCCACCGTGCTGGCCTCGGCGCCAACACGCAGGCAGACTTCACATATCTTTCGAAAACTTGCTAGGTTTTTCTCGGACATGCAGGTTACCTCACGATGATTTTCCTTCACCGTAAGACAAATGATAGAAATGATTCGCACATGAAAATATCAGAAGTGCGAGACCCGGATTTGAACCCGCATCATTCGGTTTTCAAGCAAGCGCGTTACCGCTGGGCTACCACTGCCTAATACCAATGCAATTTAGCTTTTTTTTATTTGTTTATGCTTCTCATTACGTATACTGTGGCAACAGTGACAGGCATTACCAGGTTCACACAGTTTATTATAATACCATAACAAACTTCCATAATTATGGGTATTGTTTGAGCGGTATTATTATTATAGTCTGAAACGTATTACGTGCTACAGACATTTAAGATTAACTCTGAAAAAAAATGCACAAACTGTAAGCTATTCATATTATGGTCAACTATGTATATTTTAATAAACAGTTTTCTTAAATTAAAAACGAAGTTTATGTTTTTGGATTAACAATTATATAATATAATTTTACAAAGGCGGTTTTCACAATCTTGCAAAACGAGTATCGATGGATTTTAAAAGTTTCAATATTTTAGTAGTAGATAGTAGACCATTTCTAAAAATGGTCTCTATTCAAGACTTTATGATAAATAAGGTGTTCATAAACACTAAGCTACTATGTATGTACATAATATGCGACAAAGTATAAAAAGGCTCGTATGCTAAAACTTCCTCAATTACAAACTATTTTTAGTATTTCATTTAACAAAAAATACATTATGTTTCTATTTATTATGAAAAATCTGTTCAATTTTGAATAACTCCAGTGCAAATTCTGTTATTATTTACTAGATTGTACCATTTATTTCTTTTATTTAATTAAATAAAAGCACACCTTATAAACGCAATAAAGAAGACACTGATTAATATTAATCTAGTGCAGGTTCGATTTAGCGAGACCTTACATTTAATTAGTACTGACTATTGACAGTTTGGTTAGATAAATTGACTACTCTGCGTATGAGATTATAACCAAGATAATCGAGACCGATGACTTAATAAATCTTGAGATACACAAAGACAGATATTATAACGTTCCATCTACTTCAAGTTTCTTAGCGCACTTTTTGTTCTTTGAAATCATTACAAAGTTTTAAGTTTAATGAATATAAGAAGAATAATAATGAGTTAAGTCTTCAAACTTATGAATAATACTTACGAATTTATTTTATTCCTATGAAATATTTATTAAAGTCTTTAACGAAGTGTTGTTCTGATACCATGACTTAAATATTTATTCCACAGCGTTTTACCGAAACCGCAAGGTTTTATGACGCTTGGGTTGTTCATGAAATTGTTTATATTTATAATTTCTTTGTATTGTTGGTTCAAATTTTTAGAATTGATAAGGTAGGTACAACAGCGTATAAGTATGAAAAAGGTAAGTTTCACCGCAGCTGACGATAAAAGCGGGCTTGGTTTTCACCCTCGTTTAGATTTTGTAGAATATGTAGGTAAGTACCTAACTATTTTATTAAAGTTTCAAAAGTTTAATTACACTCAGGTCAACGATAGATACGAACTTACATAGTTAATTTTTATTTGTTTTATGGATTGGTTTTATACTTATTATTAATAATTACATAAAATTTATATGTCCTAATTCTTTAATTCGCCAATGAAATAAGTGACATTATTTATAGTTAAAGAATTCCAAAACGGCTGCTAATACGAGTATTCTCATTTCGCAGATTCCCTAATAAATGTATTATATATGAATCACAAATTAGCAAAAATTGTAGACTAATTTATGTCTATATAAAAAGAGAAAACATTTTAGTCGATGTATTTAGCTGCATTTAGCGTGTTTTATATCTGTGTGTGGTCGCGTGTAGTGATAATTTGATGATCGGTGAGTTGACGACACGTGTCGTCGGAGCCGTACCTATCACCTACGATGTTTACACATTGAGTGTAACGCTCTTTGTATTCCTTATTTTGTTACAAAATATTGAACACCGTTTTATTTAACACTAACATACAAATTACCTCTATATTGACTTGTAACGATGCCAAGATGTTCCAGATGAAGTTAAAAGGAAGTTGTTACGAAATACGAGAAAAATGAAGCAAATGAGCGCTTCTTGCTAGCTGAGTATCACATACTCTAACAGTTAATAAAATTTCCTATTTACTATGAAAATAAAATTATAACAAGTTTACATATTGCCAATACATTAAGTGGTGATAAATAACTTAAACACAAACCTTCTACGCTAAAAGTTTTTACTTGTGCACTCGTACAATATATAACACTAGCAGAATCCGCGGCTTCGGCCGCTCTCAAACTTCCAATCGCCACCAAACTTCACAGGATCGCCCGTTCCTCTATAGGGAACTTACATACACACATCGCCTTTTATAATTAAAGAGTTTTGCATTGCACCGAGCTTTAATGTGATACAAAAAAAAAACACGAAACGCATCTTCCTGCATCAGTTCTGTTATAGATTCTGTTTATGCAAAATTTGTAGTAAATCGGACCAAGGAATCACATTGTCCCATTGTACTTTGCCCCGTTTTTCACCCCCTAATAGGGGTAGAATTTCCTTAAATAACACACTCTGCAAGTTTCAGGTTTAGGCTGTGCGTTGATCCGTCAGTCAGTCATTCAGGACAAAGCATTTTATTTGTATAGTGTAATAAATTAATATAAAATGAATTATTATTACTATATTAATATATAATATCTATATACTTTCTTTGTTTTGTTTATTGAGATCATATTTAAAAATGTTTCAACCGAGCTGGAGATAGGTAGTT
The DNA here is from genome assembly GCA_951802675.2 of Boloria euphrosyne. NCBI lineage: Eukaryota > Metazoa > Arthropoda > Insecta > Lepidoptera > Nymphalidae > Boloria > Boloria euphrosyne. Next base: position 7,517,274 of record OX637874.1, read on the forward strand.
CAAATTCAAATATTATAAGTAATAAGGTTGTTTATTTGTCTATTTAGTACATACTTTAAACGATGAAAAGCTCAATTTGAAAATATTTTTAAAAAATATAAAAAAAAAATGATTGGTCATGTGTGTTTCATTTTAGACATTCATCAAAATAAATTCATTTTAATTTATTATAATGTGTGATATATCATTATATAATATAATATATAATATATTGTGTGTGCTAGCAGAAACATTTTCTACTGGCAAGTTCTGCCGACAGCACATTTTACTTATTAAGTCTGATATCTATACTAATAATATAAAGAAGTAAAGTTTGTGTGTTTGTATATTTGTTAAATTGTAAGGGGTAATCTCGGGATCTACTGAACCGATTTTAAAAATTCTTTCACCAATAGAAAGCCACATTATTGCTGAGTGTCATAGGTTATAAAAAAACCGAAAAATAAAAAGGCTTTTACGTGGTAGTCCGTTTTGCAAAGTGAATCGGAGAAAAAACGGTCGAATGAAAGCGTTTCAATTACGCGATTATGTATGGAAATTACGTCATTTTTAAACTATACTAAAGAGGTTACACCTGGGGACGAACCCGAGCGAAGCGAGGGTGAGTCGCTAGTATATCGTATATACCATCTGGTATGTGAGAGAAATAAATGCCTTATAAATCACACAATTCATCTATATTATTTTTTTCTTCTCAATTATTTGCAAGCCTCGCTCTTTTCAAGCCCTTGTTAATACAATACATATTATAAAGTGCATTTGTTGTGATCTCTTTTCTTTATGCAGCAATGAACTTACAGTTCAAGGTATGCAATAAATATATGTAGTTAGTTTATGGGTTTAAGAGTGACAGAACATATCAAAAGGTCTGTAACTCTAGTATTCATATGTTAGTTTTCTAACAGTTAATAATAAATACTCAGAGATAAATAATGTAATTAAAATGTTGTTTTTATCTTCGTGTAATTGATTTTGCTAAAACTTAAAAAAACTTTATTTACTAAAGTACTATATCATTTAATAATAATTAAGAAATTCATATGAAAATATTTATTTCAATTATGTTTAAAATATTCTTAAAAATATTATATTTAGTAATAATAACTACAATTAATTATTATTAAGAATTTGTTATGTAATATTGATAAAGAGTCACAGGTAAAGGAAAAAGCATGATACTGTTTTACTAGAAAAATGAAATACATAATATTTACCTTATGCAAGCTTGTTGCGCGTAATTCTGAAATGCAATTTGTAGAAGTAGTTGCTGGAGATGAATTCAAACGCTGAATATTGTAAGCTTCTTGTTAAGTAAAATTGCTTGTTTAATGCGTCAACAAGGTAATGACATACCAAAGATCACGTTACCGGGTACCAGTTTGGTAGATTAGTATAGAACGAAAGGCGGCGTTGTCCGGCTGCATAAATCTACGCAATGTATGCGCCAAAGTAGGAATGCCAATGAACTTAGGACGGCTATTGACAGGTATTGCGTTAAGACAAATAGTCGTTCCGGCGGCTGAGACAGACCCCCGTTCACTTGACCTGCCTACCACATACATGTGTAGGTACCACATATATCCACAACCTGAGAACGCCTATGTAAATATACCTATTACTAAGATTAAATATAAAGAAGTAAGCACGTTTGCCTAATAGACTTATATCAGTGAATAAACAAATTCGATTTATGAGAAATTATTAAGGTGATTGTAATTGGATTTTTATTATTATAATTATTTAAGTTGATTTCAATTAATTGAGCAGTTGATGAATTGGTATTGTTAGCGTTTAATTTTAATAGGTTCGAAACGTACTAGGTTTCGTTCTCGTGATTTTTCTTTCTGAATGGAGGAAAAAGTTTTATGTTTTTGTCACCTTTATTTTTATTTTAAATTTACAATCTTTATTACTAATATCTTCTAATTTTACATAACTATTCTAATTATAATAATTATATAGGTGATTATGCAATTATTATATGTACGTAACATTTTTCTTATATATAGAAAAATTCACTCTAATAAAAAACATACCTCTACCGTTAAGGAGCTACAAAATAAGCTCATTATCCTGACTTCAGCGCATAGCTCAGGTCGTGAGTAAGGTTTTTTCTTCTCTAAAGTACCGTGCAGTGCACTCACAAATCATGACCAAATACAGTTTTTCCAGTGGAAAATAGATCAATATGGATATAAAACGAACTAATACTTGGCCGCTACACAATATAGAAAATAAAAACAGTCTGATTGTTTATAAAACGTCATACTTCTTTTATATTGCATAATATAATTATTTTCAGTTGATCGGCTTCACAAATACAAAGCAAATCTGATAAAACGATGCTATCACGCGTCATGGATCAAAAACTAACTCAGAATTTAATGGACTGGCACGTCTATATTACGTAAGTAAAAAAAGGGATTCATAAAACATTACCGATCAATCGTTATAGATGGTACGATTATACGTCTATCACTTGCTATATTATATTATAGCAATAAAATTTTTCTCGAATAATTCTTTAAGTTAAGTCTTTGCAGTCGTCTCTACCTGTCATTTCAATTTATTTATTGTATACATTATAAAAATACTATTCTACAGCTTGCACACTGCACAGCCTTCCAGTAAGAATATATTATATCTGCGTCCAAGCCTACATGGACGTTATTGATTGTGACGCTGTAATGGGTGAACGATACCTAACGATAAATCACCTGCTTCTAGGATTAAATGATGAACGTGAACAAGAAGGCCTGCGTCTCCCAGTATGTATTTAAGGTATTAGGTACAACCCTAAAGCTAATATGATGTTTAGGTTAACCAAATAAATAAATTATGGAACCTACCTACGCAATATATCTCGTCTCCTAATTGACTTTAATTGGCTAAAATTATGGATAGTTGAAAATGAATAGTAGTGGAAGACTTGTCTAGGAGGAAATTTATAGTGGAGGAGGTCAAGACCGCCTTCCGGCCACTGTAGTGTCGCTGTTCGGGAGACTTGCGGTACTTGTGCATTGTTCGCGGTCACTTTGCAGAAACCTATTCTCTCTTACAATCGCGCTCGTGACCCATGTGAATGCTTTATAATATATTTATTTTATATAACGATTGATTGACTATTGATATAAATTAATTGAAAATTTACACGAATTAGTTATTTCAATATCCAGTTTTTTATATTTATGAGATCCAAATCTTCATGTGCCGATGACCCGAGGGCGATTACGGTACTTCCTATGCGAGTATGCGCTATTTACATTCCCACCTCATTGTTTGTACTTCGTGTAGTGGAAGGATGAGAAATATCAGAAATGTAATCAAAGACGACACGACAAGTAATGATGATACTTGAGCGTAATATATAATACGAGATCGGATATTTTTTAATTTATAATATTGTAGTAGAATAAAAAATTAAGTAAAGAACGAATCTAAATAAAAATTATAAAAATAAAATGCATTTTTTCATTTTTCCTTTTTTATTTAAAACAAAATGCCGCGTGTTTTTACAGTAACGTAGTAAAAGTTGTAAAAACACTTTGCAATGTAGAGAACTAGGTTAACATAAAATGTTAGTTTAATTTTAAAATACACGTTTAATTAATATGTCAAAGTAAGTTAAATTACCTGAACTTGTTATTCCATTCCAGTAAAGCACATAATTAATATTACAAGAGCCAAACTTTGGTTCATAAGATGCACTGCCCATACTTTGGGCACTCTAATTAAATTATTACATTAAGTTAAAAAGCTCTCGAACAGAGCGGAAGTATAAAACACAAATGTGGACCACATGTAATGTATAAAGGAACTTTGTTTCAATGCTACAAGAGTAAAATACAATGTTGTTTACTAGTATGTATGCATATATGAGTATATTTGTTATTATATATGTTTAGTTGTCGGATAAACTTAAAGGAAAAACACTTCAACAGAGAATAGCCGTAACAGTTATTATTGAACAGTTATTATATGAGTATGCTAATTCGTTTAATAAATTATTTAAATCACTTCGATAATGAGGTCCCGTAGTGTTATTACTTGATCTATGTTACATAGATGATGAAATTAGTTGATTATAGTATCATTTTATCTAAGCCCCCGTACGTATTGGCCCTTATGTACCTACATACATATTTACGTATGCTTTAAGGCTTGTTATAAAGCTATAAAACTTTGGTCCGTAAAAGACTTTGACACTGAACTTTTGGTTTAATATTTTTTTGGCAACATGGCAGAGTCACGATAAACTTCAAAATAATACTCATTAATCTTTTCATTTTATCGAATATATTCGTCTGAAAGATTAATGTTATTTATATAACACATTAATTGAAAAAGGGATGTTACTAATTTTCAGCTTTTAATTTCTTTTATCATCACTGCACTTAAAATCGTCGAAAAATTTATTAATATCGAGTTATACTCGTTGTTAGGGTACGAGTATCTTTAATAAATATATCAATGTAAACATTTTGAGAATGACGGCCATACATTAAACAAAAGCTGTAAGTTTTGCCGATTTTCTAAGAGATTAAAGTCTTTAACTTACATATTATGTCTTTCTTATTGATTTTTTTTATAAAATAAGACAAAAAGAATTTATAGAATAATTAAAACTAATGTTCTTTTAATAGGTTTCTCGCGGACTGATATAATTAGATTAGATAATTAATAAAATACGACATTTTATATAATACTACTCTCTACATATTTCCCTACCTAAATCATAAATGTATTGATGAAGAAATAATATTCTCAATGTGATATTTGTGCTGTAGACCGTGAAATTGGGCACGGCGGAGCTAAAGCAACCCTTGAACGGCCTCCAGCTATAAGAAATAAAATTTTATGAACTTCAGTGAACATTTAATAAGTTTATGTTTAGATACTGGCTAAAATTATAAATAAACATTATTATACAGTATTAACTCAATTTTGCTTCAGTGACCAATATTTTAAATACTAGGTTTTAAAATATAAATAACAGTAAAATTCTACGAAAATTTCTACCCTTTAATGTTTACAGCGATATACATATCCAAAAGTTTAGTAATTCAAAGGGTAGGCCGACCGGCAACTGCTTTGAAAGCCGAATATTTAACAGTAATTATAATTAATGAGAATTGAACAGAAAGGCGCCGTTGTCGTGCTGTAATACGATACAGTGCCACCGCCCACCCACTTGCCATTAGACTTATTTTAATTCGGAGAATAGCAAATATTATGTTTAAGAGAACTTCGTAAAATATTTAATAAAATCCAAAGCGTTCTTTATATCTTAATATTATTCATATACGTGTTTATATAGATATAGGATACGACGTGGACGTGTTGCCAGATTTGAGCATTTATGTGCCCAGTAAGCACTTAGAAGATTCAAGCTTATATGATAGCTGCAAAAAGGTTTCGTAGATTTAGTTAAAAGGCAAATAAATAAACATTTTTCTTTATTTTGCAACTCATTTATATTTTGGAACTAAATATTTAGGTATCTTAAATCAGTTGCACTTAATTGTAGTACCATAATAGAGCAATCTTAAGGACAGACAAGATATTGTTTAAAAATTGCTAATTTGAATATAAATCAAGAACTATCTAGTACCGTAGTACCCACGGCTTCACGCGCTTGTTTTCAATCTCTACTAAACTTCACGCGCGATCACTCGTTTTCTTTCCCTGAAAAAATCATCGAAATCGGTCCAGCCGTTTCGGAGTCTATAGGACACATCGAATTTTATATACATAGACTAGTAATAACTATTATAAATGTGTAATTTTAGATGTTTGCATATTTCGTTGGAAGATTGTTGCTCCCTAACTTTAAAACGGCTTAACAGATCTGGATGAAAATTAGCCCAGAAGTGCATTATAGTCTAAAACGTACTTTATATCCCATAAAAATGTGCGACTTCCGTGCGATTGATTGATTTTTGTTTCTCACTAGGGGAGAACTCGAGCGTAGGTACCTAGCGAGGATGTGCTGCTAGTCTTACTTAAAATAAATACGTTTAAAATCAAATAATTAATTGTCTGGATAAATTAAATTAAATATATTTATCTTGTGTTAAAGGCTTGATTAATGTTAGTAACTTATAGATAAATCGACAGATAGATGACAATTTAAAATTCGCCAATGTGACGGCCGGTCATGTAAAAGTCATCAGTCATGACAGCGCAATGTATTGTACACAATAAATATTAAATTTTTTTTTGGTATAATAAATAATTAGGAACTAAAACCGTTAAAATGTTATAATATTATTTATGATAGCGGTAACACTAACCGTTGGAGTTGTCTTGCTATGCAGGATCAATTTATATTACCTGTTTTTCTCTAAAAGTAAGAAAGAAATACTTATTATTTCTCGGAACTGGTCGTACTATTGAGTAGCCTATGATGTCTTTTTTAAATTAACCGGAAACGTTGTGCTTGATAGGAGACTATAATTAAAGGAACTTCGCAAGCTTTTGGTAGCTTTTTTGCATTCGATATCGTACTTATTCTGTATGCCTTTGTTATGAGAACCCAGCTTTCTTTTATATTTATGTATTACTAGCGACTCACCCTCGCTTCGCTCGGGTTCGTCCCCAGGTGTAACCTCTTTAGTATAGTTTAAAGAAATAAAAGATTTACCCGCTTTTCTGTTGAAATTTTTCCTGAATTTTCTTTGCTATAAACCTCACGGAGCCCGAGAACTTTCCAACGAATGCAAAACCGTGGAAATCGGTTCGTGCGTTCTGGAGTTATAGCGTCAGGAAGGAAAACCCGACTTATTTTTATATAGTAGATTGTGAAGAATACTTTCCAATTTCATTTTATTATGGTATATTCTTAAAGCACGCGAAAAGCGCCCTGTTTTTAAATTAACATTGATTTGTGAATTGTTAGTAAACAATGATTTTTGTAAACAAAAGTTCAAACTTTTGCTTTTAATAATTGTGATTTGTTGTTTGATCCTTTACACTTTCATAAATAAGAAGACTAAAATAATATTTTTTTGTAAATGCAAATATTTATATTTAAATAATAATTTTGTAAATAAAATTATATACCTATTTCCATCTCTCATGTCATCTTTTAAATAAAAAAAAAACTAAATAACATTTTATCTGCATTTCCAAAAAGAAGCGCTATCCGTAAATATTATAGAACGGATACTATATAGGTATATTCTTTGTTTATAGTATTAGTTGTAGCAAGTTCCCATAGTTGTAATGGTTGTATACTGTGTTATTTCTATGTTTATAAAGTTAATAAAGGAAATGTATAAAACACTTTTGAGCCACACTGCCCTTCTAATAACTAACCAAAAAATAAGAGATACGCACGTGTGACTGAGCAGTTGCTGGAATTGCAGAGACGTTGCATACCGAAACCTTATCGTCCCGTTGCCTGTTGCCACGACGCAATTATTCAAATGCAAATTTAAGTCTGAAAAGGTCTTATAGTGATTCGGTACTGACTATAACCTCACATCAACTTAGCTTTTATTGCAAAACAGGTAATAAAGTAGAATGTAGAGATAGGATTTTTATTAACTATACAATAGAAGACATTAACAATAGTTATGTTTTATACACACAGTGGTATCCCAGTGGTAGCGCGCTCGCAGGGATAGCCGAGTGATCCGGGTTCAAATCCGGGTTTCGAAACTCTGATCTAGTCTGAGAGAACCTAGCAAGTTTTCGAAAGACAGGTAAAGTCTGCACAACCCGCACTTGGCTAGCGTGGTGTGCTATGACCTGCTGGCCAGTGGCAGTGGAACGTTAAAAAGGGCTGAATACACTACAATACACCGCAATATAAAAACGCAATTGTCATCTAGATTATCCTTCTATTCAAACGGTGGCTTTTATTTACTTAATAAATGTCATACTCAGTTTTGCGTAAAATTTACTTGTACGGTACCTGGAAATATCTCACTTTACAGCACTTTACCGGTCGACGTCTATCGTTTTTACACTGTGTTTGCAAAGTAAATTGTGCTTAATAGACATCTCTAAAAATAAGCTCATAAAATAATCTTATGTGACTGTTTATCTTTACTTGCTCACGGCGCGGCCGCAAGGAGACTTTTACTAATTTTACTCAAAAGAATAAAATTTAATAATGAAATCATCTACTATGTTATAATAGCTTTAGAATTAGACAAGATTGTTGTAAGCCTCAATTATCGTCATTGACTTCAGTTGAAGAGTTCTGCTAGTATGGTTTAAATTCTGCTTTAATTCTTAGAAATTAAAAGCAAGTAAGTAGGTACTTCTTTATCGACTCAAGTGATACTCGTAGCTCGCATATAAGTCAAATGTTCAATTTGGTTTACATTATTTTGCATTCTACTTATATTTAGTGATATCTCGTAAGATATTTATTGAAATCTAATGATACCAAGAGCAATTTGGTTCAAAATTAAATACTTGTAAATGAAGAACTTACTTATTTGGATAAGGATTCATATCATACTTATTAAACACTTTCGCAACTAATGCGTTATATTAAAACAAATTTTATTACATAAAAAAGGTTAAAGCGAGTCAACTTTAATAGATAGACATACACTATCGCGGACTTTATTTTAGAGCTTTTAAAGGAGGAACAATTTCGTCATACAAGATTTTTGCATAAGTTTAACCGTTTACGCAGCGCACGCGACGGAAGCTCTCAAAAGGAATATTTTTCTCCCGTTTTTGCAACATTTTTCATTGATGCTTCGCTCCTAATGGTCGTAGCGTGATGCAATATAGCATGTAGCCTTCCTCGATAAACGGACTATCCAAAATAAAAAGAATTTTTCAAATCGAACCAGTAGTTCCTGAGATTAGCGCGTTCAACCAAACAAACAAACAAACTCTTCAGCTTTATAAATAGTAATATAGATTATGTATGAAGTATCAATAAATAAATAAAGTATGTATTATAAACATAAAGGCATACAGTTATCCTAACCATATACAAGTTTTCCAAATGTTAAGATATTAGGTGTAGGTACCTACCTAGTTGTTAAAAATTCTCATGAAAAATTTATGACTCATATAGGTATATAAACTAGGGGCTTACCCTCGCTTCGCTCGGGCTCGTCCTTAGGTACGTGTTGTATATATTTACTTCGCGCCGCTCGGTATATATTTACTTGATTATAATATTATGAATTACCTACCATTGCACGCACCATGGCAACGGTCATAACATGATACGTCAAACGCCGTTAATTGTATAAAGCTTTTCCTAACTTTTTTCGATATAGTATGTTATGCTTAAGAGGTAGACATATGCCATCGCGGACTTTTTGTAGACCTATATGTATAAGATACACAATTCCACCATACATCATTTAGTTATATCTCAAAGGGTTTAGGTAGCGTTTTCGTTGAAAGCTCCCAGACGGCTTATTTTTTCCGACACCTCCAACAGATATCATTATATTTTAGCCAATGTATACAAAAACTTGACAAATTATATACTAAAATCTTTCTGGAGAACCATTCTATTCATTGGTGAAAACTGCATGAAAATCGGTGCAGTAGTTTTTGAGTTTATCGCGAACAGACAGACAGACAGACACGGCGGAGGACTTTGTTATAAAATATGATATATGAGTCTAAAATTTTCGATAAAATTATAAATTTTTGATACTAAATTTTTAACCCGATCGAAATTCTAAAAACTTACTAGTATAATAAATAAATAATATTAACTATGGATATAGCAATAAAATAAAATCAATTGATTCAATTATCGTCTAGACAAATTTATGAATCAAAGCTAATCATTTTCCACGTCCTTTGAATTTCTCGTTCAATACCGATTCATTTTACTCCTATTCAAATAGCAAATTTGCGTGGCGCGCTTTGATATGAAATATCTCTTCTTATTCTGTTACGTGATTTCCGAACAGTTATGCTTGTTATCTTGTCGATGTGTTCACTTTGTTTGTTTTCTGGTGTTGGGCTTGTTTGAGCAGGAGGTAAAACAGGATTTCTACACTCTCATTGCTTTAATTAAACGTTTTTGCCCGCCATCATAACTGTTTATTATATATATAATTTAATTAACAATTATATATTACCTCCTGATTTATATTTATTAATTAAACAAGTGAAATAGTAATAATTTAGAAAAAATAAAATATTATTATTTCTATTGTCCTCTTATCACCAATATAACAGATGTGAAATCCAGTCATTTCCTTTACAAGCTAATATCTCTTTGTTATTATTAATGACGGTCCCCCGACGGTGACGTGCCCTTCGGAAATATTTACAAAGGAACTCTTTAATCTGCCGCGCAAATGTTCTCTAGCCTATAGCATCTGAATCAATATAAATGAAAATTACGGAAACTTAATATAAATCGCATAATCTAGTGTGGTGTAGGGGACATTTTGGGATGGATCTCAATCGGGGATGAGGTGAGGGCGGGTTGCAACGCGGGAGGGTCGGAGACGGTCTGGCCCAGGCCGGCCATCTGCTGCGCGGATAATCAATATTATTTTGGAAGCTTCCTATATTTTGCCAATCTTATTTAATTTTTGAAGGTCTGCCATTGTTATAACAATGTAAGATATATTTAAACATTTTTATTAGTACGAGTAAGTATTAAGTATTAATTTAGGTTCTAATTTGAAGGTTATAAAATGTTGTACATTTAAATATAAAAATAATGAATAAAATAAAATAAATTAACAGGTAGGTACATTGCAGTATTTTTTACCTCAACGTTAAATAATGTATTTTGTGAATTTTGTTTGACCTTATGTTACAAGACATAGTATTCGTAAATAATTCCAATCACTCTGAGGGCTACCTGATCCTCGTAAATTCATTTGATTAACTCCTGGTAGTGAGTTAAATCGTGACTTGTTAGCGAATTGCCCGTCTTATTTTCCATACATTATTTTATTGATTGGCGTATATTTTATAACCATTTCTTCGTAAGTAACTTAGGTTAGCAATCTCAAAATAAGAGCAAAAAACATGGAGCGTTGCCATTTAACATTTGAAAAATCATGCTAAATATATCAAAATAAATGAAACTGCGCGCCAAATTATAACTTCCGTAGCACTATATTTTGACGGTCAATATAAAATTAACATAATTAGCTCGTTAAAAAAAGGCGAAACATTACTTAAAATAATTTTGTATATCCTAGGTATGAAAAGATGATTAATTCTAAATATTAACTGACTGAAAAGATTCTAAATTTTAATGAAGTTATTATTGTTGTTTAATTGATGCATTATGCATTTACAGTAATAACAAAAATATGTAGAGGAAGCTATAGAAGAATTTGAAAAGCGTAATATCTGCAGAAGGCAGAATTGGCAACGAATTTGGTGATTTATTGTGACACACTGTTGCAATCGCATTTAAAACTTTTCGTTGCAGTCTCTCTTTAAATTTTATTCTTTATATTTTGTGACAGATAAACACTAGCCTATCCATTTCAAATTAAAATATATATTTTCCTCTCCATTGTTAACTTCCTTATACATCTCCACCACTCCATCCATCCACTTTTAACTAAGTATATCAAAATCCAACAGATGAATATATATTATGTTTAATTTACACCGTATAATGTTTTTTTTTTTGTAATATTGAACTTTCTATCTCATTACATTTAGTTTCGGTTTTACATATAGTTTAAATATTGTTTGGGTCTAATTTCAATAGTCATTATTATCTACACAGCACGAGTCTATAGTTTTTACAATTTTTTAAAGTCTTTTTATGAAATTTGCTATGATGATAGTTGGTTTTCCAACATGGAAGATACTTTTTTATCGAAATATATATTATCGTATTTCTGAGAATCTTATTAAATCATCGTATCCGTTAAACCGTAACAAGGGTACGAACATGAGCGAAGTGTGAGTCACTGGATTGTATATAATATATGACTGTGACGATTTGTAGTCTTAATATATTTCGGATAAATTGAGACCTGTGTATGTAAAACCAATCACATGATAATGTCACGCCAGCTTATTACTTGTAGCTAGATCAAGTTGAATAACGTGCCAATTGCCAACTATAATATGTGTGTATTACCCACATGAATACGTATACCTAAAGCACGTGTAGTTAAGTGACGTCACCATTCAATATATACATTATTTTGTTAGATGTCCTAGCTTAATGTAATGATACGAAATGATAGATATTATCAGTGAAGTATTTTGTCGCAATGAAAACAGTTCATTGTTAATAGTGCTTATCTTATATGAATCTTTCGTCAAAATAAGCTCATTTATGAAATAACAGAATAATAATTATATTATAGTATAATAATAAGATAAAACTAAAAAACATTTGGTAATAAACAATCATTGTTATTCACAGTATATTCAGTAGTATTAAATTGTTTATTATTCTCATAATCGTGTTTTTAGAATTCATTATAATTAAGTTTGATTTTTTTGTTTATTACAAAAAAATGTTATATTATCTTTTTTGTTGCTTAAATTAATATAAAGTTAGTCGTGTTCGTGAAAGAATGGTGTTGACGTCACTGTGGTCGATAGTTTTTTGGAATATTGATCGGTACTGCAATTAGGCGCGTACTTCCCCACGGCGGTCAAGTCGGACAGTGAGATGAGTGAATCATGGGTAGACGCGGGTGGTGCGGTGGAGCGTATCCTGCGCGGGCGCACGTCGCGATCGCAGCTCGCCGCGCGCCACATTCCATGCGATCGTTGCCTCCACACATTCGCAACTGCTCTGATGCAATATTCAACTTTACTTCGTCCTTGCAATGCCGTAATTCGTTATAACATGTATAAGTGTCTCATCTTTATCTTTTCTTTGCTACAAGTTCTACATTGCCGGTCTCAAGGCCATTTTGGCGCCCTTAATTACGTTAAGTCTGCATATGACAGATGATGCCATGTAAGAGGTAAGGGATGTATAGAGATAACTTGTTAAGAATTTGTTCTGGTGGGATGAAATTATATCGTGCTTAACAAACGGAATGCAAAAATATTTTTTTTTATCTTTAGTGGAGCATGTTAACGTTATACAAATAAAGTAAGTAGCGAGTGTATGTCACGTTGAGTGGCAAATTGGCGTCGTCTCCGCATTTGTTCCACGCCGCCGGTCGCCGGTCATCAGTCTCCGATCGCGCCACATTCAACCTTGTGATTGCTTACTTACCACTGTCTATGTCAATGCCGTTCAGTGCTCGGAATCAGGTGAGGCGATTATTCAAATTATAGTGGGACTACCGATTCACCCTCGCTTTGCTCGTCCTTAGGGTGCATTTCAACATTTGGTATGGAAGACGCTATATCTTATACATAGGTATAGGTACAAGCATTGGTATGATTAGTTAAAGTAGGTTTATAAGGTGTGAGAATGAGATGAAATCACCCACGTTAAAAAGTAGCCTATGTTTCTTCAGTCCTTTTGAATGGTGTGAAAGAAGGATAATGAAACAAACACATTTTCATATCTTTAATTTCCTTTTCATAAAAAAGATTACTAGGTATATAGTATATTATATCATTCATCAATCAATTTATTTATATCATTTTTGAAAAATAGTAATTTAAACTATTTTATAAATCCATTTTTCTTTAAATATCTAAAAATTATGACTTCTAACTACAAAATAAAAAGTGATAAACAGTTTTAAATATATATTTTTATCTGTCCAATGTCCAGATAACATTGACCGTTCAGAATGGCTCTAGTAAAATCTACATTTGATAGACGTATTTCTCACAAATAACAATGCCAAATTAATTGTCTAATTGTAAGATAAAAATAAAAAAATGGGGTTTTTGCTGTTTTTGCTGTAAATATTTGAAAATTTGTTCACGTATTGAATTACGTAGCATCAATGATGTTATACGTAGCATATTTATTTGACATTTTTTGTTCTTACATTATATTTAAAAAAAAAATAATAATATTCAACTATAGAAAGCAAGCAAAAGCAGAAAAGTATTGTGGTTGTCTTAGGATGAAATAGCATATATGAATTTCCTTTAAATTCGATAATGCTACTACATACTTTTATGCTAAGCCTAATGGACACGATCAAGATCACGTTTTGTCATCTGTAAAAAATCTATGTATGTTGCATAGTAATTGGCTGTAGACGTCTCGATAACCGATAACCCCCTACGTGACCGTATGTACCCGTCGGATAGCTTGGTTTGGAGTTGCCGTTACTTGCAAAATTGCTCATACGGTCCTCCTTATGCTGTCTTTCTACAAAGTTTACCACACTTTTCACATCTCAAGTCTAACTTTAGATTATTTACTTGATTAATTTATTCTTTTAGGCACATATTTTAAGTTTTATTGCTACAATAATTAATGTTAAAGGATGTTCACGTGTTTAGGGCTCACTTTTTTGATTTTTTAATCTAGACGTCATTATATAGAGTTAGTACTTAAGTCATGGTTTTTGGTACATAATGGGACAACAGAGATAATATCACGTTTTTCTAGATTCGAATTTCATATGTGCAATAAGCGAGGTAATACATAAGAATTAAGAATATACTTAACCCAAGTACTAAATTGCTTACAAAGATTTCTTTAAGTTAATTTTGCAAAAAATGACAGGATGCAAAGTCAGAGGCGTGTCGATTAGCGCGGCAGCAGCGGAGGGCGGCGGGGTGTGGCCGGCGAGGGACGCGGGCACCGGGCGAGGCTGCTGCGAGTGTCCGCCGCTGTCGGCCGGACTAACCCGTCCCTTCAGGTCAGCGCTCCAGCCGGCTATTTATAGAGGTGCCCCTTAAACAGAGTAATTATTCATTGATTAGCACTGCGAGGAATAGAGGATTGCGTTTGTGATAGCCATCGCGCAAACGAGAATCGTAGCTGGCGCCGTGAGTCCTCGCGCCCGCCCGCTACGCCATGTTCCTTGCGTGCACCACAAAAACACTGGAAGTAATGCCTTCATAGACCTCAGTGAAAGCCTAAAAATAAGCCCTCCAAAAGCAAATCTAAACTGGAAATTAAATAAAGATCTTATAAAGAGTCGGTAGTATTGTTTCCCATACTTAATTTTTTATGCAAGTTGCAATTGAGTTTTATCTAGCTAAAATATACATTTTTATCTTTAAAAATATGAAGAAATAATACTGGTATTCTGGAAATAATTTCTTAATTATCAGAAGATCGATGGTTCGAATTTTTATGAAACTCTCGCGAAAAATAAGTTTTCTAATTTATTAATAACCCTGTTAGTCAAAAACTGATACAACAATACTTGTAGCATTATAATATTGTGTACAAATAATTAAATTGTTTATATAGAATATTGGTACATGTAATGTTAGGAGTATAATAAATAATAATTGTTGTATGAGCGTTTGTTCGTTGATTGACTTATAGGGCTCAGAGGGCAGTATAAACAAATTAGTAAAATTAGTCAAAAATTTGTTAGAAGCTAGGCATAAATTTTAAATACACACATAAAGGAATTTAGAAACAAAATTATACATTATGAACGCGTTTCTATTTCCACGATATATATATTGGAAAGATTACTATGTGTTTAATTATGATAGCATGAGAATTCTTAAATACGTGAATATTTAATTTATTGCTTATGGTCCGGAAATTAAAATGGCCCGTTATATGTGTAATGGTTGATGGAATAATAAATTATATATAAATTTTTAAAATATATGTAACAGTAGTTTACAGTATTTCCGTAGGTATGTTTTATTTCATTAGATGTCTTTTTAACGGTAGATTAAATGAAGTATACCTACTTCTTAGCTGTACGTTAACAAATCTAAATTAATTTTACCAGGTGATTTTCAGACCTGACCGGTTTTTATCTGGAAATTCGTAGAAGGGTTAACAGGATCTAAAGACTTGATCCTTTTTACAACAAAGTAGGTACCTTAGCGTACTCTCAGCCTTTTTCTTTTTGATGTTTGTGAGTCATAATATACGTAAACAAAATTTTATTTCACTAGTCTGTCTCAATAAGTACCTACTTATCATTCGTATAATATGATTTGAATGTAATGGAAATATTAAGCGCAGTTAATAAATTGATATTAATAGATGGTTAATCGAGTTGGCGGGTTATAGGATTTCAGTGGCCCGGGTGTACGCGTTCTGGGGTGGACAAAATCAATAGTCCGTACCTACGAATAGCTACTACTACATTCACGAAATCTGCACACATTGCGATTCTTTATTTGCTTTATATACGATCTCTTTCACCCAGAGTTATTGTCTATTGAGCAGGTGCGTCTTTCAACAAAATTTAAGAATCTCCTTACAAGAATATTTGGGGGCGAAAAATTGCATTTTTATTCTGTTTAGGTTGTTTTACGAAAAACAGTGAAAATGATATATTGTTTGAGTGTAGGAGAGATTGGATGAGTCATAAATTTTGTACGTGCATTGTACACATTCAGCAAATAAAAGATGATTATGTTTTTACGATTTACCAAATGCCAATCTTTGTTTCAACATATATAATTATATGTATAAGATTCGTAGATAGATAAAAACTAAACAGTTATATTGAGACTGAAAAGAAACAGGCACCGTGCTAAATCAAAGTCAGTCATTACAGAATCCAAGAATGACACTTTAGTTTATTTTAAGATTGATTAATAACGAAACTTATAGCTTAACAAGTTACGATGAGTTAACTTTTTTACCCTCTTTATTCTAATTACAATAATTTATGTGAATATTTAATATATAATCAGTTTAATTGATGCCGTTGCTTATACAAAAAGAAAAAAAGTATATGTGCAATGTAGAGCTGCGACAATATAATCGGATAATAATTAAATGGATATCTATCAATCATATTTCTGCTACAGTTAGTCTAAAAAATAGTGTCACACTGCGGATGTCAAGAAAATACCTTAATAATAAATTAGCATAGTAATGTTTGAAGCCGTTATGTTAAGATTCATCAGTCCACTCTCATTAATGTAAAGATCTATTAACTGAGTCAGCCCATATTTTTGGGTTCCGTATAATAATTGTAAGTTTTATTTTGTTGCTTTAAAGTTGTAAATTATTAATTATAAGTTTCAGCATATATGCATATATTTTTTATTTATTTCGCTACCTTCAAAGAACGTCACCTTCATTTGATTTCATAGAATTCAAGTAGCAACGTTGCATCTGCACTACTGATAGATTTTTGATATGCATATAAATGTTTTACTGTTGGTTGATTAGATTACACATGAACCATACAAGTTCGTGATAACGTTCTTATAAACCGACGAGGAAAGTTGTTTAGGCAAAATTTCAATGCTGAGGAAAAGTTATTCCATGATTTTTAATCTGATGGTAAGCAGTTACCACGTAGGTGCATAAAAGACAAACAAAGGCCGTATCTTTTACCTTCCTACCTTAGGTTCGAGTTTAACACCTAATTTGCCTCAAAAATACTTTAATATACGTACGTACTTTACGCTACGACGGCAGAGCTTAATTTAAAGTTTTTGGAGTTGGATGTCCTTTGTTACCCTAGATACTAGCAAAGTAGTAATGTGTGTACAAATGGTTTTTATTACTAAAGCCAAATATTTAAATGAAAAAAATATTTCTAAAAACGAACACGAGTTTATTTATGTAAATGGACATATCTTTTATCTTTTGCGCGTATAGTTTAAGAAAGTACAATTTCATGACATTTTTTTTATTTGATTATATGAGTTTCTGATTACTGAAAAAATTTAATAAACAATTGAAATATTACTTAAACTTACTTATGTATAAATAAGACGGCATCTAAAGCGGAAGCAACAATCCGTTCGGACTCGTTCGCGAGGCAGTCTAAAAATGTGGCGCCTGCCCGAGTCACTGGCCTGAGTTGACCACGTTAAGTCATAAACATTCAAAAAAATAATTAATATATTCACAGTATAAAGTACTATTAATTTTATCGAGTACTTAATTGAAGATTGCCACATATTTATTACTGAAAACGCACTAATTGATTAGTTTGAACGGTTATGTTGGAAGTTGAAACATATTTTAGTATTAAAACATGATTCGATACAATTTATTTTCTGACATCATAAACATTTACATGACGAATGGCTTTGTATTCATGGCAATATTCATTTAATAAGAATAATGTAGAATTTAACTTCATTAAAATACTGTAGGTAATCAAGAATATATAAGTGAAAACTATTTATATTTTGTAATATCACTTTGCTTATATTATGTTATACACAAATTGTGCTTTTTCAAAAACATTAGTACCATCGCTTTATGAACATGCAATAATAGTTATACTCTCGTTAAAAATGCTATTGTGAAAGAATACCCAAGATAGCCTTTATGACTAAGCCGCTGGAAAAACTACATGATACGTCTTAATAAGTTTCTTGCTTTGATCTGAAAGTAAATATTAAGTGCTTTTTATTTTGATAGGATTTATTCCATAAAAATATATGTGTACTAGTAGTACTCGCGGCTTCGCCCGCGTTCATATTTTCCATTGCTACTGAACTTCACATCGTTCACTCGATCGATCACTCGCTGGGCTAATCTATTGATTGCCTGAAAACTTCATCGAAATCGTTCTAGTAATTTCAGAACCGATCTGAAATATACTTGTGAGCCTTGTGTGGCTACCTATTTCATAGTTAGTATTTTGTTTGGATTTTTATTTTTAAATTTGTAATATATTTTAAATGAAATGTCCAATTTAAATAATAATCATAGTCAAAAAGTAATTTTGTATATAATTTAGTTGTATTTTCTGTTTGTTGTATGACTTATAGTCATCAATTAATGTTTGTTGAACACATACTTAGTTTATACTCCCTTAATCCGGCCCTGCCGCAAAATCCTTTCTTAGCGGAAGTCTTTTAACTCCCTGTCGAATTTAAAGTTTGTAGCGCAAAAAATTAAGGACTTGCATACAAACTTGCGAGAGCTTTTAGACCTCCTTAATTCAGCCCTGGCGCACAATCCGTTCTTAGTGGATGTATACTAACTATAAACTCCCCCCTGCCAAATTTCATCTTTATACCTCAAGCGGTTTTAGATATTTCGTGATGAGTGGATTTCGCTTTTATATATTATATCTAAGATAGTAATTAATAATTAATTATATTCTATTTTTTATTAGTATATTAAAGAAGGATAACTCGGTTTTATGATTCGTATTAATTTAATAATACACTGTCATCACTGTCAACTGTCGCGTTCTGTCACATGCAAATTGTGTTTTGGGTAATCAAATTTAGGTTCGCTAATGTATGTACGCAGCGGCCGTGATGGATGGATGGAGCTTTGCCTATATAGTGATAAATTACTTGATTTCCTTTGCACTAATAAATATAATACGGTATGGAATTAGATTCTAAATAAATTCAAAAAGTAATTTTCTGGTGTTAAGTGATGGATGGATGCTTATTACTTTTTTTTGCAAAAACTGCCAAACGGACTTTGAGACAACTTAGTAGTAGTTACAGAAGTACGAGTATAGCTTGTATAATAAATTAGAGTAATACATAGGCTTTATTTTTAAAGTACATATTGAACTAATATTACATAATTGATTGACTACGCGTGCGTAGCCGCGAGGAAACCTCTTCATTAATGTCATACTCGTTTCCTTTGTTTATAAAATTTGACAAGCAACAATACTTATATTTAAATCTTTTCATAGTATTTTTAAGACAACCTGTAAGACATTGTTTACTTTATAATATAATTTCTATCTTTTATTGAGGTGTATATCAAAATTTAGTATTCGGTATGAAAATAACATAACGACGCTGTTCACTGGTAAATATTCGATAAGTTTCTGAATAGGCAATATTGAATTTCCCAAATATTGAGAAAACAGGCATCATTTCCAATTAATATAATTCACTTACTCTCGAGATTAGCAGGACTACTCTCGAGCTTCTTTTTAGCATTTTCTCAATGTGATGACGAGATCTACGAGTACTTTCTTGTTATTTGTCTTCCACTTCGCTCTATCCAAGACTTCTCCGTCAGTGAACTCGTATCTCATTAGGTATATCATCTCAACCTCATTCAACGGACTCATACAAAGGAATTAAAAAATATGTTGGTCATTATTTTTTTAAAATAACAGTCCATTTAATCCATTTTTACCTTTATTTCACTATGTATGTTATTAATGATAATAATTAATAACCTTTAACCCTAATTAATTAAATTATTTATTTTAAAATTAAAAATAGTCTGATAATTTATCATTATTCCATAGTTATAATTCATAGTAATAATGACAGATTAGCATTATAATTCGTCACATAACACATTTTCACATAACGCGTTAAATCAAGAATACTACAGCCCTTTTTCAGAAATAAATAAAAAAGTGAAGATGTTCTATTTTTATTCAATGTCCAAGAATAGTATACAACTTTTTCACTACGTAGTTACGAGTATTTATCGTCTTACCTGTTTTGCCCTTATGATAGAAATAATAATGTTTGATCATATAAAATATACACGTATTGAAATTAAAATTGTAGATAGGATTCGTATTAGTACAGGTGTTCTAGACTTTTAATATTAATATAGTGATCTAGGCGCATTCCCACATCGGAGTTTAGCAGATTCACTTAGTTCATTTTATTCTAAGTACTAATTATATTTGAATAAACAAAACTTTCAAGAATGGCAAACGACATTGTATTAAGTGGTTGGTATGCAAGAGACATATCTTACTTACTCGCAATAGAGCTCTTCGAGCGTGTCTGTCACGTGCAGGCGTGTCTGTCTGTGCGTCTGTCACAGTTAATGGTATGAATATAATATCATATTTAAATATTACGCTAAGTAGAAGTGAACATATTGATTTCAAACAAATATTTCAAGAGTTCTCTAAATTGAAAGATAACAATTATAATATAGGATCAAAAGCGCTACGTAAATTTTTAATCTCGCAAAATAATACCAATCAATTCCTGAACTTTTATCTATTTATGCTTATTGGTTATCTTTTTTTGC
Organism: Boloria euphrosyne; assembly: GCA_951802675.2. NCBI lineage: Eukaryota > Metazoa > Arthropoda > Insecta > Lepidoptera > Nymphalidae > Boloria > Boloria euphrosyne. The sequence continues at coordinate 7,538,233 of OX637874.1, forward strand.
CTAATTTTATCACGTATCGAAGGATTACCTATATCTGTAGGCGTGTTACTATCTATACCCTTTCTTAACTTCATATGCTCAACATCTATATCATGAAAAGGTACCCAATAAACACACAGTCTATATCATTTTTTCGTTTATCCATACAAATGTTGTATCGTTATGTGAGCAATCATTTATATTAGCAAATAAATTTATGCGACAGACGGAACCCTTGGGATGTCTACTGACAAAAATGTCTATGACACTATTCGACCTACGAACTATCGAGGTATACAACTGTACCATTGCTGCGAACAAAAAGCACAAAGCAACGCCTACGTACATTTTCACATTTATAAATTGCAAAACTTTGTCAAAAACTACTTAGGTTATAATGTATGATGAAGATTGCATTTTAAATTGTATAAACTTTTCATAAATATTAATGAACTAACGAGAGGGCTTCTCATAATATAATACGTCTGAAAGTTACGTACCTTTTTATTGTTTATTGCTATTGTGATAACCAGATGCTAAGTTGCTAACTAGTAAGTCTACTTTAACTTTGAATATATTACTATGTCATTTATCAACAATATTGCTGTGTCCCTTCTCGACTCATGTACACGTAGAAAGAGTGTTATCGCTCGTCTATTGCGTAGGTCGTCTATGCAATTCAATATGCATTCTACTGGTCAGGCAAGTTATAAGGGATCCAGACGACTGAGTTCGAAGGCAGCAATTATCTTGGGATATCATAATACTAGAGCCTTAGCGTTCCGAGTAGCAGTAACTTCATAAAGTGTTTTCAAACTAATAATACATTTTTGGACTTGTTAAGAATATCTTAAATATGTAAAGTACATACACTTAGGTACATGATACAACGTCGAGCCTATTTGGCTTGTGAAATATACGTGAGATAAAACGTAAATTTTCATTTGTAGTCATTATGTAATTGCAATATTATTCATTGGAAGTTTACGGAAGCCGTGACAGAGCTAGGGACGCGAGCTTTTGCTAATTGGCTGTAACTGATAGATAAGCAATAAAATCAATTGGGAGGACACCGACTGCATCTTCAATTTATGTCGATGTGGATTCGCGATGCGTCGTGGTCCGGCGCCGGCCCCCGCCACCGGGCCTCATATTTATACGCTAAAGCGGGCAGTGCGCAGAGTTCAAACGCGCGTCGGGCGCTCCAAACAGTAGACGATAGAAGAATCGCAACGCGTGGGTAGACGAGGGCGAGTGCAGTGTGCAAGTGCGTGCGGGTCGTGTGTCGCTGAAAGCTCGCGCTGCGAAGCCTCCGAGAGCGGCGTCGCGCGAGCGCCCGTCGCGTTAGTGCCGGCCCGGCCGTGCCGTAGACATCACGCTTCGGTATTCAACACCTACTGTTTACTTCGACTTTACTGATACTTGGACAGTGACATACACTGTAACGAATCCAATATCCGATCATCGAATCGCCTGCAGAACGTGGACGCGGAGTTTTCGCAATTTGGAAGTGAGGTGAGTTGTAAACAGTAAATATTATCATATTTTTTATTATAATAATTTAATTTTTATATTACATAATTATAAACCTAAATGTGTTGTCATGCATAAGCATTGTTCATTTATCTGAAAAGCCGGTTCGGACGCTTTTCCTCCTCCAACGTTGATTAGTATGAATAAACTAAGCTTTTTTTGTAGTTTACATAGTTGAAGTACACAGTAAACTTTAATTCTTTTTGTTTTTTGTTTGTTTATACAGGTATTAGTATTTTGCAAAAAAAAATCAAAAGCTATAAATACAAAATATTTTTAACAATACACTAGTACTGATTAGTCTTAGTAGTAACATATTACATAGTTAATAATTAGATATTCATAAAAAATGTATTTCAATAAACATTTAATCTTAAACAGTATAATTAAACAGTAAAAATATTATTTTAAATGAACTATAACACCATGAATAAGGCTTGAAAATGGCTTAAGCATCAAAGAACAATAATTATTGCTCCCGATGCTATCGATTGGCGGGAACCACGAGTGTTCCAAGATAAATGAATAATGTATGATTTGAGAAATTGTAAGTAGATTTCAAGGAGCTAATATTCGCGTGATATCTAGGTACCGCGTGCCGAGAATGACCGTGGCAAATTCAATATTTCACAGTCACCATCTAATCGTTTACGATTATACCTACAAAGTAATCAGTTATTTACTTAACATTAGAAATATGAACTTTGCTGAAGAAAAGGCGATAAGGAATGGTAACAATTTAATATTTAGACATAACCCTTTCTAATTACGCAAGTATAACAACTCTGTAATCAATGATATTCTAGAATATCATTGTCTGTAATATATAATTAAAATCAACAGATATTATTAGCGAAAAAGTACCTACAAAATTTCTGAAAATTACAACCCGAAAGCCACATCTCTAAATGCATATTCATCTCGAATTAAAGAGCTTTTCTTTAATGCAAAGTACTGTTATTACGAAGTATGTAAATAAAAATAATTTAACACAAGAGCGCGTATCGAATGCCATCCTGTCAAAGTGGTTTTTCTCCCTTCGCTAGTTTTTGTTCCTCAAAACATACCAAAGCTAAACACGGAAAAATAGTTGCAATATTTTTTGAGATAAAGAATAGAGTTTGACATAAAATAAATAAGTTATTAGTATTAAAATAATTAGTAAAAAAGAATTATCATTTTTGACACTCAATTTTTTAATTGATGGATTGATTGATTGGGTTAAAAAGTAAAAATAATACTTTGAAATAAGGTTTCTCTTTTATACAAAAATAAATTCTAAAGTTTAAACCCGGTTTCATTGTGATACTTTTTTGTGAAACGTTAATAAATCTAAGTTTTATTTATCTTTTTGTATCAAATATTTGCAATAAAAAATTGGCACAGTTAATTATATACCATCACAAAATAGATTTAACGTACAAGAACTCCGTGGACAGCAAGCGAAACGACGCTTTGCCTCGCTTCAATGCGCAAAGCTCGGAGTTCAAGTGCGGGGTGAAGGTTCCATTGTTGCCCTTCGTCGTACCAGCCCTTACCCCTGAGATGGTTTTAGGGTGCTATTTCACATATTTGTATTCAAAGATTTTAGAAATTTTCCAGTAGGGTCTGTTATTTTTCCAAAACTAAAGTTAAAACGAATAATTTGAAAATCTTCAGATAAATATCGTTTCAATATTTAGTCGGAAAACAAACACTCCTAAGAGGAGTAATAAATATATAGTGATATTTCTTGATTTTTCTTTATATATTTTATTCTTCTGTTAGGAGTATAGGATTACTCTGTAAGAAATACTAAATCGAAAGAATATAGTTAAATATCATATTTTTCTAATAAGACTAAAGAGTACTGTCTTGAATAATTATTATGAGCCATTTATAACCTAAACTCAGTAGACATGATAATCATGACATGTTTTGTTGCGATTAAATAAATGTTATAGTTTTTATTTAATGAAATATTTCGTTACTAATATACAGACTAACAGTAAGAACATAATATGTGAAAAATAATTATTTTTTTAGTTGAAATGTATTTAAAACTTTTGTCACTAGCTTTTACCACTTGCAAAATTAGTTGTATTCAAATATATTTGGCTGCAAGGTTAAAAACTTCCTGTTTCTTTGTTTTATCTAAGTACATATTTTGTTTTTAGTCTACGGAATCACGCTTAGTTGACAGGAGCTAAGTGGCTGGATGACGCTGTTTTCTTAACGGCCCTGATGTTCAGTAGTTTTTTATATCTAAAAACAAATACACAAGGCTAAGGTATAGGCACTTGTTAATCACGGAGAACATCGACTATACTCTTGATCGCTCACACTATACCTAATCTTTATTGGTTATTAATTTTCATCATAATCGATTTGTTTCACCACATATACAGAGGCAACGTTTGTTATCTTAAACAAGGAACTCGGTTAGCAACTTCGGTTACCTTGCATTTTATGCAGTAAATGAAAAAGTGACACAAAACTAAGCTTTTGAAGCTTAGAACTTGAAATGACTGCACAATTTCGCATTAATGAAAGTGCACGTCAATATGCGCGCGCAGAGTCTCGGCGTGACTGAATGCGCTCGCGGCGCGTCGCCGGTACTCAGACCACGCGCAGTCGTTCCTGAGAAAATTGCAACTAAATCTGGGACTCACGAGTGTCAATGACCTATTTCATACACGTATTATTATACTTTTTAAATAAACTTGCATTTTTCTGTCCAATAAAATTAAATAAATCAGACATAATATATATAATTTAAATATTATCATGAAACTCAGCACAGCTAGTATTGAAAATGTTCACTATTTCCACTTGAACTACACGATGATGTCAATTTACACAGACAAGAACCTACACCGTTACATTATCACAAAAATGTCGCAAAAAGCTCATAAACCGTTTTGTGTTTCACTTGTAGGTATATCGTCATTTTGAATCGTGACTTAGATTTCATGGTTTCAATGAAATTTATGGTCAACAATGGTCAGTACTCGCTTACAATTATATAATAATCTATACATAATATTCATTATCCTAGATCGATGGTTAAACTTCAATAGATCATAGTAGAATAAAATGTTACTAAGACAGCCGACTTTCTCGAAAAAAGCTATTTTTAATTTAGTTTTTTACTGTACTATTATAATTTTGTTTTTACACCTCGATAGTTTCTCAATAACGTTTCTTTACGTTTTAAAATTGGAAGTCTTGTGGGGAAAGCATAGTTTCCGTTCTTGGACTTCATGGTTATTGGAAACCGACGAAGGGAATTGTGGCGACGTGTGTGTAAGAAACCTCGGTACGGGTCGCTACATGAATATCAATATCAGTATATAGTCGAGTCGCAATGTTGGCCACAATGACCGATAAAAGAGAAACACACAAATATGACCCTACTTAAGTCTGTTTAAAATTCACATTCACTACTCTCCAACGCGCCGTGCTACAAAAAGGAATGTAGGTTATGATGTTATTTAGCCCGAATTTTTTGCTGGTCTAAGTTTTTTATTAAAATATTATCTCCTTTCATGTCAATCAGATTTGTATAAGGCGTGAAAGTACTGACGTCATTGTGCCAAATATCGTGTTGTTAATTAGTTATTACCCCCGGCTATCAAGTGAACTTTTAACAAATAAGCGCGGGAATGATGTTACCTACTTAGAAAATTAATTGTAGTTAACAAAGAATTACAACTTGGTATTTTATAATCATATATGAATGAAATCTATATAAAAATCTGAATACAATGAATTGGTAACGGTGACTAAGTTTTGACGATAAAAAATGCTTGACTGATATAAAATATTTTATTAATTTACCAAATACCGTGTCCATGTAAATCAAGTTAAAACTTGGGGTTTAAATTCTTATAATAAAATAGTATATTCGTAGGCACAGAGTTGTCGTAGATGGCCTATTTTAGGTATTTTAATGCAGTACAAGGACTTACTATGTCTATGGCTTATTATATGAATAGGTAAAACGGGGTAAATATATATATTAACATACAAAAAAAAATATTTACCCTATAAGAGGATTAAAGATGTTATAAACGATGCAGTAGGTAAAAGCTCTCTGGTAGCGGTATGTTATCACTACACCATAATAGGTTTATGGAGGATTTACTGTTTTATTGCTTAAATATTCCTTTCTTGCAATTGAAATCTAACATAAATATGTTATTTTGACTATAGTTTACTGAGCAATGCAGAATATATAATGCAAAGCACATAATATGATAGACACTTATATTATGATTTACAATGACATAAAACTATCTCAGTGCGGCGTTCATTTCTAAAGAGATCCAAGTATTATAAAAGCGCCCACTTAAATGGGCTTAAGAGAAATAATTGTAATAAAGCTTTATTACTGTAATCGCGTAAAAGTTTATTCATTTCACAAGAACTAACTAAGCTTTGTGTTACGTGTACACTATAATTATACACTATAATTTATTGACTTGAATACCTTTCTTACTATAGTATCTACAGTTAGGCACGACTTATCATTTGCTTCATTACTAAAGAGCTCTTCAGCCCAGACCTGTGGCACCCACACTCTAATAACAAAACAAATAGATATGTCCACTTTAGCATTTACCAAGTAAAAATTCTCACGTGATGTTTGTGTAGGTCTCTTACCAATTAGTATTTCGTACCAATATATATGAGTTTGTGTTAGTGCGGTGCGTCTGTTGCACTCACTTCAAACTTTGTCTAGGACCTCACTCGCCGAGACGAGAGCGAGGCGTGAGAGAATAAGGAGACTACTTAACACTGAACATTCATTGTTTGTATGTAAACAAAACGGTTTTGTATCATCTTTTAAAAGTTGTTTTAATATGACAAATAAAATCTTTGCTCGTTTGCAGATCGGAAGATTTATATCTCACAAAATCTCTTTCAAATAAAGGTGTTGCGATTTTAAATTAATAATTAATTTATAAAAACCCAAACATATATGTAATTACACATATTTTTAATATAAAAGCGTGTCTAATAAAGCCATTATATAATTATAAATATATATAATTAAAACAAAAAATTCCAAGTTGTTTTATCGTGCGGAACGAACAATGTCATTGTCCTGTGACTGAAAAAACATGAAACCTCGCCGCACCATCTCGCCACAAGCATCACGCTACTGTCCAGCCAAATCAGATCTAAAAATAATTAACTTACAATATAATAAAATTTACATAGGCCACTTTATTTAGCAACTGTAAGTGCGTTACATACTGATTTGCAACACTAATTAAAGAAACATTTAATCAATCATGAACGAAAACGTCTTAAACAAATGTAGGAGAAAATGTGGTTGCGAGTGCTAATATTTGCGTGACTTGAAACGAGATAAAATTGAATCCATTAGGATACTTGGCGTCTACGGGATCCTTAATAGCAATCTCGCTGTACCAGCCTGGAGCTTTATTACATCAATCCAGCCAAGTCGATCGTTAGTTGGATATACTAATTTATAGCACTTCCTCATTCGAGCCGCTTCCCTGTATTGCTTTTACATCTTCGTGTCAGCATCTTTACCTTGAATATATGAGCGTTTTTACGCTTGTTTTTCTCGCAAGTAATAATAATAATTACAAGCACATTGTTCGTTTAGTGTTTTGATGCTGGGGCTAATCACGACTCTTGAGATTCCAAAAAAAGCCTATTATGGTATTTTAATAAATATACACAGGCATGACGTAACTTTTAACGTTTCCTTAATTTAAATGCGTTTTCAGTACGATTGAGTCATATCTATAAATTATTTAAATTGTTTATTTTTTGTAAGTATACGCTTATATTATATAAGTAAGTATGTATATTTAAAACTACGTATTTTTGCAAAGTAAATATACCGTTTTCGCTATGATGGCCTTAATCATTAGAGTGATTTGAATAGAGGCATAAACAATTTATGGTTTCCTGTATTAATTAGAGTCATAATACTATATACACTTTTAAAATAGATAATTACTTTATAATTCATAAAATATAATTACTATGAGTGTGTATGATCAGAATAATTTATGTATATTGATTTTTAGCAAAATGATATAAAAAATGGAACTAGAGTAGTCTCTAGATGTAGACGGGTATTTTTTTTCCTATTAGAATTTAATCGAACATATCGTCATATGTACGTTCTTACGGTAAACAGTCTACATTTGATATACCGTACATACATATGTAAACTATGTCAATCCCAGAATTCTGCTGCTCTTGTAAATAAGCCCACGTTTTGGTTTGGTAAATTTCTCTAATTGCGGTATCTTGTAACGGTACAAAACAACCTTTAATACGTCTTGTTGCATAAAGCGAGTATGAGTAAAACGGGGTAATTTCCGATCCCAGGCTCTCTTTTTATGATTATTGGATATTAAACTTGACATGAAATAACGTTACGGAAGACGGATCACTTTAATACCTACTTTTGATATGAGATCAGCTTTAATCCAAATGGAACATTGTCAATAATTTAAATGGAACTTGTTTGTAGCGTGAATGGTAGTGTTTAAATAAATATCTTTTTTATTTTTTATTTAAATAAATAACAAAAAAAATTATAAGTATGTAATCATACGTTAATGCTATTCTATCCTCAATTTGCTATAGGCCACGAATGTTAATGAATATTTACCGCTTGATTTTGTTATCCGATAGAAAGAAAGTCCATGTTGACGTGCCGTCGATGGCCCTCACGAGCACTAGATAGGTTGCGCGGGCGCGGCTAACCGCCTCTATTGTAGCTGCGACTTACTAAATCAATATTTGCGCAGATGTCGGTAAGAGCATATTATGCTTGTAGCGACCTAAAATTCATACAGCTTATATGGCATGTTAGCGGTAAATTTCTCGGCAGCTACTTGTAATCCTTCAAATGTGGGTCGGTGCTGAACGCATAGCTTGACCCCGGCAGTGCTGGCCTCAAGTCCGTTTGGAATGATCCCAAGCAAATTTCTCGGGTCATACCCGTCATTCTGATGACAAAATATATACCACTAAGGTACATGTTTTGTAATTTAAATCACATAAAATTTTTACACAATGAATAAAACGTTTTGCGATATCATATAAAATTGCCCTTTAAAATTTATTTTATCATTTTAAAAAGCAAATTTTTATAGTACTTGCTCTTGGCGCTGATAATAATTATAGGCATTTGAGTCTTTCCATTGTATAATAATAGCGGGAGCAGGTTATTGTAGACGTAATACAACTCGTAACTGCCAGTAATATGGGCGATTATTTAAGCTTTCGATAAGCTTTATAAGTTTTCAATATAGATTAAGACTTGTCGGGTCTAAAATAGTGCACTTGCACTTTATGTTCTTTTACAACCTAGTGTGGTTTCTTAATGAAAAAGAAGTGCATAATTTTCAAAGTTATGACCACGATTCCTGTGTAATATGATAATGTATACTATAAATATTTCATGTCTAGTTTCTTTATCGTTTTTGCAGCAGAACCAGTTTCTTGAACCTATGGTATTTTTATGTAAAAATACATCTTTTACAATGCATTGTTCTTACGTCATGGTTGGTGAAACAAGACAATTTTTTCCTTAAAATAACTCATTATTTTTGAGTACTACTTAGACTAGTAAAAAACCTATAAAATAGGTCGCTCACATGGAATTTTAGTTTTACAATACAAATAAAAAAGAATCTGTTACGAGTTGAAACAATGTATACTCATAGTGTTGGTTGGGCTGCGAGCTCGAACAAATATACCCATAGGAACCAGAATCAATAGGAAATTTAAGTTATTTAAACTTCGGTTATGTTGTTCAGCTTGTAAACCCTGTTTGAGGCAATAAAACGGTTAACGGAAAATGCTTGTGAAGTTAAATCTTCTACGTGCCTGTGTTCGTTCGCTTAAAGCTTAGTTCTGACATTCGTTTGTAGGCAGGTACTTGCCATTCATTCCTTACATAGAGATATGGCCGGTAATGATTGGTCGGCCGGTTAGTTATCGGTTAGGTGCTCGTAAACACAACTCAACGTGAAACATTAATATATGACTTTGAACACTAGTCAATGGCCATCACGATAAGAACATTTACTTCCTGACATGTCAAGACACTGTTTAAAGTACCTTTTATATGCATAGACATCCCTCACTCGTAATATATACAGTACAGCTGTACGTATATATACCTACTACAGTATAAATCTAATTTAGTTATTCGATTTCAAATAAAAGGATCAGATTTAAAAGTCACTTTAATATACAAGAACTTGCAAGCCAATAAGCGAGGGGTGCATGAGAGTTGGGTCACAGAGGGTCAGCGGGCGCTTTAATAACAAGAACAACTATCAAAGAGTCTTTATATCCCAACGGATAGGAAAGTATGGGGGTTAGTCGGTAACTATCTAATAACCACGGATCATTACATTATATAATGAAATACCTACTCATTGTATAAAGTACTAAGTTTAAAGCTATAACGTTTAAAGGGAATAAAAACCTCTATAGGTATGTAGGTACAGTAATTAGCTCAACTTAAACCAATTCAAATTATTTCGTTCTGATTTACAATTTATTAAAGGATTATATATATTAATAGACGTAAATAAAAATAATTCTCAAATGATATAAAAGTCATTCTTATTTCGGAAAACATAACATTTAGATGTGCGGCGTAGTGGTGCGGTGGCGGAGTGGCACGGCAGAGCCCGCGGGCACGGCACGCAGGGCAACGCTCAGCGTGTGATCCGCGCGGCCGCGCAACAATCGCGAATCCACCTAAGCCTAGCAACAACACACACAAACCTTTTCTAAGAATACACAGACATAGCGCGTACTACCTTTAAGCTTGCGCGACTATAAATGCACTCGCAGAATTTTATTTTATTAGTTAAGCATAAAAACGTGTCATTAAACGATATAGGCTTATGCTAATATGACTAAATAAATCACCCAATAAATGTATCAAACGTGTTGTGACTTTTAGCAAATCCTCGAGTTCATGAGTAACATATTAAATGCGAATACTGATTTAATTTTCAATGCAAATTTCTGATCAGTGGAAATTTTGTCATTGTGCGAGTGAAATTTTAATTCAGCCCAAACGAATTCAGTCGAATTATATCATTGCTGTAGAGATAAATCTAAATCACGGAATAACATAGAAATAAGATAATTCGCTAGTGCCCGAGTGGAATGCTAACATAAGGTAACGGTTAAGAGGCGTCTACTGCAGATTTACCTAAATTATTCGGACTTCGTTGGCGATACGTGCGTACCATCCGTCGTCACAAGAGACAAAATCACATCTCCTTCCTCCCTCCTCTCTCTCTATGAGGGTTAACATTAAAATTTTATTAATAAAATATAGTAATTTCGCAATTATTTGTGGTGTAAGATGTACAGAAAACAATAAAAATGACACAATCTAGGACTTCTTGCGCAGTAAAGCTTTCTCAGTAACAGAGGTTCTAACTTCTAATACATAAAATATGCAGAAGCTTTACAAAGCAGAAAACTAAGAAATGCTACATAGTAGGCCAGGTAACTTTTAACGTTAAATTCGCACGGGTCAACGAACTACGAATACGAGGCAAAGGAAAACTAATATTTGCTTTCTTCCTACCCATTTCCCAAGGAGATTTACCCTGTCATATAAATTTACTTCCATACGACTGCCCTACTTATTTTTTGTACTCCGTTGTGTTATAATGTTAAATATTCTACGAGTTTTGAAATAAAAGGAAAAGAAAAGTGTTTTCAAGAATAGGAGAATTTATTATACCTTTAGGAAAATACCTGTATAACAACTTTGATATGTTAGTAGTTTTTATATTGAATCTTTTATATCAATAATCTTCTTCATTTATCTCGCAATTAACTTCTAGCATAAGTGATATAATTACATTAATTGGCAGTTATGCTTTAAGAAGGCGCCATTAGAATACTTATTTAATGTTCCTGTCTCTAAATCTGCCGTTAATCGACCGCTATACTTTGCGATAATTATAGCCTAATAACGATGTAGCGTCGTGTTTCCGAATCTAATAACAACGACATCACTAGTCCACGACTTCTATGCTAATCACTGGTAATTTACGACGGTTGATAATCGCGACTTGCGTACGTGAGTGCATTGTGCGAACGGCAGCGCGCGCACTGGATGTCTGAACGTCGCACGAACACGCCCGTTGCTTTACAATGTGACACCTCACTGATCGACCTTAAATATTTAAGCGGTGTTATTATCTCTTACAATTCATTATATGTTTATAGCACTCTTTAACTGAATTTTATCATTTAATTTAAATTTTAATGCTTTATTTATATTATTTTGTAGGTAAGTAGTACCGCAATTAAATAAATTAAAAACGCAATTAATGAATATAACGTAATAATTATAAAATAATTATAAATTTGGTAATGCGATACGGAAAACACCTTCACAGTAACTTCATTGCGATTAAAATAATACGTAATTATTAATGATGCTTGAATATTGGAGCAGTTGTTCATGTTTCAAATTATTGGTGTCAATGCTCGATGCGGTTGCAGTGTTCCGAAATTATGTATTGGGAAATACCGTAGAGTGCGGACACGTTTCGGCCACCGACCCAGGCACCAATCGCCCAATGCCCTTTCGATCTCATTCAATCGTCTTATACCGCCAATATGAACATTAAATAATATCTACTGTTATACTACAATGCGATTAAATATCGTCACTATACTTGAACTTTTAAAGCTTTTATATTTTCATAACTGTGCTTAGTAATAAAATTTAATAGCGCTTGTAATTAAAGATATAAACTATGATTACATTCTTGTTTTATAGTTCATGTAATCATTGGCATTAATTTGGCTATTAGAAAGTAATTAAAACATGTTTCTGACCACTTAATATATTCTTTCTCTCGCTTGCAGAAAATAATTTAACTGTATTTTTAAGATAATCAAACGGTATATCCAAATTACGCATGGGATAGCGTTTCCATTGTATTCATATGAAATCTCTCATTTCTTAGTAGGTCAATCATCAATTAAAATAAGTAAACTAGTTTATAACAGGAAGTTAAGAACTACATTCAATTTTTTTTATTGAGTTGTAAAATGTGTTTGGTACAATTATCAAAAATCATCTACACTCTAATGTGTAAACCTCTTAATGTCTCGAACACATGGTACTCTTACAAAAGCAAATAAATAGATACTGGTGTATCGTCCGCGCCCTCACCCTCCCGGGGAAGGTGACTTGCGAAGTGTGTCTAGACGGAGGGACCCTCTATCTACAAATAGAATGACATTCTATTTATCTAAGATGAACTTAAATTGAGTTAGCACTCAGGGGTTTCTTAAGGAAAACTTTTGGCAAAACCGTTTTCACTTTGTGTAGGTATGAAAATAAAAATAAAAACTTTAAAAGGAAAAAAAAATACAGAAAAACATAAAAGAACGCATGTAAAAGTAGAAAACAGTGAACGCGTTCCTTTTGTTCGACATCTTAAGCGAGATTTTTTTAAAAGGTACTGTATGCGATATGTAAAGAATACTTAGAGCGCTCGTAGCGCAGGTAGGTTAGGTAAATACATATGATATGTACATACATATGTGTGCAGAACCGCGGGCGGACTGGCACGTTCCCACGGTAACTCGGGTATTCCTACGAAGCTGGAGTAACAATAATTTGCCCCGTAGTTATTGACTCTTGAAGTACGAGCCATAAATACAAGTTAGTTGCTTGGAAAGTAACTGCGCAACCGGCTATAACATGCATTCGTAATACTTATCATACCTTACAATTCTATAAGCTTGCTTTATTGGCTAGTTCTTAAAGAACAATTCTAAGAAATAATTTCTTATTGTTGTTATTTGTCAAGTTTGGTTCCAGTGTAGCCTAATGGAATGAATAATAAAAATAGATTTCGTATTATATGTCCTGCGTATTTAGCCGCATATGATCTGCAATAGGTCAAACTCAACTCCAATAAGTCATAACCCTTATTAATTATCTTGTAGCATGCAATCCCTTACAAGTTACGTAGTACTAGAATAGATAAACTTCTGATTTTTATAACAAAGTGTTACGAATCGAACAAAGCGAAGCGAAAATGTGAGAGTTATACCAAATATATTTTTGTCCTATTTATTTTCACATAAAACTTGATGTTATATCTGATTTGAATGTGGTAGGTGATCACAGATTAGATGTTTTTTTACCTATTCCGTGTAGGTGATAGTAATTACATTTTAATAATTCTAAACCTATCCTACATAATACTTAAACACTCGTTCGCTTGATAGACAACTATGAGTTGAACCAAATTATTTCTAACAATGGGGTTTGATTTTTTGGGATAAATATTCTATTTAAATATTTTTTGGGATAACTATGAAGCGCTGTATACAAATAAAAATAAAAATAATAATTATAGAATTATTAAAATATTACAATTAACAAATTAAATTTCACGAAATCTTTGACTAAATACTTAATCAAATTATAATTTTCTTCTATACTAGAAAATATTTTCTAGAGAGGCTAGTACCTAGTACCTACATCTTATAGAGCACAGGAATATCGAAATTTTGCCATATTGTACGGAACGGCCTTCACACAAATCTAAATCCCACTAAGTCTTTTTATTTTGATCTAAAAGCGAAGATGTACTGCTATCTCGGTGACAGATACCTACATAATATTATGTACCTACATACCCGCCATCAGTGTTTTTAGGGATTTTTCTTTAATCTTTTGAGGCAATAGGTATTAAAAATGCATCAAATTCATTATCATGAAGTCAAAATATTTTTAAGATGACATGCTTCAGGACTTTATCCCAGTTCAATCAATATTTTTTATCATGACTTGAGGTATTGGAAGTATTGAGGATGTTTCTTAACTTAAAAAAAAAGAAGCGCCGTTTGTCCAGTTGATGTCAACACTCTATTAAAAATTTTGCTTTCAAATTGCTTCAGGAATAACAAATAAAATAAAAGTAGACAGGATTATAGAAGATTGTTCAAGTCTAATATATCCAACCGATTTTATAGGTTTATAAAGTATTTTTTTCCATACTGACATGGCATATTTATGCGACAGGTTACACGGAGACAGAACGACATTTCGATATAGGTACATAATATGTAATATAAGAAAGTTAACTCGTCGACAATAAAGATCAATGCGTACATCCGGTGTTTATAAAAACTTCTTATTGGTAAAAATGTGTGCACGGACACATTACAAATCTCCCTCAACAAAATTTTACTGCGATACATATTCCCGCTCGCACATCGCCCCTACCCTTGCCTCTACTTATTACGTCTCACCACAAACATTGCAAACGAAGAACACTCAGCAACTTCCAGAGCATTCTTACAGACCCCCTATAATGTACTAACCCTCTTATTAAAACAAAAACTTCTCCCTTTTGAACTTTACTCAAAATATTTTGTTTTGATAGCCTGAGTGTGCTTAATAAGTTCACTTGGCAGTGCTACTTTTGCATATATATTCAAACTTTTTTAATATGCTTTCTTTACTTACGGTCACTGAGTGGATGTTGTTGTTTGAGTCTTTGACAAATTTAAATTTCTAGGCCTTTCTCCCTAACTCATAAATAAAACTATTTGTTAAAAATATTTAATAGTACGTACCTACACGTAAACCTCCTTATTTATAGTCATGAGTAAAAACGCCTCAGGTTTCGATTCTTTTATTCGGGCAACTTTGATCGTGCAACTTAAAATAATAAATTATGACAAGCTATAGCCATAATCTTTATTTAGAACCTCATATTTTTGAGACTATTCCTATTCGAATATGAATGTATAAAATATAAAAATAACGGTTTTAGAGAGTATAGATAGATGCTGCCTCATCTTACGGATTTATATTTAGATTCTTAACTTAGTTCCGTGCTGTCAGCATAAATTTTATTGATATAAATAAAATTAAGCATTTGATATCATTATTAAAAATATTCAACGAAAAGTAATCATAGGATTAAAGATCGCTTAATATTGTACGTTGAAGATTATGATAAATGATACGTCTTGAAATTTTAAACTATAAAATAAAAGTATTTTTATCTCTTGCAGACGGGAGGAGGCAGATGGATAGGAGGCGCGCGGCGGCGGCGCTTTTCGCGCTGGCCGCGTGCTTCGCGTGCTCTACAGCAGGTTGGTATCGTTTATTTTGTCTGGAAAAATAATAAATGATTTCAGTTTTTTTTAATTATAAAACTGAGTATTACCATTCTATTGATCTAAAACTATTATCTTTCAAAATAATACTGAGTGTGACCGGTTCAATTTTTCAAAAAATGTATAATGTATTAATTAACGAAATGATTTAGGTAAGGACATGTTAAATAAAGAAATATATGAATATCAAATATACTGTAGTCTTACATGTTAATATGTTCCTTTTTATTTGTTTCTCATAATGTATTAAATTGTATAGCTGAACAGGTAGAACCGTTGCATTGTCTCGTGACCTAGAAATAGGTCTAGCTATTCTTGAGATGTTCGTGCGCGATAGTTGTCGCCGCAACTGCCGCCACCGTCTTGACATTTGTTATCAGTACTGCTACAGGCTACCCGAAAGCTATCAGTATTAAAAGTACATAGATACTAGATACTAAAAATTGTTTCAAAGACTACTAGATAAATAGAAACAAAAAGAACGTTTTGTTTCATTAAACTAAATAACTTTGATGATTAGGTAGTTACATATTTTAAAAATTAGGGAGGCATGTTCAAAATTATGAAAATTTAATATCGTAAATTGTTTAACAGAGCCTCAGAGAGAGGTCAGACAGGAGAGAGACAGGTCTCTCCCGTGACCATGATTGCTGTAAAGCATTCAAAACGTCGGGAACCAAAAATCAAAATAAATCCGTGACAAAATCCGAAAAGATAGTTTCATTTATAGCGTTGAACAGAATTTGTTCGCATAGAATTTTTTAAACAAGCGTGAAAATATCAGTTGAGGAGAATACATTTATAAATAAGAATAATAATTAAAAAAATAGAAACTCTATCTCTATCTCTCTAATATAAATAAAATACCCATAGATAACATAAGAAAAATGTTTATTTCCAATAATAAATTCGTAAATAACAAACAAACCGATGAACTATAGTACCTAATTAAAATAGGCTGTACACGTGGACGTTGTAACTGTTCCTATGCATGGCATTAGATAATGCTATTTTCGTCTTCTCAGACTTAGTATCCATAGCACGGTTATTCCAAAGAATTCGTACTGAATTTACGTTATACATAGGAAGTATATTTAAATGCGGCCTACAATGTTTAGGTCTACCCGTGTGAACTTCATCACGCATGGCGACCACGACAACATTCATTCATTGAAACAACAATCCATATTAATGTAGTGCAAATTTTAAATTCATGTTGCCTTCTTATTTCGATTGCTTTGGGCCATGCTCCTAAGCACATGATTGTGCCCAAGTAGTTTTTATATGGCTTATAGTTTATCCGTAGATTGCTTATTGTATTTGAAATTAGACTTCGTATACCTTAATAATAGTACACTTAACTTTTTTATCGCTTTCATAAATTTGCTAATAACTTTTATGGTATCTAATAAAGCTCTTATAAAGCTAACTGATTGATGAGATATGTCAGAAGAGAATTTATACTAAATTAAAAGACATAAGATTTATATGAATTCTCCTTTTAAAACTCCGTTATTCAGTAATAATATTGGTTGTATGATCGATGCTAATCGTGAGTATGGAAAAAATATTATATTGAAAATCAAGCAAACAAAAAGTAGACGTTGACGACATTCTTAGCAACCGTTAGTTAGACAAGCTTTCCAAGACAGTTTGATTGTCTGCGCCTTGCGCTTGAATCGAGTTGCACTGGCGCGGCGGCACAGGAAACCGTGTTCTAACGGACCTCCCAAGCCGTCCAGACTTCTCTCACACATCTTAACAATACATAATCTGACGCACTTTATCACTTCTTGAAATCGAAATAATACTGTTAAACGTGTTTAAAGTTGAAATATTGTTTTATCTCAACCGGTGTTCGACTAAGTTATATTTATGGTATGGGACCACTAACCGCTAAATTTATTTCCAATAAACTATACAGCGGAGTAATGGGCGTCGTTGCCACAAAGTTAACGGCACTGTTACAGCTTACAGCATCATATCCGAAAATCGATTACATACTCTGGCATTACGACTTATGCCCTCGGATCGAATCAACGGCAAAGCTGCGGTTCCGACGTTAACGACGCTCTCCGTTACTTTAATTACGGCGGCCTCACCGCCGCGCCCGCCTGCAGTAATTATATGCAGTAAAACGGATATGTAAAATGACTTATGACGATGACCGATCGCAAAGCTCGTGTGATTTGCAGCTTATGTCTAGTCTCGCTTGCGCTTAATAAGTCCTCACATAAATGCAGTAGTAAAACATTCTCAGAACACTCATTACATTTATTACGTTCGGCGTATTATAGTCGCAAACATAAAGATTCTTAGTTATTTATTAAATTTATTTTTGTTCAATACTAGGGATTGTATAGAAGCTTTAAATTGATACTCTTTATCTTTTAAAAAAAAATATGAATGATTGCTTTAAATAATACGCAGATATTTTTCAATAAGAGACAATAAGTTCTTTTAATTAAAAAGTTAAACTACTTTTAGTTGGTTTATTTCCGTAATAATATGCCAATAAAAAATCAACTTCAATTCAATACTGTTGTAGGTAATAACCACGTTCCGTTCTCTAATTAATTATATATTTATTGCATTTCAGCACCGACAGCTAGCAACCATACTGCGTTAGATTTAGTTGAAGGTAAGATTTGTGAATATTATTTATAAATTTATAGAGATAGATTACTACCTATATTAATATAAATTGTATTAATATTAAGCAAAAAAGTACAATATTTTTATTAATGACAGTGACAAATAATACTTTTAAATTTTTCAACGGCTTTTGTTTTGACTTGATATGAGTGCTTTAAACCTTACAAATTCTTTTAAGTTAATAATATTATAAAAAATATTTTTCTTCTTTCAGGTCCCACAGAAGGATGCTACTATAACTTTCAGCATTATGGAGAAGGGGATAGAATTATGACAAACGAACCTTGCCTTAACTGTACATGTCACAACCGGATGCTAATGTGCTATTTGAGAGTGTGTCCATTCACGAAAGCTATTGGCCAAGATTGCACGGTGGAGAAGCGAGCTGATCAGTGTTGTCCTATTGTGACCTGCCCTGACGGTAAACTAAACATGATTAACATCTACTTTGCCGTTTTGTATAAAAAGTCATATCGATCGTATATCTATCTATTTCTTGCTTTGTGTGCTTGCGTCCGATGGGACGAAGCAGTCGACATGACCGCTGACAGTCAAGGCGCAGAACAACGATGGCATATCGTGCTCTCGGAGGCACGGTGTTGAAACACCACCAATTTCCTGTTACAGCTCTTAGCAAAAAAAAAACTCTGTTATTAAACTTGGCCGTAGCCGTACAGGCTATTTGCTTATTACTAGACAATGGACCATGCATCATGTAACTTATGTTACTTACGTTATTATGTGACTAAAAGTTTAACATTTTATTTACATATTTCTATCAAGTATCATTTGAGACGTGATTTAAAAACAACCTTATCACAATGTCTTCTTTAATTTAGTAAAATGTTATTTTAAAAAGCATCAATATTTATGTATTTAATATTAATCAGTTCCAGTTGACCTGCTCACATCCACGTCGACATCGTCGCCCGCTGAATATGGAACAACTGGAGTTGGTAGACAGGATAAATATGGATGCAGTATAAACGGAAAATACTTTTCGGAAGGTTCCAAAGTACCACCGACGCCTAATAAACCATGTGAACATTGTTACTGTATTCGTAATATGACAACTTGTGTAATGCAAGAATGTACTTTACACGTAGATGGCTGCACCCCTATTTATCATAAAGACGTCTGCTGCCCTGTTCGATACTCTTGTGGTAAATAGTATTTTGACCTTATATTTGATTGAACTGACTGTATATTTTATTGAATATTGTTTTATAATCGAATAGCGAATCACCCTCGCTCAGCTCGGGTTCATCCCTAGTGACGTTTTACCGATAAGCATATATATATAATACATTTCTCAGAGATGAGATATTTCACGCAACGAAAATCGTCCTATACATTGGCCTGGATAACCAGCTATTACATACCAGATTACAGCAAAATCAGATACAGATCCCCAAAATGGAAATCCAGACAATTTCAAACAGAATAGATTAGGCCTCAGTATTGATAATAGTGACAATTAAAATAAGATTTAAAAAATAATAATAATGTACAGATTCGACTCAGTTATATTTTGTAATTGACTTTCAATTTATTTTATTTCAGATCACCCTGAAGATGAACTTCCTCTTTTGGACGATATGACGACGACTGTACGACCGACTCCAGGATTCCTTCTAACAACAACAACAAGCATGGTGCCAGTTACACAACCATCTCAAGAGTGTATACACGAAGATCAAATATTCCCAGATGGTGCTCATATTAAAACAGAAAAAGCATGCGAACATTGCTATTGTATGAAAGGCGACATTGTTTGTGTAGTACAAGGATGTGGGACACCCATGGAAAATGAAGGCAAAAATTGTACCGCGCTGCCTCTGCGCTTTGGTCAGTGTTGTCCAGATACGTATATTTGTGAAGGTGATGAACGTGGTCCTGATCAGACAACAGAGGTCATTGATCAAACTACGACTCCTCCTAGAAGAGTTGGAATTGAAGGTAGTGGATATCGCAATGAACCTGACGAGCCAGTTAAAGAAATAGATCTCCTTGAGACAAATGTAGAAGGTAGTGGTGACGAAAACATATTTACCACACCAGTTGATATGATAGAAAACCCTGCGCCAGATAAGCAATTACCTGAAGCTGTAGATGAAATATTACCAACCACAGAAAGAGAAATTTACATAAATCCCAGTACAGAATCTGAAACAGAACGAAATGTACCAGATAAAGATTCCTCTGAAGTAAGTTCTATATTACCTGATCAGAATCAAATGTCATATACTACAGAAGCTAATTCTGATTTCGTTTCTACAACTAGGGAATTTAAGACAACTATTGCTGATGACCATCAAATTGTCGATGAATTTATCTCTCAAAAAGAAGCAACTATTACAACTGAATCAGCTTTCAGAAAAGAAGATAATGATATTGTTGCTGACGAAATTTTATTGCATAGTGAACAACATAAAGGGACGACATCTTCCGGAGATTTAACTGAAGAGACATATAACAAAGTGGAACCCGAAACTGATGACGGTGTAGATTATACAAAGGCTCCTGAATATGAAAACAAAGCAACAACTGAATCAATAAAATACACTCAAGGTAACATGGATAAGACAACACAAAAAGATAACATAGAAACAGAAACACAAACAGAAGTTACGGACAAGAAAAATGACGAAGAACTAATACCTGAAACTACATCTGAAAAGGATATTCCTGCTATTTTAACTACCACTATGTCAGATAAAATTGCTTTACTTGATATCACTACCATTAATCCAGTTCACAATGAAGCAGATGAAAACAATGGTATAATACACCCAGCAAGGATTCCTGGCGAGGGAGATTGCCTTCTAAATGGTGTCACCTACAGTAACAATACAAATGTACCTAGAGCTAATAATTGTCATACAAGCTGTAAATGTCTGAGCAGTATAATTAAATGTGATCCAATAATTTGTAGTCCACCTCCAGAATATATGGAAAATATGAATGACTGTCAACCTATTTATGATTCTCCTGATTCATGTTGTCCAACATACGTTTGCAGTGCTAAAGAAACGATACCCCCACAATCACACAGTCAAATGTCTGGTACGGAGAGTCCTAAGCCAATAGGAACAGTAGAGTGTGACAACGATGGTTGTGTATTGAGTGAAAACGAGAAACAACCTTTAGATACCTCTGAAAAACAAGGTGAAAAATCTGAACAAGGTGACTGTAGCTCTGGTAACTGTCAAGATGATGTTAAAAAATTACCTCCAAAACTCCCAGAAGATTGTTCTGATAATAAATGTCAAGTGTCACCAGTTGTTGCATGTGAAGGTGAAAAGTGCGATATTGAACCTACAGATAAATTAGACTTAACAACAGATAAAGAATCGGACTTGAAACAAGAACCACCAAGTAAGTCACCAATAGATACAACCCAAGACCTATGTACAGATGAAACATGTCGAAGAAAGGAAGTACCTACAATACATAATGAATTACCATCAGAATGTTCAGGTACAGAATGTAATACTTTAAATGATCTAGTAGTAACATCTGCAAATGAAGTAGACCAATCGACAGAATCTATACTAAATAAACAAGAACAAAATGTTGAACCTTCTACCCCAACTAAAGCAGTCATTGAAGAAAGCCAAACAGAAGTATCCCCAGCTGAAGATATCAGTCAAACTGAAATAATTAACATTCCAGTAACATCAGAACCAGATCTTCAAACTGAAATCGATAAACTTTTTGTAACAGAAAATGAACCAGAACATGCTAAAATGCCAACAACACAAACTGTACCCGAAAAAACTGAAATGGAAGAAACAAAACCCATAGAACATGATGTTGGTACTGGTCAAGAACAAAAGAAGGTAACTGAACCCCAAGGCTTATCGGAAATATACACAGATGCGGGTACAACAGAAAAGTTAAATGACGAACAAAAGGTCACTGAGAAAGAACAACCAAATACTGTAAAAGAGCCACTTAATACTGAATTTCCAGAGCTAATAGAAACAAAATTAGAGGACATTACAAAGAAGATTGAATCATTTACGACGGAAAGCATGCACGTCGATGATTTAGATACACATAAAACTAAGTCAGAGGATATGTACACAACATTACCTAATTTGCCAATAGAAGAAAAAATTACAGAAAAACCAGAAACTCATATGGAAACGTCACATACGGAGAATGAGTTAGAGTCGTCTACTATTGACAACAAGCTTCATTTTGTCACAGAAATTCCGACAATTTCCGAACTTGAAACAGAAAAAACTGATTCTTCTATACAAGAACTGTTGCCAAAATCGACGGAACTACCTGAAGTGGGATTCGATAAGAATGAAGTCCAATATGATAGCCTACTTACCACACCAAGTTTACCTGATGTAGAAATTGACAAAGATACACACGATCTGTCGGATGTAAGAGATACTGATAAGGATACTTTTGAAGAATCCCATACTACTCAAGTCTTCCATGAAACTAGTACACACAATGTCAATATATATGATCACTCTTACAACGAAGCCGATAGAAAGTCTACTGAAGCTGATGTGTCTCAAAGCGAAATGAGTGAGCGTCCCGAAGCCGAACAGCCTCATGAGATAAAAACTGATAAAATTAAAAATGAATTACAATCCGTTACGGAAAAACAAGATGATTTTACTAAAGATTTCACAGATGCCACCGGAGTTGAGGGTATAACAGAATCTACTATTATTTCCTCTGATGCTCCACAATCTATCCACGTATCGGAAAATGAACAAACTACAAAATCAAATGAAATTATAATAAAAGAAAATCAAGTAAAAGAAGAAGATGAATTACTAGAATACTCAACATTAAAACCAGAAAAACCTGAGTATAATATGGCAGACAAAATAAGTGACAAAAAACCTGTAATTTCTGTAGAATATCCAACTACAGAACAAATAAAAATGAAAGAAACAGAGCAACCCGTAACAGAGGGGGAAATGATAAAACAGCCTGAATCATTGGATACAAAATCAGATGAAATTATCAAAGTAACAGAATACCCTGCCGTTACAAATGAAGGTATAGCTACAAAAATATCCGATATTTCTTCGGAAACGTTTGATCAAACTTCGATAGCCCCAGAAAAAGAAAAGACAATAATGTACGACTCTGAATTGTCCATTAAACAAGAAATTAGCTCTGAATCTCCATCAATATACACAAGTAGTTATGACGATCAAAATGGAAATAAGGTTGACTATATTACAGAACTACCAAAAATATCAACAACATCAACTGAAACTATTGTTACAAGTCCAAAAATATTTGAAATGCAGGACGAAACGATTGATATCAAAACCGAGAAACCAGTAGAAGCTCAAAATGAAGTAAATATGATCGATGATGCTCAACGTCAAAAAACTTTAAGCACAGAGGCTCAAGAATTAACTACAAAGTACAGTGACCATGTAACAGAAAAATCTGAAATATTTACTACAGAATCTACAACAAAGTATATATTGAATGAAGATTTGAATATGCAACAACCTTCAAGTGAAGCACCTAAACTTGATGACAAATACTCTGAAAATGAAGGAACACAAACTACTTTACAGAAGGAAGAATCATCTACAATTTCTCACGGTGATTCTGTTGAAATTACTGAAAGTCAAACTAATACTCCAGTAGCTTATGATGACAAGTTAGAAGAGCTAATTACGAAAATTCCACAAGAAATATTACCAACTGAACAAAGTGGCAACGAACAACCCGCATCTCACCACGAACAACAACCATCAAAAGAAGATGGCTTATTAAGCCATAATGAAGAGACTTCCTTGGATATTTCAACTGAATCTCAAGTAATTAATACAGAAGTTATAACTGAAGAACAATTACATATCGCGTCTACCCTTAAACCTTATAATGATGAAGTACAAACATCGCAGAAAGAAATAGAAGAACAAATCTTAAATGAAAGAACTACAGTTAAACCTAATGAAGAAAAAGTAACTATTGAAGATAGTCTTAAACTATCTACTCCATTTATTGAGTCAGATACTACTTCAAAGGATTTAGAAAAGGTGACAAGCAGTCCTAATATAATTGAGGAAAAAGATAGAGAACATGATATAGAAGCACAAACCGCACAGGCCGACAAAGATGAAAAGTTATTTGAGACAACAGAAAAACCGTCGATTGAGGATATATCTGCAACGCAATCAACTAAGGAATCTACTATGATTGATGCTATTACTGAAGAGATTAGTGTACAGGCATCAGAACCAACAACATCAAAGTATAACGAAGAGAAACAGGAAATTACTAACATTAAATCTGAAGAACCCGAAATGATAACTAAATTGGAAGAAGTAGCAACAACAGAAAGCATTTCGGTTGTTCAACATAAAGACGTATTCACAGATTTACCAGAATTTTCTATAACATCTAACGATTATGTGACGTTGCCTGTAGAAGATCACAAATTGGAAGAAAATAAGCAAAAAATACCTGAGGAAGATATTCCTCAATTCCAAACAGTACCACCAGTATTGCTACCAGAAAAAGACAAAGTCACGACAGATATTCCTCATGCCATTATTACTGACACTGGTCATCAAACAGTATCTGAAATAATGGAAGGAGAATTAGGCTCATCAGCAAAACCAACATACGATACAATATTAGAAGATGGTGAAAAACGAATACCAACGCCAGATGTATATGTAACTCAATCACAAGATCAGACCTCTGATGTTCCAGAACAATCAGATAAATACGAAACTGATCTAAAACAAGAAATAAGCAGTGACGCTATTTTCACTTCAGAAAGCCCAGAAAAGATATCTACGGCACAAATCGATACGTCAGCGTCACTCCCACAACCGGAAGGTATAGATAAGGAAGAAACACATGATCAAAGTTCACAGACTATAATGACTCAAACCGATTCATCGGAAAATATAAAACCTACTGAAATTGTAACAGTGTCTGAAAAAAGTGAACTCACCACTGAAAATCCGTCAACTTCTTTGAAAGAGGAAGGAATACCTATAGAAGAAAAGAAACCATCTACAGAATCAATAATTTCAATTGATGACAATTCTGATCTTGAAAATAATGTTCCAGTATTTGTACAAGGAGAAGAAATAGCTACCGAAATATCTCTTCAAGAAATAACGACTGTTTCTTCAAAATTGTTTGATGTTGAAAATGATGAACAGCTTAAGACAACTACACCTGAACCAACTAAGCCTCAAGATATAATAGCATATGATGTTACGCGTGCTGAAACTGTAACAGAAGGTATAGAAAGAGAAACACCCTTCGCTGCTACGACAATAGGTATCTCTACTGAAAGCTCAAAGATTTTTGAGTCAACCAAACATACTCTTACTGATGGGCCTATAGATATTGCGCAAACAGAGACATCAACGTATTTCACAGAATCAAAAGAATCTGAAGGCCCGGGCTATATAGAACACAAAACTACTGAAACCTACATATCCTTAGAAATGGATACTGCTACACCTTCAATGATACCAATAACCGAAAGGCAAGAATCACCAAAACCTATTTCTGTTTTAGAAACTACTGAAGATAATGCACCAGTTACAGAACAAAAACAAAGTGACATTTTCTCAGACTTTAGTACTAAACTGCCAGATAAGACAGGCTTAAACGAAGTGACGACATCATTACCTGAAGAAGAATTAATAACAAATGTTAAAATAGAGCAAGATACCACTGTAAAACCTGATTCACATGTAGAAATCATTGAAGATGAAATCACAAAACTTCCAGAGCATTCCCCTCCAGTGACAGAAGATAAAACAGAATTGTTTGACAAAAATGAGCTTCCAAGTATTATCCCTGAGAGTGCAGAAAAAACATCACCAGCTCCAATTGAACAAGAAGTACAATCTGAAGAGGCCAATACCTTACTTCCTATTGATATAAACGTACCAACAGAATACGTAGAAGTACAAAAATTAGGTGAAACTACAACTGCAAAGACTATGGTTCATGTACCAGATTCAGAGACTATGACAACTTCTCCAGTATCAATACAAAAACATCAAGATGTGGAGGAAACTACAGAATTAGAGTCTACATATAGTAAAACAACGCCTTATTCGGTCGAACTTGAAGAGCATACTCACCTTGCCATAGATGAATCTTCTTTAAGTGTTCCAACATCAGAAATACCTACAAGAATTGAATTCGAACCAGACGAACCAGAACGCGGTGACATGCCTGACAATGAGGAACAAATCAAACCTTCTGATGCAACGCCATTTGATTTAAAAGATAAGGAACGACCTGTTACTAGTTATCAAGAGATCACAGATTTGAACTTCGCAACAACTATAAGTTCAGTTCAAAGTAATATTGAGAAAGAATCTAGTACTGATATAAATTTCCCAATATCCACCAAATCAGAAGAATTGGATAAGGTTATTACAACTATTCACGACGAAGAAATAATACTATCTTCATCTCCGCAAACAGTCCTTGAAAAAGACTTGTACACTACAGAAAACGAAATGGAAATACAACAAATATCGTCTTCAACACACGGTCCAGTACTATCTACAGAAATAGATTTGCCAACAAGTTCAGAAATACCGATTAAACCGGAGATTGTACAATCGGCTGTCTCTGAAAAAGAAATAATAGATGTAACAACACAAGCGACCACGGGTAAATTTGAAGAAGGTAGTCCTACAGATTCATTTATTGATAAATTATCTGGATCAGAAGAAAAATTGACCAGTATCAGCCCATCGTCGTCTCCTGTTCCAGAACTACCTAAACCAGAATTTAATGAGGAACACAACGAAGACATTGCACCTCCAGATTTCCCTACGAGTGGCGCAGGAGGTTATGGACAGGAACCAGATTACGTTGAAGAAGACCAGGCTTTTGGGCCTGGAACATGCCGTTACGGAGGTAAAGTTTATGTTTCTGCACAACAAATACCGAGAGATGACCCATGCGATTTCTGCTTCTGCTTTAGAAGTGACATTATCTGTCTACAACAGAGCTGTCCACCGCCAATTCATGGATGTCATGAAGAACCTATACAAGGTTTCTGTTGCCCACGATATGAATGTCCCGTGTCAATGGCAACAACACTCAACATGACCACAACTACCACGACGACTACAACTACTTTGCCTCCACATTTTCTCCCACATGCGTACAAAGGCGCAGCCCAGCGCAGAGGGTGTCAAATTAAGGGACACACGTATAAGGTTGGAGAAGTTGTTCGAGCATCTTCAGGGCCATGCTTACACTGCACGTAAGTAATATATTTTCATATATTATTTTTTGTATTAAATCTACTATGGCAGCTACATACGTCATTCAATTTAGTATATTATAAGGTTTTAATAAAATAACTCAAATCTGTTTAATTTTCTCATATTGATTTTTTTATACAACAATACACGTAATGATATTTACTAATTTTATATTTTTATAAATTTAAATAAACATTTTAGTTTAACATATAAACGTTTCAGATGTGGCGGCGATGGTCAAATGAAATGTGATCCTAAAGCTTGCACACCGGAACCAATGTTAAGACAAATGATTGCTGCCGCCGTTTCTGCGAAGAGGCGAAGGTGAAATACCTAAGAGGTATTATCAACAGCATGAAATACATCATCACAAAAGTTAACATCTAAGTGATTACAATTTCATGTAGGTATTTTTTATGCACAAGAATAATGCTCAAATTTCGCGAAGATTTAGATTAAGATTTCGTGTCATATGTAGTAATCGCTATTATAATACATTTTATATTCATATTGTCGTGGCACGCAACTAATACTTGACAATCAATCAACCATGACTGTGATTAAAACGTTATAGGTATTTAATGATTTTCGAATTATCATTTTCAATTGCGAAGTATATTTTTTTTTATTTATTATGAATATTTTTACAAAAGTCAGTGCCAAACGGTAGTACTAAGGTGTAATGACTATTATGATATGTCCTTAAATTAAAATGTTCTAAATTTTAAATTTTAATGAATATTCTGACCTTAGAAAGCTATAAAAGCTGAAATCAGTTAATATGTGCGAGATGAATACAAGCGTCAAGCTTCATAGGTCAGCTTAGATCGCCGAAATCTTGACCATTTTACATAATTTAATAAACAAAATTTTTACCGATATAAGTTTAGTCAATTCTTTACGTTTACACGATGTTACATGGATCGTCTAGTATCGTGTAGGTATAAAGAAGTTTAAGTATTTCAGATGTTGTAAATGCCTTACTTAATTTGTAATAATTTATATATTTTAGATGTATAGTACTTAAGCCATGTTTCGAGACCAGTCTACTTATTATAATTTAGGAGTAAACTGAGGCCCCTTACATGATTTTGAAAAATATCAGTCGATGCGATTTTCGATTTAGCCTTGGCCGACATTTTTCTGTTCTTTGATCTTTCATGTTTTACGGAAAACGACAAATGTATCAATCTTGTTTTCTTTAATTCGTGAGAGTCTTATACTAGCACTTGCTTAGTAACAGTGGCCGTAAGTAAAATCATTTTGGAAAGAAATTTACAATGTAGCAAAACAATAAAGCATATTGTAGAATCTTTTATACCTTTTGATACGAAAAGTGCTGGTAGACTTTAAAATATTTGAAACTCAGATCGAGGTTGGTACGAAAGTTTCGTGACTATTGTAATTGCTATTGTCGATGAAGTAAATATCCGATTACATTAATTCGTACCGCCCTTCTTCTGTACAATGAGGTTGTAGTTATAGCTCCTTATTTATTTAAAGTATATAGCAATAGTGACACATATTTGTTTAAACTGGTGATAAATGTACTGTTTCAAAAAATGTCCATCGTTTATAGCAGTTCAATATAACATGTAATGTCAATTATCTATTATTTTGTTCGACTTAATACTTTTTACCGAACACAAATAGCTAGGATCTAGCTGCTTGTACAACCTGTGCAAACAAGTTTTAAATAAATTACGTCAAATTACATAGGTATTGTGTTTCTTATATCACCCTTAAATATTAAATTGGTAATTACTTATAGTAGCGCTGTTGTCCTAGCACCTAAGCCTTTATATTACCGTAACATCCTATATGTAATAAAATTTATATGATAAAAGTAATTTCTCATCTTTATTGTTTTTCAACCGACTTCCAAAAAGGAGGAGGCTATCAATTCGTCTGTATGTTTTTTCTTTTTTTTTATTATTATTTTTTTATGTTTGTTACCTCAGAACTTTGGACTGGGTGAACCGATTTTGATAATTCTTTTTTTATTTGAAAGCTGATGCTTCCCGTGTAGTCCCACTTTAATTTAGTTTAGCTCTGACAATGGCATCCATGAGAAATCCATAAAAGTCTTAAATTGCATTAAGTATATGCGCGACAAATGGACGAATAACTCAATATCACGCCAACCGATTTCAACGATTCTTTTTTTATTAGAAAGGATGTACTTCAAGGGTAGTTTGATGAGAGTTTGGTAAGGTACTGATGATGGAATCCGTGACAAAGTAACGGAACTCTTCAATTCTTAGGAGCAAATTAACGACACTCGACCGAATTTTTATAGGCTATCCGGATAATTGTGTCACGTACTGTAACTGATGATGGAAGGTACAACTCCTCAACATTTAGGAGTTTAAAGAAAATTCTTTCAATATAATACGCATTTATGGACCGATAGTTGTATACTTTCAGGCTATTAGATTTACCTGATAATAGAAGGTAAATTTTTATAATTATTAACGTCTGGAAGTTAGGCGGAAAACTGGACATGGACAAATCTCGATTGCCTAATAACGCTTATTCCGAAACCTCGTTGACTTATGAGAGCGGTGGCTTAGTTGGCCTACCCTATACCCATTTTATATTTAAATAAACAAAATACGTATCTACTTTCAGCTTAAAATTTTAAAATAAATTATTTTTAACAAAAAAACATAAACCGACTTCTAAACTAAACAAATTTAGACTAAAAAGTAGAAAATAATACTTTTAAGAACTTAGTTACAAAATAATACTTTTTAAGAACTTAGCTACTTAGTTCCAGAAGGCCTAATTAGAGCTGGAATGTCAATGTTAGAAAGAGCCCATTTAGATAAATCAGTACATCTATACATATGAATAAAATTGAAGTGTCTGTTTCCAACTAAATAAATAAATAAATTTATAAATAAATAAAATTATAAATTAATTAATTTATAAATTAATTAAAAATATGGTCATGAAATATATCAAAATTTATAACTACTTAATACGTAAGTAGATAGTTTTTAGAGTAACCTGAATGAAATTCCACTTAGTGGTTTATCAAATAATATTATTTAAAATTAACAAGATAAAAAATTCACGTATTGCTTGCGAATATGTGATATTTTTGCGGTAATATTAATAAAATCAAAGCAGGCAAGAACTACTAACTCAATCATACTCCATAAACAGACAAGGCAAAAAATGACACATTTTTACATCGAAGTTATAATTGACACCAGACACAACAAACTTAACTCTAAGTATAGTATAGTAATATAAGAGCAACCAAGACGTTTTTGTTAACGTTATTGAACGCTTTAAAACTACCCATACACTTTAAACAACCCTTTTGGTAGTTTAAGGTAATAAACTGGGCTAAGGCTGAGCTCAGAAACTGAGAAAGGAAAATTCATACCTCGATGATACAGTTTCGCCAAAACAACCCATGTATATTTTTATGCGCTTCATAATATAATATAGATATAAGTAATGCGATTATAATGTTTCATACATTTTAAGAAGAGATATCGCATTCTATGGCACAATTATTACTTTTTATTCTATTCAGTATCAGTGCTTGACTACGTTCCACCTGATGGTAAGTGGTAACACAGTCGTAGATGGAGTCGCACTAATTCAGTAGCCACCTATTCACTCTTGCCTTGAAGACACCCATATTGTAATTGGACGAAAACACTGAACGCAGGCAGGCTGCAGACGAAGCGAAACGCTTAGTCCGTAAGGGTGGAATGTCCACGACATAAGAATGGAGGCCAGTCATTCGTCGGGTTGTCCAATGATGGAAAGGGGATGTGGGAATTAAGTCGTGTAATTCCTGCGCACACGAAATACTGTCAGTCCTACATGTTTCTCGCTGCTACAGCAGCCTTAGACTAGAGGAGCCGCCCGTAGTTCATGTTGGGGTAATGTCCATCCCCAGTAACTGCAGACGGTCAGTGTATTCCAGAGGCACATTTCAGAAAATAGGAGTCAAGGTGAAAGGACTCTTTTTTGTGGTGAACAGTCACGCCTGTGTTTTGGTGGCGTTGAAACTCACAATATTGGCATCGTCCCAAGTGAAGACTGACCTAAGTATGAGATTCAACCTCTCTACCATGGCCTCTCTTTCGAACTAAATTTGATCTCTACTGGCCCGAGGATTTGGCAGGTATCTCTCTACAACAGTGCTGTTGTCTGCGTACCCATAGATACCGGGTATAAGCATATCGTTAATATGCAGCAGTAACAAGGTTGCAGAGAGAAAAGACCCCTGAGGAACTCCTGAGTTGGTCTTTAAGTGGCTCATGGTTGTGATGAACATACACTAGAAGGTCCCCAGTTGACCGATTCCAGCGAAACTCATATTATCGATCACTCCTTAGTGATCGATAATATGAGTTTCGCTGGAATTTCGTTCTGTTCTAAGTATGCCATAAGACGTGTGTTCAATAACACACTCCATAATCTTGCAGAGTATGGAGGTGATTGAGATCGGACAATAATTGGCAGGGTCGGCGCGGCTACCTTGTTTGGGCATTGGTTGCACGTTGGCAAGCTTCCAGGATTTTGGTACTATTCTAGTCCTAAGAGAAAGGCGGTACAGTCGTGTCACTATCGAAGACGACTCAGGAACACATGTTTTAAGAACTATCGCTGGTATACCATTAGGATCACAAGCTTTATTCACATCTAGACGACACAATACTCTCTTTACCTCCTTATTAGTAATGGGAATTTCAGGCATTGAGATGCCGCAGTGAGGTAGGAGTGGCGGAGTAGCATTGCCAGAGTCTAGACATGAATTTTGAGCAAAAAGAGAGGCAAGCAAAGTCGCCTTCTCTTTTGCCGTGTGAGCCAGGGATCCGTCAGATTTAACCAGCGGTGGCAGTGAGGGCCTACAGAAGTTCGTCTCAACCGTTTTGGCAAGGGACCAAAAAGCTTTAATGCCAGATGGTTGAGCAGATAGCTTTGCGCCGAAATGTGTAATTCGGTCAAGACGAGCCTTCTTTAATGACTTTTTGTAGGACTTGGCGGCTAGGTTAAAGGCTCTCTTCTTAGATCTTACATCCAGATTTGCGGTCTCGAGCATCAACCTAGGCAAGGTAAGCCGAATGTTTACGCTTTTCAGCAGAGGTGCATTCGGCATTAAGCCATGGGCGAGCTTTGCCACCAACGAGTACATCAGAGAATGGGATAAAATATTCCATCGCTCGATGCACCACATTATAATATATACCACATTATTATATTATACCTGTACAATAACTTTTATTTATTTCCATTTCTAGAGAAATATCGCAACAAATCGTATCGACTTATTATACTACTACTAATCGACGTCACTAAAAATCAACCACTTATACGTAAAATATACCTATTTAACCTTTTATACTAAACTACCTCAAAATTTTACGAAACCTTACGCTCTACCCTAAGTTTAGTAATTAATGAATATAAGGAATTAAGAAAGCTTAAGAAGGAAAGTTAAAAGTCTTAAAAACGAGACAGAGCACACTCTTAAATAACTGTGATGAATGTAACTTTTTTGTAAGGACCAATCTCGAAAGTTTTAATAATAGCTATCAACAAAAAAATAAGCTACACACATAAAATAACTACGCACGGATATTACATACTAACATTTGAAATCGATACATGA
This sequence comes from Boloria euphrosyne, assembly GCA_951802675.2. Taxonomy (NCBI): domain Eukaryota; kingdom Metazoa; phylum Arthropoda; class Insecta; order Lepidoptera; family Nymphalidae; genus Boloria; species Boloria euphrosyne. The sequence continues at coordinate 7,571,479 of OX637874.1, forward strand.
AGTTAGCAGTGGATTATAGATTTCTTACATTCTATTACATAGGTACTATGTATGTAGTCACAAGTAAAGCTTATTAAAAGTGCTGGTAATAAAAAAAATTGGATATATTATTTTAACTCAGGCAATTACATTGACTTACACTTGAAAAAATAATATTTAATATATGAATATTATCCCCATATTACATAATTTACATAATACGTAGTCTACTTTAATTTCCTGCTACCCTCTATGTCTAAACTAGAAAAGCTCTATAAAGCTTTCTTACGTACTTAGTCGCCATTCAAAACTTAATAGTGCTTGGTAAGAACGACAGATGGCACTATTTTATATATTGAAATATTTCTCAATACATACATTTTTTCTCTAAAATATAAATAAAGAAGGCTGAAAATAACATTAAAAGAATTATAAAAAGAAACATGTAAATTGAATAGCTTGATATGTTGTATTGTATTTGTTGCAACTGAAATCAATATAAACACATACCACGTAAATGGTATCAATAACATTTTATGTCTGATACATATCAAATTCGTTATGGAATAATTTACTAATAAGTTTATAATAACAATTAAAAAATAATATAAAACCACTAACACAACCTACATAATATTCAAACAGTGTAAATACCTGTTCTTGAAGTTGCTCCTGCAACTCTCTTCAACTTTTTTACTTTTTGTTCAATAATCATAACATGGAAATACCATTTCTCGAAGCGAATAAAAGTTGATGTAATAGAGTAATATGATTTCCAATAGTGGATAAAAATTACATTTAATGATAAAAATAGAGTCAAGTAATTATAAGAACTTCGACACACACTCAATTTTAGAAAAACTAAAACCTTTTTTATTATTTACGTGTATGTATTTAAAGTTCGAATACGTTCCTATTTACTTTAGGTACTTTCACATTTTTTTTGAGATTTACTTACAATCAATCAATACTTAGGTTCCATTGAGTTTAACCTATCTTTTAGTAGATGGATAATAGGTAGGTATATCATATATTATGTATAAAGCTTTTACATGTAAACAAAAAATATAAACCGACCGAATCGATTCGGAAGCCCTAAAAAATTAAAAATACGGTAATACTGCCTTAAAACCTATACTTGTACACTTTTACTCTCACTTCGCTTATTTGTATGCGTTATATAGAACGTAGTTTTAAGCCATTAACAAAATTAATAAAACAATATATTGAAGTCATATCCATGCTTTCTTAACAAGCTATTTGTTAGCTAGGTAGAAATATGTACCCTCAATTTGAATAACTTCGTCTCTTTCGCACAAGTGTTTATTCCGAGCGCCGCCGTTCCACTCTAGCCCATTACTTTTATATTGTTCGCTAGCTTTCTTGTTTTATATAAGCAAATATAAGTATTTGAAAGTTTGAATATTTGTAGATTGTTTAATTTTGTCCCTTTTTTTGTTTTGAAACAATCATTCTAGCGAGAAAATGTTAAGATTTATATATCTATATACCAAAATCTATTATTAATTATCATCAATAATACCTACATCTATTATTATTATTCTTATAGACTTATGGTTTATACTAGCGACTTACCCTTTCTTTGGCAGGGTACGTTAGGAGATCAACATACTATATGGGATTGTCTGTAGACCTACATTATAAATGTCTAAACTCTAAGGACGGTTTAACAGAACGAGCTGTTATCTCGAGGGCATGAAAGATTTTCCTATAGTAAAAGAAATTTGAAATGATCACGCGAGCATAACACATTACTGCACAAAATGATGTTGAGCTCGGTAAGGAACTTTTTGCGATAAAGAGACTAAGACAAAGAGACAAAAATTTGAATTTGGACTACTAATACGTAGCAGTTATTTAAAAATTATTTTATGGGTATGTACCTGCAGACTTTTGTTACTGTTTTATTAAGTGTAGATAGGACCTTACTCCTATTTTTTTCAATTCAATTCAAAAATGTGTTTTTATAATTGGCATTGCATTTCCAAGCAATAGCGAATAGCTTAACCCAGAATAAAATATTTTGTAATTACATAAATATTCTTTGGAAAACGATTCTATAATCCATAGAATTATTTCTTTCTCTTCGTCTCTGTTACCAATACAGAGGCCGAGTCTATAGTTTTTAGAATTTTTTCCTGTGACGGCATCCCGAGAAGCCCACGGAACTGAAAAAATATTTTTGTGTTAGATAGTCCGTTTATTGAGGAAGGCTATAGGCTATATTACGTCCCGCTACGACCAATAGGAACGGAGCATCAATGAAAATGTTGCAAAAACTGGAGAAAAATATTCCTTTTGAGAGTTTCCGTTGCGTGCGCTGCGTAAACGGTTAAAGTTATGCAAAAATCATATACTTATGACGGAATTGTTCCCTTTTAAAAGTTCTAAAAAAGTTCGTGATAGCATATCTTTGAAGGTTAACTCGCTTTAACCTTTTTTATGGTAATCGAATTTGTTTTAAGGTAAAGCATTATTTGCGAAGGTGTTTAATAAATATGATATTAATCCTTATCCAAATCAATAAGCTATTCATCACAAGTATTTAATTTTAACCAAAATTGCTTTTGGCATCATTTGATTTCAATGCGTATCTTACGAGATCTCATAGTTTTAACATAACTCCGGAACAAAATAATGATCACAGCGTGCAAGACGGCGAGGCGCGGCGGTGGCGAAAGGGGAGAGACGCCGAAAAGAATTTGGTTTCCAGCCTTTACGATGCGAGCGAAACCGCGGGAAAGTACTCTATAAAATTAGTAAGTTATTGGATTTGCTACTGAATAACATTACCTTGTAAAAATATAATGAACTAGCAGTTCACCCCGAATTCGCCCGGCCTGATATACTGACTTCGAAAAACATTGGTGTTTTTGTTTCATTAATTTAAGCAAAGTTGTTCTTTCATTATAGAAAACTAGCGTAGGTACCCCCTATAGTATAAAAGTTTTAGTCCTACTTATTTATATATAATCAAATACCTAAAAAATCAGTTTCAAACTTCTAGCTTTAAAAATGACGTTATTGTCCATACAAACTTTCATTCCCTTTTTTTATCCTCGGGAAATGCATTGACGCATACCACCTGTAGGAAACAGGTGGTTATGTGGGACTCACTGGCAAGCCAGTACTACCTATTAAAACCCAAGCACCCATCACGTCTTAACGGGGCGTCGAAGGATCGCTTTCGCAATCTACTACGACGCCCCGACGATCCAGCAGGTCGGCCGAAGCAGACAATACAGCCAATAGGGTTGCTCCACAGTCCACTCTGCTATCCAGACAAGTACCAGGATCAACCCGCCTGACACATCGCCCACAGAAGTGGGCCCTCCGTGTGCAATTCTTGGCTTCGCAAGCTCATTTACTTATGAAAAAAAAGATATATATTATGTCGTTAACACAACTAGGGCTGATATTATTTCCATACCTGTAGGTTCAACACACTTGGCGACGCTGTTTACAGTCCCATCGAGGATAACTGATCTGCGGACTGGGGAGAAATATTCAATAATTGTAATGTTTTTTCTTTGGCAATTAATATTGATTTTCAATAAACACTATTATTATTAATTTATCAACATTTACAATTATAATTTCTAGTTATAGTATTAATAAAAATTATAAATAACATTTTATTCGGAAATCAGTAACTATAAATAGTAGCACCTTCTACAGAGCAAGTAAAGTTAATTAGCATATTGCAGCTTATTAATTCAGCGCTGTACCAAGCATACTTTATAATAATTAATTATGAAAACAAATTAAGAACCTAGGTCAGGTCTATGGTGCTAAGAAAGAATACTAAGGAGTCCTGAACTCCTGACTGGAGCCAGAGTCCCATGCACCATCTCGGCGGCATCCCGAAGCGCGGCGCCGCCCCGCTCAGTTCGCGGTCTCCATGGCGACCAGCTCAAATGACGTATCGATCCCGCGTGGGGGCGCGGGGGCTCACGGCTCGCGGGGTGGCGCCGCTCCACCCGCCGCCGACCCCCATGCACCCCTGCCACCGCCACTCGACCGTTGGCCCATGCAAAATGACGGATGTAAAGTTTGGATATACCTCCTTGGAAGGAAATGATATTTTCATTAAAATGAAAATGAGGTAATGTTTTATGATTTATTTCCTTGCGCCATATATTCATTTTGAAACACTTGAAATTCGGCCCAATTCTTGGCATCTATATCGAGTTACAGAAGAAATAACGTTAAGACTTACTATTTTAAGGGAATTGAATTTCCAACGATCTACTTTCTTTTTATGGCCCATAAATCGTATTTATTGTTACTTATAATATTATTTTGGTACGATGTCGGAACATAATTTAATAATAATTTCAAGTTTTAGTACATTGCTTTGATGTCAGACATCAATGTGTGTATGTATGTATGTATTTATTGTATGTACGCATATATATTTTTATAAATATCATTTGTACCTGAATGTTCTTACGGACATAAATAAAAAAAAATTATCACATAACTAACTAACCTATAATAGTTTTTCTTTGCCCTGAAATATATAAATAAAAGTTTCTATTTATATTTCAATGTTATAGTATAAATATAAGATAACAATCACTTTGATAACCTAAACCTTATTTGATAAGGCATAGCAATTCTGCAATGATATAAAAAGAAACAACCAGGACACATAAAATAAAATACACGAAATATTCAATTACTTTACTGAAAACTTCTTAACTTTCACAATTGAAATAAAATAAACACTCCTTCAATAAATAAATACACACGTTTACGCGACAAAAAATGTGGCAGTATTGTAGAATGAAATCGAATTATTTTGTAGAGTAGGTACGTGAAGAAATACGCTATTAAAACTAATAGTGCGCGGCTTCAGAAACATCGATGAAACTTTAATTAGTTTGTAGTATTAATTTACCAAATCTAATTTACAGATGCAGTTAAATCTTTGTTACGTGAATTTAATGTCAAATTGATTTAACAACTTTGAATTAAATTAATATTTAAGTATATTTGTCAATTAGTATTAATCGATATAAATAAATATTGTGTAACATAATATACTATAATGCTTCTTCATTCATATTCTATCCTACATTCGTCTATTAAAATGCCCAGAAGTAGTTCAAAATAGAACTTTTTAAATATTATTTCTAGAGACTAACTACTCTGTAAATTAAAAATAAATAGTGTTAGATAATTTTTAAGAAAATAATGTATATTCATTCGCAAAAATTCATATTAATTTTTTTTAAATGTCATTGCCGTGTTTAAACGTCTCTTCTAAAAATTTTGTTTCAAACATTAACATAATTAAGTGGTTCTCAAAGTTTTCCCATTATAAACTTAGCGAGAAATTTTATTTTTCCCTCAAGTCACGCGTCCCTGTGTGCGCGCGTGTGGACGATACGGCGAATTGGATTTTCTCTAGTGTGAGTAAACCTACTTTTGTTGACGGAACAGAAAATCGTAGAGTGTTATGAAATATAAAATTTTGAAATATTATTTACTAATATTTAAATATTATTTTAATTTATATATATTACTAGCAATTTTTTTGATGTCGAATCATAAAAAAATGAAAATACATCCTTATTACCTGTGGGAATAAAAAATAGCCTACGACCTATTCTCCGATCTACCAAATAAATCTAATATTTTAATGAAATACATTTTGTATAAAAGTGAGATTTACAAAAATTGAATTGAAATATCTTTTGTGATCGTTAATATTAATAAAAAATATAAAAAACTCAGTTAAAAAAATGATTCACTCAAACATTAAAAAACTCTAAAGTTAAAATACATCGACACCTACAGGTACACACAAGTCACAACGTGACAAGACATTTTAAAGCCATTAACAAGTGAATTGAATTGAATTGAAATGTAGTAGCTCTGGCACTAGCAATAACTATTTACTGTAAGTAGGTACGAGTACGGACCAGGTGTCCATAAAATCTAATAAAAACAAACATGTATTGACTTACTTGATATCAGATTGTGATGTAAACCAAGTACATATTGTACTTTAATTTCATATCTTAAAACTCTTATATAACAAAAATAACAATATTTAAACGATTCTAAAGGTTTGAGTTTCAGTTATAACGTCTTCTCTCGATACGAACCAAGAAATATAGATCCGTGCGAGTAAATCCTGTAGTAAATAACTAGTCTGTATTATTATATTCCTATCAAAATATAAACATTGCTCTTTTAATACAAATTGTCAAAGCATTTTTAGGTATATGTATTAATAATATAAATATGTATAATGTATATTCCTTGTTCTTGTACGGTATACATTATTGGATTAAGACTGTTTTGCTTGTTCTTTATACTTAATAATAATAATAAAGTAACAACAAGCATATATTAATTTTCAACCGACTTCCAAAAGGAGGAGGTTATCAATTCGTCTGTATTTTTTTTTTATGTTTGTTAGCTCATAACTTTGAACTCGGTGAACCGATTTTAATGATTCTTTTTTTATTTGAAAGGTAGTGCTTCCCATGTGGTCCCATTTTAATATTTTCCAGTTCTGACAATGGTATCCATGAGAAAACCATAAAAGTCTTAAATTTGCATTAAGTATTTGCGCGACAAATGGACGAATAACTCAATATCACGCCAACTGATTTCGATGATTCTTTTTTTAATGGAAAGGATATACTTCAAGGGTAGTTTGATGAGAGTTTGGTAAGGTTCTGATGATGGGATCCATGACAAAGTATCGGAACTCTTCAATTTTTAGGAGCAAATTAACGATGCTCGGCCGAATCTTTTATGGGCTATAAGGATATTTGAGTCACGTACCGTAACTGATGATGGAAGGTACAACTCCTCAACGGTTAGCAGTTTAAAGAATTTTTTTTCAATATAATACGCAATTATGGACCGTTGGTTGTATACTTTTAGGCTATAAGGGTTACCTCATAATAGAAGGTAAATTTTTATATTCATTAACACAAAACGTATCTACTTTCCGCTAAAAATTTTAAAATAAATTATTTTTAACAAAAAAACAAAAACCGACTTCCAAACTTAATAAATCTAAACTAAAAAGTAGAAAATAATACTTTTAAGGACTTTGTTAATTTTGAAGTCGGTGCCAGCCAAAGCAAAATAACCCTAAATAGATACATATTTGATTAATCTATCAATTTGTAAACATAATCAAAATACCTGGCTGGCACCGACTCCAAAATTAACAAAGTCCTTAAAAGTATTATTTTCTACTTTTTAGTTTAGATTTATTAAGTTTGGAAGTCGGTTTTTGTTTTTTTGTTAAAAATAATTTATATAGATAAAAGTTTAGCAGTACATATGGGTGCCATAAAATCGAATGGTTACGCTAGACTTATAAAAGATCATTTTTAAGAAGATGTAGAGCATGAGCGAGGATAATTTGAGCATTTGCTTTAAATTTTCATTGAAAATAACATGTCGTTTTACTGTAGTTGGTTATTTTTAATTAATTTATAAGTAGCATTACGGTCTATTTATAATGAATAAGTGGGTGGACCATGGAAGGCTACCTTAACAAATAAACAGTTATAATTCTGTTATTTAGTGGATAAATGAAACAAACTTATTTTTAAAAACACTGTTTTGTTATGTAACATATTAAACACTTTTTTTATTATAAAAGTTTAATTCACTACCTAATAAACATAGGTTTTAAAAAGCTTTTGTAAATGGAACTGAAAACTTACGTTATGATGATCAAAATATCTGCTTATCTAGTATATTTACGAAATGGACCGTCTATCTGAAAAAAATAAAATTAAATATTAATTTATTACAGAAGATGTACATGTGATAGCATTTTAGAATCTCCATGAAATCGACCTTTTTTTTTTAACTTATCTGCTCGGCTTAGTATATTATTTTTCAGTAGGAGTAGACAAAATAGTACCTACCGATGATAGTTACTTGTTTTTAGTTAAAAATACATTCGCTTCCGATTAGTTTAATTTGGCAACAACTAAGTAGTTTGGCTTTTTGCGAGGCAATAGTGGACCCAAAAACAGCCAAATCGAGTGGACCCAAAAACATTTGAGCTCGTTGATCTACGCGCTCCTGTATAAAATGCGATTTAAGTTAAGCGATAGAAGGCTGAAAAACTTACGTAAAAGTAAGGTGGGTGGACCATGGAACCATGTTCTTCGAAGGCATTAAAAAGTCTAGTTATTACCACGTGATGACAAATTCCTTTTACTTACACTAATACCTATCTTACTTAAGGATGGCGCGCGGCAATTCCCTCATGCCGATATTATGTCAATGCGGTCCCTCGATTCATTGACTTCTCTTCTCGACGTTAAAATTGTAATTCGTGCTCACAGAAACACGTAAGTTTTTAAGTAAATAACCTATTATTTTCCTCAATATTTGTTATTCTCAATAATAATAAGGATTGGCTATGGTAATAAAAATAAGTTACCACTTTATCATGATTTCAGTCAGATTATTATCGGTAGTTTTCCTAGAAAAGTCAATGGTTCCTTGTATGGCCAATCAAACCAGATTAGTTCATTTTTTTTCTAATTTTACTATTAAGGTCATTGACAACTTATTTTTTATCAAAATAAAACTCATTAGTATCATCACTCATTATTTTTTAAAACATTTCTTATAATAGATTCTTAGTAATACCACAAATCACAAAATACTATACTAGGTTATACAATTGTGTGCAATTTATTTTCTTTGAGTATTTTATAAATGGATAATATATTATGTGGAGCTTTTAATGTTACATTATAATGAAAGACCTTTTCATGTAGTTTAAGTATAAGCAGATATTTTGATGATCATAAGTTAGTTTTCAGTTAAATGACTGATTTATAATATTGACCTTGTAAGGTGTCCTAGCAAGGCCGTTTAGAAGAGCTTACTAAAACCTAAGTTTATTAGATAGTGAATAAAACTGCAACAAAAAAAAATTAATATGTGACATAAGAAAACAAAATGTTATTTAAAAATATGTTTGTTTCATTTATCTAGTAAATAAACCCATAACAACTGTTTATTTGTTAAGGTGGCCTTCCATGGTCCACCCACTTTATATGCAAGTGAAGCTTCTACCAATATCGAGTAATATATCACAGTTGTAAGACACTCAAAGCACACTTCTTACATTACACACCTTAAATAATTAAAAAAAACTGTTCCCAACATCTTTTGCTTTAAAACGTAAAAACTCAAACGCCATATACGCATGTTTTAAAGGCTATAAAAACTCAATCATACATCTCCAAGCTGACTTGTAATCAATTGGAAATCTTTACAATGTTTTGAATTTGTATGAGACTAAGAAAAATTAATATAAGCGTTCCGTTTGTTATAAAAACATGCTTTAGATTATTAATTATTAATTTAATAAATTGTATCTTGCTTAATCGCGTTATCTTGTTTTATTGTTAACAAACAACAAACTGCAAAAAATTTACTCGCATTTGATTATTGTATTTTGAAAAATAATTATTATAACTTGTTTATATACTTATTACTTATAGGTACATAGAACAAAATAGCTCTCAGTAATTTCATTTCTTATTTCAATAGACACCCAATAATACATTCCTATAATAGATAGTTAGATAATAACATAATTACTTGAACTAAATCCTTAATCCCGCAAATAAAAAGACGGACAGGTAGTAGAGCATAATAACAGGTCCCAAGTTTAGCCAAGTGATCGGAAAATAAGTCCTGGTGTTATACTATACCTGTGAACGAATACTTGAAGATATTTTAGCCCAGATGTTAAGGAAGCCTAAAAAGTTTTAAATTGTAATCTATACGTAGGATATCAAAGATTGAAATACTCATTATGCAGTCACCCCAAAATCTTTAAAAATAAGTATAAGGGCAAAACATGAAAATTTCAATTGGACATTTATATTTACAATACGTTACAATCTCCATTTATTATTACAAGACACCTTATATTTACTTATTCTAGTACCTATTACGCAAAACCAAAATCATTTCTATAAATTCAAATCTATATCTACTAACCAAACATGGGTTAGTATTTGAGCAAAAAAATATGTAATTTAATTGAGATTCATACTTTCTTATCTTAGATTTAGGCGAATATTTGACATTATAAATGAAACTATATCGAATTTTGTCGCGGGTTTATTTTGATTTTCGGTTCCTGACGTTTCCAATGCTTTAAAGCTATCATGGTCACGGTAAGAATAAGGTATTTGACGTCTCAGAGGGTTATATTATATTTTAAATCTTGTCCAAATTATTTCTAAGGTTAGCATAATAAATTTCCATTATCGACTCCTAACTATTCGACAATAGTAAGCTTGCAAGTGAAATATTGTTACTTGATGTTAAATATTGTCATATAAGACGAAATTATATTTTCACTATTATAATATGCTTGTTACACTTAAATTGTTAAAGAAAAATAACTAAGTAGGTATATTCTACTAGAACTATTGATTACATATCTTATATGAAGTATAAGAAATTCTTTCTCCTAATGACGAAAAACATATAAAGTTATTTACGAAAGCTTCTATAAAACCCAAATTAGTTCATATTGCTCAATGTTTACAATATATAACTTCCCTCATCTCAACTAGTGTAATTATTTTGTAATCGACATGAGCTGTTTTATATTTTGTAATATTTGTGTTTAGTTACGAAGTCGTTAAGTACAGTTAACAATTTCTCTCCAACCGGTTTCTTAGTTTGAACAAACTTACAAATATCTTAGCTTTATGATACCAAACTAGTTGTTTCATAAGAAAATATTTCTGGAATGAAAACTAAACAATTATAAAAAAATGATAATTTAACTTTTCAATAAATTATATTAAGTTTTGGTAAAAATAAACAATTTAACGATATATAATGTTATACACAAGGAAAAGTAGCAAATAGGAACTGTCACATAAGAATTAAGTCTAACTTAATGTCTAAAAATAATGAGTCTTTATAAATAAGCTTTTCTTGTATCACCCTCCTTTCTTTGAATCCACTACTACTAAAGTCGTTGTTAATTAAAAGTTAGATATAACTGCGCCAGACGAATGCTTTAAACCTAATAGGTCATCAGAATTTGTCAATTAATAATCCCGACGTAGGTGATATAATTTTTCAATTCATAGTTTACACTCTACACATTCTATATATCAAAACATAAAGATGCATTTACCTCATACTTTCTCCTAATCTATACATAGGTACTTACATATAATAAAATTCTGAGTCGAATCTTTACATTGAATAATTTTTTGAAAATCCAATTGAAATAGACATTATTATCGATATAGAGGCCAAATCTATTATTTTTAGAATTTTTGTCTGTCTGTCTGTCTGTCTGTGACCGCATCACGTGAAAACCACAGAAACACCAGGACGGATTTGGATGTATGTATGATGTTAGACGGTTACCCGGGTCAATATATAGGATACTTTTTACTGCAGGAAAATAACTCATCTCTGAGAAAAATACAAAAAGAAGGTTAGAAATAAAACCACGCTTGCATTTAGAATGCGGGCAGAGCCGCGGGTATTCCTAGTCTTGAATAAATTAAGGTTCTTTTCTAAGTACCAAGTAATTTAAGTGTCTATTTAATGCTGTTAGCATTTGCAAAAACATTCACTATTGATAGTAGGTAATTAAGAACAAGCCAACATAAATCATTTACCTAATTTCAAATGCTCAATGTTAAAATATAAACTTAATTCTAAATGTCACTTGCCTTATATCAAGGTCTTAACAATCGACAAACAAGTAGGTATGTGGTATTAAAGTTTAAAATAAAATATCGAAAGGGATCTTTGTCTGAATAAGGATAAGTGTACCCACATCGAGCACGGTTTTATTTAAAATCTCATTACCCCTTAGACGATACAGATCGCTATAATGCTTTGTTGTATTCATATAAGCTAGTCCGTTCTATTGCAATATCAAAGTAATAAAATATTTTTCTACGTATAGCATATTATAAAGTCTTGCTCTTAAATATTATATACTATAATATATTTTATAAAGGTGTTTTTTAATTGTATGGACAAATTAATTTTTGGCAATATGACTTTTAAGCTCATACAAATATCTTTTATCAGATTACTGACTCGTAAATTATCAAAAATCACTTTAATTTAAAAAAAATGAAGTGCTCTTTAAAAATACGTCTACAACATCTCTAGAAGTAAAAAGACAAGTTCATTTTGATTTTTCATAATAGAAACACATGCGTTTGAATACTCACCGTACATATCTATTAAAGTTTATTGCGTTTAAAGATAAGACTATAAATGTAGGTCGGCGCAGTAATTTATCACCCCAACGATGTCGAGCTACAGGAAGAGTTAGATAGCAAAAGCATAAAAGCTCTAGTAAGTAGAGCACAACGTGTAAGTGCCACATTCGAATTTGAAGACAAATGATTGCTAACAAATAATGTTATGACGAGACGTTGGCGTTTGAACGTGCATTATTCTACGATGGGATGGTGAACCATAGTACATCTTATGCTTCATAATGTTGTAGTAAAGTTATTAGTGGTTGAATCGGGCGAGGCGGAGTGAGCGCAGCTGTCAAGGCCAACTGAGGTCACTCCACCGACGATCTCTGCCACGATGCCCGGGACCGGTTATACAATTTTTAGTCTCTTTTTATTTTCATTATTGTATACACGACGCTGAGACTAAACAATGTTTATAATACCAATCTCCGTCAGTTTAACTTTATTTAAATAACTACATTACAACTATGTTCTTATTGAATAACTATATTATGATATGTATGTATCGTAGGTATGTGTTCGATAATATTTTATTGTTCCTATAACATCAAAAGATACAATTAGATTTAAATAATTTTAATACTCATATTTGTAATTGTTAAATTACAGGCAGTGGAATAGAATTTCCTTTGGTGTAGGAAGGTATGTTATGTATAATGTACTTATAAAAAAGCTAGCTCATTTAATACCTACTTAGGGACATAATGAGTCATGCGAAAGATCCTACCTACTAATCAATATTATGTCCTCTCTGCCCGTCTCGCGATGGATATAGCCATAAGAAATGCACCTCGAGTTAACTGTTTTTAATTTCATACTTAATTAAAAAGTGATCGAATGAAAATGAACTTTAAAAAAAATTTAATTACAAAAAAGATCGATACTATTCGGTAATTTAATTTTAATAAACAAATAATAAATATTCACAAATGTTATTTTATAAATGTCTTCAGAAAGATATTAACAAAAAAATAATATATAGGTAACTCGATTAAGCTTCGAGTGATGTTAAAAACAATTTTAGACTCTTAGAAGATTTAATATTTATAGTTGTTTTCCTTTTAAATTTGAAACATTTCTACTTTAAAATATTAAAAATGTTTAAGTTAAAACATCCGGTTTTTAGTTTTCAGTCAAGTTTTATTGTTTTAAAGCAACCATTGTTGAACATTTATACATTTGAAAATGTTGGTATAATTTAACAATTAAAATTATGAGTTAATTCCATAAGGTAAGCTTATAAAATATATAACTCTAATGTATATAATATAATATAGTGTAAGTACCTAATAAACACGTAATACACGTAATTAACGAAGATTGTTTAATATGTAAAATGTAAATTACTTTATGATATATACGTATTAACGCTATATAAAAATACCTGTTGTGTATAGAATTTAAAAATATAGATTCCTATTCAAAAGTTTCAAAAGATTATAACAATTTATAAAAATATTTTTGAAATGTCAACTTTGACCAGTCATTTTCCTGTTAACTTAAAAAAACATAGATTTTTAAGTAGTATTTTTATTATGTAGGTACTAAACTAGTGACTCACCCTCGTTCCGCTCGAGTTCGTCTCGGGGTACAACATTCAACATAGGATTTCTCAGACTTGAGACATTTTCCAGCACTAAAATGTATCCTATATACTTATTGACCCAGATGACCACCTATCATAATACCAAATTTCATCAGTCTGTTCAGTTGTTTTATCGTGGTCATTGACAGACAGACTGACAAAACATTTAAAAACCATACATTCGGCCTCTGTATCGACAATAATGACTATTTTAATTAAATTTTCCAAAAAACATTCATCGTACAGTTTCGACTAAGATAGAATTTTATTATATGGATTAAAGAAACGCAAAGAGATAATTATTTAAAGTGGCCATAAGTTAACGATGGAAACTGAACTGTACAATCTAAAACGTTATCGTATTATGTCAAATTTTGCCTGAATCATACAGTTAAAATCTATTTTTGATGTGCGCGTTTGTTTATTTTAACAAATAGTTTATTTTTCTCGATTCGTTGATGGCCACCAGATGGCACGTATATAGTGCTCAGATTGCCGTGTACGGTAAACACGGAGAGCCCTCTCGCTAGCTTCGGAATTTTTACACGCTCTTCACATCGAATAGCTGCACAAATATCGTGATTGTGATAGTTATGGGGTTTCCCAGCACCTGTATGTGTTTCGAGCAAAAAGTTTGTTTTTTTTTGTCAAGGAAGAAGCAGTTTGGTTTATTATATTTTAAGGTTTAATTGTAAAATTTATATTTTTTTTATTATTTATTACGTAATATTTAATAAGCAACGATGTAATTGTTGTTGTACAGAAATCAAGTATAATTTTTCATTCTAAAAAAGATAAATTAATTGTTGAATTATTATATTTTTATTTCTTTAAAATGTTATAGTCATTTGAATCCATTCGGTTCCCATCGGTTCCCATCATCATCCCATCATAATACATAATATATAATATGGGACGTAACTAAACGTCCTATATACATAATAAATTGTATATAGGACGAGTTATGTCATGATAGTAACCTAAATTTCCTAACCCTCGCATTTGATAATATGCGAGAAAAATTATTTGTTATTTAGAAAAATTTGATTAGATATATGTATATTTTATTTGTTCCATTTTTATAATTAAGTTAATTATTTTTTTTCTTAAATAGACTTTTAATTTACTTCACCAGTTTCAAATGTTCAAAGAGAGCTTCAATGACTCAAACATTGTTTCACTATGAAACAAAGTGACCACTAAGATATCAAAAAAATTACTTACATTAAATGTTAAACATACTTACTGTATTCTGCAGCTTATTTTAGCTTTAATAAAAATAAAAATAGTATGCTATTATTAGTCGCAACTAACCGTAATTATAATACCATTTCTTACTTGTAAATACAATGCAAATACAAACGCCTAATTACTAACTTGTAACATTCTTTAAAGTTGCTAATTCATGCTTCGATAACTTTCTGTATCACTTAAATGGCGTCCAACTTGAAATTGTTGGAGGAATATCAGAGAGTGGAAGAACAATGGAGTATTATGTGGTAATAGTGGAAATGTATTCGTTTGCTTATGCGTGGAAAAAAGTATCTAAACAAATCGCGGTATTGTTATACTCGTTGGCCAATACATGAATAAAACGACCAATAGCTTTTCATATTATTATGGTCATGGCTCCAACAATTTATTATTAGCCAAGGACATTAATAAACGTTTGACATTACGTTTCAGTTTTGTTTTCATTTTAAATTTACTTTTACATTTATTTAACTGCACCTTCATTTTTAAGTAACATATTCGAAATAAGAATAATAATAATTCGATATTATGAAGCATGTAATAAATCTAATCTTATATTTCCTTAGTCAACTAAGGTAAAGTGTTTTTATCAAATACACCTGCGTTTGAATGTCACATATTTTCAATCTCATCCTGGTTTGAAACAGAAAGAATCAGCGGCTGCAACCATTTTACTAAGACCTTCTTCGTCGCTTTAAGTTAGTAATAACCAGACACTTAGCGGGGCTAGTGCCAACAGAAGAGAGGTCTTCCATCGTGGTTGAATTCAACGCTCGAAGCAAGTCACTTGTCGGGGTCATAACCTGTTTGCGACCCCTCCCTATGGGACTGTTGGGCTTACGTTTGTAACAATTCAACCTTTGCCTTTCATTTTTTAAGAAAACAAATCGTTTATAGACTTTACAAAAATAAACTTCGATTTACAAAGTATACCGAATATTATATTTTAGCCACTAAATGCGGTTTGAAATGTACTTATTTAGGTAAAGGGAAAAGGAATGAGGGAAAGAGAAATAAGTGAGACGATAATAAAAAAGGGCATTTTAAAAGTAATTTTCGTGTAAATTTTTACATAATTAATTTTAAGCCACCATAATAATTGCGTAGATATTTTGATTATCGTTTATAGGTTGTAGGTTATTGTAGCGTCCTATGCCGGTGAATATAGTTAAGCACACAATGCGTTCAGCGGGCCGTTGTGCCTTGTGAAATGTTGCACGACTACTTTTTTCGTCTGGATTCTACACTCACGTTACTCGTTTTTTAAGCCGCGAGCATGAGATGTACAGGTTTATCTGTTTAAAATTTATTAACATCGAGAAACAATTTAAACCCTTTTCTTTAGATGGCCCATGAGAGATTCATGATGAAAGGAAACGAATGCTGTTATAACTTATTGTTTGCATTCAAAAAACGTTCTTATTTCTTTTATCAAAATTATTTCAATTCAAACATTTATTTAAGCTGTCCTTTGTATCATTTAATTTTAACATGAATCTACGATTATATTTACAGATGAGCTAAAACCTCGACTTGGCATTTACCTACTTTTTTTGTCAGAAATTCAACTAAGCTCTCTTTATTTAATTCATTAACTTAATATAATTAAATATCCTTATGTACTCTAATTACCACCAGACGACATACCTGAGATGTCCTCTCAGGAAACATTGAGCATTTTTTATTCTATTAAAAATAAATAAATAGTAATTAACTTATTATTAAGTTAACTTTAGCATTTTACTATAAGTTATATGTCATGTATATGTCAATAATTTCACGAATAGTTAACTTTATCAGTAGAAATATTAATATAAACAACCCTAATAAGTTTTAATATAAGAAATATAAATTCAAGCGATTCTAATAAAATTAAAATAATGTAAAAGTATTTTTATGCAATTTATAGATATAGCTACCCTTAAAAAAACATTAATTACAAAACAAAAAGCTCTTAAAAGCTTTCCTTTTCAATCCCAGTAAAATTGGGGTGGCTCCCTCGTGCTATTTTATTAGGTATTCGAATATAATACTACATATTTTCTATTTCCTTGTAAATGTGGAGTTTTATTACTAATATGTAATTAGATTTGTTATAAATATCATTATACGAGTACATCATATCTCGTAATTAATTTTATGTAGCCGTAAAAGTTACTATGTCATAGATATGGCATATTTTTAGGTTTTATCCCACTCTATATATTTTAGATTATATCTCTTTAGTAACAATGGCGTACATACAAAATTAATATTTTTACAAAAAGATATGGTCTTGTATTGAAAGACTTAAAATTCTGTATATTTAAAAGCATTATCTTTTAAAATATACGCTATATACTTAGAACATCATACTATGACAAAACAAAACCGAACACGGGCGATCTGCAGGTTACATCTATTATACCGTAATATTGTATTATAGTAAAATCAGTTATTATTATACATATTATACTCTTTCATAATATGATATGTAATTTTGATTTGTATCATATATTAATATATGTATCATTAGAAACTATCAACATTATACAAAGCGCATCAATATGGAATACTTTATTACTTATAAAAAATACGGTATTAAAAGATTGTGAAATGCTCTAGTATGTGATGCTCAAAGTAACTTAGAATATAACCGGCATCAAATTTTATGCAGGATCGTAAAGGACAAAAATGAAACTAGTCGAAAAACGTCCCGTTCCTTCTCTCAGTTTCACTTTGTTTTTTTTGCTGTAACCAGCCTTGATGAAATTTGGCAGTGGAAGCCTGTAGTTTTTGTACACAAGGCTGCTCTTCACGCCGGTATATTAAATGGGTCTAGCAAAATATTAATATTATTATCATATCTTTTAATGTCAACGATAAGTAAGTATAATGTGATATCGTTAGATATCAACAAAATAAAGGTTACACTTACAGATAATGCCATGGGCAATAATTGAATTGAATTGATTGACGTAATAAAGGCCTAAGTCAGCAACTATCTGTGGGCTTGTATAAATACGAAATAATACTTGAAAACTATTGAAAATTGATGCCGATCTATTTCCAGAACACCGTTTATGGCACTTGTACATTTACCAATTGAATTTTAAAGACATAAAATAATGCGACATATTTTATTAAGCTCATTAAAAATGTATTGCTCTATTTATTTAATTATTATCGACCCGAAAAATGCGAAAACTTATAAGTACAATATATTTCTATACTACGTATTACCAGTATTACGTATTACCAGTATTACCAACATAAGTTGACTACAGGTATAACGTAAATAACATAATAACAAGAACATTGAATTAAACCTAACCTAAACATAAAGCACATCACGTCCGGCTTGTACGCCATTATTTTAATATTGTTAAAGTAAAAGTATTTTATAAGAGCAATCAAGAAAATATTTCTGAAATTTATGTATTCTAGTAACAATATTGAGTATATCTCCCATTATTTCATATTAAAAAAAATAAATCATGATGAATAATGATGATAGATGATCATATTAATTACTTTTTTAATGATTAGATTTACAAGAGTAATTAGACCGAAAGAATACCGTACAGTGCACAACGTTAAAGACTATTCAAATAGCAGAAAAACATTGAGGTTAACTATAATACTAAACTAACGTCTTTAATACTCTTCAAAAAATTTTTGCTTCAAGCGTGAATTAAATCCATCATCATCTGTACGGTATTAATGCCGGGGACAACAAGACATGAAGTCATTTTCATATCATGGTGCCAATTTTAATGTTATATTAGTCATAATATTATTATTTTGCCATAGTATGAAAAAAAAGTATTTTAAATTAGATGTCATTAAATTACCGTCTTAGACGTTCCACTTAAAAGAGAACTCTTTGAAAATCCAACATTTGTAAATTAGCATTAATTTTAAATGAAGATTTAATTTAGGAAATGTTTGTTTGAATTTTTTCAGTTGTAAATTGGAGTAAAATGAAGGAGCGTCCCGGCGCGGGACGGAGCGGAGAATAACACATGGGGTGCAGCGAAGGGTGCGGCGGGCGGCCCACTGAAAAGTGCGCGGGTGGGGCTGAACAAACTCGCGGGGACATCCAACTGCAGACTACCATTTTATAAATATTTTCATTAAAATTATACTACTTACAAATAATATTTTACTAAATAAGTATTATTAAGGTATAATTTTTTCTAACGTTAAATTTAAAAATTGTAGCGCGTGGCATTACTACTCAAATCTATGTATGAACAATGAAATAAAAAATATATAAATAACAATTATTTGAAAACATAAAACTTTTCTTTATTTTTTATGTTCTGTCAAACACTTAATAAAGATAAAACAACGATAGAAAGTGTGTCACATTTGCGTTAAATTAAAATAGTGTATCCGGTCCTATACATTACGTAATCCACATTCGATAAGCTGGAAGTGAAAGAAAATTGGTAAGAAAAACAGTGTTTAGCGACGGGTTCAGTTAAACGTCCCTCCAGTATGTACTCTCAAATAGGGGAACAAGCATTTTAGCATTACCCCCGTGCACAACTCTTCCCGCGGGGAGGGGGTGGCCCACGGCGACGTAAAAATCAATATGCTGGAGTTGTTAAATCACGCTTATAAACGAGCACTCGTCTTCGTTTCTTAAAACATCATAATATGAATGTTTAACTTTGATAACCATTTTATAATATTTATCATATTCAGTCGTCCATGAACTTAATCTACCTACCCACAGATTTCCACAAACGAAGTTACCTACGTTTAAATATCTTACATTACAAAAAACGCGCATTTATTAAAAACATTACGTGATTTTACTGTGATATAAAATATGATGGTTTTATGAAACATATTCAAAAGCTCTACCAATATGTCATTATTCCTCATTTTTTACTAACATCTCATCAAACAAATACATATTGATTTCATCACCAACTTCAAATGAAACAAATATCTTTTAAAAACCTGTTTAATTATACTAAACCCTATTATATTTTCGAAGTAATACTTTTAATTAATCTCTATAAAGTTTGTAAAATGATAGAAAGTCTTATCTCAACATATTATATACATTATTAATTTTCATGCAACAATACATTCTGAGTTAATATAGCATGTAACAAAAATATGGAGGAAAACTTAATTAATTCAAACAAATAACACGCCCTCCTATACAAAATATGAGAATGGGGGCTGAATACGTATACATAAACATTCTATACAAACCGGCTACATCAATAACAGTACGCTCGCTCGTTTAGATTAGACTTACGACTGCATTTAACTAATATAAAATGGCTACATTTTTGCTTATAATCCTAATAAGAGATATTTATTATTAAATGATTCTATATAAAAGGAAATGCTTTAATTTAAGAATTTTTCCTTAACTTACATTTTTATGAGATAACATTACATAAAATAAATATTTCGTTTTTAAAAAACTAAAAACAACAAGCAGTCAATACATGTATTAAGTTATTATGGAAGGAGGAGAGTTTATTACTCTACGATATATGTTATTATCGCTATAAAAACGTGAAATAGTTACCTAAAAGTAAAAAGTAATATTACTTGTCCCGTTAAAGTGGGTCACCCCCCGGCGCCCCGCGCCCCCGCACTCTTTCCTCAGCGCCGTCTCTCGTCCGCCTCACGACTGTCCCCACTACCCACTCTAACCCCCCAACATTCATTGTGCCGCAATATATTTCTTTTTATGTGCAAACAGAAAAGTCATTTATTTAAATTTTCTCACGAATTCGCATAGCAATTTTATTTTATTATATTATCTATATCGCGTTTAGATTTCTTTGAATATCATTACTGAGTCTTGCTAGGAAAATTGTATTGGATTGAGTACTTTTCAATGCCCTCAATGAAGCTGTTAAAATAACTCCATGTTTTCTATATTGGAGCAATTCCATAGTGTGCGTGTCGCATAAAAGCCCTTTTTAAATCTTATTCATTCGATGAGCCATTTTCCGTGTCATCACTATTATACCCCAAATAATTAAATTGAAAGCGCTCGACGTCGCTGAGAATAACGTTTAACTCAATCGCATTGCAAAGATCACAATTCCCCCTGCTGGCCCTGAGTATTATATAATATAACAAAACTTTTTATAATTTTCCTTATTTGAAATTAACTCTGGAATTTGAATCGTGTTTCATTTCAACTTAAATTGCGAGATTACATATTTCATACTCTAGTAAAATGTATAAGTATTCGTTCCAGATTTTACTGCGATGAATATTTATTATATAATATTTATTTCTAACTTTGTTACTTCTGATAACTAAGAGGCATTTTACGATGAAAGATAGAGCTTTAAGATTGTGGAAATTTTAGACATTTTAGAATTCCTTTTTGGAATTATACAGGCAAATGGAAAAGATCAGAGGAATAGAAGCAATACACGATAATCAACTATTTTATACATGATATAATACCATTTTTAATATTAAAGCACAAGATTCAACGCAAATTATTAGATACTTTGGTGAGTTTTTCGTGTTACGCCCGGAGAGATTTTTGATATACTTAGTAGTATTAACTTAGGGGTACAATAGGTTTTGAACGAATTGTATTGGATTTTTTGTCTCTATACATCTTAGTGAAAACATTGTAGAATTAAAAATTAAAGAAATCTTAATAGTCAGATTGCTTTTTGAATTTTGAGTTAGTCCTTCTCTTGAATTACTAATTTTCATATAATAAAATCCAACTTAGTCGAATCTGTGCATCGTTTTTTTTTTAATTTTATTGAAATAGTCATTATTATCGATACAGAGACCGAATCTATAGATTTTTAGAATCCTTATCTGTCGGTCTGTCTGTGACCGCTTACCGCTTAATTACCCGGGTCAGGATATAGAATACTTTTTTCTACTAGGAAATATCTGATTTCAGAGAAATCTCAACTAACTGTTACAAACCAGTTATAAAACATCGCGCGTTATATGAAATATAAGAATTTGGTTTTCTTTCTTTAAAACACGAGCGGAGCCGCGGGAAATGCTAGTCATATAGAATGTTATTAAAAAGCTTAAAATAATTGATTATACATCTTTAAAATATAGCAATAAAATCAAAGACACAAGATAGACCGTTTACGTCGAATGTTTTGACATTGGCGAGGGGTCAAAACCCACAGGGTACTGCAACTCATAACGGTTAATTTTACACAAAATAAAAATACAATGGTCAATGTCGTTTGTAGCAAGTAATACTAAAAAATTGTTTTCTTGTATTGCTATATTATGTAAGAAAATCGACGTCCAAACGGAATCTAATTAATTTATTGGCGTTGTGCATAACATGTGTTTTTCACCTCAATATAAAGTATCAAGAACTCATTGAAAGTTATTTTTGTTTATCAATACTTATACTAGCAGGTAAGAATATGTTTGTTTCAATATTTTGATTTGTTTTTGTATGGTACGTTATTTTAATTACAAAAAGTATGAAAGGGCAAGATGGGGTACCTTACACCATCTTACCCTTCGAAAATAAATATGGCTTTTTAATGACATAGGTCTGTTTTTGATTAACTTTTCATAACTTATAAATGAAACTACCTTTTCGGATTTTGTCATGGATTTATTTTGATTTTTAGTTCCCGACGTTTCGAATGCATTTCAGCAATCATGTTCACGGGAGAGACTAAGGTATTTGACGTCTCAGAGGTTTATATACTTGTTACAGACAGTGCCTACCCACAATTTACAAAAAATTTGTAAATGGCATCAGAGTACCTTATAAAAGAGAAGAAAAGATGCAAGAGAACAAAAAAATACAAGAAAACCGAATTGACTAAAGAAAGAAACGAAATGACTAGAAGAAAACTACTATTAATAAGAAGAATAAAAACAATCACACTTCACCAGAATATGTTGAAGACGAAAATAATATTCCGTGTTTTTATTGCACCGGAAGATACATGGAATCAAATGAAGGATGGGTCGCGTGTTCTCTCTGTGGGAATTGGGCACATTGTAGTTGTGCTGGGATAGATGACGAGGACGACAAGGCAGTGTTTATTTGCGAGTACATATTGTAATCAAAATTAAAAATGTCTACCTATACCCCATCTTGCCCCATAGGGTACCCCGTCTTACCCTACCTTATGTCAAAATCGGGCGTTGGATGTCTTTGACAAAATTATTATATTATTCTTTTTCTGGCATAAGTAAAGTGCTTTAAGTTCCTAATTCCCAAAGGTTAATAATGTAAGAGTTATTCTTAATAAACATTCATTCAAATTAATTTAAATTGAGCGTTGTAATGTCCTTCAAATGTTAAGGTCCCCGTCATGCCCCCCCCCCCCCCTTCCTACCTACTATTGAGTAATAAATTTGTTTACCTTATGTTGTGGCGATTTCTTAAAGTTCCCTCCAAACGTGCTTTCACCTTATCATGGTGGGGGAGCTCAATTGCATCCGGCAATCCGGCCAGGCGTGAAGCCAAGAAATGCGCATGGAGCGGTGGGCGGAGTGTCATGCGGATTGCTCTGAGTGCGCAAGCGATCTTGCGACCCCCCTTTAAGACGGAAGATGGGTGCTTGGGCTTTAGTTGGAAGTATTGGCTGGTTTCTGGCCAATGAACCCCTCATAATCACCTGATTTCTACAGTTGATATGCATAAATACATTTCCCAAGGTTTAAAAAAATGTTAAAATTGCCATAACATCCGCATACGTACAGTACGTAGTCGGAGGGTCCCATATACATACGTATATGGGACCCTCCGACTTAAAAAGGTAGTGCTATCCACTAAAGACCAACGTAGCCTCTTCCGACTCAATAGGACGTCGCAGGATTGTTTACGCCAATTATGACACATTGATGGCAGGTCTGCTGCGGCAAATCTCAGCAGCCATGGGATTGCTCCATAGGTTCATTACTCTGCTATCAGAAAATTACTTGAAGCCGGTTGCTACACCGCCCTCCAAAATGGGCCGACACCTAATGCGATTTTGGCTTTTACACCGGATTGCCGGCAAGCGAAAACGAAAAACATGTTATGTCTACGTGTTGACACAAAACTACTCATCTCTACGCATGTATGCATGTACTTTCGTAAAGATTTGTACAACGTATCTGCGCTCTTCATTACCTGTGATACATCTTGTAAGTTATTACAGAAGTAATATCTTAGGAGATAATATAGCCTATAGGTTTCGAAAATTGATTATTTTTATAATTTCTGAATTATGAAAATTAGTTAATTTAAAATCCCAACGTTATTTGTAGAAGAAGTAGCAATAATAACAAATTGATAATTATATAACAGAATAAAATAAAAGAATTTCTTGCATATACTACTACATATTATTATCATAATTAAGTTATTAATTGATGTTGTTTTATTTTTCTAATTTATCCTCAATTTCATAATTTTATACTCTAGGAAAAACCTAATTTAATTTACTCTGAGATATTCATCTTTACACATATTAAAATTCATAATATAAAAACACTTGTGTGTATTTATATAAAAAAAAACAAATGAACAATAATTAAAAATAATTATCTCATGTTATAAAGCTGGCCCTTGTTTTATATTATTGTATACAACAACAATTTAGTTAAGAAGGCTATTATAAGTAATAATTACATCATCAAACTAACAGAGCGATTTTAAGTCATTAAAGTCAAATTGAAATTGAAACAATTTTAATATTAATACATAAATAATTCTAGTTTCTTATTTAAATACGCGATGCGACATTGCAACGAATCTATGATTTTTCTAATTATAATAATGTACATTTTTTACATTCCTCATGAACGCACGATACGATGGGTATCTGTGTGGTGACTTTACAGTACATAAAAATAAAATTGAAGTTGTTTTTAATTTCAAATTAACAGCTTTTCACTATGCATATGAAAGTTATATACTTTACTTACTGTACTTAAAGTAAAAAATCATTTTTTTTTATTTTTTTGTCTTTCTGTTCGTTCTGGCTAATCTCTGAAATGGCTTAGCCGGTTTTGACGAGACTTACACTCGCAGATAGATAATTGTATAAGAAGTATCTTATGTTACTTTTATTTTATTAGATAGAATTATAAACACAGTTTAATTTATTTTAACTTACGCCCAGCGAAACGGGTCAGGTTTACTAGTCAGCTATAAAAGTACCTACTATACACTAATATCCAGAGGGCCATGATCATCTTCATGATGCGACGCAGGATCACTATTAATTATTATCACTACATATTATAAATCAAAGTCCTCCGCTGCGTCCGTCTGTCTGTCTGTTCGCGATAAACTCAAAACCTACTGCACCACTTTTCATACGTCATGTTTTCACCAATGGATAGAGTGGTTCTCCAGGAAGATTTATGATATAATTTGTTAAGTTTTTGTAAACATTTACTAGCGGAACTTGCGGCTTTGCTCGCGTTAATCATATATTTGAATCGTTCATTCAACATAGGAACTTTTTTTAGTAAAGTCACCTTCCTCCCTGCTTTGCTATCAGACAAGTAAACACAAGAAACAACCTATATGGCATAACTTTCGCCATTCAATACCTCGTTACCAGTATTTCATCAATTCTAACTAGGACTGATAGAACGCCTTCCTAGTTCCTATTTCTTGGGTTACAATCGATCTGGATTCCTAGGTGTAATTCAGTTTTCATCCACCCACCTCCACAGGTAAGAAACTAAAACCAACCCAAATTTAAATTTTGAAAACGAAAAGTACACATATAACTACGAGTAGAGTAAAGAAATGAGAAATCTGCAGAACTCTCTGCATTATAGCTATTCAGCTAAATTGCTAAACATTTATCCCAAGCATTCCATAGACAGAGGTGGCCCAGCGGTAACACGCTCACTTGGATAACCGAGTGATGCGGAATCAAATCCGTGTCTCGCACCTCTGATATTTTCATGTGCGAATCATTTTCTGACATGATCATCACTTGCCTTACGTTGAAGGAAAACATCGTGAGGAAACCTACATGTCTGAGAGAACCTAGCAAGTTATCAAAAAACATGTGAAGTCCGCCAACCCGCACTAGGCCAGCGCGGTGGACTATGGCCTGATCCCCCTCGTATTGAAGGGAGGCGCGTACCCAGCAGTGGGACATAAAAAAGGTCTGATTACATTAGTCCAAGCAATACACATGTGTTATCTACACATCCAATATTCTATAAATCTTTAAAACTGTATTGTAGCTATTCTATCATGGTCATGCAAGTATATATAAATATTTTGTCATCAATGAAATCATAGAGATTAAATATACTAGTACGGTTTTAATTTACAGCTAATTTAGTTTTTTACCCCGTAGAGAGCGACTCCGTAATGAAAAGAAGTAAGAACCAAATCAAATAAATAGCTGAGTTTTGATAAGGTATGGTTTATACTGTAAGATTAATAGACATAACCTATGTGTGTAAAAGTGTAGCTCTTAGTAACTTTAGTAGAGTGCACAGAATGCTTATTTTAAAACCGAGCTAACTTATTATAAGAAGAAGTATAAGAACTCGAAATTAAAACACCTCTTAATGACATGTAAGCACTATGCCTACATATTTAGGTACTCTTATGTATTAGGCACGTAATAAATACAAAATTCACTAAGGAAATCAATTACTTCAACTTAACATTATTCTTTATACACATAATTGAATAATAATATTGCCTTGACCAAACTTAGCCAATATCTTCATCTAGATAACTATTTAAAAAATATTATATTACACAAGTGTGTGCCAAAACACGAGAAATATTTTTTACTCTCAAAGTCCAATGGGGCAACAATTTGACACAACCAGTAAGATATCAGACGCACGGACTCGACCGACGGCTTTAGGTGTTTTTCGAGGCACGGAGGAAAATTCCGAAGAGTTTCCGACTTCGAGTCGCTTTTGTAAATTTGTTAAACTGACTTGAGGTTTGACTTAGAGTCCAAGACCTTCGAATTTGCAGTCACAGATACTAGTCACAAAACTAGAGTTTCAAAAACTCTGAACTTTTCTTACTGACGCGCCATGGAATATTAAAGTGTTTGTAGAGTGAAAATAGATAGCAAATAATTCATTAATATTACTTCATTAATAATTCAATAATAATTCATTATATCACTATTAATAAATAGTGATATATAAAAGCGAAAGTGGTGTCAGTAAATCAAGTGTTAATATTTAGTAGGTATATTATAAGTTTTAAACAGTAAGCTCGATAAAAGTCCAAAGTAGAAGCGAAGAGTATAAGAGTAATTTAAAAATGAACATCATCCTTCCCGTAAATAATCCCTTTAAGATTAAACATTTTCAAATATTCCTTAATTCCTCTTCGTTATAATATAGGGTTATAAACCATCGATAGTAATGTATATTTCAATAAGATTTCCAAAAAATATTTGATGTACAGATTGGGCTCAGTTAGAATTTATTTTTAATATTAACGGTATCAAGCATTCTGGTGCATATTACTAAATGATAGTTTGTTAGCAGCTGTTAGGTAATGTCATTTTGTTTATTTATTAACCTTAAAACCACGTGTTAACACAATAACTGAAAAAATATTTCTAAATTAAAAAAATAGTCCTATGACATGTGTATTTTATTCAAGGAACCAATCGCCCAATTTTTTACATTTAGTTCGATGTATGTATGATAAGTGTTCGATAATATGGAACTGATCAAGTTCCAATACACAATACCACAAATGTTTTCCAAACAAGCTGTGGTAAAAAATGAAAAAAAAAAAGTGGTTGGATGAAGTGATTGACAAGTATAAAAGCAAATTACAGGTGTTTGCGAGCAAATCCCCGCATTTAGAGTGGCGATAAAAAGCGAGTTGGCGTTCATTCATTCCGAGTCCACGCTTGCCTACACCGCGGCGCGCCGCGCGCCACGCTCACAGCGTGTTGCTGTCGGCCTACCGAGGCACGCATTCTTTGCCAGCTGATAAGCTTGTTTGCCTTCAATTTGTTGAATGATCGCATGCAACTTTAGGAGTTTCGTCTTCCTAGTTGCTATAAAAATGAATTACTTATTTTACGGGGTCAAGTTAATTACGTTATTGAAATTTTGAGTAGAGTACGTTTAGAATTACAATTGAAAATGAAGAGCAACGTTTTTAAAAAGAGTAGAGTTCTTAAAACTATGACACGATTGCAAAGTTAAGGTATCCGTTCTTATTGAGACATTGAACATAAACATGATAGTGGCGCACGAGTGCAAGCAGGGTCACTTAAAATTAGTGTCGGCTCGTAAACGTATCGGGCGGGGGCTACTGCTCGCCGCCCCGCGGCGACCGCACTCGACACGCTGCCGCACGTCGCCGACGCTCTGAATCGCACCCATTCACACACTATCATATCATGGATACACCTTGCAAATTTTACGCATTACAGTTTTATTTTAGCTATAAGATTTTATATCATGTAACCTACATTGAAACTAACCTCTGTTGTTCTAAATGGCTATCAAACAAAAATATAATGAAAAATTTTTGTTCTCTATAACAATGTTATGAAAAATTATTTGGTACAATATCCCTAGATATGTATTAAACACATAAACTTTATATAACAATGACATAATATCTTCAATATGAAACAAACATCAGAGTCATTGTCAAAATAGTTACCTAAAAATACTCAATGCGGACAAATTACAATTATAAATTAAAGTATTTAAAAAAATGAACTACAAAATTTAAGCCTTTTCCAATTTTCTGAGCATGTCCATATTAGACTCCCTTGGGAAAGGCGGCGGCGGCGGTGTTCCGACAACAGACAGCGGGTGTCAGCCGCCACGTGCTACCCAAGGCCACTCGCTTAGTGTCAAGGTCATTGCCACTCCAGCTCGGTACACGCGGCACCCACGCTTCTCCTGTCACCACAAATAGAACAACCCACTCAAAACAACCTGTACCTACACCGCAAGAATTTTACACCAGGCGCCTGCCCGTGATAACTCTCAGACACCTGTGAGACACTTCGCTCACTCACATCTAGTCACAACAAAATAACTCATCATCAAATTGGGAAAGTCTATAGTAGAGACCTTTTAAGGTGGCACGAAATGCAAAAAAACGTTCGAGGGAAATTATTTGAAACGATAACGCACTTTACTTTTTACTACGTGCTACAAAGTCATAATATTTTGTCAAAAGTAACATAATAATTTTGTGAAACTAAAATAAAACTTATTTGTCATACACTACTAAAATATCATTTCTATTTTCAATCAAGCACATCATTAGGAACATGTTGTACCTAAATATTTTCTGCGTAAAAATTTTTAGCTTTTGAGACGATATAGTTGAAAACTCTAAATAAATGATTATAAGGTAAGTAAGAATAAAAAATAATTTAAAGAAGTTTTTAAAATAAAATTTAATAAAGTACTATAAATCTTTATGCATTAATATCATCAAACTTAGATCAAGTAAGAAACCATCACATGCAATGCTAAGCGTAAAATCAATGCCATACACGTATCGCATTCACGCTTAAACATACGTTTCGATTAAATATTTTTCATCTTTATTTGAAATTAATCATGCAGAAAATAACTCTTATTTCTACAGTATAGTTAATGACTTATAAATAAATCTTATAGTAACTCACTTGTAATTCTGTAGCATACCCATAAAAGTTTTATCCAAATTTATTTATTCAATCAATATTTAGCTCCAATGTCTCGAGCGTAACAGCTAATTGATTAATATTTTAACTAGGCATTTCTACCTTTTAGCACTTTCTCATTGTATATAACGGTAATAAACGGTAAACTCTACACTGGAAATGTGTCAAGTGTAGAGTAAGTAAAATTTTTTTAAGTATATATATACTTCATAGCAAACATGGCTTGCCATCTACATCTAATTTAAATGAAAACTGCTACATCGCTGTATTCTATCTCCGGCATTATAATTATTAACGCAAAACTGTTAAAAATAAAAATTCAAGTATTGATTTCAGATCAATTATTATCCATAGTAAATAGTTGATTTATATTGATGAGCACAACTAAACTTAACTCTTATTAGTCCTTTTAAAAATCGTAAGTAGCATGAAGTTTAAATTCATTTTTTTATTTAAATATCAATAATAATTAATATCGTCTTTTAGTTGTTTCTTCTACAATTATCCAATAAACATGAAAACTTTCTCATACGCCAACTATACAGTTTTGGCACAAACCCAACACAGTTACGTAACTTAAGATAGAATTAAACTCTTAATGACATACCCCAGATCTATTTGTGCATTTTTGTATCAAATAAACGCTTCAAATGAATAATCGTACATGAAATAAAACTAATTAATCAGGACCTGAAACATGAAAGCGAAGGGGTGCGAAGGGTCAATTGATGCAATTCAACATATAGTTATAATATACGTATGTATGATATGAACAGATTAATATTAAGCTCATGTCTGGTCGTATTTTCCTTGTTGTCTGGGTTTTACTAAACCGGTATTGGAATATCGCGTCTTTAATATTGCACAGTATAACTATGTATTTTCTTCATCTTTCGTAGATAAGTAAGCCATTGTTTTCAAGTGACTTCAAAAAGGTGGATGTTCTTATTCAAAGAGTAAGCTCATGTTGTTAAATTTATATTACACTCAAAATCAAACTACAGACAGATACTAGAACAGAAAATATACTGACTTTAAGAGATAAGTGCATCATTTCATTTCATAGCTATTAAGCAAATTATAGCTGTATTAAGTTACCAGAATCTATTTTGCTAACATAAGAAAAAATATTAAATTGATGTCTAAGTACGACGGAAAACATTACTGGAGCCTTAATTTGCGATTAAGGCGAGTATAGAATGCGGGGTGAGCGGTGGTGTGGAGGCTTCTGAGTGCATGTGCGGGTGTGGGGGGTGCAGGGTGCGGGGTGCGCGGGGCAGGCGCGCCGCGGGCCGCCACTTCTCTGTACTCGAGGAGCCCCGGTACACCTCGGTTTCCGGCGGGTGCTCCCTCGCGGATTCGCAAGTGTTCCGCCGCGCCAGGCCCGCGAGCCCCGTGCCGGCCACGTGCTCGCTTACCGCTTGCCGCTCCAAGGAGACACCTCTCTTCACGTGTACCCACTCCATTGATAAATACCTTAATTACTATACGATTGATGACTTTAACGCCTTATCACTTCATGTTTATTTCGTTTATTCTTTTAGAAGAAATTATTATTTAAACTTTTATTATTTATTAATTGAGCTATATTTTTTTATTAGTTTAATATGTATTTACATTAACATTTTAAAAGAAAAGAAATAATGTTTTAATTTAATTTATATTTTATATTAATTACTAATTATTTTAATCAATTTTATTGTAGTTGTCGAGATAATTTTATTTAAAATACAACAGTGTTTTAATTAACACAATTTTAGAAAAGTTGGTAAATGGACAAACATTCGCAGAATTTAGTGTTGTCTTTAGTTGATGTATCGCCATGGAACCGACTCAGGTCTCCGAGGATCATGATAGATCGTATAAAATTTACAGTATGTACAAGGTAAGTAAAACTAAACGTAGCTATTACTATGTAAAATAAGAACATAACGATACATTTTTTTACAATATTATTTATTAATTAAACTCATATTAGATAATAATCTTTCAGCTAGGCATTACGGTATATGGTATGATTTAATATATGATACATACTAAAATTACTATGCATAGATATATAGAACATAGTTATTGATTATTATCAAATATTTTGAAAGAAAAAATATGTCAGAACGAAATACTACCTTGGCTATATTTGTGAGAAACATTATTAGTTATGAAAAATAATTCCATAACGATCTACTGGGTTTTTTTCTATAAAAGGTGTATAAAATTTGATTTAGATTTTACCGCTCAAAAGAAAAGATTTATATTTTCAACCAAAATATATAAAAAATATATACATATATACCATAACATCATATTGTTATATAACTGTGCGAAATTATTTTACTTAAATAAAGCCATGTAAAAAAATCTCATATTAATTATATATAGGTTAGCATGCTCCTTGCCAATAAAATATTAAAATATAGTATCATCAAAATGGTTCCAAAGGACGAGGATTAATCAGGATCGTAAGAAGAGGTGGAGGAGGAGTTGGCACCTTTTGCTTTCTTTAAACATGTTACATGTAATTATTTAAATTAATTTAAATATACTCATTTTTTGTTTTTTTTTATCTTTAGGCACAAGCTGTACAAAAATATTCAATTAAAAATAATAAAAAAAACATAAACTAATATAAGAATTACTTTCTTTTACTACAATGTGATAATTTAAAAATGTTTATTAAAATAGTATCGGCTAAAATATTTTCTAAACTTATCGTCACATCTAGGTACATACGAGTAAAACAATTTCACTACAATAAACGAATGATTTAATAAATAATATTATTTATCATAAATATTTTGGGACATTATTACACACAGCACCATCTAGGTTCGTGGTAAACTACGAGGCTTGTGTTACGTATACCAGATAGTTGATACACGACACATATATAGCTTTAAATACATACATATTAAAAATATAAACAGCCATGACTGGATTCAACAAACATTCATGCTCAACAAAAGAAAGCCCCAGCAGGACTCGAACCCGCGACCGCCGGCACATCAAGTAGGGTCACTACAAATTATGCTTAAGCTCTATTTCATATCTGTATTATGACTATTAATTATATATTTATGTTTAGCCTAAAACTTAAATTGGATTTTTCGGCTAAAGGAATAAGTACTTATGAAGTAGGTTTTGAGGAATGGAAACATTAATTGACTGAAATTGGATTAGAATATTTTAAATTACATTATATTGGTATATTCATAGAGAACATATAATCTTTAGGTATTCAGCCCTTTTAATCGTCTCACTGTTGGGCACAAGCCTCCCTTCAAGTGCTGGTTGGCGGACTTCACCTGTCTTTTGAGAACTTGCTAGGTTCTTCTAGATATGAAGGTTTCCTCACGATATTAATTTTCTATACCGTAAGATAAGTGGTAATCAGGATATGAATGATTCGCATGAAAATATCAGAGGTGCGAGACCCGGATTTGAACCCGCATCACTCGGTTATACAAGCAAAAGTCATTTTATTATGTAAGACCTACAATTATCTATATCTAGACATTGCTTTGCTGTATCTTTTAGGTTAGCTTGCAAATTTGTAGGAACTACCTACTGAATAGATTTTTAGTCCAGTTATTGTGTTTTGAAAATGGAAGGTTTCAGTAAAAGTATGCATATTGTTGACCCGAGTAATAAGTTATCACCCCACAAAATAAAAAAAAAATCGTTTTGTACTTTTTGCGTGAAAAGCACACATAGGCTGCAAGTACTTTTTATCCTTACAAAAAAAGTTTGACACGAGAAAAATAAAAAACATTTTAATTTAAATTACATTTCATTTGTTGAAAGAATTAAATAAAGTCATTTTTAGTGTTTATCAGACAAATCAGGGAAGAGAGAATTATAAAGATTTTAAACCTTAGTATGATTTTTTTTATTTTAACTAAATATTATCGAAGTCAAAGGATTTCTGCTGGAAAAGCAAATAGAAGTAAAAAAAAGAAAAATGGTTTATAATATGAATAGTTGTAAGGATCCCTTTATTAGGTGTATGTCCTTTTTATTTGGTACGTCCATCACTCGGGACAGTTTTACATAAATCAATAGTACAAAAACAATAATTCAATATATTAGTAGAAATACAACAAACTTCTCTTTATTCATTGGAAAAGCAGTTTCGATGAAACGTTGCTAACTGTAACTAAATTCGTACAGCGTACACTTAATTCTATAAATCCCCCAAAAGTTTCGCCAGAATAAAATGAATTGTGTAGATGGATTTTAAATGACGATTTTTTAAGATTTCGTCGAATTTGTCACATGAATTTAAATAAAATAGTAATTATTATGTATTCTATACACCTGTGTCGTCCCTGGACCTACTTCGACGTTTTAGTTTTGAGCGAAATAACAATTCTTTTTTCAAAATAAACATCTCACTTCTTATAATATTAGCTACCTGCCAGTGAAAGTTGCTTAAAATCATCCAGCCGTTTTGGAGATTAGTCAAAAGTGATAGACAGACAGAAAAATAAAATTA
Organism: Boloria euphrosyne; assembly: GCA_951802675.2. Taxonomy (NCBI): domain Eukaryota; kingdom Metazoa; phylum Arthropoda; class Insecta; order Lepidoptera; family Nymphalidae; genus Boloria; species Boloria euphrosyne. Next base: position 7,605,694 of record OX637874.1, read on the forward strand.
TGTTTTTCTTATAAGCCTCGTATATTTTATTTTACATTTATTTAGTAGAACACATTTATTTCAAAATTAAAAAGACTCTCTTAAATTCTATTTTTCTATAGGAATGTTATTTAGTTATCATTCTTAAAAAAAAGGAATCTCAAGCAAAAAACGAAATTTGTAAGATAATTTTGGTAAAAAAATATTGTATAACAATAATAAATAAAATTTGTATATTTTACATTTATGTATATAATATATTTATGTAAAAACTAAAAACTTCATTTTTACACAAAACACAAATTAATTATGAAAATCACATACATTGAATACATTAATATACTAAATAATATTTTGAATTAATGGCGTAGATCAACGTTACCTAAAAGAAAATAATATTGCAATACGCATTAAAATTTACACACAAGGTTCACAGACTTGTAATAGTAGGTAAATTAAAGTACTTTTACTTATACGTCAAATTAAGGCTCAACATAAATAAAAAAAACCCTTTTGTGTTATAAAATAGTTAATAACACCACATAAAATTCATTTTTTGTATTTTTCTTGTTGTGTCTCATTCACATCTCATTGCTGTGCACGGGTCGCCTCTCTATACCAGGGAATCTATATTACCATGCTAATCGAGTTTGAGTCCACAAATTTCATGTTATGTCCCTTAAAATCTAGTTCGGTTTCGATCACCTCTAAGGTATCAATGAAACATTACAGAAAATTTCAAACGAGTAGGTAATTCTTATTTGTCTACAGCTTTTACAATCAGGGAATAAATTTTTACACTTTATATAAGTTAAAGCTTGGAGTGCTAAGAATATTTCTTTCGTTTCCTTACGGGTGTTTCGGTTGCGGTTTACATATAAAAAAATAGGAAAATATATAAGAGCAGCTAGATACTTTTGGGAAACTCTACTTACTACAGTAAAAAAAATATTAAAATTCTGTTCTATTTAATACTAAACCTTAAAATAACCTAAGGACAAACCTGAGCAAAGCGAGGGTAACTTACTTGTAATAGGTATATACATACGAGTGTGTATTAGTTCTAACGAATTCACTAAAACCTTTGGTAAAACGTTGTTCGACAACAAGAAATACTTGACATACCTACTTTGTTAATTCACACTATTGGATATTCTTTATCGCAAGATTTTGTTTTATTTGGTTATTTTTTAATTTATATGTTTTACAATATTTTTTTCATTTATTATTTATATTCCTAGGTACTAAGTATAAGAAAACATTAAGTATGAATAAATAAAACAAATCACAAAACAAGAAAATTAATGAAAGTTATACACCAAAATAAAAAAAATATATAAACTCTATGATTGTTAGATAGATGGTAGAATGTGTAGTGTTTATCAATTTGTTGGCTCTAGGTTGTGGTTAATAGGATTTCTTGAAATTAATTAAAATATTATATTGAGGTTAGCTTTCCATTTGTAAGTAAATTCCCCATTTATTCGATTTTATTAAGAAATGATGTAAACGAATCCAAATTAGATACACTTGCCTATTAGGGATCAGTAACCTAAAGGCCATAATTAATTGCTTATAATTTATCATTTCCTGGCTGCCTCAGTTATTTTACTCAATAACTATTAAACGATATCACTGCAGTATTTGAGTATAGCGTGTCTTGATTACCTTGCAGATTTTAGGTAGCGCTATAGAACATCAAGCCTACATCATTAAAGTAACGGGATACCAAGTTCCGAAGTGATTAGATATGTGTAATTAGTTCATATTCCTTAACCGTCTGGAATAAAACTGATAGCCTAGCCTGCAAATGAACGGATTTTCTTGATTGATAGCTCTACCTCTCTAAGGACTTACACTGCCGATCAAATTACCTTTCTAAAATTCTTTTTATCCCTAAATGACATGTTGTTTTACTGTATAGATGTTTCAATAGAACAACTGTGATCCAAATTACTAGAAGATTTAATATGGCCTATTTTAAAACACTCATATTTATTATTTATGATAGCCGTAGGTAGCGCGGAACCCTCGCTGCGCAAACCTTTATTTAGGCAGTTTCAAAAAGAAAAGAATTATTGAACAAAATTGGACAACTATTATTCTCACCTGAACAGCGCGCATCAAGGGATCCAAGCTAAAAATATATTGTCATAAGCAAAAAAATATCAATCGCAAGAATAATTTTGTATTTCTTAGTATTATTCAGATAACACGAAAAAGTATATGGTAAGTAGCAAAACGCCAAAACAATTATATTTAAGTTAAGTTTACTTGTAATTTCCTTTACTGTAAAATGGTTTGTTTTTCAATATAAAACAAAATTTTAGTTTAAAATATTGTATAAAACCAAACACCATGAGCTTAAAAAGCTCAATCGTTATATACAAAAATATTATAACTTATATCTTTAAACGAGCAATTCTTGTATATATATAATCTGAATCTCGGAAACGGCTCCAACGATTTTCATAAAATTCAGTATACAGGGGATTTCGGGGGCGATAAATCGATCTAGCTAGGATTCATTTTCAGAAAATGTTGTTTTATTCGTGTTTTTAATAATCAACTTTGTTGATAACTTATTTTTTATTGAAAGAAAATAACAAAAAGGTGGCGTTTGGGTAGCCCAATATTGTCACTTAAACAGAAAAATATGACTCTTCCCGACACCTATTGGCGAATAATAATAACATTTTTCTTAAAAATACCGAGCAAAGCTCTGTCATCCAGGTACTTCTTAATTAATATGTGTTAATCGCTGCAGGTTTACCCTGGTGTTTCTGAGGTTGTATTCTTGATAAAAATAGGGACATAAAAATAAATTACCATTGAAATTTTCATACATTCAAAGTTTTTAGAACTTTTAAAATAATAATTTTGTGCAGCTAAAGTACCTGAAATTGCTCCATTTATGATAAAATGAAATAAGTTGTAATGCAAAAGCTTACGAAAGTGCATAATAGATAAAATTAAGATTTTTAGTTCCATGAAGTGAAGTTGACTAAATAAAGCCAATAATAACTCTTTGTTTTTCAATTATTTAAAAAAAATATAGGAATGAAATTAAATTTAATAACAACACTCCATGTTTTCATATTTACTCTTTAGTAGTTATTAATACTTGATTAAATCCATATTTAACCCTTAGGGCTATTTTAAACATAAGCGCTTGGGATACTCTCCGAGAACTTTTTAAAGAAATAGGTATACTCACGGCTGCTTCGCAATATATATATATATATATATATATATATATATATATATATATATATATATATATATATATATATATATATATATATATATATATATATATATATATATTGTAACCAGAGGCGGATTAACTATAGACTTAGCAAGAGTAGCAATTGCTACGGGCCCCGCGCATAAGGGGGCCTCGCACATACACCCGGACGTCTGTCTGAGCGTAATTTTTTGAGTGAAACTTATTGAAACGTGGTAGTGGGTGAATTTCCTTTATGTCAAAAAACGAGAAAAATTACACCATTTTCTGCTAACACAAACCACGTCAGAATTGGTAACCGATTACTTCCAATTCTTGACGAAAATAAAACACAGAATTTCATTCGGTGATCGCACAAGTTTTACGAAAAGTTGCTCGTATAAATGTGTAGAATTTAGAACGGATTCAAATTGAAAAAAATCCTGGTTGCTGAAGCCTAGAGTCCAAATAACCTTTAAACAGGTGGCCCTGTCAAATTATTCCTCAACAAATCGTTCGCCAGAGCCTCGTTCGTTATCTAGCCGGGGGTACCCGTGCAGGTGACGTTGACTTTGGAGGCCGACTAGTTGTTATTGTCGCCCCTTACCCCCGTGAATAGTAATCTACTGAACTGTTTTACACCCACGAAATTGTAACCAATAGATGGCAAATAAATGTTATACTTTCACTAGCGACTCACCCTCGCTTCGCTCGGGTTCACCTCTAGATTTAGCGCGCGTGAAGCCGTGGGTTCCCCTAGTAAATAAACACAATAACTTGACAAGTTATACGCTTAAACCTTCCTTGAGAACCAATCCATCCATTGGTGAAAACAGCATGAAAATCGGTGCAGTAGTTTTTGAGTTTATCGCGAACAGAAAGAACGACAGACAGACAGTCCGACGTGACGGAGGACTTTGTCTTATAATATGTAGTGAAACCCATTGCAGAGCAAGGGCCTTTGGAAATAATTTGCTATGGGCCCTGCGCTTGCTTAATCCGGCACTGATTGTAGCATTATATTTGTTCGACAAAACATTAATTGCTACTCAAGACACAGCGACAAACACGGTATTTAAAATATAAGAAATAAGGATAAACTTGTAAAACCTAGTTTACGCCTTCATAAAGTAAATACTAGATCGTGTATGGGGCAAGGTATAAGCATAAAAATTCTACAGTCCACATTGAGCTTGTCTTAGAAGCAATTCAAGTCTAAAATTAAAAATACATTATTGAATAAGACACCATCAGGGAATACTTAGAAGATGTAAATATGTGGGATTAATGTCTTGTTGTGTCTCACGTAGGATTAATAGATAAATATTGTAATGCAATCAATATTGTTGTCAAATATTTTTTTGAAAGGAATTGAAACTGTTGAGTTTCTACTTTCTTGCCGGCTCTTCTCAGCAGATCAGCATTCCGAGTCGGTGGTAGTTTACACACAGACTGACATTTATTTTAAAATTTAATAATGTAAAAATGACGATTCAAAAGAGCTTGTAAGTTTTTTAAAATAAAGAATATTTTTATTTGATTTGATTAAGAACAAATATAGTTTTCTTTTTATATGGAATATACCAGGCTGTTTTTATTACTTAAAAGTCAAATAGTATTTAAACAATAAAAAAAGCACTAAATAGAAAAAAATAAAAAATATGCTCTACATAGATATTTCGCAAATGGCTTATAGTAAGAGCTATTCGAAGCAATATGGCTCCTAGCCCTAAAAGGCATCGGGAATACCCTTTTGATAAGATCGGTGAACAAATTCGCTTAGTGGCTTTAAAGGCTTTTAATGTGGCTTCAGCTGAAGGTCCGAAGCAACAATAGCGCCCCCGGCGTGGCTCGGCCGGCTCACGTACTAGCGGCCCCCCGCCGCAGCGCGCGCCGCGACCGCCACGCAGTCTTCCCGCGCGGTCCGCACGTGTGTCTAGCGTGCCTTCACATCGGGCTCCAACTAATCGTTTTCGATCAAACTCGTTGTAATTCCTCACGTAAAAGTGCGATTTTATATTGAAACTATTTGTGACTATATATGGTTTAAGGGACTCGAAGGGTGTTGGACATTGTGAACTGACTTTGGTGCTCTTACCAATTAAAACTGTAATTGTTATAATTTTACTTCCTCGATAGCTAATTAGATATTACATGGAACCGGAACGAATTTAATTAAAGCCAGGAATTAATTAGATCTGCTGGAGATAGGACATGTAACATCATCAACAAGCTGAATGGTGGGTAAACTTTCTAAAAGTATTTGTTTTGTTTTTACCTATACAGATATAGCTTAAATACCTTTCTTTAATTTATATATTTAACTGGTACTAGTGGTAAATAAGATTTTCTTCTTAAATATGTTCAATTATTTTATACAAACATTTCTTTTAAGTATTATTATAAATACTCAATTCAACTTCGATAATTTTATTACATTAAAAAATCAATTGCTTAGTATAACATTAAATTCACTTATTAATGTAATCAATACATATTCTTTAAATATCAATCTCTGCAGTTAATTTTAGTTTTAAAATTTAAAAAATATAACCTCGTAAAGTTCATACAAATGATAAAATGCTATCTACTGACGAAGTAGAACGTAAGACGATATAACCATTGATAATATTGATAAGGTATGCTTAAGTAAATTTCTATTTAATTGTTCATAATATTTTATTCGTATTATTTATTATATATAAGGTAATATTTTGACTATGGAACATAATTAAGAGCTACATAAAAAATCAAATTTATTAATACGAAGAATAGCAGAATAGTATTTAAAATATTTGAGATAATTAAACAATATATTATTATAATGATGATGATTAACATGTTTTATAGCCGATAATAATAATTAATACATTAAACCGATTTGAAAAAAAGACAAGGTCGATTAGGACAGGTATATTTTTTCAATTTATGGCGACTTCAAAATCTATAGGTACCTCTAATATAAACCACTCTTTTCAAGTTTTTCTCACTTTTCATTCTATCTATATAGTTTTTTCTTGACAAATATAAAATACTAACTCAAAAATAACGATACATAATTTATCAGATATAGTAAAATAATTAAGTTTTCTAACTACTTAATGGCAACTCGATGGTATTAAAATTAAACGATTTAATAAAACTTACGTGAGCCATTTATAGAGCTTTTGCTATAACAATAAAACACCTAACTCTACCTTATAAATGAAATAAAGTAGGTCAAACTATTACGACTAAATATAAAGAATGTAATAGAAACAAATATTTATTATCTTTCGTAAGCTTAAAGCTTCTAAGGTAAAAATTATTCTTACGGGGGGCGTAAGAATAATTTATTGTAACATTTTTAAGTACATATTGGTTCGCACGGTTCGTCTTAATAGGCTTGAATCAAATTATATAACAAAGGATAATATAGTACAAAAAATAAACTTACATAAATAACTCTAACAGTGTATTTATTCAATAGAGCAAGGTGTACTATTCCGCTTCTTTTACTACTATTTTAAGGTTGCTAGAGACTCTCCTATGAAATGTAAGCAAAGCGGGTTACGATGAAAGATGCGTTCCAATTGTAATAACATCAATTGATTTAACGCTGTTTTAGTGGGAGGAACTAAACAGGGTCACCGACCGGCAATTATGTCCTCCTAAAGAATTCTACCGCACAACCGACATTAATAATGGATCCACGCTCTCTTACGATATTCAAATGGCCCATGCTAATGGAAAATGTTATTTGTATGTAAGTACGTTACATATTTAATTCGATTTCGATTAACATGATCATGAACTGTTTTAATGAGTATTAAGTAATTGTATTGTATTATTTATTCACTCATTACAAACTCCCTTAGAGAATTAAAAGGATGTATAATTACAATATGTATAAATAGAAAGAAAGTAATGTTTTAAAAAAAGCTAACATTTCAAAAAGATATATATATATATATATATAAAAATACACACACACACACATATATATATATATATATATATATATATATATATATATATATATATATATATATATATATATATGTGTGTGTGTGTGTGTGTATTTTTTTATAAAGTACAAAAAATCTCTATTACTAGACATACACACCGGTAAATTACAAGTTATTGACTATTGTCATTTTTATTTAAATAAAATAAAATATTTAATAGTTTTTACTTTTTAGGATTATATTTCACACGAAGTTTTATATTAGAAACGGCATAAACAAAAAGTATTCCAAATATAATTTAGGCAAATAGATACCTTTCGAAGTATGTTTATTAAAGTTACCTACTTTTTGAAACTTTCTACTTTCCACGCTCTAAAAACATATTAGAAACATAGTATCGTAATGGACGGCACATTATAATTGACTATTAAAATAAACCTATAACAGTTCTATTTATGTCATTATATTTAAATCTAGAGCGTTACTACGAGTAGTTACTAAATTTTAGCCATAAACACACTCGCCATAAATAATTTTGCTTAATATTTTTGATCTATTTTGAAATGAGATGACCCAAAATATTGATTTATTGATAACTTTGTATTTGACTTATTACAAAATCGAATAACACAGAGAGCAATTATATTAGCTTGTCCTTTCACTTATCGTTGATAGTGTGTAACTTATAAAGACTATTGGGACCGCAGCAGCCGGTGTGCTACAGAAACCGGTCGTTGGAATGAGACCGACTCCAGCTCAAGGCACTGTATAATATTGATCAATCAATTTTTGAAACATTGATTATTATTAATAATATTAAAAATATGTATTTTCATTTATTAGATACTTAAAATTATTTAAATGTCAATAAAATTTAATAACATTTCATTTAATTTAAATAATAAGTTTAACAAAGGTTGAACTTATTAAGTAATAATCATATGTATAAGTATAATTATACGGTTATTTATTCAATTTTTATTAAAATTTCGTGACGTGCTTATAAAATATGTACACTTTGTATACTACACATACATACTTAAATAAACAATAGAAATTGTGAAATGACTGTATATTGACCAATATTAACCTACATATTATGTTACCGTTTCATGTAGAGGAAATCAAACGTTTTTTACGGAAATGTAGGTACTTATAAAAAATGACTTACCCTTGCTTTACTTGAATACCTTTAGCTGCCTGTACAGTATTAGTGTCCAGGGATTTCATAGTTGTTAACTACTATTATACTTAATATACTCTATCTAGATTCTAGATATATAATATCTTCATGACTACTGAATTATCACTTCGATTCTCCAAACCATAGTCTACATGTGTTCTAAATTTTATCCAAATCGTGTAGTGGTAACATACACAAATAAACTTTCGAATGTGTATATATTTTTGCTTCTTACTTTCCTAATAGTATAAATTAATTAAAATTTCAAAATAATAAGACGAAATTGCCCTCAAGTTATTTAAATAAGTTAATTTTTAACGAATATTCATTTAATATTAATCATTGCAGAAATTCTTGTTCCAGTTAGCTTATGTAGGTACTTATACATATTTCTTACATTGCAATATCGAATGGCCTGAGTATCGCGCATAGACACCGCTTGTCTTTTATAAAAATACTGATAAAAATAATGCAATTAAAAATATTTTTATTTACAAAAAAAGTACACGAACTCTAAAAACTCGTCTTTCACATAACAAGGTGTTAAATTTTCTAAAAATTTATATGAGACAGAGACAGAGACAGTTTGAAAATGGTTTTGCAAACTATGCGAATGTCGGCGTGACACACAAACAAATTGCAATATGCTTCGAGTTAGAGAGAGCTTCCTTTTTTCATTTATCAGTAACTAATTTATTTCACTATAAATAAGAACAACATCAACGTAATAATTTTTTTTTGCCATTTTTTTATTTTAGCTTTTTATGGATTTTTTTTAAATTAATTTTAATTTATTATATTTTTAAAAACAACTTTTAGTAAAGCTGCACTAAAGTGTAACAAACATTTTATCATTTTCAATTAGGTTCTGCAACATAAGAGACCGTGAATTTAAAAATATATAAAGAAAGTCCAAAAGTTGCTCCTTAAATTGTAAATACGTGACCTTACGTGGCTCGCACTGTCAAAAAGTTACTAGATCTCATGTAGAGCCAAGCTTCTAGAGTGTAGAGTTTACACGCCCTAACTCTACAAAGAGTAACTTCACAAACTCTACACCTTAGTCAAAATATGTAGCTTGGCCACTTCATTAAATTCACAAGGACCTAACGTGAAAAATGTATTCACTGTTCATTCTGTAATACCGTAGTTATTGTAGTAACAAAATGATTCAATTTTTTTATAAACGCAAAGGCTAAATATACAACTGTTTTTATTATTAGCTCCTAAGTCCTATAGCTCATGCAGCACCTTAAAAAAGTGTATCTGCAGTAAAATTCCTTTATTTTTTTTGAACCTACAATTTGTAATCAAAATGTAATATATATACATATAAAATATTTTTCCCCACATTACTAGGTCGGTTGGATTAACTTTCAAGGTATTTTTTTAACATTCAATGAGATACAGTATTAATCACTTACCTAGATTTATGCCACCTGTGATTTAACTTTAAGTTATTCCACACTTTATCATATCAGAACTTTTACTAATAAACATTAGAACTACTAATATTTCTTATATTGTTATATATGTAATGTATGTAATATATCTGAATATGAGAAAAAATAGCGTTATTTGAAATAAAAGTGTAATATAATAAAATTAAGCTTAACTATCATGTTGAAAAGTTAACGAGATTGTTGTATAGCGATCATGCTTACTTTGTCCATTCCCGTATCGTTGCCAGGAAATAAGTACCCATCGTTGCACGCTGTAATAAATTCAACATCGAGGTAAATTAAATGTTAACCAGACGTTGATATTCTACCGCGATTATGTTCAATTATAGGACAACTTAGTTATATCGTAGTATCCATAACTAACTTAGCAAGTAAATAAAAAGGTTATTTACTTAGCGATACCGGTTATTACCGGGAGGATTTCATTGATTATATGAAAATGCTTTAATAACGCAAACTATGTGTTTATTTCATCTATGTATTATTTAAAATCAATTAATCTGTATGGTTATGGTTTCATCTAAAGTCAAGTACTTTAACAGTATATTTACATAATGAAAGTAATAGACCAGCGAAATAAAAGAGTAAGATGCAAATAAAGGGAAGTTTTCAAGTATTTATTCTACTTGATTGTTTTTTTTTGATCTTGTTAAAATAATTTATAATTACCGTATAATATCACTGAAGATAGCAATATTTGTCTTCGAAACATAACTCATTGACATAAAATGGACGGTGGTAATGTTGGCACATACCGCATACAATTATCTTCCTTAATTTAACTATTTAATATACTTATCTTCTCACAACGGCTACAACATAAAGCTTTTTATTTTATAATTAGACATTATACATTTCTCTTCATGAAATAGATCAGACATAATACCTATTAGTTACTACCTCCCTAATGATCTAACTCTGCTTACGAATTTTCGCGGATTTATTTTGATTTTAGTTCCCGACGTTTGAAATGCTGTGCAGCAATCATGTTCACTTGACAGATTTACTTATAAACTTGTCTATTCACTAATCTATTACATCAAGACGAGTGGAATAGAAATTAAGTAATTTCACAAAAATATATTAAGGTACGAGTGTGTATTTCTGTTGTTAAATCACAATCATACTAATGACTCACATAGGTAATAAATACTCGTGTTTCTTTTAACTTCATATTATTGTAAAAGTACACTTACTACATACATAATAAAGAAATTACAAATCTATACTATATCTACATAGTAGTAGGCCAAGTTCCATCTACAAAAGATGATAGCTATATGTGACGTCCTGTAATATGCATTTTCGCTCATGGCTGAAAAATCCTATACGGGAGCTGCAGATGCGTTCACACTTCTTGCACATGTGATGATTTTGGTGCAAAGGAGAACATTGAGGTGGGTTAGTCGCACGCTGGTGTCTGCAAGTGCGTTTACGGGCTAAGTTATTGAGCTAGGCGCGGTCGTGCGCCATCCCTCTGCGCATAACTTCCTCAACGGGCACGGTCCTCCGCAACTTCCTCCCAGTCAGCTACTTCTATATTGAAGCTAGACATATCGCGCTTAACGCTGTCCTTGAACCTCAACAATGGACGACCAACTGGTCGCTTGGCGTGTGCTATTTCACCGAGGAGGACCTGCCTTGGCAGACTAGAAGGCTTCATACGATGCAAATGTCCTAGCCAACGCAATCTTCTCTGTTTGAGGAGACCAGTTACGCTGTGCAGACTTCAGCACTTCTTCATTTGTCACACGATGAGATGAGACCTCCATGAGATGCCCAAAATGCTACAGAGACAGCGCATGAAAGCATGGAAAGCATTCAATCGTTTCTATTGCCGGGTATACGATGTCCATGTCTCAGCTCCATATAGTAGAATACTCAAGATGCATGCTTGGTACATGGTCATCTTGGTCTTAATTGTCAGGTGTTTGTTATCCCATATTCTGGTGCTAAGTTTCCCGAACATCGCGGCCGCTCTCCCAATGCGAAAGTTAATCTCACCATCTAGAGAAAGATTGCTAGACACGGTTGACCCTAGATAGCAAAAGCTTTCTACAACTTCTAGAGGTGCACCTTCCAGCAAAATGACCGGTTTCTGTGAAGTTCGCACGGAGTGGTGGCGACAAAAGCTGCATCATCAGCAAATAAAAGGGTATCTATAAACTGGTCCTTGCGATGACGTTTGGACTTTAAAAGAGATATATTGTACAGTTTACCATCTTCCCTCGTATGTATGTGTATAACTTGCCTGTCTTCACCAAAGGCGACTTTTAAAAGAAGTGAAAAAAATATTTCAAATAGTGTAGGTGCCAAGACACAGCCCTGTCGCACTCCTCTCTTCATGTCAAATGGTTTCGATGTATCCCCATTATAGATAACTGAGCCTTTCATGTTGTGATGAAACGACTTAATGAGAGATAGAAGTTTTTTTGGACATTTTTTCTCCAAAACTGAGTAAAGACCTTCTCTACTAACAGAATCAAATGCTTTATCAAGGTCTACAATATATCTACATATTATATATCTGATCTCAATATATCTACATATATACCTGAATATTATAATAAATTTCTAACCGAGTCGTAACTCATAACTGTAGACCATATATACTTATTTTTTGGAAAATCTTATTGAAATACTCATTATTTTCGATAGAGAGATTGTGTCCTGCGACCGCATCACAACTCACAAGAAAACCACTGGACAGATTTATATGAAATTTGGTAAGATGATAGCTGGCTATGCGGGTACATCCTATTTATATGCTACTTTTTACTCTTGGAAAATATCTCATCTCTGAGAAATTAGTTATAACATAACAAACCCTAGCGGCTAGTGTATTATTGCTTATCACATACAGTGATTGTTAGGTGAAATTATGTTATGTACATATTTCTAATTTCAACAAATTAATTTTTGTCTTTTCGTCTTTTCAGAGGTCAGAGGGTCTTGAGATGTCTCTATCTGCTTCTCGCGACACAAAGGGTGTATACGGGATGAATGATCAGGTTAGTAGTCAGGTTTGAAACAGAAACTTTTTAAACATTGACATAGTTTTTTTGTCGAAGTAAAGAAATACTAAGAAGTTGGTTTTGCCTACGGCTTCGTTCACGCGTGTATATTCAACTACTCAAATATCACGAAAAATAAGTCGTACGAAACGGTATGGCGGAAAATGTAAATGTAATATAAAAAGGACTTAAATAATAAAAATATTACAAATAAAAGAAATATGTACCTACGTATGTATAAAAAGTTGTTCTGAACTGAATTATATTGCTTTAGATTATTAAGGACTAGCAGTACCCGCGGCTTCGCCCGCGTTAATTTTTTAAATATTAGGAGTCAATCCCTCGGGAAATCCGGGATAAAAAGTAGCCTATTTCTTATTCTGGGTCTTCAGCTACCTACATACCAAATTTCATCGTAATCGGTTCAGTAGTATTTGCGTGAAAGAGTAACAAACATCCATACTCACAAACTTTCGCATTTATAATATTAGTAGGAAGTAGGATTGGTTACAATAATATTACGAATCCGGATAACATGAAATGATGATTTAAAACAAATCGTTTTAAAAAAAAAGGATATTTAATATCTCTAATTCGTAATAAATAAGTTTTTTATCTTTTTATCTAAGATTTTTGTAACCTTTAAAATGTACTGTGACGGAATTAGCCGACTTGTGAACTAAGGTATTTATCGATATCACAAATATTGCTTAGAAAATATTTATCTTTAGTAATTTTTACAGTATCTGCAAACTTTCAATTAAGTATATAAGCGCAAAAACTTTAAAAGTAAACAGTCTACATTGCTCAGTTATCTAGGTTACAATATTAACACTTAAAAAAGGATAATATAATGTTTTTAATTACTTAATCTTTATTTAATTAGAGTCTGCCAACTTACTGAAATTAGTTAGTCTCTATAGTTTCTTTTTCTTTATAAGCATAATCTTAACACTTCAACCGTAAAAATATATATAAGTATATTAAAAAGTAAAATCTTCTAAGACTATAATATTAAATTATAAATTCGGATTTTCCAACTGGATAAAATTACAGTGCAAACTCAAAAAAATGAAAAAAATGCCTAGAATACTACATCTGTACGGATTCCTATGTATGCGAAACAGATTGCTCTTGATCGGTTTTTATGTAGGTACGAGTATCTCCCAACATCACCGACTAGACTTACGCCGAGAGATCCACCCGACAGAAATATTAATATTACCCTTCCACACCTAATCCATAACTTGTTAAATTATTGTATGAAATTACATTGGCTATACCATGTAGCAGATATTCCTATTTTATTGTTAGATCATAATTTTAAAACTAAATAATGTTAAGGATTATAATGTAAGAAATAAAATAAATTTGAAATATTATGCACTTATCCATCATATTGTTTGTTTTTATTGTTGGGAAATGCATTTACGCCTACCATAGGGGCTCACCAGCTTTAGAAGCCAGTAATTACTAATTAGTGTGTGTGTGTAGTGAGTACACTGCGCAGACCCTGTTGTACGTTTTAACGTACGTACGCTTAGTAAAGATTTCTCAGAAATGAGATATTTTCCTAGCTTTTTTCTGCTATACTATGCATAGGTGTATTAATTATCATACACATAAAATATGTTCCCCTTGAATCACTTTGTCTATTAAGGAAAAGTGAATTAAAATCTGTTCTAAGCATACAGGCGGCGGAAAGCGACTTCGTTATAATATAGAGATGCATTCTTTTGAATTTTCATAGCTAGTAACTTTTTTTCTAAATAAATTATGTAGTAACCACGAACAATTTGTTTTAGACATTTCATACGCCATCATTCGGAGACGAAGAGTTTGATATTCCATTGATTCATGGTCAACATGCTGCTAGTGCTGGTGGACAAAATTCACATATGCAATACTCTCAACTTCATCACGCTGCCCCTCAGGTTTGTATAATTATATTTAATTACAAATATTCAAAAATTAATAATAAATATAGCCGAGTAGAGGTCAGCTAAGAACGGATTTTACGAAGTTCTATCCATAAGGGGGTGAAAAAGGGATCTCATACCACATGTAAGAACGCAGAATACTTCGATTTATTAATATATTTCAATTATTTGCCTAATATTCTGATATGTCATCGGTCGCTCATGGAGGGTTTCTAATCTCCATGGGTCGCTAGACTAATGTTTGTTTACATTGACGCGCAATTGACAACATTAGCTGTCTCTTTTTTTCTTATTGATTTTATCGACTATCCCCTTTCTATCATTTTGACATGTACCTTGAATGAAAAGTGTGTATGTGTGCAGCGCGGAACACTTATTTCGGTTGTTTAGTGAGCGTATAACATATCTGTAGTTAAAATATCATTGATAATATAATTATTATATTTTTTACTCTCACGCCCGCGTACAAAATAAATATATATAAAAGCCGAAAATAGATATATAATAAACTTACATACATACAGATAAATAAACATACTTAGACATTACATAAATAAATATTGTACCGGGCGGAGGATTACACCCCGGTAGGGGAGACCAAACGGCCGGGGGTCAGGGCGACAGGTTGAGAAACCGGCGGACTATCCTAGCCGAGTCTAGCAGCACCGCTTTTTGCATCCTGGCTGCGAGCGAACTGTCACGGAACCCCAGTCGCCTCAGATGGTGAGCGAGGCTAACTGGGATTAAACCATTGGCAGATATGACGATTGGGATGGTTTCAGTGGACTCCACATGCCACATGGCGGAAACAACGTGAGCCAGATCTAGATACTTACGTTTTTTCTCCGTCTCAGCTCTCACAAGGTTTTCGTCATATGGAATAGTAATGTCCACCAAAAACACCCGCGACTGTGTCCGGTCCATCAGCACGATGTCAGGCTTATTCGCTAGAATAGTCCTGTCCGTGATGATGGACCGGTCCCAATAGAGCCGGACTCCGTCACGCTCGAGTACAGGCATCGGCGTGTACTTGTAGTACGGCAGCCTCTCATCCAGGAGACCGTGTTTCAGAGCAAGCTCCTGGTGAAGTATTTTGGCTGCTTGATTGTGCCTGTGCAGATACTCAGTGTTAGCAAGCGCCGAACATCCCGATAGCACATGTCTGAGTGACTCACCGGGATGGCGACAGGCTCGACAGATGTCGTGAGTGCCATCCTTCAGAATGTACTTTCGGTAGTTTCGCGTCTTAACTACCTGATCCTGTATCGCACAGACAAAACCCTCGGTTTCCCCAAAGAGATCACCGAAGCGCAGCCATTGCACGGACGCTTTCTTATCTACGTGAGGCTCATTAAGAGCTTTAAAAAAGCGTCCGTGCAACTCCTTCTCCTTCCACACGGTCTCCCGGTCAGAGGTGCTAAGCACCACCGGGGCCTGCCACTCGATTTTGGCTAAGGATAGGGGGGTGAGTCCTTTATCACATTCTATGATCTCTCTATGCATGGGCGACTCCCTCTTCGTCTCGAAGTATGTTCTGAGGCTGGCTATCTCCCGGTTATGCATGGTCTTGACGCTCAAAAGGCCTCGACCACCGCATTTCCGGGGGATATACAACCTCATTACAGACGATTTTGGGTGGTGCATGCGATAGAGAGTCATAGTCGTGCGGACCCTTCTGTCCAGGGTGTCAAGTTCGGTCTGAGTCCATCTGAGCACGCCGAAGGTGTACATGAGAACGGGCATAACCCAGCCGTTATAGGCTCGGACCTTATTGGCACCCGACAAAAAGCTTTTACAGATTTTTGTCAGACGGCCAAAAAAGGCTTCGCAAACAGACTGTTTGATGTCCGCCTCATTCACCCCTATCGATTGCGACATACCCAGATACCGGTACGATTCAGCCTCGGAAAGGGTTCTTATGTTCGATGGCTCGAGATTCATCTCGGCCGAATGAGTAACCTGCCCCCTCACCACATGCAAGACCGCACACTTGTCCAGCCCAAGCCCCATCCTGATAGAATTACTGAACTCAGTGGTGATCTTCAGTAATTCCTGCAGGCGGGTGGCGTTGGGTGCCAGCAGTTTGAGGTCATCCATGTAGAGAAGGTGAGGTACTCTTGTCCCTCCTCTCCGAAACTGAAAGCCCGTCCCCGAACTATCCAGCAATAAGCTGAGCGGGTTTAGAGACAGGCAAAACCAAAGCGGACTCAGACAATCACCCTGGAAGATACCCCGCCGTATCCTTATCCGGTCATCAGCAGCCGCCATCCGCTTACCATGGAGACAAAGAATCGTACTCCATTGCCCCATGCATTTCTCGAGGAAGTCTCGAACTGTACCGTCAACTTTGTACAGCTCAAGGACCCTCAAGAGCCATGAATGGGGCACCGAGTCGAATGCCTTCCTATAGTCGATCCAGGCGGCGGAGAAGTTTCGGCGGTTTCGCTTGACCAATTGCCCCGCAACGGAGTCGATGAGAAGGAGCTCTTTAGTGCCACGGCTACCACCCCGACATCCGTTCTGAGCCCCAGATATGATGTTATTGTCGTCTACATGACGAGATATCTTGAGGCTCAGAACAGATGTCAGTGTCTTATAGATGGTCGTAAGACACGTAATGGGGCGGTACTTAGCCGGATCAGCGGCATCCGTGGACTTTGGAGCTAGGTGAGTGATCCCAGTTGTGAAAAGGTTCGGAAGTCCTCTGCTCGAGAGCTTCTTGGAATTGTCGAGCCAAGGTCGCATGGCAAACCGAAAAGCCCTTAAGCCAGTAGTGATGCAGCCCATCAGGACCCGGACTTTTCCAGTTCCACTTTACATACATCTTAAAACGTCCCGCGAAGCGGGCGGGTAACAGCTAGGCTAGTATTAAATATAGGAGTATGTAGGTCTGATTAGTTAAATAATGAATGAATATCGATCGCAACAGATTTTTTTAAATAATCTCAATTCAAAAAATTTCATAAATATCTATATAGGTTATTGTTAGGACTTAGGAGAAGGATGTCATGAAAGAAAAAATTAAGAAAGTTGCGCGGAAAATTAGAAAAGTTAAAGAGCCACTAGTATCTAATATTGGTTGACATGACGACACGTTTGGCTCAGTTTGCCTACATTATTTGCTGTTCCATTTACATCAGAGGTTCGAGTCTCGTTGAGGGCACTAATTTGTGTCATGGCTGTTTATTAAAAAAGTAAAAAATTAGTTAGTAAAAAATTCTAAAATACACCTACATAGCCTAAGTTACTCTAAGATTAGCCGGAACAAACACACAGACAAACAGACCGACAAAAAATTTAAAAATTGATTTTTTGTGTTAAAACCGTATATACTTTTATATGCATTTAGTGAAAAGCTGTTAATTTGAAATTAAAAACAGGCACTTCAATTATATTTATATGTATAGCTTAAAGTTCTTACCGAGTATAACGGTCTGGTATCGACAAATATGCCTCGTAACTTACCATGGAGCTCGATGGTGTTGTGTGTTAATGCTCCAACATATTTATTTGTATTATTTCTACAAGTCAGATATAATTAAACATTTAACAATAATAAGTATGTAGTTGAATTTAGTAACATAAAAATAGAAATATTCAAAGCGATAATAAAACTAATTAACTTAGATGTCCTTTCAATAAAGCTATAAGATAGCTTTAATTGAAACTCAATAACATCCATGTTTATCCATGGATAGCTTATTTCAGATACATTTACAAACTCTATGTTATAAATGGAGTAAGTGATATTTAAAGATACGGATTGACAAAGATACAAATGCACTTAAAATAACGGACAGGTACGAGTGTTTTATTACTAGGTTTTGGTATTTTGAAATACGAAGTGACTATTTGTACGGGTACTAGACGAATAAATTATATTTATTCGTACATTTATTCAATTTTAATCGGATGATTAAAAAAATATTTTTCGTCCGACTATTGGTGTTTATAAATTGCTATTCAGACTTCGTTGTTTCTTAAATGACGCATACAGAAATCAATTTCCTCTTTATCTATTGTGGACTTATCAAAATACATAATGCAGATTAATATTTATTTTTCCAAATAAAAATCTTACCCTTAAAAGGACCATAAATAATACATTTTCAGCTCGGTAGGTTCAGGTTATTTTTTATCCTGCTCCTAAAACTTACTTATTTTATATTAGACAAAAAAAAGAGATAGATATTCGTACAAACTGACAATAGTTGGCCGGGTAATTATATACATATTTTAATTTAATCCGATTAGCGGACTACTACACAGGCACAGGCAGGCAACAGTCCAAAAAAACATAACTAACAAATAAAATAGTTTTCGTTCAAACCGATAATAACCGAATTAATAATTATAAATTGTTCGTACAGTACCCGTATTAATAGACTCAGCCTTTGAAATATTATAGCTATTTTATATTTGTTCTTTATTTTGATGTGCATGATGCACTTTCACTTTCCTTTCGCTTTCCCGAAATCTGATTTCCTAAGTAGGGACGGATACGAGTATTACAGAAACTGATGAAAATAGCGCTATTTGATAAAACCAATGAGTTAGCGCGGTGGTAGAGTTAGCCGTTATATTAAATTACACACTAATTACATATTTACTGTTGAATCTTTGTAAGTGAGCGTAATAACTGCGACTCGGCTTTGCACTAATGTATATAGTTATTATCGTTAAGTTTTCGGTTATACTTATATTTAATGTTTTAAAAAAGTAAATTAAAAAGTTTCTGAGAAAAGTGCAGATCACTGACAAAAATTTTGCAAGGAAATAAGAAGAATAATTAATTATTACTCCAACAAACGTTTCAGTATTTAGCTTTTTTGAATTTTAAGGTTAATTTTTGTAACTGCTCAATTAATATTTTTAATGTTTAAGAATCCCTCATTTTATTTTTTACGTAATTGTTAGTTGTTAGTTAATAACAAAATTCTGAATCCAATACGTACCTAAAATATTTTTTTAGGAAAATTTTATTGAAATAGTAATTATTATCAATCCAAAATCTACACTTTTAGAATTTTTGTCCGTCTCCGTCTTTTTTTCTGAACCACGGGACAGATTTTGATAAAAATGGGATAATGATAGCTTATAACTTTTGTTTTCTGGGCCAACTATAGACACTTTTTACTGCTTGAAAATATCTTATCTTAAAAAAGGCGATATTAATCGTTAAAACGCCTACTATCTCAGTAGGTACTACTTACTACATAACTATATTTTATAGACAAAATTTAAGTGCAACTCGTGAACCTTTGATCTAATCGAATGGTAGCAGATATAGGTATACCGTATACTTATTAAATCTTTATACGATACGAGTATTTTTTATTTAGTAATGTAATGACTAATTACAATTATTAATTCCGCCGGAGGGGTAATTGAAACCACTATATATAAAATACTTACTTATTTTCATACTACTTAGAATATTTCAACCACCATGAAACCTTGGCAGAAAAGAACTGATAAGTATATATAGCCATATATATACATACTATAACTAGCCTTTCCCGCGGCTTCGCACGCGTTCTAAAGGCTGGAAACCAAATTCTTTTCAACGTCCCTCCTCCCTCGCCAGCGCCGTCCTGCACGAGGTGATCATTATTTTGTTCCGAAGTTACGTTAAAACTATGATATCTCGTAAGATATTCATTGAAATTAAATGATGCCAAGAGCAATTTCGTTCAAAATTAAATACTTGTAATGAGTAACTTACTTATTTTGGTAAGAATTAATATCATATTTATAAAACATCTTCGCAAGTAATGCATTACCTACCTTAAAATAAAATTGATTACCATAAAAAACGTTGTAGTTAATCAACCTTAAAATATGCATATGCTACCGCGATCTTTTTTTTAGAACTTTTAACGGGGAACAATTCCTTCATACATGATTTTTGCATTACTTTAACCGTTTACGCAGCGCACGCAACGGAAGCTCTCAAAAGGAATATTTTTCTCCCGTTTTTGCAACATTTTTCATTGATACCCCGCTCCTATTTGTCGTAGCGTGATGTAATATAGCCAATAGCCTTCCTCGATAAACGGACTATCCAACAAAAAAATATTTTTTCAATTCGATCCAGTAGTTCCTGAGATTAGCGCGTTCAAACAAAAAAACAAACAAACTCTTCAGCTTTATAAATAGTATATAGATATTATATACATATTTTAATAGTGACATTGAATTTAAAAGGAACTCGTACGTTCCCATGATTTCTTTCTATTCTGTTGGGTATTATAGTAAAGTAGGCGGGCTGAATTGAATGAAGAATTTTACTTATTAGTTTACAGAATATTCTGAAACTATCTATGTTATTTATAAATATAGTCATTGGTAATAAGAACTTATTAAAATGGAATAGCTGAAATGCATTATGGCATCTATTTTTAAAATATCTTTAAGATTGTTCTAAAATAACTACGAGTCGACCGCCTACTTAACGGAATTTATTCAAAGGCAATTTCATTTCAATAAAAGCAATCTAAAAAGTAGGGCAGTTGATCGAAGACGCATTTCGTAAATTTCTGACTATAAAATATTCAGTTACTATTTTTGTACGTAGATATTATTACGCCTTATTATTTATTAATTAAAATAAGCCATAAAGAAGTAGAAATTGTATGATAAAAACAAGTAGGTAGATAGTAACTTGACGCAAAATATTCAAGTATGAAAGAGCATTTTCACAAATAATTCTTCATGTTTTTTTTAGAATTTTATATCTATACTCTTTATAAAGCTGAAAAGTTTGTTTGTTTGTTTGAACGCGCTAATCTCAGGAACTACTGGTTCGATTTGAAAAATTCTTTTTGTGTGGAGTAGTTTATCGAGAATGGCTATATAGTCTAGTCAACAAGTAGCCTTCTAGGTCAAAATTTTTTCGCCTTCTTCGAAAATTATGATTGAGGTGTCATTCGATTCGGAATGGCATGTAGATAGTTTTTGAGAAAATGCTAGGCCCGCTCGCAAAAATTGCAATAGTTATAAACAATTAAGTGAAAAAGAAAATGGGGTTTGGTTTTTCGTTAATATCTCAAAAACTATTTGAGAAAATTTAAATTTGAAAAAAGATTCAAAAAGAGGAAGAAATTTCCTAAAAAAATCTTGACTCACGGAATTGTCGGACTAATGTTTATAATTTTCCCAGAGGGTTGAAAATACGCTCGAAAACGGGTACTCCAGCTCTTCAATGAATAAATATTATTTAAACTTATTAAATATGAAAATTAAAAATTTAAAAAATTCAGGCGCCTGCAGGATAGAAAATTTTTATCGCGATTTTTTAATAAATTATCCATTAATTAACTAACAATTTTTTGTAGCATGAATATTAACATTGCAAGTGCGATAATTCTTAAACTATTAATCTGAGATTTTTTTCCTTTCGTGGAGCTATTTCTCAAAGGTCTTAGAATAAATTCCCGTTGGAAAAATTAATAAAATTTTAATTTTCGTTTTGTTATTAACAATTTACTAAGATGAAAAATTATAAAGCTTTATTAACATCTTCATCTTTCATTCACGATAATTGTTAAACTATTAAATCTGAGAAAGTCCGCGATAGCGATACACATATGTATCTTTTAAGGTTGACTCGCTATAACCTTTTTTATTGTGATCAAATTTGTTTTAAGATAATGCATTATTTGCGAAGGGGTTTAATAAGCATGATACTAATCCTTATCCAAATAAATAAGATATTCATCACATGTTGCATTTTCAATTTTGAATAAAATTGCTCTTGGAATCATTTGCTTTCAATGAATATCTTACGAGATATCATAGTTTTAAAATAACTTCGCAACAAAATAATGACCGCCGTGCAAGACGGGCGGACGGGCGAAAGAATTTAGTTTCCAGCCTTTACAACGAGAGCGAAGTCGCGGGAAAGGGTAGTATTTTATAATGAATACAAAAGGAAAAATTAAGATTTGCATTTATTTAAAAAAAAACAAAAATCTTTATTTCATATCTTGACTGAAAACTTTCTTATAATCTCGTGTTGTTCTTTATCGTCGCGTCACAAGTAATCGAATAACAAAGATGACGGTAATCGATTTTTTTTATATGCGTCACAAACTGCTATTTCGCCTTAACCAAAAAGATGGCGTAAAAATATATATTTTGATATTGGTGTAAACACTGACCTCTATAATACCACTGGACTGGCTGTTGTCAACGTGCTTTTGTGGCTGCTTCATATTCGCCATTTTGGCGCTGTCCGCCGCTGTCGGACGTAGCGAGAGTTTGTGGTACTAAAACTAATGATGTCGATTTAAAGATTTTTATTTTTTTATTTTTAATAATCAATTACCGTATCATCATAATTACTACTTATGTTATATTAACAACGAAAATGCACAATTACTTTAGAGTAAACAAACACTTCTCGCTGTCATTTGCAATATACGTCAAAATTAGTTCTCGGGACTCTCGCGTGTGGCGCTTCAAATGCACATAAAAAAATTGCTGTCAAACGCTTGGAATTGGAATTGAATTGTCGAAAACCAAAAATAAAAAAAAACTACAAAATCGTTTTATTTAAAATGCATGTAGACATAGCTTTACTTTGTCGATGAACAACCAACCACAGATAGTAAAGAATTTATATATTTTATTGTAATATTATGGTAATATTTAACATGACATTTATCTTGTGGTGCCAGGTGCTGTCATAAGTCATTTGTCAAATAATAAAAATAAAATGATGTAGGCCCTCACTCCTCAGTTTCCAAATTTAATGTGTTTATGTTAAATGCGTATTTTCATTTTGTTTATTTTATTTATTAATAAAGTATAAAAGTAAAATAAACCATCGTTTTCTTACATGTTTTTTTATAATTGTTCATAATGGTTATACTTTTTCACGAAACTAGGTGGGTATGATGAACCCGGCTCAAGATGGCCTAGCACCTCCAGGGGGAGCACCGTCGTACCAACAGCCTTTATACCTTCAAGAACCACATACGCCTGTCACATCACATAGGTACTTCTTTTGGTATTTCTTTTTATCTCATTAAATCAAACATGTTTATAATGCTGTTTCTGTTAAATAAATTTATACAATTATTTTTAGTAACGCTGCTGCTCCGGCTGGTAATTACATGATACAACAACAGCCTGGTGGTCAACAGCAGCTGTTAATGTTACAACCAACACAAGTCATGAGTGGCCCACCTACACCCAACACTCCTACACAGCCTGGGCCTGTATATGGTTCACCACAGAGAGCTTCACCACCGGGCACCACAAGTGATGACTCAGATGATAGTGTTCCTTCTCTTCATTCCCAGGTAAATAAAATATAATATAACACCTCTTTTACTTTCTATTTTATTAACTTTATAAATAAAATAACAGATTTTAATTTGATTTCTAATTATAATGAATTCTTTTTGAAATATTTTATAAAACCCTCTAATAATTGTATATTATTTATTTTGTATGTTGTCTGATTTTTTAAACATAAAAGACCATCATATTTGTATTTTAAATATATTATGTTATTATTGTCATGTGCAGCAGTTCATTGGCATATACATTTCTTTATAATTTTGTATGATTTAAATGGAATTTACTTTAAAACTAATAAATCCGTTGTTTGTTGGTAGTTGCCTGGTGATGCAGAAAGCCTTCTGCCTATCCATTATTGCTCAGCGAGCCGGCAGCAACAAACTACGCTTCATCAGGTATAGGCAAATTTTATCACTACAATGTATATTGGTACATATATAGAAAATTATTTGTAGATATGTATTGCCAATGAACTAATTCAGACATAGCATTTGGAAATTATTAACATATATATTTTTCTGTATAGATTGGTGTGAGCAACATGGGTGTTAAGAGATCTTCACCAGAACCCATGGACAATGGAGTTAATCGTGGTCAAATGCAAAAGAAACCCAAAGTACAGAAAAAGAAAAAAAAGAGAGATCCTAATGAGCCACAAAAGTAAGTATAATAAATATAAAATTAATACCTGAAACTAAATGAAAACCTTATAAATTTAAATTTTTACAGGCCTGTATCAGCATATGCCTTATTTTTCCGTGATACACAAGCAGCAATTAAAGGTCAAAATCCAAATGCAAGTTTTGGTGAAGTCTCTAAAATTGTGGCTTCTATGTGGGATGGCTTAGATTCAGAACATAAAAGTGTAAGTAAAAATGTAGAGATTGGAACTATTTATATTCATTTCTTTTAAATTAAACCAATAAATTAAATTGCTTTTTATCAGGTGTATAAACAAAAAACTGAAGTGGCAAAAAAAGAATATTTAAAAGCTCTAGCAGCATATCGAGCCAGCTTAGTTTCTAAGGTAAGTGTCTGATTTTTTAGTAATTTTTGTCGTTTGTGTTAAATATATCTGAATAAATTGGTGATTTGTTACCAAAATCAAGTTGTTTTCAAGTGTTCATAAACATAAAAATAAATTTGACATATTATCATTTCTTATTCTTTTTTTTACTAAAATTAATTTTCATCTACTGTGGGAACAATTTTTTCTAAGATTGTGAATTTGTGAGGCAATGAAGTAATGTAAAGTTAGTGGAAGTTCCCTCTTAAATCAATTTTTTTTTCAATCAAATTTGTTATATATGGGTATATAAAACTGTATAAACATTTAAATTACAATATCTGTGGCATGCAGTATTTATTCCTTAGTTATTGAGTTCAGAAAATGTACCCAATATTTGTGTATTTAGTAACACTTTATATTCTATTGTCTCTAGTTAATGTGTGGTAAAAACCCAACTAGTTTGTTTTTCAGTAATTCAAAAGTCAAGAACAAAAGTTTAACATACTTTTACATACTAAAATATAGGTATATAAAAGCAAAATATATATATATATATATATATATATATATATATATATATATATATATATATATATATATATATATATATATATATATATATATATATTTACATTTAATTAATAATATATATATATTATTAATTAAATGTAAAATCTTATGCTTGTGCTTGTCCTTATATAATAATGTTAGTAAATTATAATTTAAATTAAGAATACTTAAAAAGTTTTATATTTCTATTTTATTTGTATTGTTATGTTATACAAAATAAACAAATTACAACCGCTACGCTCGGTTTCATCAATATGTATTAAATTGTTAGTACTATATAGGATCTTAGAATGAGGTATTTCCCAGTGGTAAAAAGTATCCTATATGTTGAACCTAAACCAAATGGTATCAACACCCATTCCAGTGGTTTTCTTGTGATGTGCTCACAGAAAGAAAAAAATTCTAATTATTTATGAACAGATTGGACTTAGTTAAAAGTGTACTATATGTATAGATGATAAATTATGTTTTTACTGTAATAAATATAAAGTAATCTATACATTATTACTATTAATGAATATTTTTCGGAAATTCTTACTGAAATAGTCATTATTATCGAAACAGGGCACGAATATTTTTAAAATTTTTGTCTGTCTGTCCTATTTGTGACCGCATCACGAGAAAACCGCTGGACAGATATTGATAAAATTTGGTATGATGATGGATCCGGGGCCATATAGTATATAGGATATAGGATAATTTATACTGCTGGAAAATATCTCATTTTTGAGAAATCTCATGTAACCGTTTAAAACCGACTGTAAACATCAAACGGTATGTGAAATCTAAGAATTTAGTTTAGGGTCTTTAAAACGCGGGCGGAGCCGCGGGAAATGCTAATTGGGTAATATATTTTATGAAAATCTTCATAGATGTTGAAACCAAAGCAGCAGAATTTAAGTTTTTATCTGTAATCGCTTAAATATGAACGAACAAACTAATAAAGTAATAAAATAATACTCTGTTTATAACATTCTATAAATAAAATTTATTATGAATATGTATGTTTTCTATCAAATAACACAAATAGAAAATCCATAACACAATCCTTACATTATTCCTAATCGTTAAATAATGTTCTTGACTAAACATATAAAACGACGCTAGACGAATTGTCGTACAACGGAACGTAAGAGTTTTCTTTACTGGCAACTCGGAGAACGCTTTCTGACAGTCGATCGATGCTTACTTCAGTTTCATTGCGTTCTAGTTTTACTGAGTACCGAAATCTATGTATTATAAGTAAAACTCGTGTAATTTGTGTAGCTTTTAACATGAAATATATTTAAAAGCGTTGACATAGAAAGGTTGGAAGAACTCAAAAGAAATTGTTAGCGATCTAACGTTCGTTCGTATAATCCACACGTTTTTTCAAACCGGTAAGCTTTTGAGAGCTTTTTCTTGTCTTGTTTTTTAAAACTTTTGATTAAAGAATGATTAACAAGGTCTTTAATTATAATGAGCTTTATCTTATATTGAATTTTAAATTTTACTTCTGCCCTACATTTAATTAATAAAAAAAATAAAGAAAAAATATTTTGTTATTCTAAGGATAAATTATTTAATGATATGTATATATATATATATATATATATATATATATATATATATATATATATATATATATATATATATATATATATATATATATATATTTGTTTGGCAATGATACAGTAATAACTATGCTATGTTACAAAGTTCTTATTGCTAAATGCATTACCTTTTAAGGTGAATACCACATGCAAAAATATGTGAGAAATAGTTATATATGTATACTAAACAACAATTCTATGACTAAAGAAATTAAACTAATAAACAAAATCTACCAAACAAGTCGAGATTCAGCCAACAAAACAAGAATAAAAATTATTCTTCTATTATAATATATTTTTTTACATTTTTATGAAACTTTGGCAACGAGTCTCTGAATAGGTCCAAGCATTTAAAATCGTTTATAATTTTACATAAATGAGGCACAGGTGAATAGTTTCCCAAAATAGTTCTGCGAAAAAGGCTTTTCAAATAAGTTCATGGGATTACGTGGGCATCTAGGGACTCTAAAATTAAACATAGACACAAGAAACGGGTTGTCATAAACGCTGTTAATTTTTTTTCTCAGGGAGGTGAACAAGAAAACCAAGTAATGTATAATCATAATAATTCTAATGCCAATTATGGAAATTACTATCAAGGACAGGCATATGGAAATGGTCATACTCCTCAAGGATATGCACCAAATTCAACACCACAAGGTTATTCACCTCAAAGTTTCCCTGGTAGCCAACCTCCTTCCACTTATGCTGCTCCTCCACCTCAAGGATATCCTCCAAACCCTCAACAGTCACCACAAGGCTATCAGGGAAATATGGGACATAACCCACAAGCATATCAAGTAAGCATGATTTGTTTCTCATATTTATTTCTGTTTATTTGTTATTTTAACATCATATTAAAAATATTTGTAATTTCAGGGGGTCACAGGTCAACCTCCTCAGGGCTATCAAGTGAATTCAACAAATCCTTCTCAAGCATGCCAACCTAATATGGCTCAGTCTCCTAGAAGTTACCAGCCTGCACAATCCCCTAATTATGCTACTAACACTGCGCTGTCGCCTCCAGGCTACCGGCAGGTTCAGTCGCAGTCTCCTCCAGTTCAATCTGTACATGCTGCAATGCAGTATCACCATTCTCAACAAGTAAGAAGTACTATATTTATATAATATGTATTACATATTATATAAATATACATATGAAGTATGTTTAAAAAAGTAATTCAAAACCAACATTTTAAATTATTCATAATAAACAGTAACTTATAAATTTTTATGTATACTTTCCCACTTGCTGGACAAAATGTGTGAAAGCTCAGTTGAATCATGAAAAGTTCTCTTTAGTATTCTAAGGTGATCTAATAGCAAAACTCAATAGCAAATCAACAAAATTATAGAAGTGATATATAATATTACATATTTAAATTTATAATAGTTAGTAAAAAATATATATCTTCATTATATTACTATAGCAGATGTTAATAGTGTAATCTACACCCCTTCTTGTATGACTTATTAAAATCAAAGTAAACAAACAACAGATGCAACAAGCTCACCAAGTGCAGCAGTATCAACAACAGCAACATCAGCAGCAGCAGCAACACCAACACCAGCCCCCTCAGCAACAGATGCAACACCAGCCCCCTCAGCAACAGATGCAGCACCAGCCCCCTCAGCAACAGATGCAGCACCAGCCCCCTACTATCCAACACCAACAGCCATCCCAGCAGCAGAATCAACAACAATCACAGCACAATCCGCAACAATCTCAGCACAATCAACAACAATCGCAGCACAATCAGCAACAGCAACAACAACCAACAGCTCAACAAATACAAAACATCAAAACTGAGCAGCAATCCCCTAACAACAATACAAACTCTAACTCTGGTATTCCACATCAGTCTCCAGAGGTACATATATTTTACCTTTTATACAGATAATATTCCACAAAAATAATTCTTGTACCAAAATAAATTGTAGCTCATGTCACAATTAATAAGGAGCGTCGGAACAAAAACTGATAAGTCACATTTGTGTTTTTTAAATGGCCAAGTTAATGGTTTTCTAATTTAGAGTTAAATGAAATCTATCAATTTATTGATGTAAGCATCACTGTTTGGAAACCTAAATTCTGCATTTGTAACTGGGGTTTGTTGAGTTATATAAAAAAATGGGTATATCAGTTATTGACGAAACCAACTTGGATATTGGTTACTACGAATATGCATCAGTATTTCTTCTTTGAAAATACCTTCTTTACCTTCTACCTTCGATTTTTGACAGAATCAAAAGAGTCAACAATGAAAAATGTTAGGGGATTTATTGGTATCCGTTCCGATCGCCATCGATTAACACGATTGATGTTATTATCGGCTTAAATATCGGCAAAATGTGATACATTGGTATTTGTTCTAACGCTCCTCACTTAATCTTACTATGTATAAATGATATTGTAATACAGACAATGCTTTTAATTTATATCGCATATGTTTAATTACTTGTATTTTGTTTAATTTTAGCAAAATGATAATGGAAGCATTGCATCTTGTATTCGTCAAGGCTGCACAAATCCAGCTATATCAAATAGTGAATGGGAAGATGAATATTGTTCAAATGAGTGTGTAGTCAGTCATTGCAGGTAAAGATAAAAAATTTACTCTCTGTGAAATATTTTGCAATGATATAAATACAATTATAATAATTTAGTGTTTTTAAATGCATGTTTTATATAACAAATATTCACTTTTCAGGGATGTTTTCAGCTCATGGGTAGCATCGAACACAAATAATCAAATTCAAAACTTTTCTGCAGTAAAGTAATAAAACATATCAAGATCTAATCAAGCTGTGAATCATAATTGAAAATTATTGATATGATATTTTGCCTTGTTACAGTTATTTATTAACTTGTTACGAATATGTGCCACAACCAGAATGGTTTTATCATGTTTGAATAAATGAATGACATTTTCAACATGTAACATTTAATTTTTAAAATTTGGAGTGCCTTGACAAAAACATTTTTGAAAAACAACTACAAGCAATATTTTTACTTGAAAATTATCTTGACGTTAGAATAATAATTTGTAATAATAGTTCATATTATTCAGACATTGAAATCTTGATTAGCTAATTTACAATAATTAATTTTGATCACGGTATACTGTATCCATGTATTAATTAATTAATACATGAAAATTTTTTAATCTAAAATTTCATACATAATAAAATAATGGAAATAAACATTACATACTTGCTTATATATTATTATTATGTAAACTCAACATACCTTTGAGCTATTGAACTTTCTTGTATAAAAATGACTATACTTTATTAATTGAAAGAACTTTAAAATCGACTTCTTTGCTTTAATGAAAGCAATAAATTATAAATGTATTTATATAAATAGTTTTAATAAAAATTGAAACAAGTAATTGAAATTAGTATTACAAAAATGATTATGAGCATCCATCAGTTAATATTTGACTATGTTTCGCCTTAAATATTTTTGAAGACGTTAGTTTTTAAATTAGTATTGTAAGTCCAAAAATTTAAACGCAATATGTCGGAATGTTTAAACTTTCCACTAAGAACTTGTAAAAACGCACTTAATATGAAGCGTGATTAAATTAAATTGATTAGGGCATGAGGATCACAAATTATAGAATATTTAGGTATCCAAGAAAATTACGTATTACCTAATTATACTTCAATTATTTAATCCTATGTTAAATAATGTATTCTTGATAGCAATATCGATTATTCCTCTAGAAGTTGTGCTTAGCATAGGATATAGCTGGACCAAAATTTCCTTTATATTCAAACAATGATACTAGTTTAAAATATGTATTACTTGTTTTAATGTATATTCAATAAGTAAATTGTAAATAAATACTTGCAATAATAGAAATAGTGGTAGATAAGGAGAAATATCTCACAATCCAATTTTATGTAATTTATAGTTAATCCTTTTAGATTACTTACTTCCTAAAACAAAGTATCCTTATGTATTGTAAAATAATTGTGTAAAATATGTAACTAGAACAATTATTTCATTAAATTTCTTAAGCAGTGATATTTTTTATTGAGTTTAACCCTTTTGAGCTTGATAGATTATAATATGATGTGATACTATTACTGATATTACTACTCAGCTTGATCTGAGTATTACTACTAGAAGACTGTACGCCTTGGGAATGATGTGATCGCCTTCAAGCTATTTCAACCTTATAGAAATGTTAATTTCTATTTATCTTGTAAAAAAAACAATTGGACAAAATAATCGTATTAGTCCCGCTGAGTTCCTTTCGCCAGTTCTCAGATCCGAAATTTCTTTCCGAGCTGATAAGTAAAAAATTGCAATAATTTTATACATGTCCTGTGAGCTATGACGTCTTTGCACATCAGCCAATGCAAATCTCCATGGCAAATCAATTTGGGTCATGACAGTAACAGACATTAAGTTTTAAGGGGTTTTTTCGCATGTTCTTGTTTCTTAAAATATTTTTATCTTCTAATATGTACCGTATTTTATATCACGGAGATCGGAATCGGGAAGAAACACAGTCCGCCATATTGGATTTATAATGACTACATATAATGTCTATACCTCTCATTTGATTCCCATATCATCAGAAATGATAAATCACCATTTTTACTGCCTATATTGGAATAAAAATGACAGCACTAATTTGTTAGTTCATAGTTGTGGAGTGATGAGAACTAATGCATGTATTCAGCTCTATCGGACTCTAGAAATGGGTCAGATAAATCAAATTTAACTTGCAAAATTTTATTATAGTCAGACACTGAGAAAGACGACACAAACTAAAACTTGAAATTATTTTTATTGATACAAGTGTAGTGTACATGTAAAAATATCGTTAAAATTATCAAAATCCAAAAGTGTGCATTTGATTTTTAAGAAATCGCATATTATCTATTTGGGTTCAGTTTATTATATTTTCGTTAAAAAATATTAGTGTGTTCACTGTGTACCATTTAAATATGTAAAAGCAAAAGGTCACTACTCTTTAAAAAAATCGAAAACCGCGTAACGTGTATAGATGAAATTTGTCAGAAAGTTAGTTTATAGTTAGTAGACGTCCGCTACGAACAGGCAGGGTACACCCAGGGATGAACGCGAGCAAAGTGAGGGTGAGTCGCTAGTTACGATATAAGACAAAATTTAATAAGTTCCAATGATGCTTTATTGCCAACAGTCAAGAAAACATTCATAATTATTTTTGGAAAGAATTTATTATATCTTAACTATATGTCTTAAATCGTAAGTACAGTAAAATACTAAATTATTAATCTTAAATTAAATCGTAAAGTACAGTAAAATACTAAATTATTATCGTCATTTTCACAATAGTCTTACAAATTTTTGATTTTTACTTTGAGACTTAGGTTTAGTGTTGATTTTTTCACATGATTAAGCTTATAATGTGATACGTAAAAACAACGTTTGTAATTGAGATATAATTAAGCTTAAAAAGGGAAATCACTTAATCACAGAGCTGTGTTTGTGATGAACTTTTTTTTAGGTACCAACTATATACATTATACATTTATGGCTAAATTAATGCTAGCAGTCATGATTTCTATTTTCTATGGGTTTATTAAAACTTTGGTAAGGTATAAGGAGTAAGTTACGGAAGTAAATAAGATCAAAGCTGTTATAAAGTGTTTTTAAATATAAATGTTTGTTTTTAAATTTAAGAAATACGGTTAATTTACTTTTATATAGCAAAATAAATTACTTAAATTATAAAAATATAAAATATAACTCAAAGTAACTAAAATAGACTTTTTTAATAATAACAATATGGTTAGTGTTGATTTCAATGATATTTTAACTAGTTGATTTATTGTTGTTAATAATTATTATAAGTAGTGTATCCTAAGCCTAAGTAAGTCATGCTCATAGAGAACTATTATAATTAATCATGTTACACGTATTACTTTATTTACTGGCAATACTGTGTTTGTAGGAAGTAGACGTCTGAATCTGATACTGATGACAAGATCGTTATTACCAAAGTACATAATTTGTAATCGAGAATGAAATGAGAATTAAATACTATCCAATACATAAATTTAATTAATTTTTCTTTTTATAATTTCCCCGTTATTCTATAAGAAATTCATGGTTTGCTAAAAAAGTGTCAAAAACATACGAAAATGATGGATGGAAATGATATAGCCTCTGAACCTAGTAGAAAAGGCTTTATATCACAAGGATGGACCAGAATATCTCAAGTAATGTATATAAATTTGTCGTTGTGTATGACTCTTTTATTTTGTTATTGAATTGTTAGAGATGTTGACGTTTTTGAGTATTAGGGTTACTTACACTTAAAAGTTTCAAAACTTCCAAATTTATTTAATTTATATTTGTTTATTGAATTAGTACTTAAGCCAATTTTATAACTTATGAAATATTATAAATAAGTAGATTGTACTAATACATTTAAAAGGAAACATAAAGATAAACATGACATGACCTCATATTTAAATAATTATTTTTTTAATATGATTTTTCTATGTAATTCCGCAGATATATCAAGGTCTTTTAGATAAATGGACACCACATACAAAAAGCAGATGGGTTGCTTCTGCATTACTATTAGCCATATTTGTTCTTCGAATATTTTTAAAACAAGTAAGTGTCGCATTTCCAGTAATATCTAGTAAAATATTAATTACACACGATTTCTCTATACATTGGGTATTCAAGAAAAATAGCTAAATTTTACGTAAAAAACCAAATAAAAAATAATATTCATTTGTTTTCCTTTTTAATTTATCTGTTACTATATATATTATTATATATACTATTACTATAAAACCTATTGTAGCTACATATTAATAGACTGAAAAAAATATGATTCAAAAGTATATAACAATACATTTCTAATATTCAGTCCAAGTAGATCTCTCAAATAGCCTTTTGTTCTTATATGTGAATAAAATTAACATCCATAGATAAAAACAAAAAATGATATGACTTTGAAAACTAACTAGCAAGGTAATAAGTAATTTGCCATTGTTTTTTTTTTACACAAATTATTAAATATTCCTATATCTTTCCTATATATCCAATTTTTTTGTAAGCTCAAATCATTTATATTTTATTCCACACAAGTGTAGGTCTTAAATCTAATAATTTAATGACTAATTACTCAATAAAATTATTTATTTATAATCTCTATTAAAAAAAACTCAAGCTTAAGTAACTTCATAACACAATTAGTTATGGAAAAAATATTTTAAAAATAGATTTGTAATATTTAAATTTAAATATTTTATATTTTCAGGGCTGGTACATAGTCACATATGCCTTAGGTATATACCACTTAAACCTTTTTATTGCATTCCTTACACCAAAAATTGACCCTGCAATGGATTTCGACGGTAAATTATCTCATTATTAGAGCCTATATTCTGAAAATTACAATAATAACATTAATATATTAAATATCACAGTTATTAACACTTTTGTAAAATCTGATATATTTATTTCTTTTATTACTTTTATTCTTAGTGTAAAGTAGTAATTCTTAGGGGTAAAGTAAACTAATTCAAAGTTCAAAAAGATATGTAAAGGTACAAAGGTTATCAATATAAACCTTTGTGAGCAATTCATTTCTAAAAAAATTAGAACATAACATTATTAACCAATATATACAAAATATTGATGTAAAGAAGTGTGGACTTATTAGTTATTAATGTTATAAAAGGATATTATTTTATGATTAATATTATATTTTTAATGTATATTTTTAAATATAAAATCTACATTTTAGGAGATGATGATAATGGCCCAGCACTACCAACAAGATCTACAGAGGAGTTCAGACCATTTATTCGAAGATTGCCTGAATTTAAGTTTTGGCTCTCGGTTACTAAGAGCACAATAATAGCCTTCTTCTGCACATTTATAGATGCTTTCAATATCCCAGTATTCTGGCCTATACTAGTGATGTATTTTATCACACTATTTTGTATCACCATGAAGAGACAGATAAAGGTATGTAAAGTTTTGATACAGTATATATGTATTATGTTGAATCATGTTATTTTCTACATTACATTTGTGCAAATAATTTTTTTGGTTGACGTTTTATACTGCTGTTTCCACGAGTTTCTGTTTATCTATAGTAGAGATCGTTTTGATGAGAGTAGGAGGAAATATTATATGTATTTAATCAATTTTAATTTAATTATTAGAATGACAAGTTTTAGCGCATCTAAAATAAGAAACTTAATGTTAACTCGGTTACAAATACACAATACAATAAATATTATATTACACTATCAGTACTTACGGCTGCTCTGCGTTCATATTTTAGATCGCTACCAAACTTCACAGGATCACTCCACAGGCCTGGTTGATCTGAACTCCATCCATATGGCGATTGTACTCTCTTACCACATTGGGTTGCTTTATCTACAGGTACCTCGAATTCTGTTTGTCCCATCTATGAATATCAGTCTCAGAAAAGTATAAGTCAAGTTAACAATTTTATTGTCCTCCCATGCCACAGTAGATACGTCGATCCCATTGACATGGGCTACGTCTTCTTCTGAATAACCTTTTTCCATTTTCAACTCTAGAAGATCAAGGCCTAGGGTCTCGTTTCTTGTAAACATGAGTAGTTGCCCTCGATTTCCCTGGGATCCCATCATTAGATCCTGATTTGGTAACACGGGGACCCCCTCGGAGCTATATCCTACCAAACAAAAGAAAAAAATTTGAAATCAGTCTACAGTTGGTGGAGAAATCGGAAATTCTTTTCTGCTCATAATATAATCATGGTAAGACTACTGCTCTAGCTAAAATAACTGATGACATTTTTTTAGGCAAAGAAAATCAGCAAGTCACGGTACTGATATTATTGGATTTCACCAATGCCCTTGGTACTCAGACTGGCTTCCAGTCAAGGCTGGCGATTTGCAGGGTGGCGTGTTGTCTCCACTATTATTTTCAATGTTTAATAGTTCTATTTGTCACCATATTTCTTCTCTCTTCCACCTATAGGCAGATGACTTGCAAATTTAATTTAAACAGTGTTATGTAATGAACAGTTAAGAACCTAGGTATAACGATGGATCAATATATGTCTTTGAGTCCACAGGTGAATAAGATGTTTGCGTCAATATCATCTCTTCGCCGATTAAGCAACTTTTTTCCTTTTTCCACCAAAATTTCGTTAGCACAATCGCTCTTACCAATTCTTAGATTATGCTGTTATTAGTTACATTGATATTAAAGAGGAGCAATTAAATATTCTTGAGCGCCTTCAACCTTTCTGTGTACCGTTCATATTTGGCTTATGTAAATATGACTTATGTATCTCTTTTTCGCAAAAAGCTTAAGTAGCTCCCGATCCAACTTCGTAGGAATACTCACATATGACATACTTCATTTTCTGTACTGTGTTCTGTTCGATCCCTAAACGCCATCTTACTGCCGCCGCCTTATAAGGCCGCCTCTTGTACATTATTCTCACTTATTTGAATATTTTATTTTTCTTTTTTGGTGTACAATAAAGAGCTTATTATTAATATTTTCGACAGTTCTTATCATCATCTATTCAGACAAATACCAAATTTTTAGTTATACAGTCTTTTGACGTCGCTGAATCTAACCAACAAAACTAGCAGATCACTCATAAAAATAATAAAATTTTTATCTCTGGCCCGCGTCAACTCCGGGACTTGAAATTCACTAGGGATCTTGGGAACACGTTAGAGAATCCAGAGAAATCATCAAAACACCAGCGACGCCATATTTAATGTAATATAAATCTCTACTACAAAAATAATAGTTTTTTCGTATTTGATTTCGATCCTATATCCAAATATTATGATTTCATAAGAAATAAAAATTAATTTGGTACGGTCTGGAAAATTTTTTTTTATTATTTGTATGAGTGATCTGCTAGTTTTGTTGGCTAGTTTCAGCGACGTCTTTTGATGTTTTTACTTTTATAGCATTATCTTATCTAAACGTTTCTTTTTGTTACAGCATATGATTAAATACAGATATTTGCCGTTCACTCACAGCAAACCCAAATACCGAACTGTGGATCAAGCTGTATCTGTGAACTGACGGTGTTTGTTCGTCTACCTATCATTACATTAAACAGTGTGAAAAAGTCAAATTAGTTTAAAAACTGTTGTATGCAAATGATTTTAAAATACAAAATTTATTATAACGTTTTTGATTTTTAATTTATTGTATTATGTATTATACTAAGGCTTAATTGGTTCAGATTCATTTATTTTTTGTAATATTAGTTATTGTGTATACTATTTTATTAATGAAATACGAATAAGCTAGAGCAACAGTAGGTAAAAAGCAATACATACTTAGTAAATTAAAATAAGTATTCGTTATAAAACCAAGTAACTATCTTGAATAAATGTTTTAATATTTCATTATTTATTAAAAATACAACTGTATTAAATGTATAGTAAATGTAATATTTGAACTGAACTATTGGATCCAGATAAATACTTAAAAAAGATATTCCATTTATTTAATAATTATTATATAAGAGGACACCAAAGATAGCGAATGTCATGATATGAGCATTGTAATTTGTGTCCGGCTGCGTGATACCGTTCAAAACGAAATATGTATGATATACATACGAGTAACTTTATAATATATAAATCTATCACCCTGACAAAATTGAATCAAAAATGTTTTATCAATTGTTATTTGAATTCATTTAACCCTCGCTGATTCATTCCAAAATTAAGTGTTATATATTTAGATAACCTCATATAAATTTTACTTTTCAATACAATATTATGTACTAGACAAAATATTTTTTTTGTTTTTCTTTATAAAACTATTGATTAAAGATTTGATTCAGTTCAGTATATTTTTTATTTATTTTGTCCTCGAAAATGAGAAAATGAAAATAGAAATGTGGAAATGTGAAATATAATTGTAAAAGGTAACCAAATGACAAACATGAATGAAAATTCTTGTACCAAATTATATCTGTAAACCTACGAATGCGTAAGTTCCAAATAGAAACTTTAACTGAAAACGTTTATATACCTAATTATTATAATATATGATATAATAAAATTTTGCAAGATTATGGTGTAATTATTTTTATTTGAATAGAAAATTTCTCTTATATTCTGTGTGCCATGGTGTATTTTAGTTAATAGAAACAAATAAAATGCATAATAGTATATCTTCTAAGGCGAGAATTCTGCAAATTAAGCATTTCGATAAAATAAAGTTATAACTACCAATTGAAATTAACATGTTATTCTTTAAGCCTTACAAAAAAAAACTATCAATTCGTTTTTAGCCTTCAGAGTGATAGAGAGCTCCAGTAACGTCCATTTAGGCGTTCATGGCTTCACATGGCGTGTTAAATTGAATCCGGGACCCAATCCTTTGTAGTTCTAGTTGAAGCAGTATCTGACAAAAACATACTTTATTCAAGTAGACTGAGTGTAACCTGTATTTTGTGGCCGCGTGGGTCATAATTTACGTATACGTAGGTATTTCGCGTTGTGGTCCTCAAGATTTAAATTCTGGGATTTTCTCAAAACGCACATCCCTTCTCGATGAACGGTGTGCCATGCGAGTCGCTCCTAGTACTTCTTATGACACGTTAGTCATTGTAGCATACTTTCGTCGGGCCATCGTTATCGAGTGCTTAAGATCCTGCGACAGTCGACACCCTATTAAGACGGCGTTAAAAAATAAATAAAAACAAAGGTACAAGGGATAATAAGTTACACACATGAACGCTATTATAAAAAAATCTAATAACTAATGCTTACTAAGGATTATAATATAATTCACGAAGACATAATACTTTGTTTTCTTCGTGAAATTCTTACATGATAGATTTTTTTTATTTCGCACTAGGACTCTTGGTAACCTAGTTATGTTCTGGAAGTACGTTTTTATTTATTTATTATTGAAAGTCCCCTTAAAAGTCTGTTCCGACTTCCGGCTAATCTCTAAATCGGTCCAGCCGTTTTAGAGATTAGCCGGAACAAACAATGTGAACACAATAAAGCTTTTACATTTTTCATGTAGATTTTCTAAATTACATTGTTATTAATAAGGAAACAATTTAAGTTCATATAAAGAAAATAATTTTGATATTAAATTATATAATTTTAGCGATATCATTATTAACGCAGTCGACATCATGTAGTTGCAATATTTTCCTAAATACATAGTATTATTATTATGTATCTATATTAAAAATCATAGCTACGCCTTTAACAGCCATGACCTTATGACCTACTTATGTCATATAATTTTGTATTCGTTAAATGAATATTCGAATAAGCGAATAATCGAGTTAAATTAATCTTACAATTCATAATAATTATTGTAATTTTAATGTGCTCACTATTTAACATTTTTTATATCTGAGAAATTAAACCTAGGTAAATAATTATTTAATCTCCAATAAAACAAACTAACATAATTAGTTATAACAAAATCTATTCATGTATTATTTCTTATATATCAAGTTACAGTACAAAAACATAAAACGAATGATTATATTTAACCGCGACATAGTACAAAGCAATTATTACCCTAGGGTTAAAAATAGTCGCTAACGTTAAAAATAATACCTATCGTTTGGTGACGTGTAATAAAACGCAGAATCACATTGTCGCTTATGAAGTTTTATCGTGCCTAAAACCTTTTACTGACTCATTTCAAAGAAACAAAATTATTATAGTATTTTAAAAAATTATATAAAGGATTGCTGCTATCTCGTTTTAACCCTTTATTGTTGATTCAATATAAATTAAATCTAACTAATCTGTCATATTGGGATTAGAAATATATTTTAGTAATTATTATTTAACGATTTGCTTTAATATTAAACTAAATTAAACAATTTTAGGTCCTAAACTAAAAGTTATTTTCATTCCATTTAAATATATTTTTGAATATTGCAACTTTAAAAGCAATATCTGTTTCATTTTAAGCTGAAATACTGGCAACTCCTTCTGATATCGCCAGTGTTACTATTTAAATGATATGTTCAAAAGTAATAAAACGCGCTCGATATCCCTGTTTATTTTATTGACCACTCGCCAGATGTTTGCGCATTGTTTTCCAGTGCGCAGTAGTTTCTCTGTCGTGAAATCGGGATTCTGTTTTAGTATTATATCTATTCTGCCATTTTGAAAATAGTGGCGTGTATGGATTAGACCTAGTGTTTTTTATGTGACAAATATGTCCGGGAGCAATGATAAAGTGTCGACTACGCAGCGTATGATCCAAAGTGTCGCTTTCCCTCCTAGCCACAAGCTTACCGTATCTGAAGTATTCGATGAAAAAACTGGAAAACCTCTACCAGATGTACTGAAGCAACACTTTATCTTAGAGGGTCGAATCGAAGAAAATGCAGCTTTACGAATCATCCAAGATGGTGCCACCTTATTACGATCTGAAAAAACTATGATCGAGATTGATTCACCGGTGACCGTGTGCGGAGACGTCCATGGCCAATTTTACGATTTGATGAAATTGTTTGAAGTGGGAGGCTCACCCTCATGCACCAAGTATTTATTCTTAGGTGATTATGTCGACCGAGGTTATTTTAGTATAGAATGTGTTCTTTACCTCTGGGCTTTGAAATTGTGCTATCCGAAGACATTATTTCTATTACGCGGTAATCATGAATGCCGACATTTGACAGAATATTTTACCTTCAAACAAGAATGCAAAATTAAGTATTCTGAAAAAGTGTATGATGCATGTATGGATGCCTTTGACTGCTTACCTCTTGCTGCTCTTATGAACCAGCAGTTCCTATGTGTACATGGAGGCCTTTCTCCAGAGATTAACAGCTTAGACGATATTCGTAAACTAGATAGATTCAAAGAACCACCTGCATTTGGAGCAATGTGTGATCTGCTATGGTCTGATCCTCTTGAAGATTTTGGAAATGAAAAAAATGCAGAACACTTTTCGCACAACTCTGTTAGAGGTTGCTCATACTTTTACAGCTATGCTGCTTGCTGTGACTTTCTACAGAGAAACAATTTATTATCAATCATCCGTGCCCATGAGGCCCAAGATGCTGGCTATCGAATGTATCGTAAAAGCCAAACTACTGGGTTCCCAAGTCTCATTACTATTTTCTCGGCCCCAAATTACTTGGATGTCTATAACAATAAAGCTGCTGTCTTAAAATATGAGAATAATGTGATGAACATTCGACAATTTAATTGTTCTCCCCATCCATACTGGCTACCAAACTTTATGGATGT
Organism: Boloria euphrosyne; assembly: GCA_951802675.2. Classification (NCBI taxonomy): domain Eukaryota; kingdom Metazoa; phylum Arthropoda; class Insecta; order Lepidoptera; family Nymphalidae; genus Boloria; species Boloria euphrosyne. The sequence continues at coordinate 7,647,179 of OX637874.1, forward strand.
TTTTACCTGGTCTCTTCCATTTGTAGGTGAAAAAGTGACAGAGATGTTGGTTAATGTCTTAAATATTTGCTCTGATGATGAGCTAATGTCAGAAGGAGATGATGCCTTGGAGGAAGCCAATCTCAGGAAAGAAGTTATTCGTAATAAAATCCGTGCTATTGGAAAAATGGCGCATGTCTTCTCAGTACTACGTGAGGAAAGCGAGTCTGTTTTGCAGCTCAAAGGGCTTACTCCCACTGGTGCTCTACCCTTGGGTGCATTATCGGGCGGCAAAACATCTCTCAAGAATGCACTGCAAGGGTTTTCACCCAATCATAAGATCACCTCCTTTGCTGAGGCGAAAGGCTTAGATGCTATCAATGAGAGGATGCCACCGCGTAGAGATGGGCAGCGTACTCCGGATGCACAAGACAAAAAGCCTCATGTCAACAGCAATGCACACTCGTGAAGTGCTCGCTTTTATATCTCTTCGATCCTTACCATTTGGTCCACAATTATAGTGATAGTGAAATATGTGTGAAGGAGACTCAGCTTTTGGAATGATATTTCACGTTCATGATAATATGGTGGATTTGAAGGGAATTGTCATTATAGATACTAAATATTTTTAAATTTGGATTTAACTTTTTTTCAATAGTTGAAATTAAAATTTCTCTTAAGATATTACCTCTCGATATTTAAAATAATTATCAGATCTGCAGGCAACAAATTTATTTAGTCAATTAAATATTAAGGTATGCACATTTATTTATAATGCGCTGCACTGTTTAATTTTTGGTAATGTAATTTTAAATTTTTCATATGAAAAGACATGATATTGTAATGTAAATTTATTCAGATTATCTACTTATACTCTACATTGTTATCTACATTAGTGAAAATTAGACATGTCTATAATTTTCAAAGCATAATTAGCTGTGATATTAAGCGTCGATCAATGTATTATTTAATAGCGATCTGCTAGTGAAGTACAGGCATGTTCATTGGCTAATCATGCATTGAAATATGTAAAGTATGTGGTGAAGTTCTCAGCTTGGGCGTGTCTTTATATTCTATTAAGTAATAAAATAATTATGTACTATAGTGTGCAGCACATGGTGTGTTGTTGCCGTACGTGTGTGCTGTGTAAATATGCCTCGTGCGTACACACACGTTATTGCAGCTTTAACACTTGAGATAAATATTACTCTCTTTAATATCTTTGCTACAAGTTGTACTTAATTGTATTTTATTGTACAAAATATATTAAATTACTATCTATAAACTATACTTAAATCTTATTTATATTTGGGTGTATGCTGGCCCCTTGTTGCCTGCATGCAACTAAACTTGTATGCTGGAACATCACATTAATAAATTTTCTTAGTCATAATGTTTCGGTATATAAGATGTAGCGGCTAGTCTAATTGCAGATTTTCTTACAGCTTCTATTCCAAACTTCACTTATATGATTATTAAGGTTTAATGACCTATGCACTGTTGGAAAATCTCTTTTGGTCTGCCAAATAATTATTAATCAATGCAATAAGTTCGTATTGTGAATATTAAAGTGGCTTACATCATTTTCAAAGTCAGTTCTAAGTATTTTATCTCAATTCAGTGTGTAGTCCTTCATATGTTCTGTACTTTTAAATAAATTTTACCTATGTAAAAAACTAACAATATATTTAATTTTATTTTGTACTAATCATGGGAAGTGTTGTTTTATCCTTACAAAATATATTAACATTGAGCTCTATTAATTATAGTTTTAATAAGTCATGCCTAGACTATCCTCAAGAAAATATAAGTATTTGTCCTAAGTTCATAGTAATTTATATAAATAATGTAATGCTAATACTTTTTTTAAAAATATGAACTTGTTAAAACAATATGATCAATTTTCTGGCAAAAATTTAAGTCGCCTTCAAAATCAAGAAAGTAGATCAGTAAATAGGTACATATGTATGTATAAAACAAAATTATAGAGAAATTTTGTAATGAGTAGCCGACACGCGTAGTTTTTCTTGTGAAAATAATATACGGCCTTTACATTTTCATATTCAGGTCACTGATATTTATAACAACATTTAGAATTTTTTGGGGTAGATAAGCAATATACCTATATTAAAATCAGGCTTAATTAGAGCGTGTCGACTGTTTTAGGAAATGTTTAACTAACGGTCAGCATTTTAGAATTTTGATTTCGATATTTATTATATAAAATTTACAAATAAACCTTCTTAACTAAGTTTATATTATTGTGACTATACTAATAATTACTAAATTCACATTATTGACCAAATTTTAACTAGATAGACCTTGTTTGTTTTATGAGTCAACTTAGGGCGCGACTAGGCCACGAATAGGTAAGATAAAATTTCTGAGCATTATATTAATGCAAAGTATATTTAGTACTGAACTTCACTGAAGTCGTTAAAAGCAGATTGTTTTATAGACATATAGATTACGAAGATACTTAAATAAAAAATTATAGAATAAAACTTAGCCGATATGTAAAGTTTTATAATGATTTAAGGAAAGCCACTTAGTGAAGTGAATAACCTCTGTTCTTCGTGTTAACTACTCTATTAATTATTGTAATTATATAAGTTATAGCGTCACGCGACGAAACCCTATATCTCGACTAGCATGTCCCAAATCATCCGATTTATCTTACGTTGTCGTCGAAAGTGTCGAAAGGTTTTTCAGACTCGTATCCATTATTCAAACAAAACAAAAATTGCGTTACTTATTTAAAAACAATGACGTTTACATAAACCGCTGAGTACATAATAGACCTCAAAACAATTGTTTTTAAAATTTTTGTCCATTTGTCTGTATGTCCGTGTGCGTGTTACTAAATTTCGTATAATTATTGAATCAAATGTCATTTGGATACTTTTACTACCGGATTTTTTTGTTCCCTCTACCCCAATGCTGTTTCAGAACAAAGCTAGACCCCACAGTGCACGACAAACGGTAAATAAATTAGACCAAATATGTAAGTAGTGCAATTGGAATGCACCCTACTCCTCGTACCTTCCCCTTACAGATTTGAGATTACTAGGTTTTCCGGAATTTTAATAATTTCTTGTTAGGAAAAAACGATTTCGATGTCAATATGGACTTTAAAAATTCCATTAATTCTCACTCTCACATTTTTTTAAGCAAAGGAGTCAAACTACACTATAAAATGGCACACTGATTTATAATAATCATATCTAAGTTATTCCTTACTCACGGTGCTTAAGTTTTTTCTTGCTTTAGAGGATAAACTGTAATTGTGTAAAAACTGAAGTTCATGTAATAACTTAGAATTTTTATTCTCCCTGAGCAAGTGACGAGATCAAAGAACTTTGACCTGCAGTAAAAAATTACATAATCAAAGTCTAAGTCACTAAGAGTGTCACTAAGAATTCAGTTTCTTAGCTTTATCCACAATTTACAAGTGAGTCGAAAATGTCTTAATCGTCTCGAGCATGTTGTTTCATTTAGTGGGGACACAAAACACTGCCGTTCTCCTGCCGTCCTCCAGATGTTGACTGAGCCTTAACTCTTAAAAGATTCATCGAATAATGTAACTATACCTACTAGGCTTACAGAAAACCTGCAAAGCATATGTCTATCCTATCCTCTAAAGTACATTTGTAAAAGCTATTTTTATTTATGTAAATCACGCCTAGGGATGCGCCTAAGCGAAACGAGAGATGTTTCATACTCAAAAAATTACACTAGTTTTCTACTTGATCTGAGCTAGCACTACATATTTTGGAGTTTTTGACAGAATCTTATTTTTCACGAGGAGATTCTTTTATTGAAGTCCAGTTAGCTCCGTTATGTTCTCAAGCTTATCTTTATGTGTATTTAAAAAACTATGAAAACTAAGAAAACACGACTTTTTTAAATAAAAGAAATTCATATAAACAAAAAACCTGATTGCTAATGAAACTAAAGTTAAGATCAGAGAAGTTTGAGAACGTACCATAGTAGGGGAGCGGAGGGCTAGTTGTAACAGGGGTAAGTAGTAACAAGCATTTTTTACCTAGATAATAGAACAATAGAACAATATTGATTTTCATCCTAACCTACTATTTAATACCCATTCTATCATAAAAGCGCGATCAGTATCCCGTAGGATAATGCAGGAGGCTGTGGTGTGCAGGCACTCCGATAAAGCGTAATAGACTTTTTTATTTTTGTTGATTTTAACTTACTTAGCAGTTATTGATTTATTTAAATACATTTAGCATTTTTCTACTTCTATTATGGTAACTGTAAGTTTACATCAATCAAGCGATATATTTTTATAGCAATTATTTCAAAAAACCTTGCAGTGTAACAATGTCACAATTTACCTCTTTTTAATTTATTACTACTATGAAATTACGTGGGACATACTTGAATTTCTTCCTTATTCTTTTTCTCCATGTTTTTTATATATTTATTTTTGTTAAATTTTTTGATTTTATCGATTTCTGGATGAGACACATAAAAGCAAGAAATGAACGTGCTTCCCCTTCCCAAAGCCAGGATCACAATCGTACACGATATGCATTTGTTGAAGTCTTGGAAAGTAAAAGCATTATCCGAAAAGCTGCAAAACATTTCAATTTGTGTCATGTGTCGCTATATAGATATGAGAAAAAACAAGAAGAGTAACTCTATCAGTCGGCTTTGTAAAACCCACATTGGATTCTAAAGAATAAGAAGAAGCTAACCTAATTGAGTACTTTCTTATTTGCTCCAACACCCACTTTCGTTTGCTTCCTTTGGAAGTTAGGAAGTTGGCTTACTATAATGCGCTGTTATGATTGAAGCGAAAATCTTACCTCCGAAAAACTGTATAGCAAGAAGCCTAAGACTGTCTCTGAAGACACCTTCATCTCCGCCAAATGAGCTGTGCTTAATAATATCCTTTAAAGTTCAAGGTTTTTCTTGGAATACCTCATTTGCACCGGCTTTACCTGGAGGTCCTGACTTTAAGCCGATTCCTAGGCCTTCTGGTCTTAAAAACAAACGGATTTCTCTCCATCGGAATTAGATAACTAGAACACTGATCTAAATATCAATAATTATGATTATTATTAAATTTTCATCGACTATGATGATAAGACCTTACCCGAAAAACCCCTTAACAAAAATTGACTAACCGCACTCAACGTAAAAGAAAAAGCTGCGTCCTTCCTTCAGACATATCAGAAAAGAATGAATTACAAAAAGAAAACTTAAATAAGAAAAATAAAATATTAAAAACCTAAATGTGTTTTACCGTGTCTACAGTTTCTAATGCTGAATATACTAATAAAGTCCTTAAAAAACATAAAAATGGTTTTAAATTACTACTGTTACAATTTGCCCCAAGCCTGTTACAACTAGCCCCAATCACGGGGTAAGTTGTAACACTCACCACTTTTTTTTCTAAGTCTTTTCTACAAGAATTCGTCACAGGTTTGATCAAAATTTTATTTGAAATTGGTAGTTGAATAGTTGCTCTTCCGAACAGTACTGCTGCACTTCCTTAATACCAAAAAACTAGGCTTCCATAGCCAAGATACGAAAAAGTGTTACAACTAGCCCCCCGCTCCCCTACCTACTCGTAACTAGGGACACGGTATCGAATAGAAAGTATCGATACTGTACTCATGAGTAGTATCGAAAAAAAAGTATCGTACTCATAAAAGTATCGAAACAAAAGTATCGATACTTCAAGGTATCGAGTACTTTTCGTTTTCAACCGACTTACAAAAAGGAGGAGATTCTCAATTCGTCTGTTTTTTTTATGTTTGTTACGTCAGAAATTTTGACTGAGTGAACGGATTTTGATGATTTTTTTTTATTTGAAAGGTGGTGCTTTCCGTGTGGTTCCATTTTAATATTTTCCAGTTCTGACAATGGCATTCATGAGAAAACCATATAAGTCTTAAATTTGCATTAATAATGTGCGCGACAAATGGACGAATTACTCAATATCACGCTAACCGATTTTGATTATTTTTTTTTATTGGAAAGGATGTACTTCAAGGGTAGTTTGGTTGGGATCTGATAATGAGATTCATGACAAAGAAACGGAACTCTTCAATTCTTAGGAGCAAATTAACAATACTTGGCGGAATCTTTTATAGGCTATCCGAACATTTGAGTCACCTAGCGTAACGTCGTTATCATATCAATGAGCTGATGATAGAAGGTACTCCACTCTCACTACACTCCACTACAGTTAGGAATTGAAAGAAAATTCTTTCAATATTATTCAAGTACCTGGCCTGCAACTCCAACGACCCCTTGTCCGTTCGCATAGGCGAAAACATGGTGGAGCGCCCGGACCAGTTTAAATACTTAGGGTCCATACTTCATGCTTCGGGTGACATCGATTGCGACGTCAAGGCACGCATTTCAGCAGCTTGGGCTAAATGGCGTGAGGTGAGTGGTGTCATCTGCGACCCCAAAATGCCGGTCAAACTGAAGGGATAGGTCTATAAAACCATCATTAGACCTGTCCTTTTATATGGCAGCGAAGCGTGGCCCGTGCTTGAGCGACACAAGCAAGAACTGCGCGTCACGGAGATGAAGATGCTGCGATGGATGTGTGGGGTCACGCGGAAAGACCGCGTGCGTAATTCCCGCATCCGTGGTAGCCTTCATGTCCGTGACATAGCAGACAAATTGCAGGAATGACGCTTACGTTGGTACGGCCACGTAACGCGTAGACCGGCAAGCTACGTGGGTAACAGATGTCTAGCCATGGCACCCCCGCCGGGACCTCGAAAGAGGGGCAGGCCCAAGAAATGCTGGCTTGACGTCGTAATGGCTGACATGCGTGCCAATGGACTAACTCACATGGATGCGCAAGATCGGCCGAAGTGGAGGCGGATGTCGTGTAAAGCGGACCCCGGGCTCTGAGGTGAAAGCCACGGCAGCAACCGGGACAAACGCTCGGATGATGATGATGATGATGGACCAATACTTATATTCTTTCAGGCTATTAGGTTTACTTGATAATAGCAGGTAAATTTTTATAATCATTAACGTATGGGAGTTAGGCGGAACACTGAATGTGGACAAATCTCGATTGGCTAATAACGCTTATTCCGAAACCTCGTTGACTCATTAAAGCAGTGGTTTAGTTGGCCTACCCTATACCTATTTTACATTTTAATAAACGATAGTAGATACGATAAAATACGTATCTACTTTAAAAAACTATTCTAAAAAAATTTTCTTAAACTTCTAAAAAAATTGTTTTTCACTAAGAATAAATCGCATGGACGACTTTTTCTAATGATTAATCATGACTTAAAAATCACAAAAAACAATATTATTTCATAAAATAAATATGGATTATTAATATTTCTACAAAATAAATTCAGCTAAAGTAGACATTTTATCACGTGACTGTAAACACCAATCAGAATTCGTTACGTCAGTTCGTACCAAGCGCCATTTCTTGTCGATTTGATACAGTTATTCTTAATTATATCTTTAAAAACAAGTACAGTTTTCTATGGAATCAGGATTTAACAAAGCGAACAGTAGCATTTTGTCCAAAATTGATGTCAAACAATGAGCTTTGTTCATCGGAATTCCACAATGCTTAAACCTTTACGTAGAAAAGATTTATAATGATTATTACTACTATTTATACTAGCCACTATTTGGAATATCAAGCAAACTTAGACAACAGAGTTAGTTACACAGTAAAGAATGATAGTGAGTACTTTTAGATTACTTGAATAAATCAAATAATACTCAAGCAAAATAATGATCAACCGTATTTAGCAAAAAAACAAAGCGCGAAACGAATACGAATTACGATAAAATTAAACGACAACGGTCAACGATTTCGAGCAAAGATCGATTATGTTTTACATGGGTAAATTCTAAGATGATTTAAAACATAACTTTTTATTCGATACGATACCTGCCAAAAAGTACTCATTGAGTAAAAGTATCGAATGCAAAGTATCGAGTTCAAAAGTATCGGTATCGAAAGGAAATGTACTCGATACCACAAAGTATCGATACTTTTTTCGTGTCCCTACTCGTAACCAACATTTTTGTCTCCAACTGCAAAATTTTAAGTTCCTTCGTAAATTTTTTGAGCATGTTTTATTTTAGGGACCCAGTTAGTTAATTTGAAATAAATACTAGACTTATGAGAAAACAAAAGACCTTTGTTATCAATATTTTGCTATTTAACTTTAATAAGTAATATTTTCTACCGTGGTGAATATTTAAAATATACCTAAAGCACTTGTTTCTATTTCAAGAGTTAAAATTAAAGATTGACGGCCAACTTTCGGGCCCTTGAACATTTCTCATATAGATCCATTAGCGACTTACTCTCGGTTTGTTCAGGTGGCGCGGGCGGGTGCGTGGAGACGCATACCAGGAAATATGTTTTAAAAAAATAAAAATAGTAGGCGTTTTAAAACTGTCATCACTGAACGACTCAGCTACACCTAACTAAAACTAACTATGTGAATAATTCTCAAATTGATGACGAAAACCGCATCAAAACCCGTTGCGTCGCTTACGTGGAATTAGTGGATATGTAGAGTGCATACAGACGCAGAAATCGAGACTTTTAAGTATAAATACATATACCTACTTTTAAAGAAGATACTTTCAAACTACATAATTCAGCCTTTTACTTATTTTTACAGCAAAATCAATAAATTAATTACAGATTTATTAGCTTTTAAAATATAAAAAAGTAAAACAGAATCTAAATTGATCAATACTAAAAGACCTTGGTGACGTTCATTCTATTAACTGTCGAGCCGAGGAATATGAAAACAATATAATGTGACTAGTAATGAGTGCACGTAAGTAATTTATAAGTATAATTAATATGTACATCTATTTTAATAACAATGCCATTGGTCACAAAAACGTTACAACCTATGCTTCATTTACCTAAGCTTATTTAAAATAATATATTGTATCTCTATATGAAGTTTAATTCAATGTAATTTGCCGTTTCGTTGACGATTGCCTCAGTTTATAGTAACCCTTTACTCAATTTTCTGTGCCAGTGGTCGCGGCTTCGTGTTCCGCTGGGAGCTTGTTGATATGTGATTTGAACGAATATTTGTACTCTAGTCAATTCATGGGTGCATATTACATATATAGTAGAAACTGATGAGTTTTAGATGAACAGTGGAGAAGATCTACCTTTTTTTTTAGGAGTCACTTTATCGATCCAGGGACGCCGTAGAAAATTTCGCCCAGGACGCTCATAGTCCTAACGCTGGCTCTGTGTAGTTCATCAACTATCTGAAGGCAGTGGTAGCCCAGTAGTAACGCGCTCGCTTGGATAACCGAGTGATGCGGGTTCAAATACGGGTCTCGCAGTCACACCTCTGATTTTTTCTGGTCCTAATTGTGTCTGGTGCCATTTCTTACATTATTACCACATGTCTCACGGTGAAAATTGTGAGGAAACCTGCATGTCTGAGAAAATCTAGTAATCTATCTGGTATCTATAACACAAGCTTACCATGCAAGGGTGCCTTGTGTTCCAATATATTAATATAGCTGAATTAGATACAAAAATATGATCTACTAGCAGTACCCGCGGCTTCGCCTGCAATCATGGTTTCAAGGCCGCTGGAAAAAAAAGTATCGTATGTTATAAATGAAACTACCTTTTCGGATTTTGTCTAAAAATCAAAATAAATCCGCGATAAAATCCGAAAAGGTAGTTTCATTTATAATGTCGAATATTCGCGTAAATCTAAGAAAGTATTATCGTATGTTACTTCTAATACCTCCAAGAATATGTGTACAAAGTTTCATGATGATTGGTCGAGTAATTTTCGCGTAAAAGCGTAACAAGCAAACTTACATTTACATTTTTTATAATATGATCTACCTATTTATTTACGAAGTCTATTGTCTCCAACATTATTTGAATTGCTAATCGCGTCGTTTGGCTTTTACGTAAGCTGGCGTGTTTTCTGAGATTTTTTTTATGTAGTGGTTACTGGTTAGCATGTACGGCTGCGCACCTGGAGCTCTAGGGGTCGAGTCCAGTGTCAGACCAAGTTCTGTTCGTAAATAAATGGTAGTACAATATCGCACTCTACCCACTTACGACGGGCTAGTCCGTAGATTTTAGATCATGAAGCCGTGGAGTCCGCTATAAAATTATAGTCTTAGCTAAACAGTAGGCCAGACGGTGAGCCTGAATTTTATTCTTGCGTCCATATTTTTTTTTTGCTCGTAAGATAGTCGTTTAAATTATATGGTGTAAAAGAGTACAATACTATAAAATTACATCCAAAAGACATCATTATATTTTAGGCAAGGTATACAAAAACTTGACAAATTATATACTAAAACCTACCTGGAGAACCATTCTAACTATTGGTGAAAACAGCTTAAAAATAGGTACAATAGTTTTTGAGTTTATCGCGAACAGACAGACAGGTTTGTTTTATAATATTTAGTGATAATAAACCATCATCTGATTGCTGGTATTTCAATTTTAGGTTTTATCTCTTGTTAATTTTACAAAACTATAATGAGAACTATTATTATTTATTTGAACTAATTTATCGTTGTGATAAGATCACATGTCTAGAACTAAAGAGGCATAAAATAATACAATATCATGTTCATTATGTTAATTTATTAAAAATACAGATTTTTTTTAATTAGTTAAGACATGTTAACAAGTTACATGATCATTAACATTTTAGAAATACTATAGTAATATTACTCTCAAACCATTCTTTGAAATTAGAACTTTATAGTTCAAGATTGCTTATTAACTATTTAGATATAATTTTTTAGATACAAATCTTGCATCCAAGTCTTTTAATTTAGGGACAGTATTTTCATTTAATTCTTTTGAAGTAGCTAAGTAATTCTTTTTAAAACATTTAGTTTCATCTTTGCAAATGCAAATGTTCTTTTCACTAGATTTCAATTTAATAGCTCTGTTATCATCTTGGTTATAATGATCAAGAATTGTATTTATACTGTTAATCCTAACCGTAAGCATTAAATTTGAACTGGGATATACAAAGAATGCAAACATTGTGAGTCCTATAAGACATTGTATTGGAACTGCAGTAGCCCAATATTTTTGGGGATAATAATGAATGTTTAGATAGTGTAAATATTGATCAGGAACAAAAGCCCAAATACAGTATACTAGCAAAATAATTTTACTAAATAAATACATAAAAAATCCATACAATGATCTAGATGGAGTGGGCGCTGGAGTGTGTTCTGGCATCATAAACCAAAAATATTAAATGTTTTAACAATTAACAAAACATTTTTTAAAAAAGCATTAATTGATACCCTCAGCTTCTTGTAATCGAGACCTTCAAAAGTACTGAAAAATGAAAGAATATATTACATTTTCTTTAATCTTTACTTTGTCTTTATCACAATTATTAGAGGATAAAAACTTACACCAGCAAACTATTATCTTCAGAGTTAATGTTTCTATGGATTCCACTACCTTTAAGCTCTTTGTCAACTTTTAAAATTTCTGATACTAATACAGCCTGTTCTTCGTTTTTAAAAGGGATTTGTAATGTTCTGAAATCCAAATATATTGTTAATCGTATTCAAGAATATAATATATATAAATAAATTTTTAAATATTATAACCAACATTCGTTTCATCGGTTGATCGGTCATAGCTCGATATCATGCAAATCATATATGTGTAAGTTATTACGAAATTTATTATTTGAGATTTTATGCCTGAGTTTTAGTATAATCAGAAATTATTAATCATTCATAAAATATTGTATATATGAATTAAGATTTTAAGATATCTCAATTCTCATGTCAGATATTTGACATCTATCATCTATGTCATAAGTCATAACTCATAGACATAGACATGGAGGTTAGATACAGGAGAACCAACGCTTCATACTAAAGCATTACCCGTCTGTCTCTGAAAATTTGTAGAGTTTATAGCGCGCTGCCGTCAATAAGTAGTATCTGTCAAGTTAGCTATTTATGAGTACTGTCACTAGAGATGGGTAGCTATTTAACTAACTAGCTAAATAGCGGCTATTCTCAAAATAGCCACGGCTATGATATTCGTCAATACGATAACTAGCTATTTAGCTAAATAGCCAAAGAGTATAGATAATATACTGATAAATACAAATAGCTATAGCGGACAGCTGCCACAGATTACATATAAGCACTACGTTATGCAGCCGTTCCATGCAGGCATAGCTGACTAGCTAGTAGCATAGATAACATAATACTATACTAGTCTAGTAGCTAGTAGCTATAGCTAGCGAGTAGCCGGTAGGTAGCCGTAGCGTCTCTATAGCCAACGCGACGGACGTAGCTAATAGCTATTTAGCCTAGCGAGTAGGGCTCACTGAAGTTGACCCAACTTGTTTTGATTTTCGGATTTTTTTTATTTTTAATTGTCTGTTCGTCGTTTGTTCGTCAATGTTCGAATGTAAAAATTGTTAGTTCGTCTTTTATTTATTTATAATTAATTAAACAAATGTTCACCCTTAAGTTGGACACCCTTACTAGATATCTAAATATTTTTATCGCTCAGATTAATTAATTTTGATCAATCATCATTTGTTCGACGACTATTGGTGATTGTTCGATTATAAAAACAATTAAATTCCCAATTATTAATTATTTTTTTGTGTACCAAATACCATTGTAGTATGTACTCTGTGATGATATTCGAAATGGAGCACAGTTCACAGATTACTATTATATACTAGTCAAAAAGTGAGCTGCACAATTTTAGCACCCCATCGAAGGATTTTTGAAATCAAAATGACCTGAATCGATAGGTCTACGTTCGGTCTGTATGGTAGGTCTCTTATCATTTTTGGTAGGTCACCTGTGGTTTTTTAATAAATAATTTTTTAAATTTACTATTACTTTAAAAAAAATTTAGCACCTCATTGAAACGGAAACTGATTAATCTTTATATTTCTACATTTTTTATCGTTAGGTCAGTATCGGTCTCTATAGTTTTTGCTTTTATATTATCCATTTAATTTTTTTTATTAACAATTATAAATAATTGACATTGACAATGTAATAAGTCATTTGACATCTCATTTATGTTACCTTTTGAGCATTAGCTTCTTGTATTTTGGCTGTACATTTTTATGTCATATAATATGTATTGTATAGTCTGTAGTTATTTAATATTATTATTATTTTTGATTTGTTTTTAATTTATTGTTTTGATTTTTGTGTTTTCTTTACTTATATGTATTATCATTATTTTTTTATGCCTTCATACTTTCTATTTTTGGATTTCTTTTGTGCTTTGCTATTTTCTGACAAATATATAATAATATTACATTCTTTTCGTCTAAGATATTCTATAGAAACATGATTGAAATCAGCCTTATTTAATTATTATTATTGATTTGTTTTAATTTCATTGCGATATATGAAAAAGAATTTTCCACCCTCAAATATTCTGCTGACCCTTTCTTTTATTATGACATTACCATTAATTTAATATAATAATAAATATATAAATATATTTATTTTTATTTATTGCCTTATTAGGCAAACGAATAAAAAAACATCGACACAAATTATTTGTTTTTTTACGAACAGCGCCCTCTAGTATTATACACAGATTCTAAAATTTTATTTATATAATTTATTTATATATTTTTTATTATTATATTAAAAATTAATAGCAATATTGTAATAAAAAAAAGGGTCAGTAGAATATTTGAGGGTGGAATAATTATTTTTTGCGTCATTAGAAATAAAAAAATGAAGTAGCGCGACATCTATGGTTAAACTTTTAGTTTACTTGTACTGGTGTGTGTTGTTTAGGTCTGACGTTACCCATATATAATATAGATGGCGCTGTAGATTAAAGATAGATTGATTTTAGATTGACAGTTTTTAATAAAATAATTTAATAATACGTATAATAGAAATTCATTTCTTTTCAAGGAAGTATAAAATAAAATAAAAAAATAAAAAACGATAATAATATGTTCCGTAGCGGGATTCGAACGTTGTCGCGGCTGCGGAGCTAACGTACTATCAGTCGGTTAGTGAGTTACCCAAATAGCCAAATAGCTGAATAGCTAGTTATATAGCTAGTTATTTAACCACAAATAACCGGCTAGCTAAGTTATTGAGATTTTGGCTAGTTACCCATCACTAACTGTCACTATTGTGACAACGTGAAGTTAGGCATTGAGACAACATAGCGATCGCAGCGCCTCCTTGGTTTGACAATATTTCTGAGACACTACATTCTAGGGCCTTGGTTCTCCTGGTTTCTAATCTCCATGGACATAGAGTATCATGGACATTTCATGGAGATTAGAGACCAGGAGGACCATCGCCCTAGAATGCAGTGTCTCAGAAATATTCAATATTGTCAAACTAAGTGGCGCTGCGATCGCTATGTTGTCTCAATGCCTAACTTCACGTTGTCACAATAGTGACAATACTCATAAACAGCTAACTTCACATATTTAACTGCTTACCGACGGCCGCGGCAGCGCGTTATAAATTCTAAAAATTGTCAGGGACAGGCGGGTAATGCTTTAGTATGAAGCGATGGTTCTCCTGGTCTCTAACCTCCATATAGAGTATATTGCTATTTGCTACATATACGACATAGATGAAAAATAAAGGTATAGGGAACGTGCACAACGAAGGTGCTGCCGACTGGCGTCACCAATACGAATCTTGTACTGTATTAATAGTTTAGTGTCCGACCGAACATTCGGTTTCGGTTTCGGTTTCGGTCGAGTTTCGGCAAAAAACGGGGTTTCGGTTTAGTTTCGGTTTCGGTGGCAAACCTGCCGAAACTACGACCGAAACCGAAACTGCATTCGGGAGTTTTCGCGCTGTGATCGGTCATGTTCGGCGAGTTGATTTCCATCCAAGCGACTAATCATGTCGTAACTGGCTTGTGTTTGCAGTTCATTTTGTATGTTGTCAGTTTTTGTGTTATTTATTTTCTGTAAGTTTTATCACGTGATATGGCATAAGATTAGTCATCAAAAAATAAATCAATATAACAAAAGCCCTTTTTAGCGTTCACTTCTGGGCACTGGCCTCCCTCAGTACGAGGGGGATCAGGCCATAGTCAACCGCGGTGGCCTAGTGCGTGTTTTGCTAGGTTTTCTATGCACGTTTCCTCACGATGTTTTCCTTCACCGTAAGACAAGTAGTAATCATGATAGAAATGATTCGCACATGAAAATATCAGAGGTGCGAGACCCAGATTTGAACCCGCATCACTGGGTTATCCAAGCGAGCGCGTTACCGCTGGGCTACCGCTGTCTTAGATTAACCTAACTATCTAAATATTTTTTGGTTAATTTAACTCTCTCCCTAATGCTATACCTAAACAAAAATTATTGTACTTGGTACTTACTATAGTGCACTAGTGGTGATAATATTGTGAATTCAGAGTTTCAAAGTTCCCTGTCAATACACAAGATTCCCATAGAGGAACCGTCATGTGGCCAATCGAAATACTACTTTAAACGTTTTTTTCACTAGAATAGAGTGCATTTGCATGGACAACTTTGTTCATTAGGTTGAATATAAAATTTTACAAGCGACAACAACAGATCGATGTGAAACAAAAGATAGTGGCGCTTTCAAAAGCATAATAACGGTTTCGGTTTCGGTTTCGGTCGTAAAAACCAGTTTCGGTCGGACACTATAATAGTTATCATCGACATTTATTACAAGTAAACGAGTAGTTTTATGAGTGAAAATTATTATTCTAGCTAATCATAATGTATTGTTGCACTAGCGATTCACCCTCGCTTCCCTCGGGTTCGTCCCTAGGTACCCCCTTTAGCATACAAACTTTTAATGTCTTACTTATTTTATATTTTGGATTTTGTACAATTCACACAATATCTTTATAAATTGTAGCCTATGTGTTATTCTGATGTATAAGCTATATTATTGTAAAGTTTCATTAAAATCCATTCAGTAGTTTTTACGTGAAAGAGTAACAAACATCCATCCATCCATACTTAAAAACTTTCGTGTTTATATTATTAGTAGGATTTCTGGATGTAGTAGGATGACCGATACATCAACTAAAAACGAAAATAAATCAAATAGCGTAAAATTTTATTACTTTCCACATAATAGTACTCTCATGCCTTGGTTGTGAAAAACGCAAAAAATGATAAACGCAATAATTCAGAAAATTATTTCCCATTATTTTCACGTCGTAAACATGGTATATTTTAATTTGTGCGACAATTTTGCCCGTTACCACCGCCTCATTTTCTTAATTTACTATCTCTTCAACCTCAAATACATGGCGGGCCTCGATGAGCTTTTGACCTTTGGTATTTTGGTAAAGCTGACGATCATTATTGATAGACCGGAAGCTATATTTTAAAACTTTTATCGTATTCAAATTAATATAATTCACGGGATAATTTTGTTTAAATAATTGAAAGCACGATGACAGGTTGTGATAAGTTTCCTTTACTGTCCGCATAGTGTCTCTTTTGTCGATTTAGTGCTGCCACCTATAGTTCATGCACGTTCCCTATTGACGAATATCATAGCCGTGACTATTTTGAGAATAGCCGCTATTTAGCTAGTTATTTGAATAGCTACCCATCTCTAGTGACCATGAACCTACTTATGTATAGTAGGTTCATGCTAGTGACAACCCTGTGCACAGAACACTTTTACTCAGGAGACCCTGTGACAGGCAACTACGGTAGGTAATTATATCGCGGATTGGGCATAAGTTGCCCTACTTCTTCTCTTTATACTATGATTTTACCGCTCTTTTACTGTTTAAGTTCAAAATAATGATATACATATTTTAAGCCGTATGTTACCGTCATAAACACTAATAGAAATAAAAAGAAATCCTGTAAAAGATTTTATTAATATTTCAAACACAATTCACTATGTACAAATTACTTTGTAAAAATATTCATTCTTATCTTATTATTAAGGATTTATTTACTGTTAGAGGCAACACTTACAAAACATAATATAGAAAAAAAAAACAATAATTATGAAAAAATATTTCATTATATTTTAACCAATAAGTACAACATATTAACATTTTTAATTATAATATGTTATGTTTAAAGATTGGAAAAGAGTATAATAAAAATGGAAAAGAAAAGTTATAATTTATTGTAAATAATAAATATAATTCGATTTCAGAATATTATAATTTAAGATTTTTACGAGTACATATTTGATTACTGTTAACATGACTAGTCTCTACGTCGACTTCTCGATATGTTTATTGCATTTTATTCAAGAATTGATTTCAGCATTAAATCATTTCAATGTGTAAAATTATTATGATTATATTATTATTATTATACTAGTGAGATTTTAATAAGAGAATAATGGACACTGATATGCACATGTATTTTAAAACAATAACACTTGAAATTCCACTATTAAAATATGTACCTTTTTGTCTTATTTTGGGGTTAAGACTTATCATCTCAATATACCTACAATATTGATTCCAAACTTTACCCATAACTTATTTGGTTAAAAATGTTTGTGATAAACAATATAGTAACCATTAACACTTTATTGTTATATTGTTCCATTAGACATAAAATTATGCATGATAATGTATCAAAAGCATTATACATATTTAGCAACACAAAAATGGCATTTTCTAAAAAAAATATATTACTTTTTATATTATTATATTAATGGTATGGCGTAATTCGGCACTAACATTTCTAATATAAAAATTTAAACCTTTCCACCATAGTACGAAATTGATTATCGGGGGAATGAAAATAACTAAATGTCAACTATAGAAAAGCTTTAAACGTATAGTACATTTCGCTTTAAGTCGCAAAGGCGAGTTCAAATAAATCAAATGAAGGATTCCGTCAAGTCTGTAAATATATTATGTATATATAATGTATATATATAAATCATGCCTCCCGAAAATATAACCTCGTTAAACGCCCAAACCTATTAATAACTAAACAAAACTACATGTCACATACACCTTAAATCTCAAAGTAGAAAACGTATTACGTGGGATTATTCATATTATATCATTATTAAATAATGAAATAGCGCTGTTTTAATGCAACGAATTAAACCGTATATAAAATCGATTTAAGGAATAGTGACATTTAAAAAAGAATGCGAGGTGTCAATTTGAACGGGAGGCGTGTAGATAAGTTAGCGGCGCGGGCCCCAAGCGGCGGTGGGGGCGGCGGAGGGCGCAGCGGCGCGTGGAGCGCCCGGCATGGTGGGGAACTCATGCGTGGAGGCGGTGTCGGGCGCGCGCTGCTCCCACGGCCCGCCCTTCACCACGAAGCCCGTGGAGGGCGGCTGAGGGGCGCCACTGGCGATCTCCCCAGTCAACACATCACCAAAGTCACCTAGAGATGGTGCTGCCGGCCTTTGGTAGCGGTCTACCACATCTTGTAGCTGCAAACATTACGTAATTAATAATAATTATATTATCAATTTGGGGCAAATTCAAAATCATAGGTAAAGTTACAGTAGGACATGATACATACATATTCCTCTGCCAAATTGAGTAGATGATCTTTGGCGTCTAAAACATTATCTTCGTCGCCAGTAATAACGACAATACTATCGTCCCCTTGCTTGGGGAACCTGATGTCCACCTTGTACTCATCCATAATGCGACGAATGTTCTTGCCTTTTAGACCTATAAGTCTGCGGTGGACGCGGGGATCGATATCTACTTCATCCCTGTACTGATTGTCCTAAAAACAAATAAAGCATAGAATAGAGTAACAATAGTTAATATAGTTAATATTTTATACAAATCAATATATTTCTATTATACAATAGAATTTTAAACTGAACACTTACAAGTTGATGCACGATCGCCATAATGGCGTCTTTGGCCTGCTTTGCCTTATCTTCATAGCCCTGTACTGTGATAATATCATCATCAGGTTCTCCACGCTTTGGCAAGTTGATTTGCACTCCATAATCCGTACGGATTTTGGTGATAACAGAACCGCCCTTACCAATAACCAAAGGATGGTACTCAGGGTCCACTTTGAACTTCAGCTCAAATGATCTTAAACATAAAAAAGAAAAAATTTATAACAAATATTAGAGAGAGACAATAAATTCGTATTTACTAATTAAAAATAGCTAACTTGATAATGCTTTTTTATATTTACCTCAAAATTCTATCTTCCTTTTCTTTCTCCATATCACCAATTTTGTCTACAAGGGCTGTCTTAGCTCTTTCAACATTTGCTGGTGTACCAGTTACCTAAAATATTAGATATTTAGAACATGTGAACATAATGAAAAATATTGAATAATTTAATGTTACACAACACTTTAATTGAATGATAAAATGTATACACTGGTCAATTATACCTTAACAATATCACTGTTGTCGTCGTTAGGTGGCATGAGAATATGAACATCATAGGTTTGCATCAGTTCTCTTCTCTTTTGACCAGCCAAAAGTCTATGAAGATCATTTGGTACTTCAACATCTATCGTAATGGGCACCTTTAATAAACAAACAATTATATTTCTTATATATGTATATTTTATACTATAAAAATATATCATATTTTTATAATAAAAAATTAAAATGTAATAAAATAATTAAAATTAATAATAAAAAATTAAAAAAAGTAAAAGTTAAATTATGCATATTTCAAACCTGTTCAAGCAGAGCTTTCTTTGCCGCCTCACAGTTTTCGGGACGGCCTGTTATCCTGATAATATCATTGGCATTTGGTTCTGAGTTATCCTCATTTTTCAATGGAATGTCTGCGCCTTCGGTAAGATCTCGTTCGGGGAACTTGATTTGCACATCAAACTCAGCAGTGATATCTTTCACTTTGGCGCCACGAGCTCCCATTACTGTGCGGTGATGTTTTTGCGGAATGATACATTCTATTGTAACCTACATGAAATATTATGTTAATTAATGTGCTGGTTCGGTAAGTTAAACAAGACAAGAATTTTATTTATTGTATTTAAAGTAAACTGTAATTACATAGGTTAAACTTAATATAAGAGCAATTGAGGGACACGTGAAGTAGCTACCATTGACGTCGACTAAATACTCATTATTATATTAACAACATGATATACATATAAATATGTATATATCTGTAGCTATGTACAACCCTAAGCGCCTTATATAAATATCTTATACCAACTTAAAACATTAAACTGGTAAAACAAAAAAATATTCAAACCTTGGCCTCTAAGTCTTCGATGATTTCATTGATCCGTGCCTTGGCTGCCTCGATGCACTCCTTGGGTCCCTTGAGCACGACGCGGTCGCTGCTGATGCCCTGGCGCGGGAAGGAGATCTGCACGCCGCCGCAGTCCTCCGCGATGCGGCGCAGCACCTCGCCGCGGCGCGCCACAAAGTGCCGGTGGTGGCGCGGGTCTACTGGCATCTCGCCCTCCGACACGTTGCTGATCTCTGCCACCGCCGCTTCCAATTGTTTGCGAGCCGCCTCCACTTGCTCTTCTCGCCCTATTCATAATGGACTAGTATTATAAATGTAAGTTTGAATGTGGGTGCTACTCCTTTCCTTTTAAACTGCTGCACGAATGCTAATAAAATTTAGTACACAGATAATTTATGAATCATAAAAATTTACGTACCAATAATGAAAATAGCTTCTTTATCCTCATCTTTTTCAGTGGGGAATATAATACGTGCCCCGGTCTGCTCCCGAATCTTTTTAATGTTAGCACCACTCTTGCCGATCAAGAACTTGTGATGTTCTGGCTTAGCTCGCACTTGAGCCGTGTGGGAAGTCAGCTCGCGTTCAGACGCATGCGCCAAAAGTTGCTGCTTGGCTTTTTCTACATCATCAATAGGCCCTTTAATCACGACCTTGTCACTGGCGCTGTCTGCGTGCGGGAACTTAATAAGTACGCCGCCGCATTCCTCCATTATGGAATGGATGAGCTTACCGCCGGCGCCAATCAACGAGTTGTAGTACTTAGGCGAAATAGTGACTTCTTCAGTCACGATATTGGCCTTTTCATTATGAATTTGCTGTATCCTTTTAACAGCCTCCTCTACATTTTCACGTTTGCCTCGCACAGTAATGACGTCACTATCGTCACCCTCTGCGGGAAGATCAATAGCAGTCTGAGTTTCATCTCGAATTTTTCGTAAATTAACGCCACCCTTGCCGATGATAAATTTATGGAACTGCTTGAATATTGGCACTTCCTGTACATAAGAGGACTCTGCTATCTCTTTCATTAATTTATGGAGGTACTTCTCACATTTTTCAATGTCCTCTTGAGGACCTCTTAGTTTAATCGGACTTCTCTTTTGACCTTGGTCTGGCAACGATATAAGTACACGGTCGAATTTTTCACGAATTTCCTTAATTTTATCTCCTCGAACTCCAATCAAAGATTTAATATATCTATGATCGACAAATACCTCTTTTGTCCTTTCATTTTCAAGTTTCATTACCATCTCTCTTAATTCCCTTTCAGCATCAGCAACACCTTGGTGGCTGCCTTCAATGCGAATCACATTGTTTCCCTCACTTTCAATAATATTAATAACTACACCAGTCTCATCTTTCAGTCTGTTAACTGTAAAAAACATTATAAAATGTTATTATTTTTTATAATTATATGAAGTACAATTTTATAATGCTATCCAAAGACTAGAGTTGTTTTCTACTTACTGTTTGTTCCATTTTTGCCAATAATGTGCTTAAAGAATTTAGGGTCAACAGTGAGTTCTACATAAGTGAGAGTTGCAAGCAAATTCTTGACAAAGTTATCCAATTCAACTTGTGCACGCTCAACTTCTTCTGGCGGTCCATCTATTTTAACCTTATCCTCTGAGTGTGTTATATCTACATGTACCTGAGATTACCAACATAAATATGGAAATTATTAAATTCATAGGTGTGTCATATAAACATGTAGTGATATTTTTATTAAAGTTACCTTTGAGAAATCTTGAGTAATCTTCTTAATATTAGAACCATTCTTTCCAATAATGTACTTATGTATCCATGTGGGAGCGTCAACAGTAGCAGTTTTAACAGAGTTTGCTTTTTCACACACCTTGGACAAGGCTATAAAAATATTTAAAATTTTATGTCTTTATAATGTACTAGCAACTAGCCCTCGCCCTGCTTGGGTTCATCCCTAGATATGTTTTAACAGTTGATACTAACTGGTAAAACATTGGAAATCTATACAGATTTCTCCATTTTCTTGCATGCAGAATAAATATCCTATATATTGATCAGACAATGATGGCTGGCATCATCATAGCCACATTTCATCAAACTGTTTAATGGTTTTCTCACAATACAGCTACAGACAGACAAAAAGTCTACAAACTTATATAGGCCTCCTACGCATTATGCGGTTAACCGGAATGCGGTCAACCGTCCGGCTAACCGCAGGGAGCGGGGTTAGCCGGGTGATGGCTATCGGCAACCGAACCGGAACGTGCGGTTGAGAAACCATCGTGGTTTGCGGTTCGATAGGTTCATTTCCAAGATGGACGTCAAAGAAGTCAAGGCCATTTATTATATTTACTCGTGTTATATTAAAAAAAAGAAACAAAGAAAAAGGTACGGATGCATCCTTATTTGCGAACACGCGATGAGAGCAAGTATTTTAATTTTTTTTAAATGCGCGAGCGTCAGTGTTCATGTGCACCGTCAATGGCGGGCAACCTCTAAGTAGCATTATACGCGTAGTGTGGCTAGCCGTCGGTCGGGCCGCGGCGCTCAGAGCGACCGGAACGGTCGGCGGGCAGCAACATCACAGTATGTATAAAAACTACTTTCTCATAAAAAAAATAAATAAAAATATTTTATTTACTTTCTCATACATATTTTTTATTGCAGACAACCAACCGGCTGACCCCATTCCGGCTAACCGTATAGTGCGTAGGTAGCGTTAATATACCTATATAGAGTATACAAAAAATATATACATATATGAAATATGAAATATTTTATAAAAGTACATACCAAGGCCAATTTTATTATGTGGTCCATGCAATGTGATAGTTCCAGTAGGGGAGTCAGGTGGGGGCATTTCAACAGATACACCAGTTTCTTTCAAAATTTCTTGAATCGTTGTTCCTCTAGCACCAATAACATACTTGTGTTGAGACTTAGGAACCTCAACACGGACAGTAGAACACTTCTTTGCCTGTTAAACCAAATACAAAATGGTGTAACAATTATAATATGTATTCTATACAATCACTTCTAAATGACTTAAGTAATATTTATGATTTATGATAGTGTAAATATTTGTTAATTTACCATTTCTTCATAAATTTGTTCAACTTGAGCCTTTGCTGCCAGTACGCCATTCTTCTCGCCTGCAATTACGATCTCATCGCTCTGAGTGGAGGCGGGGGGGATATGGATGCGAACGCCAGTCTCCGCGCTGAGCGCTGCAGCGCGCTCTCCGAACGGCCCTTGGATGAACGGATGATAGATCTTCGGCACCGTTATACGTTCCAATGCCTTACGAGACTAAAAAATATAATGTTATATGATCATAGTTTCAGCTAGAATTAAGAGATTTGTTACATTATAAAAACATTTTGCACTTTCATACCTGTTCTTCAGAGCAGACTCTTATTTCATGTTCAGCTTTTTCAATGCCCTCCTTTGTTCCAGTGATAGTAATTGTTTCACTGTTATCGGCTATACTAGGAACACTAATCTTTGTGGCTGTTACCTTCTCCAATTCTTTTAGCTTTTGCCCTTGTTTTCCCAAAATCCAACGGTGATGCTCTTTAGGAATCGCAATTTGTTTACTTGCCTAAAAATTTATTTTTTAAATTATACCTTGAAATTATATTTTTTAAATTAAATTAATAGAAAATATGCATTATTTTTAAATTAATTACCTGTTGTTGAAAATGAGTCAATATAAGTCTTCTAGCATCAAGGACTGCACTGTGTTTCCCAGTAATAAGAAAAGTTAAGCTTCCATCCTTGCTAGTGGATATTTCAATATGGGCTCCAGTATCTTTGGTGATAGATTGACAAGTTCTTAAGGATTCACCTTCACCAAAAGTATTTGCGTTATCCAGTTTTCTCTCTTCATATGGCACATGGAAAACCTATAACATAAACAAAATCATAAGTCATAAAAGTTCTCCAAGCATTATCAATGCCTACATATAAGAATGAAATTCAGTTTGATTTATGTCAGCATTTAATAGAAGAAATAATAAATATAAATATAAAAATCAAGCCTTTTATTCAAAACATTAACACTTATATTTATAAAACACTTTTATTATATTTTAAAAATAGGCACATTTATTTTTAAAAGTAAAGCCACCTAGTTACAATAAAATAATCATTAATATAAAATAGTGTATAAGTACATGGTCAGTTTTTATCAGTATAGGTTATATAATTGTGTGATAACAAAGCAATATTAATATTTTTTATCAGTATTGATACCTGGGTATGCAGTGAAGAGCCAACACGCAGTTTATTGTTCACTTGTTGGATGTTGCGTTGCAGAGGTGGTTGAGTAGCATGTGGCAATGCAGGAAACAGGTCATCATAAGTATATGAATTGCTATTATCATATCCAACATTATTCATTTCTTCAGAATGCACGGGTATTTCAGAGTGTACAGGAATCATATCTCCAACCATCATGGATTGCTGATGCATCATTTTTTGTCCCCTCCAGCAGTCCTTGTCCGCGCCAAGTCGTTACAGTACTACATTTGTAAAAAGGTCAAATTCAATACAATATTTAATAAGATTACATCATTTATTTGTACAATTGTTTAAAGAATATAATTTTGCTTTAGTAAAGCTGCTCATTGTTCACATTAAAAGTATTGAATTGAATGACAATTACATGTAATAGTATGAAATAAAGGGTTATAGCAAGCTATTAGTTAAAAAAAATAGAATCCTTTGAATTGGTTTTTTTTGTGGTATTCTTCTATATTATATTATAATATTGAGTTGCTAGGATCTTTAATTATGTACTAATTAACTACATATAGTAAACAAGAAAAAAAAATCACTTTATTGTTATTTGTTAGCAATAAATTACTTGTAAATTAATTGATTACAGACATTAACAATTGTATATCTACAAAATTAACCTTTACCTTTTTCAATACATTGACATCAGCCCTTTTTTAACGTCCCACTGCTGGGCACGGGCCTCCCTCAGTACAAGGGGGATCAGGCCATAGGCCACCGCGCTGGCCCAGTGCGTGTTGGCAGACTTCACATGTCTTACGACAACTTGCTAGGTTTTCTCAGACATGCAGGTTTCCTCACGATGTTTTCCTTCACCGTAAGGCAAGTGGTAATCATGATAGAAATGATTCGCACATGAAAATATCAGAGGTGCGAGACCCGGATTTGAACCCGCATCACTCAGTTATACAAGCGAGCGTGTTACCGCTGGGCTACCACTGCCTTTCAATACATGCTTTGGTTAAATGGGGTTGCTTTAGAAGTCGGCCACACGATTTTGGTGTTTTGGGGGGGTGGGGGAGGAAGGGGGGGGGTGTTAGCTACCCGATGGTACCACTCCCGCGGCGCGGAGATCCTTATTTTTTTTTTTATGAATTTTTTAATTTCGTGTTTTTGTATGCGTATAACGGAACGTTTTTCCAAGTAAAAATGGTTTGGTAAGTAAAATGGAACGTAATTATAAGTGAAAAACATTATAAATTTGAAAATAAATAACACACAAAATAAATTTCTACTCAATACAAATAAAATTCAAATTAGAATTAAAAATATTAAAGTCGGTTATTTTTGTGGTCATGTTCTAACCTAACCTAACCAATCTGACCTAGTGCTTAGCTGAAAGTCGGTTATTTTTGTGGTCATGTTCTAACCTAACCTAACCAATCTGACCTAGTGTTTAGCTGAAAGTCGGTTATTTTTGTGGTCATGTTCTAACCTAACCTAACCAATCTGACCTAGTGTTTAGCTGAAAGTCGATTATTTTTGTGGTCATGTTCTAACCTAACCTAACCAATCTGACCTAGTGTTTTAAGCTGAAAGTCGGTTATTTTTGTGGTCATGTTCTAACCTAACCTAACCAATCTGACCTAGTGCTTAGCTGAAAGTCGGTTATTTTTGTGGTCATGTTCTAACCTAACCTAACCAATCTGACCTAGTGTTTAGATGAAAGTCGGTTATGTTTGTGGTCATGTTCTAACCTAACCTAACAAATCTGGCCTAGTTATGCTTATGGTACTCGACTAATTCTAATTTGAATTTTATTTGTATTGAGTAGAAATTTATTTTGTGTGTTATTTATTTTCAAATTTATAATGTTTTTCACTTATAATTACGTTCCATTTTACTTACCAAACCATTTTTACTTGGAAAAACGTTCCGTTATACGCATACAAAAACACGAAATTAAAAAATTCATAAAAAAAATAAGGATTTCCGCGCCGCGGGAGTGGTACCATCGGGTAGCTAACACCCCCCTCTTCACCCCCCACCCCCCCAAAACACCAAAATCGTGTGGCCGACTTCTAAAGCCAACCCGGTTAAATTACTATCTATCATATAATTTATGCAAAGTATTTTTAGTGTTTTAATTATTATCACGACTACAATCCTGGAATCACGAGACAAATATGTTTAACCGCTAATTATAGTATGATGTAAAACTTATTTTTATTTAGCATCAATACCATACAAGAGTTCCGAAACACTTCTAGTTCTACTTGATATAGGTATATTTCTAAAGTAGTTTTTATAAATATACAAGTAAGATGCGAAAGTCATGTGGATAAAAATTTCAACTATATTTTGACAAAATTACTTTAGGATCTTTTATCGTAAAATTATAACGTAAATTTAAATATAGAATTAGATATTTTTGTTATTATATGTAATATACAGATATTTTTTTAAGGTTCGGCATTCCGGATTTTGATAATACGTGTCACCTTCTTCCAACACATTTGACGTGGAACTAGTCTTCATACAATATAGTAATACATACCTTATGTACTGTAGCTAATCAACCTGATATATTATCGTAGAGACGCCAGGATCGATTTTTCTTTCTCCTATCAAGAAATAATCATTTTATTAATAATCATAAATTAATAAAAAGAAAACAAAATTTTATTTTTCCCACTCACGTACCCAGTGCTACCGCAAGCAAGGAGAATAAAAAGCACAGAATACAGATACTGAATAGTGAATACTGATTAGTGATTGTGATTACTGTCCATAGAGTATATTGCTACCATAGAGTATATTGCTACATATATGACGGCGCACTCAGTGCGCCATCTGGAGATGTTGGGTAAGCTTATCGGATAAGAGTGTGAAATCAAGCTTTGACAGCGCACTCTTGTAAAGCGTCGAAGCGATGGTAGCAAGGTGATACAAACTGGCATGTTTTAAAAAGAAATTAAATTAGAGAACTATTTGAAAGAAAAAAAGGGGAATGTCAGATTTGGACCGCCGATGCACCACGTATCATCGACGAATTACTTATATCCGAATAATGGAAACATTATTGATAATATAATGTTTTAATGTGTTTACGTTGTACTTAGTTATGAGTGTGTTAAGTTAAATTTAGTAATTTATGCACTGTGTTTCCCAAAAGACACTAACGATCACGCCCACATCTACGACCTACTTCTGATATTAGCCGTCCTGCGCTTATATCAGAAGTGGGATAGAAGAACCCAAAGAGTATAGATATGGAAGAACCTTACTACGTAACAATGAAACCGGTTGATGTTCAGACGAAGGTTTTAAATGATATGAAGGCTTTAGTGAGAGGATTTAGGATGTCACGGGCAGAGAGCTACAAGCACTACAATTTTAAGTTAGAGCTAGAAGAAAATCTGCGGCTAAGGTCGTGGTTCGATTATAGGATTTGATTAGAAGAATAACTAAGTCTGAGTTACCTGAAGACGTGATAACTGAATTAGTTTAGTACTATGTTATAAAGGTAGCACGATGAGAACTAACCACATATTATGACGTTATTACTAGAGTACTAATGTTACGAAATCTTATCGCTACAAAGTTCGACATCAACATTCTTATTGTAAGAAGCCTCGGACAAGGTATGAGATGAGATTTGCTGGAACATTTCATTGGTGTGGCATGAACAGAAACCACTGGTCAAAATAGATTGGTTGTAAAAAAAGGCGTTATGAAATAATACGACCGAGTAGTTTAATTCGTAATCAAGGTATGATAACAAATGTTATGTGTCTTACATGTGACAAACGGCCAAGAGAATAGATGCTGGTGCTGCGAGGTAGGAGATCAATAGGTGTGAATGGCGAACGTGGAGAGTTACTTTAGAAATATCATTCGGTGAGCAAATTCTTTGTCTATTTTATAGTAAATCTGTCTATTCCCTTTTAAAAGAGATTTGCGTGTAAACGTTTAATTTAATATCTCACTGATGTTGGAAGTAATAAAGTTAAATGCACTACTCAGATTCTAAATACAATTAAAATTACAAATACTGTGAAAAGCTTGCTTGCATGTCTGATAATGTAATTTCTAACCAAGTAAAAAAAAAGCAAGTGGCAATATTATACGGCTACTTATTTGCTTCGGCGGTGTTGCAGCTAGCCTATTACGATTGTATATCGGGAAGTCCTGGGTTCGAGTCCCGGGTCAGGCTTCGATAATCTTATATTTGATATTAGAATAACGACTAACTTTTGCGAAGCTTAAAAAAAATAACATGTCCTCGAATGATATAGAGTTAAATAAAGAGGATAAATCAATTCTTCTAAACTTACTAAGTAAATATTAAAATTACGGAATACCTAGTAGAAAGGTTATTATAGACAAGTTAGATAATAATAATTTGGTAAATCATTAATTTGTAAATAATAATAAATATGGAACGAACTGAATAATATTTAGTTAGCACTTTACAATAAAAAAATCGGCTGTTATTAATTACGCGCGGAATAATTGCTACTCGAGCGCATTACTCGGGAATTTTTAAGGATTTAATAAAATATAACGTTTTTTGATATCAGTAATATGCAATACGGTTTAGTAATTTTCCAAAGGACTTTATGCCTTTTTTTATTATATTACAAATAGCGAGTGGAATCAAACTGTTATTTCTTCTCTATTTAAAAGTGTTAGTTATATGTTTGAGCCTATATCTCTCTGATAGAAGAAATTTATAACGACATTAGCACACAATTTTGTAGCCCTGCAGGTGTGAGTGAACCGTTTCTAGTGAGTGGTTTTAAGTGCATCAGACATCCGTTTGAGCCCGAATTTAATAATGGACTACCATATAACCTGAAGATTCCACAAGGTATATCCATGGAATATTCTATATGCGTAAGACATTGTATTGATAGAGCAAAGTAATTCAGAACTCCAGCAAAGCTTTCAGTGTGGATGACGGAGATTGAAAGATACGGTTTACATATCAGTCACACGAAAACAATACATGGAGTGTGACTTGGTAGGATCTGCGGAGGTAGGTTGTGACATCAATATCAAGGGCACTGTTACACCAAAGGTGTCCGGTTTCCGATACCTTGGATCAATACTAAATGTTGACTCTCGCATTGATGATGAAGTGAATCACAGAGTTAGTCTGAGGTGATTGAAGTGGAGATCTCTGTCTGGTATTCTGTACCCTGTGTGACCCTAAAATACCTACCAAAACCAAAAGCAAGTGATACAAGACAGTTGTGAGACCTACCATGTTGTATGGCTCTGAACTGGAACTGGGCAACTTTGGAAAAGTATGAACTACAACTGCATACAGTGAAGATGAAGATGCTCCGCTGGGCAAGCGTCGTGACGCCTCTAGATAGAGTGCAAAACGAATATGTGAAGGGATCCTTCAACGTGTCCCCGGTAACAGAGGAACTCAGAGAGGGCAAGCCCAGGTGGACCGACCATGTGATGAGGCGGAACTGCTCTGTAAAAAAAGTGCTAAAAATTGGTACCAGAAAAGAGGTAGAGGCAGACTAACAGCCTCGTGGCATGATAGTGTAGATGCACAAGAAGGCCCGACCGCAAGTAAAGTCGGGAATGAGGTAGAATGAACCGTAAGTACCGCAGAGAAACGATGATTTGCTTACAAGCTACTACCAACAATGATAAGGAAACCGTGACGGCGACTAAAGATTATGAAGAATTGTGGTCGAAGAGTGCAAACTTTACATACAAGTATACACTACGAGATTGAAATCAACACTGAGAATTGAAATTGTTCGTGATAATTTCGTGGTTACAAAATGATTGGTAGTAGACTCATGACGTTCAGTAAAAAATTGTAATAGTTTCATGCTGAATAAAATATTTTAAATTTGAATTTGAATTTGAATTTAGAGGTCGGTGTCGTCCGGTCCACGCCTTTGTACGAGGCTGGTCGAAGGGACACATCTGCCCGATTTGTGTTTTAGTGGTGGAGCTGGTCGAAGGGACAGTGTCGTCCGGTCTATGCCCATGTTTTGGGATAGTCGAAGGGACACACTCGTCCGGTCCACGCTCATGGTTTGGAGCTGGTCGAAGGGACAGTGTCGTCCGGTCTATGCCCATGTTTTGGGATAGTCGAAGGGACACACTCGTCCGGTCCACGCTCATGGTTTCGAGCTGGTCGAAGGGACAGTGTCGTCCGGTCTATGCCCATGTTTTGGGATAGTCGAAGGGACACACTCGTCCGGTCCACGCTCACGGTTTGGAGGTGGTCGAAGGGACAGTGTCGTCCGGTCTATGCCCATGTTTTGGGATAGTCGAAGGGACACACTCGTCCGGTCCACGCTCACGGTTTGGAGGTGGTCGAAGGGACAGTGTCGTCCGGTCTATGCCCATGTTTTGGGATAGTCGAAGGGACACACTCGTCCGGTCCACGCTCACGGTTTGGAGGTGGTCGAAGGGACAGTGTCGTCCGGTCTATGCCCACGTTTTGGGATAGTCGAAGGGACACACTCGTCCGGTCCACGCTCACGGTTTGGAAAGATGTCATCCGGTCCATAAGTTGAGATGGTCGAAGGGATACATGCTTTCATAATAAATTTGTATTTACGTACGGTACGAATATAACGGAGAGTTAGATTGTTCCTCAGTGACAGGATGGGCGAGCGTCGTTCCTGCTTTTGCAATGGCTTCAATAAATGATCGCCCGAGGACGGTCGAATGTCAGTCCGGCCGTGACGGCGCACTCAGTGCGCCATCTGGAGATGTTGGGTAAGCTTATCGGATAAGAGTGTGAAATCAAGCTTTGACAGCGCACTCTTGTAAAGCGTCGAAGCGATGGTAGCAAGGTGATACAAACTGGCATGTTTTAAAAAGAAATTAAATTAGAGAACTATTTGAAAGAAAAAAAGGGGAATGTCAGATTTGGACCGCCGATGCACCACGTATCATCGACGAATTACTTATATCCGAATAATGGAAACATTATTGATAATATAATGTTTTAATGTGTTTACGTTGTACTTAGTTATGAGTGTGTTAAGTTAAATTTAGTAATTTATGCACTGTGTTTCCCAAAAGACACTAACGATCACGCCCACATCTACGACCTACTTCTGATATTAGCCGTCCTGCGCTTATATATATAAAATTGCTACATATATAATTACTGTCTACTGTCGTCTGTCTAGTGTCTACTGACCATAGAGTATATTGCTACATATATAAACTACTGACCAAAGAGTAAATATATATACTGACCCAGTATATTCTATACTCTTTGATACTGACTCTACCACTGACCTCTATGATACCACTGGACTGGCTGTTGTCAACGTGCTCTTGTGGCTGCTTGATATTCGCCATTTTGGCGCTGTCCGCCGCTGTCGGACGTAGCGAGAGTTTGTGGTACTAAAACTAATGATGTCGATATAAAGATTTTTATTTTTATTAATCAATAACCGTATCATCATAATTACTACTTATGTTATATTAACAACGAAAATGCAAAATTTGCGATTTTGAGAAGTTTGTGTACTTTACAGTACACAAACTTCTCGCTGTCATTTGCAATATACGTCAAAATTAGTTCTCGGGACTCTCGCTAGTGGCGCTTCAAATGGACACAAAAAAATTGCTGTCAAACGCTTGGAACAGCCAGTCCAGCCCCTCTAGACAAGTGGCAAAACGCTAGTAGAATAGAATAATCAATGTATGGGATTGACATAAGCTTACGACTAGTGATTAGATTCAACTATGGGTAGAAATAAGGAGAACCATCTCATATGGGGGGAAAGTTGAAAAAGTGTCCAGCTGTATACTGAAAATAAAGTTTTCATTACCTACCAGAATAGCGCTGGCGTTCGAATAGTTTCAATATGAACATAGCTGTTATAAATGGAGTGAAGTTTGCTGAGTTCAAATATTTAAATTTTTTAATGACTCAAGTAGTTAGTAAAATGCTAGTATACAAAACCTCAACTATTTACGTAGTCTAAAAAATGTTTTAGTAAATATAAACAAAATACTGCAGCGAGAAAGCGTAATTTTTTTCTAATCACGTTTGGCGCTTTCTTTAAAATTTATCGACTGCTACTGCAGCGCCACTCTTACTGGACGCGTTTTTACGGACACTTTTTCGTACACGAGATGGTCCTCCTTAGGCGTTAGCGTTTATCGAAATAGAATCGGTACGGAGCGTTTGCCATTTGTCTAGAGGGGCAGTGGTATTATCCGCTGGGTGCGTGATTCTAGCGCCATCTAACGATACAACTCACGGTGGCTCTTTTGAGAAAATATACATGTATTGTATGCCAAATAGCTATTGAAAAAATAAAATAAACTTGAAAAAAAAATTTTCAATGTTAAATGTAATATATTACACAGAGTGTACATTAAATTAATTTTTTTTCCGTGGGTCAGCTGAAAACAGTTAGTAAAATAAATACAACAACTAAAACAAGTCTCAATAAGTGAATTAGGTTGGCCCAATTTTTTTTGATTTACGGATTTTTTTTTATTTTTAATTATTTGTTCGTCGTTTGTTCGTTAATGTTCGAATGTAGAAATTGTTTGTACGTCTTTTATTTATTTATAATTAATTAAGCAAGTGTTCACCCTTAAGTTGGCCCCCTTTACTAGATATCTTTATTTTTATCGCTCAGATTAATTAATTTTGATCAATTATCGTTGGTTCGACGACTATTGGTGATTGTTCGATCATAAAAACAATTAAATTCCCAATTATGTATTAATTATTTTATATCTAATAAGCAAACCATCACTTCATTGTCTGGCAACCGGAAACTTATAAAATTTACAATTACTATTTCTACTCGTATTTTTGCAATCGACTACACAACAACTCTGAGGACCCATTTTATTTTATTTATTTAATTTAACTGACACACGTGTTATTTTTATGGTCATAAATAATAAAGAGCCACTCGTAGTTCTGTTTTGGTCCGCAGCGGGCGCTGACATCACTTTTGTTTCCCCCACCATGCCTTACGCACCCAGCGGATAGAGGTCAGTGGACTCTACTGAATGAAGAGTGAACCTGAACGTTGCATGTTATAGATATAGACTATAAATAATAATATGAATTATAATTATGTATGAAAAAATATATCTTTATTCCAGATAAAGAAAACTAAAGAAAACAATATCGTTAATACCTTTCATAGAACTTTTCAAAAAGAATATTTTCAAACACGAATTGAAACAAACTGAAGGACGGTTTTAATTTATTAGTAGATCTAAATCTAAGCAAATTATTTATGACGACTAATATTCGTGTCTCGCTGGGGATATTCATTTGTTGAGCACGAATGTTTGTACTCCAGTTATGGGTGTTTATATTTATAATATGTGTGTACTTAAGATTTATATATGTGTAGTATATCTATTTGGTATCCGTAACTTAAGCCTTGTAGCTTACCATGGAACTAGATGGCATTGTTGTAATAATATCCAAACATAAATTTAATTTCTTTTATATACAATACATACATACGTATTCGGTATTTCGCGTAAACTAATTAAGATTTTTTTAATCTAAAAGATTCAATAGGATAAGAAAATTCCCTCATAGAAACTCCCAATTTCTGGTACTACAGAGCCAATATTTATAATTTTACCAGAGAGATGAAGAACGGCCGAAAGCGGGTGCTCTGACATGAACAAGCCAGAAAAAAACGTTGGGTTGGCTATTATTTACCTGGACGAACTACTGGGTTGGCAGGTATAAACAGGTATGTCGTACCAGTTACTTTCACATGATTGGATAATAGAAAAAAATATATATCAACATAAGCGTTGTTTTATGGCGAACACGTTGATATGGAGTTGGCTACAAAAAATTCGGACCTGATAGAGGTTTGCGAATTTTAAAGATTTAAATTTCAACGGGTGGAAATGTGAGATGTACATGCACATGTACGTAAACTTACGTGTACGTAAACTATGGAGGGTAGAGGTACCTCTACTACTCTCCATATAGTAAACAGTGTTATTTTTTTATCTAAATAACTTTGTAATGTATATGGCCTTCTCATAAATACAATAAATAAATGTAACCCGTATAAAATTCAAAGTGTGTTTAGCTAATGATCATCAGTCAGTCATGGATGTTAATATTTATAATATGTATGTATTTAAAATTTATATGTGTAGTATATCAACTTTCTGGTATCCGTAACACAAGCACGTAACGTAGCTTACCACGGAACTAGAGTGCGCTGTAATAATGTCCCAACATATTTATTTATTTATTAATATTATATTGCAATTTGCATCGAAATACATGTTATTCTGTATCGTTGTGATAAAAAATGGCTAAATTTTTTTTCTGTATGGCTCGGACGATTCTTTAAGTGATTTTACTGATAAAACTTTTAAAAATTGTGCGTTAAATCTAGCTTTTCGTAAAAAAATTAAATATCATGAAGTTGAATTAAGAGCCATATTACATCTATCATGTGATTTTTGCGTTAGATGGACAATTTTGGGACCTTGAGGCTTGATCTCAGAAACAAAAATACATCAACAATTTTGACTTATTGAATAGTATAAAATAGCTCTTGGCATAGGTCGTAGCGGCCTCGCTTATTGTAAATTTTTGATTACTTTTTAATTAAACCCAAAATTGTAGAGACAGATTTTCATAAAATGCGCGAAGGCACTTTTTTGAGCATCTGGATTGAACTACTGTTCTAAACAAATGAATTAAAAAAATAAGAATGATATCTCTTATATAGTCGTAAAGGTCGTAGCGGCCTCTGAATTTTGAAATATCATTGAATTAATATGGAAAAAAAATCTTATTCTAAACCAAAAAGCTTCGAAATTCGCTTTAAGTTAAAAACGTGAATTTCTCCTGTCTACGATAATATTATGGGGCAAAATTTGTACCAGAATAATAGTCACATCATGAGGAATAAATATTTAATATTTTTTAAGCATGAATTTATTATAATATTTCAATAAAAACGATAAATATAACTGCAAAATTACTACAAAATGCTACGCACCGGCCGTCTGACCTCAGTACTGCGCATAGAATATATTGCTACATATTATATAAAGTACTGCGCAAGCGCTCCTCGGCGTCGGACCTGTCATGATTTTTTTCGCGCCAACATACTAGATTCATGGCACTGTATGTATTTGCGGGTTTATCAATAATGAATTACTCTATAGAAATACAAAAAAATATACAAAACTTGGAAAAAAGTATCAAAATCGCTCGGTTTATCGTAGTTTCAACACATTATTGTGCAGGTGTCTGGACGCTTCAATATACCTAATCACGCAGAGTGCAGATTTGTAATAGGGCTCATAATAGTGATTCTTTCAATTATTATCTAATATAATTCGAAATAGCACAATTTTAACGTTAATTGAATCCCGAAGAAAATTAGACAAAAAAATATTATTGATGTAAGTAAAGTTTTTCATAACAATGAAATTTCAAACATTAACAATATAATATAAAAAATTGCTTCTAGAAACATGTTAATATTTCAATAGCTGACGAAGACACAGAATGTCTAGATTTTAGTGTCCATTCTAGTAAAACGGTTAGTGAGGGTGAAGAAAGTAATATTGATGCATTATAAAGATGTTAAATTGTTTAGTATTTTTGTATTATATGAAATATATTAGATTGTTATGTACTTCATTAATTATTTTGTTTGCAATTCAAATGTCAGTTGCTCCAAAATAACGCGTACTGCTTACTATATGGAGGGTAGTAGAGGTACCTCTACTCTCCATAGTTTACGTACACGTAAGTTTACGTACATGTGTGCACTTTCTTATATTTAGGGTCCCATCTCGCATTTCCACGCATTGAAATTTAAATCTTTAAAATTCGCAAACCTCTATTAGGACCGAATGTTTTTGTAGCCAACTCTATATCAACGTGTTCGCCATAAAACAACGCTTATGTTGATATAATTTTTTTTCTATTATCCAATCATGTGAAAGTAACTGGTACGACATACCTGTTTATACCTGCCAACCCAGTAGTTCGTCCAGGTAAATAATAGTCAACCCAACGTCGGCATATTCTATATGTTTTTTACTTTCAAGTCAGTATAAAATTTTCTTATTATCTTGATGTTGCAACATTCAATGAAAAATCATTTTTAAAAAAATTATTAAAAATATTCTGTCCAGGATTTTTTTAGCCAACCCATTTTTATTATATTTTCTAATATACTAAATTTATTATAAAATAAGTTTTATTCTATTATCAGCTCGGTGAAGGTCGATGTAGGCTCGGATCTTTTACTAGATATAAAAAACATCATATAAGCAAAAACAGATTTTTAATTTCAAATTAACAGCTTTTCACTAAATGTACTTAGTTTAAAAACTTAGAAGTTACTAACTTAAATTTTAGAAATTTTATTTATTTCAACTGATTTTTGTGCCACAAGTTTTAAATTCGGCAGGCACGGACACTGACCTCTAAAATACCACTGGACTGGCTGTTCCAAGCGTTTGACAGCTATTTTTTTGTCCCGAGAACTAATTTTGACGTATATTGCAAAAGACAGCGAGAAGTGTTTGTTTACTGTAAAGTAATTTCGCATTTTCGTTGTTAATAAAACATAAGTAGTAATTATGATGATACGGTTATTGATTAATAAAAATAAAAATCACTATATCGACATCATTAGTTTTAGTACCACAAACTCTCGCTACGTCCGACAGCGGCGACAGCAGCCACAAAAGCACGTTGACAACAGCCAGTCCAGTGGTATTATTATATAGAGGTCAGTGGGCACGGAGCAGCTAAGGACGAACCCACAGACATATAATATATAGTAATTATATGTCTGTGGACGAACCCAAGCGAAGCGAGGGTAAGTCGCTCGATTTATGAAATAAAATTAATCAGGAGTTTACTGGATGGATGAATGAAAAATTAAAATTCGAATCCGCCGCAAAATTAAATGATCACAGTTTTTCAATTAGTTATACAAAAGTCGATTAATGCGCAATATCCATAGTCATCCATAGAGACTAGAGACCTATCAATCGTGGATGATAATAAACATGCAGTGTACACTGCACTCAATAGTGATCTGTGATGTTCTGTGGCCCTTATTTATCTGTATTTTGTGTATTTATTTTATCTATACTCTAATACTCTATAGCTATACTCTTATTTAATATGTAGCAATATACTCTATGCCACACAGAACACTAGTCAAAGAGTATAGATAATATACTGACACTAGTACTTTAGTCTCCTTAATCTGTGCTAGTACCCCAGTATATTATCTATACTCTTTGGCTAGTACTCTATGCCATCTCTATGCTCTTATTTGATGGTGTGGTTACATATTTTAGATATAAGAATTATAACAATTTGTCGAGTTTAAATTTGAAAATAAGTCTGAAATAAGTTTCTTTTTGAGTAAATGTAATTCATGCAATGGATAAAATACCCAGAACTCACGAAGGTAATCAATAGACACTTCTTTTCAGAATATACGGATATTGTTATGTTCAGCCATGATACGTTTTCATGAGCGTTTCTAATATTCACCCATTATTCCTTTTTATACCAATTTGATCGAAAATTTTTAAATTTAGTTGTTCTCTTCCTTATTCGCAGGCTAAATTATCTATTAATTACTAATTGAAGTTATGTGAATTAATTAAAATGCTTCATTACAGCCATAGAGGCACAAATTCGAGAAATACAGTCGAAGAAAAATGAACTCCCTGAAAACGGCTCAGGCAAAGGGGTTTCCTTAGGCGAAACTTATTATGACAATGACATTTACGATAATGCTGGACAAGGAGGTAAATCGAGGTATGATGGTTATGTTACTTCCATCGCGGCTAATGATGAAGTGGAAGATGAAGATGTTGAGAATGTACCTATATCACAGAAAAGGCCAGGATACACAGCACCGGCATCTTTATTAAATGATATTGCCCAGGTTAGATTGTACGATAAGCTATGAGAACTGGCTTAATTATTTATTTTTTTTCTAGAACTCATTTATTAGTTACAGATCATAATATTATGACCCATACTTTTGTATATAAAATAGTTTTATTAAAAGTAACATTTAATATAATTTCTGTATTAGAATTGACTATGATAAAGGGAAAAATCTAGTTGCATGCTCTGCTAAAACACCAGTGCAACTTTTTGAAAAAAAGTATTTTCATAAATTTTTAATATATTTTCTAACTTTATTTTTAGAGTGACAAAGATTATGATCCTTTTGCTGATAAAAGGAGACCTACAATTGCTGACAGAGAAGATGAGTATAGACAAAAAAGACGTCGGATGATTATATCTCCTGAAAGATCAGATCCATTTGCTGAAGGTATAATGTTATTTTAATTATTTATGAACTGATTTTTCCAAATAGAAAGTAATATATTTAAAAATTATTGAAATATTTTTAAATACATGCTATTTTTTTCTAGGAGGTAAAACCCCAGATGTAGGCTCCAGAACTTACACAGAGATTATGAAAGAACAGTACCTTAGAGCAGAGGAAACAGAAGTAAGTTATCAAAATAGCTAATATGTAATAAATTACTATTTTATTCAAATAATTGATATTAATCATTGATTTTATATATTTTATTTACGATTTAACATTTTTCCAGTTAAGAAAAAAATTATTAGAAAGAGCTAAAGAAGGGACATTAAAACCAGTAGCACATTCAAATGGTGAAGCTGTTAAGCCTACAGCTCCAAAACGTAAGGGTCGTTGGGACCAGAGTTCGGAAGATACACCATCTGTTAAGAAGCCAGTAATTTCAGCTACACCTAGCTCTCAAGCTACACCTTCATGGGAGAATGAGGTACTTAAAACTTTTTTTATTTAACCAATTTTAAAATTATCATTTAAGGACTTATCAAGTATTTTGACGATACATTTGGCCCTAGTAGTGTAGTAGTAGTGACCCTACTTTCTGCACCAGCGGTCACAGGTGCGAATCCCGCTGGGGGCATTTATTTTTTGAGTATGTATGTTTGTACTCCAGTTATGGTTGTTTATATTTATAATATGTATATCATCTAGTAGTATATCATCTATCTGATATCCATAATCCGAAATCTGTAATCGGTAATACAACCTTACTGGAACTAGATACTGTTGGAATAAAGTCCCAACATATTTATTATTATTTATTTATTTTATTTGTTATATGTATGCCTTATGCCTATTAGTTTAAGGTTTGGTTTTTTAAGAATTGTATATTCTGAGTCATCTTCAAAGTTTTTTTTAAAAAGCTGCAAGCAGTCTATATAGACTGAGTGAATTATCTGGAGACAATTGAGTTAAAGTTGTCAATTATATTTTTGTTGAATTATATTATGAATATACTTGAGGTTTCTAATAGATTTTATAGAATGTAAATAATATTACATTTGCTTGTCGGTCACATTAATGCTTAACCTAGATAACTTTATAATGACTTAGCGCGGCGCCTGGGAAGAGACGCCAGGCGCGGGTGGGCGCGGTGGTGAGACACCCGGCGCCACACCCTCGGCGCGTGTATGGGACGCCACACCGGCCCACCTCACGCCGGGCCACGCCACGCCCGGCCGCGAGACGCCTGCGCATCACGCCTCGCGGCGCAACCGCTGGGATGAAACACCTAAAACTGATAGAGGTTTGACATTGTATATTTTTAAAAATCAATATGTATCATGGTAATATGAGTATTTGTAAAAATGCACTAAGTTGCATGTACAAAATATAATTATTTTAATAATAACAAGTGTCTAGCAAGTAGCAACTTACTCTCTGCTTACTGTAAGTTTGTGTATCCTACTGTAAGGTAACTGTACTGTAAGGTTGTGTATACCTAGGTGCCTAACAGTAGCTATTGGTGTACAAAATTTTATCTACACCAGTTTTATCAACAAGGAGTTATAAAAAACAAACAAACATACATATTATCATAAAAATACTCCTTTTCGTTTCGCACCTCTGATATTTAATGTGAGAATAATTTCTATCATGATTACCACTTATCTTACGGTGAAGTAAAACATCGTGAGGAAACCTGCATGTCTGTAAAAGACCTAGCAAGTTTTCGAAAGACATGTGAAGTCTGCCAACACGCATTAGGCCAGCTCGGTGGAGTATGGCCTAAACCTTCTCGTACTGAGGGAGGCCCGTGCCCAGTAGGGACGTTAAAAAGGGAAGACACAATATATTAATAAATATGTAATTTAAACAGAAACACCTGGCCACGCCAGCGGCTGGGCCGAAACACCGCGTACAGACCGTGGTGTAGGCGTCGATACCATTCAAGAAACGCCCACGCCGGGCACCAAGCGGCGCTCGCGCTGGGACGAGACGCCGGGCGCCACGCCCGCCGCCGCCACGCCCACGCCCTCGCACGCGACGCCCTCTCACGCCACCCCTTCGCACGCCACGCCCTCGCACGCCACCCCAACACCTCACACTCCCATCTTTACGCCTGGGGGGGTGAGTGTTTATAACCTTCTTTTATTCATGATTTTTTAAAGTTAAATAAAGTAATAATGTAAGCTTAAGTTAAAGCTAAAGTAGATTATTATATCTACCATATTTACTCTCATTGACTCTCTCAATTTCTGTATTTTATACTATCAAATTAGTATATCTTAATAGGTTTAACTTAAGATTCAGTTTTGACTGCATTATTTTGAATATTTAGTCTAATATAGTCTCTTTCGCTGTCTAGTCTACACCCGTGGGCGTGAAGGCAATGGCAATGGCTACACCCACCCCGGGTCACATTGCGGCCATGACTCCAGAACAGCTTCAAGCTTATCGTTGGGAAAAAGAAATAGATGAGCGCAACAGACCCTTTACTGATGAGGAGCTCGATGCCATGTTCCCACCTGGGTACAAGGTTTTGCCTCCGCCAGCCGGTAAGTGCAGTACTATTTGAGTTGCATCATTTTATTTTGTTTTTATTTATCCAATATTCATTGATAATAATGATATGAGGTACAGGTAAACACTTAGTAATTAATCATAACTTTAGTTTCAGGACACATGTATTTAATGGAAACATCCATCCATGGATATGAATCTAAGTAAAATCATCAATAGCGATACATGTGTTTCAAATTTACTTATCAGACTCAATTTTAATAAAGAATTTTTCTTTCAGATGAATGATGACATAGAGCTTTACAGTCATGTCGTCGGATAGACAACAAAATTTTGCTTTACTACCGTTGCTGTTTTTGTGTATTTAGTATGCATGGTTAAGAAAAAATACAGGTCACTATCATTATCCCACGAATTTAAGTCTAATGCGCGATATTATTGCCCAGGTTATGTTCCGATCCGGACCCCGGCTCGTAAGCTGACCGCAACGCCCACGCCTTTGGCGGGTACCCCAATCGGCTTTTTCATGCAGACGGAGGAAGTGGGGGGGTCCGCGGCGGCGGCGGCGTGCCTGCTCGACCCGCAGCCCAAGGGATCGCAGCAGCTGCCCTTCATGAAGCCCGAGGACGCGCAGTACTTCGACAAACTACTTGTCGACGTGGACGAGGACGCCCTCTCGCCAGAGGAACTTAAAGAGAGGAAAATCATGAAGCTGCTTTTGAAGATTAAAGTGAGTAATACATTTGTAATATTATAATATGTAATATTAATATGACTATTTTAAAAATTAAAGCTATTACAGCTTTAATTTTTAAAGAGATAGGTGTCTCGATACTAAAAAAATATTTTTATATGAAGTGAAAAAAAGTAAATGTTAAGGAAGTTACAAAATTAAATTATAATTAAAATATAATGTATATTATTGAATTAGAATTGTTGTTTGTTTAATATAATATGATACCTTCCTTTTATGTTGTAGAATGGAACCCCTCCCATGTGCAAAGCTGCTCTTCGACAAATCACGGACAAGGCGCGCGATTTTGGTGCCGGCCCACTGTTTAATCAGATCTTACCACTGCTCATGAGTCCAACTCTTGAAGATCAAGAGCGCCATTTGCTCGTCAAAGTCATTGACAGGATTCTTTACAAATTAGATGACTTGGTTCGTCCATATGTACACAAAGTAAGTAATCACCTTATTCAATGTGTATCACACAATTAAGTCGTTTTTATAATGATATATTATTTAAAATGTACACGTTTTTTTTTAGATTCTTGTCGTAATAGAACCTTTACTCATTGATGAAGATTACTATGCTCGAGTTGAAGGTCGTGAAATTATTTCGAATCTGGCCAAAGCTGCCGGCTTGGCCACTATGATCTCTACAATGAGACCCGATATCGATAATATTGATGAATATGTACGTAACACTACCGCAAGAGCGTTCGCTGTTGTCGCATCCGCTTTGGGTAAGCCCTTTGTTTTAATTATTGTTTATTATATATTATATACTAGCAGTAACCGCTGCTTCGCCCGCGTTCAAACTTCCGCTTGCTATCAAACATGATAACCAGCTGACCTATTCTGAAGATTGCCTGAATAATAATAATAATACTCTTTATTGTACACACACACAATCAGAAAGAGAAAAAAAATACAAATATAGGATTATGTACATGAGGCGGCCTTATCGCTAAAACAGCGATCTCTTCCAGGCAACCTTAAGGTGTTGGAAATGACAAACTGTTAGGGAAGGGGTGCAAACAAAATGAGTGACATAAATTAAATATATTAAAATAATAATCATTATTTATGAAATAAATAAATATAAATAAAATACTATAATATACAAACTATAAACATAATATTATATATATATATATATATATATATATATATATATATATATATATATATATATATATATATATATATATATATATATATATATATATATATATATATATATATATATATATATATATATATATATATATATATATATATATATATGATATAATTAATACAAAACAGAATTAATAATATAAAAAAAGATATTTAATCAAAATCACTAGGTAACATTGGTTTTATGTTTTAAAATATCATTTATATTTCAGGTATTCCATCACTACTACCGTTTTTGAAGGCCGTGTGTAGATCAAAGAAATCTTGGCAAGCTCGGCATACTGGTATCAAAATTGTACAGCAAATTGCTATATTGATGGGTTGTGCTATATTACCACATCTCAAATCGCTAGTGGAAATTATAGAACATGGTATGTTGTTTGTAATTGGTTTGCTTGTCTTTTATCATACAAAATACGAATTTTCTGAAAACGATAATTGTATAATAAACCTTTCTCTATATTATTTCAACCATTCAATCTAATAATCAATTTATTATACAGGTTTAGTAGACGAGCAGCAGAAAGTGCGAACAATCACGGCGCTGGCGAGCGCGGCGTTGGCCGAAGCAGCTACGCCCTACGGTATAGAGTCCTTCGACTCTGTGTTGAAGCCCCTGTGGAAGGGCATCCGTACTCACCGCGGCAAAGGTCTGGCCGCCTTCCTCAAGGCCATCGGGTATCTCATCCCGCTCATGGACGCCGAGTACGCTAACTACTACACGCGTGAGGTGATGCTCATCTTGATAAGAGAGTTCCAGTCGCCTGATGAGGAAATGAAGAAGATTGTGTTGAAGGTGTGTGGTTTTATGCTCTTTTTTTAATACTCATGAGTTGTTATAAGATGTTTTTTTAGTTCCTTTTTTTATTGGTTGGATAGAAAGAGAGAAAGGAAAAGTGATTAATTCAAGCAAATTAGGCAGTATATTTCTATGATTCTAAA
The DNA here is from genome assembly GCA_951802675.2 of Boloria euphrosyne. NCBI lineage: Eukaryota > Metazoa > Arthropoda > Insecta > Lepidoptera > Nymphalidae > Boloria > Boloria euphrosyne. Next base: position 7,691,302 of record OX637874.1, read on the forward strand.
CCTAAAAATTAAAAATATGTACAAATTAACACAGGTTTTCTCAACATTGAAAATATTTGTCATTTTACTCTTCTGTGCAGGTGGTGAAACAATGTTGCGGAACTGATGGTGTAGAGCCCCAATACATTATGGATGAAATTCTACCACACTTTTTCAAACATTTTTGGAACCACCGAATGGCTCTTGATCGTCGCAATTACAGACAACTCGTAGACACAACTGTTGAAATAGCTAACAAGGTATGAAAATCTAACATAATAAACAAATTAACAGTCTACTGGTGATATTTTAAAATACCATTTAAAAGGTAATTTTAATTAATTATTTATTTTATATTAGGTTGGCGCTTCAGAAATTATTAACCGAATTGTAGATGATCTAAAGGATGACAATGAACAGTATAGAAAAATGGTGATGGAATCTATTGAGAAGATTCTTGCTAATTTAGGTGCAGCTGATATTGACTCCAAGCTCGAAGAGGCTCTCATTGACGGCATACTGTATGCATTCCAAGAACAAACGACAGAGGTAAAGTAATTCAGCATTTTACTTACTTTTATAATATAAAAATTATTTACTTATAATTTATAGTTCGTCTTTTTTTGAATGCAATATAACTTATCAAATATATTTATTTAATAAATAAAAAATAGTGAACGGTTTTCTTAAAAATGAATATTTGCCGAGCAGGACGTGGTGATGTTGAACGGTTTCGGCACGATCGTGAACCAGCTGGGCAAGCGCGTGAAGCCGTACCTGCCGCAGATCTGCGGTATCATCTTGTGGCGCATGAACAACAAGTCGGCCAAGGTGCGCCAGCAGGCCGCCGACCTCATCTCCCGCATCGCTGTCGTCATGAAGACCTGCCAAGAGGTTGATATTGTTATTTACATATATTTGTCACCGTAAAATTGTTAATACCATTAGATTGTCAAATTGTGAAATAGCATACGACGGAACGCACCTCCCGCTCTGATTGATTGAAAGTACGCCGTATAATTGTTTGTTAATTTGTTTGTTGTGGATTGTAAGCAAATGGTATTTTGATGGTTGTAAATTGATTTTGTGTTGAAGTCTCTTGTTTTTTATATATCTGAACTTTTACCTGAACACAATTTTAATAATTGATGTTAGATTTTTTCCTTTCTAATTTTTTTTTACAATGTTCCATTAGTATATAAAATTAAGTCAATGCTGTTTATTATGAAAAGTTGTTTAAATATTACAAAGTACGAATGTATTACTTATCTATATTCTTTTATTCTAGGAAAAACTTATGGGACATCTTGGTGTAGTTCTTTATGAATATCTAGGAGAAGAATATCCAGAAGTACTTGGGTCAATTTTAGGAGCTTTAAAAGCGATTGTCAATGTTATCGGTATGACAAAGATGACTCCACCCATTAAAGATCTCCTTCCCAGATTGACACCTATCTTGAAAAACAGGTATTTAAAAGATATTTAAGATTTTTTACATGAAACATTTGTGTGAGCTAACACACTATTTAAGGTCAAAATCCATGAACTGCCCTTTGCTTTTCGATCACATTACATAACTAGTTTATTTTTTGCAGACATGAAAAAGTGCAAGAAAATTGCATTGATCTAGTAGGACGTATTGCAGACAGAGGTCCGGAATTCGTTTCAGCGAGAGAGTGGATGAGAATATGCTTTGAGTTGTTGGAGTTGCTCAAAGCACACAAGAAGGCCATCCGACGAGCGACCGTCAACACGTTCGGCTACATCGCCAAGGCCATCGGGCCGCACGACGTGCTCGCCACGCTGCTCAACAACTTGAAGGTGCAGGAGAGACAAAACAGGTAAGTCGCGACTGTAATACTTAGTCTAGAATGTTACACGCAACATTTCATTATATTTTTTTAATTTTATCTGTGGGTTTTTGTTGCATTGATTTTCAAAAAGCAATAGCATATGTATTGAATGAATTGATATGAAGAGCATAATTTGTATCAAAGTTTAAAATTTATCAAGATTTTTTCCCAGTTGGTTATGTATTTTATTTAAAAAAACGTTTGCAACAATTTATATACTTTTAGACTAGTGGTTGTGTTGCATGCTAATGAATGAATTAATTTAAGTAAATAGTAGTAATTAAGTAAAAGAGTAATTTATAATGTTAATTTGCTTGTTTCAGAGTGTGTACTACAGTCGCCATTGCTATAGTGGCGGAGACGTGTTCTCCCTTCACAGTACTCCCCGCGCTTATGAATGAGTACAGAGTGCCAGAGTTGAATGTACAGAATGGTGTGCTCAAGTCCTTATCATTCTTGTTTGAATACATCGGAGAAATGGGCAAAGACTATATTTATGCTGTGTGTCCATTGCTTGAGGACGCCTTAATGGACAGGTATAAATTTGGAATTTTTATTTTGGTACTTTTATTTGGGATATAATGCTAATACCATTAAATATTTAAATACGATTTGAAATAAAAAACGAATTCGAAAATGACAGTCATTTGGTCGATCTAAATTACTTTTTGGCAACGATTGATAAAATTAAGCAATACTCATGAATATTTACTATTTAAAGACAATTTATATAAATTTAGTTTCTCAATTAACAAATGGTAATAAGTGAACAAAAGAATTATTTAACGCTAATTTTGTTTTTAAATGAATTATGAAGTATTTCTGTGACTAACATTTTTATTCGTTAACTTCTTTACAAAAATAAAGAAATGATGTATTTGTGAGTCCTAAGAGTGTTCACCGTGAAGACATAATATGAGAGTTAGAATGTAAAGGATCATGTAAAAAAATAAAATAAAAGCTTAAAGTACAATGGCCACAGATTCTTCTTAATGGCCAAGAGTATATTTTAAGTTATGTAGGTCATTCTACGACAAATCGATATATGTAGTTTGAATCGACCTTTCGATTTAGACGAATTGTTTTACATAACTTTTGAAAAAGGTTTTTTTTGGCAGCACTTCTTTATATGATAAAAGAAAACTACTAACTAAATTTGTCAACATCGAAAGAGTTTGATTACCACTATTGGTTGATTTGACGTGGTATGACCGAAGTAAAAATAATAAAAATATTACAGAGATCTCGTACATCGGCAAACTGCGTGCGCGGCGATAAAGCACATGGCGCTGGGCGTGTACGGGTTCGGGTGCGAGGACGCGCTCGTGCACCTCCTCAACCACGTGTGGCCCAACATCTTCGAGACCTCGCCGCATCTCGTGCAGGCCTTCATGGACGCCGTGGAGGGCATGCGCGTCGCGCTCGGCCCCGTCAAGATACTGCAATACGCTCTGCAGGTCACTGTTTAGCTTTGTTCTTATTTGAAATAGTATTTTAACTGTGAAAATGTAAATAATAATGATGGTTACATATTTTCCTTTATAATAAGTCTTGTTTCTCGTAGAACTTGTTTTCAGAAACCATCAACATCTCAGTATCTCAGACTAAATCTTCAATCTCACAACTCTTTATATATAGATTTTGTAACTTAATTTTTAAACTTTTATTTAAAACAAATGTTTTTCATTTATTTTTATTTTTACAGGGCTTGTTCCATCCAGCAAGAAAAGTCCGCGATGTGTATTGGAAGATTTATAACACTCTATACATTGGAGGGCAGGATGCACTCGTAGCCGGATATCCGAGAATACAAAATGACCCTAACAATCACTTTATAAGATATGAATTAGATTATTTGCTGTAAGTCGTTAATAAACACCTCTATGTGCGTGACTGTGCTTATTCGTTTTCTTTATCTATTATTACCTACCGTTGCACTGAAACTATGATTTGCCTTGTTTATGACCTGCTCGTAAAATATGTAGTTTAGAATAAATAACGTATATATTTTGCAAAACATAATGCGGGTTATGTAAATAATAGCAGAACATGTCATTGATAATAATAATTATGTTTATTTCAGAACAATGTTCCATAGTATTTTGTTAAATAAAACTATCTTATTATAAGATCTGACAGCTATCAAACTTGACAGGATCAACCGCTAGGTCAATCTGAAGATTTAACGACAATTTCATCGAAATCGGTCCGGCCCTTTCGGTCATAAAAAAAATAAAAAATCTGCAGAGGTCCACCCTTGTCACCTAGGGCAATAAAAAATAGTCTGTAGACTATTCTCAGATCTACTAAATATACACAAAATAGACAAAGATCGGTCAAGCCGTTGAGGAGGAGTACAATAACAAACACTGTGACACAAGATTTTATATTATAGATAATAATATACATACACAAACAAAAAGTTCTGCAGGCATAGAAGGTAGAGACCCTATGATAGACGGACGTACCAACGGACTTTAGACTTTAGCAAAATATACCGTTAGATTATATTAACATAGCTAGCAACTTACCAGACACCCTTGCTTTGTTCAGGTTCGTCCCTGTTTCCTGCCGAATTTTAAGAATGTAGCACAAAAAATGTAGGACTATCATACAAACTTACGAGAACCCTTAGACATTTAATCTAATCCGGACCTGTCGCAAAATCCGTTCTTAATGTACGTCTACTGACTATAAACTACCTTGCCAAAATCTTTATACGTTAAGCGGCTTTCGACATTTCGTGATGAGTCAGTGAGTCACCTTTTGCTTTTATATAGTTAAGTCTTTAGACTGGCGACTCAATTCGCTTGGGCTCGTCCTTAGATTAATCGCGAGCAAAGTCAACGGGAAAGAAAACACAGTCGTTACTTCCATAATCCATTCGTACCAAGTCAGTTTATTAAAATTATTTTTAACAAAAAACAAAAACCGACTTCAAAACTAAACAAATCTAAACTAAAAAGTAGAAAATAATACTTTTAAGAACTTCGTTAATTTTGAAGTCGGTGCCAGCCAAGACGGATAGACTTATCTTGCCTTTGCAAGGAACTTTCGAACGGTATTTTGATTATGTTTACAAATATTATAGATATAGATTAATCGAATATGTGTCTATTTAAGGTTATTTTGCTTTGGCTGGCACCGACTTCTAAATTAACGAAGTCCTTAAAAGTATTATTTTCTACTTTTTAGTTTAGATTTGTTTAGTTTTGAAGTCGGTTTTTGTTTTTTGTTAATTTATTTACTGATACAGGTTTAGAATGTGAAATGAAAAGGTGTCAAATCTTATGACCAGTTTTTGCGTACATTAGCTTTATCGATACGCTTTCTTTTTATCAATTGTATCTGTATTAGGGCCGAAGATCACAAGCATAGAGTATATCGCTACATATATAAATCACAAGTGTGTCGCTCATATAAAGTAACGATCTTGATGGAGTATTTAACGTTTAACGAGTTTTTGAGAAACTTTTTTCCCAAAAGGCTAAAAATAAAGGAGATGTAGCCGCCGCCGCTCGTCTTCGGCTCGTCTTCCCTGTTGAAGCCGCGCCTTTGAAACCATTGTCGCCGACACGTCACAAAGGCCGCCGCCAGTGCATCAAAAGCACCGCTAATCGCCGCCGCGTCGCAACATCGCGCAATGGCACGAATTCTCGAAAACTATGCGAGCAAATGTATATAAAAGGAGTCAGTTTTATTAAAGAAAGATATTCCACATTCGGCACTCAACCCGACAACAAGTCTCACATTTAATATCCTAATAGTAAAGAGAAATTAGAATGTATAAAATAAAATTCTAAAATAAAATAAACTCTTTACATGTATAATATCATTTATTTTATTATTAGATGCAAATATTTGGTAATGCAATTTAATACAGTTTTTTAACTAAGAAAAATAGGTACAAAGGAGTTTTTAAATAATTTATTTTAATGACTAGATTAATAGTTAATACAATAATAATTCGCATCTATATACCAAGACTGTTTTCCGTAATATAAAAAAAATAAAAAATATAGCCAATGAGTCTTATAGCGAAAGCGAGTTAATACTAAAATTGGACTAAAACTTTGGAATTCGAAAATATCACCAAAAACTTCTTAAAATCTAAATTGTCTTTATCAAAACTAAGGGAATGTTTCATAAAATAAATATGTACTGAATTAAAATTCCACTGGTAGAAGAAATCTTACTGGGAAATTAAAATACAATTCATATTAATCAAAATCTAAAGCACTAGCCATAAACAGAACTTTGAGGAATATTATCAGATCGACGAAACATTCAGGTGTAAATGTAAAATACATCGCTTAAACATAGCCTATTCATTACAATTCTTATTGTTGCGTTCGTTCTTAGACTGCGTTGTATTTCAACGCGATTAAATAAAAATAATGATTCTTAAATACAATAGAACGTGCCTGCCTCTTTTGCCAGTCTTCGTAAATAGTGGCTTCTACATAGCTGCCAATGATAGCGCTTGGCGATGTGACATCAATGAGGTGTTTATTCGCCGATTTTTTTGATTATACATATTATATTTCATTACTTCTCACAGATTCTACTGCTCATCCATACAGTTGGTAAACGAAAGCGTGCGTTGTTAGTGTTGGCGGATATATTTAACTGTAACTGGCCTAGAGATGGCACTAGTTATAGCTCCTTCGTAACTGTTCGAAAAAAATCGGATATTCCAGCATTTAGCGGAGTTTCCGTTGAGATCAGAGAACTACTGTATGTATTTATATACTGTGGTATTATTAAGAGCAAGCTCTAGCGGTGACGTGCACGAGCGGGCCGCAGTGCACGCGCTGCCACGCGATGCCGGCCACGTTGTCGGCCGTCACGCCCAGGCGCCGGTGCAGGCTGCCGTCGCCTCTCACCGCCCACACTTCTTGCTCGATGCATGATACGTGCTTGAATGGTATCTCGCAATCTATTTAAAAATAAATAACATTGTAACAATATAGAAATAACATTATATATACAACAATAATAACAATATAGAAATAACATTATATATTACATTGTTGTTTTTACAATATCATCATCGTTTTTGTATTATAATATGAATAGAGAGTCCCTACGTACGTATGTCACTATAAATTTCTCAGAGATGAGATGTTTTCTGGCTTTAAGAAGTGTCCTGTGTTGTCCCAAATGACCAGCTATCATCATCCTAAATTTCATCAAAATCCAGTAGTTCTTTCCTGATGGGGTTACAATCGGTCACAGTCAAAAATTCTAAAAGCTACGAGTATAAATTCGGCCTCTGTAAGGACTATTTCAATAAGAAAATACAGATTCGCCTCAGAATATCATCATAATGTATATGTCGGATACATTATCGGTAGATCTAAACGATTGCAAAGCGCGGGACGAAACCAGAGTGATGGCAGCGAAGTCCGCAATCGCGTCATAACTAGCCAACTTCGTGCTACGATAGAGCCTAGCACTTGGAGAGGACTATGGGGGTGGGAGTCGTCTTTGAACCATGCTGAGGGTCAGTACCTCTTGAATATGAACTGTCTCTTGTTTCGTATTGTCTATACTGATACATCGGAATAGTAAAGTGCTATGTGGTTATTTAGGTACTCAGTGGCTATCGTTAGTTTAAAATGCAGTTTGGATTGCTGTTCTTTATTTGAAACAATACTACCCATTAAATGCCCACTGTATACGTCACTATGAAATAATTAAAAATAATAGTAAAAATCTATGTAGCTTCAATATATAAATGATAATAAAAGAGTTGGCTTATGCGGATGACGACTTTATCGCATGTCGTCGGGGCGTTTGAAAATCGTGGTCTGAATAGATTCTAAATGTATAATATGTAAAATTATTTACCAGTTAAATATTTCCACTGTTTTCCCTCGTGTAAATCCTTAGAAACATCAGTCCGTACAGCAATCATGCCATTTGTGAGTATAACCCAAGCAGCATTATGCGTGAGCGACACTAATTTCGCACCGACACCTCCCTTCTGCGTCATTGGAAACGAGTATTTCGGTGCTTCAATGAGTTTCCAATTTGAGCCACTTGGATTTTCTTTGGTTACTCCTTCCCTATAATACAATTCGCCCTTCCGCCCTACAGCCCATATCAAATTACTGTAAATGCTTATCGCAACAAGTGAATGAGGGCTATTTATGTGCTCCCAGTGTAAGCCCTGAAAAATGATTCAGAAATTAAACTATCCTGAGTCTTAAATAAAATATTTTGTAGTAATAACAATTTACAAAAGGTTGGTTACCCCTGGAGAGTTAACTGTTACTCCAGTTCTGTAAATCGCATCTCCGCCTAATGTGATAGCCCATACATAAACTTCTTTATCATCCGCCTGAAAAATAAAGTATATTTTTAATGTTCTATTTTTTTTATAAAATCATATACATACTACATTGTAAATAACCTCACCCATAATGATATGTCAAGTAGAGCTGTACTGCCCGCACGCACCCATGGGCCCTCGGTTATAATTTGAGCCTTTCTATACCACCGACGACGACGTACACAATCTGTAAAAACTTTCTTTCCGTGATATGGAGCGGGAAAATCTGTGGCATACTGCCAACCTTCACTGTCTACTCCACCGGGGGTATTGTAGTCAACCATCCACTCCGAAATCTGCGACATACAAAAAATATATAATTAATATAAGTGTAAGTACAAAGTACATAATAAATAAAATTAACAAAGATTAAATTTTACAACGTAATGTAATTTGAACAAACAAAAATATAATTTGCACTAGTTGCAAGTTTTGCTCCATGTAAGAGTATGAATGTGTTTATAATAGGGGTTAAAGTATGAAATTGCCGTTTTATTGTACTTAATAGGTACTTCGAATTGACAGAGAACCATCATGGTTTGAGATTTTTGAATGAAACTTTTTTGACATGGTACCTATGTAGTTTTTCTTTTAAAATTCGATTTCGATTCGATTATTTACTTTCAGTTGTTTTTTTTTTACTCAGCTTAGACAAGAAAGATGGACACTTCGAAAATTGGAGTGATTTTTGAATACGAGTTCCGACGCGGAACTAACGCGGCAGAAACAGCTGGCAATATCAATGTTGCGTTTGGAGAGGGGACTGCTAATGAACGCACCGTGCGATTTTGGTTTAAACGCTTTCGTGATGGAAACTTTGATTTGAAAAACGAACCACGTGAACGTCCGCACACACAGGTGAATAACAATGAATTAAAAGAGATTGTGAAAGCCGATTCGAGCCAAACTACCCAGGAATTAGCGGCATTGTTTAACCTTACCTTACCAATAATATTGACTCATTTGCGCTTTCAATCAATAAAATAAAAAATATGAAAAATGGATGCCTCATGATTTGACTGATCTGCAGAAAGAAACGCGTGTTGAAATTTGTTTTGCCTTGTTGAATCGATACAGAAATGAAGGATTATTGGATCGAATTATGTGATGAAAAGTGGATTCTTTACGATAACCGTAAGCGAAAAATGCAATGGCTGACCCGAGGTCAAACACCGCAACAGTAGACACTGTTAAAGCAAAGCTTACCAATAAAAAGGTAATGGTAACTGCTTGGTGGTCTCAGCATGTTATTCACTATAGCTTTCTCTGATCTGGTCAAGCAATAACGGCATATGTCTACTGTGCCGAACTTCGGACAGTGATAACAAAACTAGCAGTGAAACAGTCCCGACTCATTCATCCATCTTCACCATTATTGCTCCACCATAACGCGAGATCTTATACAGCACGAGAAACCATTTTAACTCTACAGGAACTGCACTTAGAAAGCATTCGTCTCTCCAACCCTCCGTATTCGCCAACCTTGCTCCAACGGACTGCCATTTCGTTCGTGATTTGGACAATTTTCTACGTGATGAAAAGTTTTCTTCTCATGAGGCAGTACAAAATGCTTTTACCCAGTTTCTCAAATCTAGATCACCAGAGTTCTATAGCAAAGGCATAAATGACCTTCCTATTAGATGGCAGCAATGTATAGATAATAATGGTAATTTATTTTGATTAAATAAATGTTAAATTAAAAAAAAAACGATTTTCAATTTATCAGTACAAATCGGCAATTTCATTCTTTAACCCCTATTATAAGGTTTTTTGTTTCTTTTTTATATTCTTTAATAAATATTCCCATTCTCGAATTCGTCATTCCCATGACGCGTTATCAAGACGGATCTAACGACAATCAAAATCTGCCAATGCGTTAGGTCTCTAGGAGATTGATTTTCTTTACATTACCCTCTCTTGATCCAAAGTCGCCGTAAAAAGTCTTAATTTATTAAATAGTTGAAAATAATGTTCAAATTAGTGAATTAACCCGAAAATGAAATACTTTAATAGTAATTTTTGATCAGTAGTAGTTATTACCAAATTTTTTTAATCAAGGTTTTAATTTAGGTGTTGAGTACCTAGACCTACACAGATAGATATGACCTAGAGGAATACAGGCAGTGTTAAATCACTAATATTTTAATATATTCTTACCCAATGCCAATGTCGGCTAAGTAGTTTTGTATGTTCTCTTGTCCTTTTATGTTTTCCAGTTATATCACTCCACATATACCTATCAGTTGGAAGTCCAGTGGAAGTATATCCAGATAAAGGATTCCACCGTTGATTTTCATAAACACAATAAGTTTGAGTATCACTCATTGAGTGAATGCCTTCACTACCTCCAATTCCTGTTAATTATTATTCTCATTGTTAAAATTAAACACGAAAATTAATTAAGCTCTTAGTCAAGAAGTAATAAGATAATTTTACCTTTAAGTACACCACCACCCCAACCCCCTGTGTAAACCCATACTCTATGGTCATGTGTTATTCCCCAAACTAATCCATTTTGGCAACTTTCAACTTTTCGTAAATGTCCTCCCATCGTTCGCCAAATCATTTCATCGGGTCCAATAATAGCACTAGTTGAACTATATTCCAAGGAATATAATTTTAGGGGTCCTAATATCAAAACTGATGTAATACTTTCAGGATTTAATCTATGTTTATAGGAGCAAAAGTGAGTATTATTGACATGAATAATAAATCCAACATGATCACAAATTATTTTGATTGAAAATTCTTGCCCTGCTTTTAAGGGCAGTATATGACGCTCCTCAGATCCCCAGGAACCTGCATTCTTTGTATTACAAACCACTACTGATTCATCAAATCTCACATTGAAATGTAGTGGCACATCTACAACTTCTTGTTCAATTTTGTGTCTTTGTTTTTGAACTTCTGGACATTGCAAATTAATATGAAATCTAGTGATCTCATCATACAAACATCCTGTCATATTTAAAACACTCCCAGGAGGAAAGTTATTATCTAAAGTAGTTGTGAAACCATTTATTATATCTTTTCCGAATACTTGAAATTCTTTTGTATAGCTGCCATTCTTTTCTGTATTGTGTTTGGCTGGTGTGGGATCCCAATTGAGAACATCACTTGAATTAGTTATAATCCACACTGAATGATCGGAGGGCTTTCCAGATAAAGAGTTAATTTGTGAAGTAATATCAACAATAACATTAAGCCATTCTTCTTGCTCCATTTCAGATAAGTACTGAATTTTAATAATCTTTTGGTTTTGGCGTGGGATTGTCAATGTGAGTCTAGGACAACCTGGTTCTGATGAAGTCATTATACTAGTTATTTCACCAAGATTTAATATAAATTTTATAGTCCCATCAGGCTGGAATACTGAAAGCGTGCCAGCACTTTCTGAAGCATGCCAATAAAGAGATATTATACAATCTTCACTAGAATTATTTTCACCAACTAATCTTGCTTCAGAGCTTCGAGTCCAACCTTTTTCTTCAATAGCCAATCCAAAATTAGTGAGGTCAATATCTAAGCTGTTTCTAGCTTTTAAACAATCTAGTATATCAAATCTCCATTTAGCTGTAATGTCAGAATTGTGACCATTTTTAGAATCTGTGAACCAATGGGGTACTTGCACACTGTCAATAGAACAAGCACCAGCCTCTATAAATGTCCATGTGGCATCACATGTACCCCAAGCTGTTTGACTGACCTCTTCATCGAAATACATTCCAGAATCAACATCAAATACGCTACTATCACTATCAGGTTGAGCTTCCATACCAACAACTGAGCCAACACTTCTTACTGGACTCCAAGCTCTTGGATTTTTTAATGTGGTCTCATAACTTTTTCCAGATAAATCAATTGTTTCTACATTAGTATTTTTTATTGGGTGTAATTCTTTTGATGGTTTTAAGGGCAAAGTATTTTCAATAGGCGCAGAGTGTGATTCTTCCCACGAATTGCGTAAATTAATTGTTGTTTTTAATTCAACAGTATTTTCATTTAATAAACTAAGACTATGGTGTTTTGGATTAGATGTAGATGAAATTATACTAGTTGAGCTTGAAGTACGACTTAACTGCATATTTGCTTGAACTAATCTCCATCTCTTTCCTGTGAGTTCAGCTGGAGTTACTCCACTACGCCAATAAATACTTTTATTAGTTTCACCAATAGCGAATACTTGGTCATTAATACCTACAGAAATATGTATCATGTTACCATTAATCTCTAACCAACCAGTACCCATTGCAGATGTTTCAGAATTACCTGCTGAACATCCTTCAATACCTTTTCTAAACCAAACCCTAGTGTCAGAACTTACAGACCAGACTGCATTGTATCCTACAGATACAACAGTTAATTTAGTTTCTGCAGGAGATTTTACTTCTAGCCATGAATCTCCAGTTGGGCAGTCTTTAGTAATACCTTTTCTTACTATGGCTCTTCCTGTCCATAGCAATGCCCATACTAGTCCAGTGGGGCCAACTGAAATTTGCTTTATATCACAGTTGGGTGGAATGCTGACATTGATCCATTTTAATCCTTCAGGGGATGTAGTGCTAACACCAGCTCTATACATAACTCGACCATGGGCAGTAATTGCCCAAACTGATAAAGTGCCCGCAGCTGCATAAGGTATTTGATTCCCACCGATACTTATATCTATAAAAGGCTCTTGGGTAGGATCTTTATGAAGTGGTGCTATTGCACACCAAGAATTCATTGCACTAAATTTTCTGTACCTGATCCATTTCCTTCTTCTTACACATGATTTCCACTGTTTAATTGTGCCAAATTGTGCAGGGAAATCAACAGCATATGTCCAACCATCATGATCTAATGGTTGACCATCTAAAGTTAGTTCTAGTTGCCAATCTCCTTCCCATTGCCATGCCATTGAAGGTAATCTAATACAATCAATAGATCGGTCTTTTGACCCATCCTGTGATGAAAAATGATAGCGATCTGTAGGCAGTAGCCGTCCACTAAATCCTTCTAATGGAAGCCATCTCTCATTTTCATAAGATTCTTCTTTTACTCTAATAGGTATTTCTAAGCCGTGAACGTGTAAGTAGATCTGGCGATCTCCACCCACTGCCCATAAATAATGTGGTACAGCTGATAGTGTTTTAAACTCTAATCCAAGATACATAAACTCTCTCCAACACGATCCACTCGTTGATAGAGCATAAACTTTGCCTTCGTTATTTATCGAAAACAATAGTGAATTGCTGCTCATTTTCGCTTTATATAGAGCGTTATAGAGCGATATAGAGCGCACAAAACATAAGTTAAAGTGATAAAATTGGAAAATCCAAAAAAAACCAACACATTATAAGATAATACTAAAATCAACTTTCATTTATTTTTAATAAATGAAAAAGCAATGCATTATTCATAATATAATATATTGTCTAAATACATTGACTCTTAGCGAGCGAGAAAGCCAACGGGCAAAGCTGATATTTCAATTTTCATATTTGATAACTGACAAGCTGTCATCAGTCATGACAATTGACATTTTACAAAATCCATAGAGTATATTGCTACATATATAAACAAAATCAATGAGTATTGCACCATGGAGATTAGAGACCAGGAGGACCATCGCTTCATACTAAAGCATTCCCTGCCTGTCCCTGAACATTTGTAGAATTTATAACGCGCTGTCGTCGGTAAGTAGTATTTGTGAAGTTAGCTGTTTATGAGTATTACTACGGGAGGTAGCGTTGCATTTTTTTTAGTCATTTTATACCGAATGAATTTTACTTTAAACAGTTCTTTAATGTTGGGAAATCAGTAAAGTGAGCGTCAGTTGTCGCACTAGCGGTGGAGCTAAAGGAGACAGCATGACAAAGTCATTGGAAAAAAATCTGCTCCGATGAATTTTATACCAAGCGAAACTTGTATTAAATCATTGTTTTAATCATATTTTTTCAAAAAATTATCGTCAGCTGTATTGACGAGGGGGGGGGGGGTTCAATGTCAGTCACGTGCATAAACCTCATTAAATTTTTTTTTTTTATGGGACAAAGGGGGCAAACGGGCAGGAGGCTCACCTGATGGTAAGTGATCACCTCCGCCCATGGACATCTGCAACACCACAGGGCTTGCAGATGCGTTGCCGGCCTTTCAGGAAAGGGAGGGAGGGAGGAGGGAGAAGAGCGGAGTAGGGATGGGAAGTGGGCCTCCCGGACTCTCACTTACCGGACGAAACGCGACAGCGTAGCTGCCACTTCACGCCGGTCTTCTGTGAGAGAGTGGTACTATACGGGGCGTGCCGGCCCATTCGGCTGCTACCCGAAGGTAACAAGCATGGCACTACCACTTGAAACCACTTGACAAATAAAGTTATTTTATACCTTATGAAATTTATGTATCTCAATTTTTATACTTTTAAAATAATAAAGAAAATCGTCAGCTGCACTTTGGACGGGGGAAACACCGTCAGTCGTCGTGATAAACATGTCGCGCCCTCAACGCATTCGAGCGTTGCATAGTATCTTTGGAACATTAACTGACGATCTTTACACCCACAAACAATCAGCTGACGACGATTTTTTGTTTTTTTAACATTTAAATCACACATAACATAGATCACATACAAGTTATAACACAACTAATCGAAAAAACAAAGGAGTATGGAAAGACTTTATATATGTGTTTTATAGACTACACAAAAGCATTCGATTCGATATGCTTCGACGTAAAGAAAGTGTATATTTTATATGTTTATCGAAATTACTTTTATTTAACTTCGGTGTGTTGTAAAAACTATAGATAAATACCTGCAGGATTTTCATCGTTAATTGTAACTCCAGTTACTGATGGTGTAACTTGGTCACCGTCGAACCACTTAAATGTGAATTTATTATTTTCTTCCTTCCATCTCCATCGAAATTACTTGCAACATTATGAATGAAATGAATGTATGAAACTATCATTCTAGGTGTTATTATTCTAAGCTACCAGGTATATTCTACCTGGAGGCCAGAATAATATTTTTTTAGGAAAGGTACGTTGAAGTAGAGAGACTTTTACAACTTGAAATTCCTTGATGTTAGAGTACATATTAATATAATTTGGAGCCTACACGGAATAAGTAAATATACTGTGGTGTGATTTATATGAAATTGATGTTATACTTATTGAATTTTAAGTATAAGATAATTTAAATGTTAAAGAAACAAAAAAATGTCGTCAGCTGATTGTTTGTGGGTGTAAAGATCGTCAGTTTATGTTCCAAAGATACTATGCAACGCTCGATACCGTTGAGGGCGCGACATGTTTATCACGACGACTGACGGTGTTTCCCCCGTCCAAAGTGCAGCTGACAAATTTTCTTTATTATTTTAAAAGTATAAAAATTGAGATATATAAATTTCATAAGGTATAAAATAACTTTATTTATCAAATTTTTAATGAGGTTTATGCACGTGACTGACATTGAACCCCCCCTCGTCAATACAGCTGACGATAATTTTTTGTACAAATATGATTAAAACAATGATTTAATACAAGTTTCGCTGGGTATAAAATTCTTCGGAGCAGATTTTTTTCCAATGACTTTGTCATGCTGTCTCCTTTAGCTCCACTGCTATCGGAGCAGCTGACGTTCAGAGCTGTTATGTATGAGGGGAAAACTATTATTGTTATGATTTTCAGCCGGTATAAAATGACTTGTTCAACTATAGCGCTACCTCCCGTAGTATATTGTCACCATGGAGATTAGAGACCTAATAAAATGCGACTAATGCTTTAGTATGAAGCGATGGTCCTCCTGGTCTTTAATCTCCATGGTATATACCATAGATATATATTTCTCACCTCAAAGGTATATAGTATATACTTAACATGGGCGCAAAGAGTATAGATAATATACTGGGAAAAGAGTGCCCTCTCTAGGAATATTTATGGAAATCAATTTGAAGCGCCATCTGCGTTTCCTAACTTAAACTAATGCTATATATACGTAGCTATATATAGGTAGCTATATTATATTGGTAGCTATATATAGGTAGCTATATAGTTGCCTATATCTATTTATTTTGCCATTGATATTTGATTAACTGCTAGAAGTTAGAACAAAGAAATAAATAAAACAACAAATGCAAGAGTAATCATTTATTGATAATACAGAATAAATTATATTGAATAATAATTCTTATACGTAATATTTTAGTTCATTTTCTATACTTTCTTAGATTTACGCGATTAATTGACAATTTAAAATAAGACTACCTTTTCGGATTTTTTCAGGGTTTTAGATATCTCAAACATATTCTTGTTACACAGTGCCTATCCACAAAATTAAAAATGAATTTGCTTTCAATAACTCACACACCACAGAAAAGCGTATTTATCGCGAAATATCACTAAACTACAAACTACAAAATATTTACGATAATTCGGCACACTGCCGACACCGGACACAATAAAATAGTAAGTTTTGATAGTAAACGGAGGAATAATCTCGACTCAACGACTGATGAACAAAAAATACTAGAAAACCGAATAATATTATATTTATTATTTCATATTTGCAAATGCCAAATTGCAACTTGTATTTTGTATGTATCCAGTATTGCTATAAAAATAACCAGTATTGCTATAAAAATAATGTTAGGAAGTGATTGTAAAAATGTTAATGCCATTTGGAATAAGTATTGATTGTTTTTTTTTTATTTCATACAGTATTTTTGTTCATAAAATAATAATCTAAAGTCTTTTATTTATCTATTTATTTAATATGGTATTAATTACAATTAGTTTAGGATCGAATACATTTTTAGCGACATCTATCGGCGAATAAATAAGACGCAATACATTTATAAAAGTTAGGAAATGGAGATGGCGCAACTTTCTTTAGAAAAATTATAAATGTTCTTGAGTGTCCCCCCCCTGCATGGGCGTTTTCAGTTATTTCGCATATCGGCTACATATCCGATATTAAGTTTTCATATCGATATGAAAAACTGTTTTCAGATATCGATATGCAGAACCTTACCGTTTGCACAATTATAAGTTGTTAGTATTGATTTTTTACCCACGACTGAACGGAGACGGTATATGCGCTTAGGGTGAGAGATGTTTGTGTGTTCGCATGTGAAAAGTAATGTTCCCACCTATCTTCTAAACTAATGATCCGATTTTGATGCAGTTTTCAGTTATGGGTTCGGGTTAGATTGCTGCATGTTCTTCGATAGGTATTACAGTGATCACTCACCAGGGGGCGCTGCAGCAAACATTATTTGTGCAAATCAATGTTACCACTTTTCTCTAAAACTAATAGTTCGATTTTGATGAAGTTTTCAGTGATGGGTTTGGGTTTGATTGGTGAATGTTCTTAGCTAGGTTTTACGGTGACAACTCACTAGAGGGCGCTGCAGCAAACAAATAAATAATATAACTTTTAATAACTTTTAACCGTCGTGGGTTTTTTCAAAATTTTTAATTTTAGCTAAGTATAATTATTTATTCAATTTGTCTTGTTTATATTAGAACTATTAATAGCTATTGAGTATGACGATTTCCCTTCATGCTTGACTAGGCTTAGGACTAGCAGAAAATATTTGCTATGTATGGCAAAAATTAAATGAACGTCAAATAACAAGCTAAACTTTTCTGGCGCATTTAAAAATCGTCATATTTACAATGATTTTATGAAATATACAATGTATACAAAGAATATTTACATTATAAGATATATACAGAATCGGCTAAACCTCGTCTAGTTTAGGTTTGCATTTAAGAACGCAAGCTGCTCCACTTTACTTCCCTTCAGACGACATCTTCTATCTGACACAATTAGTCCTGCTTTGGAGAAAATGCGCTCACAAGGTACAGATGTTGCCACTATGTTACATTTTGTCCGATAGAGTGTTGACAAATGCGGATAAATTAATTTATGGTCTCTCCACCATTGAGATGGACTCGACCAATTACCTTCCGTATCTTTTCGGGGCAACATCTCATCATCGCAATACGTCTGCAGTTCTCGAATGGCCCTTGCTTGAGCGGATCTTTGAGGCTTGTTTTTTTTATGAGGGCATCAAACCTATCCCAAGCACTAAAAACAGGTATTGAAGCTGAATCTTGCTCATTTGTTGTTTCTGATGTCGAAGTCGATTGAGTTTTATTTATAAGTCCAATTATTAATGAATGAACGTACTTTGTCAGCTCCGACACCGCAAACTCATTATTGAAAAAAAGGAATTTGAATCTAGGATCCAATAATGTACAGAGTCCCAATGTCTTACTGTGCTCCACGCCAACAAACCTCTCTTTCAAGCCATTTCTTAAAAGATTTACTACTTCTATAACCACTGAATCGAATAAATTATTTACAAATAAATCATTGCAAATTTCTTTCAAGCAGTTCGTCATCACTATGATCATGCTGCCGGTCATGTATTGATCACCGCTTATTGAAGACGTAACCTCTTCGAAAGGCTGCAATACAGTGCATAATTGGTTGCAGATCTCCCATTGTGCAGAGCTAATCACAGGCCAATCTTTGTCAATGAGAGCCATGCAATGTTTGACGGCTTCTTTGAGTAAAAAAAATCGTTGTAACATAAAAAATGCCGAGTTCCACCTCGTGGGTATAAACTGAATAAGCCGTTTTGGTTCTTCGTTTTGGGCCATATTTTTAATTTGATATTTTAATAGCATATCAGTGGAGGTCGTACTTCGCTTAAAATAACTGACTACGTTTTTAATATTTTCTAAGAGTTTTTGCACAGGTGCCAATGCATCCTTCACGATCAAATTTAATGTATGAGAGTAATACCCATAGTGCTTCCACCCCAAATTGGTCTCTATTGCTTTTACTATGTTACGAGCATTGTCGGATATTGCAAAATTGACCTTTGCTGATAAATGCCACTCATCTGTAATACTTTTTATTCTTTTGCCAAATTCTCGCTGGTATGACTTTCTCCTAATGCTTTGCACTCCAATAGTACATGCCTAGGTTCAAAATTTATGTTAATAAAATGAGCTGTAACACCAATATAATTTTCTGTCTGTGATGAGGTCCAAGTATCAGCTGTTATACAAACGGAATCTGCTTCTTTATCGACTATATCCTTGACATTATTGAATGATGTTTCGTATAGTGCTGGAATCATTGCCCCTGAAATAGTTTTTCTGCTGGGCAATGTATAGCCTGGAATATGTTTGGCAAATTTTTTGAATCCCTTATCTTCTACTATGCTGAAAGGCTGATAGTCTGCGATAAATAAGTCTAGTAGATCGCGATCGATTTTCCGCTTTTCATCTGTAGTAAGTTTTTTGGCTACATAATTTTGCATAGTCTTTTGTCGTTTCCGAGATGAGACTTGAGCCGGACAAACCAGATTCAAAGAAGTTGTCGTGGTGGCATTTTCTATTAAAGTCTCTGAGCCTGTCGTTGGTAGATTAGATGACGCCGTGTTTAAGATTTCCCTATTATTAATCTTTTCTGCTGTAACCTCAGAAGAATCACCCGAAGCTACCGATTTTTGCGCAAAGAAAATCGTAGCATGTGATCTTTTCAAATGTGCATTTAAATTTCCAGTAGTCGACTTATAAGAAAAATTTTGCTTGCAATATTTGCACACAGCAAGAAATGAACTATTGTCTTTTTTTATAAAATGTGTCCATATTTCACTAGCTTTTCGTGACATCATTAATATTTACAATTTTAAAATTAAAATAAATAGACGGATACTAAAACGTTTGTCGTAAAATATATATATACAGAATTGTCTTATTTTATTGTTCTAATATAGGTCCACAGTTTTTATTTTAGAGTTAAAGAATTATTATATACAATTAGTACACAGTACAATTTACGTATTATTCACTATATTCACGCTGCACAAAACAAGAAATACCTAAATAAACTTAATTAGCGCTAAGTTAACTCAAACAGAGTTACGTCATGCGCAAAAGTAATAACAATTTTACACTAAAAAACAAATATTAAGCACCGACTTTACTACTTTTACGATAAAGTTTAAATTAGATTATTATTTCTTCGAATGCGGCGAATATAGCTAATAGTAATATTCGCTTTGTCTCACTTTTTCTACCGACAGTGTCATTAGTTGGAAAGAGAAGCGGCGAATTTTAAACCATTACCGATTAATGGTTTTTTATCGTTTTATATTTGTTAAGTTTTCTTTCGATATTTTTTCAATGTTTTAATGACATTAGCACAAAGTTTTAGTAAAACTAGAAATCCGTTTTAATCCAAGGGCATCGATACGATAAGTTATAGGTGTGTATCGCTTTTTAGCTACGTTTTGGTATAACGGACACATGCCTAGTATATACCACTGACCTCTATAATACCACTGGACTGGCTGTTGTCAACATGCTTTTGTGAGCTGCACAATTTTAGCACACCATCAAAGGATTTTTGAAATCAAAATGACCTTAATAAATAGGTCTTAATCGACGAACACAAGCAGAGTAAAAATGTAACTAAAAGATACTTAAAGATAATTTACACGTCTATCAGTTTCTATCAGTATGACTGAGCATTTACATTGTTTGAATAAATATTTCTGGATATTACAATTGACAACCTACCTCAGTCCATTAATTATTGTACATCAATCATATTTATTTGGGATTGTAAAAAAACTCTTAAGAAATAAGAATAACATTTATTTATGGACTCATAAATTGTAAATTACTATAATGTCTTCATTTTAACTTATTATTATGAGTTTCCTCTACTTAAATATTTTTTTACTAACAGCCACGTTGTTAATATAAAATGTGTTACCATATTAAGCTAAGTAAGAACCATATAATTTCAAAAGGAAATACATAAAAAATAACAATGGCACGAGACTATGAAAATGATATTTCAATATTATCTATAGAAATCATTGAGTTAAGAAAGATATGCAAGCAATTTTTATACAAATATTTAAGAAATTGAATTTTGGATGTTTGAATTTAAATTAAGGAATGTGTCTATTAATATTTATTTTTAATATAATAGATAAAAAATAAAGTATTTCCTTTTATAATTATTTAATATAATAATTCTATTTCTCTATATAATAAATATATTGCAATAGCTATATTGTATATTAAACACATTAAAATTTGAAGATTGTATCTTCTTTGTATACTTACTAGGAACTGAAGCTTTGTTTTTAACATAATACTACATAACATGTGCAGATTAAATAAATTAATAATAAATTATAAATTATGTAGAGGAATAATACATAAATTTCAATTATACTCAATAACACAAAATAAAATCGGTTGTTATTGGTCAGCATAGTTGGAATCTGGTAGGAGCAAAGTTAGTTTAGCTTTTTTTAGTTTAAGCCACTCTTTTGATTAATATGCATTGTCTAATGTCTGTTCTCTAAAGAAAGTTGGCTTGCTCTAACCAGATGATAAAGCATAACCTTTTCTTTATTGGACATTCTTTTCTTTGTTTATTTCTATAGGTCAACAATTCCTTTTTCTATGTTTGGAAATGCAATTTTGTATACTATTTCTACAGTGAGATATAATGCCTAATTTCTTACTGTAGACTAATAATCATTTTTTTACCTTATTACTTTCTCAATAATTTAATTTAGAGATTCTGATAATTTGTCCCATTCTAATAATTTAAATAAAGTATGAATCTCCAACAAGATATCAATATAATCAATAATCAGAAATACCATACTTTTTAATTCCTATTTTAATCACAGACTAGTCGTAATATTTTAAATATTATTTTAATATGTATGCACCTTCATTTTACTATATAATAATATTATCTATATTCTTTACCTCCAATATTGATTGATTCTAATGTTCATTGCTTTAATACTGGTCAAAATACTTTAACACATCATTACGTCACTGCTAATTCTGCTGTTGCAGTTATTTACATCTTTAATAACTTGGTAGGACTTTCGCTTGGCATATTATTCTTGTCTAGCTCTTTCATGTATGCAAGAAAACAAGTCCATATAAGACTGCATACACTTATAAATGGCACCCTGTTCTTGAGAGGTATAAATATGTAATTAATCATTGCTATGGCTGGCCAAACAGAAGCTCCTACCTGAAACAAGATTAAACCAATAAAATATTATGAACTAAAATGATAATATATAATAAATGTACTTTAAATAGGTCTTACTTTATATTCAAAGAAAGATACAATACTAGAGAGAACAGTATAATTTTATGAATAGTGCTTTATTTATAATTTTGGTCATAAAATATAACAAATTTGGTGGTATTTATTATACTATTTAATTCTCATTGCTACTCATTTCTTGACAAAGGATTGCCTACAAGTATATAATATATCTTGTACATACTTTATAGGTTGGCCAGAATTTTGTTTTCACTTCTGCAACAGCTTCATTGAAAGATTTCATTTCTAGTAAGCTCATACTAAAATAAAAGCTGCACATTGCAAATGGAGTGTAGGTTATTGTTTCAAAAAATGTCTGAAAAATACAAAAATAAAGTTTAAATAAAGATCTAATAAATATGATAATTGATAAATATTTTATAATTGATTATTCAAAGTGCAATTTCAATGTTGTGTGATAATATTGATAAGATTAAAAGTTTATTTACCTTGAACAATGCAGCTCTTACAGTACTTCCAGGCCACATAATATTAGCTATAGTTAACCAACTATACAATGTAGGAGCTACATAACATGACCCATATAAGCCAAAACGAGCACAACGCAACCAGTCATAATTATTTTCAGAATCTACAAGGATAATAGGAAATATAAGTAAGCACAATGAAACAAAATAGTCTGTAAGCACAAAAGGTTTTTTATAAAACAGTTTCTACGTTACTAATACATGCTACTTCCTTACCAAAACGTTTTCCTTCCAGAGTTTGTTGAATAAAACAGGAAGTGGGCCACATTATACCATATGATATCATGCCCCTAACTATGGGATACCTTTTATAAACAGTTACAATATTTTTACTAAGAGCAGCCATTGTCAGGTTATGAAAATTCTATTGCTTTGACTTTAGTCTTTATGTAACAAACAAAAATTCAAGGAAGTTTGAAATGGCCTTTAACTATTTTTGGTAATATATGCGTCGTTACGTTTATTGATGGAGTGCCAAAAACATAACACGTGTAAATCATGAGTTTTGTTAAAATAATAGTTATAATAAAAAGTTAATGGGACCATTCTGGTAATGATTTCTCTCTTCTTATCTTAATTAATACTTGTAACTTAGTAACTTTAAGTCATTTTTAAAAATTTATAAGTAAAAAACTATCCCACCAAAGATGCAACAATATACAACTGTGAACTGTCAATTGTCATTTGTCATTACTCATTGAAGTTGATTTTTTTTTTTTGGGATTTTTTGACCTGGTAATTACAACCTTTAGGTCAATCATTGAAGTTGAACATCACAATCATAGATGAAAAATAAAGATCACAATTCTGGTGCATGGAGATTTCTCCATGGTCTGGTGAATTGTGATGTGAATCATAGATGAAAAATAAAGATGTGAATCACAGCATGGAGATTCTCAGAAATATTGTCAAACTAAGGAGGCGCTGCGATCGCTATGTTGTCTCAATGCCGGCTGCACAATATTAGCACCCCATCGAAGGATTTTTGAAATCAAAATGACTTTAATCGATAGGTCTACGTTCGGTCTGTATATGTCCGTTATCATTTTTGTTAGGTCATTTTAAATTTTAAAAATGTCGGATGTCAGCTAACTTCAGGGTCATAAAAGCAAAAACTATAGAGACCAATACTGACCTAATGATAAAGAATGTAGAAATATAAGACAAAGAGTAAATATATATACTAATCATTTTCCGTTTAAATGAGGTGTGCTAAGTTGCAATTTTTTTTGCAAAATTAAAAAAAAATATTTATTCAAAAACTACAGGTGACTTAACGAAAATGATAGTAGACCTATATAGACCGAACGTAGACCTATTAATTAAACTCCTTTTGTTTTCAAAAATCCTTCGATGGGGTGCTAAAATTGTACAGCTATGGAGAAGACACGAAGGAGATTGGTCGGTAAATTGTCACTTGTTAATTCGCATTTCACAATTGTCAATTGTGAACTGTCATTTTTCAATTGTCAATCATTTTTCATCAACAGAAACAAATCAAACAATAATACTGATCATCAATATAATTGTAAATTGTAATACAGAAATATGAGAATTAAAACTAATAACTATTTTTTAGTAAACAATTAATTTAAATTTTGTCAATTGCATATTGCTTTTGAAAGACTGAAGTGTTAATAGTGAAAAACGTCAACTAAATTGTTCATATTTGTGTCTTCATTTTTTTTACAGATTTAATTTATTTAATTTTATATAAATTTGTAGAATATAATTAAAATGCCTACTTATTACAAATGGTAAATGTATTTTTGTATTTTTATATGTAATATAATTTCATAAGCAACATGATAATAATATATAATATAAAATAAAACAATATTTTAGGTCGACAGTTAAAAAACAGCCAGAGAAACATGAATATCCAAGCTTAGAAGTTTCTAACCATCCGTTAAAAGTAGAAGTTATTAATCTTGTATGTATTACTTTTAATCAATATATTCAACTTAAATTCAACAATAAATGTATATTAATCATTCTTTTTTTCAGAAACTGAGTGCAAATAAAAGTTTCCTTGAAAGTCTTCATAAATGTTGTTCACCTTTTGAGGAACTAGATCCATTATTAAGATTTGAACAAATGAATTTAGAAAATGTTAGTATTTATAATTTTAATAATTAGACTTTTGGAGTATTAGATTATAATTAGAGATGAAAAAGGATAGTGGTATGGATGGCTGGATACTAGATAATTGGCAAGCTACAAGGTGGCTCTGGCTGGTATTTATATTGCAATACATGATGAGATCAGTTTGATTTGTATATTCAAGTAGTGAATGATAGAATATATAAAATAACTCTTTTGACAAATCTTCTGACAGTAACAGATTATCACTGTCTTTAACACTCTTTTTAAAATGCTGAAAAATACATTAACACATACTACAAGTTATGTGGAACTAAAACCCAACATACCTGACCTGTCTTAATGAGGTGTCCCAGAATCGATCGTAGTGATTGTCCCGGTCAAGAAAAATAAAATCCCGTTGCTAAAGAAATTGACTTTTCTTAAAAACATCTTGAATCGGTCCCAAAGATGAAACATTTTTGACTTGTGATTATAACTATAATGAACGGTGTCGTGTGTATAATGACGGCAAATCATACCACAATAGGTTATAGACCTATTGTGGTATGATTTGCCTTGTGTAAAATAATGAGATATAAAGATTATATTTTTTATTCTATCTAATTAAGGATATAAAATGTTTCATTATGTGAAAAAATCATATTTTGCTACAGGATGATGGTAACTTAGAAAAAAATGAAGTTTCAATAAACTATGGCAGGACTTGGAATGTGAAACGTATAGCTATATTGAACAAATATACAACTGGTGAAAAATTAACAATTATCAGCAGTTTTTTACCAGGGGGTGAAAAAAGTTTGTTTATTTCTCTTATTTATAATTTTAGTTCAATTTGATAGTGAATTTACATTTTACTAACAATGGTTTTCTTTTTTTTTTTATATTTTAAGTTAGTTCCTTTTCAGCATTATTAAGACAGGTATCAAATCTTAATGAAAAGGTTAAACATAGATTGGAGCAGCTTGATGATTTCGATGAATCATCTGTGAGGAAAACCATGGGTTTAAGTCAACAGGAGTTTGTTACAAAGATTCACATGCTTAATGATGAGATCAAAAAGGTATCTATAGAAATAAAAATATAGACATAAAAATGCCATAAGTAAATAGTAATTATATTGTATGATTCTTTTGTGACTCTTAAGATCACTAAAAGCTAAAAGCTAAAAGTCTGGAACAAGACTACAGACCATACTGAAATATACATTTTATATATGATTTTTTTTAAAATAGAAATATGCAAAACAGTTTCTTGATACAAAATTAATTATTGAATTCCATTTGGGTAAATTACTGTTTGATTACAGGCTTGGGACAGTGAGCAACGTGTTAAGGCATTTAAAATAGCTATTCAATGTTCAAAGCTACTGTCAGATATAAATGTTATGCAGTTTTATCCCAGCAAATTTGTCTTAATAAGTGATGTTTTGGATAACTTTGGTTCTTTGGTTTTTGATCGCTTAAAAAATAAAAGTTTTGGGTAAGTTTATGTGCGCTTATGAAAATACTAGGTAGCATTTGGTTAACTAGTTGTATGACATGTTATGCTGATATTTAAGATATTTAAATGAAGGCTTCATAGAGGAGGAGGCTTTCTATGATTTCCATAGAATATTTTTATAAAATGATATATTATGATTGTATGATTGTATTATATAGTAAATTTCATTACAATTATGAAATGGTGACATATTTGTAATTTGATATTAAAATAAATATTACACAGTGGCCATTTTTTATACCTATTTATTACATTATGGCATACCTTGAATACCAAACACAACATATTTATTATTTAGACTAACCATCTGCACATCTAGTGTCAATGAGATGGCCTCCATGGCAGGAATGGGTCGGTAGATTTGATTGATATAGACCTCAAGGCAAGACTTCAATAATTTTTGGCAGCAAAATATTCTCATATCTTTACTTATTTTTTTCAAATAAATAAAATGTTTATAATAAATAAAAACAAGGTTCTCGTTTATTTCCATAATTGCCCAAATTAATAATAATGTTTTTTTTTTCAGTAATGCAAATATAGAATTTGAAAACATCATATCTACCAATGTTCCTGAATCAGCTAGAGAAACTTGCCAGAATTGGATGTTTAAGATGGCTTCCATAAGAGAATTACTGCCAAGATTGTATATGGAGATGGCATTACTCAAGTGCTATGTGTTTATTTCAAAAGACGAAATAAAACCTGCTATAGCTAGACTAATAACTATGATCAGAGGCATTGGCAACCCCCTGGTAGCTGCTTATGTCAGGGTGTATTTGTGTAAAGTAGCATCAAAGCTGTTTGGGAAAGACAGTGAATGCTACTTTTATGATAATTTAAAGGAATTCTTGACTGACTATCAACAGGTATAACTGATACTGTTAACTTTCGCATCAAAAATATATTTTATTAATTATGTAAGTTTGGAGCTGTAATATTAATTTCTGAATATGTTTCAAAATGTTATATTTAGAGCTGAAACGCTATTTTTCTACTGATTAAATAAAGACATTTCCATTTACAGATTTTTCATCCAGCAATGGCAAAGAAGTTTGGCATTCAATTATTAACAGCTGACCAATATCTTAGTCTTTACATACCAGCTGTTGATTGGATGCTTTTCGGAACATTAAACGCAACTAAATGTGAGACTACACTCTTGGAGGAATTACTGCAGCAGTGTCAAAATACAGAAAACAGGTATAAACAAGAGTACTGCACAAGATGTAGAATTTTTGTCATTTTGATATTTATATATCTAAATATGATCTTTATATTTGGATGTGTTGGATTCTGTAGTCTAAGATTAAACAAAATGCTGTATAAAAGACGAAGAAAATGAGTTTTCCTGCAAAATAATACATATTTTTCTCCTTTCAGTGAACTTTTGCTCTGCTGCTTGGTGTCTGCTTTCAATTCTACGAGTATTATAGCAAAATCTTCTACTATTCTGGATATTATTCAAAAATCTGCAGATCATATGGGTATATTATCACCACATCTTTTATTAACTGCCTTTGCAATCCTTACTAGTTACTATATAATATTATAAATGCGAAAGTAATTCTTTCTGTCTGTCGCGCTTTTACGTTAAAACTAGTGAACTGCTTTAAATGAAATTTGGTACACAGCTAGTCTAGAGCCTGAGAAAAGATATAGGCTACTTTTCAAGATGAAAAACGGGCTGTAAGAGGTTGAAATAGGAAAGCTTGAAACTTATTTTTTTGGCTTTTGACTAGTACTATGTTAGTAAGACATTCAAAGTTTGTAAAAAATTTATACTAAAGGGGGTACCTAGGGACGAACCCGAGCGAAACGAGGGTAAGTCGCTAGTTGGAAATGTATAGGATTCTTGATAATATTTATTTTAGTCACAATTTTGTTATGAAATAAAAATTGCCAGAATGTCTTAAAATTTTTACATTTACATAACAGTGTTAGATAATCTCTTATGTCCGATTTGTCTTAAAAAAACTGTGTGTTTATACTCCTATATAATAATAAATATAAATATGTTGAGACATTATTACAACAGCGCCATCTAGTTCCGTGATAAACTATGAGGCTTGTGTTAGGGATACCAGATAGTTGATATACATTTTAAATATATACATATTATAAATATAAACACCCATGACTGGAGTACAAACATTCGTGCTCAACAAATGAATGCCCCCAGCGGGACTCGAACCCGCGACCGCTGGCGCAGAAAGTAGGATCACTACCTACTGAGCCAAACGTATCGTCAAAATAAGATACTTAAAGCATCAATAAAAATGTATCAATTTCCTTTTAGTTCTTCTCAATCAAGTATTGACGTCGCTGGGCGAGCACCTGTGCCACGCCGAGAACTACCGGCACCCCGCCTCGGAAGCTTTGAGCCAGAGCTGGTGGAAAATAGCAAGCAACATGAAATCGACCGCACATTTCTTACAAGTTCTTGAGCCATGGCTACAATTTGCATGCACCCAATTGTCGGTTAGAACATACATATAGTAATGTAAACGTCGAGAAAATTATTCTAGATAAAATATAATGGCTTAAGATATTGTGATAGACATGGTTAAAAACTAAAAAGAAAATGTAATTATATTTTTTTGTAAATATTTTTCACTGACATTTTACCCTGCTCAATCTTTAAAGAATGATTGAATATTGTCGTTGGACTCCAAATATCACCTGTGCCTCGATTCTATGAAAATATTATAATGTGTGAATTTTTAGAACGAATCAGTAGATTTGCATAATTACTTACAAAACTTAGAAGTTTTTCCTTTTAACAATATTCAAAAAATAGAATTAAATAGATAAATTGTTTCAGAGCCAACACATAAACATGTTGCTGCGCGGCACCATACGCTGCGTGATCAAGAGCGGCGCGCCCGCCGACGAGCACGGCGCGGCGCTGCGGGCCGCCGTGCGCCGCGCGCTCAAGGCCATACCCGACGTTGAAGAACTTTTCTTAATGGTACTGTACGATTCAAACTTAAAATAAAGACCGCTTTGAAAGTCCTGAGTTCCGATACAGAACGCATCACTAGATACTGTTATAGTCGATTATCGTTCGATATGTAGATTGTAGGTACTTTTAATTGGGATGGATATGTGGAGAAGATGAAACGTATGAGACGAGAACAGATATAGATAGTTTCGGCCAAATCTGCAGAATACGCTCTTGTACAAACGCACTATTTTCTAGGGAAGCACTCTAGGCCCAGATGAAGTATTGGAGTGTACACAATACACCGAGAATATTCGCAGGGACATCTTTAATAGCCGTTCAATTTTGTCATAGTAATATGCCTCTAGAACCGTTTACTGCGTATGACGCATGTTTTGTTTATACCAGTTATCGCTCCAAAGGAAGCAATATTTTTTATTTAATTACGCTATAAAATTTTATTATATCTATAAAAAGCTGAATTCGTATACAGGATCAAAAAATAGGTAATGTGTAGAACTTGAATAGGGAATAAATGTATTGTATTCAATATACTTTTTTTTGTGTGGCTCAGTTAGGTTATTAGCACCAGAACTACAACGAATTATTTATTTCTCATTATTGTGTTAAAGTCAAAAAGTAAAACTGTCCTTTTTTACTCTCTACCTAGAATTATTATTAAAACTGTCCTTTCCCCAGGATGCGTTCATGCCACTGGTAGAGTTGGCGCAAACATCGAGCGCTCGCACCGCGATGGCGAAGACTGTGCTCTCAGTGTTCTTCGAGAGATATACCTCTGTACAAATAGACGACCACATTATAATATCTAGTCTAATGAGGCTGTGTTGTATAGTTCACGACTCAATCAAGTAAGAGAGGCATGTTTTGTAATACTTGTTCTTTCGGTTTTTGTGTTAACTTTAGTAAGGATTAAAATTAAAAAGATTATATTATAAATGAAACTACCTTTTCGGATTTTGTCGCGGATTTATTTTGATTTTTAGTTCCCGACGTTTCGAATGCTTTACAGCAATCATGGTCACGGGAGAGACCGCACGAGTCTCAATCATTTCGACAAAATCCGAAAAGGTAGTTTCATTTATAATGTCATGTGTAATGTAAAGATTATATTATATAAAGGTAAATTTATATGGCAGCGGGCTATTTTAGCCAATAGAAATTGCTAACAAGTCAAAAGAGATGTATAATTTTAAATGTCTGCATAATTTAAATTAAATTTTTGTGTTCATTTGGTATAGTAACATGTTACTAACAATTATTCTAAAAAAATGTTCATGCTTGAGGTGAACTGCTGAAATAAACCAAGCATTATAAAACATTACTGATAACTAAAATATATATTATTAACTGGTGAAAATTTTCAGTGCCGTGACAGTCGAAGATGAGAGTAAATTTTGCGCGGAACTCATAAATAAGTTTATCCAAGCTGTAACATATCAGGACGATTTGGAACAACAGTTGAACTTCTATGTCGAATGCCGCTCAGCGTTTATAAAATTAGATTCAGTGCTCGTTGTTTTAATACATGTAAGTACGATCAGTAGACTTGGATTTCGATAATTTAATTCCAATTTAGTTACATAATATTAAAGAAGATTTTATTCCCAAACTAAAAAAAACAAAAAAAAACTTAAAATATAAAATAGCTATAAAAAGGTCCAGGTTTACTAAAGTTATAATATACCGACAGGCGGTGAACGCGCTGTCGTGCGCGGGGGGCGCGGCGGGCGCGGGCGCGGGCGGCGCGGGGGGCGGGCGCGGGTGGCTGCAGCGCGCGTGCGCCGCCTACTGCAGCGTGACGGCGCCGTCGCTGGGCTGCCGGCTGGCGCGCGCGCACCTGCACCTGCTCACCGCGCACGCCGCGCTGCTCGCCGGCAGCGTCGGACAGGGTACGTGCTTTTCATCAACGTTGGATCCAGTTCACCTATGTATGATTATGTGGTCCCCTAACGTGAGTTCACCTTGTGGTGGTGAAGGGGCTCGGTACTGGCAAGCCGGCTGGGCGCGAAGCCAAGAAACGCGCAGGACCCCCACTTCGGTGGGCGTTGTGTTATGCAGTTTATAGCTTCTAGTACTTTTTTTTTATGTAACAAAGGGGGCAAACGGGCAGGAGGCTCACCTGATGGGAAGTGATCACCTCCGCCCATGGACATCTGCAAGCCCTGCGGTGTGGCAGGGCTTTCAGATGCGTTGCCGGCCTTTCAGGAAAGGGAGGGAGGGAGGAGGGATAAGGACGGGAGGAGGGATGGGGAGTGGGCCTCCCGGACTCTTACTCACCGGACGAAACGCGACAGCATAGCTGCCACTTCACGCTGGTCTTCTGTGAGAGAGCGGTACTATACGGGGCGTGCCGGCCCATTCGGCTGTTACCCGAAGAGTTTATCTGAGAGCAAAGTGAACTGTGGACCTGTGTGTAGAATGCCGCACTTCTACTGCGTCTGTTGATTTGCAGAATGATCAACCTCTATTGAGCAAGATATGATAAACACACATATAGCTTAAACAATTTTTGAAATAAATTTCTTTAGACGTGACTCAAAGTAAGCCAAAACACTGGAAAAATTGAGGGTCACAGAAGTGAGTGCCGCAGAAATAAGATGTGGTGGATATATTTAAAACATTGTAATTAAGAAAATAGATATGTACGTATTAGTAATAAATATGTTTTAGTATTTGCTATACACATTTAATAATGTAAAGAAAAACTTATAAAAATGTAAATAAAAATGTTAATTTATTACTAATCTTTTTATATTTTGATCTGTTTTAATTGTGGCAACCGCACGTAAAGTCACAAGTCAAACTTTTTTGTGTACGCGTATTTTAATAAAATTTATTTTGTTAAGATTTGCGTAAAGTGCGTTACTTCAAGTTGCAAGATATTAATGCTTACGCACGTACGTTGCGCATACATAAATTATGTTTCAATCCGAAAGTGCGAGGCACTTTCAACCTGTAAGAAATCAGGCGTAAATTATCTTATGGTATCTCTGAGAGACGTAATATTTAATATTTGATCAACATATTTAATTCTGCACAGCTGAGGCAAACTTGAAGAGTTTCGTCAGCCTCATTCCGGACATTCCCCAGTACATTCAAGAGGACGGACAAAACAAACCTACACACGATAAAGTAGTCGGGCTCATCAGCAATTTCCTATCTACCCTTCTTATACTGCCCGTGAGTTTAATATTATTACTTATTAGTTATAATCTATACTACTATATAAATCTGTAGTCTGTCTGTACACTCAATTTTTTTGTCGAATTTCCTCAAAAATATTCGTTTAATGACTCACTGTTTTACCATTTTTGAAATTTTTGTCTATCTGTCGGGACATATCCTGCTATAACTCAAGAATGGTTGAACCGATCTTTATAAAAATTGGTATACAGTAACAACATGTGATTGCGCAAATGATAGAATATATATAATGCCGGTGTGTGTGTGTGTGTGTGTGTGTGTGTGTGTGTGGGGGGGGGGGGGGGGGTTGTGTGTAAATGAGGGTGTGTGCGGGCGCGCGTGCGTGCGTGTGCGTGCGTTTTACGATTGTCATTTGTTTAAAAAAGAAAATGTTACATTCATTTATTACCTTGAGTAGAGCGAAGCGGGCACGTAACACGTGCCCGCTTCGCTCTACTCATGTTTAAAAAGGTTATACATATTAATGGAATAATTTGATGATTTTATATGCATGTATTTTGTATAAAACTTAAATATAACGTAAAATACTCTCTTACTGTCAACCAAAGATTCATCATCATCACCTTCTTCATCATCTCCAGCCCTTACTACGTCCCACAGCTGGGCATGGACCTCCCTCAGTACGAAGGGGATCAGGCCATAGTCCACCACGCTGACCTAACGCGTGTTGGCGAATTTTACGTCTTTCGAAAACTTGCGAGGTTTTTCTAAGATATGCAGGTTTCCTCACGATGTTTTCCTTCGCCGTAAGACAATTTGTAATCATGATAAAAAATGATTTGCACATGGAAATATCAGAGGTGCAAGACCCGGATTTGAACCCGCATCACTCGGCTATACAAGCGTGCGCGTTACCGCTGGGCTACCACATGCAAAGAATTTGTAACGTATATATAGGTTAACGTTATTTTACATATTATGTATGTTTGTATATGGGTAGTAAGAGTCGTAATAATAACAACAATAGGTATAATAATAACGTCGTCATCTCACTCTAATATCATTTAAACAAACAATTTAAAAGCAGACTTGTTTATAGTTTACACTGTTTCTTGGCTAGAATTGTGAATATTATAAATACGGATATTAATGATCTGTGTCATGCTTTATGCAAATTAGCTTTCTTAACTGAGGACGTTTTGTAGGAGATTAATGTCACATTTTTGGTGATATTTTTATACATAATTGTTTTTTAACATTAGTACCTAATTGAACAGAGAAACTAACAGAGAACATGCCGTTGTTTTTTTATAAATACATTGTAAAAATCACATAAACGATAGAATGCAATAACTAGAATAATTTTTGTTATTATCTATGTAATCAGCTTTTCTTAACTTCCCTCTGCTGGGCACGGGCCTCCCTCTAATACAAGAGGGATCAGGCCATAGTATACCGCGCTGACCTAGTGCGTGTTGGGGGACTTCACATGTCTTTCGAAAACTTGCAAAGTTCTCTCAGACATGCAGGGCCTATAGCCAACCGGCGTTCGTTATGAAGCGATTCGATTTCTACAATCGTCATCGCTTAAACGCAGCATATGCATCTTGAACTTTAAATCACTAATAATTGAAATGAATGTACATTGTCTGCCATCATCTATTCGTTGACAACAGACCACGTAACATATCTAAGGCATATGTCAACCCCATACATTTTGGACTTTTCTACTATCGCTTTCGCTAATCGATTGTTACATTGTCTAGGCCCTCAGGTTTCTTCACGATAATTCCTTCACCACAAGACAAGTGGTGATCATGTTAGAAAATGATTTGCACATGAAAATATCAGTGGTGCGAGACACGGATTTGAACCCGCATCACTCGGTTATCCAAGCGAGCGCGTTACCACTGTTAATAAAACTTGTTAGAAATGTTATTACTTAAGTAGTGTTTTTACAGGATAATATGGATAGTAATTGCAAAGCGTACATACTGAGTGGATTTATAAAAACAATGGAAAGGATTCACTGGAAGAAAACAGATCCACAGTACTATACTATCTTACTTAGAACGTTGGATCTCCTCTGCCACATGACGCAGGAAACATATGTCTATCATATAGATGGAGGTACTATTTAGTATTTATAGCATTTCCATTTGGCTTCCAGCCAGACATTATCATCAATGAATTTCTAAACAAATAATGTTTTTCAGTTTTATCTAACGACGAGTTGTATGGCGCAGAAGAAGAATTCGTAGAAGTTATAGAGAATCACGCAACCAATATATGCCAAGAATTGCTAGTGGTTTTAAAAGCATTGGGGGACGCCAAAGAGACGAAAAAGCAATATTATTTAGCGTTAGAATTGTTTTGGCGAATCATCAGACGAGGTGACCTTCGGGAAGGTTCCATGGCCAGCTTGGCGGCTAACTTATGGGTTCTATCGCAAAAACTTCAAGACTCCAATGACAAATTGGCGGTAAATTAATAAAGTCTTTGAAAATGTTATTTATTAAATAAAAGAGCTTACTACTAATTACTACGATTACATTTAGCAGCGTACTGATAGTGATAGTTGTTATATTATTATTTTAATTAAATTATAAAATAAAACGACATTATAATTTATGAGTATCTTTAATGACTGACGTTGTTATTTTTTCTTGTATTCTCATTTTAATTTATACTAAAAAGTTCTTATATATTTTCTTATTATAAAATCAAATAATACAACATCTCCCTTATCAAACTAATTTAAAACAAACTAAATTAAATTAAATGAAATAAGTAACAGCATATTTTTAACATAAAACAAAATTAAATAACTACGTCTCCCTTATCAAATTAAATTAAATCAATATTTAAAACATACAAAATAAAATAAAATCAAATAAGTAACCATGATATTATAATTTAAAGAATACTTTGTTATTCATTATTAATCTAATTAGGATATCTCATTGGCGGACGAACAGTACGGCCATAAGATGTTGTATAGAAGCCATTTTCTCTACTACTAGTTGTAGGAGCATTTAAATCTACATCACTTTTACTCGAAGGACAAGTGCTATACTCGGATTCAGAATTATCTTCATCACCATAAATACAAGGTTTAATCAAAAACCTATTCCTTATAAAAAACTTATTATTATACTTAATTTGATATGCTCTATTATTCAGTATTTTTGTTATCACTCCTTTCCTCCAGAATCTCCCTAACTTAAATAAAACTATTTCTCCCTGAACCAAGTTTCTTAAATTAATTTTATTTCTATTATAATAATATTTATCGTTTTCTTGGCGTGCCAATAAGTTTTTTCTCAAATTATTATTGACCTTTGGAGTAAACATATTTTTACTCATAGAAATAATACCTCTAAGTTTTTTATGAAATAAATTTTCTGCTGGTGAAGGGATAGTGTTTGAAATTGGAGTATTACGAAATTCTAACAAAACTAAATACGGATCCCTATTATCATGAAACGCTTTCTTAAGAAGTTTCTTTATTGTTTGAACTTCTCGTTCAACCAAACCATTCGATTGTGGATACCCAGGACTCGATCGAATATGTTCAAAATTATAATCACGAGAAAAAATTTTAAAAGCTTCACTGGTGAATTGTGGGCCCCCATCACTCATTACCTGTTTGGGTATACCAAATCGACTAAAAATTTGCTTTAATTTATTAATGATTTCATCGCTTGTAGTAGATTTCAATAGGGCAACTTCAGGAAATTTGGATAAATAATCTATTACTAATATATAAGTATGACCGTTCCATTCAAAGAGATCAATTCCAACCTTTTCCCAACATAATTCTGGCACTGGATGTGGCATTAATGTTTCTCTTTTATTATTGTTACTAAAAAGTTTACATGTTTCACATCGAGATATCAAATCTGTTATTTCATGAATCATTCCAGGCCAATACATTGCGTCATTTGCCCTTAATAGAGTTTTCGTAATTCCCAGGTGTGGGTAGTGTAAACGTCTTAACATTTCTTTTCGAAGTTCATTAGGTACAACTAAACAATCACCTTTAAATATTAAATTAGATTTATATGTTAAACTGTCTCTAACGTGCCAATATTGTCTGATATCTTCAGGTAAGGTATTTTTATGATTAGGCCACCCATTAATAATTACATTCTTAAGTAATCTCATTTCATTATTGTTTTCAGTCAAATTTTGAAAGGCACCTAATTGATTCTCACTTATATTCAACGTAGAAATCAACATATTAATATTAGCTTCAATATCTTTTTCATCTAAATCTATTTCTACAGCATCATTTTCATTGAATGACCTTGATAGAGTATCTGCTATATACAACTCTTTACCACGCTTATATACTAAATTAAATTCATATTTTAATAATTTTATCAACATACGTTGAATTCTTGGTGAGCAAGAATTTAATGGTTTTTTAATTATGCCTATCAAGGGATTGTGATCCGTTTCAATTACTATTTTCCTTCCAAAGATAAACTGATTAAATTTTTCACAACCAAATAAAATTGCAAGTAGTTCTTTTTCTATCTGTGCATAACGCTTTTGGCATTCATTTAATGCTTTTGAAGCATAGGCTACCGGTAAACCATTTTGCATTAATACAGCACCTAGACCATCTTTTGAAGCATCCACGGACAAAACAACGGGAAGATTTTCATTAAAAAATTGCAATACGGGCTTTTTAACTAAATTATTTTTCAATTCATTAAAAATTTTGTCGTGTACGTCTAACCATTCAAATTCATTATCTTTTTTAAGTAGATTTCTTAAAGGTGAAGTTATAGCTGCGAAATTTTTAATAAACTTAGAGACATAATTTACTACTCCTAGAAATCTTTCTAGATCTTTCCTATCTCTGGGTCGTTTCATTGACGTTATTGAAGTAATTCTACTGTTGTCTAAACTTATACCATTCTTATTTATTACATGACCTAAGTATTTTAATTCAGGGACATTAATTTTACATTTTTCTTTATTAAGTTTCACATTTTCTCGTCTAAGTCTATCGAATACCTTACCTAATCTAACATCATGTTCTTTTTTTGTACTACCCCAAATAAGTATGTCATCAATGTACACTTCTACACCTTCTAAATCTTCCAAAATTTGACGCATTCTATGTTGATAAATTTCTGAAGCACTACATAACCCAAAGGGCATTCTCAGAAATTTATACCGACCAAATGGTGTATTAAAACAACATAAATCAGAACTTGCTGATGTCAATTTTATGTTCCAAAAGCCATTTTTTACATCCAAAGTACTGAAAAATGATGCACCTGATAGTTTGCTAGTAATTTCTTCTAATGTTGGTAATTCAAAATGCTGTCTTTGTATTACATTATTTAGATCTTTAGGATCTAGACAAAGCCTTAAATCTCCATTAGGTTTGTAAACAATGACCAATGAATTAACCCAATCAGTTGGATGCGTTACTTTAGATATGACACCTAAATTCTCTAATTCGTCTAATTTATTTTTTAAACGAGGTTTTATTGCAAGTGGAACTCTCCTACTTGCATGTACAACAGGTGAAGCATTAGGTTTCAATTTAATATCATATTCACCTTTCATAAAAACCTAAACCATCAAATAAATCATCATACTTTAAATTAAAATTAGATTCATTAATTCTATGCACAGGATTAACTAATTCCATTTTTATAGCAGATTCCAATCCTAAAATATTGCACGTTTTATCAGCATTTACCACATAAAAATCAAGTGAGTAATGTTTACCTTTGAATTTTATACGGAGGGAGCATGTACCAATGCATTTGATTGGCTGACCTGTATATGTTGCAAGTCTGGCTTTTGACCGCATAAGGTTATTTTTATCTAAGCCTAAAACAGATAAATTATTAACTAATAAAATGTTTGCTTGAGCTCCTGTATCTACCTTGAGTGTAAGAGGTATATTGTCTACTCCTACTACAATAGTCCAGTCTCTTAAATTTCTATCAACTGAACTTACAAAAATCTTTTCAAAATCCAAAACACTTGCTTCCTCTTCATAACTTTTATCTTTTTCTATATCACGTAAATAATGATTGTTGCATTGACTTGCAAAATGATTATATTTATTACAGCGGACGCATTTCTTTCTGAATGCTGGACATCTGTTTCTTAAATGTTGGTAGCCACATCTTTTACAATTTATTTTATCATTATCTGGTCTTGAATTTCCTTTATTCATGTATTTTTCGCTCTTAAATTTTTCATTTTCGTTATTAATGCTTTTTGCTGGTTTTTTATTGTATGAATTTTTATTCACTTTACTAACCATATTTTCATTATAAGAATTTTCCGATGTGCTAGGATTAGTAGAATATATTTCTTCGAGCTGTTTTTTAGTTTCTTGGGAAGTTCACATACATCTATTGCTTTATTAAGTGTTAAATCCTTAATTCTTAACAAACGATCAACGACAGAAGCGTCTAAAATTCCACAAACCAGCTTGTCCTTAATAAGACTTTCTGTAAGAACGCCAAATTCATATGAAGTGCTCAAGTCTCTTAGCTCAATTAAATAATCTTCATATGATTGCCCTTGTTTCTGACTTCTAGTAAAAAAATTGTATCTTTCGTAAGTAATATTTTTTTCTGGGTTAAAATGTTCCTCAAATTTTGTTATAACTTTAATAAAATTATTTTTGTCATCAGGCTTTTCAAATATGAAAGTATTATATAGTTTTAATCCACGATCACCAATCGTGTTAAGTAATAGCGCTATTTTAGTTTCACCATCTTTCTTTAGATTACCAGACGCTACAATAAATATTTCATATTTTTGTCTAAATAATTTCCAATTTTCAGCCATTGACCATGACATTTCTGTGGGTATTCGAACTGCCGACATATTCATCTGATCATTCATCATTCGTCTCTATCAAAATATATATTATGATTCTTTACCTTTACTTTTCTGTAGGTATTGTAAATCTTCTTATTTTCTTATTTATGTTGAATGAATTTTACTACCGACTGCGCCATGTTATATTATTATTTTAATTAAATTATAAAATAAAACGACATTATAATTTATGAGTATCTTTAATGACCAAAGAGTATATAACCACTACGTTATAAGAGACGGGACTGCCATACAAAAAAACGATCAAATGTAAATGTATGAAGTTTGAAGAGTGCGCCTATACCAACCTAACAGAATTAAAGAATCATGGCGCAGTACATACTGCCAACATAATGTCATTACTAGTGACGTACTGGGATGTGGTGACGATCGAAATCGATAAAAAACTATCGATATCGATTACAGAGATTCTTTTCAGCGTAGATTTAATTTTATTTTCATTTTTAAAGAAATAAATAAAACAAAATTGATACTCAGATTGTTTTTAATGCATCATTGAATTAAACATTGCCCGTTATTTATCGTATATTGAAGAAAACAGAACGCCAAGACGACCGAATTTATCAACCGACTTCCAAAAGGAGGAGGTTATCAAATCGTCTGTATGTTTTTTTATGTTTGTTAGCTCATAACTTTGAACCGATTTTGATGATTCTTTTTTTATTTGAAAGGTAGTGCTTCCCGTGTGGTCCCATTTTAATATTTTCCAGTTCTGACAATGACATCCATGAGAAAACCATAAAAGTCTTAAATTTGCATTAAGTATGTGTGCGACAAATGGACGAGTAATTCAATATCACGCCAACCGATTTCCGATCTTTTTTTGGAAATGCTTTTCACAAATATATTTCAACTGATGCAACTTTTCAATTGGCACGTAGGCTAAGTCTTCTTTCCCTGTTGCTTTGACCCATTTTTTACACCTTAAAAGTATATGATAAGTTATTTTTACTTATAAATTACATAAATTACTATACTCTTAAAATGTAACAATATAACTTAAACACATTATGTATACATGTACTAAATAATATATGCATTCTGTCGACCTAGTGTAGCATTACATGCAAGGATATTTATCATGTGACAAAACAAACTAAGTACATACTTAATTGAGAAAGGATAGATTTTAATCATTATCATCATCAGCTTATAGCTAGCCTGAAAAAGGATTTTGTTTTTAACAGTAAAGTTACTGTATAGAATTATAAGTCGGAGTTTAGACATCAGTATATATAAACATCGAAATTCCGGTGATCGGTAAACACTACGATATGTTTTCTACAAGTTTTTATTTATAGACAAAATGCATTAAACCTTTAGGATTCCTCACTAGAATTGACTTGTTTAACGAGATATAAACAAAAAAACTAACCTTTCACTGTCCAATGGAAATTTTGCCATAAAATCTCGTTTTTTATTGTCGACTCGGCATGTCTTTCGGTTGCATATTTCACATTTTAAAGTCGTCTTTGTCATAATGAAGCACTATAATTAGTTTAATTTCATATCAATAATGAATAAACTAACATAAGCAATTAAACAACAAAGAGATAAACAATATGAAAAAATGTGGGAAACTTTAAATAAAAGTCAATTGTCAAACACTCTGTTTGACAATAAAACATCAAAATTGCCGTCGATATAACCCATCTATGTGTAGAAGAATCATAGGCCGATATAGCTCCGAAATTCTGTGTTATTCTTAATTTTAACGGATTATAGCCGCCATTAAAAATTGTGCAAACTTCATAGATCGTTTTTTTGTATGGGAGTTTCGCCTGCCTGTAATGACTGACGTTGTTATTTTTTCTTGTATTCTCATTTTAATTTATACTAAAAAGTTCTTATATATTTTCTTATTATAAAATCAAATAATACAACAATAGTGATGCTCTAACGTTTAGAGTCTAAAACATTTGTATATCTACACTCTAATACAGTTTTTGTTAAAAATTGTCTGTTTTGAGTCTTGTGTTTTTTATTTATAAGATTTCAAATAATGAACAGAGCCAATAAAATAATGTATATAGTTTATTTTGTGGTTGATATCTGCAATCAGTCGCCAGACTATAAGCAGATTGGTTGAGTGCTAAAAAATCTATCAGAGCAACAGAGCCAACGCCCCGCTGTCTACTCACAGGACGTGGTTTCTTTTTAATCGCTTAACCACATTGACGTTCTTTAGTAATCCCGAGGCAAGCGGGTTAGGGTGGTGGGCAAGACGTTCAATATGTGCTTTTTTTTATATCGCTCGATTTTGCAGGCTACTGTTGCGATGTTTAGATACTCATGTATTTCATCGTTCCTCGTAAACCAGGGCGCGTTAGCTATGTTCCTCAGTATGTTGTTTTGCACTCTCTGCAAGCACATAGGTCCAGATGGGTTTCAGGATTGAGTTCTAAATTAGAAATTTATTGTCCAAGGAGAGCACGGAATTTCAGCCCATCATCCAGTATTATAGACTTATAAATTTGTGGTTAATTAGATCTCTTTTAACTTTTTGTGGTTTTTGTACATCCAAGAATACGGCAGAGCAATATTTTTTAGTCTCAAAGCATTGTCTAACAGTATGGTAAACACGATGAGCCTGTTCGATGGTTGAGTGTGCTTTGCGAAAGCCGAATTGATGCTTAGGGACAATTTCATTATTATTTATTAACTCACTGAGTCGTTTGAGAAAAATCCTTTCCCATAGCTTTGACAGAGTTGGAGTAAGACTAATTGGTCGGTATGAAGAGCAGTCGTTTGCCGTCTTTATGAATCATCACAATTTCTGAGATCTTTCACAAATTAGGAAAATGGGAGATTCGGTAGGTGGCATTAAATAAGCTGGTTAGAAACGTAACACATTTTTGTGGAAGTTCTTTCAGAACTCTAGGAGTGAATGTATATAGTTAAAATTCAAAAGTACTCGTTAAAGTCTTATTTTAATGTGAAAAGGTTTTTAAGTAGAAGAAAAGTAAGAAACAACTTTAAATTTCCATTTCTAGCAGCCTCTTAAAGCTTTTTTTTAGTGGAAGGACTGAAAAATTATATCCTCATTCTTTGCAATCTCCTTTTATCTTCATTAATTTTTTTAAAAGAGCTTTTCTAAGGGCCTGTTTCACAATGTCCAAGTAAAGTATTGGATAACTAAATAACAAATAAATTATTTGACACATAAAACTGTCAAGTAACTTAACAACCGAATAACTTCCTTATTTGGCAGATGATATGACCTATAATTTACTTGACACTTAACGATGACTATATATGTCAGATAAGTGGCAAGTAGCTTATTCAGGACTTTACTTATATTGTGAAACAGGCCCTTAGTGGTTGTCT
The DNA here is from genome assembly GCA_951802675.2 of Boloria euphrosyne. Lineage (NCBI taxonomy): Eukaryota > Metazoa > Arthropoda > Insecta > Lepidoptera > Nymphalidae > Boloria > Boloria euphrosyne. Next base: position 7,734,044 of record OX637874.1, read on the forward strand.
TTGTCATTCTAGTAATATGTTCCCCTGTCAAAATTTCAGTCCATTAGAAATGTAGTCTAGGGACTACTCTAGGGTCAGACTTAAATTTTGACATATATAATTTTTACCTACATACCATTAAAAATACCTAGTGTAGCAATAAAATTTAAACATGCCCAATTCTTCCCTACAGAAATCAATGCTAATATCCTTGGAAAACGACAAGAGACCGGCGAGTCAGCGACTGTTTGAGAAGTTAAGAGGAGGAAGTTAAGGATTTAAGATTTTTGTTAACGTTAACTATGTCATTCCATGTATTTGTATGTTAGAAAATAAAGATTAAAGTTGTATTTATTGTAACTGCTATTTTGTCATTTATTTGCCCCTTATTTGCCCCTATATAAGATACTAGCGGTGCCCGCGGCTTCGCTCGCGCTAAGAGTGAATAAAATAAACATTTTTGCTTATATACTGTTACTTATAATGTACCAAGGTCTGATTCCCCATTTAAAGTTCTGGCCCTCTTTTCTGAAAACTACTGTGTAGCATCCTGCCGTGCCGCCACTGCTGCGCTTTCTAAAACTTATTTCCTATTTTTAACCAATTTTGCTACTATGTGTATCATAATTTCTTTGTGTGTTTTTCGTTAATGATAAACTGATGTACGTGGTTCATTGTTATGGACTTATGGTAAAAATTACTGTTAAATATTTCTCCTACGCAAATTGTGCCACCCCCGTTAACCCCCATAGGGGTTGATTTTCAAAAAACGCTTAGATATGTATCTCATAATTTGTATTGCAGAGCATTATTTCAGTTTCACGCAAAATATTTCAATAGAATTAAATTTCCCATACAAACTTAGCCACCCCCTTTAACCCCCAAGGGGGGTGAATTTCGAAAAACCCTGAAATACGTGTTTCATCATTTGTACTAAAAAGCATTAATTCAAAGTTTCATGCAAAAATGTGCAATAAAAATATTTTTCTCATACAAACTTTGCCACCCCTTTTAACCCCTTTAGGGGTTGAATTTCCAAAAAATAATATGCCTATTTCCTTCTCATGAATGCAAACTATCTACATACCAAATTTCAGCAAAATCGGTTGGGTGGTTTAGGCGTGAAAAGGTAACAGACAGACAGACAGACAGACAGAGTTACTTTCGCATTTATAATATTAGTATGGATGTAGAATTAAAACTTTCTTAATAGTCTTTGAATACGGGATGTCGGTTTGTTTATTAAGTTAAAGATTTCTTTAGAAACGCACTTATTTACAAAAAATGATTTTTTGGAATATGTTATTGAAATAGTCATTATTATCGATACAGGTGCTGAATCTATAATTTCAGATTTTTGTCAGTCTATGCTGCAGACCGCATCACGAGAAACCCACTGAACAGACTTTAATGAAAATTCGTTTAATGAATACCTAGTGATAGCTGTGCTATTCAGGTTACCATACTGTATGAACTTTTTACTGCAGGAGAATATCATATCTGTAAAAAATTAATAGTCGAGATGATATTATAAAGGTATGTACTTTTTTTCTACTTTCAAATATATATCGAAAATCTATTTTCTTTTACTTTAAAATATAATTTTAACAAATGACGTTTAATGTACCTACCTAATTTGTTTTATAAGAGGAAAAAATGAAATACTTAATTATGTAATATAATAAGATTTGTCTGACGCGCATTACGCATAATATATCAATTGCAGTATTAAAATGTGAAGTTGAGTGTGTACATCATTGATTTTGCTTAAATAATTTTATTTCATAATAAGTTTTAAGTACTTTTTTACTTAAATTGTCAGATCAGGTAAAAAAAATGATCCGAGCTTAAATTGCAAATAATCCGTGACCGACAAGTTTCGACGGTGAATGAACAGATAATTAATTAGTGAAACTAGATATCTCAAATTGTTACAAATATTTTATTTTTTCCTACTTAGTCATTGACTTGAGTTATTTATTTAAAAGATGGATCAGTCATTTAGCTGACAGCGTTCGCTAATTACACGACAAAATTCCTAATAGAGCAGGTACATCTGAAACTAAAGTATTCAACATTTATTTGCATATAGCGTATTCAAGTTGTGATACCTTTGGAGCATATTGCAGATGTTGACCCCAAGAGTCACTGCATGGAGTAAGCGGACATTGTCCGGCAAGACACGCTTGAGTGGCGCGCGCGCTCTGTTGCACCGATCTTTCCCCTTCGCAATATTGACGCCTATAAAACCTTGTCTTTATAAAACTATGACGTTACTTTCATCTCGACACAAGGCAGAAATACAGCTAAATATAGAGGAGAACCAATAAAACATTAACGACGCCTATTTGGGTTCATACCCATTCAAAAATGGTCAAAATAAGTTGCCTGGTACGAAATTCAACTAAATAAATATGGATATATTTAAGTGCATTATAAATATTTACTTAAATTTATTTATGATTTTTATATGGTTTTTAATTTACAGTTTATGTTTTGGATTGCGTGTGCGTGTGTGTCTTGCACCGAGGAAGATAACGGGTTTGTGCAAGCATTGGATTTTGGTCCTATTTTCAACGGTGAAGATTCTGGTACGCAAATATTTAATTAACACAATATATCTTTTGTTTGCACGCTTTTTTATAAGTGTAATGAACCGCTTTATATGCTTGCAGGCATAGCGTCGTTGGCTTCAAGTCCAATAGCCGCTGCAATTCTCAAAGTAGACAAAAGTCAATATCCACAATTATTTGACACAGTTGTTAGTAGTTCTATCGATTCATTGCAAAGTCGAGTAGCGCCTAGAGAAAGTGTATTTGATGCAAGTAATTTTGGTTTTAATCCCATTGCAAGTCAAAACTTTCTTCCTTACGGCAAGCCGGCGCAAATAGTAACACAGCAGCAACCCAACTCTCAAAACGCCCAATTAAGCCCTTTACGATATGACATAAGAACAATACATGATCCTAATTATAGAGTCTATAAGCCTGAAAATGAAGAGATAGAAGGAAAAGAAATTTTAGCAGCGTTGAAAAAAAATCCAACAGTTGCTGCGTACTTTCAGCCTAAAGTTAATGTCGAAGTAAATCATCCTATACAATATCGCAAAGAAGAATTGATAGAAAACTTCGAAGGTGAACAAAACTACAAGCAAAATCCTTATCTTGCAGGACCCGCACGTATTCGTCGCTATACAGGAGGAAGAAGCAGGGAAAATTTGAAGAAAGCTGAAGACGATGAAGAGGATGACCCTTACAACTTCCGAGCTGATTATATATCGAAGCCGAAGGCTTTTGATGAAAGCCCGTATAGCAGCCCATACAAAAAAAAGAAGAATTCTGATGACAAATACGAATACCCTTATAGTTACGATTCAGGATATGATCATAAAGAATATGAAAGGATAAAAGAATTATCAGAGCAACAAGCGGCTGAAATCAAGCAAAACCCAGGAAATTGTAAAGAAGTTAAAAAGGATGGTATGTCATGTATGACTTGTAAGGATCCTAAAACAGGAGGAAATTACGAATCATGTTCGTATGTTGCGGAACCCAAAAATAATCAATATGCTTACTCTAAAGAAAAAAAATTTGATAGCAATGATGAACCTGATGAAGATGAAGATGAAAAGTCCGTTGAACCAACAAAATCTGAAAAAATACATAAAACTAATGTACACGAAACTGCCCCTCAAAAATTTACTGAATCTGATGATAAACCCTACAGTAGCTACAAACAGCCAGCCCAAGAAGATGATTCGGGTGAAAAATACAAATCGTTTTACATTCATTCATCAAAGCCTAAAACCAACGAGGCTCTTAAAGCTACAAGCGATGAGAGCTCCGAAGATGCGAAACCTAAGTCTTACGATTACAATAAAGCGTTGCCCGGTTTCTATACTGATAACGAACCGAAAAAGGATGTTGAACATGTTCTAGCTGAATTTAAAAAAAAAGATCGATCTGCATGTAAAAAAGTGCAGAAAAACTCTATGACTTGTTTCCAGTGTGTAGACAAAAATGGCCAAAAGAATGAGGAATGCATGTTTGTTTCTGAATCGGCACCAAAACAAAGTCATTTAGCATATCAAGAAGTGAAAGAATTTGACTCGAAACCAACTAGCGGAAGTAATGAAGCTGCTGAAAGTCAAGTTGCCACAAGTGCAACCCCACCACAAAAATCGGCGGCATATGTATCTTCCACATCAAACAAAAAACTAAAACGCAAGAAAACTCCGCAGGTGTCGGCTGCTGCTTCCAGCCCAATAGCGAAATCTGCTCAAAAAGTTAAACGTAGTGAAGGGTCGGAAGCCGAAAATAACGCTAAAATTATAGACGTATCTAACATAGGCCGTCCTGAAGATTTTGCTGGAGCTGAATCAAAGGCCGCTTTTGCTTCAGAAGTAGAGCCTAGGTATAGCGCAGCGCTTGGAGTCACTTTGCCCGAGTACATGCTATCAAGATCAGAACATGAAGCTTCGTTTGACGAAGCAGTCGCAGGGGCGTAAATTACCCAAGATTGTTAGTCAATATCAAATAAATGGAGCGTGACAATAGAACTTTTAAATTAAGATCTGTTTCGACGACGGGTAGTAGTAATTTCTTGCATAATAGAAATCGATTTCACAGATTGATCTAATCATAAAACGAAATAAGTAAAGGAAATTATTTTTACACCATTATTTTTTGCGACGACGAGCACAAATAATCGCAATGTAAGCTACTAAAAGTTTATGTAATCTAGTGTAGGATATTGTTATTTCTTATTGACTGCTCAACTTTAATAAAAATATTGTTAACTAGTTTTAGATACTCAAATTAAAATATATATTTTTTTAAATAGTTTTTCTTTGCATAATGATATATTTTACTATTTTTATGATTGAAGTGGTTTATGATTATTTTTTGTAAAATCTATAAATCAATATTCATATTTATTACTAAATTATCTCTTTTGCTTTTGGTTAAAAGTTCAATATCCTTCCAGGTTCACATAATAACTGCTAGTACCTTTATATTGAAGACGTTTACGTTCACTTCAAATCTCAATCTCGTTAAGAATTATTAAGACGCGTTTGAAAACTTAACGTTGGTTCTTATAATAAACGTGAATTACGATGGTTTGATTTCCTTCTTGAGCACATTAATTAATAAAATAATTAAAAGTAAAAATTATTTTCATACAGTAAAATACCTAAAGAAGTTTCTAATTATAAAAGTTTATGCATGCGCTGTATTGGTAATGTTGGAAATATTATCTATAAAGCACTATTCTCAGTATAGGTATAAGTAAGTTTCTAATACCTGAATAACAATATTGTATTATAAATAATAAATACAATAAAACAGGTCAACGTAATTGAATCCAAATTGTTGGCATGAAATTCGGTCAGCGTCCTAGATGTCGATAGTGCTTTATACTCTTATTTTTTACTGGTAATTGTCCAAGCTACGTCACAGGGAAACGGCTGAGAATCAGAGGCTCTTGGAAACAAGAGAAAGTAATTAATTTCAGTTTCATTCTTCATGCGCCTCAGTACAGTATTCAGTGATTATAAATAAATATTGCTTGAGATTAGTAGCCAATAATACAACGCTTCAATACAAACTCGGCGCAGTGCAGTTCAGTTGTGTTCAACACAAATCTCGTGCCTTACTGAATTATTATACTTGTAAGTATCTGTAATTTTATAATTAAAAGTGTAATACATACAAGACGGATCCACTATTTTTATGAGATTTACCAATTTTTTTATAAATACTAAGTAATTAAAATCATTTAATAATTTTTGATTTCAAACAACTTGTTTTATAAAGACAATTATAAAAAAGATTTATTTCTTTAGTATTTCCAAATTTGTATTTTGTACAGAACATTATATTTTTAGTAAAATTTTATTGAAATAGTCACTATTATACACAGGCCGATTCTGGTTTTTGGAATTGTTTTCTGTCTGTGACTGAAACCACTGGACATATTTTGATAAAATTTGCTATGATAATTGATAATAATAGCTGGTTTTCGAGTCAATATAATATATAGGATACTTTTTATTGAAATTAAGACGCATCTAAGAAATCTATAGGAACGTTAACACGTACCTAGGGAATGAACCCGCGCGGAGCGAGATGAGACACTAGTTAAAGTTATAATAATATATTGGAACAATAAATTCTTAGTTTTGTGTAAAGACCATATAATTTTATTATAATTATTAAACTAATATATGAGAACCTATATGAATAGGTTCATGGTATGAAAATATTGTTTGATTGACGTTGGATTTAAAGAACTTTCGGTCTCAATAAAATATATCTTGTCATTGTGCCAGCTAGTGTTTCAATAAAAAAAATCTATTGCGTTGTTGTTTCATATGAAGCAGACTGTGATGTTTATTTTGGTACAACAGTAAGTTCGCTAAAGCCTCGATCGGTTGGCCTTCTATATGTTTTGTATTCAACCCGATCGCCGGAAATCCTGTTATAGCTGCAATTACCTATGACGTATAGGATTAAAATGATAAAACAAATATATATTGAATTCATTATATTATGTTAACGATTTTTCTTTTCGAACGTTTGGATTAGTAAAATTAGGCCGCTTTTTATGACATGTTTGCGTCTGAAATAAACATTGTGAAAGTCTATAAGTACATAGCACACGGGCGTAGCCAGGTTTTAATTTCGGGGGGGGTTCAAGAAAATAAAACTACTAAAATTGCATGAAAAAAATGTAATTTATTGTCGCGTAATATAGTGTGAACTCGTCATAATAGCACGCTTGTACCATGCCTAAGAACGGCGAATGTCAATTTTTAACGTATGTCAATTAGATGACAGGAACAGTTTATTACAAATTCTAATGTGTTAGAAAGAGACAAAACACTTTCGGGAAAGGATTCGAAATTACTAGAAACATTTTGAATTTTCGATACTAGAATGTTCTTAAATTTACCCGGAGGTACGTGCAACTGTGCGCTTAAGACACCATACTAGTTTTAAGGAAGCCGTCGCTCATGCTCTAGAGGTTGAAGCTGTGCGTCATGACTCTAGACCTTGGAAGGTGCGGGAAGTAAGTACAGAAGGAGCATCGGCCCGAGAATGTAGGTTTAGCCCAAGTTGCTACGAGTGCGGCGGTCGGGGCCATCTTCGAAGTAACTGCCCTTCAAGGAAGAACGGTCGACGACAGTCAAATGTTGGTATATCTTATAATCAAGCCAGAGGAAAACTGATCTCTGCCAGGGCTAGGACTTGGGCACTGACCGGGAAATCTATAACCCCAGCGATAAAAGTAAAACATCAATAGATGGAAACACCTTGGTTATACATGGCGCTATTAATGGAGTAGCATGTAAACTCACGCTGGATATCGGAGCATCACGAACTGTCATTAATAACCGAAGATTGAGACACATTGCAGACAATAATTTGCATGATAGAAACACACATTACTCTTACGACAGCCCCCGGCCAGCGCATACCTGTTTGGGGGGAAAGGAAAATCGCTATCAAAATTGGGGACTACATCTATTGGCATAACGCAATAGTTGCAGATATCGTGGATGATTGCATCATTGGATTGGACTTTCTTCAAAATCACAAGTGTACGATTACAAGCTTACGATGCAGAAATAGAGAAGTGCCGATAAGTGGCGGAATTCATGGAAATGTTCGTTGCTTGAAAGACATCGCTCTTCCACCAAGGTCGCAGACACTAGTACCTGTCTCTTTACCTCAAAACAAGTCAGGCCGTCCATGGTCATGTTATAGAGAAGTCGGAAGATGAGAGCTCATGGATGCCGGCAAGAGTTGTTGTAGGTAAAGCTTCGACATCTATGGTTCCAGTTCTGAATACCAGTAATTCTACTCAAACCATTCGAAGAGGCGAAGATGTGGGGAGTTGTGAACAGATAGCCTAAACATGACGGCGATATAGGAAGAACTGGATTAGTTAAGCATAAAATTAATACTGGGGACGTAGCGCCTATTCGACAACGACCTAGACGAATACCTTGGGCTAAGTAAAAGGAAGTTGACGACATGATCCAAGACATGAGAAAGAATAACATCATTGAATACTCCACTAGTCCTTGGTGTTCGCCAGTAGTACTAGTAAGGAAGAAGGATGGATCTACAAGGTTTTGCATCGATTACCGCAGGCTCAACGATGTTACTAAAAAGGATTGTTATCCCCTGCCCCGAATCGACGACACCCTAGACACTCTCAGCGGTATGAAATGGTTTTCAACTCTCGACTTGAAGAGTGGCTACTGGCAAGTGGACATGGACCCCGTGGATAAGGAGAAAACTGCGTTTTCTACTGTAAAAGGGTTGTGGCAGTTTAAGGTTATGCCGTTCGGGTTATGCAATGCACCAGCCACATTCTTAATTTTTCGGGGGGGGGGTTTAAACCCCCTAAACCCTCCCCCTGGCTACGCCCATGACATAGCACTAACCTATTTGTCTAAGGAACATAATATCTGCCTTGCTGCTCTAGTGTCACTAACCTCTTGTGTAGGAGCTCCCAAGTCCCAACCGAGGGAAGCTGAAATTAATTATTGGTATAACTTAAACTTACAATACATGAAATAGGTACATATAAATCGTAAGGTAATGTGTTTAATTATAAAAATGATAAATAGAGACATGGACATATTTTATACAACCTGGAGGCGATCAAAAGAAGAAAGGTTGGGGAAGCCCTGCTCTGGTGGCTAGTACATACGGCTGCACATTATGAGTCTTAGACTTAGAGGTTTCGTCAAGTATTAGGAAGATATTAGGGTCTTGGGGTTTCACCAGAAAGAAATAGAAGTTTTGTGGCAATGGATAGCGTCATATGAATCGATTTATTGTGCTGTAGCCTGTAAGGCTATATAACATTAATATATAAGGCTATATAAAACAGACAAAAACAGATCCCAGTAAGGTATATTATATGGTTTTAAAAAATATCTATGCAAAGTAAAAAGTGTGCGTATTATCCAATTGTTGTAATTTTATACATAGTACACTATTTCTGTGATAATAATTTGGTCAGAAATCAATACGACCAGTAGGCCCAGATTTATAATTAAAAAAATAATGTAGGTATAATATATTTTTTCTTTTTTATATTATCTTCAATAATAAGTCGATACATTTACTGCCATCCATTGACAATTTAACGGAATGAATTTTTATTTGTTTTTAGTAAGTTTTCTTAGTGGAATAAAAAAATGCACATTTCCTCAATATCCATAACTAGCCTTTTTCGCGTTCTAAAGGCTGGAAACCAAATTCTTGTGATGAATAACTTATTTATTTGGATAAGGATTAATATCATATTTATTAAGCACCTTCACAAATAATGCATTATCTTAAAACAGATTTGGTTACCATAGAAAAGGTTAAAGCGAGTCAACTTTAAAAGATAGACATATGCTATCGCGGACTTTATTTTAGAACTTTTAAAGGGGAACAATTTCGTCGAACTTGATTTTTGCATAACTCTAACCGTTTACGCAGCGCACGCAACGGAAGCTTTCAAAAGGAATTTTTTTCTCCCGTTTTTGCAACATTTTTCACTGGTGCTCAGCACCTATTGATTGTAGGAGGATGTAATATAGACTATCCTTCCTTGATAAACGGACTATTCAACACAAAAAGAATTTTTCAATTCGAACCAGTAGTTCCTGAGATTAGCGCGTTCAACCAAACAAACAAACTCTTCAGTTTATAAATAGTATAGATTAAACAAAGTAATGTCGTCTTCTAAAGACGGCACTTTATATATGTAGCAATATACTCTATGGACGGCACTTATAGAAAAAAAATATGTATTTATATTTAATTCAATTTAATGGGAGGTTTCACGCCAATGTCGGTTCAGATGGCGCTACCAGCGCATAACGTCACCAACAAAAACCTCAATGCCGCTTATTTTGACAGACTTAAGACTTAAGTTTTGTAAAATCAAGTATAAGACGGAATAATACGGTGTTTTAACTATTGTTGAATTAAAAAAATTGACAAACACTACATACATTAGTTACGTTGTTTACGTTATGCGCTTGTAGCGCCACCAACGGCTAAAACTTGCAGTGAGACCTCCCATTACACTGAAAATTATAATTGTTTAACAGCTCCTTATACATACCGGACTGACAGATTTTCTTGCGAATGAAATAACGCTCTACGAAGCCGAAATTAGCCGACAGTCTCTTTTCAAAGGTCGATGTACATTATTTATTGCCGGGTACTATACTAAAGAAAAACCTTACAATTTCAACAATTACTTCTAATTAGAGTTAGGTACAACACTCTTTAGTTTATCGCATTATATACGATACGTAAAAGCATTTGAAACATTAGGAACTTGAAACCAAAATACATGATAAAACCAGAAAGTTACTTCAAAACCTAAGAATTGGGTTCAACGTTTTGGATACCTAATACAGAGACAGCTCATTAAGGCGAGCGAAGCGAGACCTAACACTATCCCAAAACCTCAGCATTTTGTGTTATTAAAAACTATTGCCTATAGATTTGTGTTTCACTTAGTAATTTAACTTCATATCTAGATGTGTTATCTGTCAAAAAAATAGTAATTTTATTACCATTGAAAAAAAATTACATTAACAATTTTGTCTTCATTGGATAATGTTATTGTACTACGTGGTACTACTGACGCCATTTGTTAGAAAACTAAAAGGTTACCATCGCTGTAACAGAATTACCCGTTAGAAAAATGCGAGCCTTCAGAAAGCTAACGGTGTAGTTTTCTCTTTACTTAAAACAAGACTAAAGACATGATAATCAGTAGTGACTTGTACTTTAGTTGAGACAATATTTAAAAATGTAAATGTTGAAAATAATTTCATGCTTCGCGCTGACGCGGTTGGACAGATTTAATATTTAAAATTTGAGTAAAACAAACATCTAAAAACGCATTTTATGCGGGAGTAAATGGCTTGTAGTCTAATATATTATTAAGATAGTATTAAAGATATTTTCGTATAACAATCAACTATAGACCAGATAATGTTATTTAATTTCAGGCTAATAACAGTATGAATAAAGAAATGGAAAGTTTTGAGGAAGACGAGTATGTAGACGTGAGGTCGCTGCCGCTGCGTCCGCCGCAGCGCGCGCCGCCGCCGGAGCGCGCGTGCCGCCGGCCCTGGCACCCCGTCATGTGGGACCACGCCGCGCCCGCTGCACCCTCGGATGATCAAGAGCAGGTATAATCCCTTCGTGTTTTGCAATTGATGTTATGTTAATTTTATTAATATCTTTTATTTTTGTGTGTAGTGTGTAGTAAATGTGATCTTCACATGGTAAATCTTGTTGATTTTGTTATTGAGATTGATCACCTTATAATTAATTTATTTTGTGGTTAGTTATTAAGGCAAATCATCATACGACAAATAAATGTCTCAAAACACCAATATAAAATATTTAAAAATAAAAAGAAATTATTCGTATTCGTTATTTAATTATTGTAAGAATTTGCTTTTTTTTAATTCTAATATTAAAAAATAAATTTACTATAATTTGACAAAAGAGAATTCGTTATCGTTAAATTAAATAAAAAATAATATAAATTACATTTTTTTCAGAGTGAAGAAAAGCGATCCAAAGAGTATCCGCATAAGCAGCGCATGCGCAACTTGAAGAGACTGATAGCGGAAGGAAAAGTGAAACCCACCTCAGAAACTCTTATATTCTTCCTTTGTAATAAATTCGCTATTTCGGAAGAAAGACAAGCGAAAATGCTCGAGTAGATCTACAAGTAATATTTTATATAATTATACTTATATAATTATAATAACATTAACTTTACAATTTTATAATAACTAATGGTCCCAATTGTGGGGCTTTTGTATTTTTTAAGATGTATAAAATAGCTTTCAGATAGAGCATAAAGCTAATCGTGCTTTTTACCTATTTTTTTATCAATGTTACATAACATGAGACTTTGTACTTGGTATTTCAATAAGACATAATATAGTAAAACTATACGAGGTTTATGATATTTATAGTCTGTTACCAAATATTACTATAGTTTTGTAATTAATCAAAAAATAATGTTACACGCTGTAACAATAAAAAGAAATGAATATGGTATTCAAAAATAGACTGTATATGTAATTCCGAGGTTTATTTAGTCACCTCGAGTGTTATAAACGAACCTAAAAATATAAACGGGATATAAATACAAAATAAAATATAAAAATCTATCGTTCTTATTATTATTATTTGAAATGCAGTTTTATTGCAGTACCCTCCAAATCAACATATACCTTTTTATTCTATATTACATAGACGCCGATACGTATAAAAATTATGCACTTTACTTCACGTATTCGTGACAGACTTTACACAACAAGAAATTGACCTATTATAACTTTCGTCGCTCCTTCGGTACCGTACGCGCGAACGTTCGAGATTGATGTGAAAAAGAAAATACTTTCGAAAAGCTCGAATCGGTGTCGGTACATATACTTTATATTCTTCATAAAAATTATCTACACACAAGACTTTTTAATATAAAACAAAATCGAGTTCTCAAATATAACTTATATAAAGAATTCAAGTTCGCCGGGCGCCAACGCCGTCCCGCGCCGGCGCCGGGCGTAATAAATTAAACCAACGCAAGTAATAAAACGGTCCGAGCGGGGACGTCCCCGAGCCACTGCGTGCGCGGTCACTGACACTTATCGTCCATCGCGTGCGAGGCGCAGCGCGCGCGCGGCGGCTAGGTGGCGCCCGCGCCCGCCGCCGCGCCCGCGCCCGCGCCGCTCGCCGCGCCTGCGCCCGCGCCCGCGCTCGCCGCCGCCGGCGCTGGGGCCTCTTCGTCCTCCTCCTCTTCGGGGTCGAACTTCAGCATAAGCTGCTTGAACTGTATTACAAATACTTGTTAAAATTGTTTCAAAATGTAATTATTAATATTTAAATTAACTGACTAATTTTGACCAGTAGCGGTCCATCTAATTGACCCGAGACTCGAACCTGAGACTCCAACAATAGACCAAACAAGAGAGTAGTATATGAAATGCACGTCACCTCGAGATAGTCGTCGACGAGCCGGCGCCGGCCGCGCTCGTCGAGCTCCTGTTCGTCGTCGGAGTCGTGCAGCTGTGCGATGGTGGCCTTGGGGTCGAACTGCGGCGCGTGTCGCCGCGACACCGCCTTCTCGTACACCTTCACGCTCTCCGACGGGGAGTACTGGTTGATTTTTCTGGATTGTTTTAATGAAATACATTTATAAAAGAAGAAATTATTTCAAAACATAAAATACATAAATTCGATTGAGAGTAATTATTAGTTATATATGAAAATAATAATGTATAGTGTGTACTTTAAATAATATTTTTTTACTAGCTATCTATATTTTTCTATGAGGACTTTATTTGCACTAGTGTACCTATACTAGTGCAAATGAAGAAGTGTTTTCTGGTAATACTAACGCGTCAGTAAATCCGTATAGCTGCTTGAGATGTTGCTTGAGCACGAGCAGCAGCAGGCAGCCGCGCGCCTGGCGCATGGCGTCGCGCAGCGCGCGCGTGTGCGCCGGCAGCCGCGCCACCAGCGCCTCCGCCTCCTCCTCGTCCTCTTCCTCGTCCAGCGGCTCCTTTTCCTCACTTCCCGTTTTTATTAAGCCCTGTGGAGTGTGGACATTCAGGCTTTAGTCATAAGTGTGATATCATATTCTTCAGATAGCAAAAAGTGAACGCAAATATTAAAGTATGATGTATAAGATGAATTAGATCTAGATGTATAAAAGCCTTATTGTTTAGATAAAATAGGAAAAAACTGAATAAAGAATATTGAAAATAGTTATTGGCACTCGAAATTGAATGAGCTGTATATAATTTATTTTCAAGTTGTGTAGTATCAGTGTTTATAATGTACAGTTATATATACAAGTAAATGATTAAAACATTTTTGCAAATTTCTTTAAAGTATTCAATTTGTATCAATTTTAATAAAATACATATATTATAGACAATGGTGGATACCATTGTCTGTTTTTAGTATAAATTTGAGAAACAGGTATAGGTATTAAGAATATCCTTTGTTTTTATTTCATTAATATTATATAAAATAAAAATATATATAAATAAATAAATAAAAAAATATATATGACTGAAACAGAAAAGTGTCGAATACCACCAAGACCAGACTCGTGCGAGCTTTACGGTTCCGAATCATGGTCAATCCATGCAGCTGACCGAAAGAATATCGAGACTTTCGATACATGGTGCTATAGAAGAATGTTGCGTATACCATGGACAGCAAAAAAAAAAACCAACAAGTCTATTTTCGACCAACTGAAGATTACTACCAAACTATTCACTATATGCTACCAACGAATCCTATGTTATTTTGGTCACATTGCGCGGAGACAATCAGACAATCTGGATAATCGTTGTAGTAGGGAAGTTCGAACGAAGGCAAAAGATCACGCGGACGATCACCTATCCGCTGGTCCGACGAGATTTAAAATATAACGGGACTCAACATTCTGACTACCCTAACATTCTGACAAGCCGAGGCCAGAGTGGTGTGGCGGAAGCTAGTCGACACATCGGTGAAAGCATTTCAGAACAAGCACGACCTTCAGCAATGAAGCACACGAAGAAGAAGAAAAATATAGGACTAGTTAATTGATCTGATTCAGTTAATATGCTAAATGTAGATTTCAAACAAATATTTGTATGAAAGTTTCACATACCTCACGAAAAAGCTGCAATAAATTTGATCCCGATGTAGAAATAATAATATCAATATGGTGAATTATAAAAAGAGGTTCATCTTGAGCTTGATATGGAAAGTAGCTTAAATTATCAGCCAGGTACAACATTTGATCCAGCGGGGCAGTCTGTAAAATAAAAGGACCGTTTAAAAAAATACGCATGACTTATAATAATTATAAAATATGAATAAAAACTTACGGAAACATCATCAAATTGCTTAAGTAACGACAGAACTAAGGCTCGCCGTTGAGGCCGTGTGTTACGCAGCAGTGAATATAAAAAACCATTTAGTGCAGTCGGCAAATCATCTTGATCTTTTTTCCTAAAATAATGATTCATTTTACATATACCATTTATATATTATTTACTATTCAAAGCTGTTTCAGCAACTTAAGAATGGATATCTAAAACTGTTGAAATATAAAAAAATGTAAAAAAATGTCTACTCTACATATAAAAAGAATTAGTAAATAAACTTACCTAAATCCTCGTATAACTCCTTTTTTGCTGTGTTGTAAAATTTTTTGTAATTGATATGACAACTTTATACCGAGTTGCGCCTTCATATGGATGAACCCTGGATATTTTTTATCAATTTCTTGGAGATTTTTGTCTGCCGTATGTGATACTGTCACTTCTACATCAGTACTCATTGATATTAAGTATGGGACAATCTAGAAAATACAAAAAAACATTAATTTATAAACATTTCAACAACATAATAATCTATAAGGTGTTGTTGCTTCTATATTTATCAGTAAAGTCTATGAAAAACAGGACACGATTCTTGCGGCGCCACGATTTTTTTCGATATACTGATTTGTTCTCAAGGTTTCGTTATTTCAAATTCTAAAAATATGTTTTTTTTAATGGAATTTCTTGGATTAAAAAACAAAAATGACAGCTTCGAATCTTTTGTCATGAGAAACCCACCAAACCAAATATTTTATGTATGAAAAACCCATAGATTATTTCAGAAGCACATAAGAGTAAGTAAAGAAAAGTGTGTGAGGCTGTACACTAATCCAACATTTGGTATTTTTATTTATTGAGAGAGCACTTTTATATAAAACATCACGCGAACGATAAAAATCATTTAAGGCGCAGATAAACGACTTTTAATGATTTTATATTGAACATCACGTCTAAACTTCTAGTCTTATTTCTTTGAAAAAAATATATGTTATACTAGACAATTTTATTCATAATTTGATATGTGAAAATGTGAAATTATATTTTAATAACATAGTGTAATTAATTTGTAAAGTAATGTCTAACGCGGACAAAAAAACGACAATCACGCGTATTTACATGAAACTTTAACCATATAAAAGACAATTTAATGACCCATATTTTAGTATACGGTTTTTATTTTTATTGTGTTTGATAAATCAAGGTAAGTTGTTTTTTTCGAATAATCTTGGTGCGCGTTGAAGCGGGCGACGGGCTGCAATGTATGCTCAAGGTCGCGGGCAGTTAATGTCGCCTTAAGAACGACATATTATGTACTTCCTTGGCCATTGACTGTTCCATTAAGTTTTGCCGTGTGGTGCCGGCATAGAAAAGCACCACCCCAGTTCTAGCCGAGGGTGTCGTAAAAGGCGACTAACTAACTGCGATCGCCAACCCGCCTGCCAAGCGTGGCGATTAAGGCAATTCCCCTCAAAAATGGACGACGTACAAAACCGGCCCCCAGTACCCGGCAGCTCCACTATTCCTGGTCATGGTAGCGGCCAAGGTAACGGTGGGGCAGGGGGTGCTAAGAATCTCCGGATGAGATCGGGCTACCAAAAAAGACGACTCGACCTGGCAACATAGAACACGCGCACACTGCGGACCGACGAGAGGATTGAAGAGCTTGAGGAAGAATTGAGCAGGTTACGATGGATATATAGTATATAGGATAACTCTTAAATCTGGTAACCTGTTCTATTTTCGGGAAGGCGACCAACAGTTCCAGGGTGGTGTCGGGTTTATTGTACACAAGTCTCTCGTGAACAACGTGGTAACTATCGGGAGTGTGTCGACCAGGGTGGCGTACCTTGTTCTGCGAATAACAAAACGTTATTCCCTGAAATTAGTTCAGGTGTACGCTCCGACCTCAACACATCCTGATGAGGAGGTAGTGTCTATGTATGAGGACATTAGTAGAGCCATACATAGCTCCAAAACCCACTTTACCATTGTCATGGGAGACTTCAACGCGAAACTAGGTAAACGAGAAGGTGACGAGCTGAGAGTGGGGCAATTTGGATTTGGAAGTCGGGTCATCCACTAGCGCGTTTTATGGAAAAGGAGGGACTCTTCATGATGAACTCCTTTTTCAAGAAACGAAACCACAGAAAGTGGACGTGGATGAGCCCTGATGGTGCAATTAAAAACGAGATAGACTTCATCATGTCAACGAAAAAGCAAATACTCAGTGATGTCTCAGTGATCAATGCGTTCAAAACCGGAAGCGATCACCGACTTGTAAGAGGCACATTGAATATTATTGTAAGGCTTGAGCGATCACGACTGAAGAAGTCCACGCTCCGACCTGCGCCACACCAAATCCAAAACCCCGAGAGCTTTCAGCTGGAACTCAAAAACGCCTTCGATTGCCTAGAAAGCGATGTGGACACATATAATGATGGTTTCGTAGATGCTGTCCAAACAATTGGGTCTAAACATTTGAGATATCACTCCAGAAATAGACCCAAAAAGATCTCTGATCCTAATCTCGAGCTCATAAAGGAAAGGAGAGAGATGATCTTGCAGTCGTCGGATGACCCTTTCAAGTACCGGCAACTAAATAGACAGATTTCGAAGTCCCTACGACGTGACCTTCGCAACTATAATACCGAGCGTATTATAGATGCAATAGAGCAAAACAAAGGCTCTAAAGTTTTCGCGAGAAATCTGTTTATTGGACAAAGTCGGCTTATCAAGCTCAAAACGGACGACGGTAGGATCGTCTCATCTAATCCTGAGCTTATGAGAGAGATCGAGAAATTCTATGGACAGCTATTTACATCAAAGCGACAACACATCAGTCTGGACAATGATCCGAGGGCCAGACTAACCCGACACAATACCGAAGATATCCCGGACGTCCTGAGCGAGATTAGAATGGCTCTCAAGCAGCTCAAGAACAACAAGGCAGCGGGTGCAGATGGAATCACAGCCGAACTTCTGAAGGCGGGTGGAGAACCGATCCTTAGGGCCCTTCAGAAGCTTTTTAATTCCGTCATATGCAAAGGCAAAACCCCACGAGCAGAAGCTGCATGGAGCAGAAGCGTTGTGGTGCTGTTCTTTAAAAAAGGTGATAATGCCCTTTTGAAGAACTACAGACCCATAGCGCTTCTGAGCCATGTATACAAAAGTTGTTTTCGAGAGTCATTACGAACTGTCTTGAATGCAGGTTTGACGACTTCCACCCTCCCGAACAAGCTGGCTTCCGCAGAGGCTTTAGTACCGTAGACCACATATATCCGCTGCGGCAGGTTATACAGAAGACCGAGGAGTATAACTTGCCACTTTGCTTGGCGTTTGTGGACTACGAAAAAGCCTTTGATTCGATCGAGACCTGGGATGTGCTGCAATCTCTCCAAAGGTGCCAAGTAAACCATCATGATCGAATCAGGAATGAGGAGATCCGCTGAAGGACCAAGGTCACCGACATAGCCTTTCGAATAGCTAAACTCAAGTGGCAGTGGGCGTGGCACATCGCTCGCAGAACAGACGGTCGATGGGGTCGCAAAGTTCTGGAGTGGCGGCCACGTACCGGAAGACGAAGTGTGGGCAGGCCTCCCACAAGGTGGACCGACGACCTGGTCAAAGTCGCGGGAGCCGACTGGATGTGGATGGCGCAAGACCGGTTGTTGTGGAAAACTTTGGGGGAAGCCTATGTCCACCAGTGGACGTATTTGGGCTGAAACGAACGATACCTCTCGGAATAGGTCTAGTCGTTTGCATGTACGGCTTTTGATCCACAGTTTCAGGTAGTTTAGTTCAAGTAGTTACTGAGTTTTATATTAAAAAAAAAAACTTTTCAATAGCCAAACATCAGAATGGGCGAAATTAATAAGGAAGTAATTTTTTTACTATTAAAAATTTTGATGGATGGATGTTATATATCGACAGTTGAATGATATTTGGACGGCAGATTTAGATTAAGTCTAGAATAGCACATAGGCTACTTTTACCTAAGAAAAAAAGACAGGTCCCCGTGGTATAGATTTGTTTTTGTTTGTCTGATGCTAGTTATTTATATGTACCTGCACGGGATGCACGAGGCCCTGCGCCAGCACGAGCTGCACCACCTTCATGGCGCTGGAGCGCACCACTGTGCTGGAGTGCAGGAACGCGCCCAGGATCTCCTTTAGGTACAGCTGGATCACGGTGGACGCCATGCCCGACGACACGTCACCCATCTCCTTTAGATTCTCGTGTTTGGACCGCTTCGACCCTATTAAATACGTTACATTATATCTATTCAATGCATAAAAATAGTTTTATTGGTATAAAAAAAATATATAAAAATTCAAGAAACAAGGCCAGCTTAGGCTGTTTTAAATAGAAAACGAAACATGTCCTTACATTCCTTATCTTGTCTAATCATTCTTTGCTCCTCTTCTTGTAAGTACATCTCAATATTTCTAAGAACATCTGCCTTCATCTCTATAGGCGCCAGCTCCGAGGTCAGCAGCTGATGGTAGAACTCCTTCAGTTCCGGTCGCAACATGAACTCGTAGTGTCGGACGCAAACAGAACCCAGTGCTTTTAATGTGTGCGATACAAAGTCTTCATCTTCCAATGCCACGAAGAACATTAACGTCGCAAACACTTGCTCTTTGATATCAACCTGTAAAGATCGCGTGTTATGTACTATTTTTTCATATTCTGATTTGACTCACGATAGCTTTGTTTCAGTTTAGCCTTTAGATTTTAGAGTGCTGATGAATTCGTCTTTTGCTTTGTTAAAAATTTTGATTTAGTAGCGTAATTAAATATTATTTACATATGTGTGATTATGTTTATCCAATTTCATATTTTAGTGATAACTTACAGCATTTCTCAAAAAGAAATGTAATATGGAAGAAAAAATAATTAGCAACTCTCTATCAATTACCGATCTCTCTATAAAATACACCAGATATACACTAGTACAAAATATCAAGTGCTACCCACCGCCAAGCCTTCTATGACAGTACTATCGGTGAAATCAAAGTATCTCAACAACAGGCCAACAATGAAGAGCGCTCTGCGGAAGTGCGGGCGCGTGTGCGCCGCGCGCGTCATCTCCGGGTTGCGCTGCCAGCTGTTCTTCCACTGCAGCAGCACTCCTGCGTCACACAATGAGTATAAAATCTTTCAGTTATCAACTTTCAACTTTTAATTAATTATTTATATATTTAGGTATTAAAAATTCAGATCTCTTTACAAAAAAATATTTTACTTGAATAATCTTCTTTCAACTCTTTTTTTATTCATATTTTACGAAGATTGTAGAACTTAAGCTTTGTTTATTAATAACAACCAATGTAAAAACAACAATAACGAGATAAATCAGCGTACTAAATTTAATCTCAATCCGTCCAACCAATTTAGTTTAACACAATAGGAACGCCTAATACATATTTCAATAGAATAAATTATAAGCATAATTTATAGATGTGACAGCGGGGACTAACCGTGATACTTATTGAACACATCTCTAATAAGCTTGTAGTTGTGCGTGAGGCTGTTGACGATGGAGGCGAGCAGCGCGATGCAGGCGGCGATGACGAGCTGGCCGCGCTGCAGGATGAGCTTCACCGCGTCTTCCTCCAGCTGTGCCAGGAACACCTCGCTGGGATGCTCCATCAGTGGCACCACCAACTCCAGCGTCGAAGCCACCGTCGACATTATTTGTTGCTCGTATTGATTCTGCGTTGTCATAATTAATTGTTCTTACTATTTTATGTTTAGAAAAAAAAGCATAATGTGCTATATGTGAAGTTAATTGTAATTATTCATGTTTCAGGGATTCATCTTAAAAAAATGTATAAGTATAATTAGAACTCTTATATCAAATATTATATAGCAATTTTTCAATTGTATACTAATGTTGCATAAATATTACAAAATTGACTTTATGTAATAATTTGAATAGAATTAAAGGTATATTAATTAAATCTCATAAAAAATTAAAGTATACTTTTAAAAATAAAAAAAACTTTACCTGGCATTTTAAACTTAAATAAGGTTGCAATGTTAAGGCATGATTCACTAATAACTGCGGTCGAATCTTAGCAAACAAATGTAACGTTGAGAGACACGCTAAAATTCGCTGTGAGGACCCTGTACCTAAAAATAAGAAATAATATAATTAAAAAGTATATTAAACATACACAACCTATTTGTTCTAACATATTGACAATGTCTTTACCATCTGTATTGGTTTCTTCCAACTGTAGTAAGTGTTCAATAAGGCAGTCGACAATTTGCTGGCAAGCTACCAATAGAGATTTGGGTGGTTGATAAATAATTTTTGTGGAATCATCTTTATCTTCTTTTGGCTTAAATAACTGAAAAAAAACATAGTTATGATAAATTATAAAATTATCAACTTCAATTTGACTAGATCACTTAAATAGTTTACAGTTTACACTTTTATAGTGTATAGCGGCTTACACTCATTAACAGTTGCTGGAACCACTCCAGGCCCATGTCCCTGGAAGACACGACGACATCTGTGATATTGAGGACTTTCCTCGTGAGGGGGTCTGCGGTCGCCGCGGTGATGTCCAGCGTGCCGTGCCTCGCGGAGTTCGGGCAGGGACTGAACCACATGTTTTGAAATACTTCCATTACTAATTTCCTAATACCTTCCTCGTCATTCACTCTTCTGATCATTTTCACACAAATTTCAGGTATTTTTGGAAATTCGGGACATTCTATACAAATATCCTTAAGGATTTTTATTACCCGTTTTCTTACTGAAACACCCGTATCCTAAAACGTAAAGATTATAAGTTATTGTGTGTATTATAGCTAGTAGATCTACAAATTTACTAGACTAGATCATTATTACAAATTGTAAAACTTTGATATGCCTTCATATAGCATCAATGATGGACATAATATTTTTTGTTTTGTAAATCAAATAATTGTTGTAAAGATAAAGTTTCAATGATTGGTGCTTACCAATATTCTGTTTGAGAGCATCCCATAATACTTGTCAATGAGATCGGGGCGGCTGAGCACGAACTTGCCGACGAGGTCGACGGCGGCCTCGCGCACGGCCGTGGACTGGTCGAGGAAGGAGCGGTTGACGCCTATCTGCATGTCGGGGCGCGCCAGCACCGCCGGGTCCGCCTCCACGATCATCGTCAAACATTTCATCGCTTTAGTACGTATCGCTATCGTGTTCTCACATAATATAACTAAAATTTTCCTTAG
This sequence comes from Boloria euphrosyne, assembly GCA_951802675.2. Taxonomy (NCBI): domain Eukaryota; kingdom Metazoa; phylum Arthropoda; class Insecta; order Lepidoptera; family Nymphalidae; genus Boloria; species Boloria euphrosyne. The sequence continues at coordinate 7,756,188 of OX637874.1, forward strand.
ATACCTATCGAAGCTCTGAGAAAACGATCTCTTTGAGGCTAAATACTGCGATATTAACTCTGCCCCACTGTAGTCTATGTAGGATTGCATCACTTGTACCTGTGTCCCACCTTGATACCTGAATGGTCTAATCTTTTCGAGAAAAAAATTCTTCCGTCGTTCCATAGTTTTAAACTTTTCAGCTGACATAATAGCGCTGGAGATATGTTTCTTAGATTCCTTGATGCCGCTGTCACTGTCGTCGTCAGCATCGGACTCCTCCTCGCTGCTCTCCTCTTTATGTTTCTTTTTAGACTTATGTTTCGGCCTTTTAGTGGGAGAAGAATTTTTTGGTTGTACTACCATGTCCCGGTACCACTGTGTTATATAAAAGTGCCTCGCACAATTCCATGCTTGATCTTTTTGTCCATTAATGGCGAGGTAATCCAACAGAACCCTTTGAAGGAATTCCGTTCTTTCCTCATCTTCGTCTAATCCTGATGTCAGTGACTATAAATAAGAGAGAGATACATTAGCAACAACAACTTACCACAGATGTAAAAATGTAAGAAATAACTTTGGGAAAATTTCACACAAAGTTACTAAACTTTGCATGCACAATTATTTAAAAATGACAACGAACCAGGAGTAATAAAATAAAGATAAATTAAATCTCCAAAATAAACCTTGCATTTTTTGACTTTATCATACATTAAAAAAAACTCATAATACTCAAAATGTTAAGACATTAGCTATCTCCAACACTTTCCAACGCAATCTTATAATAAAATAGACCTGTTGGTGGCAGCCGTCCTTCTCCTCCTCAGCGCGTATGTCGCGCACGACGGCGTCCATGGTGGCGAGCTTGGCGCGCGACGTGACGCTGTCGCGCCGCAGCCGCGACGCCACCAGCCCCAGGTACTCCAGCGACGCCACGCGCACCGACATCTCCATCGACTTGTCCGACATGTACTTTACCTGCGTTACCGATACACACATTCAATTAAACTTGCATAACCACATTCAGCGGTAAAGCGCTCCCTTGGATAACCCAGTCATGCGGGTTCAAATCCGGGTCTCGCACCTCGGATATTTTCATGTGCGAATCATTTCTATCATGATTACCACTTATCTTAGGTGAAGGAAAACATCATGAGGAAACCTGCATGACTGAGAAAACCTATCAAGTTTTAAAAAGCCAAAGGCCAGCGCGGTGGACTATGGCCTGATCCCCCTCGTCCCGAGGAAGGCCCGTGCCCAGCAGTGGGACGTTAAAAAAGGGCTGAAGACAACCACATTCTATTTCAAATACTCATTTTCTTAATTGAATTGATAACATTTGTCAAGGCGTAATGATTTAACTTCTCGCCAATATAGGATAGAACAGACAAAAATTTAAGAAGTCTATATAGTAGTACAATTACTGTTTTTAGTGAAAATCTAACTACTTTATAAGAGAAAAGAAATAGGAAGCATAATAATAAAAATTAAGATTAATTAAGAATATAATTAAGATTAATTTCTTTTGTTAGTTTATTTCATTTTATTGTTTTTTTAATTTTACTATTAATTTTATTATTAGTAACAATTATTTTCTAAATGGAACATAAGACTGTGTCACATTTAATAGTATTCTGTTTATTTATATTCTTACTTATATATTTTTCAATATACCTACTAGTGGCGAAGGGTCCATACAAGACGATTCCCACCGTCTTACCTTTTAAAAATCCAATAAAGTTTTAATTATACTACATAATATTTATTTTTTAAATTTACATGATTACTAATTAAAATAATAATTTATAGTAATAATCCTTTTTTAAAAATAACATAACGCCTACAATAAGTCAAAATCAACAAAAATGTATACTTTGCTAAAATGCGCCTTCATAGAAATGCCGCGGTAAGACGTAGTAATTCGGCTTACCTTTTCCATACGAATCGTGTTTCATTCATACTTTTGTATTGGAACATTTTCAAGTGATTTCATTCATAATTACTCAGATTTTTGGTCGCGGTTAGGACGCTCCCGAGCAGCTTATTTTGCATGTAATTGGTGGAAAGTACAAAACGTCACTATGATTGACCAATGACAAGCGACAAGTATTTAAACAAATTAATATGGCCGATGGCGATTCTGTTTACAAGTGCTTAGTGCATTATTTGTGTTTTTCTTTCGTTTTATTGAGTTTTTACTCGATTTTAGCGTAATAACTAATATTGATATTTTGTGTTGAGTCTGTATAGTGTATGGTTCATATATGTTTTAATTACGGTGAGTTCTATAAGCCATTATTAAATTTGCGTATTTTATTGAAGTTGAACTTTGTTTTCGAAACTTGCATAAGTCAAGTAATTTGTAATAAAACTTTCTATTGAAATTGTGTGTAAGTGCTAAATTAGAAAAATATTGTGTTTGTTTTCATTTATGTTGCAGTGAAAATGTTTTTAAGTTATTTTATATGCGTTTCCTTGACAAAATTATTTTACGCGTATTAGCTTAAACAGTTTATTCGGACTGGAAGGAAATATGAAGTAATGCTGTAGGATATTGTAATTAAATTTTAAAACCAGTAAAATCATCTTCATATTTCAAAATTTTAATTTAACTTTGATAAATAAAAAATAAATCAATCTCTTCAATAAGATAGCAAACGAACTACGAAGTTTTTCAAACACTTGTCACTAGATGGCATTGAGTTTACGTAGTAATAATAACTCAATGCTAGATGGCGATATTTATTAAAATAATGATTTATATATTAATGTAAAATTAACAGAAGGGAAAAACGAATATTTAAATCTCACTAAATTATGTTTAGGTTAAAATTAATTATATTTATAATGAATACAACATAAAATAATGCGGCCTTAAATCAAATCGCCGTACTTTCACTTTTTAAATGATGCGTAATGATTTCTCATAGATGGCGTCATTAATATTTTTATATTATTTTAGTAAATATTAAATATATTGACTATTTTGCTATAACTTTACATAAATTAAAAAAATAAACAATGACATAAGACTTTATGAACACTTTTTTACTTTTTAATTATTACGAAAAAAAATCTTCACTACAACATAACGGATACTTACGAGGTACTAGTAGATACTGGGTACTTTTGCATCGCATGTATTTATTTAGTTTTTGTCATTTTTTTGGATAGCTTACCTCTGCTAAAATTTCACCCTTCGCCACTGATACCTACCAATAACCAATATACGTCGCTAGCGCAAGGCTAGTTCAAAAATAAAAGAATAGAACTAGTACTTTCGTGCGCGAAGGTACCCATGCGTAAACACACCCCCACCACTTTCTCCCAGCGTTCTTTTCACGTAACGCGAATTATACCCGGCAATAAATATTGCACATCGACCTTTGGAAAGAAAACGTCGGCTAATTTCGGCTTCGTAGAGCGTTATTTTATTCGCACGAAAATGTAACAGTCCAGTTTGTATTAGGAGCTGTAAAACAATTATAATTTTCTGTGTAATTGAATTGAATTAAATGCATAATTTTTTTCTACAAGTGCTGTCTTTAACTTGTGGAAAAATAAAATACAAAGATCATGTTTATGTACCTTTTTTCTTCAAAAGCGTATTTTGTAGTGGTATTCATATTCAGTTCGTTTGAGACTTATATCGTGACTTATAGCGCTTGAAGTGGCGATATACGGCACTTCAGGCTCGCTGCAAACTTGACGGTAAACTGGATCGTGAATGGCTGCCTTACGAAACCAAAATAGGCCGATGGTTTCTTTCCAAAGATCGATTTTGATGTGCAATATTTATTGCCGGGTATTGTATCACGTTTAGTTTTTAATTTCTATCCTAAATGTTTTAATAAAAGTGTCCATTAAATGAATATTACTTACCAGCATTGTTCCGAGTAAACTGAGCAGCAATTCAGTAGCAGGCCATTCTGGTTTGTTAACGGTAGTAAGAAGATCGTGAACGAAATTCTCGAACAGGGGCCTGAAGTCAACCTCTTCGGATCTACTCCGGCACTTGTTCAGGAAAGACGTCAGAAATGTTCCGCCCACGCTTATTGCTGCTTCGTACTTGGATATTATTAAAAGATCTTTATCTACATGCTGAAAAAATAATTCGTTTCATCAATTGCTTATTAATATTTTTACCAATAATTATTATTTTTTTGGTAATCTGACAAATTATAAAAAATTAATAGTTTAAAATTATTTACCTTTTTGCTATCAGATTCGATATGTTCTTTTTTGTCCTTGTCTTTGTCTTGTGATTTACACAAACTTTCCGGTAGTGTTACGACGCACTGCACTAGCTGCAGTACTAATGCCGTCAGCATTTGAATGTGTTGATCCGAGCTCAGTTGAAATGAGCGTAAATTGTGTTTTGAACTTGGTATTCGGGCTATTGATGCTAAAATATCTTCTAACAAAAGTCTCCGGTGTTGTTCGTACTTTGTAAAAATCTGTAAAAAAGATTTTTTATAAATACATATTGGTGTGTTGCAACAACTACTTACTTACTGCTAGGCACAGACCTCCCTCAGTACGTGGGGGGATCAAGCCATAGTCCACCGCGCTGGCCTAGTGCGTGTTGGCGGACTTCACATGTATTACGAAAACTTGCTAGATTTTCTCAGACATGCAGGTGGATTCTTATATTAGAGTATTATTATATGGTTACCTAATACAAATGATGCAAGATATAAAATACGAACAGACCGTGGTAACAAGCTTCAATGCGGAGAGCTGCAGCTCGCTGATGTTCTCGACGAAGAAAGGCGAGACGCCGACGGTGGAGGCGTGCAGCACCGTGGTGTCGGTGAGGTGGTGCGCGGCGAACAGCTCGGCCAGCAGCGTGACGCTCTCGTGCGCGTGCGTGTACAGCTCGCGCACGGCGCGCGTGCAGCCGCCGCCGCCGCCGCCGCCGCCGCGCCTGCCGGCGTGCGCCGCGCCGCCGCCGCGCCGCTTGCGCCCGTCCACTGCGGACACACACACACACTACATTACATACTCCTCGTTCATCTTGTTTTATATTTTACCATAAGTATGATTATAACTAATTTATTATACTAGCATTTCAACCTTGCTTCGTTCAAGTTCCAATGTCATTGTCATGTCACTTATAATTTGTTTTTACTTGAAAAGTTTAAAAGTAGCCTATGTCACTATCAACCCCTCCAACTATCTCTAAACACGTAAATCCGTAACAATGTTTCGACGTGAAAAAAATAAATTAAACAAACACATCTTGACATTTATAATATTAGTATGGAAGAATAGATTTATTGCTGACTCTATTGATCGTAGCACTGCCTCTAAGGCAATCACTGAAAATCAGCGACAATTATAATGGACTCTTATTCGCTAGATGAACAGTATGTAACAACCTAATTCCATACTTAGTTTACCCATCGTTTTTTTTTAAATAAAACAGCTCAAGGCAATTCTACTATCTTTAAAAAATATTTTTATATGTTGTGCTAAAGTTCTTATTTAGACAGTTTTATTCTTTAGTTTGACTTAATGTCTTATTTTGGCGCTACAAACAAAAATCATTTTCCTTTCAAACAAAAATCATATTTATAGTATTTCCGTACCTACGACTACTATAATGTTTACTACATTAATACATTACTTAAAAGTAATATAAATACATACAGATTCATTTCGAATATTATATATAAAATAAATTACTTTATTATTTCATAAAAGTACGGAATTCTTGGCAAGATCACGCAAGAGAGAAAAGTCATTTTAAAATAAGGGGCTACTTTATAAAACAGAAGCTTGTCGAGTGTAGTCTCGCAATCCATAGGTCACGTTATAAAACAGTTTTAGAATTCAAATGGTTGTGTACATTCACTGCGTGCATGAACTGAATACTTAAGTTTAGTAAAGGAGGTTTGTTACAATTTCTGTATACCATTGGCAAATTAGAATTTATTATAACTCATTTGTTTAAAAAAATGTTCACATAAAATAATAAGTGTCTTCGAAATTAAATTTGAATTTACATTACATTACATCACTACATATTATAAAACAAAGTCCTCCGCCGCGTCTGCCTGTCTGTCTGTTCGCGATAAACTCAAAAAATACTGCACCGATTTAATGCTGTTTTCACCAATGGATTTTGTATATATTATATTGGCTAAAATATAATGATATTTGAAGTTTCGGAAAAAAAAAATCCGTCTGGGACCTTTCAACGAAAACCCTTTGAGATATAACAAAATTATGTATGGTGGAATTGTGTATCTTATATAGATATAGGCCTACGGAAAAGTCCGCAATGGCATATGTTTATCTCTTAAGGATAACATACTATATCCATTTTAATACTTTAAAAAATTGGCAACTATAATGCCATAGTTGGAAAGCTATTTACACAAATACGCTAATAATCCTTATCATTTTAAATAAGTTAAGAGGCTTTATTCTGTAAGCATTTCAAAAACATCATTTTACTCTTTTACACCATAGTATAATTTAAATGAAAATCGCAAAAAAATTACGAACGCGAGATTTATATTTTAGAAAATTCAAGTTCCTCACTTTGCTAAAACCTAGGGACGACCTTGAGCGAAGCGAGGGCAAATCGCTAGAATAAATATAAAAATATTAATCAGTAACAATTTACAAAAAAATCACAATCTAGAGAGTGGGTAAAACAAGTGCAATAACGTTTAACGAAACAACATAATATATGTGTTGAAGTAACATGTGGATTATATATAGCAAGGGTGAAACTAAATTCATTATAATATATCCTTATGTATAAAATTCTCACGACACGATGCTAATCCGGTCGATAGTTTTTACAAAATATGTAATTTGTTTTAACTTAAAAAAGGATTAGTTTTCATCTCGATTTTTACCTTTTTTATAATATTTACAATACAACAAGTCGTACCTTTTTTTTTCGAAGTGCTCTGGATACTATAGACTGGATCGTAGACGCAGTATATGGTGTTGTTCAGCTGGAACTTTATGAACATGATGATTCTATCTATGACGTCCTCGAGGAAGATGCGCTTGGGCATGCTGGGTGACGTCATGATGTACAGCGCCGTGAGGCACGCGTCCGACGCGCACATCACCCGCTCCAGCGCTGACTCCATCCATATTTGCCGCATTTCCTCACTGTCGTCCTACAAATTACTCGTCTTATGTATTTTTTAAAATAGTAGAACAGACTCATGTCTGATTTATCACATTTTAATGATTTTATACATCTAAACTTACACGTATTTCAAAATTTATTCCACTTTTAAAGTCAATGGTTACTTTTCAGTGAAGGACAAATTCTTACATAAAAAGAAAGAAGGAACCTCTTTAAATTATTTTTTGTACAATTTTGCCCATAGTTCATTAATTTTATATAGCTCATACTTCATTCAATTTTAGTTCTTAGAGTATAGCAGTTGCAGAGATAGAGAATCATAATACCACAAACATTTGTGTGCAGCAGTTGCACACAAATGGCTGAACAAGCAAAACCAACTATTTTTAGAACTACATTATTTTAGAATAAAAACACTTTATAGTTGCACTCACCGGATCTCCAACTAGAGACATTTTTTCGGCAGCCCGTATATTTTTTTCTAATATATTTAATAATCGAACTAATCTATCAGCTGGAATAGCTTCCATAGCACCGAGATTTTTCAACTTTGCCGCTTCCGCACAAAGCTCCTGGAGTTGGTAGCGCGGCAGCAACAGGTCCTCCGGAATGTCTGTACCCTCTAACAAAATCAAAATATTACATTACATTCAGTTACTCAAAATATAATGTTTCACCTTAAAAATATGATGGTAGCCCAGTGTTAATATGCTCATTTTAAAAAACCGAATAAAGCGAGTTCATATCCCAGATCTCGCACCTTTTATATTCATGTGTGTAACAAGATTACCATTTGTCTTACAAACAGGTAAACAATTTAGCAAGTGCTTAAAAGACGTGTACCATCAGATCATCTACAATTGGAAAGCGAGGTGGACTATGGATCTCTCCCTCCAATAGAAATTATTAAAATTAGGATTAGGTAAAAAAAGGACTGAAAACAGCAATAGGAAATTAAAGCTTACCCATCTCTTCTGTTATAATAACGTCGTCGTCAATGGTTTCAAACACGGAATCAATTAATTTATTAAATCTTTGATACGTATTCGTTTCCATCAATTCATCAACTGATAGCATTTCCAAAACAGGAACTAAGCGCCTTTCGACTTTCCGTAATTTGGGCCGAACTAAAAAAAAACAATATTTTATAGTTTAACATAAATATTATAACGATTTTTTACACTGACTTTTTTACATTAGAAGTTTGTTAATTTATATAGCAAACCTGGTCCGCTTTGCTGAGCGTAAGTTAAAATAAACGGTTTTTATAATTTTCGAATAAAATAATAGTAAGTTACTCCTCATAACATTAGCTATCCCTCTATAGTGTCGTCGAAATTGGTCCAATCGTTTCCGAGATTAGCCGGAACAAGCAGACAGAGAGACAGACAAAAATTTTAGAAATGTTTCATATGTATTTAGTGAAAAGCTGTTAATTTGAAATATAAACAGACACTTCAATTTTGTTTATATGTACTAATGTACTGATAATATAATCACCAATAGCGGCTTCTGCTTCTTCCTTTTTACTAGCCTCCTCATGTTTCCTCTTGACCGCCTCCCAGTTTTTTTCTCTAGCTATATCTATAGCTTCTTTATCTTTATCCACAGAAGGAGTAGTATTGCTGGACTTCGCTTTCAGAGGTATATTGTCGTCCGAATCAGACTCTACCGTGCTATTTTTCCTCATTCTTTCATCATTTGACAATTCATGCTTTTTTAATAAGCCCTCCTGTTAAATGAGTAACATACTTAATTATTTCCTGGGAGGTCAATAATAAACATAAGTTTAACATATTTAAACCACAAATTATATATGCAATGGAAATTTATATGTGAGAAAAATATCCAATAAGTGCAGGTCCAATTCTCATACTAATATAATTATTACTATTCTTTGAAGCATCTACAATTTTATTTTGAACTTTGGAACATATAATCTGCTACCATTACAATAAATAAAATATTAGTTTAGAACAATCTAGCTCATTGTACCCTTCAGTTATGTACATAGAAAGCCTTAACAGCACAATCTTTTATATTTCATTGTCTTGCGGTTTATTGCCATCAGATACCTATTTAGCAAATTTTCACTCATACCAATAGTCTCTTAGTAAAGTTTACTGTGACATATTATGAATAAACAGATATCTTCTAATTATAAATGCTCTACATTGCCTTGCCATTGACTATAAAAATCCTAAAAAACAAACATACTTAAACACTTACAGAAAGGCGCCCAAGCTTAACAACTGGAAATCTGTTATTCACTAGGGTTGTACTTCTGTTGGGGTCCTGTTTGTCGAGGGCGGGCGGCGCGTAGGGCGCACCCATCGACGGTTGAGGCACTTGCGGTTCCTGGCGCAGCGGTGACGGCGCCACACTAGCTTGCGCTGGAGACTGTCCCGTTACCACATTGCCATCTTAAAATAAAATATAATTTAGTCTAGCTAGATAGATTTTTGTACATACCATTATTTTTTTAGTTATTTTCATTCATTACAATCTGGAATTATGAGTAGCATGTAACTAAACTGTTTTTGTAACATAAATACATACCTTGTTCATATGATTTATCTTGTGATTGTAAGTGTTGCTTTTGCTCACTCATATTTCTAGGTGACATTGAGAGAGGATCTTTATCCTCACCTAAATTAGTGCCAAAGTTTCTACTATCCTGTACTAAGCTATTGTAATATCCACCATTTTGAGGGTTGGATGTGTTAGATAGAGAACTTGTATAAATGTTGGACTGGTTTGAATTATTCCAAGGAGGAGAAACATTATTTTGGGCAGTTATATTAACTTGGCTCCCAGGCCGTGCTTGCGATGGTGGAGAGCCCATATTCACATGAGGAGAGGATTGGCAGGGAGTAGCTAGAAGTTGTTGATTAGGTACGGGACCAGAGTGTACAGCTGTTCCGTGTGATGAAGGACTTGAATGAACTGTATTGTGTGATGAATAGTTATATGTGGATGATGGGGACATTCCATTGAACTTTGTTGTATGTAGATGGTTTCCCCAATGGTTCCTTTGTTGTTGATCAAATACATTTGGATTCATATGTAAAATGGCCTTCAAAAGTTCAGGTGTTGTTTGCTGAGGAGAAGGGCTGACTGCATTTGGAATGCTTTCATCCTTTAAATCTCTGAAAGATTCATTAGTATTTTATTTTCATTATAATATAGTGAATAATTAGAGTATATTCAAAATTACATTATACAAATCAAATTAATATTAAAATATAGAATTATATGTATATTGGTACAAGTATGTCCAATGTTAAGTAATAATAGTAATAATTAATGTTATTTTAATAAAAATATAATTGTGTAGTTTGCAAATAATTCCTAATAAACAATTATGAAATTAAAAACATGATTCTTACATATGCTGTACTGATGTTTGCATAAGTGATTGTAACAACAGAGACACTAGGTTGTCATCACGAGTTGCTAACAATATTGCTGCTTCTTCAGCAACACGGGGATGAAACAATTGTGATTTGTTGTTAAGTGTTGATGGTAAAGGTGTTGGTAATGGAAGCACTGGCAACACTGCAAGAGACGTTGTCAATCTATAGTCTTCTTTGAAAAACTTTTATAACTAGTAAATTTTTAGAAGTATTTTAATTTTAGCTATAGAGATAAATCAAAAGCATTATTATATTTGCAAAATGTAAATAAATTTAGAATTATTAATCGTTATTAAATTTGTTCATCAAAATATTTACAAAATTTAATTGTTATTGTAGATGATATTATTATTTAATGTATTATTATTGATAAATATGAAATAATACATTTCAAGTAAAATATGTTATACTACTGAAATATCTATGTACAAAACTATACCATACATTTTACAAGTTATATTAAATGCTTTATAAAATTAATATCATGGTTTTATTCATATTATTTTATTGTTTTATATTTAATATTCATTACATTATTAAATAAATATTGAAAAAACTTAAAATATTATGATCTTTTGCTGATTTAAAGTTATAACTTTACTTACAGTCAGTCAAACTGGCTACTCCTGCTAATGTTGTAATAGGGACACTTGGAATATCCCTCTCATTCATTTTGATGATAATTTCAATTTATTTTTCCAACGCTACTATTTTTGTCCTAAAAGTCAAAAAGAAAGTCTTTGCTGTGGTAATGTAACATACACCAATAGAAGTTGTTTGCGTAGTCGCCGATTCCATTATCATAATAATTCCCACATATGCGGCACTGGGCACAGTAAAGTTTCACATTTGCTAGTTTGTAGTTGATCACGATGGTTGCATTTCACAAAAATAGTTAACGAATAAATCCAAAGATTGTTGTGAAAATAGGGCAGCCGTCAATTTGATGCTTTGTTGTGCGTTGTGCATCAAAACGAAGGTCAGCGCATCTGTACGGCACTCCCAATATAATGGAGAAAAAGTTGTTTTGATGGTTGTAAACAGTGTTTGTCTACAGTATATTATTTAATACTCACTTAAACATCATGTTAACTATTTATATCCAGGACAAATCAAACAATCCTAACATTTAGATAATCAAGGAAATGTAACTTAGTGTTGCCTGTTTTACTGTTTCATTGCGATTTTTTAAGCACCATAAATAATAAAAAAATATTTAAAACTTAAAATAAAATTAAATGAACTCTAAGATTTAGTTTTAAAATATAAAAATAAAAACATAATAGTAATTTTTAGTACTCTTTTAATCTACTTAATGTTTTGTAAATTACGCTTTAAAGCTCTTACACACTGTCAACAAACATACTTTTATTATTTATAAATAGATTATACTTCTCGCTTGATGTTTTTTTTATGATATCATAAATGAGGCATGAGCATTATAATTTCTAATATTTTTATATGAATTATGAACTCATAATAATAAAATGTTCGCTCGCAGCCATGATGCAAAAAGCTGTGCTGCTAGACTCTGCTATAATAGTCCGCCGCATGGAGGTTAGATACAGGAGAACCAACGCTTCATACTAATTACTAAAGCATTACCCGTCTGTCTCTGAAAATTTGTAGAGTTTATAGCGCGCTGCCGTCAATAAGTAGTATCTGTCAAGTTAGCTATTTATGAGTACTGTCACTATTGTGACAACGTGAAGTTAGGCATTGAGACAACATAGCGATCGCAGCGCCTCCTTGGTTTGACAATATTTCTGAGACACTACATTCTAGGGCCTTGGTTCTCCTGGTTTCTAATCTCCATGGTCCGCCGCGCCGGTTTCTAGGTATATATTCACTGACCTCTATAATACCACTGGACTGGCTTTTGTCAACGTGCTTTTGTGGCTGCTTGATATTCGCCATTTTGGCGCTGTCCGCCGCTGTCGGACGTAGCGAGAGTTCGTGGTACTAAAACTAATGATGTCGATATAAAGATTTTTATTTTTTTATTTTTATTAATCAATAACCGTATCATCATAATAACTACTTATGTTACATTAATAACGAAAATGCAAAATTACTTTACAGTAATCAAACACTTGTCGCTGTCATTTGCAATATACGTAAAAATTAGTTCTCGGGACTCTCGCTAGTGGCGCTTCAAATGGACACAAAAAAAATGCTGTCAAACGCTTGGAACAGCCAGTCCAGTGGTATTATAGAGGTCAGCTGTGGTATATATTACTTTTCTCTATGCCGGTTTCTCAACCTGTCATTCTGACCCCCGGCCAATGATATTTTAACTATAGATATGTTATGAGCGCGCAATCGTGAAAACTCGAAAACGTCCTAATTAGGACGTATTGCCTTTATTCTGTGTTACCGCATGGCGACGAGTGGTACGGTGCAACAAAATTAAAAAAAATGCCATCCTGTGTATTTAGGAAATGCACCAATTACGATACCAAAGTTAATAAAACACAAGGGATCTCATACCACATGTAAGAACGCAGTATACTTCGATTTATTAATATATTTCAATTATTTGCTTAATATTCTAATATGTCATCGGTCGCTAGACTAATGTTTGCTTACATCATGGAGATTAGAAACCAGGAGAACCAAGGCCCTAGAATGTGGTGTCTCAGAAATATTGTCAAACCAAGGAGGCGCTGCGATCGCTATGTTGTCTCAATGCCTAACTTCACGTTGTCACAATAGTGACAGTACTCATAAATAGCTAACTTGACAGATACTACTTATTGACGGCAGCGCGCTATAAACTCTACAAATTTTGAGAGACAGACGGGTAATGCTTTAGTATGAAGCGTTGGTTCTCCTGTATCTAACCTCCATGGTTTACATTGACGCGCAATTGACAACACTAGCTGTCTCTTTTTTTTGCTTATTGATTTTATCGACTATCCCCTTTCTATCATTTTGACATGTACCTTGAATGAAAAGTGTGTATGTGTGCTGCGCGGAACACTTTTTTCGGTTGTTTAGTGAGCGTAACATATCTGTCTATTAAAATATCATTGCCCCCGGCCGTTTATTATAGTCTCTCCAAACGTAGTGATTACATTCTCTTTGGTCTCTCCTGCCGCGGCCGGAGTGTAATCCTCCGCGGTACAAATATGTATTTATTTCTATTAGAATATCATTGTATGTATGTCTATGTAAGTTTATATTTTTGTATAGAGCCTAGAGGGAAAAGTATGTACTATATATTTACTTGTAGGGACTAACTTATCATTTCGACTTATAGAGACGTCAGATTTCGAGCAATGGAGGTTTTAGAGCTTGAGGTGAAAGGAACAACATTTTTTCGAGTTTGGGAGCTTTTTTACTTATCGAGGTTCGACATCAAGAGGTTCCACTATACCTATATTAATTTTTTGCATTTTATATATTTATTTTGTACACGGGCGTGAGAGTAAAGTTTATCTGAATAATAATAATTGTGTGTTAGTTAATTAACTGGTGATTCATTTTTATTTATGTGAGATGTACAAGAAATAAATTCTCACGGTTTTTTTACCTTCTGTCTACTACTTTGTACTAGACAATAGGTATAGTATTTTTTTCATATTTTTAAATCATTAAAGTGTTCTTTAAAAGAATTGAGAATTAGAATATGACATGCAAATTAATTAATTACATATTTTTGTTTAAAATTATTTTGGAATAAAAAATTCTTAAATAAAAATTAAAATTCTCGAAGTAACTAAATCCAAAAAGTAATATTTGTTTATGTACATTTTTCTAGTTTTCAATTGTTGGGTTTTTGCTTTCATACATAACTAGCATTTCCCGCGGCTCCACCTACGTTCTTATAATTATTAAAAAATAGGGATAGGAGGAAAATTATTGACTATTAAGTATTTTTTGATGTTAAATCACAAAAACATAAAAAATAAAAATTTGGTCTAAAATAAGAAATAAAAATTCTCGAGAGGGCTACCCTTATCACCTAGGGCAGGGGTCGGCAACCTGTTGAGTCGGAAGCACTGACCTCTATAATACCACTGGACTGGCTGTTGTCAACGTGCTTTTGTGGCTGCTTGATATTCGCCATTTTGGCGCTGTCCGCCGCTGTCGGACGTAGCGAGAGTTCATGGTACTAAAACTAATGATGTCGATATAAAGATTTTTATTTTTTTATTTTTATTAATCAATAACCGTATCATCATAATAACTACTTATGTTACATTAATAACGAAAATGCAAAATTACTTTACAGTAAACAAACACTTGTCGCTGTCATTTGCAATATACGTCAAAATTAGTTCTCGACCCTCTCGCTAGTGGCGCTTCAAATGGACACAAAAAAATTGCTGTCAAGCGCTTGGAACAGCCAGTCCAGTGGTATTATAGAGGTCAGTGGTCGGAAGAATCAAAAATTACAATTTACAAAATTACAAAGTTTTTAAGAGCCACATTTTTTTTCTTGCCAACCATAAATAGTACTTGCATAAATATAGGTTTTTCATAAAAAAAAACGAATCTATTTATTTATAAGAAAAATTTATATTTATTCATATGTAAGCAGTGTTTTTACACAACAAATTAGAATCTTATTTCTATTATTATTATCTAATTATTAGATAATGTATATTGGTATTATTAGATGTTATGGCGTCGGGACGTGACGACCCCACCGCCCACCGGTGGGATAATCTAGTGACAGAGATTATTCCACCAGTGCAATCAGTCAAACAAACCAGTGGTAGTGCCATGCTTGTTACCTTCGGGTAGCAGCCGAATGGGCCGGCACGCCCCGTAAAGCACCACTGTCTCACAGAAAACCGACGTGAAGTGGCAACTACGCTGTCGCGTTTCGTTTGGTGAGTGAGAGTCTCGGAGGCCCACTTCCCATCCCTCCCCATGATAGTGCGAAATTCGGTCAGTCTACCCCAGGAGGGTACCACCAGCGCACATCGCGGTGGAGAATCCCTCTCTGGGCATCCATGCTCAGATCGTACACTCCCTGAGCGTGGATGCCCAGGCTGCCCTCCGAATTCTGGGGGGGGGCAATTTTGCGCTCTCGTCTTCTGGTCGGGGCAAACGGAGCAGGCATCATAAGGCTACCCCTTTCACGCTTGCTGTGGACTTTTGCAACATTAGGGGGTTGAATTCCAACTTGAACGCCGTCCACTTCCACCTTGAGACGGCGAAGCCGGCCTTGCTCTTCCTCACTGAGACGCAGATATCCTCTCCGGCTGACACCTCTTTCCTCTCTTACCCTGGGTATAAACTGGAGCATTCCTTTATACCTCGGGCTGGGGTGTGCGTGTACGTCAGAGAGGATATCTGCTCTCGTCGCCTCGTCAGCCTTGAAGGGCAGGACCTATCTATCCTCTGGCTACGTGTAGACTGCGACGACCATCCGCGAATCTACGCGTGCCTGTATAGGTCCCATAGCGGTAATGACGAAACTGACCGACTCATTGAGCACATGCAAATGGCTACAGATTCCGTGCTGCAGCAGATCCCATCCGCAGAGATC
Source organism: Boloria euphrosyne (assembly GCA_951802675.2). Taxonomy (NCBI): domain Eukaryota; kingdom Metazoa; phylum Arthropoda; class Insecta; order Lepidoptera; family Nymphalidae; genus Boloria; species Boloria euphrosyne. The sequence continues at coordinate 7,772,203 of OX637874.1, forward strand.
GTGATTCTCGGCGATTTTAACGCCCATCACGCCGAATGGCTTAGATCACGCACCACCGATCATGCGGGGAGATCTGTTCACGATTTCACATTAGCATATGGTCTGACACAACTGGTCACCTCGCCAACGCGAATCACTGATGTGGAGGATCATACACCTTCCCTGTTGGACCTTCTGTTGACCTCTCATCCGGACGGCTACCTGGTATCCGTCGATCCTCCTCTTGGTTCGTCGGACCACTGCCTTGTTCGGAGTATAGTGCCAGTTACGCGCTCAGCACGACCTCGCTTTGCGGGCTGCCGCCGCGTATGGCACTACAGGTCAGCGGATTGGGACGGGATGCGGTCATTCTTTGCATCCTACCCATGGGGGCAGATTTGCTTCTCGCCGGATGATCCAGACGTCGTTGCTGACTCTGTCACCGATGTGGTACTTCAAGGTATGGAACTGTTTATTCCGTTCTCTGCAGTGCCCATCGGAGGCAAATCCCAACCTTGGTTTGGTCGCTCCTGCAAGGTGGCATCTCGCCGAAAGCTGCAATGCTACCAAGCCTGGGCTGTCGCGTCGGCGTCTAATGATGTAAATACCAGCGCTTTTAAAAAGGAGTATAACTTTGCCTCTAGGTCCTTCAAAAGTGTAATTGCTAATGCGAAGTCGAAGCACATTAGCAGAATTGGCGAGAGATTGGGGCGTCTTCCTTCAGGAACACGCGCGTTCTGGTCTCTCGCAAAGGCTGTTTTAGGGAATTTCTGTCAGCCTTCTCTTCCACCTCTGCACACGGAGGATGGCTCGCTGGCCCATGCCGCGAAGGAGAAAGCCGATCTACTGGGCTCTCTTTTCGCGTCCAACTCGACTCTGGATGACCAAGGAAACTCACCACCGACAATCCCGCGGTGCGATACTACGTTGCCGGAAGTTCAGTTCCGGCAAAGCGCAGTACGAAAAGCGCTTCTCTCCTTGGACATTCATAAGTCGAGTGGGCCCGATGGCATCCCTCCGATCGTGTTGAAGACATGTGCTCCGGAGTTGGCACCGGTCTTAACGCGTCTTTTCCGGCACTCCTATTCATTAGGCGTAGTCCCGAAATCCTGGAAGGCCGCTTTAGTGCACCTGATCCCTAAAAAGGGCAACCGCTCGGATCCGTCCAATTATAGGCCAATAGCCATTACCTCCTTGCTCTCCAAGATAATGGAGACCATTATCAACTGCCAGCTCCTGCGGTACCTAGAGGAGCACCGGCTGATTAGTGACCGCCAGTACGGCTTTCGTCGAGGTCGCTCAGCCGGTGATCTTCTAGTTTACCTGACACATAGATGGGCAGAAGCAGTTGAGACCAAGGGGGAGGCGCTTGCGGCCAGTCTGGACATAGCGAAGGCCTTTGATCGGGTATGGCACAAAGCGCTTCTTTCGAAGCTACCTTCCTATGGGCTTCCCGAGAAACTGTGCAACTGGATCACCAGCTTTTTGGCAGATCGGAGCATCAAGGTCGTTGTCGACGGTGCTTGCTCTGATCCTAAATTTGTCAATGCTGGTGTACCACAAGGCTGCGTACTGTCTCCTACTTTGTTCCTTCTGCATATCAATGACATGTTGCAAATCAACAACATTCATTGCTATGCAGACGATAGCACTGTGGATGCCCTGTACACTGGCCGCGCTAATATTTCTCGGGAATACGTCGACGAGTGCCGGAACAAACTTGTGTCTGAAGTCGAATCTTTGTTAACCAAAGTCTCGGATTGGGGTCGACGAAACTTAGTCCAATTTAACCCCAAAAAGACACAAGTTTGCGCGTTAACCGCTAAAACAATGCCGTTTGTCCTCCTCAATTTGAGGACACTCCCCTGTCTGCCACAGCCAGTATCGGAATACTTGGCGTCGACATTTCGAGCAAAGTCCAGTTCCGTGGTCAATTGGAAGATAAGGCCAAATTGGCCTCAAAGAAGCTTGGTGTGCTCAGTAAGGCGAGACAGTACTTCACGTCTGGTCAGCGCCTTAACCTCTATAAGGCGCAAATTCGGCCGCACATGGAGTACTGTTCTCATCTCTGGGCAGGAGCTCCCCAGTACCAGCTACTTCCATTTGACCGCATTCAACGTAGGGCGGTTCGACTTATAGACGATCAAGCTCTTTCCGATCGGCTTGATACTTTAGCTCTGCGTAGAGATGTTGGATCACTCTGCATCTTCTACCGCATTTATCACGGGGAGTGTTCTGAGGAATTGTTCGAACTGATCCCGGCCGCAGAATTCCATCATCGGACATCGCGCCAAAACCGTAAATTCCACCCACACCACCTCGATGTCCAGCGTTCCACAACAGTGCGATTCCTTAGGCATTTTCTGCCTCGCACAACCACTCTGTGGAACCAGCTGTCGCCGGCGGTCTTTCCGAACCGTTACGACCTGGCAACCTTCAAGAAGAGAGCGTATTCTTTCTTGAAAGGCCGGCAACGCATTTGCAAGCCCTGTGGTGTTGCAGATGTCCATGGGCGGCGGTGATCACTTACCATCAGGTGAGCCTCCTGTCCGTTTGCCCCCTATGTCCCATAAAAAAAAAAAAAATAGATAATCACTTGTTATTTAAGTAAAAAATTAAAACAATTATTAAACATTTATTTACATTATAAGTCTTACAACACTAACGTGTACTTTAATATGATTTTTATTTATAAAATAAATATTATTTGCGTATGGAACTAAAGAGCCGCAGCTTCACATCTAAAGAGAGCCGCAGGTTGCCGACCCTTGACCTAGGGTAATAAAAAATAGCTTACAACCTATTCTTCAGACCTACCAAATATACACAAAAAATGACATAAAAATCGGTCAAGCCGTTTCGAAGTTCATAAAATTTTGTATGTTTTAGCAGACTACAGCGAAGCCGAAAAGAAAGAATAATGATTTGCCAATCAATGTTAGTTTGTATGTATGTTTGTATGTTCCACCGTATAGTGGCCTAACCTAACCTAAACTATTGAACCAATTTTAATTAATGAGGTGTCAAAAGTTTTGTAATAAAGGTCCGTGTTACATGAACTATACAAATTTTATCAAAATCTTATAAGACGCGGAACTTAAATCTAAGTTTCGAACCTCGAAATAAAAATTACAGAAGTTATCATCATGTGTTTAGTATCAAAAGAAAGGTCTTGGCGAGCACATAACAAAAAATGTATATTATATTATATCATATTTTTGAAATCAAAATATATGTTTAAAATGCAGTCGTACAGTTCGCGTGGTCCAGTCCTTTCAGTTTATATTTACTCGTTAAAGTAAATAACAAATAAACTTTACGTTAGAATTTTAGATTATAAAGGGATTAGGAAACGGAAAACTCTTATTAAAAAAAAATCAAGCAAAACAAATTGTAATCCGACCACGTAAGGAAGGGTTTTAAAATGGACGAAATAAGAAAAGAAGAATTCAAATCGAAATCTAGAAATGCATAGGTACAAAAATGGGCAAGGTGGAACTGCGGTTGCACTTTATCGTTTTATAACTTTATTTTTCATTTTAACTTCGTCTTTCATACATTAATTATTATTTAATGCTCATACGTCATATTTGCGAGTTACCGTTTAGCCATTGAGTATATTATTACAGGCTACAGCCTACATATTATATAAACGTTTAGCTGTCGATAACGCAGGACATGAAGATAGGTAAATGGAGATTTGATGATACGATTTTGTCACCCATGTACGGGTATGTTACGGCGTTATTCACAGTTCGGTTCGGTCACAGAATACCTAGGTACTTACTCCTGACGAAGGGTTCGGTTGAACAAATTGTCACGTCATGGGTCACCCATAGACGAAAAGAATAGAATTAAAACTTTTTATATATATCTCCATTCTCCATTGTCAATATGTAATCTGTATTCTCAATTCTGTGCCCACTGCAATATATCCCTAGGGCCTCCGGCCTAGAGTATTTTTGTTCTGTGAATATATCCCAAAGAGTATAGATAATATACTGGATATATCCCATGTGGATGTGCAGACTGTCTGGCTTTATATGTATATAAGCGCAGGACGGCTAATATCAGAAGTAGGTCGTAGATGTGGGCGTGATCGTTAGTGTCTTTTGGGAAACACAGTGCATAAATTACTAAATTTAACTTAACACACTCATAACTAAGTACAACGTAAACACATTAAAACATTATATTATCAATAATAGTTCCATTATTCGGATATAAGTAATTCGTCGATGATACGTGGTGCATCGGCGGTCCAAATCTGACATTCCCCTTTTTTTCTTTCAAAATAGTTCTCTAATTTAATTTCTTTTTAAAACATGCCAGTTTGTATCACCTTGCTACCATCGCTTCGACGCTTTACAAGAGTGCGCTGTCAAAGCTTGATTTCACACTCTTATCCGATAAGCTTACCCAACATCTCCAGATGGCGCACTGAGTGCGCCGTCACGGCCGGACTGACATTCGACCGTCCTCGGGCGATCATTTATTGAAGCCATTGCAAAAGCAGGAACGACGCTCGCCCATCCTGTCACTCCGGAACAATCTAACTCTCCGTTATATTCGTACCGTACGTAAATACAAATTTATTATGAAAGCATGTATCCTTTCGACCATCTCAACTTATGGACCGGATGACATCTTTCCAAACCGTGAGCGTGGACCGGACGAGTGTGTCCCTTCGACTATCCCAAAACATGGGCATAGACCGGACGACACTGTCCCTTCGACCACCTCCAAACCGTGAGCGTGGACCGGACGAGTGTGTCCCTTCGACTATCCCAAAACATGGGCATAGACCGGACGACACTGTCCCTTCGACCACCTCCAGACCGTGAGCGTGGACCGGACGAGTGTGTCCCTTCGACTATCCCAAAACATGGGCATAGACCGGACGACACTGTCCCTTCGACCACCTCCAAACCGTGAGCGTGGACCGGACGAGTGTGTCCCTTCGACTATCCCAAAACATGGGCATAGACCGGACGACACTGTCCCTTCGACCACCTCCAAACCGTGAGCGTGGACCGGACGAGTGTGTCCCTTCGACTATCCCAAAACATGGGCATAGACCGGACGACACTGTCCCTTCGACCAGCTCCAAACCATGAGCGTGGACCGGACGAGTGTGTCCCTTCGACTATCCCAAAACATGGGCATAGACCGGACGACACTGTCCCTTCGACCAGCTCCAAACCATGAGCGTGGACCGGACGAGTGTGTCCCTTCGACTATCCCAAAACATGGGCATAGACCGGACGACACTGTCCCTTCGACCAGCTCCACCACTAAAACACAAATCGGGCAGATGTGTCCCTTCGACCAGCCTCGTACAAAGGCGTGGACCGGACGACACCGACCTCTAAATTCAAATTCAAATTCAAATTTAATATATTTTATTCAGCATGAAACTATTACAATTTTTTACTGAACGTCATGAGTCTACTACCAATCATTTTGTAACCACGAAATTATCACGAACAATTTCAATTCTCAGTGTTGATTTCAATCTCGTAGTGTATACTTGTATGTAAATTTGCACTCTTCGACCACAATTCTTCATAATCTTTAGTCGCCGTCACGGTTTCCTTATCATTGTTGGTAGTAGCTTGTAAGCAAATCATCGTTTCTCTGCGGTACTTACGGTTCATTCTACCTCATTCCCGACTTTACTTGCGGTCGGGCCTTCTTATGCATCTACACTATCATGCCACGAGGCTGTTAGTCTGCCTCTACCTCTTTTCTGGTACCAATTTATAGCACTTTTTTTACAGAGCAGTTCCGCCTCATCACATGGTCGTACCACCTGGTCTTGCCCTCTCTGAGTTCCTCTGTTACCGGGGACACGTTGAAGGATCCCTTCACATATTCGTTTTGCACTCTATCTAGAGGCGTCACGACGCTTGCACAGCGGAGCATCTTCATCTTCACTGTATGCAGTTGTAGTTCATACTTTTCCAAAGTTGCCCAGTTCCAGTTCAGAGCCATACAACATGGTAGGTCTCACAACTGTCTTGTATCACTTGCTTTTGGTTTTGGTAGGCATTTTAGGGTCACACAGGGTACAGAATACCAGACAGAGATCTCCACTTTAATCGCCTCAGACTAACTCTGTGATTCACTTCATCATCAATGCGAGAGTCAACAGTTAGTATTGATCCAAGGTATCGGAAACCGGACACCTTCGGTGTAACAGTGCCGTTGATATTGATGTCGCAGCCTACCTCCGCAGATTCTACCAAGTCGCACTCCATGTATTCTGTTTTCGTGTAACTGATATGTAAACCGTATCCTTCAATCTCCGCCATCCACACTGAAAGCTTTGCTGGAGTTCTGAATTACTTTGCTCTATCAATACAATGTCTTATGCATATAGAATATTTCATGGTATATCCTTGTGGAATCTTCAGGTTATATGGTAGTCCATTATTAAATTCGGGCTCAAACGGATGTCTGATGCACTTAAAACCACTCACTAGAAACGGTTCACTCACACCTGCAGGGCTACAAAATTGTGTGCTAATGTCGTTATAAATTTCTTCTATCAGAGAGATATAGGCTCAAACATATAACTAACACTTTTAAATAGAGAAGAAATAACAGTTTGATTCCACTCGCTATTTGTAATATAATAAAAAAAGGCATAAAGTCCTTTGGAAAATTACTACACCGTATTGCATATTACTGATATCAAAAAAACGTTATATTTTATTAAATCCTTAAAAATTCCCGAGTAATGCGCTCGAGTAGCAATTATTCCGCGCGTAATTAATAACAGCCGATTTTTTTATTGTAAAGTGCTAACTAAATATTATTCAGTTCGTTCCATATTTATTATTATTTACAAATTAATGATTTACCAAATTATTATTATCTAACTTGTCTATAATAACCTTAATTTCTACTAGGTATTCCGTAATTTTAATATTTACTTAGTAAGTTTAGAAGAATTGATTTATTCTCTTTATTTAACTCTATATCATTCGAGGACATGTTGTTTTTTTTTTTTAAGCTTCGCAAAAGTTAGTCGTTATTCTAATATCAAATATAAGATTATCGAAGCCTGACCCGGGACTCGAACCCAGGACTTCCCGATATACAATCGTAATAGGCTAGCTGCAACACCGCCGAAGCAAATAAGTAGCCGTATAATATTGCCACTTGCTTTTTTTTTACTTGGTTAGAAATTACATTATCAGACATGCAAGCAAGCTTTTCACAGTATTTGTAATTTTAATTGTATTTATAATCTGAGTAGTGCATTTAATAACTTTATTACTTCCAACACCAGTGAGATATTATATTAAACGTTTACACGCAAATCTCTTTTAAAAGGGAATAGACAGATTTACTATAAAATAGACAAAGAATTTGCTCACCGAATGATATTTCTAAAGTAACTCTCCACGTTCGCCACTCACACCTATTGATCTCCTACCTCGCAGCACCAGCATCTATTCTCTTGGCCGTTTGTCACATGTAAGACACATAACATTTGTTATCATACCTTGATTACGAATTAAACTACTCGGCCGTATTATTTCTTAACGCCTTTTTTTTACAACCAATCTATTTTGACCAGTGGTTTCTGTTCATGCCACACCAATGAAATGTTCCAGCAAATCTCATCTCATACCTTGTCCGAGGCTTCTTACAATAAGAATGTTGATGTCGAACTTTGTAGCGATGAGATTTCGTAACATTAGTACTCTAGTAATAACGTCATAATATGTGGTTAGTTCTCATCGTGCTACCTTTATAACATAGTACTAAACTAATTCAGTTATCACTTCTTCAGGTAACTCAGACTTAGTTATTCTTCTAATCAAATTCTATAATCGAACCACGACCTTAGCCGCAGATTTTCTTTTAGCTCTAACTTAAAATTGTAGTGCTTGTTGCTCTTTGCCCGTGACATCCTAAATCCTCTCACTAAAGCCTTCATATCATTTAAAACCTTCGTCTGAACATCAACCGGTTTCATTGTTACGTAGTAAGGTTCTTCCATATCTATACTCTTTGGGTTCTTCTATCCCACTTCTGATATAAGCGCAGGACGGCTAATATCAGAAGTAGGTCGTAGATGTGGGCGTGATCGTTAGTGTCTTTTGGGAAACACAGTGCATAAATTACTAAATTTAACTTAACACACTCATAACTAAGTACAACGTAAACACATTAAAACATTATATTATCAATAATAGTTCCATTATTCGGATATAAGTAATTCGTCGATGATACGTGGTGCATCGGCGGTCCAAATCTGACATTCCCCTTTTTTTCTTTCAAAATAGTTCTCTAATTTAATTTCTTTTTAAAACATGCCAGTTTGTATCACCTTGCTACCATCGCTTCGACGCTTTACAAGAGTGCGCTGTCAAAGCTTGATTTCACACTCTTATCCGATAAGCTTACCCAACATCTCCAGATGGCGCACTGAGTGCGCCGTCATGTAAATTGTTCAGTAAATAGATAGATATTTATAATAATTCATGTATTTAAACTTAATAAAAACGTACTTCTGATAAAACATTCATATTCCATATGATAATAGGTTTAATTACCGCAATATTTACATGAAGATATAAAAAAATCATAAATTATACATATAATTCAAGATTAAATTATTTTATTATCACCGGTTTATGAAGTGTAACTGTATCAGATACTTGTTAAATTTTATTTAAATTCGCAGTTTATAATGGTCAATTCTGATATATAATTAATTCTTTTGATCACACATCCAATTCGTTTCAGTATGTTATAGGTAAATAACGTTATTGAAGTGAACCTTGTTTACAATCGTGCTATGTGTACTTATGGTGCATAATTACAAGTTTGCATTTAATAAGTACGTACCGTGTGACCTCTATTATTTCCTTTTACCGAGATAAAACCTTTGCTTAGAAGTCATGTCTGTCATTACTGCAAGTGTGCTTAAGTGGTATTTTAAATATATTGGTTTACCATTATCAATTATTTTGATTATGTATCGTTTATGTGGTCAAAAAATAGATGAAAAACGAAGGAAAGCATTAGATAAAAAGGTGATTTACAGGAAACTAATACATATTTAAAGCTTTTGTTATTTTATTAGATATTTTAAATTTTCATAGATTTACACTTTAAATTTTTAGGTAATTGTTATAACTGGTGCAAGCTCAGGTATAGGAGAAGCATTAGCTCATGTATTTTATGAGTATGGCAGTAAAGTTGTATTAGCAGCAAGAAGGAGGTCAGAGTTGGAACGAGTCAAAGAAGATCTTTTATCCAAAAAAATAGTGAGTTAATTAAATATTTTTGTTAAAAGTTCTCTATGAAGGTAGGTCTAGGTACTCAAAAATTGAATTTTCTCTATAATATTTTTAAAAATGTAATGTGTTTGTATTTCTAGTCCACACCTACAGAGGAACCTGTGATTGCTGAACTTGATTTGTCAGATTTAGAACAATTGGAAATCTTTGCAAATCATATTTATAATACCTGTGGAAGAATTGATATCTTGATTAACAATGGTGGAATATCACATCGGGGTTCAATTCTTCATACAAAATTAGATGTTGATAAAAAAATTATGTTTACTAATTATTTTGGTTCAGTCGGTCTCACTAAAGGTAAATAAAACCTCTAAATAATTCTTCTTTATAATTAAAGTAAGTATAGTTACAGCTTCAGGCTTTTGTTGTAATCTATATGTATGTATAAAAATATTAAAATGTTAAGCAATTGCTGGTAAAATATAAAAGAAAATTTATAGTTTCCTTACAGAAGAGCAAGGTATATCAGATATATCTTGAATGTATGACTATAAAATGTATGGATTTTTTAGCTGTTCTTCCAAGGATGGTTGAAAGAAAAAGTGGTTACATTGTATTTGTAAGCTCGGTCCAAGGACTCATTGCTATACCAGATCGTTCTGCTTATGCAGCGTCTAAACATGCCCTGCAAGCTTTTGGAGATTCATTGCGTTCTGAAATGCATCAACATAATATAAATGTTTCTGTGGTTAGCCCTGGCTATGTGAAGACAGCAGTATCATTAAATGCTTTAACTGGCAGTGGAGAAAATCATGGAGGTACAATTTTATAATAATTATAATTAACTACTTTTCAAGTTTAAGGCTGTAAACTTTATTTTGGAATGGATAGTTAAAAAAATAATTCATTGTCTGCATACATTGTCAACATACAAAACTTCTACAAAATTGTAGTAATCCATATATATTAAAATTTAAAAAAAATATAAATCATATTTTTATATTTTATCTACTTTGTGGGAATTAATTATTCATAATATGTTTCTTTCAGTAATGGATAAGAGTACAGCTGCTGGATTTACACCAGAATATGTTGCAATCAAAATGTTGGATATGGTTGTAAATAAAGATAAGGAATTAGTGATAAGTCAATTTTTGCCAAAATTTGCAATATTTCTAAGGCATTCTTTACCCTCCCTTTATTTTTGGGTAATGGCTAGGAGGGCAAATAAAACTACATGAGTTATTCAATATATCCTTAGAAAACTTCTATTTCAAGTAAAAAATGTGGTTTTTACTTTTTTAAAGAATTTCATTTTTTTAATTGTTGGTTATAACAAATAACAATAACAGCAGCAGCAGCATATGTTTTATGACAGATGACTATAGGTATATGCTTATATTTTAAATAAAAATGATGTTTAATTTATAATTTAACTTTTATTTCATGGTAACTGTGAAATTGTATGTTTATGTTTATTTCACTGTTAACATGGTCATATAACAAAATATTTTAACAACCAACTATCAATTCTAAGAAGCATCCTTATAATAATAATTGTTTGTACAGAAAAATCTATTCTAATCAGTTATTTAAATAATTCTAACAAGTTTTACACTTTTATCTACAACATATTATTTTATACAAAAGATAATTCAATTAAAAATATTAAAACTGCATTATTTAAAAGAAGCATTGGCTGCATTTTATAAATTTCTACATTATTTAAAAGTATTATAAATCCTCCACAAACAAATAGCTGCAGCAGTTAATGATATTGTACTATGTAAAATAATTTTTCTTCTATTATCTTTGTGCACAAGAACAACAGGAGATGCTGATGTTAAATCACTCAAAATAGGTAATTTAGATAAATGGCGTAGATCCTTTTCTTCTTGGTACTTGCAACAGGGATCCCACTGCCAAGATAATGTATAGCAACCAGAACATAGGACTGACACTACACCAAATGGTGTGCAAGCCAATGAGCTCCAAGCCAAGCCTACAAATATAATTCTGTATATTAATGTAAAAAAGTAATAAAATTAAATTCCATTACCAGTTTATTTCGTACCTGAGGCTATACTACATAATCCACTATAAACTGAAACTTTGTGTAATAGATTTCCAACATAAATCCACCTAGCTGTTTCTTCTCCGAGCGGTTCAGGTTCTATGACAATAACACTCACACCAGCCTCAAGTGCTCTTTCCAATTCCATTTCAAATTTAATGTGAGCATTTTCACTATCGTATACTTCTCTAACTATTACTACTTGCGAAGGCTTAAGATCACTGTAATGTATAACAAAATACGTGATTTTTAACGTTAACGAAATATAGTCAATATATGAATTCTAATGCCGTTTCGATCACAAGTTACTAGATATTCATTTACACTTAAGTAGTAAATGTTAATTTGAAAGAAATTTAAGTTTTCTTTATTTACAAACCTGTCACTTTCATCACCCGCCATCTTATACCTATAGACAAATGTCATGATTATAGAAGTTAATAGTGTTGCCGCAGTTTATATAAGTTTATACCACTGACCTCTATAATACCACTGGACTGGCTGTTCCTAGGTTTACTGTAAAGTAATTTTGCATTTTCGTTGTTAACATAACATAAGTAGTAATTATGATGATACGGTTATTGATTAATAAAAATAAAAAAAATAAAAATCTTTATATCGACATCATTAGTTTTAGTACTACAAACTGTCGCTACGTCCGACAGCGGCAGACAGCGCCAAAATGGCGAATATCAAGCAGCCACAAAAGCACGTTGACAACAGCCAGTCCAGTGGTATTATAGAGGTCAGTGGTTTATACCATTGTGTATACCATAGACAGAGTATCTATAGACGTGCTACCAACGTATACTTGAGCAAGACAGCTGACAGGCAATACGCATATTCATACATAACAGCTACCTATTATTACCACTATCTCACAACCTGAGCATTGTACACTGTAATGAAAAACTATCACGCCTATAGATTTGTACTTTAACATAGTAATTTACCTTCATATCTAGATGTGTTATCTGTCAAAAAAAAATCATATACATTAAAAAAACAAACAATTTTGTGTTCATTGGATAGAATGTTATTGTACTATTAACGCCATTTCTTAGAAAACTAAAGAGTTAACATCGCTGTAACAATATTATTATCCGTTAGAAAAATTACGCGAGCCCTCACAAAGCTCAGCTTTTTGCTAGTGTATATAAACTACTATAGTCTAGGGTTGTTACACTGGTCCAAACAATTTCCCCTCACCCATTCTCTGAACAAATATGTACCTATTATATTTAAATTCTACTTATCTTTAATTTATCCAGTTATTAGATCTTGTTATTTTTTTCATATGCTCTCAAGATCCAGTTTGTATATTCGAACAATAAATTTATACAAAATAAAATAAAACGGGTCGGGTTTAGAATCGTTTGGCAGGAGTTGGTGGTTGAAAGGGTCTAGCCGGATAAGCATAACGAATCTGCCCCCAAATGGGAACCTATATCGAACCTTATGTTTTAATATCTACTTGATTTATAAATACGATTGATTTACATATTGCGAACAGATTCCGTTTTGAACCTGAGATATGGGAAAAAATAACCTTTCGCATGACTATTTTTCTAAGTAATATATCTCAAAAACTAATTAAGTTAGAAAAGTGAAACTAATGCGAGGCTTTAGGTTACATTACATACTATATAATATATTTTTTGTAAATTTTTTGAATATTTTTTTCAAAAAATTTTTTTAAAAATAAACAAAAAATATTTTTTATTTTGGTGTTTTCTGAGACTTACAATCACAAAAATAATATATGTTGTGCACCTTTATATGCACTATCACTCATTAAAATACTGTGAAAAAAAAGTTGGTGCAACATTCCGAAAAAAAATTAAATGTAATTTACGCCTTATAGTATACCGTTGTACTATAAGGCCTACTTCACATTTTATTTTATTTTTCAAATGTTGCAGCAACTTCTTTTGAACATAGGTTTGGAACATTCTTAAGAGTTGGAATAATTGTTCAAGTAGAGTAGAAAAAACAAACCAATATTTGTTATCCTAACCCTTAATATTCCTTTTCGTGTTATTTAAAATACAACAATCAAAAAAATATTAATCATCAAAGTATTTAGGATGGTGTAATAACATTTAGTCGCCTAATTCGTTCAGTCGACCTTAATAATATGTGGACAGCAAGTATTTTTGGTTTATTATTTCTATGATTTTTGTTCTGGACTGACCAAAGAGAGTACTTTATTATTGTTATAATAAACGTGACGACTGCGTAGTGCATGTGCACTTGTTATTAAAATTTTTAAAAAATTAAATGTTATTTTGTTAAAGTGCAACGAGTATAATGGCAAAGGAAAGAGAGATCCTAATTAATATTATTCAATTATATAAAGATATGCCATATCTTTGGAATAAAAACGATAAAAACATATGTTTGGAATAAAAACGATAAAAATTATTATTATAGTTAATGAAAACGTTATATAATATAGTAATATACTCTATGGTTGCACTCGTAGAAACTTAAACTTAATCTGTAAATTCGTCTATGGTTACTAAATTTAGGATAGTATGGATCAGAAACATCAATTTGCTTTCCTTTCCTAAATCCTAATTAGGACGACTAAATTTAGGAAGGTGTAATAAGCCCTTAAGGTACAGTGCTACAAGCATGGAGATTAGAGTCCAGGAGGACCATCGCTTCATACTAAAGCATTACCCGCCTGTTTCTGAAAATGTGTAGAATTTACAACGCGCTACCGTCGGTAAGTAGTATCTGTGAAGTTAGCAATTTATGAGTATTGTCACTATTGTGACAACGTGAAGTTAGGCATTGAGACAACATAGCGATCGCAGCGCCTCCTTGACAATATTTTTGAGACGCTACATTCTTGGGCGATGGTCCTCCTGGTCTCTAACCTCCATGGCTACAAGGATATTTTGGCGCATGGCCGAAATCAGAACTAACACCGCCATCTGTCACTATTGACAGACAGCTGGAGTGTTGACGTTGTTGTGAATATTTTGTGCAATGATATTCTAAGAAACAGATATGTTGTGAGCGCGCAATCGTGAAGACTCGAAAACGTCCTAATTGGGACGTATTGCCTTTAGTCTGTGTCACGCATGGCGACGAGTGGTACGCTATAACAAAATTAAAAAAAAATGCCATCCTGTGTATTTAGGAAATGTACTAATTATGATACCAAAGTTAATAAAACACAAGGGATCTCATACCACATGTAAGAACGCAGTATACTTCGATTTATTAATATATTTCAATTATTTGCCTAATATTCTGATATGTGATCGGTCGTTGTTGTTTAGTGAGCGTATAATATATCTGTTTATTAGAATATCATTGATTTTGTGCTTTTATTTCCTTAAAAATATCTCAAAATATGCCGAAAGTAACAAGAAGTGGTGATAGAGAGGTGTTGCTGGAAGTAAAGGATTATTTTATGAAAGAAAAGCAATCTAGCGCTCACTTGAAAGAGTTAAATATATATAAAATTTAATGTTTTATTTATTTATATTAAATAATTTATTATTATTTATTATTACGTTACTGTCGGACGTAGCGAGAGTTTGTGGTACTAAAACTAATGATGTCGATATCAGCGAGCAAATATCGATAACTTTTAATAATAAGTTTTTACAATCAATAAAACTGTTTCAAATAAAGATTTTTATTTTTTTATTTTTATTAATCAATAACCGTATCATCATAATTACTACTTATGTTATACTAGCTGTGCCTGCGACTTCGTTCGCGTGAATGTCGGAACTTAACAATGAATTTTTTAGTGCGAAGCGCTGTTGGAGGATACCGATACAAATTATTTTTTTTATTTATGCTAGTGCTTCTTTATAAACAACATTAGCTGTGGAACCATCAATTCAAATCATTATCAATCAAAATAACTTTTCCATCTTCTTGTACGGGGTATGTGCCATCGCCTATTTGTAACAATAAATTGGAAAACTCCTGTGCATTTTCGCAGCTTCCTAACTGTGCACGCATATTTACACTCAGGTGTGTAGATGAGTGAGACCAAATTCACATAACCCTAATTTTACTTCTGGAATTTCTCTACTTCTTCACTTTAAACTCAAATATCTTTTGATAGACTGAACCGATTGCAATGAAACAAAAACTAAATGTTACTTCAAGTTACGTTCAATCGTTGTGTATAAAAGTTATCTACATTGCTTTCGTACATTTTACGTGATGCCCGGATAAATAAACAGACAAACCGACAAACCGACAAACAGACAAACAGACAAAAATTCTAAAAATGCTGGAAATAGGTTCTATTGGTTGTCCTTTAACACCCTGGCTATTTTTTTGTAATTTTTTTTGATGTACAAAAACGACTTTTCTACAGTTTTATTATATGTATAGATATAGATATAGATTAACAACGAAAATGCAAAATTACTTTACAGTAAACAAACACTTCTCGCTGTCATTTGCAATATACGTCAAAATTAGTTCTCGGGACTCTCGCTAGTGGCGCTTCAAATGAACACAAAAAAATTGCTGTCAAACGCTTGGAACAGCCAGTCCAGTGGTATTATAGAGATCAGTGGTACAGACAAATAAAGGGGGTACCTAGGGACGAACCCGACGAACCGAGGGTGAGTCGCTAGTGAATCTATAAAGGAGAATAGTTTAATTTTATTAAGAAGGAATATACAATGGACATAATAACGACATGAATGGGTCAGTTTGTAATGACCCTACTTGCTGTGTCAGCGGTTGCGCGTTTAAGTCCCATTGAAGGCATTCATTTGTAAGCACAATTTTTTGTACTTCATTCATGAAAATTTCTTTTTATAATAATACTAGCAAACTAGCAATTCCCGCAGCTTCGCCCGCGTTCTAATCACTATTAAATAATAGGAATTGGTGGTAGAACGTTGAAAATTCTTCAGAATTAATCAGCTATTAGCTAAACAGTAGGCAAGACGGTGCGGGGTAGGGTCGGCGATTGCATCAAGCGAAGCGCCGCTTGAAGCAACAGCGGCTTGACAAATTATATACTATAAAACCTTCCTCGATAACCACTCTTTCCATTGGTGAAAACAGCATGAAAATCGGTGCATTAGTTTTTGAGTTTTGCGCGAACAGACTGACAGACAGACAGACGCGGCCGAGGACTTTGTTTTATAATATGTAATAGATATGTATGTATTAAAAGTTATATTATGTGTAGTGTATCAACTATCTGGTATTCTGATAATATATATAACTATTTGGAGCTGTGTATTAATATTCATATTTATTTTTATTTAATAATGAATATGGACGCATTCTCTTATCCAAATCTTCAGTTTTTCAGTTATTTTTAGTTCTTTTCGTTCCGCCTATATAACGCGTATCATCATCATCTCATCTCATCTTCAGCCCTTTTAACTTCACACTGCCGGGCATGGGCCTCCCTCAGTACCAGGGGGCCATAGTCTACCGCGCTGGCCCAGTGCGTGTTGGCGGACTTCACATGTCTTTTGAAAGCTTGCTAGATTTTTTGATCTGATGATTTGATTCGCATCACTTGGATATCCAAGCAAGCGCGTTACCGCTGGGCTACTGCGGTTTCACTGCCTGAAATGTATAGAATATATTATAATCTTTCTATTCTTATTTCTTACCTACCATCAAAACGACCTTTAACTGCCAGTTTAATAGACCTATCAAAATGTACCTTTAATATTTGGATAATCTTTAATAAAATCCATTCTTTTTTATATTATCCACTATATTAATCAAACAATATTGACATTTATCAAAATACTAATATATAAAATAGTGATCGATATTCGAACACATATATTACAGTATAGCTAATATAAATATTTGTTGCTTCTCTATATCTTCTTTCGTATTTGTATAACACAAAAAGTCAGTTTTATCATATTAAATAAACATGAGTTCGAAATTTTGCATTTCGTAAAAGTAAGTCTTTTCCCCCTTACAAACACGTCGCCCACCATGCCATTCTAAAATCCGTTTGCCGGATTAGGTAAAGGTGAATGTAGCTAATAGTTCCGGGTCAAAACGTTGCACTCTACTTATAAGTAAGAACAGTTATACACTTAAAATATGTTAGAATAAGGCTTAAATTTCAGAGACATTTTAATGCCTTAAGTCTTTTCATTAGATAGTCTATATGTGTTTAGTGAGACACTTATAAGGTGCGTGTGGGTGCAAGGCTGACCTTACGGGCGCCCACGAGCCTTAGTAACACTTATGTTTCCCTGACAACCCACTCTTGACTGACATTATAACCATAAGTGTAAAAAAATTAAGTGTAATAAATAAAAAAATATAATACCTACCTAAGCCTAAATGGATTTCTTATACATATACTTGTTCTTCCAATTTTGTACCTATTTAAAAAACGACCAATCCTATTTCCCATATTCCAAAATATGGAGGATATTAATTATCCTTATAACGAGTCTAAAACAAAAATTGTTTATTTCTGCTATACTTGTCGGGAGAGTTGGATAGTACCGAGCCCCTAAGGACTTGGACCTATAATTAGGGCAAGGTTTGATTTTTAGAAACAAAAAAAGCTGTAAGTAGTAGGAAATTTATTTAGGTACACATATAGTTAATGATAAAAAAAATCCAAAGTTTGAACAAAAAGTAATTATAACAAAATTATAAAAAATGGGAAAACGCGGTATTGTCCAACTGGTCGGATAATATCGTGCCCACATTAATTTAGTGCAAATCGGTAAGTAACTGTAGTAATAAAGAAACTAACACACTTTTAAGTTTTCACAAACAAGCGCGTGAAAATAAGGAGCCCTGAACCCTTTCTATTTCTACAAATATTCTTTTAGGTACAAGATAATTCACTATATAAAGTATTACGAAATAATTACAAAACATAAATTCTTTACATTGAAACAAAATTTCCGCTGCATTCCTTATGTACCGAATTATAGCATAATCTACAACGGAACTACTACTACGGAACCAAATTTTTCCGTTACGACCAAACTCTTGGCATACGGCGCAAATGTCACGTTTCTCCATATCGTCTTTACCATCATTGCATAACTGAGTCATCCTCCCGATACATTTCTTTGACCTTCCTTTTGCTTTATTTTACCTTTCCGGAGCTTTTTCTATTTGCTTTTCATACAATCTTCATTCCCACATTTTCGCTGCTATTTAAAACTTTCCTCTTCATAGACGTTCTTTTAGTTCCTTTCTTATCTTCAACTTTCTTCTCTGCAACGTTCTTGTCTTTTTCTATCTTCATTTGCTTTACTTCTTACTTTCGTTCTTTTTATTTATTTATTTATTTATTTATTTATTAACAGCACACTAACAATACACATGTTAAAACACTTTACAATACATTTTAAATTAGACGAAAAAACAGACATGCATATCAGTTACAAGTGCGCATAGCTTTGCATTGTTAGTTACATATTACATAACGAAAGTTATTGATAAAAATACAAAATTGACATGGTATAGAAAAAACAACATTATTTTAGATCAAATAAGAGAAAAACTTAAGAATTGTATACAATCATTATAATACATTAGTTTTGGATAAGTAATATTCTATTAGCTTGCGCTTGAATTTTTTGAAGGAATCATGAAAAATATCTAGTTCTGGTAAGGCCCTAGAAATAATATTATAATTCGAACACATGCGGACGATGGGAGAATGGGAACCAAGATTAGTGTTGACGCAGGGAATATAAAAAAGATTTTTTTTACATGCTCTTTGGTGTTTATAGGGAACTGCTAAATTTATTCGTTCAAGTAATTCATTATTCTGAACTGCACCGTTCAAGATTTTATGCAAAAAACAAAGATCGAGCACTGCTCGTCTATCACTTAACGATATCATTTTAAAGAAAGAGATTCGGCTTTGGTAGGGTTGTCTATGGCAAATGTCTTCGCTAAAATATGCTGAGTGTTTCGTAAAATTGCGCTGTACTCTCTCAAGGCGTTGTGAGTGAATGTAATATATGGGATTCCAAACTACAGAAGCATATTCCAAATGGCTACGTACAAAAGCATTGTAAAGCAAGATTTTAGTTGAGACCGAGAAGCCTTTAGTGTTACGTTTTATAAATCCGAGAGTTTTTGCTGCTTTGTTAACGGATTTTGTGATGTGCTGAACGAATTTTAATTTATCGTCCAGAATTACACCCAAATCTCTAATCTCGCTGACTTTCTGTAGTTGGGTGCCTTCAATCACGTAGTTTGAAGCAAGTGGTTTTAGCTTTCTAGAATATTTGATAAAGAAACATTTTTTCACATTGAGAGACATACGATTTTTGCTACACCAAAGACTGATTTTATTTAGAGCATCCTGTAGTGACACTATATCTGATGAATTTTTTACGGCTTTATAAATTTTTAGGTCATCAGCAAATAAAGAGATTTTACACGTATTGTTATTAGTAGCGATGTCATTAATAAACACAAGGAACAAAAGAGGTCCAAGATGAGATCCTTGCGGTACTCCGGATTGCGCGATATAGGATTTTGATTCAAATCCCTTGACAGAAACAACTTGACATCTATCCTGTAAATATGACTTGAGCCACATCAAAAGAGGGCCATAAATACCATTTTGCATGAGTTTTTCGACTAGAATAGTGTGATCAACTTTATCGAATGCACTGCTGAAATCGGTATAAATTGCATCGATTTCATCTCCTTTGTCAACACCCTGGGACAAATCAGCAACAAAGTTGACAAGGTTGCTTTGGACTGATAAGCCGCTTCGAAATCCATGTTGTTGGTTTGAAATAACTCTATTTAAATGGTGGGAAATTATAGGAAAAATGGAGCTTTCGAAAAGCTTAGAGAAACATGATAGGATGGATATCGGTCGGTAGTTTTCGATATTCATTTCGTCGCCCTTTTTAAAGACTGGTACGATTCGTGCATTCTTCCACTTGTCTGGGAATATGCTTTCTTTTAAAGAACGATTAAATATTAAAAACAGTGGTAGGGACAGAGCCGTCCCACAACGCTTTACAAACAAAGGGGGAATAGAATCAGGGCCAGGACCTTTGTTAGAATCCAGAGCTTTAATTTTTTTTAATATATCTTTTTCATGGAGGTTGATTTTCGAAATTGCTGTTGAAATAGGATATTTGGAAAAATGACTGTGAGGTTTTGTGTTATCTGTGTTATATACTGAGCAAAAGTGACTTGCAAATAGATTGGCTATTTCTCCTCCAGAGTTAGCGATAGTATCGCCTAAATACATGGATGCTGGTAACGACGTTTCTTTTTTATTTTTGCTTTTAAAATATTTCCAGAAATAATTAGGATCCTTTGAAATTCTACTTTCTACATTGTTTTTGTTGTCATTATTACATATGTCATATAATTTGTGACAGCGAGAGCGCAAGATTTGAAATTCAATATTGTCCCTCGGATTTCCATAAATACGATACCGCATTCGTGCCCTATTTTTTTCTTTTAGTAGTTTAATTAGTTTAGGTGCGAACCAGTGAGGATATTTGTTTCTTCGAGTACTACGGATAGGTACGAACTTATGTATAATATCATTTAGCATTTTGTAAAACTTATCTACCATATCATTGACATCATGACAATCAGTAAATTGCAGCGACCAGTTTATATTCTTTAGTTCAGTTGTGATCGAAGTATAATCGGCTTTGTGGTAATTATATTGTATTTTACTAAGAGGACGAAGGGAACATTTGACAGTGCAGGGAATTGTTATCAAAAGATTAGGGTGAAAGGAATCTAACTTACTTAAGAGCTCAAGGGGACGCGATACCGATATATTGGGTACATTGCTTATTACTAGATCTAACACCTTACCATCACGATTAACAATGCTATTGTATTGATGTAAATTATTAAGGTCCATAAAGTCAATTAATGAAAATCCTAATGGTGTACCAAAGCTCGATGCCTTAGTATATCCCTTTGTATTAGTGCTCCAACTTATAAAACTCATGTTGAAGTCACCAAGCACTATTATGTCATCAATTTTGTTTGAGGCCAAGTCTATATTTTCTAAAATGTTATTGAGATTTTCAGATTTTACTGGTGGTGGTAAGTAGGCCGCACATATCGCAAGTTTCTTCATAGTTTTATTTATATTTGTTTCAATTACTACCCATATGACTTCATGATCAGTTTCCAGATTTAAAGCTCTGAAAGATGGAATTTCTTTTGTCACTGCAATAGCTACGCCTCCGCCATCTTTTTTTGCTTCGGAAGTATGAATTCGGTCCTTTCTATAGACTATGTAACGGGAATCGATCCATTCATTGTTTTTAATATTATCGTTTAGCCATGTTTCCGTGAATACAATAATTTTGTAGTTTGAATTTAATATATTCTTAAGAACATCGTCAGTTTTGGTTCTTAAGCCTCTGACGTTTTGATAATAGATTTCAAGCATTATGGAAGATTTACAATAGCCACTGCATTCGCTGTTCAAGCTGCAAAGCTTGTTATTGGATTGCATTTAGGTGTTCCAGACTTTTTATAACTCTAGCTTGACTAAATTCATCCTTTCGGATGTAAATTTTTCCGTTACGGACCCAAACGAAGCGGTAGTTTAATTCCTTAGCTTTTATTCGTGTTGCTGCATGAAGAGCTTTAGCGAGAGGTGTTAGGTGTTCCGAAACGTACACTGCTCTGTGCGCTCCTCCAATACCCAAATGCTGTGAGCTTAACTTGTCTTGGGGATTTTTTTTATTAAATTGGACCACTGCTGAAAGAAGGGCATCTCGGTGCCTTGGACTTCGAAGCTTGACGATAACTGAACGTGGTCTGTCGCTATTGTTGTTTAATTTTGCAACTCTGGTCACTTGTTGTATATCGTCAGAGGTAAGAGGGCTCTTGACCGTTTGGGCTAGTTGGACTATTGTGGTTATAAGGTTTTCTGACTTATTTTCAGGTATACCATTTACTTCAATATTGTTTTCCCTCATGTGCATTTCCACAGTGTTTAATCTGTTACTTAGGTCCTTGACATTAGATTTCAGAATATCATTTTCTTTTTTTAACTGATCAATGATAGTAATTTTTTCTATTAATAAGTTTTTCAATTCCTCGTATTGGTTATTTATAAATGTAAGTGAATCACAAAAACCGGTCATCTGATCGTTTATATTATTTAGCTGTGCAGTAACTTGGGTTTTTATTGTATTAGCGAGCTCTTGCTTAAGTATATCACGCATTGTTTCTACCGTAATGTAACTGTCGCTAGCATAATCTGAAGATTTACTATGCTTTTTCCGCAAGGTGATGTTTGACGGTTCTATTGAGTCGTTGTATGATGCATTACTGCAATTTACATTTAATGTAGTAGACCGAACAGGTGTATTCGAATTGTCTATCTTTGGTTGTTTACTACGACATTCGGGGCATTGCCAAACACTTTTAAGTTGTGGTTCTAGTTGAGTGAATTCTTTCGAAGATATGTTGGCACATTGAATGTCATACCTTAACTTACATTTATAACATGAAATAAATTCCTTTTTAGGTAAAGTTTGTTTGCATCCCGCACAGTTAAACATTGTTATTATATTAAATAAATTTTAAATTTAAAAAAATTTATGATGAGATTTGAACCCGGGTTTGCAGTTCTATTTGCTTTAAAAGCACTCCTTGTACGATTGAGCTATGACTCGTATGATGTGTCAGTTGAAATGTTGTGTTCACTTTGTAAGAGTTATGATTATTATTTTATTGAGAGGGTATTAGTATCAAGAATATTATTGTTGACCACTAATTTACACAGAAAACCAAGTTTTTCGAAAAACACTGATAAAATGCACTAGTTAATTACAGTTAGTAGCGTCTTTTAACATGATAGTAAAACTTTACTGTTATTTAGATCTATTTCACTTCACTAATGATTGCACTTTGTAGTTGTTTTATTCGTTCATGTAAGCACTGTATTTTATTTGAAGGAGCAGTCTATATGTTGAGATAACATTTGCACAAATAGTCTTTAGTACAAAAATATGCTTATTTCATTTTATTATCAAAAATAAGAACTTTAAACTGTAATTTTGTATTTTTTAGATGAGAGTAACTTTAACGTTGACTACCTACACATCTTGCTATTTGCATTTTTTATTCTAACCGCTGCTTTAACGGAATTATTAAATAAAACATTCTTTTCATAGTTAACAATTTCGCGCCCTCGTCTGATACCACACCCAGGCGCGAAATTGCCAAACTGGATCATTTCATTTTGTAACCTTAAAATAATACAGAAAAGTAAATTGTATGATAAAAATTGTTCGAACAATTATTCTACAGTATATTAGCATTAAAATGTATGGGATTATATTAGCATTAAAATGTATGGGATTAATGTATTACAATATAAATACAGTATGGCTTACCTCTTATCGAAAGTGCACACAAAATTATAAGGAGTGAGGAAAAAACATCTACAACAGTCAACACCTTGTCCCTCCCTCGTCGTTCAGGACAAACTCGTGATGCGTGCGGGGAGGGGTAGGCATGTCGGAATTTGATATTTATGCACTGGATCGCACAACTACACTACACATAGTGTATAGTTTTTGGGATATGCCGATGCGCGGAATTATCAGCCGCGCGGTATTATCCAACTCTCCCCTACATAAAAAATGTACCTTGTATCGCTTTGTCGTTATAATTGACATCACTGCACTGATCAATTAACATTATTTTATGAACTCTCAAAACGCGATTCCCTAATAACATTTTTTTCATGCAATCTCTCAAGTTGAGAAATTATTAGGAGATTATTATGAAAAAAATATTATTAGGGCTCAACTTTGAGAAAGTTAATCTATATATAATTTTGTTTTATTGCTACTGTAACATGTCTTAATGAACTTGTTAAATATAACGTTTTGCAGTTATATAAACGAAAAGGTCACCTTTTCGTTTCGAAAGATTTGACTGTAAGCGAATAATAACGGCGAACGGTTTTTGGTTGATTCTACGATTTCGTTCCAATTCCGCCAAAATGAGAGAAAATTTAGATTTTCAAAATTATCATTAATATGTCAATATTTCGATAAAAAATCTATAAACAACTAAGGTATACTTTTATTTTTAAATTGCACCGATAAATAGCGAATATATAGGGTTCTGCTTTTTTTTGTAACGGTAATGATTTTTAGGGTTACGGTAATGACTACTATGTTAATTTTCTTTAAATGAAACACCATATAATATTATATATTATATTAAAATATAATTTGACATGAACATATTCATTTACTGTATATAAATGTTAGATCTACCAGCTTACATCATTATTTTTTTACTTATGACTTATTCAGTCTTACAATTACCGTATACGTAATTTGTAGCTTTGTACTTAGAAAGCTATTAAATTCTTGAAAAGGAAGAAATTCTACATAACTTTTGTGAAATCAGTCTTGCTTCAAAGATTGGTGTCGATGGTTCTTAAGGACCTTTAACTGCTACAGGTACAGGCTCTCTATCTATGCCAGGGGTGGATTGTCATCAGCCCTCTTTAACGTCAAATCTGCGTATTTTTGCCTCTTATTAATTCGAGCCTGAATGAATTTGTCTACACGGGTTTTCTTAGTCTTGAACTGTTCCATTAATTTAGCTTAAAAAAAGAAAAAAAAGTGTCAGATATTAAACAATAATTTTACGTTAATAACCGTGGAAGAAACTCGAGATAATAGTATATTTTTAAATATGTAAATATTTTGCGTTGTCCATGTTATGTTGGACTAGCTTTTACCTGAGATAAAAGTACTCTAAGTCATATATTGGACCCAAGCCTATCCCTTCGTAAAAAACGTGTTTATTCGTAATGACCTTTCTGCATGAACGAAAAGCAAACCAACAAACGTACAAACACGTACGTACACTTTCTTAAAATATTAGTAGGAATGGTGATTAAAATCTTAAGATACTGTATTGGTTTCATGTATTATACATATTTATAGATACAAAATAGAAAATAATAATTAAGGGTTATATTATTACCATTACCTATGACTAATTACATTCACTTTAAAAACTGATGGTAATTTACGGTAATGAATATGAAGTGACGTTTTGGGTCATTTTTATTTTTATTTCATTTGTTATAAATGCAAAAAATAAATAAATTTTATTCATACAAATAGAACTGAAGACGAACATTAAAGACGTTTTAAATAACCATAAATAAATTTACTCACCTGAAATATTTTGGTTACGGCAATGACCACCAAACTGTGACAAACGTGATTTCTAAGAACACTAACGTAAATATATTTTTTACTCAAACACACGGGTTTCTTCTTCGAGTTCCCTGGAAGCCATGGATCGACTGAGCTGTGCAGAAGCGAGCCCGGTGAGCGAGCATATACGATACATAAAAACATATTTGGATCTTCTCCTCCGCTTTCGGAAATGACCATTTTTTCGTGACAAAGATAATTATATTGTTTTAAAAATATTTAAACGGTTTGTATATTTATATAAGCTCATAATCACAACTTTAACATTGGTTGAACGCAATAAATAAATTGTAGATATGTGAAACTATTATTTCCTTGAAATTTAAAATAGTTTACTTTGGTAGTCACGTTGAAACACTGAAGGTGGTGAAATTTTGGCATTAAATTTTTCTTTTTCTTTTAGGGGGCTTACTTCTGACTGTAGTAAAGTGCACTAGCTAGAAAAGTGTAATAAGATTGTATTACAGTCATTTTAAATTGTTTAAAAAATAGATATTTATTTTTTTATAACATAAAACATGCAATTGGCACGAAATTAGAGAATTGCTCTTTTACCTCGTCGTCGCGTCGCGTCGTCGCGTCGTCTTGGGCTTTAGGACAGACTACTCGAAGCTTCGATACGATAAGCAACACTCTAATTTAATAATTAAATTTTATATTTTTATTTTATATCTTTACTGCACACTTTACATAAGTTAGTGAAAATTGACCCCAGTCTGGGGTTTTTTGTACCTGCTATTCTCGGAGGTCATCCAAAGGTCGTTTCGAAGATTCCTCGAACGTTCCAGACTCCAGTTCTCTGAAGAACCAGATATCCGGTCGCGAGCTCGGGCTTTCAACGGAGTACCTTCATCATTTTATGAGCTACACCTACCGTGTCGCTAGCCAGGATAGTAGTAGATTACTTATAATATTTTGTTAATGCTAGACCTTTTTTTGTGAACTCACGAACATAAATAATTCTTCTAGTTATTATTATTATTTTTTTTATTTTACCTTCACTTATTTTAATATACCGTTGTTAAAGTCTTAATAGTGTTTGTATTTTATTTTATTTAATTTAAAATTAAACTCAAGCAACACTACTTAATATTTAATTTGAAATTAACTAAATATTAATTGATTTATCGAAGTTTTACAGATTTTTTTAAAGAATTTGTGTCTTGACATTGTTGGTACATGCTGTCTACTAGTCAATTAACAGAAACGGAATAGCCTAGGATCCCACGGCATGATTACTACGTTCATTTTAAAAGTAAAACTACTAGCGGCCAAATTTTTAATGACAACCTGGTCAAACCATATTGTCCTATTCATAATAATATATAAAAAATAGAGTTCAATTAAAAACGCGATGAACGTAGGAATCATGCGGTGGGATCCTAGGCTAGAAGTATAGTTAGGAGTAACTTTTTCATAAGGGTAGTATGGAATCCTCAAAATAATATAGATATAGGTAAAAACTAAAAAGTATATAATCTGTTGTAGCAGTTGTACTTTTCGAATGCAAATAGCTAAAGAATGTCAGCTATACTTTAAATGACCCCAATTCAACACTTGTTATTTGTTGAAACAGTTGTATTGATAAACTTCGTAACAAAAAATATTTTTCACACATTTTGAGTCTATAATCTGCTATTATAACTGTCAATTGTTTTAAATAGAATGAGATATTTTATGTAAGTCGATAGTGGTTTAACTTTTACTCTTACACAAAATTAGTAATATGCATACTTTTTAGTCTTATAGATTTGATTGATTGTGCTTAAAGCACTGTAGTGTAGTATTTAGTTCCCATTCTAGCGGCTAAGTTAAATACCATAGAAAGTTTTCTCAAAATTGTGTAACGTTAATTAATTTATGGTAGCACAGACAGAGAATTTTGCCTCTAAAGTTATTATTTTCGTAGCTGGTGCTTTATCCAGCGCTGTATAAGTTTCTTAATGTAGATGGCACGATGAGGCTAGCGCGGGTATTGAACTCAGACATTCGCGGGATGCACGAGCCGCGTCGCGACTCGTAGAGTACTCCTCCCTCCCGCCGCATGTCGTGCTCACGAACATCATGTTCCTCCGGGCACTTCAAATCTTGAATCAATAAAATTATTATGCTTGTTTATGACCTAAAGTGAAATAGAACAATAGTCTGTAAAGAGGCCCAGGTTAACAGATAAACGTACTCTATAGGTATATTATATATTATGTACTTTGAATAATAATAATGCAACTTTCATTTTTATTTCTTTCTTTCATTATTACATGTTGCTTATATACATAGGTGTCTGAATTAATGTTGTTTGATAAAAAGGCAACCAACATCTATTTATTACGAGTATTCTATTTTAAGTCGATAACAACAGTCAAAAGTATTAATTATTTACGCTAATTAGAAATAATTAATATTTACCCATTTCCCTTTTGGCGTTAATGAGCCTCGGGTGAAAGAGAGTGGCTCGAATATAAAGAAACCCAGTATTTAATGTTAAAAGATTGTTATTAAGCTTCGTGTTGCCCGGTTGAAAAATGTAAACATTTACATTTACAAACTTTTATGTTATTGGACATTTTAAGTACCTAATGAGAAAATAGTAAAAATTACTAAATAATATACAATATCACCTAATATTAAATGTTAGTTTTAATCTATAATTTTGTATCCCAAGAATATGGTGTAGGATGGCGATAAATAACCTTACCCTGTACCCATGATGCTCTGTTTAAGTGAAGCAGCAGTTACTGAAGATATACATAATAATTTGAAAAATCACACTCACACGTTAGTGAAGTGAAATTATCCTTCATATTTGAAAGTAGTAAAAGTTATTTTAATATAAGAAATATTACTTGTTTAACTGTAACTTGTTAACTGTGTGACGTGTGTACTTTTTTAATTTATGAACTAATGTAATTAAAAAAAAATATGTAACAATTTTGTGTGATGTTAAACGTATATTTCGATAGTGAATCATAATATAAGTACTTATGTGGCCGTAACCGTTATTTTAGTTGCCTCATGGGCACCAGAAACGGAAGCAGCCATATCCTGACTTACGAACGGCACTCCTGTTTGCATATTATATTCAATACTTAATAGCTCCCTAGCGGCAATTTAGCTCACTTGATCTTAATTTCTAATTATGGAAAGGCAAAACTTTCTTTTAGTAGATTCATAATTTAACAACTTTTGTTGAGAGAACGGTAAATGTTATTCTTAGTCATGTGCTAATGTTTCGTTGATTTACACTCTTTAAATGTGTAAATTTAAAACTTTCGGGACCCTTTGAAGAACAGGATATCAAAGATTTTAATATTTTATTACGTTTGTTTTCGTAATACGTAAATATGTTGTAGAATATTTTCTAGGATAATGTTTCGTGCTATTTAGGTTTACTAAATATGCTTAAATATTTTTTTAAGTCAACATTTTCTATGTAAGAGTTCCCGGTAACATTCCGTACTTCGAAAGTTGGGAGTGTTAAGAGTCGAGGACTGTTGGCACTTATCTTGTCGTCGACTGGGTTTTCTGTTTCCAAAATAGAGAGATTAAGATGGGCTCGATGTTATACCTTTAGTTATTTTAAAGTAATTTACTTTAAGGGTAAAGTAAAAGTTTTATTTTACTTTATTAGTTCATAAGATTAATCAGTCAAAGTTAGTTAAGCGATCACCACTGCCAATACTACAAGTTTCAAGTTATTATAAAAATAAGATTAGTTTTTTTTATTTATTGACAAGGTTACATACTTAAGTACTTTCCTGTGTACTTTTGGATGTCCTTAATAAATAAAAAATAAAATAGTTAAAATTAAAGTATTTTGTTTTTAAAAAGGCTTTCAGAAAAATCTGAAATAACATAAGATTTTCTTCTAAGGTACACTTGCAATAAATAACTTTACTTTATGTACACAAATATGAATGTGTATTTCTTAAAACGTATTTAAGGATGCACCCGAGCGAATTGAGGATAAGATAAGTTAGCAATAAAAACATGAGTATGGAGTTAGCATTTCTTGTTTGTTCAAACGCATGTCATGTGCTGTTGTCGTTAATTCCATGCCCCCCCCCATTCCTCGTTCCCCCGTAGTCCCTGTCCGCTTCGGTCACTGAGCACTATGACCTTAGGTTGAACACCTAAGTTAACTTATGTAATTTTAACAACACTAATAAAAAAAGATTCAAAACTAAGTAGGTACTTATTATCAAAGAAGGCAATTAACAAAACAAGGTTTTAGTATTAAATACGTTTTTAATGTTTGTACAATATTCTCAAACAATGTAAATGGTAGTCAATTTATTTTAATCGATTTTAACTAAACTTTGTGCAGTGATCGATTAATTTTATTCTCACAGGAATACGCAGTAACGGGTTTTATAGAGTAGTTGTCACAAAAGAGGGTTGGAATTTAACAAAACTACTTAAATGGGTTTCGATTGATTCAATCGTTGTTACATTATAAGTAAAAGCATAATGCCAAAAATATTTTTGTACTTTTAGCGCGAGTGAATCCGTTATATATTTAGTCCCTAGGAATGGTCCCGTTTTAACGGTTAGTATATATTTCTCAGAGATGAGATATTTTCCTGGAGTAAAAAATCTCCGATATGCTAACCTGGATAACCAGGTATGCATCGCCATACTACATTTCATCAAAATTATAAGTGTACCTACTTGCGTAAATGATGCGGGTTTAAATCCGGGTCTCCTCTGACGTTTTCATGTGCGAATCACAACGATAACATCGTAAGGAAACCTGCATGTCTGAGAGAACCTAGCAAGTTTTCGAAAGACATGTGAACTGAGTAGTCCGCCAACCCGCACTTAGCCAGCGTGTTGGACTATGGTCAGATAATCCCTTGTATTGAAGGGAGGCCAGTGCCCAGCTGTGGGATGTTAAAAAGGGCTGAATACTTAGTACTTAGTCTAAATTAGTTTATTGTTAGGTAATATGTTTTATATCTGTTACAGTCTAATTTCGCAGCTCAGGCGCTTCTATGTGTGGGCTAGACGAACCTAAGTTCTGACAAGGAGTTGTGGTTTAAGTCCAGACCGAGCGAGTTTCGGCGTTTGACCAACGAGTTCGTGTGTAATTTTAGTAGAGACCAACTTGGATGGTAAAATATCGTGACTCAATATGGAATCGGGGCTTCACCAGTTAGACCTAAATTAGTTCCTATAACTAGAATGTTTGTTAGATGTATAAGAAGACGTATAAGAATGGATTGATAACAATTAAATAAAATGACATTCAATTCAATGCTTCTGTTAATTGTGTTTTCTCCTCACTGAGGTGATAGTCACCATGATCACAGTCATGACGAGCACTTCTAAGCACATCGAATAACTCGTCTGTAATGTTTGGTTCACTCATCTTAAATTTTACACTCACACGTTTATTGAATAACTATGGAAAAACTAATAAATTTTGTAGATGGTAGCTAAGAGTTAGACAAACATTACATCTTCTTCAATCGTATACAACAAAGTCGCTTCTGCTGTTTGTATGATTAGAACTTTTAAACTACGCAACGGATTTTAATTCAGTTTTTAGCAATAGATAGTGATTCAAGAGGATGGTTTATATATTTTATAGTACATGCATATTTTAGTAGAGAAGTAGGAAGAAAATATTACATTGCAGTGTATTACAATTATTTACAAATCGACTTTTATTGAATTTGTCTCAGTCCCTCTTAAAAACAAAGTTTCAAAAACATTATTGGACCTTTGAGTTGAGCGTTGTTGTTCGAGTTTAAGGTTTGTCTAAAAACACATCCGTCGGAAGCCGAAATTGAAATTTATTTTGGGGTTTGCCGAAATACGTTCGTCAATCTTAGGATGAATCAGTTATTCTGCGAAAAATTTACGTAACCATCTTTGAACCATCTTTGACTATGACATATTATCTACATGAAATCGTCAATTTTTATCTTATGTTAACTAAATTGTAATCAAACTACGTAGTTTTATTATATGTGTAGTAGTAGAATAGTTATCTATACATCTATACATATATACATATAAATAAATTTGAAGTGTCTGTTTTTAATTTCAAATTAACAGCTTTTCACTAAATGCATATGAAAGTATATACGGGACTTACATCAAAAAAACTACTTTTAAAATTTTAGTCTGTCTGTCTGTTTGTTCCAGCTAATCTCAGAAATTGCTGAACTGATTTTGACGGGGCTTTCACCCGCAGACAGCTAATGTTATAAGGCGTAACTTAAGCTACTTTTATTTTTGAAATGTTATTTATTTTGATTACGGGATGGATATTTGTGCTTAAAACTTTAAGTTAGGCAGGGAGCATGCAGAGACGAACCCGAGCGAAGAGCGAAGCTAGTACCTAATCAATTTTTTAATAAAAGTATGCTAAGGTAAAAAATAAATATTTTTAAAATGTGTTTTCAATTACATTAGATGACGAGACTGTAGCGCAGTTACAAAAGACATCAACGGGTAACGTAGTAAACGGGTATTATGCATTTAACATACTCGTAAAAGCGATACTATCTAATAAGTTAGATATAGAAGTTTGTAACCATTAAAATTTTTTGCTCGCCCTCTCATGGAGCTTAGTTTTAATATGCTTTCCTACAGGGCTAAGTATTATAATGATAAGTAGATAAAATCTTAGCATCGATAAAATTTCATCAAAATCTCTATTCAAAGCATATAACTGAATAGGCAAAGTATATAATTAAGTGCTTATTGCAT
The DNA here is from genome assembly GCA_951802675.2 of Boloria euphrosyne. Lineage (NCBI taxonomy): Eukaryota > Metazoa > Arthropoda > Insecta > Lepidoptera > Nymphalidae > Boloria > Boloria euphrosyne. Next base: position 7,804,449 of record OX637874.1, read on the forward strand.
TATGAGTAAATTCTTAGGCTTGATAAAAATTAAATTAGGGATGAGCTTTTTTTTTGGTTTGTTTAGGTTGGTAGGTAAAATATAACAAGATTTGGACTGTCGTTTTTTTGTAAACATGTAACTACAATTGAATAGTTTAGTAATAAAATTGTATATGCGTATTAATACAATTGATCTGTTAATACTGTCTCAGTTCTTGACGCTTTTCTGAATAAATATGACATCAGAAAATTTTATCCCCACGAACGATTTATCATCATCTGTATAAATTATATCCAGTGGTTCTCTCCTAATGCCGTCACAGATGGATAGACTTACAAAAATAAAAAAAAGGCTATAAATTTATAGAGAATAATGACTATTTAAATAAGATTTTCCAAAAAATATTTAATGTACAGTATGCACATATTTAATATAGATATAAAGATTTTTAACCCAAAAGTGTTTTTTTGTAAACGTTTTTAAACATTTCCATTTTAAAATTTTATAAGTTACAAACACAAAACAATAATAATTGGCGAAATAGCCGATCTGATGTGATGCGCTTATACTCGAGTCTATCTTTACAGTCAGCAATTCACTTTTTTATTTAAATAGAAAACTAGTTGCTGGCAGGAGAAAGGTTGGCAATTTTTTTAATGATATTATACATACCTACTTATTATCATCCTTTTTAAAATCTGTAACGTCACTAAGTTACTAGCTGGGTTTAAAATCATTGAGGAGGAATCATTTTATTATTATAGTACGTACGTACATACACCTAGTTTATTCTATTTTAAAGAAATCGTAATACTGTTTTACTTTACTGATAGGAGCTATGAGTGTACCAGATGAGTTCATACTACAAAAATCTGTTTTTGTTCTCGTACAAAATTAGAGACCGTATCTCCACTTTGAATAAAAAACTTAAGTTTCTCGGTTACTGGTACTAGTTACTACTCGTAGTTATTATCAAAGTACTTTACAACATTTTATAAGAAGATGAAAAAGTTAATTGGAAATAATATCTACAGTATGAAGAATTCTTTAAATAAAACTGTGGGTATTTTCTTGGTAATTTCATTGGATCTGGAATTTGCTCAATTATGCGTATTGCGACTGTATACATTCTTACGAAGTTTCACCTACTTTAAATTTATTACAATCACAATTTTATTTTTATCTTTTTGAAACATAATAGACGATATAGTTTTTATTACAATTAAGTTCTCATCCATACATATAAAAAAGAAGGTCGACGAAGAACCTCGTACTGAGACTGTAGCTTAATAGATAGTAGTGTAAAACCGCTGAATAAATTTGGATGCAGATAGATTTTAAGACATAAAAAAACGTTTGAACTCTTAAAAAGCGGAGCTTTGACTGTATTAGTGACTTAGGTCAGCAGAAAAAGCTGATTGGGTAAAAAAGCAAGCCCACGCAGAAATAACATTTATGTACAACAGTAATTAAATGTACAACAGTAATTAAATAAAGCCTAGTTGTACCTGCAAAAGATGCGATACTTTTTAAGCAAATAAAGTTACATGTACTGAATACTCACGTATGGTGGCCAGGTTTAGGCCACCACAAACACAAAACAATTAAGAACCTGTCTGACAAGAATGGAGAGAAGTATTATCAGGAAGGATACAAAGAGGTTTGAGGAGGTCGTAATGAAAACTTAATATGTAAAATGAAGATGGGCAGGCCACATTATGATAGAAAAGAGGAAGAAACGGACAAAGAAAGTAACAGATTGGACGGTTTAGTAACTATTTTCATGTGCGAATACATATTAACATAAAGGAACATCTTGTGTACACCTTCATTTCTAACAAGTCTTCGCAGGATTCACCCCTCGAATTGAAGGGGTCGCTGTGGGTCGTTAAAAACTCATAATACAAACTTACTATTTTAGGTAAAAGGCGCTGCTTTTAAAATATAATTAGGTATACACACTAAGTTAGTTACGCTAAGTACCTACTCATAATTGTGTAAAGTAACATAAATAATTCTAGACATGAGATTATGAAAGTTATCATTGCAGATATTAAATTAAACACGGTTGAGATTTTATTTAGCACAAAATACTTGTACTTGCGTTCGTTGAACTTTATACATATTTAATATTATAATTCTTTTAAATATTTAGTTCGACGTTTGTGTTAAAAGTGTTGATATTATTTGCTTGAACTATGTTTCCAAGAATGGATGAAAGTAACTTTTATTTTACTGTGTTATAAATGTATAATTGTTGTTTTTACATAATATAATGCTAAATAGCCAAGGTTCAAATGACAGGCACATGAAATAGCGGTCGAGGTCCTTCACCCACTCGTATAAGTAAACTTAGCGTCACCAAGCTAAATTGCGGGCAATAATATGGGTGATATTAGATACTATATTTTCTTATAATATATTCTTTGTTAAGAAAAAATGCATTTATAGATTGTTTTTACAAGTATGTGATCATGTACTACTCGACTGGAGTTTTTTATATAGTTACTTATGTTCTAAGGTTTTGTCTTTAAATCATAACTTGATGGGTACCTATGGTTAAGATATGACTGTTTCTGTAGAATAAACGTGGTTCAAAATTTTTTTTAATACTGATGAGCTTTATTATGCAAAACACTGGGAAAAGATGTGCATTTGCATTTCATTGCATAAAAATGTTATTAGTTACAACAAATGACTATAGTTTTTTAATAAAGTGTTTTCATTTTAATTAGGTTATATATAGTATAATTAATATCCTCTTTGTCTATAAGATTGCGTGATACTGCTTGAAATGTATTATTGTTTGACCGCATTTTGCGGTAAACCAATTTCAATATGAGAATGTAGCACACCTACTTAAACGTATTTTAGAATATTATGTAATGTGAATTTTACCATCTAAAACGATGCACCTTAAAGCGTGTGGCTTCTCTTTAAATGTATAAAACCTGTGACAGGATGATGTCATGGTAAGTTAAATACTATTATTGCTCAGAAATAACTGAGTCGTGGTCTTATGTTGCCCGACTACAATTTTCTAAAGAAGAACGTGATTTCAGATGTTCATTTATGCATAAGAGATGGGTAATACTTGTAGATGTGTCATATGAATAAAGATATAGGGAATTTGTAATTATAGTCATAATTTTACATAGGTATGCAATGTGCAAAACTAGTAAATTTCTAAGCAGCATTGGAATTTACCTATAATATTATGATCTACGAATATCAAAATTCGTTGGGGCGATATAAGTAATTATGCCTGTAATAATAATGATTTTACAGTTAACATAAGTTCCAAATGTTTTTGCCAAGTAAAATTCCTTCCGTATTTTGTGAATAATAACAAGTTTTCAAGGTTTTAACAATAGATAAGTAAAAATAGGCAACTTCTACCAGCCATATCGTCTTAATCAATAGTTTTAGTACACATATTAAGTAAATATCCCTTTTTTTAAATACTGTATAATAATGTATTAAATAAGAATAATTTTTTATTAAATAACAACGTGTAATGAACAACCTATTAGAATTAAGACTATATAATTTAAGAATAGAGCATCAGATAACACTGAGAACTTGACGGATGCTCATCTCAATTATTATTCATGTTTATCCACTGGAACAATGTCGAGGTTGCCCAGACCATAGTTGCGTGTTGCATGACAATATTCTCCATAGCGCTAACATCGAAGATACTATGCACACAATGATGCAATGCAAGATACCTATATACGAACAATATCCTGGTAATTTTGTTTGATGCAAAGCAAAATTAATTATTTTAATAAGGATGACTTAAGTATCGCATGATGCTTCTAACTGTGTGGTTTTTTATTGACTTTCGTGAAGGCCGGTGATGTCATAAGCTAAATAGCAGCTTCATACAAATTTATGTAAAGATAATTTAATATATTTTATACTAAATATGAATAAACAACCTAATCACTCTGCCAAATTAAGATCATTCGAAAGTTAAATATCATCTTAGAAGTAGGTATACATATTTTTGTACAAAAATATCTGTATCTACTTATTTATTAAAAAAAGAAGTACCTATAAAAAATCGTTTTTGCTAAACAACTGGCTAAAGTATTGCGTAATTTAACCGAAAATTAAATAACAACGAAACTAAAAACAAAGTTCACAAGTAAAACGTAGATTTTTTATAATTTTGTATTGCTGAGGTTTTAACTTATTGCTTAGATTGAATCGATTCGAAATTAGAAAACTTTTACGATATCTTTTGTGAAATGTGAAGTAGGTATGTTATGATGTACACAAAAAAAAAACAATTGTTTTAATAACTCCTTTTCTTATATAAGATAGAGAACATTATTATATTAAATAGTGTGTAATAATATAAAATAGTGGGTAATAATATCTACATTTAACAAGTCTCACACCGTGGGTTTTCTCCGGGGTAATAGGGGTCTTGGTTCTGAATAGACGAAATATACAGTTCCGTTGTGGTAAAAGCGGATTAATGTGCTTTCGGAATCTACCTGAAAAAGTTGAACTTGAAATATACTTTAATAAATGTATAACTAAAAAAATACCTATATTATAAATAAGTTGTTGGCGAACCGTAAATAAGTTTAGCCAATGCGGAATGCAGAAGAAAACATCACTTTGCTCTTGCTCTTCTAAATTCAATCAAATTCTAAGTGCGAGTACCTTTTAAATACAATACTTGCATTAAAATTTCTTTAATTCCATTTAAAATTTAATAATATTTACAAGATACTTTATTACTACAAAATACATGTTTAAAAATGTTGAATGCTAAATGTGGTCAATCTAAAACAGTTGGTGACACTACGAAACAAGAAAAGCTAACTTCAGCCAATATTTCTGTATTTGTTCTACAATGGTCAGCGTCATCAAATGGCTTGGCTCATTATATGACGTCTGCTATTCGTTGACATTCATGTCACCCTATGGCACCTATGGTAACTACTTGATCGGTTCAACACGTAAGTAGTCTACTATTCTCTGCTCTGACTTTATTTCTTTATAAGGATTTTCTTTATAGGAAACTTTTTACATAATTGCTAGGCTTTAGAGTTATAAATAGCTTCAACAAATATATTTCATATAATGTGCTTAAATTAACAAAGTAACAAATAAATACTAAACTTACACCATAAAGACCATAAAATAAATTCAACAAAGTAGTTAATGACATCTTCATTGCACAATGTAACCATGACAACAAACTTGTGATTTCTTCCGCATGAAGAATCATGAAGCATAACAAATCTAAGCTAGTAATAAAATAATTGACATTTGTATGTATACATCAGACACGTATATTCTGTACGAGGAAATATTAACACATGTAGGTATATACCTAGCTGTTAAGTAGAAAATTTCTTGTTTTTCATGCGGGCTTTACATGACCTTTGTTTTGTTTTTGTCGCACTTACGTAGCTACTGATTTATGTATATCTCTTTTGTTAAGAACCTTGACGAATAATAAAAATTTAACGAAATTGCATCACTGAGAATATTTGTAATAATACTTAGTTTAAGCTATTATGTGCTATTAAGTGTTGTTGTAGAACTCTGTTTCATTAGGATTGATTTAAAACGGGAATTAAAGAATTAAAGCTACTTGTTTGGGTATTCACTTCTTTTTCTGATTACTGATTAGGTATAATGACGCGAAAAAAATAGATACATCAAAATTCTAATATTTCTTGTAATTTTAAATAACCATTGCCCATTGGTATATTAGAGAAATAGATCACAACAAAGATACACCACGTTAAAAACACTTAAACTAGGTAAAAAAAATGAATACCGCCAAAAGTCTAATATTGCGGTATATTTATAACTTATTAATTAAAACAAATATACACCCTGAGAGTACACCCAGTACCTACATCTTTTCTCAAAATATTTTATACATATCTCTTATTTAGAGAAGGTAACGAGGCAATTTGCAGATTTGTCGCAGCTATTGATGTGTGTTACCGGTTCGTCCAAAGACACGTTACGCAAGCGTTGGTTTCGACAGGTCGGCCGACGGATATAGCACGGGGCCGCTCTTTCGAAGCCAACACCTCTGTCTAAACATCACTGCTCGTGCATACCACACATGCTAAGTGGTTAAGCAAACGAACTGTAAACCTAAAATATATTGGTCCCCATACGTTATCACTCGAGAGCGTTATTGTGGTATAACAATGTTTTTATTAATGCATCGTACCTACGTATATTGTTTTTAATTCATCTGCAAAAGCATTAGAGATTTCTTCATGAAAAAATCGACACGTCTGTTCTGTGAAACAAACACTTACCAGTACAAGTGACAAAATAACAAAATATTTTTTATTAACTAACACTATTGTTATTATTGGATACAGGACTTATATACAGGATATGGTATTGTAATGAAATTCGGATAATAATCCTTTCAGAGGGTTTTAAAAATCCATCTCATTATTCATTAAAATTATTGATGATTAAAGTAATTTGTATTAGAAAATTTAATCAATTATTGATAAACTATGGTATATAATAATATATTATGCATGTATGTACCTATTAGAAAATATAAAAATATAAATAAGAAGTAAATTATTTGTAATAGAAATATAATAGTCTGCCAATATATCGCGTTGACATTTAAAGTAATAATTAACCTTTAATATTATATTATTCTTCTTTCTTAAGGATACCAGTTATGTTATTGAATCACGCCTTGTGTCATCAGCCGAGGTCTCTCGATGATGTCATTCCTTCTTCAAATCTCGTATCGATATTTGATTAGTTATATTTTTTGCTCTCCACTCTAGCTTGAAATTTTGCAATTTGCCTTGTAATTCCGATTATACTAAAATAGTATTATCTATGAGTGCGTTTTTTATATCACAAATCGCGATTTTGTGCTCCATTTTTAAAAAAAAGGATAATTTATTTTTTTCATTTTAATGGCTTCCTTGATGTTTATATTTAATTAATAAAATGAAGAATAAATCTTTACGTTAATAGTTTTACTTCTAATTGTACTCTACATCTTACATCTTTCGGTACCTAGAACTTACCGATCAAATGCAGAGCTTGTGAATAACAATATGATGATGGAGAATGTGATAAAAATTAAAACCAGTTCACAAATAAGAGCTTTATTACAGTGTCGTTATTATATTAGCAAAGACGACACGTTTGGCTCAGTCGGTAGAGAGTAGAGACCCTACTTTCTGCGCCGGCGGTCGCGGGTTTGAGTCCCGCTGAGGGCATTCTTTTGTAGAGCAAGAATGTTTGTACTCCAGTCGTGGGTGTTTATATATATAATATGTATGTATTTAAAATTTATATGTATCTATCTGGTATCCGTAACACTAGCTTACCTTACCACGTAACTAGATTGCGCTGTGTGTAATAATGTCCCAACATATTTATTTAATATAATAATTAGTATACATAAAAATAAGATTTTATGTAAAAGAAATTCTATGTAAAATTCTGTGTAAATGCTTTTATAATAGTACAAGCAATTATTCACCCTCGTTACGCTTGGGTTCATCCCTAGGTGCTCCCTGCCAGAATTAGAGCTAATAACATAAAAATGAAGGACTTTCACGCAAACTTGCGAGAGCCTTTAGATCTCCTTATTCCGGCCCTGTCACAAGATCCGGTTTTAGCTGACGTCTACTAACTATAAACTGCCTCCCTGCCAAATTTCTGTACAACAACCTTTAGGTACCTATATAGAAGGTAGACAATACATAAAAAACATACTTACAATTTTAATACTTTTTTAATTTGCTACTATTTTTATTTCTTAGTATAATAATATATTAAATATCGTTTATTTAAGGACAGATAGATGAAAAATGAATGAATGAAAAATGAAAAAAAAAAAAAAAGAATATGTTTATTTACAAGAAATATGGTCACGGAAAAGACAGGTTTTTAACCTATCAACATTATAGTTTGACCAAAAAGAAAAAAAAAATATTGCGAAAAAATCGGTCCAATAAAATGTCATTTTTTAAAATATATTTGCTTAATACCAATCACAAAGGACATGGCCTCAAGCGGCACAGGAAGGTGATGTCACTTTTTCGACTGGTTTTACTTATTATTCGGCGGGTGTTTTAACTAAGAATCGTTATAATACATTAGGCAATGCGTTCGATGTTTGTGCAGGACGTCATGCAAATATTTTTATACATGTTGATAATATAATATTATTAATAAAAATGTAAAACCTTAACATCAAGATTTTTTTAATGTAAGCAATATTGTAAAACAAAGTAATGTAAAGATATTTTTCAATACTCCAGTGCATTGAGAACATTACTAAGCCTGGAGCTAAATTATATACTCTCAGCTCCGCTGTATATTGGTATACCAATAAATTCATTTCTCATTGTGTGTGCATCTTTCTTTATATAAAAAATACAAATGATACTCATGCTCATGTCTATAATTTTGTGAGCTGACAATTATTACTATACAATAGTGAAAATTTAATTCAAAATTGAAGATGTAAAAAGACTACTCTTACCATAAATCATACCCTAACACATTACTCAATACCACCTCCATATTATGATCTAGATTAATTGAGTTCTGAGAAGTAAGATAATTTTTACAAAATTATACATTCTCCACAACAACTCATAAATTAAAAAAGATGTTTCATTTTTATCTTGAAAAAAAAATGAAAATGTAAAATTGAATTAATAGTCAGAATATGTACCTATACGAATAATAATTAGGTAAGTACATTTAAAAAACCATTCACGCACTAAAAAACAGCGTTCTAGTTCTTGCCCCTTTCTACTTACGCATTTTTTATTGGTTCTTTGTAATTTTTTGAGTGGAACCCTAATTATTTTTGTGAAATAAATGTGAATTAAGTTACTTCTTATAATATCAGCTACCTACCTGTAAAAGTCCTGTCCAAAATTGGTACATATGTATTATAAAAAAATAAAAATAAAAGAGTGGTTTAACACTACAATTTTATTTATCTGCATAGATTACATATCGTTATAAATGTGAAACTTGGACAATAGCATAATGTATGCCAGCTAATATTCCTACATGTATAACTTACTACATTTCATGCATACCTAAATATTTTTTATTGTAAAGTAGACATAAAAAACAGGTACCTAAAATTTTTGCAATTATTATATTCTGAGCAATTTAAGATGAAATATTTTTATTGTGTAATTAAAATTTAAAACCTAATAATAATTCATGATAGTCTATAGATAGCCTCGCAACTTCCAGGCTCCAGCCTTCAAAGGAATTTAAAACTTGACCGCAATGTCCTTGCCACTTAAGATATTGTCCGCTACGGTCTGTGGAATAACAAGATGGCGCTTAGGGATACTGGAGGATATGGGGGAGGGACGGGGTGGTCGGGACAGGTCTGCAGTGCCCGGCCGCATCGCAGAGGCTGGCCATGAGCCTTAGCTCTATTTTTAGCGCTGTGTCACCGTTCGCTTTACGCCTGAACCATTTTCTTACAAGTGAATAAATGTATACAAAGTTAATGGCAAAAGAAACAAAGTAATAATTCAATACGTCTCCTTCGACTCCATTGTGAGGATGCGAGATGTCTTACCATTCTGAACGCTTCGCAAAACGGCTTTGATCGGTTTCTTTGTTTCGGTTAAATAATTATGCAAGCGAAACAAAAAATGCTGCACTTTACTTTCCATTTAAATTTTAAGCTGAAGCACGTCTGGTTTGTGAGTACCAAACATAACAAACCGGGTTATTTATTCCATGAGCATTATTATATGCTGCTGCGAAACAGAATTGTTGACTGAAAGTATTTTTTACTTTCTCCATACTTTTTCAAGAAAAGAAACAAAATTTGTGAGGATATTTGAAATAATTTAAATTCAGGTCACGTTTCCCAGTCTAGGTAACAGTAAGTAGTAGTCATGATGTCATTGGCATGCGATAAGTACTGTCCTACAATATGACGACTGTTATGTAAGTAGCGGTACACCTAAAATACTTTGCCGTTATTTTGCTTAATGTAGAGTCACTTATTACTTTAATTTTTGTCATATTGTTACCAAATTATTTTATTATTAGATAAATACATAAATTACTTATATGAGGTTGTCATTGAATAAAGCTTGTTTCACTATCACGGTATACTTACGTAGATGTCAATTATGCCCATACATACTCGTACTAATGTCTGGCTAGGTCTCAGATAGGATTATTAAGTATATTGTTATATTTAAATTTTGTAAACTAACTTAAGTTTCTTGTCGACTCTTTCTCGTCGGCTACTAATGCATCACCTTCGGAGCCTTATATATTGGCAATAAATTTAAATTTAAAGTGATGATTCTAGAGATCTTGTAGAAGTCTATTTGAATAAAGTATGTTTTGATTTGATTTGTGATCTTTATCTTTAAATAAATTTAATTTAAATTTTTATTAGTAAAACATAATAATGAGATCGAGTGTTATAATTGATTCACTTCTCACATATGTTAAGTAACAGTAACATTTGTATACGAGTATGCTAAAATAACTTTCAATTATTTTGCAAAGTACTTTCGGACCACTTGAGTTACACCTACACTATTTTTTACTCTTGCTCGAACTGTTAAGGCTAGTGCTACCTACACAGACGTTACCCTCACTCTCGACGAGGACTCCACCCACGACATTCGTATTACACAATCAATTTTTATTTTGTGCAATAAACTTTCATGTTTTTTTTAACTTACATTTAACTTGGATAAGAATTATTATTTACAGATGTGTTTGAATTTGTAAAGTGTTTTGTTAAGTGGGTATTTATTAAATTAATTTTCAGTTATTTATAATTTATATATAAAAACACCTACGATACAAAAACAAGTCTGATATAAATGAAAGTCAAAATACAAGGTTTTATATTTATCTTTTAAAAATAGATTTTAGTAATAATGGTCATTGATTCCTATAGGCATCTAAAAAAATAATAATACAACGGTTTCAAGTACAGTTTTCATACAGATGTGGTGTGGTGGATGTTCCCGCAGTAAAAAGTATCATATATGCTGACCCGGACATCCAGCTATGATGGTCATAGGCAATTTCATCAAAATGTGGCCTGTGGTTTTCTCGTGATGCGGGCACAGACAGACAGACTGACAGACAGAAAAACAAAAATTCGAAAAACTATAGATTCTGTCTCTAGTTCGATAAAATTAATTACAACTTCGTATTTCAATAAGATTTTCCAAAAAATATTTAATGTACAGATTCGTCTCAATTTAAATTTTTATTAAATTGTATAGAATATTAAGGCTGAACACCTACTGAGTGTTGTGTTTAATTTGGTTTTTTTATAAAGGAATGAGCTTCTTTTTTATCCTTTTCAATTATAAGTATGATGAGAATTGACAATATTTTTTACACTATATAAGATACCATCGCAAAAGCGAACCAACTGCTTTATAAGTTACAAAAAGTCGTCAAAATATTCAAAAACAAGATTAAAAATATATCTATAGGTACGCTCAGAATATTAATGTGAATAAGTAAATTAATCTCCGAAAAACTAGTTCTATAAGGAATTTGAAAACTGCCTTTAAGTTATTTGGTATAATATTAAAATAATTGACGAGTAGGCGAACCTTACTTCATAATTTAACAATCTTCTAACAACAATCTCTAATTTTGTATTCTTATACAGTCAAAGGCAATATACAAGTTTCCTATTATATTCTCGAAACCCCACATAGATCATGATTCACTGTCGCCATTTATTTAAAGAGTCTCTGTCTATTAATTTAAAGTACAACTTTTAACTTTGTGATTTGTAAATTTTACCACTGTCAGGACTAACTTGAAAACCTTGTGCTTATGAATTTATAACATTTTATTTGCACATGCCATCAATATATGTACCAATGACGTCTCATGTTGCAACATACAGAGAAAGTTAAAGCCGTTCGTCTGGTGAAATCACACCTACAGCCCCTGTGCCCAATCTTTGAAATGTCCTCTGCTTATATGGATACTTAATTTGCGTGCTGTAGTAAAAGTTATTTTAATATATAGCTGTCTATACAGCATATTTAATAGATATACAAGTATGATAGTCATAAACAATTAGACAACACTAACAATTGCTTATTGTTAAGATTATCTATTTTTGACTTATATTTTTTGTACAATTATTGTACACTTACATTGTACTACTTACATTTTTCACACAAATGAAAACGTGATATTATCACCCCGCCAAGACGAGCCAAGCAAAAGCAAAAGGGCTAACCTAACCTACCTTTTCTTGAAGTGCTTCGTCGATTTTTTGAACCCTCATAATTTGGGTTTGGATTATAGTAGATAAACAATATTATCGGAATATGATAACAATAGTGGACTTATTAAGCATATAATATACAGATATCTAAAAAACTTTGATTTCGTTACTGACTCACTAATACACATCAAAACTATTAGGGTACTTCCTAAAGTCATAGAAAGAATGGTATGTTTGGTATATAAACTAGTATAAGTATACAAATAATAAGAAAATTCTTAAACTTGTAATTTTTAAACTAGTCGATAAAAGTTTGAATGAGACTTACGCAACATTTTTGGTAGAGGTCTGAAAATTTATAGAGATGCGCGTATTGAGGCTATTTATAACATTTTGTCAGCGCGAGATTACATGAAAATGGTTTTGGTAGGATGATAATATTCGTTATAGTTTTTATTATTTGTTAAGTAGGACTCACCGGCTAAAAAGCTAGTACTACCCACTAATCCTAACAGAACCTCCCCCGCGTCTTAATGGGATGTCGCAGGATCCCTTATGCATTAGGCGCCTCGTCGGTAAGTCTGCTGAAGCAGACTACACAATCAAGTCACTCTCAAGGATAACTCTGCTGTCAGAGAAGAACCAGGAACTACCTGCACCGCTTCGCGCCTGAGTGGATTGCCGGATGCTAATGTGGGGCCCACCACGACAAGGTGAAAATTTGTTGAGAGATGGATGGGCGGGTTTGTTTATGGTCAGATTTGTTAAAGTGCCTGTTTTATTGACATAATTTTCATTTAAATGTGTGAAAAATATCAGTGATTTCTTTCATTTAGTTCTCAGACTAAGAAATTATATACATGAAGCCAAACAGTAATGTTTTTTAAGTAATATATTATACGTTTTTAAATGAGTAAACAAGTATTGTAAGAATAATTGGTAGGTACTGCGATGATTAAATGTTAATAAATAAAAATAACTTATATTTATTAGAATAAAAAAATGTTATAAATAAACTCCACGAATTGAATATTTGAATAATTAGTCAATATTCAAAAACAAGCCACGAAAAATATTTACACATTACCGAAGGTTGCTACTACATGGCTTTTTTTATAAAGCGTACAAAATAAAAATCTCTACTTTTTATACTCCAAGATGAAAAATAGCCATTTGATGTACTTATCATAATAGTAACTGTGGAAGGCAGCATTTTAAACTCAAATTACCTCGATTAGTGAAGTACATAATTGAAATAATGAAGTTACTTTATTTAAGTAGGCTTATACTAGAAGTTAGAAGCATTAATTTAGTTTACATATTTTTAGTGTAGTCCGTGAGAAAAGTATGGACGGCACGAAAAGCTGTTGGAATGATAGAAGCTTAGAGCTCAGATGAGCCGGCGAGAGTAAATTAGTCTTCCTTAACACTAATCTACGAGTAAGTTTTTTTATGTGGATTGCATTATTATTTTGGTTTTTGATTGCATTTATATTCATAATTCAGAGTTACGGTTACGTGCAAACTTATGTGTGATTCCAACCTTGTACGATGGCGGCTTGTGATTACGATAGTAGACCGACCGTGACAGTGGCGCGGGTCACGATAATGACGTCTTCATCCGTTTCTTGAAGGAGTTTTTGCCCTTAGTTCTAATTTAATTTTATCAAGCTAATGCTGTTTATGTATAATGTAATAGTAGTAATATATGTGATTAAAAATTTTATGTGATGATACAAGATGCAGCTGTAAGAAAACATGTACACTATATACATTATACATATTATGTAACTATGCAGCACTCTGTTGCTTCGACAACCTGTTCGCATCATTTTAGTTCGCTTTTTACGCAGTCGGGTTTGGCATTTAAAAAAAAATATTTACAGCTTTTTAGTTTTGACATTTTTAGTTTTATTTAACATTTTTTTATCATAAATTAAATTTAAATACAGAAGTTGTATATATTTTGTATTCGCCTCTTATCCTACTCTGTATTTTAACACCCGATTCGATTGATTCCAACTAAACAAAATTTACAAGCACACAAATTGTCGCCTTAGATCCGCCATTTTGAATTTTAATGATATATATGTATTATAAATGAAACTACCTTTTCGGATTTTGTCGCGGATTTATTTTGATTTTTAGTTCCCGACGTTTCGAATGCTTTACAGCAATCATGGTCACGGGAGAAACTAAGGTATTTGACGTCTCATAGGTTTATATACTTGTTACAGACAGTGCCTACCCACAATTTACAAAAAATTTTTGAAAATGGTATCAGAGTAGGTACCTTAAAAAATTTTTATTCTAAACATTTATATTTAAATTTAAATAATTTAAAAATAATTTATAATTATGGCAATATTATTAACTTATTTTTAGCTAGTATTATTATACTTAATTATTATAATTTTTATTTTAATATTAGTTATTCAAAAGTATTATGTAGTGTTGCTATTATAATAATATGTATATTTTCTTACCTATAAATTGTTTATGCTAAGTTACATTTTTTTTATAATTTAAATTAAGTATTAATTTTCCGGGGGAGAGGCTGACTCCTACCGAACGCGTCCCCGGGTGGCGGATAGGGGAGTGCCACTCAAACTGCTTCCCTTGAGATGCCTGGCCTGCGCCTACTCTTGCAGGGGGAATAACCCTCTGAGACGCCTGGTGTACCTTCACACCTTCGTAAATAATGCATTATCTTAAAACAAATTTGATTACCATAAAAAAGATTAAAGCAAGTCAACTTTAAAAGATAGATATATACTATCGTGGACTTTTTTTCGAATTTTTAAAGGGGAACAATTCCGTCATACATGATTTTTGCATAACTCTAACACATAAACATATTTATCACTATCTGGATAATATTTTGCATGTAATTCATAAAGAATTACATATAAAATGAAAACGTAATGTTGCCCTACGTATTTTCTTGTTACGAGTAATTTAGAACCAATATTCTGTACTAACAAAAACAGAGGTCTATGAAACAAACTTACAAATCTGTTCCATAGACCTACCAACAGCAATAAAATTATTCACTAGTAATGCAGCTGACCTAAAATATTCCCTATATCTACTTATTACCTAAATAATTTATATAGAAAAAATTAAGTGCAACGTAATAAGTATAATTATTGTATATTGTGCATACCCTATGCATTTTTTTTTTTTTTATGGAACAAAGGGGGCAAACGGGCAGGAGGCTCACCTGATGGTAAGTGATCACCTCCGCCCATGGACATCTGCAACAGGGCTTGCAGATGCGTTGCCGGCCTTTCAGGAAAGGGAGGGAGAAGGATGGGAGTAGGGATGGGGAGTGGGCCTCCCGGACTCTCAATGCATATCATAATTGGAGTACCTATCATAAAATAATCAAGGTGTTTCTTTTTCTTGTTGTACCTAACTAAGAAATTAAATCTTTTTTGATTGTGTTGTTTTATATTTTACTTATGTAACGTGTTATCTATATAACAATACTCAATTCTGTATAATAATACTTCGATGTACCCAATAGTGTTAGTTTTAGTAATTGTTAATTTCTCATATAGGTAGGTGAATTGTAATATTCTTCTTGAGAAATAAATGATCTTAAACCTGATAATATAATACTTATTAATATTAAATTAACTAATATTTTTATATTATTAAATAATAAAACTATGGTAGGTTTAAAGCAACTCGTTTTGAATCCAGATAGTGCAGTGTAATGTGTTAGGACTTATTTTCACATAACTTTTTCAACCGGTATATTTTGATCGCTAAATAATGGCACTGAACCCGATAAACGCCGGTGGACCGGTCTTTCCAGGATGTTCCATGTCTTAGTAGTGCGACATGATCGTAGAAGATATATTAGTATCCCGTTATAATAATATGAAGTTATGGCTTAATATTGTAAAAATCATTACATAGATAATAAACTTGAGTGAAATTAAATGTCCGTCACCAATTATTGTATAAGATTCGGACGGCAGTAAATATAGCCTGCCTGCTAGAACGCTCATTAAAACACTGTTGTAATTAAATTTATACTTAGTTTAGTTTTTTAATATTATATTCAATACTATAATAGTTACTACTGAAGTTGGTATAGATTTCTCAGAAATGCGATATTTTCCTGCAGTAAATCTTACCAAACTTCATCAAAATATGTAGTGGTTTCCTGTGATGCGGCCATAAATAGATATTTAAAACAAACTGACAGACAATACTTGTATAAACTGTAGATTTGGCCTCTGTATAGATAATACCTAATCACTAGTTTAAGGTTTTGCACAAAATATTTAATTTACAGATTTAACTAAGTTAGAATTTTATTATAATACCAGCAGTACCAGCGGCTTCGCCTCAGTTCATGTTTGCAATCGCTAAAAAAATTCACACGATCATTCGCTGGGATAATAGATTGCCTGAAAATTTTATACAATTGCGCCGGCCATTTTCTAGCAATTTTCAGGTACAAAAGCTAAGAATGTCATATAAAATGGAGGACCTTGCGATAACTCTTAGATCTCCTTAATCCAGTCCTATCACAAAATTCGTACTTAGGATTGTCTACTAACTATTGTAGCAGAAAACATGAAGGACTTTCATACAAACTTGCGAGAGCCCTTAGACCTCCTTAGTCCAGCCCTGTCGCAAAATCGGTTCTTAGGGGATGTCTACTAACTATAAACTACCTACCAGCTAAGATTCATCTTTATACAAGCGGTTTTCGATATTTCGTAATAAGTGAGTGAGTAACCTTTCACTTTTATATATTTAAATTTCTCAGAAATGAGATATTTTTCTGAAGTAAAAAGAATCCTTTAATCTCATCCAGATAACCAACTATCACCATACCAAATTTCATCAAAATCTGTCCAGTTATTTTCTCGTGATGCTGTCACATACAGATAGAAATTTTAAAAACTATAGATTCAGATTTCAGCCTCTATTGATAATATTGCCTATTTCAATAATAGTTTCCAAAAAAATATTCAATGTACAGATTCGACTAAACTGCCTGTTTTTAATTTCAAATTAACACCTTTTCACTAATTGCATATGAAAGTCACATCAAATAATTTTATAATTTTTGTGTATCTGTCTGTTAATTTATTTTTTATTTATTTTGTCTATTTGTTCCGGCTAATCTCTGAAACGGCTGGAATGATTTGACCGGACTTTCACTCGCGGATAGCTAATGTTATACGGAGTAACTTGGGCTTCTTTTATTTTATTAGAAAATCATAAAAACCGTTTAAGTAATTTATTTTAACTTCCGCCCAGCGAAGCGGGCCGTGTTTGCTAGTACGTAATATGTATAGAAGATGTTCATGTATTTGTATAGATTAACATCATTTGGAAATTTTGTATGTGGATATTTTATAATAAAGCTATGAGTTTAAATGTGTATAATATCATACAAGCATATTAATTTTAATTCATACTTTGAATAATATTTATGATTACTTCTATAGATAATAATATTATTCTACCGAGTAATACTCGTATAATTTTAATTTATAACTCCATTTTATTCACGGAACCAAAATAATAGTACCGCATACAATATACATATACATATACATATATATATATATATATATATATATATATATATATATATATATATATATATATATATATATATATATATATATATATATATATATATATATATATATATATATATATATATATATATATATATATATATATATATATATATATATATATATATATATATATAATATTCCTATATAATTCATAAAATAATATATATAAATATTTATAACTATTCATTCAAACAGCATAAACCTGTCATTTATTTTTTTTTATTTTATTAGTCTGAATAATAATTAATTTATTCTTGAAGACTTACAAGTTACAAGTCTTCATAATATGTAGACACGAGTATATCGTCGTCTTTAAATTTCCTTGGGTGACCTTTTAAGATATTCTTAGTATATCATTATGTTGTACTGGTTTATTAGTTTATAAGTTAAACGTTAATATTAAATTCTTGTCTTTAACTTTTTTTTTGTTTTAAACATTAATAAAAATCTACGTTTTCAATTTTGTATTTTTAATTTATATATAATTAAAATTATATGACTAAAAATAGTATATATTTTTGAAATATAACTAACTATGCCACCACAAAACACAATAAACCATAAAAATTTTTAGTTAGTTCAAATCTACTTATTGCAGCTTTTCAATGTAGAGCGCGTTGAAGTCTAACACATGGGGATGATGTTTTGTCCATATAAGTTTTCTTTTGCACTCCGATGTTTTTTACGTTTTATCAATTTATTATGATATTTCAATATTTTTCTTAAAAAATAAGCTATTATTATTATTTCATTAATACATATAATAATTAAGTAAAGATTTGTGGTCAATATGTAATAAAATATAGGAGTATAATTAGAAATAAATGGTTTCTTAAGTGTTAAAAATATGCTGCTTGAGTTGACCTACTTAGATAAAAGCGTAATTTCCACCATAGTTGTTGGAATTTTCTTAATTAGATTTATTTTTACATTGTCGTGTTATATTTCAATTAGAGTAAGCATACTTACACAAAATATTTTTACATTAATATACTACGTGAAGAAAATCATATTATAAAGAGAAACTTTTGCTGTGTTCCTTTTAAATTAACCTTTGAAAAAACGAATAATGCGTATTGGGACTCACATCGCTGTATTTCTATAACGAGAACTAAATCCTAATTGCCACACTGAAGCTAATTTTTATTTTCAATGCATTGGAATTGTCGTAGTTACCTTAGATTCGGAAGTATTTTAAGATTCAAGTTAAACATTATTAACTGTTACGAGACCCGCTTTTCATTTCGATTTTCTTAACCTAAGTTATAACTTTATGTATTTTTGGTTATAATACGTTTTCAAAAGAGCTTTTTGTTAAGGTAAATGAAACATAAATTATATTTAACATTTTTATGATATACTTCTGACAATAACATTGTCTTGACCATAAGTCGGGTTCAGCCGGTCCAGTGTTGGCGTTTCTCACCCTTGCAGTTTTATTATCTGGTGAACAGTCGAGGCATGCAAAAGCTCGACCAGCAAACAGTGCCGCCATTAAAGGGGGTGTGGAGGGAGAGGGGGTAGAGCGAGTGCGCGCGCGCAGCAGCCTGTTACGCCGCGATCAGTCTCACTCCGACCGACGCCTTGGTCGTGTGTGTGAATCGATCAGCGTCGCTACTTTGTTCATTCCTTCGAGTGTTAATTTGCTCCATCTTGGAGTGTCGTAGGTGCAGTGCTGTGACAGTGTGTTTTTAGTCATACAATTATATAGTGTATCTCTATCAAAGTAATACTGTCATTGGTGCACGGCGGATTCTACGGAGTCACTTAACGGCTGTTCGCCTAGCGAGGGAAGGCGGATTGCTTACACCGGGAGGAATGAGCCCCGTGCATTACTGCTCCCACACTCACCGATGATCTCAAGGTTGGAATCTTGTACAGTGCACACTCACCGAGCCGTGTCGCAACCTTACTGCGCGACCCCCGACCGCTCGCATTCTCCTCTACTCTCCATTCTGCTCTCATTACAATATATTTGTTCTTACTTTTGAGCGTTCACGTCATTAATATTTCACAAGAGTGCAAGTAAAATTCTTACGCTTACTTTAACCCTTTAAATAGAATATATGATCGATTTATAACTCTTACTACTACTAAAAATAAAGAATAATAAACTTTCTGAAATAATTTATTATTGTGGATCTTGTATTTTAGTTTATACAAGTAATCTTTATATTTTACAGAATTAATACTTAATTTAAGAACGGTTTATTATATTAGACATTTTAATTAGAACGATGGATTGCTTAAGAATGTACACTGAAAGCTATTTAACTAAAACATGCTCTACGTCTGTAAACGTAATTTTATTTATGATAAAAGATGACCAGTTTCACTAGATGGCGTTCGAGATCTATTTATGTAAGCTGGACCAGTACCTGCCACACCATATAAAGACAAGTCGATTTCCTAGCGGCATCCGTAGTCACATACTTAATTAATATGATGTAATCAAGTAAAATTTCAGCAATCTCCATATCTTTCCTTTAGCATATGAAGCAGTTAAACTATAAGTTGAACTAATTGCTGTATTTGATGTAATGATATTTAAATTTAACACATTTACAACAATTTTGGTCAGTTCTTCAATAGTCTCGATATAAATATTGAGTAACCTGTTTATATCACGGCAAGCAAGCAACATTTTACATATTTGCTAATAAACTTAAGACTTTAAAATATAGGTATTATAAGGATGGTTTACTGAAAAATACCAAGTTTTATTACTCTTGTCGAGTTGTCGTATCTCTTAGTTTTTTGAACACGAATAATAATGAAATGATATTATTATCATAATAAAAATAAAAATGTAGAGTTCTCTAAAGCATTCAGTATATTTTAACGTGAAAATTCTATCAATTACAAATTAAGCAGCTACTACTATTAAAGCTAACACAGGGTAAATATGAAATTACAATACTTTTTTACTCTAATAAGATTTTTAGAAGAAATTAGAGCATAAAATTTTTTCTACTAAACCGATTTTAAAAAAACTATTAACTAATCATATTTTTGTGATTTTAGAGGTGGAAATTTAATAATGTTATAACGACATTAAAAAATTTTAGTTCGCTGGTGTATAATAATCGTCTCGAATTATCTGAATGACTCGAATTAATTGAATCGACTTTTTTTTGGTTAAGGTTGGTTGGTAAGGAATCTGAAAGGATCATTTTGAACCCATATAATAGCTTCAATTCAATTAATGAATCATACTGAACTACATGCTGTTGAGTAAAACCGTCTTGGCACACAGACGTATGTACATGACAAATAAGTATACCTTGTTAGTAATTTATGATAACATAGGCTGATCTTAATTACACTCTTGCACGTGTTTGTTAGAACTTACCATAATAAATACCAAATAATTAAAAATAAAGTATAGAAACACACGATGGTTAAAATCGTATGTGACACATTGTCACTGTTAGTGGCACAGCCTTGGCTTCAATATTTTACCATAAATGCAAATTTAGATAAACATTTTACTTCACTGACGTGTTCTATTGCATTTTGCTAAATGGACTCTGTAATATAGGATAATTTTACAGAGTCAAACATGCAACTATCACTATCACTATCTTTAAAATATAACTTTGAATTTCATATCAATATTTTGCAGCTTACATGAGAGAATATAATTCCATTAAACATGTAGTACGTTTATTATATTCTCGCTAATTTTTTCTGGTATATATTTTACCTGCGGCCTATACGGGCATAGAGTCGTTTCACTGAAGCGTGATGCCGCTAAACAAATGCTTGCTCCAAGGCCCCTTTGTTCTTATTGCAATCTATTCCCACAAACAAGTAATCAACTTTAGATCAAAAAGGTTTTCTTTAGCATTTCGACATACTACTATTGCTTAGTTCGTTGAGAAAATATATGTAGTAGGTTAAGTAAATATATCTTTTGTTCAGTTCATCAGGTTCGACTTCTCTTTTGTTTCACTTCAAATTTTTATTATTTAATTTTAATGGTATCGCTGCATTCAGATTTTTATTAAATAATTATAATGTAATGTCCATAAAATACTATGATATCCACCAGACTGAAAAAATTGTCATATCATCACTAGCAAGACAAAAATATATCTTTACTTTACCTTTGAATGAGTGAACACCTGTTGCGGCGGTGGGCACTCAACCGGCGACAACGCCCCGTTATGTCATTCCATTCCAACGTAAGCCCATCCCATACTCTCACGCTTGGCCATCAATCTTCCATGTCTATGGGAATTTTATATAAATGATGCTTTTTATTGATGTAGGATTACCTTTGATTGTTTTCTAATATACGTCGGTAGTATTAGTTTCGTTTCTTTATTTCAGATTGCGTGATTTCATACTATGTTATATTTATTAGTGATCTGTACACTTATACCTTTAAAATATATAATAATTGTTATTACCAGCCTACCTCAAGAGATAAATATAGACTACTAGCAACTCACCCTCGCTACGCTCGGGTTCGTTCCTAGGTACCCCCTTTAGGATAAAATTTTCACAACTACTTTTGCATTTATAATATTAGTAAGGATATAGTAAGGATTTGCGAAATCCGCGGCTTCGCTCGCGCACACTTATAATGTACCAACGATTGATTCCCCATTTAGTTTAGTTTAATTCCACTCTTCTTTTATCATAACTACTCTGTAGAACCACTTACTATGTACTCCTATGAGAATAAAATATTTTCCTGTATTAAATATAAATCTATGACTAATCTATCTATCTATCTATCATAGAGTTTTATTAAAACCGGTTCAGTACTTTTTGTGTGAACGCGCACATCTATTAGCTAAGTTACTGTTTTTAATATGTACAGATAAAACAGTTATTGCGAGTGTACCTTAGTAGACAGACATTTATTACACAAAACTGCAAACTTTTCTGTAGACCTTGTTAAGACCTATAACAATCAATACATAGTTTTAATGTCAATTTGAAAGGAGGTCTCCATAGAACTAATTATTATATTTTCCCAACTATTAATTATTATGTATTATATGAAACACTTTTTCTTCAATAAACAGTGTTTTAAATGTTGCTTCGTATAATAAAGTATCACTACACAAAATGTAGCTAAAATTAGTTCAGTACTTTTTGGGTGAACCGCATAGATCGTTTCGTTAGTTACTGTTTTTTATACGAACTAATCAAAATAAGTATTGCAAGTGTAACTTAGAAGATTAATTTGGTATTGTATACTTTTCTGTCGGCCTTTTTAGGACCTACAATTTCCTACTACATTGTTTTGATGTATCTCTTAAGATTTAACCACTACCAGCTCTCTAAGAACGACTCATTAAAACCAATTCGTTTAATTTCCTGTGAAAATGGAACATTTTTCTGAAACAAAAGTATCCTAATTCATGACCCCAGTATAAAGTTACTTTATCACTACACAAAAATTGGTTAAAATGGGTCCAGTAATTTTTGTGCTAAGCAATAACATACAAAAACTAAAATTTCAATAATTATTGTTTTCAGGTTTATTTCCAATACACGATACGTTATATTCATTGTTTTTAAAAATATATTATGTACAGATTTATTTAAGTTACTGTTTTATTATATGATAAATAGATTGGGGACTTTTCTGTATTAGGCCTTATTAAGATCTACGATTTCCTAGTAGTTAGGTACCTTGTTTTAATGTGCCCATCTTCATCCAGCGTTAGCAATGCACATTTCTATGGATTTTCCTATACTAAAAAGTGTTCTATTAAGTAATCATTACACAAAATTTAGTTCAAATTGTTATAGTAATATTTGGGCCTTTCTCTACTAACTGGAAACTTGTCTATTGACAGTTGTCCCAATCCTATTTTTCTACAAAATTCAAAATATAAAAGTTAAGTCGATAGATAGTTATAATATAAATACACATAAACAAGAAACCATTGTAATTTTCCGTTATTTTTCGAATTATAGGCAATTTTGTAAAAAAATGCGGCAGAGGACTGTTTTGCCACCCAGAGGACTGTTTTTTCCACCCAGAGAACAGTTTATGTCAATGTTTATATGAAGAAAAACACAATATTAATTATTAATTAATGTAATCAAATAAATTCTACTCTTATTGAATACTGTAATCACATACAGAATTTAAATACTTATATTTATCAGGAACAAATTGTGAGCTTAGCTCTCTTAGTAACGAATTAAAATAATTATAATCAAAATTAAGCTAAGGTACTAAGAATCAGCCTTGTTTACTTATCAATGCAGATTTATTTCTCAAAAACAGGTACAGGTATATTAAAATAATAAAAAAATCGTTTCCCTTTTAGGGCAATATCTGGGTTTGGCAACTTCTTTAATACTTGGTCAAAGGACACATGAGAAACATCATTTTCATCAACTCTGTATGTTTTGTCTGTGTGTTTTGTCCGTGTCTATCTTATTGGTTTGTGTTTCTTACCAGAAATTTAGCCAAGACGTAATCACCGATGGTGTAATTCTGTTGGTTGATTGAACTAGGTCGCTGGGCCAGTGCAGCGTCGTCGTCGGTCTCCATTGTGGAATCCTGTGAGTTTCAAAAAATCTGGACACGACTTTTCCGAATATTTGTTTTTCTTTGCAGGTTTTTAAATTAGCGTAGTTTTCTTTCAGCTGGACATTCTACACTTCACCGAATAGCGCCTTGACTACTTCTCTGCGAGCTTCTGGCGAATCACACATTTTAGTGAAAGAATTAGTATTAGGTGTGTCTACATTTTCTTTTGTCTTAGCTTTTTCCAAGCATTTTAATCTCTTCCAATACTTCTCAAATTTTTTTATGTAATACTCGATCTTTTTGTCTTTATCCTTTATAATTTTGTCACGTTTCTTTCTAGCATTACGCTTTCTCGCATTACTTGCATCACTTCGTGGAGTGGTCATAGGTAGTATTGATGGAGAGGCAGAACTTTAAGGAGAAGGTGAACCCTCTGATTCGGGTGTTTTTTGTCGTACAAAATTGTTTGTAATTTCTTTCAAAGCTTTTTTTCGTGCGATAGGCAGCACAGTGCTTTTTCCATTCTTTAGTCACAGCTTTGTGTTCACGTTCATATCTTTACTGGCTTTCTTGTACCTTTTTCTGTCTTTCTTTAGTAGTTTCGTCGTTTTTTTTCCTTCAATTGCTCTCTTTTTACATCGTCATTTTTTTAGCCGTTGATATCTTAATCTTTCTGCAATTCGTTTCTGCTCTTTTATTTCTTCTTTAGTTTTAGGTTTCTTCTTTGGTGGCATTGCGATAATACTAAAAAAATAAAACATACTTTCAATATTTAAAAAAAAACGTAAGGGTATAAAAACGGGTAGTTACTAGGTACGTATTATTTTATATTCCAAAATAATAATAGAAAACAAAAGACCTGAAAGCGTGACAGGCCAATATAAGAAAGAAAGAGGCTATCGGCAAGCTGTAGGTTATTGCAGACTATAAAGAATATTAATAAAATACACGGACGTCAAATAAAACAGTCCTCTGTCACATTGAATAGTCCTCTGTGTTATAAATTTCCAGAGGACTGTTGCACAGAGGACTGTTATTTGTACGTAAAAGATGTCATACCACGTATCAGTTTAAATATTACTCCATAACACAGAAACAGCTATAAAGTAACCCACTGAGCAATTTTTTTTGTTAAATAAATATAATTTTAACACATAAAACACCATAAAATAGACTTACCAGAGGAATGTTCACTCAACACTACAGAGACGTGGCTCCCACACAGACGCGGAGTTGTCACTTAGCAAAACGGCGGCGACTTGTTTAACATGGCGACCGAGCAAACTTCATACTGTTAACGTTCCGTTTCACGCGAAATGTAACCACAATAGTGTTTAATATTTTTGTGGCGCGATATTCAAATTGTGACAGAGGACTGTTCAAAAATGTATGGGACAAAATTCGAACACTAGTTTTTAGTACTAAAATACTCTCTAAAATTATAACAGTTTTTTGTTCACATGCATTCAATATTCCTTATGTTTATAGAGTTATAAGATTTACCATTTTGAAATACAACTAATAAAAACCGAACCGAACCATACTCGATCCGGAATTAGGACATAACAGAGGACTGTTTTTAGTGGCTTTTAGACCGAATTTATGAAATGATTACGATTCTAAATATTGATTAAAGCTTGGCTCCTTAAAAAACAGGTTATATATTATGTGTTTACATAAATAAAACTATGCATTAATATAGCCAAAGTAAAAAAAAATGCTTGGACCATGATTTTCCTGTTAGTAGAGAATGGCCCATTTACGTTAAATGCATACAGATATACACTCTAGGGATAAACATACAGACATATAAACATTCAATAACTATTATTTTTGGGGTCTATATTCTGTACCCAATACGTAAAAGTATAGTTTTTAAAAAAATAATTCATCAGATTTCGTTTTGTTTTTATTTTATTGTGTTTGTATATATTGTTGAAAATAGCTTGTATACTTTATGCCCCGCACAGAAAAAAGTTAAAGCACTCAAGCAATAAAAGATACATCGCCATTCATATAGCTACGGGTAGGTGGGCAGTGTTAATTATATTTTTTGCATGAGTGCAACGCTTGAGAGGATCTTCAAACGAATTTATTATATTGTATTACGAGCGACTCAACCTCACACCGCTCGGATTCCTAAACAGTCATAAATATGTTGACCCGACCCGATGATATTATGATAACCATCTATCATCATACCAAATGTCATCAAAATCTGTCCAGTGGTTTTCTTGTGAAGCAGTCCCAGATAGACAGATAGAAAAACAGATTGTTGCTCTGTAACATATAACCATAATCTATAAAGAGCGTAATTCTTTTAAAAACTATGATTTTTTTACTACCTAGTCGTAGGATGAACTTAAACTATTCTAGTATATATATCAAATAATTATCTTCATATTTTAATTAAAGTGGTTTACGGACTTACCGATTTTAAAACCACGTTTAAGCTTGAAGCTTGTGTTTGCCGTTCAACAATGATTTGTAATGAACCCTTTTTACATGCCATTTGTAACACTGTTGGACACGTGCCATGTGCAAACATTAAAAGTAGTTTTCATTTACTTACTCCATATACCTCACAAGCGACTCATCTTCGCTTCGCTCGGGTTCGACCCTAGGTACATAATTTGGTATAAAATCTTTACAAACTTTGAATGTCTTACTTGTTTATATCTAATCAAAAGCCAAAAAAAAAATAAGTTTCTTTAGGAAACGTCAAGGAAACTTTTATCCCCTATTTCAATCCCTTACAACCCTTTTTTATCAGTAAAGTGTTACTAGCATTTTAATTTTTACCCGAGTGCGGCAGAAGGAGAGTTATGCTTTTCGAGTGTATGTATGTACATATTATGTACATTGTAAATATATATTTCTTTGGCACGCTCTATAGCGTAAAGTCGAAACAGCTTCTAGAAGGAATGTGTCTTGAGAGGTGTTTTTAAATTCGTCTTAATTGTACCAAATTTCATTTTCAAATATAATTTGGAATTAGAAACAATCAAAGAAATATTGGAAAAAAATATAAAACCCAACTGAGGAGAAAGCCTACCTAAAAAGATAAAAAGTACCTAGCAGCTTATATGGAACTTATGTATCATGTCTCAGACTACAAAATACTATGTTCCTTTGTAAACTTGTTTTCTGCTTTTTAGTTCGCTTTTTACACAGTCGAGTTTGTTTTATTTTTGTAAATATTTTTTTGTAAATTAATATCTGAATTAATGACTGAATTTGGCTTTATCTGCTAATTCAGATGGTATGTACACTTTATCTATTTAATTATTTTTTGTCTGAGATGCATGTGTAGACACAGGAGTACATGTGTCACTCTATGTTTTGTAGAGGCAATCCAAACTAACATTTATGA
Organism: Boloria euphrosyne; assembly: GCA_951802675.2. Taxonomy (NCBI): domain Eukaryota; kingdom Metazoa; phylum Arthropoda; class Insecta; order Lepidoptera; family Nymphalidae; genus Boloria; species Boloria euphrosyne. The sequence goes on from OX637874.1 coordinate 7,832,177, forward strand.
TTCATATTAGCAGGTTCTGTAAAAACCGTCTCGACCTTTTTAGGCGACGACACAATAAAAGTTATTCAAAATGTTTTGAAACATACAAACATACTAAACGCTACTTTATGTTATTTCTAAGTGAACATTAGTAATTCTTAGCAAAATTTATTCAATATGTGCAAAGGAAATCTTGACTCATTAAATTTCCTACAAATGTACTAAGCATTTTTAAATAAGATATTATGTACCTACCTACTCCAATATTAACCTAGGTCCTAGGCTAATGAAATTGCATGTACATCGGTCTCTTCTTTTATTATAAAATAATTATTAAGTATTACTCGTCATCTCAGTATCCATCCACGGTAATTACTAATTAATAAGTACGCACATTGCACACACTGTTCGAATAATTTTATATTATTCTAATATTATATATTTTTATATTTATATGCCTTACACAAGCAAAATATCGCACAATAAATAGTAATAATATAAGATATAGAACAATAAGATTTGATATGTTATACTTACACAGCTTACTTGGACATTACGAGTATAATCACAATATTTTCTATGAATTGTGCTGATGAAGACAATTTTCTAAATAATTTTATCAGTATTTCCCAAAATTCACAGAATTCTTTTAGAATAAAATTCATAGAATATGTGTAGTAATTTACAAATATAAGAGTATAATATCTGACATTTTCCTCGTTAAATCTATGACAAAAGCAGACCGCGTTACTTAATATTGGTCACCCATGTAAAGTAATTATTGTTGTTGTTGTTCAACTTATTCTCAAAGAAATAAAATATAGCTTGTGATATTTTTACATAACTCAGTCGTAGTAAAATTGTGAAAGAACTATTAAAATTATCTCAGATTTCTTAACATTTTTTTTCTTTTTACGACTGTAAACTAGCCTTTCCCCCGGCTACGCTCGCGTCCTAAAGGCTGGAAACCAAATTCTTTCGTCCCGCTCGTCCGTCAGTTCTGTTAAAAAGAGCAATTTTGTTAAAATTAAATACTTGTTATGGATAACTTATTTATTTGGATAAGGATCAATATCATACATTACCTACATTTAAGACCTTCGCAAATAAGGCATTATCTTAAAACAAATTTAATTACCATAAAAAAAGGTATAGCGAGTCAACCTTAAAGAATAGACATATAATTTTAAACTTATTTTTTAACTTTGAAAGGGAAACAATTCCGTAATACATGATTTTTGCATAACTTTAACCGTTTACGCAGCGCAAGCAACAGAAGCTCTCAAAAGGAATATTTTTCTCCCAGTCTTGCAACAATTTTCATTGATGCTCCACTCCTTTAGGTATGTATATGCGGGATGTAATATAGCCTACCTTGATAAACGGACTATCCAACACAAAAATAATTATTCAATTCGGACCAGTATTTCCTGAGATTAGCGCGTTTAAACAAACAAAGAAACTCTTCAGCTTTATAATATAAATTTAACTGCGTCAGATCAGTGGCTAGCATGTAGGTATAACTGCATATTCGAGCACTGCACAGAGGGCCTAGACAATGTAACAATCGATTAGCGAAAGCGATAGTAGAAAAGTCCAAAATGTATGGGTTTGACATATGACTTAGATATGTCACGTGATCTGTTGTCAACGAATAGATGATGGTAGACAATGTAAATTAATTTCAATTATTAGTGATTTAAAGTTCAAGATGCATACGCTGCGTTTAAGCGATGACGATTGTAGAAATCGAATCGCTTCATAACGAATGCCGGTTGGCTATAGGCACAGTAGAGCCAAGTTTAGTTATCAAGGAGTTATTTTTATTACGAAAGTTCCAGTACAACTCGGAGTTGAAAATTTGGCGATGTTTCACCTTCGTGCCTCGGGGAGTTACATGTAATCATCGGTCCTGTGCCTGAATGGTTGTGTTAAATTATCGTTCTTTCAGAATCTGCGAATGAACGGAATAGAGGGCGCACTGGCGTACATGTGTTTGATGGCATTATGGCGTGTTTGATTAAAAATGAAAAATAATTAATTTAGGTACAATTAACATAAAAATGAATATAAATTTTTAACTGCCTGTTTACTAATGAACAACATAAATATTGATGGAATTATTATTTATTCCTCTCACGATTCAGCCGCGACGTCGCCGTCCGCCATCACCGGAACTCAGTTACACATGGATGACTCTTTCTTCTATAATAGATGCTATCGACATAGGAACACGCACGATGTGCCGCCGACTGGCGAGTCTTGATATAAAAAAAAGATTTATTTTACAGATATTATTGTACTGGTCATTTTCGGAACTTAAAAAAGTCCATTGCCTATTGGTCCTATTATTAAAAGGAAACTAATTTGCAAAACTAAAAAACGACCAATGATTGTATTTTTTATATTACACTCCTCCGCCGCGTCAGTCTGTATGTCTATTCGCGATAAACTCAAAAACTACGGCATCGATTATCATGCAGTTTTCACCAATAAATAGAATGGTTCTCCAGGAAGGTTTTAGTATATAATTTGTCAGGTTTTTGCTTACATTGGCTAAAATTTAATGATATCTGTTGCAGGGGTCGAAAAAATAATAAGCCGTTTGGGAACCTTTAACGAAAACGTTGCCTAAACCATTTGAGATATCATAAAATGATATATCTCTATCTATTAACGATAGCATACTATGTATATCCATTTCAATAGTTTTAAAAATCGGCAATAATTATAAAGCGGTAATTGGAAAGCTATTTACACAAATACGGTATTAATCCTTATCATTTTAAATAAGTTAAACGCTTTAAGCATTTCATGCACATTATTTTACTCTTTTACACTATATAATATGAATATCTTAGGAGTAATCGCAAAAAAATACGGACGCGAGGTAAAATGCAAGCGCTGCTTCAAGCGCCTTTTCGCTTGATGCAATCACCGACCCTACCTCGCACCGTCTTGCCTACCACCTACCACCGATTCCAATTTTTTAATAGTGATTAGAACGCGGGCAAAGCTACGGAAATTGCTAGTATTGTAATAAATGAGTTTATTATACTATGGACTATAGGTTAATAATATTAAAGACAAACAATATTAATCTATTCTCCATTTGATCACAGATTTCAACAATAAACAAAAGAGTATAATATATGCGTGTGTGTCAATACATGTTTGTAATTTTTATTGATTTAATGTATTTTAATGCATAATTTAAAAGATATTGAAACATTCTGCACTCCTCCTCTGTATTAACTACTCATATAAGTAGCATGTAGCCGTCCGCGCAATTTTCGAAGAAAGGGGTACAAAAGTTTTGCTTCACGTGTTATATGTGTATATATAGATTATCAAAACTGATCATAACAAGCAATTTATAATTTCTTTACTTTCGTATATGAATTTGTAGTACATATTATGTTATATGTGGATGTAGTGAATTATAATTTATTTAAAGTATTTTAATAACATATATATGGAAAAATATTCAGGAAGACATTTGTTAAGTTTAAATTAACTATGAATTAATTATATAAATACGGATAGCAAATAATTCCTTACAACATTAAGAGTAATATATGTACATAATTTATATTTTAATACGTAAGGTACCTACGTAAACATATTAAAATACTTATTTGTGTATATAACTCACAATAGTGACTCATAGTTTATTATAGATATAATATGTCCCATTTTCGTATGTACTTACGTATGTTTTACAATAAATTAGTAAAAAAATAAATGAAAAGTAAATTTTGGTGTTTACCTGTATATGTGTATTTTTACCGTGAGCGAAGTGTCTCTCCTTCAAGTCTGGCAAATATTGTTTTCATATGTCGGTTTGTTGGTACTCCTCTACAAGTTTTTATATTTCGTTTTAACTTCCGAGGAAGTACAGGGGAATAAGATTCAAAAATTGGGCTACTGAATATCTCTGCCTTATTAGAGCCGATTTGGATAAATCCTTTTTTATTTGAACGGCAGTAACTTTAAGTTGATCTCATACTACAAACTCACTTATTTCATATCAAACACATACTTATATTATGATCAATCTAACGTATTATTCAGACATTGGTAATAATAATTTAAAAAATATCGGATATTAAAATAAATGTATAATTAAATAAATTATATATTTGTAAAGAATTAAACAATATTAAATGAACACATTTTTCAATCGAAAAGCTTAAGGATAGCGTTCGCTTACTTGTCCCACTAGAATTACAGGTGGTATCCCGTATCACAATTATCTTTTATGCTCTTCACAGTTATGAAAAATGCTATCATATAAACCAATAAATATTGTGACCTATACTTACTTTTACTAAAATAAAATTCTTAATATATATATAACAGGCACATCGATTACATTACGTCGTCGGTAAAGTTTATTACATGCTTGGCTTTGTTCTATGGTCAACGTTTTAGTACTGTCGTGTTGGCAATTAATATATATTTTTTTGTACAATGCAATCTGCTCAATATATGAATGCGTTACACTGTTTGGAATTCAAGGTAAAGGAACCTTATAAAAAATACGTGCTATGTGTAAGCAATTATATTATAGGTTAATTATTAGAAAAACGAGAATCTACTTGTTATTTTTTTTTCCAGATCGTCAGTATCAAGATATTTATTTTATTTTCTAAATTATTAAAGTTCCTTGCTCGTACATTTTACATTCCTCTATAAAATTTACCAAGTATTAACTAAAAAGTTAAACTGTTAATAAATTAGGTAACAAGATAGTTAAAATGAAATACAAACAATTGGCAATGAATGTATCATTTCTCAAGAGAGAAACTGGCATATGGGCATTGTTTGCAGCCTACTTTCCGTACAAATGTTGTATCAGAGAACGACGCGAGTCGTGAAAGTGAATGGTGCAAGCAAGTTCATACGAACGCATGGACGACTTTACGCCCGATTTGATTCGAACTTGTAGGTTTACTACTTATTACAATTATGACGTCATAATTAATACTATAGTCTATAATACTGCTTAGAGTATATCGATTTCATGTATAATTGGAACCGCTATTGAACGATACTTTTTAAATCACTTTCTCTTTTTTTCCAATATTCGCTATGATGATTCCGCTTGAAGTATCTCTTTTAACTAAGATTAAAACTTTAATCTTGCATTGTCAAATTCATAATTGAAAATAACAATATTATCATAAATTGTCAAAAAAGGTTGGTTAAGTAATTTTCGTGTTAAATTACCAATATATGTATTATACTTCGATTTCACCTTAGGAGAAAAGAAGAATCAATTATTAAAATAATCCAATGTAACATAATATATGATGATTAAAAAAAAGCCTTTATAAACAAATCAGCTAATTACTGACAGTTTAGTTAGGATTATACAAAGGTCAAGGTTTGTGTTGCTCTTGGAGACAACGTAAATAGGTTTTGAACATCTAATATGACCTTATGAGAATGACGTAAGACTCAATACTTCGTAGTATTTATGACATCAATTTAGTAAACCTTGTGCTTATTTCATTATTTATGTTATACTAGGGGCTCACTCTCGCTTCGCTAGGGTTCGTCCCTAGGTACGTGTTGTATATATTTACTTTGCACATTTTACTTTATTATAGTATGAATTACCACTACACGCACCATGGCAATGGTCATAACATGATACGTCAAACGCCGTTAATTTCTTAAAGTTTTTTAAATTTTCTAATTTTCCGCACATATCCTGCTACCTATATATATACAATATATAGGTAGATATTATGCACAATTTTTTGCAAGCCTGTTGCATACAAAATAATTTTAGTTATAGTATTGAAAATCTCATTATAGTTTATAATAAGAAAATTTCTTACTTAGGATTTACGCTTTTTTAAGCCTTGATGCCAAACAGAACAAAAGAAATTGTAAGTTTGGCGTGTGTATCTGTGTCTAGGGCATCATGACACCAAAACAGGTAAATACTTAGTTCTTGTTTTGTTTGAATGGTAAATAATAATTGATGCTGACCCCGTCTATTCGAAACCTGATGTCCATAATAGCGACCTTGGCCAGAGGATGTAGCGTCACTTGGAATCTGCAAATTATTCAATTCTAGACAAAAATATTGCAGAGATATAGAGATATCGAGTTTAGGCACATTGAAATGACTTCAATGAAAAGCTTCAATGAAAGTGGTAGAGCCATGCTCGAAAGTGGTAGTGCCATGCTTGTTACCTTCGGGTAGCAGCCGAATGGGCCGGCACGCCCCGTATAGTACCACTCTCTCACAGGAGACCGGCGTGAAGTGGCAGCTATGCTGTCGCGTTTCGTCCGGTAAGTGAGAGTCCGGGAGGCCCACTCCCCATCCCTCCTCCCGTCCTTCTCCCTCCTCCCTCCCTCCCTTTCCTAAAAGGCCGGCAACGCATCTGCAAGCCCTGCGGTGTTGCAGATGTCCATGGGCGGAGGTGATCACTTACCATCAGGTGAGCCTCCTGCCCGTTTGCCCCCTTTGTCCCATAAAAAAAAAGAAAAAAGAAAAGCATGTTACCACAGTGTAAAGAATAGACAGAAATGTTTTATTCACTTTGATGTTACGTTGTTTTTTTTAAATTTTAATTCAAATTTTTGTTCATTTTATTAAATATTTTAGAATAAATAAAATCATTTTATCTCTACGTTATAACGCAAGTATTGAATGACGGCGCTATGGCGTTAAGGTCCATTGAATTGATATTGCTTCACCCAAATCAGGTGGCAAGTAAATGTTGACGAGTACCACCAGAGTTTATGCCTTAGTGTCAACATTGATAGAGTTTCAATCTCTTTGTTTATAGCTCACTTTATATCAATTATTCAAACAAAGTTATTTGGCAAAGTAAACAAGAGCGCTGAACTCGCAGCATATTTTTAAGTTAAAGTACCCATAGGTATTCGTAAAGAAACTGAATTAACGCCAATGACGAATTTTCTTGTAAATAATCATTAAAATATAGCATATGATTGCAAGCAATGTCTATATGGATGATATATTGAACAATTTAGAATACGACTACCTCCCGTTCACAGTTACCTGACCTCGTACTATTACTTTGTCGCTGAGTAAAATTTAACGGAAATGGTTCTAGCTACGTGAAAGGCATTCACAGTAATAATAATTTTATTGTCGTCTTAATAGAGCGATTACTACACCAATTGCTAATTAATTATATTTATTTAGTATACATATTCACAATTTGGCTATAACCCTTACGTAAAATAATTAATTATGTTTAAAGTTTCTACTTCACCGATATTCCGGCATATTAATGAAAATGTAGGTAGGTATATATGCGAGCACTTCAGTTTCTTTGAATGACGATAGTTAAAAATTTATTTAATGGAAATTGTTTTTGACGTTTTTAATAAGAATTTGTTTCTTTTTCTGTTGGGTATTATATTATTTTAAGTAATTATGGGGGAAGTGGGGCAGATGGGGTTGTTTGGCAGAGTTTTCATATTATGTATATCTCTTGTCACTGCATTGTGATGTCGAAAAAAGTGATAGAAAATATTACAAATAATAGAGATCTAATTACCAAGTTACTTTTCTTCAGTTACATTTAGCTCGGCTTTCCATTGCTCTTAAATTGTCAGACTTACTCTGATGCAGGTAATCTTGGTGCTAGCATCAGGTAAAGATTAACGTAAATAGAAATATAAATTTTCATAACCCAATTTGAACCCTACCATCCAGAAAAAGCTAAATTGATTGTCTTAACCTCACCACCATCGGGATATCAAGTCACCATTCGTCCGCTAAACATCCGTTTGAACGTTACAATACCACAGACAAATACACATTACACAGATAAAAAAGATATGTTGGGATATGTTGGGACATTATTACAACAGCGCCATCTAGTTCCGTGGTAAGCTACGTTATGTGCTTGTGTTACGGATACCAGATAGTTGATATACTACACATATTCATTTTAATACATACATATTATAAATATAAACACTCATGACTGGAGTACAAACATTCGTGTTCAACAAATGAATGCCCCCAGCGGGACTCGAACCCGCGACCGCTGGCGCAGAAAGTAGGGTCCACCTACCAACTGAGCCAAACGAGTCGTCAATATATGATATATAATATGATCGTCAATATATAATATGACATCTTATTTTGGCTTGGGGGTTAAAAAGTAACAATAACGTGCGTAGGTTTAATTTATTTAAAAATACATCATATTTATATTAGGTATATGTAATGTGATAAAAAACATGCCATATCTAGATTTTTTTACTGTTATGTGTAAAATGTATTTCTGTAAGAAAAAAAATATTTAGAATATTTGATATTAAATTATATACTTTTGTTTCAGAGACCATGTATATAGAAACCCTACCGCTTGTGGTGTGGACGCTCTTAGTAACAACAACACATGTAAGTATGCACTTCAATCATTAAATGATAGTACAGTTCCCTCGAATAACGATTACGAACAATTAATTCATGTATTAGATATATTTTATAGCATATTATAATTTTAAATTTTATAAATGAATTATTGATTGGATGTAAGGTTTCTACGATTTTTCGTAAAACATGCTTACAAAACTTAATTTGAAATAAAATTTTAAAATTTCATTTATTTATCTTATACTGCAAGTAATGATCATTCATCAACATTAAAAGGTATAGTTTTTCCATGTTTTATATAAAATACTTTCTTGTCCTCATAATTCCATAACATTATAAACCAGCTGTTTTATGTATTCGCATTTGAGTGTTAGGGACCATTGACCGTTGCTATTGACTTAGTGTGTTGAAGCGTGAATGCATAGTTTAAAACGCTTAAAGATTGAAGCTTTTTGATTTTTAATAACAACCCATACACGTGAAATTTGTAATAAAACACTAAATTACATAATTAACATAAAATATTTAAACTGTACACTCTTTACAGGTAGCGACGCAAAACCAATATGGAATAGGCCTAGGAATAAAACGAGAAGTATTTTTCTTAAATTTAGAAGACGGTTACTTCGGTTGCCAAGTCAACGAGTCGACACAAATATTACAACTGTATGAATTATCTAAATTATGTGATGGAGTACCGGACTGTTATAAAGCTTCGGACGAACTTAGAACAGAATTAAAATGCTCAGGTTCTTAATTGCATATGTTATCAGTTATCACCATTTATTTATATGAAACTTTGTTAATTTTATTTATAAATACGAAATTTTGTTTTCGTCATAAACACCGACTAGACACTGACAGAAAGAGATTTTCATTATGTTATGTAACATTCTTTTCAGCCATTACGAAAAAAAAATATCCTTTTCGATTAGATCTATGGAGAGTAGAGGTATGAGGAAAACTATCAGTGTATGAATAAGTGTCCGTAAAAGCCCGTCCAATAAGGGTCAAAATTAATAAATATAAGGTAGTGAAATAAACAAGGACCGACCAATTTCCACTTGGTTTTGGTGCACCTTACAAACAAATTACAAAATATATGGTCACAGCATTCTCATATGAAATAAAATTATTAAATATTTGAACTCAGCACACTTCACTCCGTCTACAACAGCTATGTTCATTGTTCATATCGTAGTTTTTCGTACGCCAGCGCCATTCTGGTGGGTTTTCGAACAGTTATTTTCGGCTTACAGATACTATTTCAACTTGTCGCCCATATAAGATTGTACTCCTTATGACTCTACACTCCATAATTAGATCAATGTATAAAATGAGATAACACGTTGCCTATGATTGTAAATTTTTACTGCATATATTTTTACAAGTGTTAAAAGAATTGAAATAATTTACGAGATAATTATTATGACATTATGTTAAAAATATATTATTTAAATTTATTTTATGACATTTTTAGACGATTGTACCAAAGATGACGGAGCGCGTTGTGTAAACGGTGCCTGTCTTAACGGTGTATGCTATTGTAACGATGGGTTCGGTGGTTGTAATTGCCAGGAACTTGGTAAGTCATTTTATTAATTTTTAAAACATTATCATGCTACTCTTATTATATACAATATATATAGTACAAAGAATGTTAATTGGCGACTTTCTTACAGACGTTAACGAATGTAAAGACCGCCCGTGTGACGTTTTCGCTCACTGTACCAACACTGTAGGCAGTTTTCAATGTTCCTGTTTTCCGGGCTACGTCGGCGATGGTTTCACTTGCAAAGGTATTGATAATTTTTAGGATTACATCATACTAATATACGTATTTTATTTATGACTTTTACAGGCCAATTATGATGACTTAGAAATTAAAACCTAATTTCAATTTCTTTAACAAAACAATTTATACCTAATATATAAAATGTATTTGTAATTTTTGATTGATATCTTATTACCTTTTTTTGTTAATAATGTCAATCAGATATAAACGAATGTGAAGATCCAGCGATCGCATCGCGATGTGTGAAAAACGCGGAGTGCTGTAATCTGCCGGCGCATTTTATATGCAAATGTAACCGAGGATTTGAGGGTGACGGAGAGGAAGAATGTCGAGGTATAATATGTAACACACTGTTATTAATTATTATCATCCAGTTTAGTTTGTTCATGTTCATTTATTTAAAGTTAATTTAAAATTAATTGTTTGTCTGTCTGACAATTACACATCTCTCGAGAACTCGTGGAGGTACGTACCTACAACAAATTACATTACTCAGAGGGCCTAGACAATGTAACAATCGATTAGCGAAAGCGTTAGTAGAAAAGTCCAAAAATATATGGGTTTGACTTATGTCTTAGATATGTAACGTGATCTGTTGTCAACGAATAGATTCATGGTAGACAATGTACATTTATTTAGATTCCATCAAATGAATCGACAACATCGAACGATTGCTTCCATACAAATGCGGAACTTTTGACAAGCGATTTCGCTTAGTTGGTCGATGTTCTTGATAGAACGCTAGCGAACTAGCTACGACGATTGTATAAATCGAATCACTTCATAGCGAATGCTGAATGAATGCTTCAGTCTGAAAATTAAACTTCTAAGTCAATGTAATGAAGAAATACGGATACTTATAAGGCTTATAATGTATCAACGATTGATTACCCATTTACAGTTCCACCCCCCTTTTCTAGTATCCTAAATATTGACCCTTTAAATTTTTAATAGTTATAACCCAATACTACACAAAGTTAAGTTAAAATAAGTTCAGTACTCTTTGTGTGAACAATGCACTGCACATTGATTAGATAAGTGAGATAAGTTAAGTTTTTAATATGTATCGATAAACGTTAAACTCATATAAAATATTGGTACAATGCAATACTCTTTAAAATTGGAATGTCAAATATAAAAGAATATTTAAATCGGATTCAGTTTTCAAACATGTGTCAAAATAAAATGTAATTTCAATCAAAAGCACTAAGGACTAGGACTACGAGTATATAGGACTGATATCAACTTCAATTTAAATAACGCCTAAAATAACTTTCTACTCCTGGCCTTTTTAATCCCGTAAGGCGATGAGTTTAAAAAAATACGAAACACGTGTTCCATTAATTCTGTTACAGAATGCTTATGCAAAATTTGAAGTAGATTGGAAAAAGGAATCACGTTGTCCCATACAAACTTTCCCCTGTTGAAAAACTTGCCCCCGTTTTTCACCCCCTTAGGGGTAGAATTTCGTAAAAATTCTTTCGTAATATGTATATGAATATACGTTATCCGTCAGTCAGTCATTCAGGACAAAGCATTTATATGTATAGATTTTTACTCTTTTATAGATATCGATGAATGTAAACGTCCCGGAGCGTGTGGAGATAATGCAATATGTCAAAATCATCCGGGAAACTACACTTGTGCTTGTAAGGCCGGATATACAGGAAACCCTTTCGATGGTGTAAGTTCAATAAAATTCAAAGAAATAGCATCTATAGGTACAACGAGAACATTTTACATTGAAATAATATTTTACTACAGAGGAAATTATAACATTTTTATATTGCAGCTCCTATGTCATGCATATCAGTGCTTATAATTGTTTCAGTAGCTATCTTACAAGTATTTGAATATATACGTTTTGTAGTGCGTGGATGTGGACGAGTGCCGGAATATTGAAGCTTGTGGTGTCGGTGCCATTTGCCGTAATATCGAAGGCGGATACGAGTGTAGTTGTCCGCCGGGATACGAGGGAGATCCACGCGTAGCTTGCCGCGACCTGGAGCCCTGCTTGCGCGCCGTTTGCGGTCGTGGCGCGCTCTGCGAGAATCATCCTGATGCACACCGCTGTGTCTGCCCGCCAGGTTTTGAAGGCGATCCTAATGTACAGTGTAACGGTAAGCTCTCTGCTCCACACGCCAGTAGGTCTGTCTTTAACATCTCGTTTTCATGGACTAATGCTTTTGTGAACTCCTAATCTGTCGCTCGAATCAACCGAGCACTACCGCAGTGGACGCGCGGTAGCTTCACGCTTCTACTAATCTAACACTTATAACATCTAAACATTTTCAGCTTAGACTTAACGAGACTCCTCGAATCATCGAGGATTTAGTTTTTTTTACAAAGGAACTTTGAATTAGGTTCGTTTTAGGATGAGTATTTTTTTGACATTTTCGTATAGGATGTGGATCTTATTTAGTCATTACTATCATCATACTTCCTGTGTGCCTGTTTCTTCTTCTTCGTAGTTGCCGACGATGCACCTACTGCGTGCGTATATGTTTTACAATATTTAAGCAGATGGAATATGTAATAAGACGTGAGTTTATTTTTTATACCAGACGTGGATGAATGTAAGAGTAGCGTACCTGTGTGCGGCGCGAACGCTGTATGCACCAACACTATTGGAAGCTTCGCATGCACCTGCAAATCGGAATATACAGGAAATGCTCAAACTATTGATGGTTGCCGAGATATTAATGAGTGTGAAACTCTCGAGCGTCCTTGTGGCTCTCACGCTATATGTGAAAATACTGAGCCTGGTTACAATTGCGTCTGTCCTCAGGGTTATAGAGCTAAGCCCAATCCTCAAATTGCGTGTGAACAGGTACAAAGATTGTTATTTTTTATAGTTAGTGTGACAGAGACATAAAAATTACGTTGTAATTACATTGTTCATTTTCAGGTTGATGTAAATACGTTATGCAAATCTAATTTTGATTGTACAAACAATGCTGAATGTATAGAAAATCAATGCTTTTGTAAAGAAGGTTTCAATGCTAAAGGATCAATTTGCATCGACGTAGACGAATGTAATAACAGTTCTAAATGTGGAGAAAATACTGTATGCATAAATACGCTTGGAAGTTATAAATGTGAATGTAGCGTCGGTTATATTGGATCTCCGCCACATGTAACATGTCGAGCACCTTGCGAAGATGTGCAATGTGGTGAACATTCTTATTGCAAGCCCGATGGCTCTGATGTTTATTGTATGTGTGACGATGGCTTCACATTTGATCCCAATGATATAGCAGCTGGTTGTATCGACATCGATGAATGCGACGCTGCCATCGGATTGGCTGGACGTTGTGGACTTAACGCGCGTTGCTCAAATACTTTAGGAAGCTTCAGTTGTAATTGCCCAGAGGGATTTTCTGGCGATGCTTTCAAAGAATGTTTCGATATAAATGAATGCTTAATAGACAGTTCATGTGGTGTTGGTGCAAGCTGTGTAAATAATCAAGGCTCTTTTACCTGTGAATGCCCGGAAGGTACTGTAGCTGATCCTGAACCCAATATACGATGCTCTGAGATACTTACTTGTTCTTCAGATAAAAATTGTCCTGGCAATGCTATTTGTGATCCAGTAGGAAAATGCTTATGCCCCGAACCGAATATAGGAAATGATTGTCGACGTAAGTATAAAATATACTGTTTTCTGTATAGTTTATCTTTTTTGTAATTTGCGTGTATTAATACCATGTATACTTGCATATAGATCCATGCGAGGCGGTTCAGTGTGGAAGCAACTCAGAGTGCCTTTTAATTAATCATGAAGCCCAATGCACGTGTCGAAGTGGCTTTACAGGAAATCCATTATCACCTACTGGATGTCAAGATATTAACGAATGTGAAATAAACCCTTGCGCAATGGGAGCTGTTTGTCAAAATTTTCCAGGTCATTTTCAATGTGAGTGCCCGAGCAACTTTAGCGGCGACCCATATATTAATGGCTGTATTATAGGTAAAATACCTATTAAATGCAGCAGTGTTAATCCATGTCCATATGGCGAACAATGTATTACACACGAGGGAGAGAATGTTTGCGTATGTACTCAAGGATTTTTTAGAAACAGAGAAAGTGGAATATGCGAAGATATTAATGAATGTACCCAAAACGGCAGGACTCCCTGTGGATTGAATGCCATATGTAAAAATCTGCCTGGTAGTTATGAATGTAAATGCCCCCCTGAGTACAGTGGCAACCCGTATAACTTATGTGAAATTTGTAATAATATAAACTGTCAGTGTCAACCACCGTACAGTGTAGTGGATGGTAACTGTGTATTATCTGGTTGTTCTACTGAGAAGAAATGCGGCAAAGGTGCTGAATGTATTATTATAGCCGACGGGGTAACTTACTGTGCGTGTCCTGCTGGCTACTCCCAAAGCGCTAATAGATCATGTGAGGATGTAAATGAATGTACATTTGGCCAACCAGTGTGTGGTTTTGGAGCAGAATGTATAAATACAATTGGATCTTATCTTTGCAAATGTCCTCCTGGTTACGGAAGAGATCCGATATCAGGGCATTGCAGTTTAAATCAAAAACGATGCATAAATGATTCTGATTGTTTTGCCAACGAAAAATGCGTTCAACCGGGAAATTGCGTGTGTCCACCGCCATTTTATTTAGATGTAAGTGATGGCCAAAAATGTAAAAGTCCCTGTGAAAGATTCATTTGTGGAATAAATGCAAAGTGCACACCTAGTGATCCTCCAAAGTGTATGTGCATGCCCGGATATCAAGGGGATCCATATACTGGCTGTACAAATAGAAATGAATGTGACAGTGCCCCATGTGCATATGGTGCTATTTGTAATGATGAAAAAGGAGGATATAAATGTAGTTGTCCACAAAATATGGCTGGAGACCCTTACAAAACTGGATGTAAGTATTTTCTATTATTTGAAGAATGACTGAATTTGAATCTAGATGACAGTATCATATTATTTTAATAATTATAACATTATCAAGATTAAAAGTGCTTACAAATTCATTTTAATACTTAGGTACTGCAGAACATGGAACTTTACCAAGACAATTATGTAGCAAAAGTAATCAATGCCCTAATAATCTTGCGTGTGTAAACCGCACTTGTGTGTCTCCGTGTACGAATGTAGCTTGCGGTCCTAATGCTTTTTGTGAAGTAGAAAACCATGCAGCGTGGTGTCGCTGTAATCCAGGATATACTAAGCCTGAAGGAGGAAAATGCATCTCTGGTATATTAATACAAAAACATATATATATATTAATACAAAAACCTGTTTATTTATAAAGTTATGTAAATAAGGTACATTTCATTGTTAAAAATGGTCAAAAAGTAATCTGTCTTTAACTTTCAGGATGCGATAACTATTCTTGTGCTCCAGCTGCGCAATGTATTATATCAAAGAATGGTCCCACTTGCGTTTGTCCAGAAGGGATGGTGGGAAATCCTTTCCCCGGCGGAGCTTGTATTAGAGATATATGCGGTCCGGGAGTACCTTGTGAAGGTCATCTTACTTGTGTATCAGGAAGATGTCGACAACGATGTGAATCAGTTGTTTGTGGAATTGGTGCTTCTTGCGACGAGAGTAGTGGTCGTTGTGTTTGCAATGAATTTTTTGTAGGAAATCCTGATCTACTATGTATGCCACGTAAGTTTCTTTATAGACTAAATTATAATTTTATTCTCTTTATTTAAATTCTCATATTTTGTAGGTACCAATTTCATGGCTTAACAGTAAAATATTTGTAAGGCTTCAAATTCTAAAGCAATTTGGGAAGTACTTTTATAGATTACAAGTTTTTACGCAAGCTATCGTACTTTATTTGCTTTAAGGCCACATACGTATTCTATTAATTTTAATATTTTTACTACTTTTAGCTATCACACCTCCAGAATGTTATCCAGGTTGTAGCGAAAATGCGCACTGCGCATATGGTACAGTAAATAGTTGCAAATGTGATAAAGGTTACACAGGAAATCCGTATCATAAATGTCTTTCGCGCAAACAAACAACTTGTGCTAATACATCTTGCGGTAAAAATGCAGTTTGTCAACAAACGAAAACTCATGTAGAATGTTTATGTCCTCCAGGCTACATAGGAAACCCTAATTTGCAATGCATTGACATAGATGAGTGTAGTTCTAAACCCTGTGCTGAAAATGCCATTTGTATTAACACCCCGGGAAGCTATAGCTGTATTTGCAAAAGTAAATATGTTGGTAATCCTTATGAATTGTGCACACAAGTTGCATTTCCAAAATGTGCCGATGGATCTAATTGTGCGTGCTCTAAAAACTCTACTTGCCCAGATGGATACTCATGTGAAAATTTTAAATGTGTAGATTCTTGTCACACTAAAGTATGTGGTCCTCAGTCGATTTGTGAAGAAGGAAAATGTGTTTGCCTTCCGGGATATATTGGAAATCCAAGAGATCTTGTTCAAGGTTGTAAACCGGACAATAAATGTGTTACTGATGGAGACTGTAAAGATTCAGAAATTTGTTTTCAGTTGAGCAAAACTGGACGTAAATGTGTTGATTCATGTAGTAAAATACAATGTGGACCAAATTCTTTGTGTGTTAGTGCTAACCACCAAGCTCACTGCATTTGTGCAGACGGTTATGTAGGAAGGCCCAGCGATACTAAATCCGGGTGTCATTTACTGCAGAGAGAACCGAATGAAGTCGAATGCAATGTTAACACGGATTGTGCTACCCCACAAGTTTGTGTATCGGTAGATGGTACAACTCGCAGATGTCTTGATCTATGTTCTACAATAGCTTGCAGTGCAAATGAAATTTGTAAAGTTATTAGTGATGTCGCTCGCTGTGAATGTAAAGATGGTTTTATTTGGAATCCAACGAATGCCATGTGTGAGCAACCAACAACACCTACTTGCAATAAAGATGATGATTGTGATGAAATTAAATCCTGTCAGAAAGATGTACTTGGAGTAAACAAATGTATTGATAATTGTTTAGTATTTACATGTCCTGAACATTCAAAATGTGTAACAAAAAATCATAAAAGTCAATGTCAATGCTCTGCAGGTTTTACAGGCAATCCCAATAATCGTGATGGTTGTCTACCAGTCGACAAAAATGAATGTTCAAATGACGTACAATGTAAAGAAAGTGAAGTATGTAAAAATGTAGGCAACATAAATAAATGTGTACCCGCATGTAACCAGGTGAAATGTGGCCCTAACGCCATATGCGTAACAAATAATCATGTTGCGAAATGTCAATGTCCTTTGGGTGCATTTGCTGGTGATCCCGACGACCTTGAAAAGGGATGCCAATCCGTACCGTGTGTCTACAATATTGATTGCCTACCACATCAACTTTGCGACCGCATGACTCATACTTGTATCAATGTGTGTTCTGAAGATAGTTGTGTTGAAAATGCGGTGTGTATAGCAGATAATCACAAATTTAAGTGTCAGTGTCTTAGTGGATATGTGCCCGATCCCTTACCTGATATAAGTTGCAAAAAAATAGATTTATGCAGTCCTAATTCTTGTCACCCAACTGCCCTGTGTGAACCACTATCTTCTTCATATGTGTGTAAATGTCCAGTTGGCCATATCGGAGATCCAGTTAAAAAAGGATGTAGAAAACAAGGTGAATGTCCAAGAGGAGATATTGATTGTTTAACTGAAGCAGCTTGTATTGATGGTCGTTGCGTTAATCCATGTGAAGGAGCTTGTGGCACAAACTCTATATGTAAAATAATTGACCGAAAAGCATTGTGCACATGTCCCAAGGGTTATGAAAGCTTAAGTGATGGTATATCTTGTAAGAAAAAAGTAATGACATGTGCAACTGAATTGGACTGTGATGGTGACATTTGTCATAACGGCCAGTGCTTTAAAGCTTGTAGAAATTCTAGTCATTGCGATCCAGAAGATATGTGCGCTAAAAACTATTGTATTACACCATGTAATAAAAACTCTCAGTGTGCCCTAGGACAGGCATGCGTAGAAGGGCAGTGCTTGATCGGTTGTAGAAGCAATGAAAATTGTCCAAGTGAAGAATCTTGCATAAATAACAAATGTGTAAATCCATGTAAAGTTACACGAGCTTGTGGACCAAATGCCATATGTTCTAGGATGAACCATATTACAAAGTGTGATTGTCCTGTAGGATTTGAAGGGTCACCTACTCCTCAGCAAGGCTGTGTACGCAAACCAACTAAATGTATTCGAACATCTGAATGTCCACCGGTTCATATGTGCATTGGATTCCTTTGCCAAGTCCCTTGTCAAGATAATTCAAACTGTGCTATAGGAGAAAAATGTCATGATAACAAATGTCACAAAGTTTGTCATACAAGTAGTAACTGTTTACATGGAGAACATTGCAACATTGGAGTTTGCATTCCTGGATGTAAAAGTAACTCAGACTGTCTAGCAAATCAATACTGTATTTCAAATGAGTGTAAGTGTGCTGTAGGATTTGAAATAGTAAATGGCGAATGCATAAACATCGATGAATGTTTGAACAATCCATGCCATCCATCAGCGCAGTGTATAGATTCTAGAGGCTCATACAAATGCATCTGCCCCACTGGTGCTATAGGTGATCCTTATACAAATGGTTGCTTATTGCCCAATCAATGTAGACAAGACAGCCAGTGCGAGGATTCTCTTGCTTGTATTAGAGGAAAATGTTCTAATCCTTGTCAAATGGACGTCTGTGGCTTAAATGCTATTTGCAAAGTTAATAAACATAGGACAACGTGCACTTGTGAGAAAGGGTTTCTGGGCAATCCATTCGACAAGAAAATTGGTTGTTTTAAAGTTGAATGTATAGAGGACTTAGACTGTCCATCCGATAAATCTTGTAACCAGCGGACCAATAAGTGTTCTGGTAGGTATTTCCATAGTTATATTTTATAATGTATACAGGTATACTATTAAAGTAGTTATATTAATTTATATTGTAAATTATTTTAACTTTTGCAGAAAAATGCGATGATAACGCATGTAAAGGCGGTAATTGTAAAATAGAAAACCATAGAGCGATTTGTATTTGTTCCCCCGGATATAATTTATTAAATAATAAATGTGAAGATATAAATGAATGCTTCGCTAATCCGTGTACTTTAAATGCAGTTTGTGAAAATACACTGGGTTCTTTTATTTGCACTTGTAAGAATGGAACTGTATTGGATTCGAATACAGCTACTTGTAAAATGCCTGGTGAATGTACATCTGATAATGATTGTTCTAGTGAAACTAAATGTTATAACAATCATTGTATAAATCCTTGTGATAAATTTTCGTGCGGTTTGAATGCTATTTGTTTAGCAGCTAATCATGAGCCGATTTGTGAATGTGAACAAGACAGTCAAGGTGATCCATATAAAAAATGTACTAAGTTCGAATGCGTTAAAGATTCTGATTGTCCTGATGAAGAAGCATGCACTAATAACATATGTCAAAATTCATGTAACCTCCCACGAGCTTGCGGGAAAAATGCAGATTGCTTATCTAGAAATCATATTGGCCTTTGCTCTTGTGCGTCAGGCTTTACTGGTGATCCCGTTTTGGGCTGTGTACCAATTCAATATTGTTCCGATAATAGTCGATGTCCTTCGGGTACCAGATGTATTGATAATTTATGCGTTGGTAAGTTATAACGAAATGTCTAGCCAAAGACATGTTATAAATTTAAAATGAATTGAATTTACATAAATTCAATTCATTTTAAATTTACATACATAATCTTTTTTCAGGAATATGTCAAAATTCACGAGATTGCTTTGATGACCAAACATGTATTCAAGGAACTTGTAGACTTACATGCATTTCAAATGATTCTTGCCCTGATTCACATTATTGCATTAACAGAATCTGTACTAAAAATGTTAAATGCAGCTCGAACAGTGATTGTCTGGAAGATGAGATATGTAAAGAAGATGTAAATACCGGTCCTAAATGTTTAAAAGTGTGCGAAAATCAACCGTGTGGTAGAAATGCTTATTGTAAAGCTATACTACATGAACCAATTTGCGCATGCATGGAAAATTTTATTGGCGATCCCGTAAAAGGATGCGATAAAAAAGAATGCGATAGTAACAAGGATTGTTCTGATGATAAATATTGCAAAAATAATTTGTGCGAAATTGCTTGCCTGGCTTCTAATGAATGCGGTGATAATACAATATGCGCTTCGGAGAATCACAAGCACATATGTTACTGTCAGCCTGGTTTTACAGGAGATCCTCGTAAAGGTTGTACTGAAATTGATTGGTGTAGCTTAAAGGCATGTGGTAATGGAGCTGAATGTGTTAATTCTAGAACAAGCGCAAAATGTACTTGTCCTGTTGGCACTATTGGAAATCCATATGAGAAAGCGGGCTGTCGTAAGGCTTCAGAATGTAGATTTAATAGAGACTGTCCTCCAGAAGCCCGTTGTACTGTCTTTGAAGGAGTGAGAAAATGTACCGGTAAGCTAAGACGGTTTATATTATACCCTTTAAAACATATGTCATTAAAATACAATTTGTAAAAAAAAATATTTTTTTACAAATTGTATTTTAATGACATATGTTTTATTTACAATGATTATAATAGATTCTTCAAATTATCGTCCAATTTTTTTAAGATGCATGTGAAAATATCAAATGTGGCGCCAATGCAGAATGTACAGCTGTGAGACATTCTGGTCAATGTAAATGCAAACCAGGTTATATTGGAGATGGTGCTAATGAAAAAAATTGTCGTCTTCAAGAAATAACATGTAAAAATAAAACCAATTGTCCCAATGATCAGTATTGCCACAAAGGAATTTGTCAAGGTATTTTCTTTAAAATATAATATTAATTAGAGATGAAACCGATATTATTTTACACAAGGCAAATCAAACCACAATAAATTATGGACACCGTTTATATTTATAATCGCACGTCATAAATGTTTGTTTCATCTTTGCGATCGATTCGAGATGCTTTTAAGAAAGGTCAATCTCGTTAGCAATAGTATTTTATTTTTCTTGATCGCGACAATCACTACGATGGATTCTGGGACGCCTCATTAAGACGGGTGAGGTCTGTTGGTTTTTTGTGGGTAGTACTGGCTTTTCTGGCCAGTGAGTCCCACATGACAACTTGTAGCACTTTTTCCAACATTTAAAAAAGAGTGTTAAAAACGGCGATAATCTGTTACTGTCAGAAGAAGGTTTGTCGAAAGAGTTTTTTATATATTCTATCATTCCTAGGAACCATGACATCATGGAACCCGGGCTAAAATAAAAAATGAAACATATATATTTGTCTTTTTTTTACTTACGATGTTAATAGTGCGTAGGAAAGAGACATATAATTCGTTATTATGCAGGTTGTCACAAGCTAATTTTTGGATAGCGATGAGCTTGTCATCGACATTGTCGTGTCTATGTCGATGAAAAACATGTATTTAATTTTATTAGAAAATACAAATACCCGGCGAACCATCATATGTGTTGTATTATGTCGTAGGAAGATAGGTTGACAAACCATTTTTGGCAAACATTTTTTTCTATTTTTATTGTCATTTGGCACAAAAGAATCTTCCGTAAAATGCTTCTAACAAATTCTTCTGTGCTTTTTTGAAGTCCAGTAGAACCTTTTGATGCACTGAATCCATTTAATTTCATTATCGTTAGGAAATCTGCAACAGTATTGAAATGATTATCGACAACCAATTTTACATCACTAGTAACCTATACTTACCGCAATTTATTTTTCAGAATAATCATATAATAAAGCAGATACGCTTATTCTTTTGAGTATATAGACATACAGTACTATTTTATCTTACCGTTTATCATTTTTATATATCCGGCCAAACCACTATCCGTTTCATTAATTCATATTATTTATTATAAAAAACATAAATATATGTTATACTAGTAACTCGCCCTCGCTTCGCTTGAATTCGTCTTTTAACGTTTACTGATTCCCATATAAAATAAACAGTTTTGAACTTTAAAATCGGTCCCGCCGTTTTTAACTTTTAGCGAGACTAGCGAACAGCAATAAGCAATTGCTTTGCTTATACGTATAAATAGATATTGCTTTACGTTTTATTATAATATAACAAAATATAAATTTATTATTGGCATTTTTTTAGGTTTATGCGTATTAAACGAAGAATGCGATTTAACAGAAAAATGTTACAACGGCCAATGTTTAAATCCATGTGAATTGGAAAAAACGTGTGGCATGAATGCCATATGTCGTACTGAAAATCATGTCGTACAATGTAGTTGTCCTTACAGTTTTACTGGTAATCAAGACGTCGAATGTGTAAGAAGTAAGTATTTTTAAAGAAATTGCTTAACATAATGATAACTAATTATATAATTTAATTATTTCTTCAGCTACGTTATTTTCTTTTTTATTTTATGATTTTATGAAGAAAAGATTAATTATTTCTGAGTTTTAATTTTCTTTTATGTGAGTACGGTCTGTATTTGTAGCCGGACTCATAATAATAATATTTAAGAGTAATATTCGTCGTACACTGATTTAATAATTAAATTAAAAAATAAAAGTGTAGGTACTAAATACTAATAATAATAAGTTATTCGTACAATTACTGGATTAATAGATTCAACCTTTAATATTGACCATTGTATCTATTGCTAGTTCCTCGACTTTGTGGTGATTCTGGCGAATGTGATGATAGTTATGTATGCAAAGATTCTGCTTGCGTACCTCGCTGCACCAAGGATGAAGAGTGTGCTCTTAACGAAAGATGTTCGAAAGGGACCTGTTTATGTAAGTTTTTACTTTTATCTCGTTGCTTCTAAGGTTTAATTTCTTTTATAACTAATGATTTTTTATATTCTATTTAGTGACGTGTCGAGTAGACAATGATTGCTTCCTTGGCCACATATGTTTATCGAATAGCTGCAGATACGGATGTCGGCAAGATGATGATTGTCGACAAGAAGAAGTGTGCATAAGCAATTATTGTAAGAATCCTTGTGCTAGTGATGTTAACCCATGCGGGCCAAATGCATTCTGCTCTGTTGTTGACAGAAAAGCTGTATGCTCTTGTGTAGAAGGGTTACTTCCAAACCCCACACCTAATATTGGTTGTATTCGTACACCTACATTGTCATGCAAAATGCACACCGATTGTGCAAATGGATGGAAATGTGAAGATAATAAATGTAGACCCGTATGTAGTACTGACAACTCAGAATGCTTAGAAGGAGAACGATGTAATTCAGGTGTATGTCGTTACGCGTGCACATCTGATGATCAATGTTCTGATGAAGAAATTTGTGACGGACGAGTTTGCGTCACAGGTTGCAGAACAGACAGCCAATGCGTAAGCAATCTTGCGTGTATTTCCGGTCAGTGTGTAGATCCATGTATAAGGCCAGGAACCTGTGGCGCCAATGCTTTGTGCACTACCAAAGATCATCGGCCTGTGTGCACATGCCCGCAGAACTTAGACGGAGATCCTAAAACTGTATGTAAACGGGTGACATCTGCATGTGATAAAAACAAAAATTGCGCTGACGGATTTAGCTGCTATGGTGATATGTGCTATCCCTCTTGCAGAAGGTAAATAACATGTATATTATTATTTGTTTAATTTGCAATAGTACGGTTCGGAGTTTAATAAAATTTGCGGTAACTTTTTCAGAGACAGTATATGCTTATCTAACGAAAAATGTATAAGAGGCATTTGCAGACTTATATGTAACAGTGACGATGCTTGTAGTCAAGGGCATATTTGTGAAAATAGGATATGTAAGCAAGGGTGTCGAAATGACAACGCATGTGACCATGATTTGGCTTGTATAAGTGGACAATGTAAAGGTATTACTATACAACCATTTATTAAAGAGTAGTATCGATTCGATCTTTTAATATTATCGTCACTTTACATGTGTTCCGTATCTTTCGCAGATCCTTGTAGTAGTAACACAGCTTGTGGTATTTGTTCTGAATGTAAAGTAGTAAATCATCGTACTTTATGCAGCTGCACAAGTAATTATACTGGAAATCCTTTAGTTGAATGCAAGAAAAAACCTTTAAAGTGTGACGGTTTTTGCCCATGTGACGAAAGTGGTTATTGCATCTCACTTTGTGAAGATAATTCTGATTGTAGCTGTGGGGAGAAATGTTTTAATGGTGGTTGTCGTTCTTTGTGCTCAGCTAGAAATAGATGCCCAGAAAGGCAAATATGCTTACAAGGTGTTTGCGTGCCGGGTTGTAACAGCAATAAAGATTGTGGGGATGATATGATGTGTTCTTCCAAACAATGTATCTCTGTCTGTCGGGAAAATTCTTGTGGGAAAAATGCTGTATGTTTAGCGAATAGGCATCGTAGCTTTTGCAGTTGCCCCAGTGGTTTCTCTGGCGATCCGGAAAAAGAATGCAAATCATATGAATGCACAAAAAATGAGGACTGTGGTTCAGACGAAGAATGTACTGTAGAAGGCAGATGTAAAAACGTATGTCAAAACATTTGCGGCTTAAACGCAATATGCCGACCTGTTAATAGAGTTGCTCAATGCTCTTGTCCATCAAATTATTTCGGTAATCCAAAGATCGAGTGTTCGAAACTTGCTGCAGGCAGCTGTTTACGTAATCCATGTGGCATAAACGCTCGTTGTAGAGATCTTGACGATGGTAGTTATGAATGTACTTGTGCTCCAGGCTGCGCTGGAAATCCTCAAAGGCAATGTTTCTGTGGAACCATGGCACCTTGTGCTCATAAAACTTGCGGTACAAATGCACAATGTCGTATTGGTCAAAATGGAGAAGCGCAGTGCTATTGCCCTCGTAACTATCCTAATGGAGATCCTAATATAGATTGTAAGTTTTATATCAATTTTAAGTTAAGATGTTTCATATAATGTTCACTATTATCATTAAAGACTAATATAAGACTGTAATCATCCCTTTTTCGTCCCACTGTTGGTCACGGGCCTCCCTTCAATACGAGAGGGTCAGGCCGTAGTCCACCATGCACACCACGTGCGAGTTGGCGGACTTTACATGTCCTTCGAAAACTTGCAAGGTTCTCTCAGACATACAGGTTTCCTCACGATGTTTATTCCTTCGCCGTAAGACAAGTAGTTTTAGGAAATGATTCGTACATGAAAATATCAGAGGTGCCGTGTCACGGTTTTGAACCCGCATCACTCGGTTATCCAAGCGAGCGCTTTACCACTGGGCCATCACTGCCTTTATATATACTTATATTTTTACTGAATGTTACGATAAGCATATGATACGATTTTAGGTGCACAAGAACGCACTATAGTGGACTGTCGAACAACCGGATGTGGAATAAATGGAGAATGCCTTAGAGAGGGCGCTGAGTTTGTATGTCGTTGCATTCCCGGTACAGAAGGACAAGCCGATATTGAATGTCACACCAGTAAGTAGAGTCATTTAACCTTATTTATCATAATTATTACACATGTATAAATGCACGATAAGGGTGTTATATGAATATAGGTAAAAACTAAGTAAAAAAGACGATAACATAATAAATAAATTTATTTAGCAGGATTTAATATAAATAAAGATTATTAAAAAGAAAAGCTATACATGAATTAATTGACTTATATATCCATTTGTATATACAAATTAAGTAATATATTTGTTTATTTTTGTAAACTTTGCCTATTGAATCTGGGGTTTACTTGAGTTAACTTTTGGATATTTAGTTAGTCATTTTTAGACGCACTCTAAGGTATAACTGATTTAAGTACATTTTTAAATGCCCAGATTAGTATATATTGTACAAATATGTATTTTATGAATGTAATTACATATATGTACAAATGTCATATTGTACTTTGATATTAGTGGAAGCATTCTCACCGTTCGTGCTTGAATACAGTCAGTAACATTTTGTTCGGCTTCATGTACATATTGCTTGTATTATAATATAACGTTATATATTTCTGATCATAAACCCTCAATTTCAAAAAGCATGCACTGTCTCGTGAGAAAGTTTCCTCTTCGTGGCTGAAGGTACAGCTCTTTCGACTCTGCTTTCTTCTTTCACATCTTCCTAGGTATCGAATGCACGAGTGATAAAGATTGTCCAGTAGACAAAGCCTGTTTGAGCTTGCGTTGCGTCGACCCTTGCACCATACGTGGTGTGTGTGGAGAGGATGCCCTGTGTGTATCTGTCATGCATCGCGCTCAGTGTTCCTGCCCTCAATGCTATGTTGGCCAGCCTCGACTGTCTTGTCATCTCGATCCGAACTGTAAACCCTCTGCAGATGTCAACTTAACATTTACATGCTCCGAATCAAAACCCTGCCCATCTAAATTGGCTTGTGATTTATCTACTAATCAGTGTAGAAACCCGTGCCTTGGATATCAAAATTGCCGAAGGAATCAAAAATGTGAAGTTCGAAATCATGAACCTGTTTGCGTATGTCGAAATGGATTTGCTTTAAATGAAAAAGGAGAATTAACGTGTGCGCCAGAACACGCTGAATGTACTAGAGATGAGCAATGCCCGTCAAATGCTGCATGCCGAGAATCCAAGTGTGTAAATCCATGTTTAGCATCAAGAAATCCAATGTGTCCAAAAGGAAAACAGTGTGATGTTGTAGAGCACCGAGCGATATGTGTGTGCATTGAGGATTGTCATCCAACAGTTTCTATATGCTTAAGAGATAATGGATGTCCTCAAAATTTAGCATGTATTAACTTCCAATGCAAAGATCCATGTAAAGAGGCATGTGGTGATGCACCTTGTTCCGTTGAGGATCACCACCCTGTATGCAAGTTTTGTCCTAGTGGATTCGCACATGATGAGAAATATGGCTGCATTAAAGGTAATTCTGTGTTAACAGAAAGTTAATATATACAGTATTATTAGTTTATTATCTTTTACAAAGAATCTTATTAATTTGTTTCTTCACATTCCAGGAAAAACGCAATAGTATACTTTATGATTTCATCCAGCTCTTACTATTCTCTGTATTTCTTGTTTCTAGCATGATCATTTTCTTTTTCAACAGTTGAACTTCTTCTAAGTCAGGTAGTTTCACGCATGTTATTTCTTATCTGTGTAAATACTTAGTATCCATTTCAGATGTCATTCACACTTAAATATTATGGTGTCGGTTGCATTTGGGTAACTCTTAACGCTTTCAATGCTTTGCACGAATACCATTATGCAAAAAACTGCCACGAGACAGAGTTTGCAAAGTTTTGTCCGAAGCTTTTTCACAATTTGCACTTATAACTTACAATATAATTATTTATTAAAATATGTATATGTAGATACGAATGTCAATTGATAATCAAATTTATATGTGTATGTGAAAAACGCCTTTTCTATATTTTACAAAAACTGCAAGTAGAAAAATTAAATCTACTATATTTCACGTAAAAAATTAGAATGCTTAACAAAAACTTTATGATATTTTCATATACATATAAACTCTGAGAAGGTTGTTATAAGCAAAATATAAAGTGTTATATTATTATGATTAATATCATTGCAATTTAAAGACACAGAATTTCATTTGATTTTATTACAATTTAATTATATTTAAAAAGAAATGTGAAATATAAAAGAAACATTTTGAATTTAATGCTATTTGCGTGTACGGCTGTTGGTGACATGGTTGGGTTTCACAGTGCTAGAATGCGGTGATCACGGGGAGTGCGCTTCGGGCCTGGCGTGTGTGAATGGACGCTGCGCGGACCCATGTGAGCGTGGTGGCCCCTGTAAGACTGGACAACATTGTGCCGTTATTGATCATCAACCTGTTTGCTCTAAAGGTATTTTAAAAACAATATTTTTTTTTATATATTAGCAAAGCAATTTTGAAGTTTCATAATAGCATCATCATCCTCCTCGTACTGAGGAAGGCCCGTGCCCAGTTGTGGGACGTTAAAAGGGCTGAAACAAAACAAACAAGTATCTTTACTTGAAAAAAGTAATCTTACAAAAAAATAGCTTTTAATTAATAAACACTAGATATAATGTAAAATTTTAAATATGTAAGCTATTTTGTAACTATTTATTTATTTATTTACAGTTTGTCAATGTCAAACTTCTTCCGACTGCGCGAGATACCCAAATACAAAATGTGATGGATGCCTTTGTGTGCGAGGTAAGATCTTTAAATTCAAAAGCAATAAGTTTATCGATGGAAATGCAACAGCAATTATTAATAATAATGTTCTCCGACCGACTTCAGCCATGACGGCCAATCAGGCGCAGGAGATATTATAGTGCAGAAGTATATGCGCAAATACAAGTGCACTCTCTATTTCTATCGTAGTCGTCCCACTGGAGTATGAGAGACACTCCAGTGGGACGACTACTCGACACGACCAGTGAGAGCGCAGGACCGACGGCTTTACGTGCTCTCCGAGGCACGGGGGTGACACACCGCCAACTTCCCAACTCCGGGCTGTTACTGAGGCTTACTAAAATGAAAGACTCAAGAACTAAATTTGTCCCGACCCGGGACTCGAACCCAGGACCTCTTGATGAGTGGCCGTACTTGCTAGCCACTACATCAACGAGGCAACAGCAATTATATAACAAAAATATGAAACATAGATTAAATAAATGTTTCCTAGTTCGGCCAGTTCCCTCTTTATCATAAGTGTACATGGGGCACGTGTCCAGGGCAATGGCCTCACGAAGCCCTCGAAAAGTTCCTATGGAAACATTTTCGTCGGAAACAAAGTTATACAATATATATTATAATACATTTATTGTAATTCTTTTACAATTCAATTTTTTTATACTAAAAGGCGTCATAAGGTACACTCGTAAATTTAAAGTATCTTAGCCCGTACCTATAATATTTGGGGTTCTGGGTTTAAGATAAAAGAAGATATACCGAGCTACGCTACGCTTTGCTACCGGCTTAGTCAAGTCTTGCACCTCTCATGCACCACATGCATGCATTTAATTTTTAGAAATTAAAAAAATAAAAAAACATTCAAAATATCGATTGAGCAGTTAGAGAAAATAACCTCAAAAGTTAAATGCTGAAATAAGTATTTATAGAAATAAGTGTTTATAAGTAAATAAGTAAGTATATGAAATAAGTATTTATAGGAATAAGCATTTTCATCAAAGATCTGCACTTTTTTCAGGCACTCATTATCACCAGTAAATACATTTATGATTTATCAATATAACGGCCAACTCTACCAACGCGCGCGCTTATTGCCAAATAAACTAGCGCGCTTACTCGGCTTCCTGTAACAAAAATTCCTTTCGTAACTCTGAACTCCAACATCGATGACTTGACACACCCTGCCGTTCTTTTTATATGCAACACTAATGAACTTTTTGAAAGTAGAACATTTCTATGTTCTAGCAATTATTATTAGCTATTCCTTTTATATAAAACCACATATTAACGACTATTTATTTGTAAAAATATTAGTCAGATGTTAATAATTTGAGGCTTACCCGATACATAAATATAATAGATAGATATTATTGCTGAACTTTCCGTGGTCATATTATGTTTTTGTTCGTGATTGTACATACGAGCTAAAATTCTACGGACGCGATCGTAGTGTACACACACCTTTTTGAATACGAGGTTACCCGTTTAATTTGGGAAAAAGAGTTACATTGCAACGATCATTATCTATTAGAAAATATTAAAGTACTAAAATGAGCTTCTTGTCAACAACACAATAATGTTACTTATTTAAAGTAAATCATATATAGACCACAAGTAGATTTTTTTATATTTTCACAGGTAATAAGCCAGGTAATAATTGTGCTCACTGTCGGCCTGGAGTCTCTTGTGATCCGTTCTCTGGCGCATGTATGGAAAGTAAGTGCTAAAAATAATTGTTACTATTTATATCAATAATATATCTAATTGAACTTAAAATGCCTATAATAACTATTTTTATTAAGTTGTATACTGTAAGATACTCATCTAAACTTATTACTTACATACTCCACAGTGATGTATGCCACAGACTACTACTTTAAAGCTAGAAAGTCTGTAAATACTATAATATATGATGTGAATAGCAAAGCTAACTCCAAGTGAACTGGTTATTGCTATGAACAGCGTACCATATTGTCCGATAAAACGCCACAAAGTACTGGTTATGTTGTCTCGGCAGACCCGATAAACAATATTATACTATCTTTATTTTTCAGTGTAGTTTTAGTTACAAACTTTTGATCATAATCTGCTGTAGAACCAGATATTTATTCAAAACAAGGGCTTAAGTATCTCGTTATATACATACTTATATTATTAAGGATTATGGATGAATATAAAATAAAAACCATCAGTTTACTGTACTTGAGACTTTTTTCTTTAAATTCTTTTTCTTTCCCTTCATAAAGAAACTTTCCTACATTTAATTTCTATTTCTTGATTGCTTATATTATCTGGTGTCAAAAAGTTTATATCTATTAGCTTATAAATAAACTTCTTCAAATTATATTGAATATTTATTTTATTTGCAATATAGAATAAAATTTCACACATACTCGTATAAAATCAGCATAAATTAACTAAATATTCCTCTCCTATTAACAGATGATCAACTTGTTAATGTCCCACTAACTGAAACAAACTTCGAAACTATGTCCGCAACAACAACAAAAATTAGTGATGATAATAACGGTCTAACTAAAAATATGACTGTGACAGCTGACATGTATAATTATAGTGACAGTTTTACAGATATAACAGTAGCACAAGGCTTATCAACAGATATATATGGAGACTTAGCTACAGAGATAATGACTGATTTTACAACTGACATTGTAGCAAATGCTACAATTGAAACGTTACAACAGACAACAATAGGTAAAAAGAAAAATTTAAACACGAACATAAAAACAATAATTAGAACAGACAGCACAATAGACGTACCAAATGACCTAAGAACAGATATAACAACAGAAGGAATACATAAAAGTATACCTACTACATACATACCAACAAACACGGAAAAAGACATAACAATAGTTAGTTCAACCGACATAATGAGAGACTCAACAGTTATGTCAACAGCAGAAGCAACAACAGAGATAATGACAGATAAAGGAATACTATCAAAAATCATTACAACAGACATAGCAAATGATATAACAACAGAATCAACAATACACACACCAACGAAAAGTACAATAGACATTCCAAAAGAGATAACCACAGGCATACCAAAATACGTTACAAAAGACATAACAGCAGCAGGCAGTACAACCGCCATAGCAAAAGAAACAACCACAGAAACATTCACTGACATAAGAATAGACATAACAACTAGTAGTACAACAAACTTACCGAAAGAAACAACAACAGACGCATTGCCGATCATGGCAAACGATATAAAAATTGGCAGTGCAATCGTCGAAGTGAAAGACGAATTCACAACAATATCAACAGACTTTGGAAGGGACATAACAACAAAAAGTACAATAACTACAGCTCAACTACCAACAACAGACGCACTAACAGACACGGTAAAAGATATAACAACTGACAGTATATTAGCCTCATCAATAAATGAAACAACTTTTGTAACCTCATCAATAGACATAGATAAAAATATCAGAGATAAAACAACTAACAGCACAACTAACATACTAAAAGATATAATAAATACTTCAACAGATATGCCAATAGATATTTCAAAGGATAAAACAGAAATAACAACAGAAGGAATGAAACGTATGGGAATAGACATACCAACTAAAATTAAATTAGATGTAACTAAAGATATAGAAACAGATATAACCACAGAAATAAATAAAAACATTAAAACAAATACACCAGTAGACTTCGCTAAAGACTTACGAATAGATACAACAGCACGAACGAATGAACTAAACGGTGAAAACATATCTGTTATAAGTAACGAAAAATATAATACGAAGGCCACTTTGACTGAAGCTAACGAAGAAAAAATGGGCGATACATCTGATTATTATGAGGCTTATACTACTTCTACTCTTTACAAAGATATATTAACAGACACAACAGTAAAACAGACATCAAATATTGAAAAAAATGTAGAGTTAACAACAGAAGCCTATCCTGTAATTCAGCTTGAGAAAGTGACTTTATCAAAATCTTTTGAAGTAAATACCAAAGTGGATACTTCGACTACAACATATTATACAATGGAGACTACAGAAGAGACCTTCAATATAAATAGCAAGAATTCTACCACTTTGGTAAATAAGTATCCATTACAAGAAGTAGAAGAGACTTTATTTGATGAATCATCGAAATATTTATCAACAACATTAAAAACAAATGAACAAACATTTAATACTTTTAATAATATACCTTACACTCAGAAAGAAGGTAGTGAACACTCGATTATAAATAAAGAAATAGGGTCTACTTATTCAGTAATTGATAATTCTGATACTAGTACAACAACTTTGTATGATTTCAAAAGTAGTTCTTTAAACATTCCTACGACACAATCGTTTGAAATAAACTCTGATTTCAAAGAAACGCCTATTACTGTGTCCTCTATTAAAGCAAACCTCTTAACAGTTACCAATAATATGGATGAAAAAGACCTTGAATCGTCTACAACTATGAAAATTATTGTAGATGATAGTAGCACTCACAAAACAGAAACAAATACAATTAATTTGTTTGCTGCAACGAATTTCGAACATAGTTTTAAAACTGAAAAAAATATAATCAATACACTAGCGCCGACATCAGAAACATTCAAAACATCGACAAACTTCGACAATAATCCATTAAAAGCTTCCAATAATATTTATGATTCAGAATCAACTCCTTTCAACGATTATAAAAAAGACATTTTTCTATCAAACACTCCTCGTGATGATGTTGTAATTGAAGTGTTTGAAAAACCAGACGATAGCTCATATTCCGTCAAAACGGACACACCCCTATTTTCAACCGAGATTGATTATATACCAAAACCACAGCAAATATTACCTAGAGAACAAAATGCAACATTAAATTCTGTTTTTAACACTGAAATACAACAAATTCTCGATACAGAGAAAAAAAATGAGATTACTATGAAAACAGAAGTATCTGAACTACTGACAACTACACTAAAATCGCATGATTCGAGTTCTAATGAAAAGATAACTTCTAATTATGATAACTTACAAAATGAAAATAGTAATGAATTGACTAATAATAATGAAATCGTTCTATCTACTCCTCCAAGTAGGACTGATTCATCTAACATTCACCAATATTCTATTTATACTACACAAAATCCCAATTTAGAAAAAGAATCAATTATTCCTGTAACATCTGATTCTGTTTCATTAAGTATTGATTTAGAAAACGTAAATAATTCTAGCAAAATATATGAGTTTGAAACGTTGTATACTACTAGTAATAACATGGAATTCCAAAGTACACTTGATTATGAAGAATTAATACAAAGCAGCAGTACTATGCATACTGAAAGCACCGTCAAACCTCAATTAAAAAGAACTGAAAGTATTGGTATCCAGAAACAGTTTCACGAAAAAAATACTAAAACCCCAGAAAATCAAAGAAATTTACACAATAATTATACTAACAACCTAGTAAAATCGCTAATAAATAACACTCATAAATATTTACCAACAAAAACGTTTAATGAAGTAACTCTCCCTACAGATCTTTTATCTACAAAGCCCCTTACAAATTCCTTGATTGATAAGGGTAGCTCTACTAAGCTTCCTATATTAGCCACCACAAATAATTATATAAATAGAACATCCATACATTTCGAAGATTTTGATCAAACAGATGTTCTATTACAACCAATAAAACCTACTACTATTGAATTACAAGACGATATTGGAAAACCTGACCAAAATTATGAAAAAAATACTACAGATTTGAAAATAAGTTTCACAGAGTCAGTAACGCTAATTACAGATATTAGTACAACTGACTTCACAGAAAAATCTCAAACTAAATCGATTAAAAGTGAAGATGAGGTTACAACTCCCTTGGTATTAACGTCAACAAATGATGATACATCTACTATTTCACCCGATAAAAGAACTAGCTCTTTGTTAAATGATTACCTTTATGGATATACTTTGATGGACTCAACTCGAAGTAAAAAATATCCAGAAATGACCACTGTGACAAAACTAGATTTCACTACGTCTAGGATAAATACTGGCGCTTTAAATCAAAATACTGATGATAATACCTTTGTATCAACTACAGAATCACAAATTTTCATGAGAGACTTTAATTCAAATAAAATGAGTACAGCTAGTGTAATAAATGAAAATACTGATTCTGATAATCTGCTTACAAGTGCATCAGACTCAACTATTATTGATGATAATAATCTGACTTTGAAATCTAACAGAGAAAGTGTCGCGCCTATTGATACAAGTACAATCTCTAGTACACTTACTAATTTCAATTTAAAAAGTACCTTATCGTCATCATACGCAGAGATTATAACTGAAGAAACTTTGGACAGCCAAACAGAAATTACCGAAGGAAAATTATTATATACAAGGCATGATATATTACCAACATCTGAAAGTACAAACCTAATGAATACAGAATTCCATTTGGACAAACATACAACCGGATACATTTCAACTGTACCTAATAATTTAGTTAGTTCTACAAAACTCAATTTTACAAAATTGATTTCATCTAATGGAAATATATCAAGTAATTCTACTATTCCATCCACATCTAACACAGAAGAAATAAATTTGACTGAAGTTATTACTAGTCCTACATCTATTCAAAGTTTTGATTATACACAAAGCATGACTGGAAATGATGAAATGCTTACTTCGAATCAAAAGTTTGAGACATCTTCTGATCTAACTGAAGAATTGACTACTATAACGAATAATGAATTATTAGCAACGAAAATATCTACTTCCCATTATTCATCATCTACTGACGCGAGTAATACGCAACCATCTGAACTTATCTCAGAATCATTAAATAAAACTATTGATATAGTGAGTACAACTAATATAATTAATTTAAATATAAATTTGAATACCCCTAAAGAACTTAGTAACGATACTATAACACCGACGACGAGTATGGCTATGTACAAACCTAATCATATAATTAACATACCAAATAGTACTGAGGTATCGTCAACTAAATATATAGAAAATAGCACAACAGAACCAATTTTAAGTTCATTAGATTTTGTTATCAGTACAGTCACTAAGAACGAGAACAATGATATAGAAATGGAATTAAATTCTTCTAAAAATACAAATCTTGATGCATCATTTACACTTGTAACAACTCCGATAGCTACTACTTCACATTCTGATGAATATTTAAACACGAACTCATACGGTGATACAGAGACCTCGCCTAGTAATATAATAAATTTCAAACTTAATGATAATGAGATAACTACGGAACCAGTTAGTGTTATGTCAGACATGAATTCAGAAAACGTGTCCCCAAAATCTACTGATTACACAATAAGTACTATTGAGTTTATAGAGTTTATAACAAATACTCAAACTAGAAATAAAGAGTACCCTTCCACCCTATCAGCTCTATCAAGTACTTCTTTAGATAATCTCTCATCTCGTAGAAAAGACATAGATATTCCTGCTTGGACCGATTCAACTCCTTACTTTGAAATGACCTCGACAGAGACTAATACATTTACTAACGACTTTAAAATTATTCATTTGTGCGAATCAAACTTTAACTGTTCGGCGGACAAGTTCTGTTTTAACGGAGTCTGTGAAAACCCATGTGAAGTGCGCAACCCATGTATAAAGAGTGTTTCCTGTAACGCAATTAACCATGACGCAGTTTGTGAGTGCGGCGGCGCTGTCAGAGACAACTGTAGAAAAGGTATGGCCGCAGGTTTCTGATAATATTTTTTAAAATTACTCTATCAAGTACTACTACGCTCTTGCGGTCGTTTTATCGGACAAATGTGTACAAATATTATGATATATGAATAATATTTCCATTGTAAATATACTAATTTTAAATGTTCAATTAAAATATACTAATTACGTTTTTAACATATAACATATTAGAATCGCCTGGGACACCTAAGACTCCAGAACCTTGTCATTCTGACCGAGATTGTATAGAAACAGAAGCATGCTTTATGGGGTTATGTCAAAATCCTTGTGAGTTTGATAATGTTTGTGGTATGCAAGCTAAATGCCATTCAGTAAAACAAAGACCAATGTGTTCATGTCCAGCTGGATATGATGGGGATCCTACAGTTAAATGTTTGCCTAAATCTTGTAAGTATTAGGGCTAACAGAAACTAATTTTTTGTAACATAACAATTTTACAACAAATTTTAAAACAATCGAAGTCTATAAATACTGTTAGTGTTGTCACTGTAATATTATACATATTTTTACTGCCATGGCTACATTTTGAATTATTGCGTAAACAGAAAATTGGGCTCACTGCTTAATGTTCATGATGTTGTTAAATATATGTAACTAGTAAGAGAAAAAAATGCAAACTTATATGACCTAGAGCCACTTGCATCTAAATCTTAATTTTAAATACCTCCAACATTTTTGTATATATTTCATTCAAATTTTAAACATAAAATGTATAAATTTGAGTTTCTAAGAATCAATTTTCAGTATTTGATGTGTCTATCTTTTCTAATTGTAATTATTCACGTAAATATTTTTTTCTACCTAATACGTATGTATATACTGTGGCTTTTTTATAGGAATACCGCTTATTCATATTGCATTGTATCCATTTTGTATAATACTTTTCACTTTTGCTCAGCGGGTTGCACTCAAAATGAAGACTGTCTCTTGACTGAGGCTTGTATTAATAGTGCATGTCAACATCCATGTTCCATACACAATCCTTGTGCACAAAACGCTATATGTATAAATACAAACCATGGTTCGGATTGTAGCTGCGCGGAAGGATATCAAGGAAATGGATACGTCGGATGTATGCCAGGTCAGGAAATCATAGCTTTTGCACTTTTACTTTGTGACATTGTTTATATTGTTTTATTTAATTATAAATGTTTATATATTGTTTTTAGTTATCAATTCTAACTCTGTATGTCAATACAATGAAGACTGTCCCCCAGAATTATTATGTGATAGATTAAACAGAGTGTGCATAAATCCATGCTCTGTTAATAAATGTGGAGATAATGCAGAATGCTTCCCCTCAAATCACGGTATCCAGTGTAAATGTTTTGCTGGGTACACTGGAAACCCTTTCTTAGAATGCTTCCAGGGTAAGCTTATTTTAGTACAGTTTGCTACAAAATGTGCAGTTTATTTTGTACAGATTACCAAAAGATGAGTTATTACTTTACTATAGAAATATATATTAATTTTAGTTCAAGGATGTCGTTCTGATAACGAATGCGCTAACACAGAAGCTTGTATAAATGGAAAATGCGAATCACCATGTAGATGTGGAATAAATGCTATATGTGATGTTTTAAATCATCGCGCAACGTGTAAATGTTTATCTGGTTATACTGGAAATCCTATGTTTAATTGTGAGCCACCAACAAATCCCTGTTCTCCAAACCCATGTGGGATAAATGCATTATGTGAAAACGATAATGGCAATCCAATATGTTTTTGTCCTAAAGGTTTGACTGGAAATCCTTTCAAAAATTGTAGTAAGTAAATTTTATTTACTTTATTGATTAATTAATTATTATAACAAACATGTGTGTCTTTATACGTATTATCATATTTTCCAGTTCCGGAAGGAAATGAGTGCGAGCCAAATCCATGTGGATCTTTTACTGGATGTCGAATTATTGATAATAAGCCCGCTTGTTTCTGTCTTCCCAATTATGAGGGTAATCCTCCGCGTCAACCCTGTCGGCTACCAAATAATCCTTGTAACCCTTCACCTTGTGGGCCTAATACACAATGTACTGTTTTATCAAATGGATTTTCGAAATGCACTTGTTTACCAGGTTTTGTAGAGAGCCCGAATACTGTACGTGGTTGCATTGAAGCACGTAATCCTTGCGAGCCTAACATGTGTGGAGTAGGAGCGCGTTGTGATCCAAATAGAGCACCTGCATGTTATTGTCCCGACAATACCAGAGGTAATCCTTATAAATCGTGTGTTCGTGAAGGCTACTTACCACCAGCTGTATTGTGCCAACCAGGCAATTGTGGTGAAAACGCAGATTGCTATGTAAGTGGCAATAGAGAAATGTGTTTTTGCAAGTCAGATTTTATTGGTGACCCTTATATCGGTTGCCATCCTCAGAGAAGCCCTTGCAATCCAAATCCCTGTGGACCTCAAGCGTTATGTAATGTCAATTATGACGGGCAAGCACTGTGCACTTGCACTGAAAGAAGTACTGGAGATCCTTACAGCTTAGAAGGTTGCCATTTTAGAGAATGTGAAATTGATGACGAGTGTGCGTTAGACAAAGCTTGTATAGGCTATATGTGTCGCGATCCTTGTCCCGGTGCTTGTGGCTTGAATGCTTTATGTCGAGTAGAATCTCACCATCCAGTTTGTACTTGTGATAAAGGTTTAGTAGGCAACCCTTTGATATGTTGCTTACAACCTGAAGATCATAAAAATAATAGACCATGTTCAAAAGTTCAATGTGGTACGAATGCAATTTG
The DNA here is from genome assembly GCA_951802675.2 of Boloria euphrosyne. Lineage (NCBI taxonomy): Eukaryota > Metazoa > Arthropoda > Insecta > Lepidoptera > Nymphalidae > Boloria > Boloria euphrosyne. The sequence goes on from OX637874.1 coordinate 7,870,901, forward strand.
TCAAGACGTTGGAAATACAGCGTTGTGCTCATGTCTTCCTGATTTTTACGGTGATCCCACGAAAGAATGTAAACCTGAGTGTATAATGAACTCGGATTGCTTACCGAGTGAGTCTTGTATAAATAGAAAATGTTTAGATCCCTGTCAACAAAGCAACGTCTGCGGTATTAATGCTGTTTGCTTGTGTTCGGATCATACAGTCTCATGTTTATGCCCTGATGGTTACATAGGAGATCCACTTATACAATGTGTTTATAGACGTAAGTTTTAACTATATAATTATAATCAAAAATATTTGACGTGTCGATAATTATGTAATGATGTGGTTATTTTTTGCAGCTATAATAGTTACTCCTGATAATACAACAGTGCAACCGTGTGTACCAAACCCTTGTGATCCAACATCATTATGTGATACATACGGAGATAAATTTGCAGTATGCAATTTGTGTATTGGACAAAACTCTATCAACAACCCTGCTTGTCGACCAGAATGTATTTTAGATTCAGATTGTGCTTTTAATAAATTTTGTTTGAGAAATAAATGCGTAGATCCTTGTCCAGGTTCTTGTGGTGTTAACGCAGAGTGTATGGTGTACCATCATGATCCAATTTGCCAATGTAAGGATGGTTTTACAGGAAACCCATACGAGCATTGTAAATTTACTTCGAAACGTAAGTTTTTTATATTACATTAAAATATATGTATTTAAGTAATTCTTAGTTACCAGATACGTAAACATTGTGTTTTTTTTTTGTTTTAGCTATCCCTAAAGAATATTGTGATAATATTCGATGTGGAGCTAATGCCGTATGCCAGAACATAAACAATGCTCACACATGCCAATGCTTACCTGGTTTCTTCGGTAACCCCTTCTTGTCGTGTAGACCTGAATGTGTCGTTAATAGCGATTGTCCATCGAAACTTGCTTGTGTTAATAATAAATGTGAAAATCCATGCAAAGATGTTTGTGGACTCGGAGCACAGTGTGAAACTATTAATCACCAGGCAATTTGCTTCTGTGCACCTGATCAGACTGGTGACCCTTACGTACGTTGCCAAAATAGTACACCCACTTTACCGTCATTGTCTATATGTGATCCATCGCCATGTGGACCGTACAGTCGCTGCTTAGTTTCAGCTACCGGATTTGCTGTATGCTCTTGCTTGCCAGGATATAGAGGTATTCCGCCAATGTGTCAGCCAGAATGTGTGAGTAATTCAGACTGTCCTCAAAAAGAAACTTGTGTTAATCAAAAATGTATAAATCCATGCCTCGGTAGCTGTGGCGTTAATGCTAACTGTGTTGTTGTTAACCATAATCCGATATGCAGCTGCGGGCCTGGAGAAAGCGGTGATCCATTCGTTGTATGTACTACAAGTTTGGAATATGAACCAAAAAATAAAAACCCATGTGTGCCATCACCGTGCGGACCTAATTCTATTTGTGAGATCAAGTCTAACCATCCTGTTTGTTCATGTCTACCGAACTATTCTGGATCACCTCCATATTGTAGACCCGAGTGTATAATTAGTCAGGAATGCCCATCAAACCAAGCATGTATCAATGAGAAATGTGCTGACCCATGTGTAAAAACTTGTGGTAACAATGCAGCCTGTAATGTTGTGAACCATACGCCATTATGTAGTTGTCTGCAAGGATATAAGGGCGACGCCTTTATTGGATGCATTGCAGTAACAAAAAATGAAACTTTAACTCCTTGCAACCCATCGCCATGTGGTGAAAATACAATCTGCACAGTTATAAATAACGCAGCACGTTGTTCATGTATACCGCCTAATATCGGAAACCCATATGCTGGTGGTTGTAGACCTGAATGTTCCATAAACTCAGATTGCCCGAATCACTTAGCGTGTTTATCTAACCACTGTAGAGATCCTTGCAAAGATTTATGCGGCGTTAATGCAGAATGTATTGTTACAAGCCATGTTCCTGTGTGTACATGTTTTAAGGGCTACGAAGGTGATCCATTTTCTTCATGTCGCCGAGTATACACAGAACGTGAGTGTTTTAAGTAGTTTATTTTTTTGCTTTAAAAATATTGCGTACCATAAATATATTTTGAAATAATGTAATAAAAATAAGTTATATTTAATATGCAATGTAGATTCAATAATTTTTGTTGATTCAAAATTGTATAGGCATTTTACAAAATACTGTATACGGCCACTATTTATATTTGCAGCAACACCCATAAATCCATGTGAACCTTCGCCATGTGGACCAAACAGTGAATGTCACGTTGTGAGTAGCAGGGCTGCTTGCTCATGCCGAGCTGGCTACCTCGGTGCGCCACCAGCCTGTCGTCCCGAATGCGCCGTCAACTCGGATTGCCCAACCAATAAAGCCTGTATTAACCGAAAATGCAAAGACCCTTGTATTCATAGCTGTGGTTTAGATGCTCTTTGTCATGTTATTGGTCATAACCCGATATGTACGTGTCCTGAAAACTTCCCCGAAGGCGATCCCTTTATTCGGTGCTACAAGAAGAGTAAGAGTATATTTATTAAGTATATTTTAAATTCAAAACAATTTAAATGACATTTAATTTGAATCCATTTGAAAATGGACTGATGATGAATTTCTTAAATATGATTTAGTATGTCTAACAGTATTTATGAATTTGCGTTTCGCGAGAAACTATATATTTAACTGGCGTTGTCGGTGTTAAACTTACACAAAATAAGAAAATAACACGTGTAATCTTATTAAGACTATATTAAGATGTATTGTTAACAGGTATTTCACAGCCAGCACCAGATCCTTGCATGCCTTCACCGTGCGGTCCTCACTCTACATGTAAAAGCGAATTTGGTCGAGCTGTGTGTGCATGTGAACCAGGAACTTTAGGTGCTCCTCCCACTTGCAGACCACAATGTCTCATAAATCAAGACTGTCCACTTGCACTTGCGTGTTTGAGTGGAGCATGTATTAATCCATGTGTAGGCTCTTGTGGATTTAATGCTCGGTGCATTGTACAAAACCATCAACCATTATGCTCGTGCAATGACGGCTACTCCGGGGACCCATTCTCAGGTTGCAGTCCAGTGGAGAGTAAGTATATTTTGTAAATTTTTGCACGATAGTTTATATTGTATTCTTGCATGTTATTGTACTCGTAGCTTCCTCATTACGAAATGAATTATTAAAAACCAAATTTCAGCTCCTAAAGAGGTACCTAGACATCCTTGCAATCCATCACCTTGTGGACCTAATGCTATTTGTAACGAAAGAAATGGTGCTGGTGCGTGTACTTGTATTGATGATTTTTATGGAGATCCTTACTTGGGCTGTAGACCTGAATGCGTAATGAATACAGATTGTGCCATTGATAGTACCTGTTTCAATAATAAATGTGTAGATCCATGCCCCGGTACTTGCGGACAAAATGCAGAATGTAGAGTTATAAATCATGCACCTTCATGTTTTTGTTTACCTGGATATAATGGAAACCCTCTTCATGCATGTACTCCTACTATGTGTAAGCCTTTCTCTTTCTAAATCTTCTTTTACTTTGTTTCATACTTTCTATGTGCTATATATCTTTATATCTTTCTTACTATACAGCTTTTCCGGGACCGATTGATCCGTGCCACCCTTCGCCTTGTGGCCCTTACAGTCAATGTCGTACGTTTAATGGCCATGCGGTTTGTACGTGTCTTGATATGTGCGTTGGTTCACCACCTAATTGTCGAACTGAGTGTATTGTTAGTTCGGACTGTCGGCCAAATAAAGCTTGTTTAAATAATAAGTGCCAAGATCCGTGTCCTGGGACCTGCGGAATAAATGCTGAATGTAGAGTTGTAAACCACAATCCAGTCTGTAGTTGTATAAGTGATTTTACTGGCGATCCATTCGTAAGGTGCTATATAGAAGACAGTAAGTGCTAACATTTTCGATTGAATTATACTTTATTCTTTTTCTATATCTTGTTTTATCGTGAAATATTCTGTTTTCAGAACAAATGACACCAATGGACAATTGTTTTCCTAATCCGTGCGGTCCTCACTCTCAGTGTAATGATTTAAATGGAGTCCGTGTATGCTCATGTTTACATAATTACATCGGGCGCCCTCCAAATTGCCGACCAGAGTGTGTCATGAATGTTGAATGTCCTGGAAACTTAGCATGTATTTCGGAGAAGTGTAACGATCCATGTCCAGGTTCCTGCGGTTTCCACGCAATTTGTAACGTAGTAAAACACATACCAATATGTAATTGTGAGCATGGTTATACTGGTGATCCATTTTCTGGATGTACAATAGCTCCTTGTAAGTAACGTGTTAATGTTTAAAATATTTGAATCACAGAAATCACCACGACATAAGTAATAATATGTTTTCACTCTTGTAGCTATCGAACCACAACTTGAAAGTCCTTGTTCCCGATCACCTTGTGGAGTTAACGCAATATGTAAAGAAAGGCATGGAATAGGGTCATGTTCATGCCTTCCAGAATATTATGGAGATCCATACGTTGAGTGCAGGCCAGAGTGTGTTTTGAATTCAGACTGTCCTAAGGATAGAGCATGTATAAATAATAAATGCAAAGACCCATGTCCAGGGGTTTGTGGAATGAATGCGGAGTGTCGTGTAAACAATCATGCTCCTTCATGTACATGCATACCTGGATACGAAGGAAACCCATTTACATCATGTTACATAAGTACGAATATTTTGCATTACATTGATTTTTTGGGTAAACCAAGGTGTCTTTTGTATTAAGGAGCCTTTGTTTTTCTCTAAGTTATAATTATCTATGTTATCAATATTGTCCAAATCCGTCCAGCCGTTTAAGTGTAAAGGTAAAGTAAGAAACCTATACATTGTAGGTATTTGTGTGTTTCTTACCTACACAAATAAAATTTTTGCATTTTTAACAGTAGTAGGTTATAAAAATCACACTTTAATTTATTTAGAAGAACATTAATTTTAGAATACATTAAACTAAAATTGCTATTTTTAGGAGCCCTCGAGAAACCAACTGACCCATGTGTACCTTCACCGTGTGGACCTTACAGTGTATGTCGTGCTAATAGTGGATACGCTATTTGCTCATGTCAGGAACAATATTATGGATCACCTCCTAATTGTCGTCCCGAATGTATGGTTAGCAGTGATTGTATGCCTAATAAGGCTTGCATAAATCAAAAGTGTACTGATCCTTGTGTAGGTTCTTGTGGCGTTAACGCGAAATGTACTGTAGTCAATCATAATGCCTTATGTAGTTGCCCCCAAAATTATATCGGTGATCCATTCGTCAACTGTGCATATGAAAGAAGTAAGATGTTTATTTATTTTTTTATAAATATACATACAAGCATTAATATAAATGTAATCTATATATGTATTATAAAAATTATTAAATTCTAGGACCTATACCAAAGCCATCTGGTAACCCCTGCATTCCTTCGCCTTGTGGGCCGAACTCACAATGCCGAGTAGTAGGTGAAACACCAGCATGTTCGTGCAAAGCTGGTTATATCGGTCGTGCCCCACATTGTCGTCCAGAATGTATTTATGATGAAGAATGTCCCAGTAATCTTGCTTGTATTCGTGAAAAATGTATAAGTCCTTGTGATGGCTCTTGTGGTTCTAATGCAAACTGCCTTGTAATTGCGCATAAAGCTATTTGTCACTGTCGTGAAAGTTATACCGGTGATCCATTTAGCGGTTGCTATTTCATTGGTAAGTTTATAACAAATTTTCGTGATTTACATTGGTCAATTGTTGTGTTAATAATTAATATTATATAATGCTTATAGTAACAGTACCAAGTGAAGATGAAACAAATCCGTGTAACCCATCACCTTGTGGGCCAAACGCATTGTGCACAGAGAAGAATAATGCCGGAGCTTGTACTTGCCTACCTGGTTACTATGGAGATCCATACCTAGGATGTCGCCCTGAATGTGTGACAAATAACGATTGTTCTTTAGAAAAAGCTTGTTCTAATAACAAATGTGTAAACCCATGTCAAGAGGCGTGTGGCATAAACGCAATATGTAATGTAGCACATCATACTCCTGTATGCCTCTGTATTATTGGCTACGAAGGAAACCCTATGGTATCATGTCATCCTCAAAGAAAGCGTAAGTGCATTTTATTTATTATTATTTCATATTAGTTCTACAGTTAGATAAGATTATATTTTTGATTATAGCGGTGCAACAAGATTTTAATCCGTGCATTCCATCGCCATGTGGCCCATATAGTCAATGTAAAGAATTAAACGGACATGGAGTTTGCTCTTGTGAAGAAGGATATATTGGATCACCACCAGCTTGCAGACCAGAATGCGTTATTAGCACGGACTGTCCACAACATCAAGCATGTATAAAACAAAAATGTAGTGATCCATGTCCAGGAACATGCGGAGTAAATGCTCGATGTCAAACCATAAACCATAATCCTATATGCACATGCAAAGCCGGATTTACTGGTGATCCATTCGTTGTTTGTCAATTAGAGCAAAGTAAGAATATTAACGAAACTATAATAAAAATAGAAAAAATAATAAAAATGTTGTATTTGATTTTAACGTTATTTAATTAAATTATCCCTTACTTGCATGTTTATTTTTTCAATCTGTAATTTTCATTTTTCTTTTCTTTATCTTTTTCTGTTGTTTTTCTTAATTCATATTCTTTCTTTCTTAGAACCTATTTTCTTGGGGCCTAAAGGAAATCCATGCATTCCATCACCATGTGGTCCATATTCTCAATGTAAAGTAGTCGGCGAAACGCCTGCATGCTCTTGCTTACCGAATTTTATTGGTGTCGCACCAAATTGTAGACCGGAATGTTCAATCAATGCAGAATGCCCTGGTAATCTTGCATGTCAGAATGAAAAATGTGTAGATCCTTGTCCTGGTTCTTGCGGTTTTAATGCAGAATGTTCTGTAGCAAATCATGTAGCCTTGTGTAATTGCGTATTGGGATATACCGGTGACCCATTCAGTGGATGTTCTGTAATTGAATGTAAGTCCTAAAAAAATAAGTTATACTTGGGGTAATTAATATTGTTTTTTATAAATAAATAATTTTCAACTAATTCCAACAGATGCTTCAGAACCACCGCCGAATCCATGCAATCCATCACCATGTGGTGCAAATGCACTTTGTAAAGAACGTAATGGAGTTGGTTCTTGTTCCTGCTTACCGGAGTACTTTGGAGACCCATATACTGGATGTCGCCCAGAATGCGTATCTAATTCAGATTGTGATCGTAACAAAGCTTGTTCTAACAACCGATGTAAAGACCCATGTCCAGGATCATGTGGTATCAATGCTGAATGTAGAACTGTAAACCATTCACCAACTTGTACCTGTGTTTCTGGATTTACAGGAAATCCGCTTGCAAAATGTGAATTCGAAAGTAAGTTTTAATAAAACAAATAAATAGAGCACTTGTTTAAATCGTGTAATATACTATACAATATTATTTTTCACAGTCATTCCAAACGAGGCTGAACCACAATTAGACCCTTGTCAACCTTCTCCATGCGGTCCAAACAGTCTTTGTCGCGCAATAAATGGTCATAGCGTGTGTACTTGTGAAGTTGGATATATTGGTACTCCGCCATCTTGTCGACCGGAATGTATTGTTAGTTCTGAATGCCCTCAAGATAAAGCTTGCATTAATAAGAAGTGTATAGACCCATGTCCAAATACTTGTGGTCTTAATGCTCGTTGCCAAGTCGTAACTCATAATCCCATTTGTAGTTGCACATCAGGATTTACGGGAGATCCATTCACCAAATGTATCCCAGAAGAAAGTAAGTTTAGATATTACTTAAGTTTATAAATATTATAACCACAAAGTAAAGTATTTTTAAGCTATATTAAAATCTGAAAAGATAGTTTTATTTAAAAATAGTGACTCACCCTTGCTCTGCACGGGTTCATCCATTTCATAGGTTTTATTATAGATTTCTCAAAGATGAGAAAGTTTACGGCGGTAAAAAGTATCATATATTTTGACGGATAAGCAGCTATCATTGTATAAAATTTCAGACAAATCTGTCTAGCGGTTTACTCGTGAAGCGTTTACAGACAGACAGACAGACTCAAATTCAAAAACTAAAGGTTAGGCCTCCTTATCTATAATAACTATTTCGATAAGATATTACTTTACAGATTTAACTCAGAACTTTATTATATTAAGATATAAATGTCAAATATTCGCGTAAATCTAAGAAATTACGATATTATATTTCTGTTTAGGAACCGTGCCAACAAATCCATGTGTTCCTTCACCATGTGGACCTAATTCGGAATGTCGTGTTATTGGTGATCAAGCAGCTTGCTCTTGTTTACCAAATTATATAGGTCGAGTACCAAATTGTAGACCAGAATGTACCATAGATGCTGAATGTCCAAGCAATGCTGCTTGTATAAATGAAAGATGTAAAGATCCATGTCACGGTGCTTGTGGATTAAATGCTCTATGTCTTACTGTTAATCATAATCCCATGTGCACCTGTCAACAAGGGTTTACAGGAGATGCATCCAAAATTTGTGTTCAAATCGTAATTCCATGTAAGTATATCTTTTTTATCACAAAAAAAAATATTATAAATAATTGATAGATAATTTTTTAGAATATTTATTTCACAATTTAAGCAACTGAAATGACTCCAACTTCAAGTCCATGTTCCCCATCACCCTGTGGTCCAAATGCAGAATGCCGAGAGTATAATGGCGCTGGTGCATGCTTCTGCTCTAAAGGATATGAGGGAGATCCATATGGTACAAATGGATGTCGTAGGGAGTGCGAAAGCAACGATGATTGTGCTCTAAACTTAGCATGCACAAGGTTCAAGTGTATAGATCCGTGCCCTAGAACTTGCGGCCAACTAGCTCAGTGTACTGTTGAAAAACATGTCCCTATTTGCTCATGTCCATCTGGATTTACTGGAGATCCATTCTTCCAATGTAGAGAAATAGTTTTTGAACGTAAGTTTTCTTCGTTTAATGGTATAGAAATAAAATATAAATATAAAATGATTGAATAAAATTAATTTCAATTTTTATCTTAGCACCCGTCCTGAATCCGTGTGAGCCTACACCCTGTGGTCCGAATAGTCAATGTCGACAAGTAAATATGCAGGCAGTTTGCTCATGCTTACCAAATTACATAGGGTCACCGCCGTCATGTCGTCCTCAATGTGTCGTAAATAGTGAATGTGATACATCTAAAGCGTGCATCAATCAAAAATGTGACGATCCATGCCCTAATACATGTGGGCTTCGAGCTCATTGTCTCGTTAAAAATCACAACCCAATCTGCACCTGTCCCATTGGAATGACAGGAGATCCTTTTACACAATGCTATAGTAAGCCTTATTTATTTTATATTTTTATGTTTCTTTATTTAACGTTCAATATTTGTTTATTTATTTCATTCTATTACTTGGTACAATTGTGGATAAACAATTTTTGTAACACATAAAGTCAAAGCTTATTCAAAAGAACGTTTTTAAGAATTAAATTAATCGTTACTTTCAGCACTTCCAACGACTACGGAGCGACCACCATCATGCACCCCATCGCCCTGTGGACCACATTCTAACTGTCAATTATTGGCTAGCGGACCAGCTTGTTCGTGCTTACCAGGATACATAGGATCACCGCCATCTTGCCGACCTGAATGTACAATTAATTCTGAATGTCCTGCATCACTAGCTTGTGTCAGACAAAAATGTGAAGATCCTTGCCCTGGATCATGTGGAGTCGAAGCGAATTGTCATGTTTTGAACCATGTAGCCGTGTGTGTTTGCAATGAAGGCTTTACAGGAGATCCATTTTCAAGGTGTTCACCGATTCCTGAAGGTAATTCAATATAAAATCTGTACAAAGTATATACTAACTGTTGTAAAAAATATTTTTTAGGCTTTGGTTACTACTACACATGAAGCTGCATGATATATAACTATATATTGTTTTTGTTATATACACCATTAATACAGTTTCATATATTTTTGCTCCATTTTTCCAGTTCCTACAACACCTGTGCCATCCGATCCATGCAATCCGTCGCCGTGTGGACCCAATGCTAGATGTGATAATGGATTTTGTACTTGTTTACCTAACTACAGTGGAAATCCGTACGAATCCTGCAGACCTGAATGTACGGGAAGTCAAGAATGTCCCAGGGATAAGGCTTGTTTTCGAAATAAGTGCCGTGATCCATGCCCAGGAGTTTGTGGCCAAAATGCTAAATGTGATGTAATTAATCACATACCAAGCTGTTCTTGTATTGTCGATTATACCGGTAATCCGTTTACTCATTGTCAACCAATGGAAAAAGAGAAAACACTTCCTAAAGATCCTTGTCATCCGTCACCATGTGGTCCCAATAGTGTTTGCAGAACAACAGACAATACTGCAGTTTGTGCCTGCATCGAAGGATTTAGAGGATCGCCTCCAGCATGTAGACCAGAATGTATTGTCAGTTCTGAATGTCCGTCGACTAAAGCTTGTGTAAATCAAAAGTGTATTAATCCATGCATTAATGCATGTGGCATAGCAGCCCGCTGTGAGGTCATCAATCATAGTCCAATTTGTAGTTGCAATACGGGACAAACAGGAGATCCGTTTAAGAGTTGTTATGACATAGTAGCAATACTTCCTGAACCAGTCGATGTTTGCAACCCTTCACCTTGTGGACCAAATGCTTTGTGTATAGAACGCAATGGAAAAGCTAATTGTCGATGTGTTGATGATTATGTGGGTCAGCCGCCAAACTGTAGACCAGAATGTGTCATTAATCCTGATTGTCCTTCAAATCAAGCTTGTGTTAGAAATAAATGTATAGACCCGTGCCCAGGATCATGTGGTGTAAATGCGGATTGCATAATAGTAAGCCACACAGTATCTTGTATTTGCAGAGAAAAATATACCGGTAATCCATTCCTACAATGTGTACCTTTAGAAGGTATGTTATTTCTTAAATTACTTTTGTTCAGTTTTGGCGTTTTATCTACCTATTAAATATATTTTATTAGAATTGTACGGAGTAATAATATTTTTTTTATTATTACAGATAATGTCGTAAAACCATGTGACCCATCTCCATGTGGAGCTAATGCAGTTTGTACGCAAAGAGATGGCGCTGGAGCATGTTCTTGCTTAGAAGGTTACCAAGGAAATCCATATGAAAGTTGTCGCCCCGAATGTGTTCTTAGCTCAGACTGTTCTGCTGATAAGGCTTGTATAAGAAATAAGTGCATCAATCCATGCCCCGGTATTTGCGGAACATTTGCAGAATGTACCGTTGTGAACCATGTTCCCACTTGCGCTTGCATAAAGGATTATATAGGAAATCCGTTTACTCAATGTACTAAAAATGTACCTATAGTAGGCACAGGTAGGCCATGTCAACCATCGCCATGTGGTCCTAACAGTATATGTAGAGAAAATGGAGAATTGGCGTCTTGTGAATGCTTACCGGACTACAGAGGAGCACCACCTGATTGTCGACCTGAATGTACAGTAAATAGTGAATGTCCTTCAGATCGTGCATGTCATAAACTAAAATGTGCAGATCCTTGTAGAGGCACATGTGGAATAGGTGCCCATTGTCAAGTTATTAATCATAGCCCCTTATGTAGCTGTCCATCAGGAACTAATGGTGATCCATTTACTGTATGCCGAGAGATTCAATACGTTGTAACAGATCAAGAAAAATCAGACCAGCCATGTAACCCTAACCCATGTGGCCCATATAGTGAATGTCGAGCGATAAACGGCAACCCATCATGTTCCTGTACGGTTGGTTATATCGGAGCTCCACCAAATTGTCGTCCAGAATGTCTCGTAAATACTGATTGTCCATCGCACCAAGCTTGTATTGCAGAAAAATGTACAAACCCTTGTGAAGGCTCTTGCGGATTTAAAGCAGAATGTAGAGTACAAGATCATATACCAATTTGTAGCTGTCCATTAGGCTTCTCTGGAGATCCATTTATTCAATGCGCTGAGATAATAGGTAATACAAAATCTAATATATATTTACTCATTTTGTAAACCCTAGTAAACGTAAGCGGTTTTTATAATTTTCTAATTAAATAAAAGTAGACTTAGTTACTTCTTATAACATTAACTATCTGCGAGTGAAAGTCCCGTCAAAATCGGTCCAGCCTTTTCAAAGATTAGCCGGAGCGTAAAGACAGACATACAAAAATTTTAAAAAATGATTTTTTATGTAAGTGTCGTATGATACTTTCATGTACATTTTGTGAAAAGCTTTTATTTTGAAATTAAAAACAGACACTGGCTCTATGTTACCGAACAATCTCCTTCATGTCTTCTCCATTCTACGTGATACTGGCGAAGTAATCTGTACTCAACTGACACGCTTTGAAGCCATTAACAAAAGAATTGAATTAATTTCAAAACAGACACTTCAATTTTATTTATACTGATTGTATCACTACACTGCCACTGCATCATTACCTTAAAAAAATGAAGAGCGTAAACAAATAGATAATGAATAGACAGTTTTTGTTCTTAATTTTTCAAAATGCAGCTTAACTCAGAGCATAATTTAACAATTTAATTCATCGAAATTTACTGTATCTACGGAATTTCTTATAAGAATAGGGACCCGAATACTAAAAAAAGGTAAAAGCCAAAAGTTAATAAAACAGGATTTGAATGTAATCACATTTATATTTATATGTAATAAATGACATCAAAATATGCCATTAACTATCCAATAAGAAATTTATCATTTTTTGCACCATCGAAATTTTTAAATATTATCACCTAGATCGTTCATGTGGTTAGAGTAGATCGTACAAATGGTATAAAATAATGTTTATACTATTTGTACGTAATGCATTTCAAATTCACGGCATATCTACCGTAACAAATTATAATAATCTATGATACTGCAAAATCATAAGTACAGATTTAGCTTAATTCCTATACCACAACCCTTGGTGCGAAACTATGTAAAATTTTTCTGCCAAATAGTTTCTTCTCAAAAAAGTAGTTTCATATCTTTCCACTTGATAAACTGCGCGAACTTACTTACTAAAAATATATATTTCAATCAAGATTTTGTTAATATAGTATTCGAAATTAATAAGACAAATTGATAGATTGTACTCGTAAATATGATATCATTTAGAATTAGACTATTACTTAATTATTTTATCTTATTTTAGTCACTTCGCCTCAAGCATCTGATCCTTGCAATCCATCGCCCTGTGGAAGCAATGCAATATGTGCCGCTGGATCTTGTTCCTGTAGTCCAGGGTATTTCGGGGATCCATATAATGGATGTCGATTAGAATGCTCCACAAATGGAGAATGTTCACCGACACGAGCCTGTCACGGTGGAAAGTGTGTGGATCCGTGCCCTGGTGCGTGCGGTACGGGTGCGATTTGCTCTGTGAATAATCATATACCATCGTGCACCTGTCCACCTAGTATGTCTGGAGATCCATTTTCATATTGTACGGAAGTAATTAAACCAGGTAAGGTATTAATTATCAATGATATTTTAACTATAGATATGTTATACGCTCACTAAACAACCGAAAAAAGTGTTCCGCGCTGCACACATACACACTTTTCATTCAAGGTACATGTCAAAATGATAGAAAGGGGATAGTCGATAAAATCAATAAGAAAAAAAGAGATAGTTAGTGTTGTCAATTGCGCGTCAATGTAAACAAACATTAGTCTAGCGACCGATGACATATCAGAATATTAGGCAAATAATTGAAATATATTAATAAATCGAAGTATACTGCGTTCTTACATGTGGTATGAGATCCCTTGTGTTTTATTAACTTTGGTATCATAATTGGTGCATTTCCTAAATACACAGGATGGCATTTTTTTTTATTTTGTAGCAGCGTACCACTCGTCGCCATGCGGTGACACAGACTAAAGGCAATACGTCCTAATTAGGATGTTTTCGAGTTTTCACGATTGCGCGCTCATAACATATCTATAGTTAAAATATCATTGTTAATTATATAATAAATCTATAATATAAAAATGAATCCCTATTTTCCTTGGTCACGACAACACGCGTGAATGGCTGGATCGATTTCGCTAATTCTTTTTTTGTTGTATTTGTTATTGTCAGGAGAAGGTTCTTATGAAAGAAAAAAATTATAAAAGTTTTGCGGAAAATTAGAAAATTTAAAAAAACTTTATAAAATTTACGGCGTTTGACGTATCATGTTATGACCGTTGCCATGGTGCGTGTAATGGTAATTCATATTATAATCAAGTCAAATATTTAGCGGGCGGTGCAAAGTAAATATATACAACACGTACCTAGGGACGAACTCGAGCAAAGCGAGGGTGAGCCCCTAGTACTTAGATAAAATTAAAGGCGAAAAAAACGTACGAAGTACAGATAGTAGTATTTACTTAAATATTGTTATATCTGAATTGAATTTAATACTAGTTTATAAAGTGCTGTTTATACGCAAAGAGTTGTTAAACAAATATAGTATAATACTTTCTTAGATTTACGCGAATATTCGACATTATAAATGAAACTACCTTTGGCCAGCAATCATGGTCACGGGAGAGAGTCTCTCCCGTGACCATGATTGCTGTAAAGCATTCGAAACGTCGGGAACTAAAAATTAAAATAAATCCGCGACAAAATCCGAAAAGGTAGTTTCATTTATAATGACAAATGTAGTACTTAAATAAATAAATATTATTTAGATTGTACCACAAGTATCATTCTACATATATTATCATTCTATATAATATAATCATTCTATATTATGAAGAGAGTAATGAGAGTGGCATGACACACTAATTATTACTATTAGACCAGTGCTACCCACCGAGCCCCAGTCCACTTCTCTATGAAATACCTATTGATGGACAAAAAGTTTTCCGTAGGTCACTCAGGTATATAAGTTATCTTAAAATAGCAATAAATAGGCATATACGTATATAATTTATAGAAGATTCTACAACTTTCTCAAAATGGGAGTGTGTGTGTCTTACTACCGGTTACTTCGTTACACCTTTTCTGAGAAAAATTACTATTGTAATCTATATTTTTTACACCATCAGAAAATAAAGATTACAACGAACAAAAATCCCACCGACTTTATTGTTAATTCAAGGTGCTCTTTGTTTAATTTGCATCAGAAAATATTTTTTTAATTCGCAGAAAGACCCACATCACCGTGTAGTCCATCACCATGTGGACCTTATAGCGAATGTACAGTGAGTAATAACGGAGCCGCCGCATGCTCATGTCGAGCCGGACACATTGGTTCTCCTCCGACTTGTCGCCCAGAATGCTTAGTGAGCTCTGAATGTAAGCTTCAAATGGCGTGTGTGGATCGTCGCTGTCGTGATCCTTGTGAAGGTGCATGTGGACGTGGAGCTCGGTGTCAAGTTATCGCTCACTCCCCTATATGTACATGCAATGATGGGTTTACAGGAGATCCATTTACTTACTGTTACACGTCTCCAGGTAAGGAAAAAAGTACTAATGATAATGCCCTTCTGAACAATTTAAGTCATGGTGGCCAATCTCACCAATGCTAAATAAGTATGCAGAAGATATGATATTATACAAAGCGTGTACGCAGACCCAAGTTTACTGTTTATTCTTTCAGTTTAAAAGTCAGGTAAAAGATCAGGTGCAGAACTATAATTATATATCTGTATATCTGTTTTTTACTTATTTTTATGATGACTTAAGATTGATTGATTGATTTTAATTTAGATTTTATAATAAAGTATTTATTTTTTTAGCGCCACTACCAACTCCTACAGATCCGTGTGATCCTTCTCCTTGTGGACCTAATTCAATATGCATGAAAACTGGAGAGATACCAGCGTGCAGTTGCCAACCAAGTTTTATAGGATCTCCTCCAAATTGCCGACCTGAATGCACAATAAGTGCCGAATGCCCTGCAGCGTTAGCTTGTGTCGCTCAAAAGTGTAAAAATCCTTGTGTGGATGCATGTGGCGCCGGTGCTGTGTGTACGGTTGTTGACCATCGAGCAAGCTGTACTTGTGAAGCTGGCTTCGAAGGTGATCCATTCCAGGGTTGTTCTCGACCTAAGGGTAAGATTAATGTAACGTTAAATACTTACATATTTGAAAAAAATAGTTGTAAAAATAAACTGTAAAAATGACTTTAAGACTATTTTAAAAGTAATAAAGGTAATAAATATGTGATAGTATAAAAAAATATTAACAATGCAAACTCATAGGCGAAGAATATTATTTAGTGCCTTTAACCATCAGCTTTGCAAAGCGTGAAAATTCATGCTATAAATTATGTGCTTAAAATTTTTTTCAAACGGTCACGCCTTACACGGTTTACTAATTTAAAATAGAGCTGCATGGGTGTTTTAGCTTAAAAGTTGTCCGGCGACCATGCCCGCCGTTCAGTTTGTAGGCGAAATCATCAATGTAGCATCTATTTATACGCTTAAAAATAAAACAAATATACGGAATTTGGAGGTAATAAATAATATAAATAAACATACTTTTAAAAATTTAGATTTCTTAAGTGCTTTCAGAAGGGACGTAACCTTTTAACACATTTGTGAAATTAATGCCTTGCTTATGAACTTGGAGCACGCGGAGATAACAAAGCACTTACAGTAAGCTTAGGCCGTTCGCTGAGACGGCCGCTTGTTGATGGCGGCTAGATAAACGCCACCGTCGGATTGGAGAGGTCACTAAATGTCGCCGAGCCCAATAAGCTTCGACTAACGCTTAGGAAGAAAAAGTGCTTCAACGGTGACAGAAATGTTCGTAGGTAAGTGTATTCATCCAATTTAAATCGTATTTCAGCTCCGCCCAAACTAGAGTACCTTAACCCTTGCGAACCATCACCTTGTGGTGTCAATGCTGAGTGTAAAATACAAGGAAATGCAGGATCTTGCACATGTCTTCCGGAGTATTTTGGTGATCCATATCAAGGATGTAGACCTGAGTGCTTAGTTGATTCCGACTGTTCTTTGACCTTAGCGTGTAGTAGAAATAAATGTGTTGATCCTTGCCCTGGAATATGCGGCTATAATGCCGACTGTTTTGTAGCAAATCATAAACCTTCATGTAACTGCAAAACTGGTTATACTGGAAATCCACTATTAATGTGTTCTGTGATGCGTGGTGAGTATAAAAATTTAATTGTTTAATATTAGCATGTAATAACGGCAATTATTTAATACATTATTTTTCCCTAGATAAAGATAAAACAGTAATAAATGGATGCAACCCTTCACCATGTGGACCTAACGCTTTATGCAAGGAAATAAACAGCCAACCAGTGTGCTCTTGCTTGAACAACTACATTGGCACACCACCAAATTGCAAGCCTGAGTGTATTGTGAATTCTGAATGTAAATCAAATAGAGCTTGCGTTAATAATCGATGTATAAATCCTTGTCCAAAACCTTGTGGTAAAAATACAGAATGTAGGGTAATAAACCACAGTCCTGTTTGCTCATGTCGTGCAGGATATTCTGGAAATCCTTTTACTACCTGCTCACAAGTGTTACGTAAGTATTCCCTATACTAATTACTAAGTAATATCGTTAAAATGTTTTGAGGGCTAATATTTATTTTATGAAATATTTTTTTGTAGAAATATCTTCCACACCAACCACATCTACAAATCCTTGTATTCCATCGCCTTGTGGTCATTATTCTGAGTGTCGAAATAATAATGGTTTAGCAGCATGCTCATGTTTGCCTAGTTACACAGGGTCACCTCCTTTCTGTAAACCTGAATGTGTTATACATTCGGATTGCCCAAGTGACCAAGCATGTGTAGCCGAAAAATGTCTAAATCCTTGTGAAGGTGCATGCGGAATTTATGCACAATGTTTTGTGAATAATCACGTACCAGTTTGCTTGTGCTCAGAAGGCTTTACAGGTGATCCATTCCGGGAATGTATTCCAAAACCTTTAGAAGGTAATTAAATTTTATTTATTATTAGCAAACCCGGCCAGTTTCGCTGGCCGTAAGTTAAAATAAATTAAACGGTTTTTGCAATTTATAATTTTCTAATAAAATAAAAGTAGCCAAAGTTACTCCTTATAGCTCTCTTATACTCCGCCGTTTCAGATATTAGCCGGAACAAAGAGACAGACAGACAGACAAAAATTAAAAAAAATGATAAATTTTGATGAAGTACCGTATACGCTTTTGTATGCATTTAGTGAAAAGCTGTTAATTAGAAATTAAAAATTAATTAATTCTTTATATGTACTGATAAATTTGACCCTTTGCGATATCTAAGGTAATATTTTATGTTTTCTGTTACTCAAAGATATTTTTTTCAGATATCCCTCAGCAAACACCAATCGATCCGTGTAGCCAAAGTCCCTGTGGACCAAACACAAGGTGTGTAAATGGCGCCTGCTTTTGCTTAGATGATTATCATGGCGATCCATACCTTGGTTGTCGACCGGAATGCATCTATAGCTCAGATTGCCCCCAAGATAAAGGATGCCAAAGAAATAAATGTGTAAATCCATGTATTGGCACTTGTGGAATTAACGCCATTTGTGAAGTAAATAACCACATTCCAATGTGTACTTGTCCAAAGGGTATGAGCGGAAACGCATTCATGGAATGCCGACCAGTTACAGGTATTTTGAATAAATTCATGTATTTTTTATTTTCATCTATTAACATAAGTTTAATAACAAATTTTTATTGCAGTAATTAACGTAAACCCCTGCAATCCTTCTCCATGTGGACCTAACAGCCAATGTCAACAGTCGCATGGACAGGCTGTTTGTTCTTGTTTACCCGGCTACCGCAGTAGTCCGCCTACTTGTAGACCAGAGTGTGCTGTGAGCCTTGAGTGCCCCTTGAAAGAAGCGTGTCAAAATCAAAAATGTATAAACCCTTGTATTGGTACATGCGGAGTGGCAGCAGTGTGTGATGTTATAAATCATAATCCAATATGCTCATGCCCAATATCTTTTACAGGAGATCCTTTTGTAAAATGCTCAATAATAGGTAAGCAATTTAAATTTTAAAAGGTAATCTTAAAAAAAATATATCTAATATATATATATATATATATATATATATATATATATAAAAAGTCGTGTTAGTTACACTATTTATAACTCAACAACGGCTGTACCGATTTGTCTGAAAATTGGTGGGGAGCTAGCTTAGAGCCAGGAGACGGACATAGGCTACATTTAAAGGCGAAAAAAAGGCTGTAAGAGGTTGAAATAGGGGATGACAATTTGTATGGAAATTACGTCATTTTTAAAGATAGAAGGCTTTAAATTTATTATTTGGCCTTTTGATTAGATATAAATAAATAAGACATTTAAAGTTTGTAAAAATTGTACGCTAAAAGGGGGTGCGAGCTAGGGACGAACCCGAGCGAAGGGAGGATGAGTCGCTAGTTTAAAATATATTTAAATTAAAAAATAACAATTTTTGTAAATTTTAGTTGAAGCTGTGCAGGTTGATCCCTGTGATCCATCACCCTGTGGTCCTCATTCAACATGTAAGATAAGTGGAGAAAGTCCTGTGTGTGCTTGTTTAAATGGCTATAAAGGATCCCCTCCTAATTGCAGACCAGAGTGCGTTAGTAATAGTGAATGCGATTACAATTCAGCCTGTCTTAATCAAAAGTGTTCAGATCCTTGTGTGAACAGTTGTGGGACAAATGCTGAATGTAGAGTCGTTAGTCATTCTCCTATGTGCATCTGCGAAGTAGGTTACACTGGTGATCCATTTTCACAGTGCAGTCCTATAACTCTTTCGCCGAATGAGATTTTAAATCCATGCAGCCCAAGTCCATGCGGGTCAAACGCTATTTGCAGAGAGCAAAGAGGAGTTGGGGCCTGCCAGTGTATAGATGGCTATTTTGGTAATCCGTATGAAGGATGCCGACCAGAATGCTTAGTTAATTCCGATTGTCCAATGAATAAAGCTTGTTCACGAATGAAATGTATTGATCCATGCCCCGGGACTTGTGGAACAAATGCTTACTGTCTTGTCAATAACCATATGCCAAACTGCGAATGCCAAGCAGGTTACACTGGAAATCCATTCAGGCATTGCAATATAGTACAAGAAGGTAAAAATCTCTTTTTCTTGACATAATATATTTCTATGGATTTAGATGATGAATCAGAGTTTTGAACCTATTAAAATAATAAACCATATACATTTTATTTTTAGCTCAAGTACTTATAACTAATCCATGCAACCCATCGCCATGCGGAGCAAATAGTCAATGTAAAGATATCAAAGGACAGGCCGTTTGTTCTTGTCTTCCTTCATTTGTCGGATCTCCTCCTAACTGTCGACCCGAGTGTGTAGTTAGTTCGGAATGTCCGCCACACCTGGCTTGTGACGATCAGAAATGTATTAATCCTTGCATTGGAAGTTGTGGCGAAAACTCCAATTGCAACGTTATCAACCACAGCCCGATTTGTGTTTGCAAAGCCGGGTTAACTGGAAATCCTTTTACAAGATGTTTCCCTATAAAAGGTAATATTCTTCTCATTTTATTTAATTACGTACATAAAATCTCCTATTATAAAATTATATTCATATTACAAATCATTTTCAGTATCTCAACCTATAGAGAAAGTGCCACCAATATCAGATCCTTGCTTATCATCACCGTGTGGCTTAAATGCGGAATGTAGAAATATCGGTGGGTCAGTTTCATGCGCTTGCCAATCTGGTTATATTGGTAACCCGCCAAATTGTCGACCTGAATGTACAATTAATTCCGAATGTCCAAGCAATCAAGCCTGTATTAATGAAAAATGTCGTGATCCGTGCTCTGGAGCTTGTGGTCTGAACGCCAGATGTACAGTGTTTAGTCATATTGCTCAATGTAGTTGTTTAGAAGAATACAGTGGTGATCCATTCTCGCAATGTATTTTAAAACCATTAAAAGAAGGTGAATACTTTATTTACTAGTCCTTCCTTTAATAACATTTTGCAATTAAATAAGTTTTCTTTTGATTTAATATTAACATTGGTGTTCATTTAAAGGTTAATAAATAAAATGTATCTGTTTTTTTTTCAGAAATAATTGAGACAAATCTTTGTAATCCTTCCCCTTGTGGATCTAATACAAAATGTAATGATGGTGAATGTATGTGCTTACCTGGATATTCAGGCGATCCATACTTTGGTTGTAGACCAGAATGTTTAATAAATGCCGATTGTCCACAAAACAAAGCATGCGTTAAAAATAAATGTGTGGATCCTTGTCTTAATACATGCGGACAGGGAGCAAATTGCAACGTCTATAATCACATACCAATGTGCACTTGTCCACATGGTTTCTCTGGAAATGCTTTTCTAGGATGTAGAAAAATTACAGTCAGTGAAATAATTAATCCCTGCAATCCGTCTCCATGTGGACCAAATAGCCAATGTAGAGAAATCAATGGTCAAGCTATTTGTACTTGTTTACCGGGTTACAAAGGTGCTCCACCCACTTGTAGACCCGAATGCGTGACCAGTGCTGAGTGTGCCTTGGATAAAGCTTGTTCTGGTCAACGTTGTATTGACCCATGTAATGGAAATTGTGGGGTCGCTGCATATTGTCAAGTAATAAACCATAATCCCATATGTTCTTGTCCCGCTGGTTTAACTGGAGATCCATTTAGTAGATGTATACAAAAAGGTAGTATGTTTATATACTTGCAAAAATGTAATATTAATACCAAAGCTAGATTTGTATGTTTGCTAGATTTATCGCACACAAAATTCTAAATCTTATTCATTTATTGCTTAATTTACTTTGAAAAGTAACCATGAATTACATTTATTTTTCTTTTAAAAATAGTACACCTATTAATAAATTAAACTTTCAATTTTAGAAGAAAACCCAGTTTATGTGAATCCGTGTGAACCGTCACCATGTGGACCAAATTCTATTTGCAAAGAAATAGCAGGTTCGCCTTCATGTGCATGCGTGGAACAATATATAGGAAGCCCTCCCAACTGTCGTCCTGAATGTACAGCTAACAGCGAATGTTCAAACGTTCTCGCATGTATCAATCAAAACTGCAGAGATCCTTGTCCTGGATCTTGTGGAATAAATGCAGAATGTAAAGTTCTCAGTCATGCACCTCAATGCGTTTGTCCCGCTGGGTTCACGGGAGATGCATTTATTGAATGTAGGACCATCGAAATAGTTCTTACACCTTGTTCTCCTTCTCCTTGTGGTTCTAATGCAGTGTGCAAAGAACTAAATGGGGCGGGCGCGTGTGTATGTCGTTCTGAATATATTGGAAATCCTTATGAAGGCTGTCGACCAGAATGCATAGTAAATTCAGATTGTCCCCTGAACTTAGCCTGTATGCAGAATAAATGTAAAAATCCATGTGCAAATATCTGTGGGCTTAATGCTATATGTAGTGTTATAAATCACACTCCTAAATGCGAGTGTTTGCCAGGACTAGTAGGCAGTCCTTACCAAGAGTGCCGAGAAAAGCAACAAGGTTAGTAACGCTTTGATTAAATAATTATAAATTATAAATTTTTCAAAATCGAATATGTAATATAAACGACTTTTTGACAGATATTCCAGAAATTCCCAAAAATCCTTGCATACCATCGCCATGTGGGCCTAATAGTATATGCAAAACTTCCATCGGACAGGCTATATGTACCTGCCAAGCAGAATATGTCGGATCACCTCCAGCTTGTAGGCCTGAATGTCTTGTTAGCTCGGAATGTGCACAACATCTCGCTTGCATAAACCAGAAATGTAAAAACCCATGTGAAGGCGCATGTGGAATCAACACTGTGTGCAAAGTAATAAATCACAGTCCAATTTGCACTTGTAAACCACAGCATACGGGAGATCCATTAAATCGTTGCTACAGAGGTATTAAATAAGTTCAGTAACTATATTGAGAATTAACAATATATACAATATAACTTTTTTCACTGTATATTTTTTAATTTTGTTCTTGCAGTACTTGAGGTAGAGCCTGTTATAATAAATCCTTGTACACCTTCCCCTTGTGGTCCTTACTCACAATGCCAAAATGTTAATGACTTACCTTCTTGCTCTTGCTTGCCGCAATACTTTGGAAGTCCACCGAATTGTCGACCTGAGTGTACTATAAATACAGATTGCTTAAGTGACAAAGCATGCATTAATGAAAAGTGCATAGATCCCTGTCCAGGATCATGTGGTATTAATGCTGCATGTAGAGTTCAAAGTCATGTATCAATATGTACTTGTTTAGAAGGTTACACTGGTGATCCATTTACAAGATGTTCTGTTAAAAGGGAAATTGGTAAGTTAAAAGAAATGTATTAAGATGAAATTAAGATATAAAAATATCAATAGTTACATTCATATTCAATATTTAATTTAAATTTCTATTTTAGAACCAGTATCAATCAATCCTTGTAATCCTTCGCCATGTGGGCCTAATGCTTTATGTGATAATGGGGCATGTACTTGCATACCAGAATATCACGGTGACCCTTATTTCGGCTGCCGACCCGAGTGTACCGTTAGCTCGGAATGCCCCATGAATAAGGCATGTGTTAATCGACACTGTATAAACCCTTGTGACAAAGCTTGCGGTGATAATGCATTATGTGAAGTAATAAAACATATGGCTATGTGCACGTGTCCACCAAAATTGACTGGCAATGCTTTCATCCAATGCTATCCATTTAAAGGTATGTATGATAGCAGTTTAATACAAATAATAAATACCAAGGTACAATTTAAATATGTGCTTAATTGAATTCTGAATAATTTATAAGGCTAATTTTTAAGGTTCCATACCCAAAGGTTAAAACGGGACCCTATTACTAAGACGCCGCTGTCCTTCTGTCTGTCTGTCCATCTGTCATAGGCTGTATCTCATAAACCGTGACAGGCAATAAAAATTTTCACAGATGATGTATTTCTGTTGCCACTATAACACGATAGAATAGAATAAATATTTAAGGGGGCTCCCATACATCAAATGTGATTTATATTTTTGCTCCATTTTGCTCGATGTTGATAACGACAACAGCTAGACCCTTGAAATATACATGGAACATTTAGTTATATATTCACTTTAAAAATAAATAATTCAATTAAATTGAAACAAATATTAAAGGGGGGCTCCCATACAACAAACGTGATTGTTTTGCTGTTTTTATATATAATTGTACGGAACCCTTCGTACGCGTACTTAACGTTAAAGTCGAATAAGTAGCAAATAATAAGATCATCATTAAAACTCATAGTATCACTAGCTATAAGCTGAGCTTTGTGAGGGCTCGCGTAGTTTTTCTAACGGGTAATAATGTAACAGCGATGTTAACTCTTTGGTTTTCTAACAGATGGCGTTAGTAGTACAATAACATTCTGTCCAATGAACATAAAATTATTAATGCTCATCTAGATATGAAGTTTCATTAGCACAAATCTATAGGCGTGATAGTTTTTCAGTACCACAAATCGCTCAGGTTGTGGGATAGTGTTGGGGCTCACTACGCTCACCCTAATTATTTTTTATTGCAGATATTAAATATTTAGATATCATATAAATATGCAAAATTAATAATATTATTTATATTTTTATTACAGATATTGTTCCAAACAATCCTTGCCAACCAAGTCCCTGTGGACCTTATAGTCTATGCAAAGAAAATAACAATCAAGCAGTATGTTCCTGTATGCCAGAATATCAAGGCGCACCTCCTTCTTGTCGACCTGAATGTGTTGCGAGTTCTGATTGCGCTTCAAACAAGGCTTGTAGTAATCAAAAATGTATTAACCCATGTGAGGGAGCTTGTGGAGTTGCAGCCATATGTCAAATCATAAGCCACAATCCAATATGTACCTGCCCTAAAGACATGACTGGTGACCCATTTACAAGATGCATCTTCATTCGTAAGTATAATGGATAATCTCGACTAAATCTATAAATGAAAATTCGTAAATAAAATAATATTACTGTACACTTTTTTTAGCTCTGTCAGAAGCTTCAGTTGTAAAAAAACCTTGCCAACCTTCACCTTGTGGACCGAATTCTATTTGTCAAGAGACTGCTTCAGAAACACCGTCTTGTCAATGTATGCCAGAGTTTATCGGTTCACCTCCTTATTGCCGTCCAGAATGTATATCGAACAGTGAATGCTTATCGCATCTAGCATGTATAAATAAGAAATGCCAGAATCCGTGTAAACAAGCATGTGGTACGAACGCGGAATGCAAAGTTGTGAGCCATAGTGCGGCTTGTATCTGTCCAGAAGGTTATAGTGGAGATGCAGCTGTACAATGTACATATCATGCTTTAATACACGTCGAATCTATATCCCCTTGCTCGCCTTCACCATGTGGACCAAATGCTGAATGTAAAGAAAGATCAGGAACCGGTGCCTGTATATGTTTAGTGGGTTATTTTGGAAATCCCTATGAAGGCTGCCATCCGGAATGTGTTGTAAACTCAGATTGTCCTAGCAATAAGGCATGCACCAAAAATAAATGTATCGATCCCTGTCCAGGCACATGTGCAATGAATTCAGATTGCCAAGTAGTAAATCATTCTCCTTTATGTACTTGCCGATCCGGTTACACTGGGGATCCGTTCAAATATTGTACTTTCAGAGGTACGTTTTATTTGTTTTTATAATATTTTTATAGGTTATATATTTAAATGAATTTTAATTATTATTATTACTCCTATAGTTATTTTTAATATTGCTATAATACATTCTTTTTAATTTAAGAGCGTGAAGAAACGCCAACAAATCCTTGCCAACCATCACCTTGTGGACCCAATAGTCAGTGTAGAATTTCAAATGGGCAAAGTGTATGTTCTTGTTTACCGGAATATCGTGGGGCACCTCCTAATTGTAGGCCGGAGTGTGTAGTGAGTACAGAATGTGCTTCAGACAAAACTTGTAAAAATCAAAAATGTGTGTCTCCATGTCCAGGGCCATGTGGACAAAATACAGAGTGTCGTGTGATTAATCATAGCCCAATATGTACGTGCATCAACAGATTTACTGGTGATCCCTTTTCAAGTTGTTACAAAATAACAGGTAATACTTATTTTTCTTAATTTGACACATTATTAATAAAAATATATTCATTTATATTGTTAACTTATTAGTGCCAGCTCGAGTTCCTCAAGAAGTCGATCCGTGTATGCCATCTCCATGTGGACCAAACTCGCAATGTCAAAACCGGAACGGCATTCCATCATGTTCGTGTCTATCAAACTTTGAAGGGAGTCCGCCAAATTGCCATCCTGAATGTACTATTAATGAGGATTGTTCAAGCGATCTTGCTTGTATCAATCAAAAGTGCAAAGATCCTTGTCCAGGCTCTTGTGGACTTCACGCTAACTGTCACGTTATGAAACATGCCTCTATTTGCACTTGTGATGAAGGCTATACTGGAAATGCATTTACTCAATGTAATACTATACCGATAAAAGGTAAATAGTTATCATTTGTTAGTTAATTTACCACCATTTTTTTCACATTAAATTTTATAAAATTGATATATTTTTTTAGTACAAGATGATTTATGTAATCCATCACCATGTGGGGCAAACGCTGAATGTTATGATGGTAAATGCAATTGTATATCAGAGTTCCAAGGAGATCCATATAGTGGTTGTCGACCTGAGTGTACACAAAGTTCAGATTGTAAACGTGATAGATCTTGTATTAAAAACAAATGTATAGATCCATGTCCCGGAACTTGCGCATCCACTGCAGTTTGTAATGTCGTGAATCATATTCCAATGTGTAGTTGCCCTGAACGCACAACAGGCAACGCGTTTTTAGAATGTCGACCAATACCAGGTATGATTATTAATATTGAAGCAGTACATATAAAGTGTCTGTTTTTAATTTCAAATTAACAGCTTTTCACTAAATGCATATGAAAGTATATACGATACTTACATCAAAAACTCAGTTTTCAAAATTTTTGTTTGTCGGTCTGTTTGTCTGTGTGTGTGTGTGTGTGTGCGTGCGTGCGTGCGTGCGTGCGTGTGTGTGTGTGTGCGTGCGTGTCTGTCAGTTTGCGTGCGTGCGTGTGTGTCCGCGCGTGTGTGTGTGTGAGTATCTATCTTTCTGAAACGGCTGGACCAATTTTAACGGGACTTTAACTCGCAGATAGCTAATGTTATAAGGATTAACTTACTATTGCTACTTTTATTTTATTAGTACATTATAAAACCAGTTTAATTTACTATAACTTACGCCCAGCGAAGCTGGACACCACACCCAATAATTAAGCACACATAATAATAAAGCTGGCCGGGTTTGCTAGTTAATAATAAAATATATTATTAATAACTTCTCACTTTTACTTTTATGAATTATATTTTCAGAATTTGTAAATATCAATCCGTGTCATCCATCTCCATGTGGTCCCAATAGTCTATGCAGAGAGGCAAATGGTCAGGCTGCTTGTTCTTGTGCTCCAAATATGATCGGATCTCCTCCTACTTGTCGCCCAGAATGTACTATAAGCGCCGAGTGTCATCTCGATCAAGCTTGCACCAATCAAAGATGTATCAATCCCTGTATTGGTGCATGTGGCGTTAATTCAGAATGCAAAGTAGTTAATCATAATCCTATTTGCACATGTCCAAGGTTCTTTACTGGAAATCCATTCTCGCGATGTTTTGCACTTCGTAAGTATATTAATATGCAAAACGTAATTATATAATTAAAACAAACATAATTATATAATTAAAACAAACATAATTATAAAAAACTTTTTCATTTATTCTCGCAGCGGAAAAAAATCCTGAAACCACAAACGTGTGCGTACCATCACCATGTGGACCTAATTCAATCTGTAAAGAAATAAATAGTGTACCATCCTGCACATGCCAAGAAGGCTATCAAGGCCAGCCTCCTAATTGTAAACCTGAATGTACAAGTAATGAAGAATGTCCATCACATCTGTCATGTGTTCGAATGAAATGCATCAATCCATGTGAAGGTGTTTGTGGCTTAAATGCAGAATGTAAAGTAGTTAGTCACTCACCTATATGCCTGTGTGCTATTGGATTTACCGGCGATCCTTTCTTTGGGTGCAATCGCCAAATTTTGCATATCGAGGCCTTTTCAACACCATGCTCACCTTCGCCATGTGGCGCAAATGCTAGATGTAAAGAAAAACATAACGCTGGATCATGCACTTGCATTGAAGGATACATCGGCAATCCGTATGAGGGCTGTCGACCAGAGTGTGTGATCAATACTGACTGTCCATCTAATAGAGCCTGTGTTAATAATAAATGCACCGATCCTTGCCCTGGAAGTTGTGGCCAAAATGCTGATTGTCAAGTAGTAAATCACATACCTTTGTGTACATGCTTAAGTGGTTATACTGGGGATCCCTTTAAATATTGTGTTTACCAAGGTTTGTATTAACTACATCTAACTTCAACCTTATTCTAAACATGTATGACTTTTGTGTACTTTTCTTTGTGAGGCAAAAATGTAAGATAGTACTGATATTATTTCAGAACCAATTTCACCAATCTCACCATCTGATGTCTGTTATCCTTCCCCATGTGGTCCTAATAGTCAGTGTAAGGTTAGCAATGGTCAAGCAGTATGCTCCTGCTTATCAGAATATGAAGGAAGTCCACCAAATTGTCGACCAGAATGTGTAGTAAGTTCTGAATGTCCACCGGACAGAGCATGTTTAAACAATAAATGTATAAACCCTTGTCCAAAGCCTTGTGGAACCAATGCTAATTGTAAAATGATTAATCACAGCCCGATATGCTCATGTAAGAGTTTATACACTGGTGATCCTTTTACATTATGCACGCCTATAAGCTGTAAGTATTATATTTCAAATTTTTAATTTAAATTACAAATTTATTTCTTACCTATCATACTAAAATGTGCGTTTCTTTTTGCAGTTGAGCCAATACGTGATATCAATAACCCATGTGTACCATCACCATGTGGTCCAAATGCAGAATGTCGAAATGTTGGAAATACTCCGTCCTGCTCTTGCCTAATAAACTTTATTGGAAGTCCACCAAACTGTCGCCCTGAATGTAGTATACATTCAGATTGTCCCAGCGACCGCGCGTGTATAAATTCAAAATGCCAAGATCCTTGTCCTGGCTCATGCGGTGTGTCTGCTTCATGCAGCGTTCTTAATCATATTCCAATTTGTACATGTCTTGAAGGCTATATGGGAGATCCATTTACAAGTTGCAGGCTGCAGCCTTTAGAAGGTTTTAACATTTTTTTTTTCGAATTTTAAATTATTATGTTGCTATTATACATTATATTATTATTTCATATTTGATAATATAAGCATTAAATATATTTTCATAATTCTTTCTCTTAGATTTACTTAAATATTTGACATTTAAAAAAAATATCTCTTCATATTTTCTAACCTTATATTTTTTATAATCTTAACAAAAATTACAGTGGAACCTGTCGTTTTGGACGCTTGTACAAATGTCCGTTGTGGCTCCAATGCTGAATGTATCAATGGCCAATGCCAATGTCTATCTGAATATCACGGGGATCCATATTTTAACTGTCGACCTGAGTGTGTATTTAGTACAGACTGTGAAGCAACAAAAGCTTGTGTTCAACAGAAATGTGTCGATCCTTGTATTGGAACTTGTGGAATAAATGCAATTTGCCAAGTAGTTAATCATATACCAATGTGTAGTTGTAATAGTGGGTTTACTGGAAACGCTTTCGTTTTATGCAATCCTGTCAGAGGTAATTATCTACTAATAATCTGATAATACACATACATATTTTACGTGGTACAAAGTTTTATAAATATTAAAATATTTCTTAATATCTTTTTATACATTTAACTCAATATATATTTTTATTTTAGTTCCCGCATCTGAACATCCTTGCACTACGTCCATATGTGGGCCTAATAGCCAATGTCGTGAAATAAATAATCAAGCTGTATGTTCTTGTTTACCAACATACTTGGGTGTACCGCCAGCTTGCCGCCCAGAATGTGTAGTTAATGCTGAATGTTCTCAAAGCCAAGCATGTAACAAACAAAAATGTGTTAATCCATGTTTAGGATCTTGTGGCTTACGAGCCACCTGCGAAGTAATAAATCATAATCCAGTATGTGCCTGTCCAGATGGATCATCGGGAGATCCATTTGTAGAATGCTCATTTACACAAAGTAAATATAGCTTAAAATTTTAGTTTATGTGCGCTACAATAACATATTTAATTAATAAATTATGATGTTTATTACAGACGTTCCGCCTTTAGTTGTAAATCCTTGTCAACCTTCACCATGTGGGCCTAACTCTATTTGCTTAGAGGTAAATGAAAATCCATCGTGCAGTTGTAAGCCAGAATATAAAGGACAACCACCGTATTGTAAACCAGAATGTATCAGCAATAGCGAATGTTCACCACATTTAGCCTGTATTAATCAAAAATGTAAAGATCCTTGTGTTAATGCATGCGGTAGCAATGCTGAATGCCGCGTCGTTAGTCACTCGGCTATGTGCGTATGTCCACAAGGCTACGAAGGTGATCCATTCACTCAATGTTTCATAAAAACAGCTGTTGAAATTTTAACTCCATGTTCCCCAACGCCCTGTGGATCAAATGCAATATGTAAAGAACAAAATAAAGTAGGTTCATGCATATGTAACGAAGGCTATTTTGGAAACCCGTATGAAGGATGTCGACCTGAATGTGTGTCCAACTCTGATTGCCCTGGAAATAGAGCTTGTATTAATAATAAGTGTCAAGATCCTTGCCCTGGAACATGTGGACTAAACGCAGAGTGTTCTACTATTAACCATTCACCATCATGTATATGCATGTCGGGTCATACTGGAGATGCATTTAGAAGATGTACTTCTATACTATGTAAGTTACTAATAATTGTAATAAAAAAACAACAAATAACCCTAATAAGAAATGATTTGTATTTATAACCATTACCTACAATAATAAAGAGAACCTGCTATGTTTGACATTAATTAATATTATGCTATAAACTAATTCCAGTGCAATTCGCCACCCCCGTAAACGTTTGCTACCCTAGTCCGTGTGGGCCAAATAGTCAATGTAAGAATATAAACGATCAAGCGGTGTGCAGTTGCTTACCAAACTACTTTGGTGAACCACCAGCTTGCAGACCAGAATGTGTTCTAAGTTCAGATTGCACGTCAGATAAATCATGCATAAATCAAAAATGTGTTAACCCTTGTCCTGGTCCTTGTGGACAAAATTCTGACTGTCGCGTGAATCGTCACAACCCTATATGCAGCTGTCTGCCAGGCTATACAGGAGATCCATTTACAAGGTGCTACATTAAACCAGGTATGTATTTTATTTTTGTAACTTGTTAATAACTATATTATTTTAATATATAATAACTATATAATTTTAATTTTTTCATTTATTAAAATTGTTAAAATTACTTCACAGTATCACAGCCACAATTTGACGACATTAGAGATCCATGCGTACCAAGTCCTTGTGGTCAAAATGCTATGTGCCATACTATTGGAGAACAAGCAGCTTGTTCCTGCTCTCCAGGATACTTTGGCAGTCCACCTAATTGTAAACCTGAATGCACCACAAACGAGGATTGTATTAGCTCTCTAGCATGTACTAATGAAAAATGTATTGATCCTTGTCTTGGATCTTGTGGCAAAAACGCCAAGTGTTATGTAATAAATCATGTAGCCATTTGTTCATGTTCTGAAGGATATAAAGGCGATCCGTTTTCAGCCTGTGAAATTAAACCAATACAAGGTACTTAAGTATAATCAAATTTGAATTTATATGTCAATTCCTATTGAGAGGTCATCAATATTTTTAATATTTTAATTTACAGATATTGAGAGTGATCCATGTAATCCATCGCCATGTGGTTCTAACACAGTATGTAATGATGGTGAATGTTCTTGTTTACCCGAATATCATGGTGAACCATATGTAGGTTGCAGACCAGAGTGTACTGTCAGTACAGACTGTGCAAAAAATTTAATTTGCAACTCTAAAAAATGCGTGAACCCATGTCCAAATATGTGTGGCAGCAATGCCATGTGCGAAGTAGTTAATCACGTTCCTATGTGTAGCTGCCCTGTTGGTTTTACAGGCAATTCTTTCGTTTCTTGTAATCCTGTTAAAGGTATTAAAATATATATTCACTTACATTTTTTTTTTTTATTATTATTTACTAACATTTTATTTTTATACAGTTTCATTGCCTTCAAATCCCTGCAACCCAAGTCCATGCGGAACAAATAGTCAGTGCCATGAAGTAAACAACGTCGCAGTGTGTTCATGCTTACCGGGATATAAAGGATATCCACCAACCTGCCGACCGGAATGCACAACTAGTTCAGAATGTCCCTTAAACAAAGCTTGTAACAACTACAAATGCATCAACCCATGTAATGGTGCCTGTGGTATAAGAGCAATGTGCGATGTTGTCAATCATAATCCTATTTGTTCATGCCCAGTCGATTATACCGGCGATCCGTTTAGCAGATGTGTACCTAAGCGTAAGTACTATGTCATTGCTAAAATATATAATTGTACAAATCCAACGAATAACAAAAATGTTATTATTAACTATGAATTTTTATTTTGTAGCCTTAGAAACACCACCACAAATAAACCCGTGCATTCCATCGCCTTGTGGACCTAATTCAGTATGTCAGTCCATAAATGATTCACCTTCTTGCTCGTGTATGCCAACGTTTATAGGAATTCCACCAAATTGTCGCCCAGAATGCACGAGTAATAGCGAATGTCCTAACAACTTGGCTTGTATAAATAGCAAGTGTAAAGATCCATGTGAAGGGGCTTGCGGCTCTCAAGCCCAATGTCGTGTGGTCAGTCATACTCCTAATTGTTTATGCCCACAAGGATATACGGGAGATCCTTTTGTAGCATGTCAAGTGCAAACCATACAAGGGAATGAAATTCTGACACCTTGTAGTCCTTCACCATGTGGAAGTAACGCCATGTGTAAGGAACGCAATAACATTGGTTCATGTACCTGTTCTCCTGGTTACTTCGGTAATCCATATGAAGGATGTCGACCTGAATGCACTGTAAATACAGACTGTCCATCAAATCGAGTATGCCAACAAAACAAATGTAAAGATCCTTGTCCAGGAACGTGTGGCGTTAACGCTGACTGTCAAATAGTTAACCATGCACCCTTATGCAACTGTCTTCCAGGATATACTGGAAATCCATTCCAAAATTGTTACATCAAACAAGGTAAACATCTTTAATTTGAGCAAATAAACATTATTAAACCTTCAAACTTACTAAATATTAATTATTAATATTTACAGATATAGATATAGAATTACCATCTGATCCTTGTAAACCTTCACCTTGTGGACCAAATAGTGTTTGCAAAGTTCATAATGAGCAAGCAATTTGCAGTTGTTTACAAGAATATCAAGGCAGTCCTCCAAATTGCAGACCGGAGTGTGTCATCAGCGCCGAATGTCCATCTGATAAGGCGTGTGTTTCACAAAAATGTATTGATCCCTGTATTGGACAATGTGGACTAAATACAAAATGTTTAGTAATTAATCATAGCCCTATTTGCACATGTCTAGAACGTTTTACCGGGGATCCTTTCAGTCGATGTTACCCAATTAAAGTGTACGTACCAGAAAAAAATAGCAATCCGTGCTTACCATCACCCTGTGGTCCATTTAGTGAATGTCGAGAAAACAAAGGTGTTCCATCTTGCACTTGCCTCGAAAATTATCTAGGTTCACCACCAAATTGTAGACCTGAGTGCGTGATAAATGCTGACTGTTCTAGTAACTTAGCATGCATTAACCAAAAATGTAAAGATCCTTGCCCAGGATCTTGTGGTATAAATGCCCGATGTGTAGTTAAAAACCATATGCCAATTTGTACGTGCTACGAAAATTATATAGGCAATGCATTTACTGAATGTAAAATTCAAGGTAAAATACTTATTCAATTAATATATAATTATAAAATCAATTTTTTAGCATTGCTTAAGCACAAATTATAACATTTTATGGCCTTTTTACAGAAATCATAAGCGATGAGAGTAACGACCCTTGTGATCCATCGCCATGTGGTGCAAATGCAGTATGTAACAATGGAGAGTGCACATGTTTACAAGATTATCAAGGCGATCCTTACTTCGAATGCCGTCCAGAATGTATTCTTAGCTCTGATTGCCAACAAAATAGGGCTTGCTACAAAAATAAATGCGTTAATCCGTGCAACAGTGGTGTTTGTGCAAAAAATGCTATCTGTGAAGTTATAGGTCATATACCTATGTGCCGATGTCCTGAAAAAATGTCTGGAAATGCATTTGTGCAGTGTTTACAGTTACTAGGTAAAGTAGATATTTTAATAAAATCTACACATTGCCATACTGTTCATTATATATATATATATATATATATATATATATATATATATATATATATATATATATATATATATATATATATATATATATATATATATATATATATATATATATATATATATATATATATATATTAGCTATATATAGTACAATCATACTACAGCATAGTATATAGTAATTCTACTTTCGTTTTAGTTGATAGACCGGAACCATGTCACCCTAGTCCATGTGGCCCAAACAGTCAATGTCGCAATGTAAATGGACAACCTGTATGTTCATGTTTAATGGGATATATTGGAAATCCACCATCATGCAGACCTGAATGCATTGTCAGCACTGACTGTTTACCAGACGAAGCTTGTAGTAACAGGAAATGCATTAAGCCTTGTCAGGGAGCTTGTGGTATAGGAGCCAAATGCCAAGTCATAAATCATAATCCAATATGTTCCTGTCCATCCTCTTACACTGGAGACCCATTTGTTCGATGCATTCTCCAAGAATTTAAACCAGAATCAATCAATACATGCGTTCCTTCTCCTTGTGGGCCAAATTCAATTTGCAAAGAGGTCTCAGGCACACCTATTTGTTCTTGTAAACCAGAATACGTTGGCGCACCACCATATTGTAAACCAGAATGCATAAGTAACTCTGAATGTCCTACTAATCGTGCATGTATAAATGAAAAATGTGTTGACCCATGCGAATTGTCTTGTGGTTCCAACACAGAATGTCATGTCATTAGTCATTCGCCTTCCTGTTCATGTCAATCTGATTATACTGGAAATCCTTTCATTGAGTGTCACAGAATCGAGATGGTAAATGAAGTGTTGTCACCTTGTGAACCTTCACCTTGTGGAGCAAATGCTATGTGTAGAGAGCTAAACGGTGCAGGCTCTTGTACTTGTTTACCTGATTTTCTTGGTAATCCATACGAAGGTTGTAGGCCTGAATGTGTAATCAATTCAGATTGCCCATCACATAGAGCCTGCATAGTAAATAAATGTCAAGATCCGTGCCCGGGAGCTTGTGCACCAAATGCTATATGCCAAGTAATAAATCACGCACCATCTTGTTCCTGTAATATTGGCTTTACGGGAGATCCTTTTAGATATTGTGTGCTAAAACGTAAGTTAATTTAAATCTATTATAGTCACTTACATTGCATATAGAGTTAAACTTAATAAATATTAATTAATAATTTCTTACAGAAATAGAAGATATGCCTCAAAATATCTGTCAACCTTCTCCTTGTGGACCTAATAGTCGATGTCAAGAAGTAAATAAACAAGCTGTTTGCTCATGTATGCCAAACTTCATTGGTTCACCTCCGGGATGCCATCCTCAATGCATAATCAGCTCGGAATGTCCAAGTAACAAAGCTTGTTTAAATCAGAAATGTGTCGATCCATGTATTGACGCTTGTGGAACAAACGCTGAATGTAGAGTTATAAATCACAGCCCTATATGTAACTGTAAATCACTCTACACTGGTGATCCATTTACGAGATGCAACCCATTGCCACGTAAGTTAATATAAAATCATATTTTTTTCAATATATTAAATTTCAATATATTAAATAAAATAAACAATAACCATCTATAAATATAAATATTATTATATTTTCTAGCGCCAGTTGCAAATGCTGTTTTGGAACCCTATAAAAACCCTTGCGCGCCATCGCCATGTGGACCTAATTCCATATGTCAAGAGGTCGGTGAAATACCATCATGCACATGTATGCCAAATTACATTGGAAGTCCGCCTAACTGTAGACCAGAATGTGTTGTCAACTCTGAATGTCTTCCATCACTAGCTTGTATCCAACAGAAATGTCAAGACCCTTGTGAAAGTTCTTGCGGGATAGGAGCTTTGTGCTCAGTTTCTAGACACACACCTGTCTGTTCATGTCCTGAAGGCTACACTGGTGACCCTTTCAGTCAGTGTATTCCAAAACCATCAGTTGGTGAGATAATTTTGTCATTAATATACACATTTAGTATCCATTATTTATAATAGCTTTCTTTTTTTCAATACACTTGATTTACATCTAAATTTTGCTTCAGTTGGAGATATTATTAATGAATGCAATCCATCACCTTGCGGAACAAACGCCATATGTAATGATGGTCAATGTTCCTGTATAAGTGACTACCAAGGAGATCCGTACATTGGATGCAGACCGGAATGTGTTCTAAGCAGTGATTGTCCTAAGAATAGAGCATGCATTCAAAACAAATGTGAAGACCCTTGTCCTGGAGCGTGTTCCAATTCAGCTGTTTGTGATGTCATAAATCACGTACCTATGTGTAGTTGTCCACAAGGCATGACAGGCAATGCTTTTTATAGTTGCGAAATAATAAAAGGTAAGTAACTTATGACATAATTTATAAAAGAAATAAAATTTCTATTTAGTAATTTGGGAATCGAGGAAACAAATACTTTAAACAATATTTTATTTCCAGCTCCAATCATAAGTAACCCATGTGTACCATCTCCTTGTGGGCCAAACAGTCAATGCCGGGAAATTAATGGCCAAGCAGTATGTACATGTATTTCTGGATATATAGGAAGTCCACCATTGTGTCGACCTGAGTGTGTGGTCAGTTCAGATTGTGCCGCAAATAAAGCTTGTAACAATCAAAAATGTATAGATCCATGCCGAGGGTCGTGTGGTGTAGAAGCTAAATGCTCTGTTATTAAACACAATCCTATATGTACATGCCCGCCTAAATATACAGGGGACCCATTTATAAGATGTTTACCATTTAGTAAGTAAAATTATATTTTATGTAAATAATATACTTACGAATACTTAGAAAAATATTAATTATTTATTATTAAATTACAGGTCCTGTAGTTGCAGATGCTTCTCCATGTACTCCGTCACCATGCGGGTCTAACGCTTACTGTAAAGAAATATCCGGTGCTCCTTCGTGTGCTTGCATGCCAAATTTCTTCGGCTCTCCTCCTTACTGTAGACCTGAATGTTCTAGTAACAGTGAATGTCCGATCGATAAAGCGTGTATTAATCAAAAATGTAAAGATCCTTGTGTTAGTGCCTGTGGTCAAAATGCAAATTGCAAAGTTATTAGTCATTCCCCATCTTGTTTCTGCGATGTCGGATATGAAGGTGATGCATTTTCAAACTGCCACCCTCTACCACAACGAATTCCTGAATATTCTTCGCCTTGTGAGCCTTCCCCGTGTGGTGCAAATGCTGTATGTAAAGAACGTAACTCAGCTGGATCATGTGTTTGTCTACCTGATTATATTGGAAATCCCTATGAAGGGTGTCGTCCTGAATGCACTGTAAACACAGATTGCACACCAAATATGAGTTGTATTCGTAACAAATGCCAAGATCCTTGCCCTGGAACATGTGCGCCACAGGCTACGTGTGTAACAGTTAATCATCTACCTGTTTGCACATGCTCCCCTGGCTTCACTGGAGATCCTTATAGTAGATGCAATGTTATTGAAGGTATTGTAGACAAACACTTAAAATTAATTAATTATATTTAAATGTTTTTCCAATCTCTAAAAATATTTAATATGTTATAATTTAACGTAAAAATCTTTGTTATAGAAACAAACGTAGAACCAGTTACGCCGTGTGTGCCGAATCCTTGTGGACCTAATAGTATATGTCATCCAGTCAATGGCCAAAGCGCGTGCTCTTGCATGCCTAATTATATAGGTTCTCCTCCAGGATGCAGACCTGAATGTACAGTTAGTACAGAATGTCCGACTAACAAAGCCTGTATTAATTTAAAATGTGTGAATCCATGTCCGAGTCATTGTGGAACCAATTCTGAATGTAAAGTGTTTACCCACAGTCCTATTTGTTCGTGCAAGCCTGGTTACACTGGAGATCCATTTACAAGATGCTATCAACAACGTAAGTGACAAATAATTATGTAACAACTTCAGTGGTGCCTATGATAATAATCTATGAAAGCATACTTATTAATCTGGATATACATGGTAACGCGCTCGCTTGTACTCTTATCAAGTAAAATCGTGAACAAATCTGGGTCTTGCACCTCTGATATTTTCATGTGTGAATCGTTCCCAACATGATTACTACTTGTCTTATGGTGAAGGAAAACATCGTGACTTGGAAGAAAACCTGCATATCTGAGATAATCTAGTAAGTTCTCGAAAGACATGTGAAATCCAACACGCACTTGGCCAGCGTAGTTTAACTATGGCCGGATTCCCGTCGTATTGAAGAGTGGCCTGTGCCCAGCAGTCGAACATTGCATGGAAAATTATTTTTCCTTTGTCATAGTACAATAATTATTGTACACTATCTTTTTTATTTCCATGTACTTTTTTCAATCTTAACAATTTTTTTAATAACTTCCATTTTTTCCCTGTCGATAAAAAAGACATTATCCTGTTTTAAATCAACTATTTTTATTTAATAATTAAATTTTCAGTAATTTAATTATTGAGCGAAAAACCTTAATTAAGTTCCAAACTTCAAAAGCCCAAAAGAAACATTTCCATATGTCCATTATATATGGCGGGTACCAGGTATTAATAATTGTGATTATGGTATAATTCTATGTTGAAAATAATCTTAATATTTGTTTTAGCAGCAATTCAAGTATATTCGGAAGCACCTAAAGATCCATGTGTCCCAAGTCCGTGTGGTGAAAATGCCCTGTGCAGGAATAATAATGGATTTCCATCATGTTCCTGTTTGCCAAACTTCCAAGGGCTTCCGCCTAATTGCCGTCCAGAATGTTCAATAAATCAAGACTGTCAGTCAAATATGGCATGTTTTAATATGAAATGTCGCGATCCATGTCCCGGCAGCTGTGGTCAAAACGCTATTTGTATAGTATTTAATCATTTCCCTACTTGCTCTTGTATTCAAGGCTTTAGCGGTGATCCATTTACTAGGTGTATTTTAATTTCACCTATGGAAGGTAATTATTTTTACAAGGAATGCAACATCTAAATAACATATTCTTTTTCTAAATCTTAATTTACTTCTAGATGAGATTATTCAAGACCCTTGCAATCCATCGCCCTGCGGATTTAATACGGAATGTAACAATGGAATTTGCACTTGTATGAATAACTATTATGGAGATCCGTACTTAGGCTGCAAACCAGAATGTGTGACAAATATGGAATGTTCTCTAGATAAAGTGTGCTCAAAAAATAAATGCGTAAATCCTTGTCCAGCCTCTTGTGCTCCAACAGCAGAATGCAATGTATATAATCATATTCCTATTTGTTCA
This sequence comes from Boloria euphrosyne, assembly GCA_951802675.2. Lineage (NCBI taxonomy): Eukaryota > Metazoa > Arthropoda > Insecta > Lepidoptera > Nymphalidae > Boloria > Boloria euphrosyne. The sequence continues at coordinate 7,910,560 of OX637874.1, forward strand.
TGTCCAGTAGGAATGACTGGAAATGCTTTCAGGGAATGTAACAAAGTTGAAGGTAAGTTTAAAACTCTTAATAAAGCCAAATTCCGCTGCACTGGTGCCGGCTCAGGTGGTGCCTAAAAATATACTTACAAATTTATGCCCTGTTCAAAAATTAAAATTAGCAAAATTACAACTTTTTAAAAATATTATGACCCTGGTGTCACTTGGGTTTATTTTTGAGGATGACAGCCTTGATAGCCGCTCTAAGTGTGTAACCTATGCTTAATTATACGTAATTGAACTAAAAAAGCGTCAATATTTAAAAAATCTATTAAATCAATAATATATTATATGTTATTATTACAGTTTCAACAGTGCAACCGTGTAATCCAAGTCCATGCGGACCGAATAGTCAATGTCGAACAGTTAATAACCAAGCAGTGTGCTCATGTTTGCCATCATTTATTGGTAGTCCACCTTCATGCCGACCAGAATGCACTATTAGCGCTGAATGTCCACTAGATGAAGCCTGCAATAATCAGAAATGCATTAATCCTTGTATCGGTAGCTGTGGTTACGGTGCGAGGTGTGAAGTAATCAATCATAATCCTATATGCTCTTGTCCTCCGCAATATACTGGAGATCCATTCTCAAACTGTATTCCAATAGGTTTGTGCGTCTCTGTATTAAATTCAAATTATTATTTCGTTTAACTTAATTTAAATAAGTAAATCAGTAATTTTGCTGTGCTCATAATTGTGTCATAAGTACATTATAATTTTCAGTGTCCACTCCATTAGCAATTATTGATCCTTGTACACCGTCGCCGTGTGGACCATATTCTATTTGTAAATTTATCGGCGAGTCACCTTCCTGTTCTTGCCAACCTAATTTTATCGGATCTCCACCAAACTGTCGCCCGGAATGTATAAGTAATTCAGAATGTCCTATCAATGAGGCTTGTGTTAACCAAAAATGCAAAGATCCTTGTCCTGGAAGCTGCGGATATAATGCTGATTGTAAAGTCGTCAGCCATGCATTAATTTGTTCATGTTCTTTCGGTCAAACAGGTGACCCGCTAACATCTTGTAGTCCTATAAAAGGTAAGCTTGAGACATTTATATGAAAAGCTTAATGAATTAAACATCCATTTACCCAATACTGATAAAATACTTATCATTGATATACAAAAACTCTGTATTAATGATATTTTTTCCCTCATTAGATTCTGTTATCGAATACAGTTCTCCTTGTAATCCCTCACCTTGTGGTCTCAACGCGAAGTGTTCGGAAAAAAATGGTGTTGGCTCATGTAAATGCCTCGAAGATTTCGTCGGTGATCCTTATGAAGGATGTCGACCAGAATGCGTCCTTAATACTGACTGTAGCCCTAGACTCGCCTGTATTCAAAATAAATGTAAAGACCCTTGTCCTGGAATATGTGCACCAAACGGTATTTGTCAAGTTATAAATCACCTACCATCATGCTACTGTCCGCCCGGTCTTACAGGAGATGCTTATACTTACTGTATACAAAAAGTCGAAGGTATGATAAATTTTCACAAAAAATATTTTAATTACATTGTTATTAAGACTGTCTATTTTAAATACGATATACTTTTTTCAGATGACGTCAAAGTAAATCCTTGCACACCATCTCCCTGTGGACCAAATAGTCAGTGTCGTGAAGTTAACTCACAAGCTATATGTAGTTGTAGCGAAACATTTATGGGTACTCCGCCTAATTGCCGTCCAGAATGTACTATAAATAGTGAGTGTCCCTCAGATAAGGCATGTGTCAATAGGAAATGTGTTGATCCCTGTAGAGATCAATGTGGTAGAAACGCCAATTGTAGAGTAATTGCGCACAATCCCATGTGCTCATGCCAAGAACTCTTTACCGGAGATCCATTTTCATATTGTATGCCTCGTAAGTATTCTTTTTCGATGATAATATTTTTAAGTAATTAATCAAATATATTATTTATACAAAACAAGCATTTAAATTTCATTTACTCTTCATTTTCAGAAGTAACGATTTTAGTGCCGCAACAAGATATTAGTATTAATCCTTGTGCGCCATCGCCTTGCGGCCCAAGCGCGCGTTGTGAGGAAAACAATGGAATTCCTCGCTGCAGCTGCCTCCCGAACTACTCTGGCACGCCTCCACGTTGTCGCCCAGAATGCACTGTCAATTCTGAGTGTAATGCAATCAAAGCCTGCATAAATAATCGTTGTGTGGACCCTTGTCCCGGCGCATGTGGAAATAACGCCCAATGTATAGTTAACAATCATCTTCCCATTTGTTCTTGTCTACCGAGCTATACAGGCGATCCATTTACAAGTTGCAAATTCATAACCAAGGGTATGACATTTTTATATTACATATGTAATAATAAAAACAATACATGAAAGATCCAGAGTAATATCGTTTCCATTTTTCAGACGCGGAGCCAATCAACAAATGTTCTCCATCTCCATGCGGAGCTAATGCAGTTTGCAATGAGGGCATTTGCTCTTGTTTGCCAGAATATTACGGAGATCCTTATTTCGGATGTAAACCTGAATGTATATTGAACTCCGATTGCCAACGCAACAGAGCTTGCATTAGAAACAAATGTAGCGATCCTTGTGTAGGAACATGTGGAGGTGATGCAATCTGCGATGTAATTAATCACATACCAGTATGCTCGTGCCCCTTAGGAACTACAGGGGATCCTTTCCATTACTGCACTAAACTTATTGGTAACTTGTATTTTTATTCTACTTTTTACTAAATTATATGTCATTTAAAATTGTTATTAATAAGCATTAATAGTATAAGAATTTAATGTTTAAAATGTTTTTATTAGAAAATACTCCACAAGATTTATGTGAGCCCTCACCATGCGGTCCATATAGCCGGTGCAAGGAAGTAAATGGTAACGCCGTATGTGTGTGCCTCCAAGGCTACATTGGCAGTCCACCAACTTGCCGTCCGGAATGCACAGTGAGCTCTGACTGTCCACTTAACAAAGCTTGTTCCAATCATAAGTGTATCGATCCTTGTCCTGGAGCATGTGGACGAAACACTAAATGTATTGTAGTTAATCATAATCCAATATGCACATGTTTGAACGGGTTCTCCGGAGATCCATTCTCAGCCTGTCAATTAATACGTAAGTACTTTATAATTAATACTTAATTTAAATAAACTTGAGTGCAGTATTAGTAGTAGCACTGATTCCCATTTTTTCTAATTCTTAGCGTCTTCGCCTCCTGTACCAATAAATCCATGCCTACCTTCACCATGTGGACCTAACTCAATTTGTACAGAAAATGGAAACAGTGGAGATTGTCGCTGTTTACCTGACTTTATTGGGTCACCACCAAACTGTCGCCCCGAGTGTACGAGCAATACAGAATGCGCCACAAAAATGGCTTGCATTAATAAAAAGTGTAGCGATCCTTGTATTGGAGCTTGTGGAGTAAACGCAGAGTGCAGAGTTATTAGTCATACTCCGATGTGCTTATGCCAAAACGGTTACACTGGAGATCCATTCCTGTTTTGTAATATTAAAATAGCACTTATTACACAAGAAAGGCCTACGCCTTGCATTCCTTCACCTTGCGGAGCTAATGCAGAATGTCGAGAACAAAATAATGTTGGATCGTGTACTTGTGTACCAGGTTACTTTGGAGATCCTTATGTAGCGTGCAAGCCGGAATGCTTGGTAAATTCTGATTGTCCATCTAATCAGGCCTGTCATCTAAATAAATGCCACGATCCTTGTCCTGGAACATGCGGTGTTAACGCTCAGTGTAATGTAGTAAATCATTTGCCCAGCTGTAGCTGTCTGGAACCATACTACGGGGATCCATACAAAATATGCTTATTCAAGCCACAAGGTAAAGCTTCTTGTCTGAATAAAAATCATTACTTATTTACCTATTTTAGTTCCTTTTTTATTTCGTAACTCGCTTATTATTTTATTTAATTTTTTTATAAACATTTTTAGTCGAAAAAATTAATCCCTGCAACCCAACACCATGCGGACCTAATAGTCAATGTAAGAATCAAAATGATCTGGCAATTTGTTCTTGTTTGAGTGGATATCAGGGCTCTCCACCTGATTGCCGTCCAGAATGTGTCTCTAGTTCTGAATGTGATTTCGATAAAATATGCGAAAATATGAAGTGCATAGACCCATGTCCACGTGGATGTGGATTGAACGCAAACTGTCGAGTCATCAAACACAATCCGATATGTGCATGCAAAGAGGGTTACACAGGAGATCCATTTACAATATGCCGTGAAATTATTCCTGCCGAACCAATTTTAATGGAAGCAATTAACCCATGCGTACCGTCGCCATGCGGGCTCAACGCGGATTGCCGAGATATAGGGGGAATACCTTCTTGTACATGTGTGGCCGGATTCTTCGGAAGCCCTCCAAATTGTAAACCAGAATGCATTCTTAACACTGACTGTAGCAATGACAAAGCGTGCATTAATATGAAGTGTCTCGATCCATGTTTAGGATCATGTGGACATTTCGCTGTATGTAATGTCGTGAACCATGTACCCGTTTGCTCGTGCCCTGATGGTTACAATGGAGATCCATTCGTTATTTGCAACATTAAAATACCAGGTAAATTAAATTTAATAAATAATTATTTTATAGACAGTAATATATTTTTTATAGACAGTGCTAGCCCAGTGACGCGCTCGCTTGGATAACCGAGTGATGCGGGTTCAAATCCGGGACTCGCACCCCTGATATTCTCATGTGCGAATCTTTTCTAACATGATTAACACTTGTCTTACGGTGAACGTAAACATCATAAAGAAACCTGCATGTCTGAGAGAAACTAGCAAATTTTCGAAAGACTAGTGAAGTCCGCCAACCTGCACTAGTCCAGTGAGGTGGACTATGGCCTGATCCCCCTCTTTTGAAGGGAGGCCCGTGCCCAGCAGTGGGACGTTAGGGCTGAATTCACTCAAATATTTTTTTATTTTAATTAAATAAAAGATAATGTGGTGTCTGTAAATATTTTACTGTCTCTATTTTTGGGAAATTTTAGGTTGCAATAAACCATTTTTTACAGAGCCTGTACGAGACGTCAATCCATGCAATCCATCTCCATGTGGTCCGAATGCAATTTGTAAAAACAATGGAGAATGTACGTGTCTTCCCGAATATCACGGCGATCCCTACGTCGGATGTCGTCCGGAATGCGTATTAAGTTCAGATTGCTCTCTTACACAAACTTGTTTGCGTAACAAATGTGTTGATCCGTGTATATCGATGTGTGGAATAAACGCAGAATGCCATGTTTATAACCACGTCGCCATATGTAGTTGTCCGAGTGGAATGACAGGAGATGCTTTTGAACGATGCATCAATGTTCAGAGTACGTTAACCCTTTTTTTATAAAAAATATATAGTTATATCATAATTATATATCCTTACGCGTCCTTATATAACAATTATATTATATAATATATTTATATAAATATTATTTACAGTTTCTATTACAAAACCTTGCGAACCATCTCCGTGTGGACCGAATAGTATGTGCAGAGACATGAACAATCAAGCCGTGTGTACATGTATTCAAGGATACGTAGGCAATCCGCCAAGTTGTAGACCTGAATGTACTCAAAGTGCCGATTGTTCCCCGTCGTTGGCCTGTATAAATAGAAAATGTCAAGATCCATGTCCAGGTTCATGTGCCTCGAATGCTATATGCCAAGTGAATAATCACAATCCTATATGCTCATGTCCTCCAAGATACACAGGATCTCCATTCACTCATTGTTATGGTAAAAAAGAAAAAAATCTAATATTTCTAGTTATTATCTAAAATTATAATTAATTAACTTTATTATTTATTCACAGTTGAACAAATGGAAGTAATGCCCATGAATCCTTGCTATTCTAATCCCTGTGGACTAAATGGTATATGCAGACCTAATGGAGTTTCCTATATTTGCTCATGTCAACCAACATTCGAAGGTTCTCCACCAAATTGCAGACGAGAATGCAGTGTTAATGAAGAATGCCCCTCAGACAAAACTTGCAATAATTATAAATGCCAAGATCCTTGTCCTGAATCTTGTGGAATAAATACTATATGCACGGTAAAACTTCATACTGTTATGTGCTCGTGTGAAGAAGGATATACCGGAGATCCATTTACATCGTGTCACCGGATCCAAGAAATGTTAAAGCCGCAAGATCCGTGTGACCCAACGCCATGTGGCATAAACGCCCGCTGTAAAGCCTCATTTAATAGTGCGGCTGTGTGTATGTGCGAACCAGGGTATTTCGGTAACCCCTACGACGCTTGTCGACCTGAATGTGTTATTAATACAGATTGTCCATATAACAAAGCTTGTCTAAGAAATAAATGTGAAAATCCATGTCCCGGTGTATGTGGAACTACTGCTATCTGCGAAGTTATAAATCATCTACCTACTTGCAAGTGTTCACCTGGGTATACCGGAAATCCTTACGCATACTGTCATATAATTGTGAATGAACCTGGTAAGTAGTAAAAAAGAGATATTAAAACCATACGTGGAAACTCTTACCTACATTGTTACTTTGCCGCCTTTAAGCTCTATTCAATTGACTTAAAAAGTTCTCACCACTCTTTCTCGGGACATAATTTTTTTTTCAATCTGATAATTTATTTAATTTGTTATAGAACCTGTGCCACATAATCCTTGTATACCTAACCCTTGTGGAAGCAATAGCGTCTGCAAAGAGAACAACGGAATGGCTACATGCACATGTATGCCTGAATATATTGGATCACCTCCAAGTTGCCGCCCCGAATGTACTGTTAACTCAGAATGCCAAAAATCAAAGAGTTGTATTAATCAAAAATGTATCGATCCATGTATCGGGGTATGTGGACTAAACGCTGACTGTAAAGTAATTAACCATGCTCCGCTTTGTTCGTGTCCTCAAAATTATGAAGGAGACCCATTTACTAGATGTATTTTACGGCACAGTAAGGAACCTTTTTGTTAACATTTTAATTTATTTCTGTTAGTTTTTATTTTCCAAGCTGACATTTAAATTTATCTTGCAGAAATTCCACCAGTTAATGTCAACCCTTGCACACCATCTCCATGTGGTCCTAATTCCATATGTCAGACTATAAATAAGATACCAATGTGCGCTTGCATGGATAACTTTATTGGTTTACCACCGAACTGTCGACCAGAATGTACTGTAAATTCTGACTGTCCTTTGAATAAGGCTTGTATCAATCGAAAATGTGAGGATCCCTGCATTGGCTCTTGTGGATTACAAACAGTATGCCAAGTTTATCAACATTCAGCTATTTGTAGTTGTATGGAAGGATATACTGGAAATCCATTCGAAAGTTGTCACTTTACGCAAGTTATAGGTATGAATTTCATTTTGTTTAACTGTAAAGTAACTGTTTAACTATATGTATATTTAATTAATAATTAAAATATTATTGATAAGGGGGGCAAAGTTTGTATGGGACAACGTGATTCCCTGGTCTAATTTACTTAAAATTTTGCATAAACATTCTTTAACAGAATTGCTGGAAAACGTGATTCATAATTTATTAAAATTCATCGCCTAATTGGGTTAAAAAGGGGTAGAAAGTTATTTTGGGGATTAAATTGATATTAATACTCCTTAATGAATTTGATTTAAATGACATTTTATTCTGACACATGTTTGAAAACTCAATCCGATTAAAATATTTGACATTTTAATTTTAAAGAGAATTGCATTGCATTTAATAGCTTTTATTTGAACGATTTTTACCAAATTTTGAGTAGTGATAAGTTATAACTCGGGTCTTATGACTTAGGATACTTTTAATTGGAGAACAATATTCCATTTCCAAAGGAAAACAAAATAATTGGTTTTATAGAGTCGTCCTTGGAAAGCTAGCGGTGGCTAAACCTTAAGAGATACATCAAAACGATGAAGACGGAAATTGTAGGTCTTAAAAAAGCCTATTTTATTAAATAGCTATTTTTATCAGTAACGTATAAAAACTGTAACTTGGCTAATCGATGTGTACATTTCACGCAAAAATTATTGAACCATTTTGAACTAAATTTTGTGTAGTAGTAATACGTTACAAGGTAAAATTTAAAATACTTTTTATGGTACTTACGTACTAACGATGACGCACTTTTATTTTTTCTATAGATTTGTGTGAATGTGCTTATATCGTAAAATCTTAAATCGAAAATTAATAATAGGTTCATAAAGTTAATTTTAAGAATGTTTCTTTCTAGGTTGGTTAGGTTAGGTTAGATATATGACCACAATATTGCCATAGTCAAAAATTAATAATAGGTTCATAAGGTTAATTTTAAGAATTTTAATTTTAATTTATTTTGTCTATGGCACTCGCCGGCCGCTGCCGCGGCACGCTCGCTGCGCTCGCTCGGCTCGTGCGATATTGTGGTCATATATCTAACCTAACCTAACCAACCTAGAAAGAAAGTCATAAAATTAACCTTATGAACCTATTATATGAAAACCCAAAGAAAATAGTTTTTTACGATATAAGCACATTCACACAAATCTATAGAAAAAATAATAGTGCGTCATCGTTAGTACGTAAGTACTCTTTTTATTGAAGAAAATGTCTTCCATTCCGACAGGGAAGCGGGTCCTCTTTTTTTATTTAAATCTATTATGGCTAACTCTTGCTAAAACTTGAGAAACATCCAATATAATATTGAAGTGTCTGTTTTTAATTTCAAATTAACAGCTTTTCGCTAAATGCATATGAAAGTATATACGATCTAACAACAAAAAACCAATTTTTTTTTTGTCTGTCTATCTGTCGGTTTATCTGTTTGTTCTGGGTAAGTACTTTTTTTTTTAACCCTCCTCGGGTTACGTCCCTCGGGTTCGTACCTGAGCGAAGCGAGGCTTAGCCGCTAGTATATAATATACTAATACGTGAAGCAAAAAAATTGTACTTACCCCTTTTTATAAAATTTGCGCGAACCAATACTCCTCCAGTATGAAATTCCGCACACTTATTAATATTATAAATGCGAAAGTAACTCTGTCTGTCTGTCGCAATTTCACGCCAAAACTACTGAACCGGTTTAAGTGATATTTGGTACACAGATAATTTGTGAAAAATTTATACTGTAATGGATACCTAGGGGTCGAACCCGAGCGAAGCGAGGTGAGCGAAGCGATGAGATTTTAATCAAAGTTTTTCTCGTATGAAAAAAATATTTTCTAAAAGTATATTATGTATGTTATGTAGTAATGTTATAATTTTTCGAACATTTTCTATTCTAATGGTAAGCTTTATCCGAAGTTTTTTCAAAAATAGTTAAATTAAATTTTGTTCGTTAGTTTTTTAAAAATAATTTGAACACGTTAACAAAGATATTGTACATTAGGTAATATAGATAAAATTGTCTCATTGAGACTAGCCAACGGCGCGGGACATATTATAGTACACTCTACTCCTTGTCACACTTCCTACACTCTGTTCCTTGTCACTCTTACATTCCGGTGGGACGACTACTCGACACGACCAGTGAGAGCTAGTGAGGCGCAGGATCGACGGCTTTACTTTCTCTCCGAGGCACGGGGGTGAAACACCGAAACACCGTCAACTTCCGAACTCCGGGCTATTACTGAGGCTTATGAAAGAGAAAGACTCAATAACTAAACTATATATATATTGTTTCTTTTAGTCATTTTATTTTCTTTACATTAATTTATTTTTCAGATCACACACCAGTCGTTTACGATAATTGCAATCCAAATCCTTGTGGAGCCAATGCTGATTGTAATGATGGAATTTGTTCTTGTAAAAAGAATTACTTTGGCAACCCTTATATGAGCTGCCGCCCAGAATGCACACATAATTCTGATTGTGCACCAAATTTAGCTTGCGTGAATAATAAATGTGTTAATCCTTGCACGAATCTTTGTGGACAAAACGCCTCTTGCGAAATTTATAACCATATACCCATTTGTAGCTGCCCGCCGAATACCATAGGAAACGCGTTCTTCTCTTGTATATATAGAGAAGGTAAGAAAATAATAAATATACTCGTACGTTCATATACTGTACCTTAGCTGACACTAAACTTTCTCATCCTCCTTCTTAAGAACTGGTAAAGAAATAAGTTTAATAACAACCACAAAATTATATTAATTCCCGCTCTTAAATTTTAAATCAATTTACTCGAAGCATAGCCAGTATTCTCAATACTGGGAGTAAATTTTTGTGAAATAAAAATATAAATATACCTTATTATTTTAGTTGAGGAAGATAAAAGAAATCCCTGTGTTCCATCTCCATGTGGTCCAAACAGTCAATGTCACACAATACATGAGCAAGCAGTTTGTTCATGTCTCTTAGGCTACATAGGAACTCCTCCATCTTGTCGTCCAGAATGCTTAGTAGATTCGGATTGTTCGAGTGTAAAGTCATGCTCCAATCAGAAGTGTGTTGATCCTTGTCAGGGATCATGTGGAGTAAACGCCGAATGTAAAATCCACAATCACAAACCAATATGCTATTGCAGAAACGGTCTAACAGGCAATCCATTTACACAATGCCTTGAAGTACTATGTAAGTTAATGCACATTCATTTTGGTAATATATTTATACGTACATGACATGCTAATATTGACCACAAACATATTTTTGCAGATGAAAAACCAACATCACCCGAACCATGTAATCCATCGCCATGTGGTCCTAATTCTCTCTGCAGAGAATTGGGGCAAACATATTCATGTACTTGTATAATTGATTTCATTGGTAATCCTCCGTACTGTCGACCTGAGTGTGTCACAAATAGTGAATGTAACATCGATAAATCTTGCGTTAACAATAAATGTATAGATCCCTGCATAAGTGCTTGCGGACACAATACAATATGTAGAGTTGTCAGCCACTCACCGATGTGCTCTTGTGAGAGTGGATATGAAGGAGATGCGTTTGATCAATGCCTTCCGATAAAAGGTAAAATATGGATTATAAACTGAATTTTTGTATTAAAAATAATAAGGCACCCCGAAATTTGATAGCATTAGACATAAAAATAAATCAGCTTAGCAATGTACTATAATTTAAAAAAGCTTAAAATCTGTTTTATTTTTCGTTCTCTTTTATATAAACATAATTTTTATTCTACTAAAATAGCCTTCTAAAAGTATATTATAATAATATAAGCTTTATTTTCAGTCGGCATACAAAAGCCATTAGAGCATGTCAGACCGTGTTTGCCAAATCCTTGCGGCCCGAATGCTATATGCCAAGAAAGGAACACTGCTGCAAGTTGTATGTGCTTGAGTGGATTCTTTGGAAACCCTTACGAAGGCTGTAGACCAGAATGTTTGCTCAATTCCGATTGCCAACAAAACCTTGCTTGCATTAGTAATAAATGTCAAGATCCATGTGCAGGTTTTTGTGGAATAAATTCAGTGTGTCAAACTGTAAGCCACGTCCCTAAATGTAACTGCATAGTTGGATATGAAGGCAATCCATATGATCGTTGCATATTGAGAGTTGAAGGTAAATACATAAATATATAATATTTATTTCGTTAGGTAATTTTCTATAATATATATATATGTAAGTACATTAAAAAATTTGGTATACGTTACATCATCATTAAACTTAGTTACTAAGCGAATAGAAGTTCTACAACATATAAATTATTTCAGGAAAAGCAGAAGATCCATGTAATCCTTCTCCCTGTGGACCTTATAGTTCATGCAAGGCGATTAAACAACAAGCTATTTGTACTTGTATGGCTGATTATAAAGGAAGCCCACCTAACTGTCGCCCAGAATGCGTTTCAAGTTCAGAATGTCCTCTAGACAAGGCATGTATCAAACAAAGTTGCAAAGATCCATGCATTGGCACTTGTGGAGAAAACGCCCAATGCCGCGTCCATCGTCACAGTCCGTATTGCACTTGCCTTCAAGGTTTTCAAGGAGATCCATTTAGTAGATGTACTAGACAAGAGATATTACAAACAACAACATCGCCATGTGAACCAAATCCCTGCGGTCCCTATGCAATTTGTCGCGATTTAGGTGGCTCGGCGTCATGTAGTTGTAAGCCAGGATACGTCGGTGTTTCCCCGCGGTGCTCTCCAGAATGTTCTATCAATGAAGATTGTTCCCGCGACAAGGCTTGTGTTCGGGAAAAATGTGTCGATCCCTGTATCGGCTCATGTGGTAGCAACACAGAATGTCGAGCAGCAAATCATCTCGCTATATGCTCTTGCTTAATAGGCTACCGTGGTGATCCATTCGTAGGTTGTTATGAAGCTGAAAGAGGTAATAAATTATATAATTCTGTTTTTAATATATACATATTTATGTTTTAGGTATTATTATTTGTTATGTATCATGTATGTATTTTATTATGATTTTCTCCAATATAATTAGATTAGAAATATAATTGATGTGATTTTGTTAGTTAACACGAGGCACGTAAAAAACAAAAATGTATTTTATGTTATTCTTTCATAGAAATACTAAGCTTGCCTCCGCCTGATGCTTGTACACCATCACCCTGTGGTAATAACGCAGTATGCGATAATGGAACTTGTACATGTATTCCCGAGTATCATGGAAATCCTTACATAGAATGCCGGCCAGAATGTACAACTGACTATGAATGTGAAAAACAACTTGCATGTGTCAACTATAAATGTATTAATCCGTGTAAAAATGCTTGTGGAATAGACGCCGTATGCAATGTTTACAATCATTTGGCCATTTGTGAATGCCCATCACCTTTACGAGGGGATCCATTCATCGCTTGTCGTCGTGTCACAGGTTGGTGTCATTTACTTTACTGGACATAATTTATATTATGTTCTATTCAATCAAATATATATTATACGTATAATTTTACTATACCCACTTTATGTTATTATGATACTAGCGACTCACCCTACCTTCGTTCGTTTTGACGCTTAGTATATACAATGATATATAATACACGTTTGGCTCAGTTTGCAGTGGCCCGTGAGTGACACTGCAAACTGAGCCAAACTACTTAACGTGCCAGTGGTCGTCAGTTTGAGTCGCGCAGTCGCGCGTCATATCTTATATATTTAAACGAGCAATATATATATATATATATATATATATATATATATATATATATATATATATATATATATATATATATATATATATATATATAATCTGATTCTCGGAAATGTAATTCGTACTTAAACATAATTCCTAAAAGACGCAATTTGTCAAAAAAAACCGAGCAAATCGGAAACAGCTCCAACGATTTTTTTCCCGACATCTATTGGCGAATAATAATAACATTTCTCTTAAAAATACCGAGCAAAGCTCGGTCATCCAGGTACTACTTATTAAACATGAATGTTTCTACTACAGTCATGGTTGTTTATATTTATATACCTATGTATTTATTTAAAGAATTATATGTAGTAAATCAACTATCTAGTATCCATAACATAAGCCTCGTAACTTACCAAGAAGCTACCTACATCATGCTTTATTGATGTCCCGACATATTTACCTATTTATATGTGAAAGTAGTTTTTCAAATCGGATTAGTAGGTCTCGAGAAGAGCGCGTTCACACACACACAAACTCTGCCTCTTTTTTTAATATGAGTATAGATTATATTTCTTTTCCAGCCCCGACTATAGCAGATCCGTGTTCTCCAAATCCTTGTGGGCCAAATAGTGTATGTCGAGCGTCTGGAACTGTCGCTCATTGTTCATGTCGATCTGCTATGTATGAAGAGCCACCAAGTTGCCGACCGGAATGCCGCTTTGATTCAGATTGCCCATTAAGTCTTGCTTGTAGAAACAACAAATGTAGAGATCCTTGTCCAGGCTCATGTGGAATACATGCTGTATGTCGAACAAATGCGCACTCTCCAATTTGTAGCTGCCCTAGCCAGTTCTCTGGCGATCCATTTATTCGATGCTTTCAAGGTATATAATTAAAGATGATTTTTATTCATTTTGTTGCAACTTGCAACGTCTTGTTAAATATCTAATAATATAACCTACTTATACAGTTATAGGTCATGAGCCCGAAGCAAAGTCTCCTTGTCAAGATTGTGGGCCTAATGCAGAATGCATCAACGCTGAATGCCGATGCCGAGCTGGTTACTTTGGCGTTCCTCCTTTCTGTCATGTCGAATGTCTTACATCTAACGACTGTGACAGGAACCTTATGTGTCTAAACAGACGTTGTGTAGACCCTTGTCCTGGAGCATGCGGCTTCAATGCTGTTTGTAATGCGATTTCTCACGAACCACGCTGCGACTGTCTCCCATCTCATACAGGAAACCCACTTGTAGAATGTCGACCCATCGGGATTATTCGTAAGATAGATTTAACTGGATGATTGCTTTTTATTCTATTTTCAAAAATTAAGATATTGCTCATCATGCAATTTAGGGAATCTACATCGGGAGCTCCCTCTATTTTCGCTTTTAAAACTTAGGCATGGGTTTTAATTTGCGAATCTTAGAGGGTCCCTGGTGTTTCTTACGTGACTCGTTCAAAAAAAAAGCAAAGTTGCTTGTATTTGTTTGCTTCTTTTTGTAATTTCTGTTACAATAATATAATTTCTATTTAATTTTACAGCGAAAGTACCAAATGACCCTTGTAGTCCATCACCATGTGGCCCCGGTGCTATATGTCGCTCGAGAGGTACAGGTGCGTCTTGCGAGTGTGAATCAAATCTACACGGTGATCCGTACACAGGCTGCAGACCAGAATGTATCGCAGACTCAGACTGCTCTCCAAATCGTGCATGTATGCGATCACACTGTCGAGACCCTTGTCAAGGAACTTGTGGAATTGGGGCAGAATGCGAAACCGTAAACCATATTCCACTCTGCTCATGTCCACCCGGAACGAGAGGAAATTCTTTTGAAAGATGTGAAGTCCTCGTTTCAGGTAACGATACCGAAACCACTTGAGAAAATATATATATATATATATATATTGAGAAAATATATATATATATATTTTCTCAAGTGTGTTATTTTCTTATAATAGCATAGTTTTCTAGCATCTTTTTTTATTATAGTACTTCATACTAATTCAAACCCTAAACTATTAGTATAGTTCAGGATTTGAATTGGTCTAATTTGAAGGTTCATATTATTTAATATACTTGTTTATTTTTTTTGAATACTACAGTTTTACTAGGTATGTAACGAAAAATTCTATTACGCTGTTTTCGTTTATAGCTCCACCTTGCACACCGTCTCCATGCGGTCCAGGTGCTTTATGTACGGTCGTCAGGGACAAAGCCGTTTGTTCCTGCCCAAGCGGCACGAGTGGAAATGCCGGTTCATCGGGATGTCGCCCAGAATGCGTGGTGAGCTCCGAGTGCCCGCGCGACCGTGCTTGTGTGCGCAACAAGTGCATAGATCCTTGTGTAGGCGCTTGTGGAAACGGCGCTATATGCAGGGTTTTCGATCATGCACCTATATGCTCATGTCCACCCTCCACCACAGGCGATCCGTTCCTGAACTGCAGAATTATAGGTTAGATGTTATATTATTTATTCTTTATAATATATTAATTATGTACATAATTTTTATTTCAAGTAATTATTAAGTTAATGAAAAAGCACAAAACTATAAAACATTTATTTTTTTAGATACACCGCCAACAAGCCCGACAGTCTACGATCCGTGTGATCCTAGTCCTTGTGGCCCACATGGAACATGTCGCGATGGCTTCTGTTCCTATCCTGAATGTATTGTTAACGATGACTGTCCTGGAGACCGTGCTTGTATTAATAGAAAATGTTCAGATCCGTGCATCAATGCATGTGGTATAAACGCAATATGCTCAGGCATTCGACACTCGGCGGTCTGTTCTTGTCCCGCTGGTTACACTGGTTATTCCTTTGTACGCTGCGAACAAATAACTGCAGTTAATCCAACACCTCCACTGCAAGAATGCCTGCGAGATGAACAATGTGCAGATAATGCTGCTTGTGTTGATTCCAAATGCGCTCAAGTGTGTGGTCCCACAAATTGCGGTGTAAATGCTCGATGCCTAGCCAAACAACACAGAGCACGTTGCGCTTGCTTGCCTGGCTACGAAGGAGATGCTTACGTAGGCTGCTATTCAGGTATTATATATTAATGCTTACATTATACGTGTATAATTTATATTGTAATGCAATAAATTGCTTTTATTTTAAAATATACATACCTCAATATTGCGGTCTTAATGTATAAAGTTCAGAATATAATACGCTTCAAAATTATACTGTCATGATCGTTGAAGTTGATCTTTTCTTTACAGTACAATGCCACAGTAATAACGATTGTCCGGATGACGAGAGCTGTGAAAGCGGTTCATGTGTAAAGGTGTGTCAACATGTGCGATGCGGTGTCGATGCCCACTGCTACGCTCGCGGACACGTCGCCTCATGCGAATGCAATTCTGGAACACGTGGAGACCCGTGGAGCGTGTGCCGTAAAGACGAGTGTACCGTAGACGAAGATTGCCCTGCTTGGCTCGCTTGTAGAACGAGAACCTGTCAAGATCCTTGTCCCGGCGCGTGCGCGCTCGGTGCCCTATGCAATGTCGTACGCCATGCTCCTATGTGCGAGTGCCCTAGGGGAACTGTAGGAAATCCAACAATAGAATGTAAACCAGGTAATATTTTAATTCAAACCATTGATATTTATGTATGCTCGCTTAATAGTAGCATTCCCTTTACTTATTTTATTAATCTACAAAGCTTCTAATTTTTATGTTTTTAGTTCAACCAGACTATGTAGGCTGCAGTGCTGATGCCGAATGCGCACCAGAATTAGCTTGTCTTCAAGGTAGTTGCAAGAACCCGTGCGACTCTACGTCTTGCGGAGTACGAGCCCTTTGTCGCGTAGCTAATACACTGCCTTTCCGGACACTCATATGCGAATGCCCTCCACCTTTAACTGGTGATGCCTCAATACAGTGTAATCCTAGTAAGTAATATATGCCTTAATATTTATACATATTGTTATCCAATAATATTCTATTTAGTTTTCAGATATTTTAGACATACGATTTGTTATTTTGATCATTAATTATTCATGATCTGTGTATTGAAAAAATACAAAACCAATTATTGGTCTATACTTACGTACGTACATCAAAATATTAAACAAATTTGTTTTGTATCATACACATTATTTTTATGTACATAATATTAACTAAAACATACACTTAAGCAACACTGTCTCTCTTTCATTACCTTTTCTTCTAATAGTATTCAATAATACTAATTTTTATACAAACAATCTAAATAGCTCTTCACTTTATTTTGACAATATTACACTGTATTATTTATTAATATTAACTGTATTTAAAAAAGTTTATTGTATACATAAATTGTACATATGTATTTTAAAATATAATTAATTAAATACATTGTACACATTGATTATATTATTATAGATATAACGATAGCCACAGTACCCTTCCATTTGTACATAACTAACATGTATTGTTATGACTCAAAGGGGGACAATGTTCAGAGGACCTAGATTGTGGAGACGAAGAACAATGCAACCAAGGACAGTGCAAAAACGTATGCGAGGGTGCATGCGGCGTCGGCGCTGAGTGTCGCGCCAGCGCTCACCGCGCTTCTTGCGTTTGCGTGCCGCCTTTGCAGGGCAATCCCAATATAGCGTGCACGCCAAGTAAGTTTTGCATCCGTCGTCACAAGCATTATTTGCATAAATGACGAAATCTATGCATATAATTAAATTCGAACCAAGTCCAATCTGTACAATAAATATTTTTTGAAATATCTTATAGTAATAGTCATTATTATCGATGCAGAGTCCGAAAATTCTATAGTCCGAAGTCTATAGTTTTTATTGTCTGTCTGTCTGTCTGTCTGTCTGGCTGGCACCAGGAGAAAACCACTAGACAGATTTCGATGAGATTTTGGTATGATGATAGATGGTTTACCGGGACAACATATAGGATAGTTTGTACTGCGAGAAAAGAACTCATCCCTGAGAAGTGTATATTAACGTATGAAGGGACGACCCCAAGCGGAGCGAGCGAGGGAGGATCTATAGCTTAAAATAAAATACAATTAAATTACAAACAAACTTACTTTATTTTTAACAAAAATAACACGGTACTCTTAATTATTACGGTATCAGTTTAATTGTTGAACGATTGCTAAATGGCAATTCTGAGGGCCTAGACAATGTAACAATCGATTAGCGAAAGCGATAGTAGAAAAGTCCAAAATGCGTAAAGTCAAAAACGTATGCCTTAGATATGTAACGTGATCTGTTGTCAACGAGTAGATGATGGTAGACAATGTACATTCATTTCAATTATTAGTGATTTAAAGTTCAAGATGCATACGCTGCGTTTAAGCCATGACGATTGTAGAAATCGAATCGCTTCATAACGAATGCCGGTTGTCTATAGGCCCTGATTTTAAAGCGAATGTTTACGCTATATCACTATCAGTACATCAGTAAGTACCTACATATAAATAAAACTGAAGTGTCTGTATTTAATTTCTAATTAACAGCTTTTCTCTAAATTCATATGAAAGTATATACGGTACTATAATAAAAAAATCTATTCATAAAATTGTTGTCAGTCTGTTGTTTGTTACGGCTAATTTCTGAAACACTGGATCGATTTGGACGAACTTAGACTACTTTTATTTTATTAGTAAATTATGAAAACCGTTTAATTTATTTTAACCTACGCCCAGCGAAGTGAACAGGGTTTGCTAGTCGTATGTGCTAGTTATAAGTAACTATTATGTGAGACCTATCATTATTATACCAGGTGTGACAGGGGCGATGTGCCTCTTGGACTCCGAGTGCGGTGCGGCGGAGGCGTGCGTGGCGCGGCGGTGCGTGTCAGCTTGTGCTGGCGCGTGCGGCGCCGGCGCGCTCTGCGACGCGCAGTCACACCGCGCGCGGTGTCGTTGCCCGCCCGGCACTGCCGGTGACCCTTCGCGTGCATGCTTCACTCGTAAGTTTAATTAATAATGATATTACAATAATATGAAACTTGTACTTGTCTTATTCGAAATTAATTAAAAGTATAATTGCTATTATAATAGCATGACTCAGTTCACTTTATTTATATTTGATCATTTTTTTAGCGGAATGTACTTCAGACGAAAACTGTCCATTTGACATGAGCTGTCTGAATGGATACTGTCGTGATCCGTGCGCTCTTGGTGATAATTGCGGCCGTAATGCTGTCTGTGAAGTCATCGCTCACACACCTACCTGTCGCTGCCCACCGGGTACCCAGGGAGACCCTCGTCGCGCCTGTATTTCAGGAATTTGCCAGTATAATGAGGACTGTGACGATACTCAGATATGTAACAGATTAAATCGATTGTGTCAACCAGCATGCTCAGAAAGCAGTTGTGCACCAGGAGCCGTCTGTACCACAAGTCGCCATCGTCCAATATGTAGCTGTCCACCTGGATACAATGGAGACGCGTACGGCCGAGGCTGTCTCTCTGTGCAGTCCACCGACGAGTGTGCTACCGATGCGGACTGTGTGAGCCCGCTCGGTTGCGTCAACGCTCGATGTGTCGACTTATGTCTAGGCAACCCGTGTGAAGCCGGCCTTCTTTGCAAGACTGTGGATATACTGCCACTTCGCGCGGTCGCTTGCGTGTGTCCTGACGGAGGCCGCTCCGGCCCTGATAATGGATGTCGAGAACCACCTGAAGCTGAATGCTCAGCTGATTTGGATTGCGATAATAGTCAGATTTGTCGTAGAGGCAAATGTGTGGATGCGTGTAAAGCGTCGCCATGCGGGTACAATTCGCTTTGTGAATCTGTCGACCATGTATCGCGTTGCAGTTGTCCTCCCGGATATATTGGAAACCCAAGAATAGAATGTAACACAGGTAAATTAAAGACATCTATATCATACAAATTATATTCTTCGAAATAAATTCATAAACTGCCTTTTTTTATTTAAACAGAACCCAGGCAGACTCCAATTTACGAATGCTACAAAGACGAAGATTGTGGACCAGAACAAGCTTGCAACGATCGTACTTGCATTAATCCATGTGCTGATGGTTGTGGAGTTGGAGCTTTGTGTCGCGTTATAGATCATAAACCATATTGCTCTTGCCCAATTGATTACACAGGCAATGCAAAAATACGTTGTATACCACGTAAGTAAATTCTGTTATTTAAACCTAAATTAAATAACTAAGCCTACCTAAGTTAATGTCAAAAAACATAATATTTTGAAATTCCCAAAATAAAATATTAATTACTGATTTTATTTTTGCAGCATCTCAAGATGAATCTCTAATTCCTGTTGGTTGTAAAGCTAACTCCGACTGCCCATTATCCCAAGCTTGTATAAACGGAGCCTGTGCTAACCCTTGCATATGCGGTCCTAACGCCGAATGTACGGTTATTAGACACCATCCAGTTTGTTTTTGTAAAATCGATCATTCAGGAAATCCATACATTGGATGTGTAAAAGGTAAACACTCAAGCCTATACTAAATATTATATAAAATCAATAAAAGAAATAATGGTATTTAAATGTTTAATTATATTTCAGTTGCCTGCTCATCTGACTCAGAGTGTCAAGACAGTGACATGTGCTATAATGGAGCTTGCGTCAGTCCGTGTATCGTGGAGGCTCCATGTACCATCAGCGCTGAATGCTTCGGCGAAAATCATCGACCTAAATGTCGGTGTCCAAAAGGCACTTTTGGCAATCCTTTCGATAAGTGTAAAGCAGCGGAATGCGAAGTTAATAGCGACTGTAACGATGACAGCGTGTGTATCAAAGGAGTATGCCATAACGCTTGCTCTGCTGAAGGCGGTAATCCATGCGCTTACAATGCAAATTGTTTTGCCCGTAATCATGCGGCATCATGCAAATGTCCACCAGCACTACCAAGAGGCGATCCATTGACTCACTGTGAAAAAAATATATTACTCGGAGAACCAGAATGTCGAATGGATGGTGACTGCCCCAGCGGACATGCTTGTCTTAGAGATAAATGTCGCCCTGCTTGTGAAGAACTCAAACCATGCTCTGGAAACGCTCGCTGTACCGTATCTGATAGCATCCCGTTCCGAACAATGATTTGCCGCTGTCCAGAAGGTTTTATTACTGATAAAAACGGAGTATGCAAACCAGCTCAACTACCTCCATTGAGCTGCTCAACGGACCATGATTGTAGTGACCAAGAGTCATGTGTGAATAGAATTTGCCGTAACCCTTGCAACTGCGGTGAAAACGCTGATTGTTTTATACGCAACCACAGACCAGTTTGTTCTTGCCGTGAAGGCTTCGACGGCAATCCTTACCGACAGTGCCGTATTGTTGGATGTCGCTCTAATTCCGAATGTGAATCGCACGAAGCCTGTATTAATGGCAACTGTATTAGTCCTTGTCTTTTGAATAGTACTTGTGGCCCCAACGCGGAATGTTTCGTAGAAAGATCCCAACCACTTTGCCGGTGCCACTCAGGCTTTGAAGGAGACGCTTATTTAGGTTGTAACGCCGTAGAGTGTAGATCGAACGGCGACTGTCCTCTAGACAAACAGTGTAATACGCACAGATGTATCAACCCATGCCATCTTTCGAACGCTTGTGGAAACAACGCCGAATGCTTAGTTCGCAATCACATTGGTGTTTGTAAATGCAGACCTGGTTATACTGGCAGTCCCTACATAGAGTGCAGACCTCAGAAGACAGCAGAATGCTATGTCGATGCCGATTGTCCAAGTAGACATGCCTGCTTGTCTGCGAAATGTGTAAATCCATGTACAGCCTTGCAGCCTTGTTCGTCTCCGGCAGAGTGTGAAGTATCACCGACACTACCTATACGCACTATGATTTGCTCATGTCCACCCGGATATATTAGTAATGGAAAAGGTATTTGTAAGCCAGCTACGCCAATTTTAGATGTTGCTTGTGAAACTGATATTGATTGTACATCTAATCACGCATGCGTAACTTCTATATGTAAAAATCCATGCGAATGTGGACCGAATACCAATTGTCAAATGAAAGACCATAAACCAGTTTGTGCCTGTAGACCTGGCTTTATTGGTGATCCACGTACGGGCTGTTACGATATAGCATGTCAGACCAATAGCCAATGCGCAGATGATGAAACATGTATCAATAAACGCTGCGTGCCTGCTTGTGAAGTTGAATCGAACCTTTGTGGACAATTTGCAGAATGCTACGGAGCTGAACATCGCGCCTCGTGTCGTTGTCAAATTAGTACATTTGGTAACCCTTCTTTGGCCTGCACACCCATCAGCTGTCGAGCTAATTCCGATTGTCCTCCTCTTAAATCATGCATAAACTCAAAATGTGTTGAACCTTGTACCTCGAATACTTGCAATGAACCAGCTGAATGTCGCGTGCATCTTCATGAAGTTTATTGTGTTTGTCCTCCGGGATACCAGAGCACTAGTGAAGGCTGCAACAAAACAGTATCACTTTGTAACACAGATTTAGATTGCCCGCCATCTACAGTGTGCTTGTCGAATAAGTGCATCAACCCATGTTTAGAAATAAACCCATGTGGAACTAATGCCGAATGCAAAGTTGCCTTCACAATGCCAGTCAAAACAATGATATGTGAATGTAAACCTGGATATAGAGGAAATGCCCTCGTGGAATGTACACCATATAAACGTAAGTATATTAGTTTATAATTCAAAAAAAATAATTAGATTTATAAAAGAATGTGAGCAATACATAAAATATTATAAATTATAAATTTTTCCATTTTATACTACTCAACATGAGGAAACACAAGGACTTACCTTACAAGGTAAAACCTTACAAGGGCTGTAAGGGGTTGAAATAGGGGATGAAAGTTTGTAGTGTGAAGACCGTATTTTTTAAAAATATTTTTTTTTAATTTACAAATTTTTACAGCGCCAATCACGAAATGCGTACGTGGTGAAGGTGTAAATGAATACGGTGAATGCTTGCCCTGCTTGGAGAGCGATGGAAAAGTGGTAGACGCAAGAGGACGTTGCGTGTGTGACTCGGAGCGCGGCTTTACGGCGCACGGTGACACATGCGTTGTAGCTGGCTGCCGTGGCGACACTGAATGTGACGACGCTTCACGTTGTATCAATAGCAAGTGTGTGCCCGCATGCGAGGCCGAGCCCTGCGGCGTGCACGCTACGTGCGAGGGCGTCGGCCACCGCTCGCGTTGCGCCTGCGTTACCGGTTACGATGGCAACCCCAGGGTTCACTGCAATGCTACATCGACTCCTAATATCACTTATCGCACAGATTTTCCTCTACCCGATATGCAGGTACTTATAACTTTTTTATATATTCTTATCATTTATATTTTATTCTAACTTAATAACTATAATGCAATAATCCTGAATGATACTTATTCTTGTGATATTTACATTTAGGTTTACTGTCTTGCAAATGGAGTGAAAGTGAGTCTTAAAATAAAAGACTTTAATGGAGTCTTATACGTGAAAGGCTATAGCAAGGACGAACGATGCCGTCTTGTGGTTCACGCAACAGAGAATCAAGAAAGTCCGGTAGACTTCACCGTATTATTCGGCGATTGCGGATTGGTTCATGTTAATGTAAGTAAAGTTATATATTTAAATTCAATCAATCAATCAGCCTATTGGGGTCCACTGCTGAACATAGGCTTTTTTTAACGGCCGGAAATATATTTAGGAAAACCACCTGTATACAAGTAGATAGTTATACTATTTGCGCTGTAGCATGGTGCGGGTGACAGTTTCAGTAACGTTTCATTTCACTCTTGAAAGTTGCCTCGATTTACAAATTATGACTTAGTATTTCAGCTGTACCACATTCGTAATATGTTAAATCATTATTTACTGTAGTAAATTAAATTAAACCCAACCAGAATATTCTAGTCTGCAAATAAAATCTAATGAAAAGAAAAATTAAGCAAAGTGCTATGCGTATAACGTAACTCCATAGACGTAAGCTAGTGACGGGATGTACTACTACGATAGATAGTCGATGTTTTTTTATAATAAAAAACATTGGAATATATATTATATTGGAAGTAGTTCAATTATAGTCTATACTTATATTAATGAAACAACAGAACATATATAAAAAATGATTTTATTCGTCTAAGCTCATATCAAGCTCCCTGGCCTGACTACCAAAAACAGTTTTTTTTGTATGCTTAGGCATCGCAATTACAACAAAATCAACAAACTTTAGCAAATAAAGTAACAAAATAACTTGAACACTGGGGAAGCTGCGGGTACTGTTAGTTTTATATAAGAAGAAAGATATTATTATGTAGCCATAAAATATATTTATTGAAGTTTATACACGTAGTTACACTGCGCAACTGAATAACACAGTAATTTTCATAACACTATTAATGAGAATTAGATTTATGCTGCGAGTATCGTTAGCGATAAAAATGAATTGCATAACGTCACATCCCTAGTCATGTGGTACTGACAGATGACAACGTCATATAGGAAACTGTCACCCGCACCATGCTACAGCGCACATAGTATAGATGGGACTTACCGGCTAAGCTAGTTCTATCCACCAGTTCTATCTGACCCAACGGAACCTACCCCGTCTTAATGGGGGTTTGCAGGATAGTCACAACCACCATGGCATTACTACAACAGTCCTCTCTGCTGTCAGAGAAGTACCAGGTGCAACACGCATGGTACACCTCAGAAGTGTGTCACCTCCCAATGCGTTTCTTAGCATGGTAGCAATTCTAAATCCGCTGTCCGTCTCCTTTCTTAATTTATCAGTTCATTGCTCCGTAGGGCGTTCTACACTACGCTTGCCTAAACACTGACTCCAATCTAACACGTTACGGTTTCAGCGAGCTAATTCTGCGCGCGATGACGGTTACTTTAGTTCTCTGGCGAATACTTTATTTCTTATTCTAATTCATATTCTAAATCATAACATATAATATACAAAATACATCAAATCTTACTTCCAGGGTCTTGCGAGCTTCGTCCTTGTAATGCAGAAACATCCCAAATTAGTGACATCGAACGCTAAAGCTTTCCATATCAAATGTATATATAAAACCGGAGAACATAATGTGACGCTCGCCTTTAATGTGTCGATGTTAACGACGGCCGGCACCATTGCCAACACTGGCCCGCCGCCGACCTGCTCTATGCGCATCGTGTCG
The DNA here is from genome assembly GCA_951802675.2 of Boloria euphrosyne. Lineage (NCBI taxonomy): Eukaryota > Metazoa > Arthropoda > Insecta > Lepidoptera > Nymphalidae > Boloria > Boloria euphrosyne. Next base: position 7,935,738 of record OX637874.1, read on the forward strand.
CGCACTGGAGACCAAGTTAATTCCGCGGAGATCGGCGAGAATCTCGTCCTGCAAGTGGATGTTCAACCTTCGAGTAAGTGAAACTAGAATAATTAGTATGAATAAAAATGGCGAAAAGATGTTAATTTGTCAATAATATTATGAATTTTATTGCGGACATTTATATAGTAATAATAAAACTTACAGGCATCTATGGTGGATTCGCCCGCAGTTGTATTGCAAAGACTAGTGAAGTAGCTACGAACATAGAAAATGAATACACTGTCACTGACGAGGACGGCTGCGCAACAGACGCCGCCATCTTCGGAGAATGGGAACGAAGCGAAGACGGAAGCGCTTTAAGAGCGGCTTTCAACGCTTTTAAATTCCCTAGTAGTGATAATATAAGATTCCAATGTAATATTCGAGTATGTTTCGGAAAATGTCAACCGGTAAGCAAACAATCTTTTGTGTTGTTTCATTACGAATTTAATTTATTCAAATCAGAATTATTTGTTGCAAATATATACCACACGTATTATATAAAGTAAATTAAATATAAATTTCAGGTAAATTGTCGCGGTATGGACGCGTTCGGGAAGCGGCGAAAACGAGAAACGATCGAAAGCGATGGTCCTCTTGCGGGCCAATTGCGCGAGGAGGTGACGGTCGAGTCTAACCAGATCCTGACGCTAGAGCGACGGGACCCGTCGCGTGCGGCACGGCAACGGGACGGTTCAGGCGCGGCGGGCGCGGGTTCGGCAGGCGGAGGGGAGGTGTGCGTGTCGGCCGCTGGGCTGGCCGTGGCACTAGCGCTGACGGCGCTACTGGCACTGGTGGCGGTGGCAGCGGCGGTGGCGTGCTGGCTGGTGGCGTGGCGCCGCGCGCGCCCGCCACCCGCACCGTTGCCCCATCCGCCAGACTTCCCTAACCCCCTTTTCCAGCGCTGAGCGCAGCTAGTCCACGCCCCGCTCCTCCGCCGGCGCCGGGCGGTGTCGGCTCTTCCTCTCTCCTCAGTTACTATGCGCGCCGCCGGAGGACCGCCGGGCGAGGCCGCCGCGAGCGCCACTCCCTCGCACGCGCTCGTGGCGTCCTGATTAGGTTATCGTAATTCTATTTCTAATTTGATAATTTTTATTAACGTAGACTCGACGCCTCCTCTAAACTTTGTGATAAATAATAAATATTCGAAATCACCATATATTTTGTAAAATAATTATTGAACCTAGTATATAAGCAAATATGAATAAATAAAAATAATATTAAGCACCGTATTTTATTTATATGATCTACTTCTTTAATTCTTTTGTGGTTTAGAGAACATTCGAATCTCATAAGCCTGTTTGGTGGTTAAATGGGATCAATCAATTATCGTGCAATTTCGTGCGACTACCTACATACCTGCCTAACCAACTACTTGCGAAATTAGTGTACGAATTCTCACTTGTTTGAATATTTGATTGGAAAATGACTCACAAAAGCTTCTTTTTTTGTATTTATTAAAAACACCGACAACATAACATACAATAAATTATAAAAAAACATACATATAATAACTAAGTTCTAGCATGTAAGCAGTCTAGAAATAAAAATTATTTAATGGCCTTAATAATTGTTTTATCTAGATATGAGTATTAAAATTAATACAAAGAAATATTAAAAAGTATCAGTTTTTTTTATGAAAACATTTATGAATCGGATCAGATCATCTTATGCATCAGAGCTAAAATCTATCAAAACAAATGGTTTCATTTATAAAGTGAGTCAGTGAATGTGGTAAAAATAATACGATAACATAGAAGTCATAATAATTATTTATGAAAAATGAAGCAAAATGAAATAAGATAGCTAACCAAGCTTTTTCATAAAGATTCTCTCCTGGAAAGACAAAGTTATCTCTTTAATAAAAAAGGTAGGACATTAGATGTCTTTCAGTCTTTGGCTTTTCCATAGCTTTTCCATTAGTTTGCTTTCCATATATTTTATGATGACGGATTTTTTAGATGTAGTGGGTACATTTGCTAATGGAAATAGTGTGTTCATTATGTTTCTCGTATGATAACGGGTTCTCTAAAGGGAACGTAGGTATTTCGCTAGCCAAATCTAAGGTCAACTCGTCCGTCAACAGGTATATGATTTAGGTAGGTACTTATTTTATCCAAAAAAAGTCTTGAAATAAGACTCACCACAGGGTTTATATGTATTGGATAAAAAATGAAATAGCGTGAATGCATACGAACCCATATAATATTATGTCTAAGCGTGAAAGTGCTTGAATGGATATGAACCCATATATGATTCAGCCATATAAAAGGGTGGAAATGGCTGGAAACTATATTAAAAATGAAAATATGATATATGAATATATGAATAGTAGAGAATACACCTCTATAAATACAGTTATGGAAGAAGATGACGCCACGCACTACCCGGTAGAATTTTTGGATTCCTTCAACACACCCGGACTTCCAGCCCACAAAATAGTTTTAAAAATACCAATAATTCTCCTCAGAAATTTATGTCCTCCCAAACTTTGTAACGGCACTCGGCTCAAAGTCACAAATCTGCAGCAAAACATAATCGAAGCTGAAATATTAACCGGTTGCGGCGCCGGTGATATTGTTTTTATTCCAAGAATACCTATAATTCCCAACAACTTTCCTTTCTCTTTCAAACGAGTGCAATTCCCAGTCAGTCTCTGTTATGCCATGACGATTAATAAAGCTCAGGGCCAGACATTATCCGTTGCGGGGGTGGACCTAAGTATTGGATACTTTTCTCATGGTCAACTATACGTAGCTCTTTCCCGCGTAAACAACCCCAATAACCTTTTTGTGTACGCTCCAGATGGTTTCACAGCTAATGTTGTTTATAAAGAAGCACTAGCATAAATAAAAAAAAATTGATTTGTATCGGTATCCTCCAACAGCGCTTCGCACTAAAAAATACATTGTTAAGTTCCGACATCCACGCGAACGAACACAGCTAAGTAGTTATTAATAAAGCTAAGTTTCGCTCAGGCTGCCTTTGCTCCAATCGTGCGCACGAATATGAGAGTAGTTCAAAATATCATTTGAGAATAGAGAAATATTTTACGTTTTGTTACTCCTATATATTATAATATTTCAAATATATTAATATAGTTTTTACTTCTTAAAGTTGAGAAAATAGATATGGATTCCCATGCGATGAAGGGTTAAGAGTAACGAAAAGGTATAAAAATGAGAAGAATTCAGATTCATTTTACCCCACTAGCATTATGTGTTTAACCTGTATGAATACCCGATCCTTTTGATGCTTCGTAATTAACAACGGTTTTTTTTATTCATACCTAGTTAGGTTAACATAATTATAAGGATATTTACTCGTGTTAAAAAATAAATTTGCATATTTCAGTCTCTCAGTGATTCTCGATCTTTTTGTGTCTTATCTCACGTTACCCACATGTAATGTGACCCACAATAACCATTATAAGTACCTACATAGTAAAGGTGCGCACGCACTAGGCGTAACTAACTGCACTGCAGCGGAGCGACGACGCGACACGGCACGACACAAACAGGCACACCACACTAGCTCGGCGCGGCATAATTTGCTTGTCAGTCGTTCGGCAACTTTGGGAGACGATGGAAGAAACTATTTTTTTTAACTGGTATTATTCATACAATGGTCATTTTGGACGCGACGCGGCACTGCGCGGCAATGTTGACCAACTCGCCAAATATGCCGTGCAGTTCCGCTGCCGCTAGTGCAATATAGCAATTAGCAAGCGACGCGACACTGGACGCCAATCAAGTTCATTGAACTTATTTATTTTTTTTCTAATTAATTTAAACATTAAATACAAATTATATAAAGACAGTCAAACAAACAATTTGATTGATCGAACCCTTGAAACATTCGTTACAAAGCACGCATAACTCACAGACTTATATCAAAGTACCTATCCATTCAATTAAGTATAATTTATGCACACATCCCAAGCTTCTTTTTTGACGAACCTCATCACAATCAGCTGAGCGATTTATCTATTTAGTTAGTAGGGTTATTTTTGCCATAACAATATTATCATCTGGATGTATATTAATAACGATACAGCGGTCGAAAATATCTCCTGAAATTTACGAACTAACGCCACCGCACTTTCGTTTTTCTATCTAGAGTACTGTCGCTCCGCTGCAATACAGTTACGCCTAGTGCGCGCGCACCTTTAAGTAACCATTAACTATTAAGTATCCTCGAAATCTATGCATATAAATAAAATTGAAGTGTCTGTTTTTAATTTCAAATTAACTGTTTTTCACTAAATGCATATGAAAGTATATGTAATACTAACAACAAAAAATCAATTCTAATTTTTTGGTCTGTCTTTCTTTTTATTCCGGGTAATCTCTAAAACGGCTGGACCGATTTTGACGGGACTTTCACTGGCAGATAGCTAATGATGTAAGGAATAATTAAATAAAGGCCACATTTAACCAACTTTAAAAAAGGAGGAGGTTACTTTTAGAAAATCTATTTATTTTAACTAGCGGAACCCGTGGCTTCGTTGACGTTAAATCTAGGGACGAACCCGAGCGAAGCGAGGGTGAGTTGCTATTCGAAAATATAATTCTACATATAAACAGATTAAAAAAATCTTACAATATTTTTTATTCTTAAATAAAAAAATATCATTATGTAGAATGCTTATAGTATTAATTTACTTTATTGCACATCCTATAATTAGACGTAACAAAATTAGGTAAAGTCTGAATAAATACAAATAAAATAAATGCAATCTTTTCCAGAAAAAACCTTTTGGTAAAGAGATTTCTCAATAAATAATAAATATTCTTAGATACATAATTGTAATCGAAATTATATATAAATCATGAGCTGCTAACATACTAAAAATATAAATTAAGTATGTACTAATACATTTACATAAACATGTATGAAAAAACTTACTAATAAAAAATAAGCTTTTTATAATATACAATCTACACAAATACTGTAAATAATATTATTCATACATCACGACATCAGTTAGACGCAGACGCAGCGTTACGTATCGCGGTCACCTGAGCGCATGCGCGGCCTCCTAAGTCCCCCCTCCTTCTCTTCCTTTCCTGTGCCCTCCCCACTCTGCAATAACAGAATCATACTTTGTTTACCAATTGCCGCGAATAACGAAACAGTCGGTCGGCTGACTCTACCGACCTCGCTTGTTTTCGGTCATTTGCACGCCAGCTGCGCGTTGCCAGCGGCGAACGCGACATCAATCACTACGTTATGTCTCTGTGACGTAACAGAATGACTAAAGCCAATACCTCGGCGGAAGCCGCTTTGCCGAGCATGGCGATCCACGTGGATCATTACGAAGACCCTAATAATCAAGAACAGTCAAAACTTCTCGATCCTAACTCTCCAGTGCCGATTGTGACGCCCTCTCTACAAATTCGCAAAGTCAAGAGTTTTACCGATACACACAGAATCCGAGATGTAAATACTGCCTCAGGTGCAGCGTCCGCGCGAAGCTTACGCCCCTATGACCCAGTGAATTCATACCCAGAGGGCTCAGATAGCGGAACAAACCATTATGCGCCTTCTATGCGTTCTCTGGCTTCAATTGGAATGGGGTGCACTGACGGTCGAAAAATGGTCATCAGACGTGTACCCACATCACCCACGGAACTTTTTCATCTAGTACGTCCTCCTACGTGAGTATCTTTGCGGATGTCACATCCTCTGAGAATCCATTATTCAATTGCTTTAAACGATTTTCGCTTAGTTAGTAATTGTACATACAAAATAAATCTAGTTGCTTTATTTTAAGAAAAAAATTAAGAGTACTGTAAAGATTTTGTTCTTGATTGTTATTTGTAATAGTCTTGACAGTTAATATTTGTGAATTTAGTTTTAACCTATAAACTATATCACATATCATTAAAATATGTATATATAGACGCTGTAAAGATAAAAATAATAATGATATCTTACTGGTATACCTAATAATTGTTGTTTTCTTTATTATGAATACTGTTATTTGAACCATTTTATTTAAGTTTTTAGTTACTTATTATTCATTTCATTCATGTAGATTATAAGAATCTTACTTTTTGAAATATGGCAACAAATGATTATAGCGAATCTTCCTTAGGAAATTATATACCTAATGATGACTTAAGAAATACATAAAAACAATGCACTAGAAAATTTTAGGTAAAATCCGCAATAGTACCTTTATGTCTAACTCCTAAATTACAGTAGCAAAAACTATTCAAACTAATTAAAATGTACCTACAGGCGCACCCAAGCGAAGCGCGGTTTGGTCACTAGTCGTTTCATAAAAGGAATTAAGAATAAGTAAATCTACATTAAATGTAGGCTTTTTAAAAGAATAGGAATTTAAAGTTCTTACTTAAATAAAAATGGAGTAGGTATGATAAACAAAATATAAATATTTAGATACTAATCAATACTTTATACAGTTAACTACCTACTTAAAACGTCTAAATTAACTTAATATCATAAGTGCTCACAATGAACCAAAACAAAGATGCTGAGAGGCAGTATTAACCATCTTAACTGACAAGAAACAGAAAGACTTATATAAATTATTAAATATTAAAGTAAAAACAACACGCAACAGTTAGCAACCAAAAATATGGAATCCTTGATTTCTTGATCCCTACTGTAGGTTAACAAAGCATTTTTTTAACTAATTAAGACATTTGTATATCTATCTATTTATTTAACTAAATTTAATTATTAAATAAGTAGGCTAACAATGATAATAATTTAAATAGCCACCTAAGTGCCTACTAAGTACTTAGTGTAGTATAGAATTATTGTAAGGGCTCAATCAGGAGTTCAACCAATATGAAATATAGTATTCATAATAATATATTTATAATAAGAAGAAGCTAGGCTAGAATATAAATAAGCTAAGACCAAAATCCGTTAAGTAAATAGAAAGAAATGTTCAATGTAAATTATTTTAAACTTTTTAGAGAGCATAAATATTATATACATAATGTGCCGACCCGGGCGTTCGCCCGACCGCGCCCGCCTTTCTAAGAACATCCACCAATCAAACCCAAACCCATTACTGTAACTGCATCAAAATCGAACTATTAGTTTTGGAGAAAAGTGGCAACATTGATTTGCACAAATAATGTTTGCTGCAGTGCCTCCTGGTGAGTGATCACCGTAATACCTATCTAAGAACATGCAACAATCTAACCCGAACCCATAACTGAAAACTGCATCAAAATCGGACTAGTAGTTTTGGAGAAAAATGGCAACATGTATTTGCACACACAACCTCTCACCCCATACGCATGCACCGTCTCCGTTCCGTCCGCGTCGTGGGCAATAAAAATCGATATACATATCTATAATAATCGTCTAAGAATAGAATTCTCTTTGGGGGTTCCGAAAGTTGGGTATTTATAGTCACTGAAATGTTTATTGATAATTATCACAACATATTATAAAATAAGGTCCTCCGCCGCGTCTGTCTGTCTGTTTGCGGTAAGCTCAAAAACTACTGCACCGATTTTCTCACTGTTTTCACCTATGGATAGAGTGGTTCTCGAGGAAAGTTTTAGTATATAATTTGTCAAGTTTATTTATACATTTACTAGCGGAACCCGCAACTTCGGTCGCGCTAAATTTAGTTTAGTTTAGTAAAAGTTTAGTTCTTATATAACTTCATTCGAATAGTCGGGAATGTTACTTATTATCGGGAAGGAGTTTTAAAAAATCTGTAACATCGCTATTATTTAGCAGCTGTTATCCACGATTAAAATTTTTCTTCGTTTTTATATAAATTATATTTAGGTATATATCATATAGTTATATGCGGAAGTCTATATAACTATATGATATATACCTAAAGGAAGGAAGGAAGTCTTCCTTTTACTGAATCACTTCTATAAATAAGTATTCTACGGTAAAGGTTTTATCCATATCGTCAATTTCTGTCAAGTCCAACAAGAATACTTTATTTGCGATATTTATAAGAATATAATATTGTAGGTATACTTACGTATGATCTAAGTGAAGTGTAATAATCATAGTATTATGAATTTATATTAAATTTATTGAATCATTTCCTATTTAGGAAGAGAACATTTATAGAGCTCCTATTCTTATTTTTTCTCGTATTATGTAGCCTTAATGAATGTCCCTTACTCACGAGCCCATGACAAGTACCTAAGTAAACCTAGTTCTGGTTGTTAGGCACAGGTTGATTTTCTAATAAAATCAATGTAGAGATTATGAAAACAATATTAAATAATTTTAAAACAATTTCACAAAAAAAGTAAATTTGTTAAATCTATTATTTACATTTTTGATAAAATATTGTGGTAAGTGCATCTTTGCCTTTGATCAACCTATCTCTCGCTCTCTCTCTAAAAGGATTTATAACAATATTTTGTGTCAAATTCAAATTTTTGTAAAAGGTCTCGAAAATTTGAATTCGCTAATCATCTAAAGTATATGAATTATACACTCAACTCTTAAAAAACTATTAAACTAAAATTCGTCCACTGACTTGACAGAGAAATAAAATATAGACCGACATAGAATTCCAAGCTCAATAACTTCTCATTTCTTCATTAGGAACATAGGGTTTTACTCCTCTAAAACCCGGAGATCCAAGCTAATATTTCAAATTCGAAAGTACCTCAGAGCCCAATCCGATGGCTGCAATAGCATACTTACTTGCAACGTACAAGTCTATTTGCAATAGACTTGTTCGTTAAAACGGTAATTTCTGTTATACTTTTGGAAAGCTCTACGTACATAGGACGTATTATAAGAAAATGCGTTATTTCAGTAATATCAAATCTGTTTTTAAAATGAACACAAATAGAGAGAATAATAAGAAATTATAAATATTTAAAATCTTCAATTAAGATTAACATTCGTAAACTCACGGCACGTTATTATATTTACAGTTAAAATGTATTTCTTAAAGAACTGTAATTCAACAATTATTTATAACTACTCGTAAAATACTTTTTTGATAAGTCTGTTTAGATAAGAATGCGTAGTAATCTACAATATCTTTGTGATAATTTACGTTGGATTGCAGAAACAATTTAAGTCGCACCATTGTTTCAGTGTCAAGATCACAAAATGACAGTAGTACCTATTCTCAATTTTCCGAAAATCTGGGGGGCTTATATTTCTTTTGAATTCAAGTGACTTTGCCGTCGTCATTGGTCGTGATAACATTGCACTGCCGCTATCTTCTCCCGCGTATCTCGCTCAAAACATGGATACGATTGATCGTGCGCTCATTCTTATCACAGACTTTTTGATAATGATTTTAAAATACGTTTACATACTTACATGTTGACAGCAGAGGATTACCTTTCTTTTGTTTAAATTGTGTTCTAATGTTTATTTACCAGTGTCAAGATAGCTAACTGCAGCATTTTTAAGTCTGTTATTTTTTGTTAAAATTTAGGTAAATTACATACCAAAATTTTAAATAATTTTGAATTGTGAACATGAGAGAGAGAGAAACAGAGAGAGAGATTAAGAGCAGTTTCTTTAAAATATCGTTAATAACCTCCTCCTTTTTTGAAGTAGCTTAAAAAATTCGCATATTAGATATTCGGTTTTTTTTTTTCTAAGAAAAAACTAGATTATGGCCTGATTACTCTTGTATTAAAAAGAGACTCGTGCCACAGCAGTAAAAATTTTAAAATCTAGACATCATGTCTCTGTAGTGTAGATATAGTGTATATACATATATTTTACATAGCAAGTAGAATGCGTAATATTTTGCTTTAAGGCAAAACCCTTAATGTAATGTAATGTAATTGTGAAATTCCATTCATTTTTTCGCCATTTTCTACATCATCTTTATTCTCTTAGCAGTAAAAAATGAGCATCTACGTATTTAGATTAATCCTTTAAGCAGTGCGACCTCACTTTAATCACTTTAGGATGATCATCTTAATTTAAACAACTGGTTTATTATCAAATGAAGCAAGTAAACAGATTTAAGATGAAATCTTGATGGATGTAGATACCTACCTACTACTTAGAATGTGTGGAATTGGTAGATTCACACATGCTACTTTAATCAATACCTATTAATAATAGAAATTATTAATGTGTTTAACAAATTAATTAAATAGTCGGAGTCGTTAGTCTACAAATGGTCTTTATATAATTGAATAAGTAGTAGTATATACATTTATATATTTCTTTATTGGACTTTAAAAATATACAGTATTTTAAATACAAGTTTTGTTTGCAAAGACATTATTTATAGTTGAATTATAGCTATACTTTTATATGGTAGTGGAAAAAACTAAAAAAACTATTTAATGATGAACCAAACTAAACAGTAAATAATAATTTTTAGTATGAGAAAAAAATAAGGAGAAATTCTGGGCTGCTTTGTTAAATATTTAAATAAGTTTACTTTTAGAAATTGACCAATGGCATATTTTAACGTGAACCATCTGATAATAATTATAGCGCAAAAACTTAACTTTGACTGGCAAAAAACTTTGAATTTTGATAAATTACTAAGCTTTAACTAAACCATTCATTGAAATACAGACACACACATTCACCAAAACAGGTTTGGCTACTTCGGCACTGGAGAAACTAAAATACCAAAACAATTTTTACGACATTTAAGTATTTTACATCAGTCAAATATAGGTAGGTAACAACTAAATAGGTAAAGGTAACATAAAAATAAAAAACCCGAAAGAAAAGCTAAGTAAAAAGATAGAACACGTTTGTCTCCACTGAATTATAGGTAGTTACTATATCTATTTCTTTGTCAACTTTTATTTTTTATGCAATGTCTTTTCCACATTTTGGCTATTAATACTTTCTCTTTGTTCACAAGCTTTACTCCTCAATTCATTTTTCTTACCAGCCTAGTTCATATCAGAATTTCATTTTGCTGCCGGCAACTCTGACGATTATCTGAATGTTATCTAGGTATTAGTTTCTACGTGAGTACGTTTTAATACTAGTTTGTGAATCATTCGTTTGATTTAGGATGATCTCTATAACTGAAATCAGTAACAAATCAAATGCTTTGCTTTGCAAACTTGCTATTTGCTAATGCAACTGGCAGTTACTTACAAAGAATGATATATACCTAGTACCTACAGTAAAAAACAGTTGAACATTATTGTACTCGTACCTTTAAAGTTTAAACATTAAATCACAAATATGAGAAATTCAACTATTATTTAACGAATATATTAATTTATTGATATATACATTTCAAAGTTGGATTAAACATGGCTGAATGAGAAATTATCGCAACTCATTTTTAGTTTTCTCAAAAGTGTGTGGTGACAGTCTTGTTAGTTTAAGGAAGTATACCTACCAACACCCATCACGACTTGTCTAGATAGGCAATATTTGAACATAAAATTGTTATTATGTAAACATTATATTTACAAATATTATTATTGAGCCCCAAACGATTAAAATGTCTAGATATAAAACATTTTTTAATATAATATATTCACCACTTTAGTGGTTAGTGTGTACCTACATACATTGTATCTACAACTTAAATGTATAGATGCTATTTTACTAAAGTATGTTAGGTATATACTCGGAATTATAAGGGAATTCTTATTGAATAAAAAATTTAAAACTGTATTAAAATACAATTTAAATAATTCACATCTTCAAACTAAACGGAGTAGTTTGACGAAAAAAAGTTGACACCAATTAAATCTTTCAACGTTATGAAAATAACTATACTATTTCCAAGCCTTCTTACATACCTTCTTTTGTACCAACGGATGTTATCATTTTTTAATATTTGGCAGGCCTCCAGACGAGGATTCAGCCTCACACGAAAGCGAATATGGCGAAGAAGAGGAAGACGCTGAAACAGTGCATTTAAAACCCCGAAGACCATTTTGGGCCAACAAAATTCAATTTGTGCTGGCTTGTGTTGGTTACTCAGTAGGTCTTGGAAACGTCTGGCGATTTCCATATCTTTGCTATAAAAGTGGTGGAGGTAAGAATTTTGCTTTACACCTCCTCTTTTAAAATGAAAGATTAACAAATATCCAAAACATAAGATACAAAACATTTTAGTAGTCGTATATGTCGTACACGTCTTTTTTTATATTTTTGATGAGGATAGTACTTGTTTTCAATAAAATACAGTAATGCGCTTTTCAGTAGATACTGAACAAATAATAATTCAAAAGTCGTAGAGTGTGACTAATTATATTATTAAGGGTGTTATTATTCTAAGTTATTAAGCATGAAACCGTTGTAGACTGTAGCGTAGTATATATTTATTTAATTTTATATTATACCTAATCCTATTTATACTTAGGTATAAATAGGATTAGTAGAGTAGTGACGTTTCATTACACTTTGAATTTATTACATTTGCTCAGTAAATTCATATATCAATAAAAATAAATATACTCATAAGTAGTTAGGTACGAGTACGTAGTCAACTAACTTGTTAACTAACGAGACACACCCACTTATTTTTCCAATCGTGAGTCGTGACCCATTTATTTGCATGTATTTAAGATATATATCTAATATAGATATTTAATTTACCTTATCTTATTTTACATATGAATATAGCACAATATATCTTTTGCACACAGAACTTTAGACATTGCACAGTAAATTGAGGATTAAAATATTTATGTGCAATGTGCATTGAACATAATTTAATATCTACAATTTACATTGCTTACCAGCGACTCTTCGCTAGGGTTCGTCCAATAGGTACGGTTCGTAAGTATAAAATTAGTATTCCTTACCTTAAAAATGATTCCCATACCATTACCAATTTTCCTCCCCTTTTTCACCTCCATAAGTAATAATATCTTCCTACTAAATTTCAAATCGCAATAAATCGGTTCAGCTGATATTTAATTTACCCATTACAAACATATAAAAATACATTTTTTTTCTTTACTATAGTAAATTAGATATAGGTACTGCAAAACTTGCTAACTAACGAGACACACCCATTTATTTTTCCAATATTATCGTAACCAATTTATTTCGCGTGATTGGCCCATATTTGTTTGTGCGATTACGTTAATTATTTTTCACGATATTTTTTATTACACATCGTGAAAAATAATTTAACACTAAACTTAAACAAACATCGTTCGCTAACTAAATTATCTCGTCTAGGCAACAAAGACATCGTGACCACTAGGCTTCTACACCCACAAGATGTGATCCGGGTATTTCAATACATGTAAATAATAAATTATTCTATTTCTGGTACAAACTAATAGACAATTTATTAAACTACTTAATACTCTATAATAACGTGCGTAATAGTAAACCCACATCACAACATATTTTTAACAAATACATCGTGTCTTCTTAGCTAATATGTCAATAAAAATATTATATAATATTTATACCTCTACTTTAACTATTTAATGGATAATAGTTATCTATAGGTAGTAGGTATGAAAAAGGAAACACCTTGTGATTAAGTATATCTATGTAATAATTAAGCTAAAAACAGTGTATGCAAGCTAGAATATTAACAATAATTTAGAAACAATGTTAGAAACGTGAACAGAAACAAAGGACAGGCAGTGTAAATTACAACTGATGTCTTCTGTAAATTGATACGTCACGCCCGCCATGCACACGACCCTTTAAGATATCAAATGATATATTGTTATGAGTTACGACTTATTCGATAAGTCATTATTTGGTACATGTTGATATATACAAAACATCTAGTTTTGTATGTTCATATCTGTAATCTGTTCTTTGAAGTCAATATTATATTATATTCTGTTACTTCACTAAGGACGTAGTGGCAAAAGAAAATTAAATTACTTACGGTACTTTATATATTGTTAAATTTGTCGGCTACTTAACCGACAGGAATCAAATTTAGTAAAATTATATGATGTGCTTATGTGAAAAAAAATATGCAGAATTTTTAAGCGCCTCACTCTTGTTCAAGGGTCTGAATGCTTGCTAGGTTCTCTCAGGCATGCAGGTTTCCTCACAATAAGTAAGTAATCTTTATGTAAGACAAGTTGTAATGTTGAAAATAATTCGTACATAAGAATATTCAATTCAATTCTCTTGTGCTAGAAATGGCTTCGAAGCGTGCCAGTTGAGCACTGATTATTTCACCAGCAATGTCCGTTTAAACGTTCCTATAATGCAGAAGACAAAAGAATGTTAGACGTGCATTTCACTTAATTTCCCAAAAAAAATCAAAAAATAAATTTGACTTAAGTACTGCCAACGTTCCATCATATCAATAAATATTCTATATTACATACTTAATAGTTATCGTAGCGACTTCTTCTCCATTCCTAAATACCCTATAAAAATATACTTACTTATTTGTAGCAGTAATATTACCTACAACATTTTTCTTTATAAAATAATTTTCGCTTTGAAAACAAATTATAAATTAAGGTACCTACTATCTATCAATTCGTCAAAACCCTAAATAACTATGACATAAAGATTACTCATTCGATAAGTAAGTACACATAATAGAAGCGAGTCTCGTTTCATTCTTCATATTGTTAATGGAAAATCGTTTAAAGATAAGATTAAAAAAAGATATCGCGGAGAAGTAGGTGACGTGAGAGACAGAGTTCCTTTTTTCGTTAAATTTTAAACCCATATTGGGGACTTTGTTTACTTATATTTGGTGGTCAAATAAATTTAAATTTTACAAAAAATATTTAACAAATTTATATTAAACGTCATAGATAGTCAGGTATAAGCATGGAGATTAGAGACCAGAAGGACCATCGCTTCATACTAAAGCATTACCCGCCTGTCCCTGAAAATTTGTAGGTCTCTAATCTCCATGGTTTTAGGTAATCGCTGATTAAATCTGTCCTATACCTATATCAAATTATATAATATTTTCATTTTTACATGTCGGTACGAATTGTGAGCACGAATAGACAGCAAGTTCTAAATAGCCTACATACCTTTACTTTTCTTTATTACAGTTTGACTTAGCAACAGCTCTTAAAAGTAAATTTGTCTTTGTTACATCATTAACTTGCAAGAATTTTTCTTGGGACTTGTTAAATTCTGACCTGAAGAAACACAATAAATTAGCTTATTTAAATACCTAAAATAAATGTAAATAACTGATTAGATAAAAAGTAACTGAGATTTTGATTATTTACTAAAAAAACTGTCAAGAATACCATATTTTGTTCCAATCGTCTAATAAATTCTAGTTTTCACTAAGGCATTTCGTGTAAACTAGTTTTGACTAGTTAAAACGCGTTGTAACTAAGAAGGGGTTATAACTGTAACATATAGAAACAGGTATGTAATAGAACTAGTAAGATGTTTAGTTCAGTTATACGTAACGTATATACTTATACGTAAAATGTAGGTACTATAAAATGCCTAAATTAATTGTAGAAGCTAATGAATGGGTTAATTAAGGCAATTCCTCTAAGTCACCGTATTGGTATCAAGGTCAAAATAATTGATAAGACGTTGAACAATGCAGAAAAATATCGATAAATACAAGATTTTAAATGATTTTCAAAACGATTACCACTTGTCTTACGGTGAAGAAAAACATCATGAGAAAACCTGCATGTCTGAGGAAACCTAACAAGTTTTCAAAAGACATGTAAAGTCTGCCAACACTTGCAGCTTGGTGGACCATGGCTTGATCCCACTCGTATTGAAAGCTAGCGACATACAATCGTTTCAAGATAATAAGCAACTCAACAATATATGGCACTTCATAGTTCATACTCATTACACCTAAGGGGTTACGACTTCACTATCACTATATATTATAAAACAAAATCCTCCGCCGAGTCTGTCTGTCTATTCGCAAAAAACTCAAAAACTACTGCACCGATTTTCATGTTTTTTTGACCAATGGATAGAATGGTTCTCGAGGAAGGTCTTAGTATATAATTTTTCATGTTTTTGTATATATTTAGTAGCAGATTCCGCGGTTTCACTCGCGCTAAATCGCTTGTCGCTAGTACGAGTATAAAATATATTTAGTGTAAGTACATACGTAAAAAAACACTTGTTTTAAGTTACATTAATAAAAAAGAATGTTTTTCATATCAGGCAAAAGTCGAAGAGCCTGTAAAGGTCCATTAACTTGTTCACAATGTGTATTAAATTCCATAGTATTTTATTTATATATTTGTGTTATTATTATTTCCATAGGCGTGTGGGCACTGACCAGCCGCCCCCCACCCCCTTTATATGACTATGACAATATAGGTGTGTTAACTTTTTTAGTTCAGCGGATAAATGCTGAAACATAATTTTAGTTTTAAAATTTAAGCCAACATACTTTGTCTCGGTTTAACCAAACGTGATAAACATCTATAGTACTTAGTCAATCCAAATCCGATGTCACGTGCCACATTGTGGTATGTAAAGTTTGAAATTAGATATTGTATTGTATTCAACTCTTTTGACGTCCCACTAGGCACGGGCATTTCTACAATACGAGGGGTTCATAGTTCACCACGCTGGCCTAGTGCGGGTTGGCGGACTTCACATGTCTTTTGAAAAGTTGCTAGGTTCTCTCAGACATGCAGGTCTCCTCACAATGATTTCCTTCACCATTCACGATTGGATATTATTTAAAACGAAAATATGGTACAAAATAAATAAATTAAATTATTAAAATATATTTACTTACTTAAGTCTGCGCTATGGTTTTCTGTCGCGAGCTTTTTTTTACCAGAACCGCGAGACGCAGCGTTTTTCACAATTTTAAAATAGACTTGTAAGACCGGCTTGTGTTGTTCGCAACCAAAACCTTGCCAATAGGTACTAGGTTCATCAACTCGCTAACCAAAAAACCAAAGTTTTAAAGTATGTAAGTATTTTTTTAAAAAGTATATGAAGACTTCAGTAAGCATCCTTAAAAAAATAACACAAAATGTATGTCGGTGAAGCAAACGTTACAAGCTATTTAACGATTTCTAGCTGCGGTTTTCAAATTCGATATCAGTCTCAAGAAAATACTGTCACTTGTCAGTGCGTTCGTTCGTATTGAAATTAGAACCCAGCGTGGTTATTTATAGAGCGGCCATATAATAAAACACAGGTGATAAATTATTCTTCCTAACAGTACTTCATGTTGTGTAATTATTATAAATACCATGTAACAGCAGTATCTTTTTGTTCCAGGAGCTTTCTTGGTGCCTTATTTTATAATACTCTTAGTATGCGGCGTACCAATGCTTTTCATGGAACTAGCTATTGGTCAGTACACCGCTCACGGCCCTATTGGCGCACTCTCACAAATATGCCCACTGTTTAAAGGTAAACTTCTCATTGCGTAATGAAACATAAGTTACAATATGCGTATTAAATACATTATGTACATAATATAAATGACGATAAGCCTTGACTTTGGTGTAATAAGCGATTTTATTTTATTTATTATTTTATTGTTCTATTTTTAAGCGGTAACGAATTAATATTACAGGTGCTGGTCTAGCTAGCGTAGTGATCTCATTTTTAATGTCTACATATTACGCAGTCATTATTGCCTGGGCAATATATTATTTCTTCACATCATTTAAATCAGAAGTCCCATGGGCCAGTTGTTCAAATCGATGGAATACTCAACAGTGTTGGATGCCAAATCATACAATTCCAAACAAAGCAAACGATTCACAGACACCCACAGAACAATTTTTTGAGTAAGTTCATCGCTCATTTTATATTTATATATACTTACACAAATATTCATAGCACAATATGATAAGTGGAAATTTATAACCTAGTCTTAAGACAGGCTTTATAATTTGGTAATCGCAGGATTAAATTAATATTATATACTTTCAGGAAAAAGGTCCTTAATATGAGTGATGGTATTGAATATCCTGGTGGCATGCGGTGGGAGTTGGCGGCTTGTCTCGTGTGTGCTTGGGTTCTGGTTTATTTTGCTCTATGGAAAAGCATAAAATCCTCAGCCAAAGTCCGATATATCACAACTACTTTACCATTTCTACTGATAATAGTATTTCTTGGTCGATCACTAACCTTAGAAGGTGCTGATAAAGGCTTAAGATTCTTTTTTAAACCTGATTGGGAACTCCTTAAACAATCAAGACCATGGGTTAATGCTGCGTCACAAATATTCAACTCAATAGGCATTGCGTTTGGTTCAATGATAATGTTTGCATCCTACAATCGATTCGACAACAATTTCTTACACGATACATTGGCTGTGTCTTTAGTGAATGCAGTTACTAGTCTCATCGTGGGGATTTTTACGTTTGCTACAATCGGAAACATTGCTTTCGAACAGAATACACCTGTAAATGTTGTCATTGCTGATAGTAAGTAAGATTTATAAACTTATTAAACATGTTTTCTTATGTACATAATTAAATCATTTTAGTAGTAATATCCTTTAAAATTACTGCCAATGTATGAGTAGTACGTAGTACAATACTGACGGTTATTCTAATTTCACTTTAATTACTTTAAGGTCCAGGATTACTATTTGTAGTATATCCTCAAGCAATCGCAAAAATGCCAGCGTCTCAACTTTGGGCTGTGTTATTCTTCTTTATGTTCCTATGTCTTGGTTTAAATAGTCAGGTAGGTTGCTTCAATTAAATATTATATTTAAATACTTTAAATTTAATTTAATTTTCTTTAAAATACTTAAGTATTGTTTTAAATTACAGTTTGCAATTGTTGAAGTAGTGGTGACTTCGATCCAAGACGGATTTCCCGATATGATACGCAAGCGGCTAGTGTATCATGAGCTCTTGGTGCTGCTTGTCTGTGCTGTTTCTCTAGTCTTTGGATTACCACATATTATACATAGTGGAATATACATATTCCAATTAATGGATTTTTACGCAGCATCACTTAGCATTACATATCTCGCATTCTTTGAAATGGTTGCGATAGCATGGTTCTATGGAGTAGACAGATTATCCCGAAACATTAAACAAATGACTGGTAAATATATTTTAATTCGGCAACTACACATCATTTCAAGTCACACGGATCGAAATGACCTTTAGTATAAGTGATTAAATATGAAACAATATTTAATTCAATCTGATAACTATTGCACGATTTACATTCATTAATTCTAAGTGAGAATAAAACACTATTGTTCAACGTTTCCGTTTTATGTACATTTTATGAATAGCAACTACATCGCAATTTTTTATTTTATAATCTTATCGATATAATTAGTTATATATAGGTACATATGTCTGTTAAATTGAGATACAAAATAAAAACAGCGACGTAATGACCAAAGAGGTAAAATTAAATAAATTTATTATATTTTCCTTATTCAGGTCAGTGTCCATCGTTATATTTCCGTTTTTGCTGGCTAATAGCTGCTCCGGCTTTACTCCTAGCCGTTTGGGTGGCGAGCTTGGTAGACTACACGCCTCCGAGCTATAGACAATACCAATACCCAAAATGGGCACAAGCACTCGGGTGGATCATTGCCTCACTCTCGCTACTGTGCATACCTGTATATGCGGTAGTAGTTGTCATTGGTTCACCAGGAAATAGTATTAGAGAAGTATGTATATAGCTAAATATATTCATTAAATGTTAATGACTAACCGCCGGACTCATAGTCACTTAATGAACCATTAAGTCGAGAATATCCATACTAAATAACGGTTCACTGGAACTTAATGGTTCATTAAGTGACTATGAGTGTGAGGTACATATAATTCATAAAATTCTAATAAATAATTTTTCAAAAATGTATTATAAACATTGTGGTTATTATTTCAGAAATTACGTAATTCTATACGACCGACGTCCATGTGTGATTGTGGGGTTGCTAGTTGCGACATATGCTGCTCAGATTCAGAAACGCCTGAGGACAAAGCGACTATTAACTAGTATTTTTAAAACTTAATGTCTTTTATTTATAACTAGTAATATAAAGTACAATGTGTCAAAATTATTGTAATTTAGATGAAATGAATGTATTTGCTATGCGTTTAGTCTTAGTTTTAAAAATCTTATTAGCATGGCCTTGTTTAACATAAACTTCTAGGTACCTATGTTTTTGTAAGAAGTAGTGACACAGTTTACTGCACTCAAAATGAACGATAAACATGTACTTCAGTTGAATTGTACCAGATCTGTTGATTACATTAAAATACTATTTAAGTATCTTCTTGATATTCAAGTACATGTTTTAACAAGGAATACTATTAAGAATAATATTTAAAACATATTAGATTTAAAAGACAGCAGAAACAAAAACTGCACAATTATAAAACTTGTTTTGCATTCTTGTGAATCTGAAACTTTATTATATTATAGACATTCCATTACTTAAGTAAGCAGCATATACCAGCTGAGCTGATATCCTTATGTTGCTGTTATTGTTGTGACATATATTTATAAAATAAAATCAATAAGTATGATGTGATATCTTGAAACTTAGTCAATAATTATCTTGTTCTATTTAATATACCTACTTATTCTGTATTTGCACAAGACTAAATTTTAAAACTTTAATGGGAAAACCACAAATTATGTCAAGATAGAAATGAAAACAAAACCAAGTTCAAGATAATTAAATATGGGTAAACTTAAGTTTGTGTGAATAGTTGTTGGTTGTGATACATTGCAATTGATAAGCAATGGAAACTAGTATTGTGGTCTATACACACAACAAATTTTTACCACACCTTTGCATAAGCATTTAAGTCTACGAGCACAGAACACTCGTTTATGACACACACTCGTCGGTTTATTGCACAAAGGTCCTTATGCAGACGGATTGATATCAGAGGATATTAACTTTCATCATCATGGCATAAAACAATTATTATTTCAATCATTCGAGATTTAAAACAAAAAGTATTTGATTTCTATTACATATAAAAATTATAATTTTAAAGTTTTTATTTATTCAACACTTCCTAGTTACTGTGATCATGAACATTCCAAACAATTCTTGAGTACTAAGATCTTAGATAATTATTAGTAATTTATTAGTATGTGAAACCAATTATGTTTTAAAAAAGAACTAAAGATGATTCATAGATGAAGCAACTAAAATCAATCAAAATGTAAACAAGATAAAGTCAACTTTGTAAATAATACATTATTGTAAATCAAATAAATAAAATAAAAATATCTATAAATTGTTTTATTTTATGTAGATTTATTGTACACTTGACATATATTTTTGTTATGTTTTTCTATTTAAATATTTATTAAGTTTTATATTATATATCTAAATATAACATACCTACCTTAAAAAAGAATTAAGTTCAATACTTTTTTTAAGAGTTTATTTACATTTTTCTTTTTTTTGGAGTTATACAACCAATTGATTCACCTTCTTCACTACTAATATCATCTTCAATGTAATCATCTGTAAAACAATATTTTTATTAAGATTACAGAGACAATGCCATCTCTAAAAGCGATATAAAATGCATGAAAAGTATGTGACTTTTTAATTATTATTAGAATGGATTAAATTTCATAAAATAAAATCTTTACAGGAAACAACCACATCTCAACTTTATTTTTTTATTTTGTTTCTGATACTTGAATACAGCAACCATGATGAACATGAGTGAAAAAAATTCTCAACCAAATCCGAAAATACAGTCCCATTTAAGTTTGTTAGTAAAATATGACTATGTCAAAGTATATCATTAGCTTCAAAATTCAATAGCCTAAAAAAATGTTGACTGTCTCAGCTGCATTGGTTTAATCTAGCACTATTTAGGTACACCGTACATGCCATGAATTTTGATTGAAAAAGTAAGGTGAAGTTGTTACTATCTTTGGAAAACATCATGTATATCATTACTAGATTTACTACTCATGGCTAAATTCATAGTTAATATTACAAAGTATATTTTCTTACCAAATTGTCCATCATCCTCGATTATTTTAGTTAGTATTTCGTTAACTTTCAACCGAAACTCTTCTATAGATTTTATTAGATTAGGTGAATCTGTAGAAATCTCATTTTGGATTGAATCAACAATTTTATCATTCTCATTCAATGTTAATTTAATTACATTCGGCATTATGGTTAAAGGTTACTTTTCAATCCTCCTTTTGATTCCTTTTATTAAATACTTTTGTAAGATGTTATACGTTTGAAATATTCATTTCATTAATTGGTATACAATATAATCAACCTAATACTAACAATTACTCGAAATTATTATTGTGTTAGTTTTTGGTCATATGAAATTATAAATTGTAATTGTAAATATTAAATATAATAAATATTAAATTTAAATAGGAATTAGGATGGTTGACTTTAAAGTTCAAGTTAACTTTGACAATTGACATTTACATTATCATTTATCATAAATCATTTTTAATCATAGATTTTCTCACCTCAAAGTTTTTAATAGCCATGGTGACGGATCAAATAGTGATGTATCATGTATGTGCATACCGATTTTCATAATTTAAATTATCGATTTAATTTGCAGAAATACTCGTATACATTTATAATTAGTATAAATTAACAAAAATAACAATTCTTTTACTCATACATATGTCATATGTAGATTCTGGATAAGTAACTAACAAAAACTTTGAAAAAAAAATTTTTTTTAAGCTGGTAGCATTGAAACAGGTGATTTTTATTAGTTGATTTTTCAGTTGACACTTGGTGACTTGACACTTGACTTAGATAATTTATTATGAATTATGATCCATTCACTCAGGCTGTAATAATGTTACTACTTACTAATATATTCTTAAAATTAATCGATATGTAGTCAATTTTGTAATGTAATATGCGTGAGTTTGGTAAATTTGGTCCCCTTATTGGCGCTATCGATGAAGGTACATCAAATGTAAAATTTCTGGTACGTTATCTTTTCTGTATTTTGCACTTCATTTTATTTACCTGTTTTGTTACTTAAATAGGCAAATTTATAGGTGTTTGCTGCAAATACATCGGAAGTCTTAACTTATCATCAAGTTGCCTTAAGACGATTCAGTCCTCAAGAAGGATGGGTTGAACAAGATGCTTTGGAAATTTTAAGCGCCGTTCTGGAATGTATTGAGGTGTGCATTACTTTTTTAAATGGTAATAACTTCGTAAGCCTTCAGATAAAAATAGAATGTATAATCACCCTACTTTTTTCTTGTGTTTACATCATTATTACATACATATTTTAAATAGGTGACTATAGACAATTTAAGAAAACTTGACATTAATCCTGAAGATCTTGTGGGTATTGGAATAACAAACCAAAGAGAAACAACAATTGTGTGGAATAGTAACACGGGAGAACCCCTTTATAGTGCCATTGGTAATTATGCTGAACTTAAAAACCTTGTACTCATTGCTTTAATTTCAATACTTATATAAGTTTTATTTAAAGTTTGATATATTTACTGGTATTTATATGGTGGCTAACATTATACACAAACCTACATATATGTATTTGTAATAAGAGTTTTTACTAATTGTGACATAATTTTTTTTTAATCATTACAGTATGGTTAGATGTAAGAACTTCTAAAATCCTTGATGAACTTATTCAAACTAAAAGTTCACAATGCCTAAATGCAGTCACACAAACAAGTGGACTTCCATTGTCTACATACTTCTCTTCTGTAAAATTACGATGGTTACTGCAAAATGTACCATCAATACAACAGGCTGTGGCTGAGGGTGAATGTATGGCAGGAACTGTGGATACGTGGTTAATATGGGTAAACATTTTTGTATTTAATATATTCTAGAAATAAATAATATAAAATATAAGATTTTTATTTTTTTAACCCTTTTCTAGAAGTGTCTAGGCAGTGCTTATTGACTTTTATATTTTGAAACAACAAAATTACTAAGTTACTACTTTAAAGTTAAATAATATTTAAATAGGTATTATTTTATTTAGAACCTTACAGGTGGTTGCCGTGGTGGTGTACATGCTACTGATGTTACAAATGCTTCGCGCACCCAGCTTATGTCTTTAAAGACATTGCAATGGGATAAGGGGCTTTTACGATTTTTTGATATACCAATTGAAATTTTGCCAAAGATTAAAAGTTCAGCAGAAATCTATGGGTATATATCCACTGGATCTCTCCTGGGCACACCAATTGCAGGGGTATGAATGCTGTTTTCATATTAATTATTTATTTCATATTTATTCAATTTATGCTGTTTGCAAGATAAATAAAATAGTATGTATAATAACATTGCATTCAATAACTTCTTGCTTGAATGTTAACTATAATTATTTTTGTATACATCTATTGCTTATTCCATTTACTAAATTATTTTATTTAATGGCTTAAAGGATAATTATGAGGTAAACTCGAATAAAATAATAAAGGCTAGCCAAGACATGTAGTTAGGCTATAAAGTGAAGGGTTTGATCACTTATTAGGTCCATCTTGGCCTGGATGTAAGTTACAACACAAATATTATATTGGATGGTGGTATTGAATTCTTGATCAATTTTTAATTAAAAAAAATTATTGTAGTGTCTGGGTGATCAACAAGCTGCTCTTGTTGGACAAAATTGTATGAATTTTGGCCAAGTTAAGTGTACATATGGAACTGGTTGCTTTTTACTATACAATACAGGTATTTATACATTTACAAATTAAATATTCATTGGTAATGTTATATTAGTCATATAGAGTGCGTGTGTAAACTCATAAAAATTCAATAATGTGAAATTCTATCTAAATTTAAAAAAGCAAAAAGTCAGATATCACAAAATATCGAAAACCTAATAAAGATGAAATTTGTCAGGGAGTTAGTTTATAGTTAGTACTGACGTCCGTTAAGAACGGAAGAAGATAGCACCGGATGAAGGAGGTCTAAGGGCTCTCGCAAGTTTGTGTGAGAGTTCTTTAATTTTTACGCTACAAACTTTAAAGGCGGAAAGCATCTAGGGACGAACCCGAGCGAAGTGTAAGTCACTAGTAAATTATATAAAGATTAAAATTAAAAAGTATAAAAATTTTAACAATAAAATGAGTAAACTGCAAATGTGTGAGACAAAAAATCTTACTGATATTAAAAATTGTGAAAGTTTAGATGTTTTACACTCAATCACTCTAAAACAACTCACCTGATCTAGGTTAAATTTTGCAAAAATTTTGAATCTATAGAATAACACACAGGCTACTCTTTATCCCGAGAAAATGTACCAGTTCCAGTGGGATAGATTTGCTTATGTTATAGGGTTAAATATTTTTATAGTGTTATAGTGTTAAATTTTTTATAGTGTTATAGTGTTAAATATTTTTAGGTGAATCAATTGTGCATTCACAAAATGGATTATTAACAACGGTGGCGTATAAGCTTGGCCCGAACGCTCCTCCAATATATGCGTTAGAAGGATCTGTAGCAATAGCAGGTATAGTAGTTGTATATTTTGTTTAAATATTTTTTAAACTTTATACTTATTCATTTGTACATAATATTGTATTTTTATTTAATTTTCTAAACCGGTTTTTAAAAAAACGACGTTGCTTACTCACGCCTTGCAAATGATGGACGACGGATTTAAGTAACATATTATCATAATGTACTATAAACTATCTCAATATACATTTTTATAATTGCGTAATTCAATAATAGGTAATTATTATGCCATGACATTGGTAGCCCTGTAAATAGATAACGTGCTCGTTTGATTAACCCGTCATGCCCGTTCATATCCGGGTCTCGCAACTCTGATATTTTCATGTGCGAATCACATGATTTAAAGTTTTCGAAAGACATGTGAAGTTCCGAGAAGAACGAGAAGACCCGCACTAGGCCAGCGTGGTGGACTATGGTTAAAAAGGGCTCAATATAATTATTATCCCAAATATATTAGGCAATAAATAATTATTTTACGAGTATGTTCGCTTATAAAATGTAAACAGTAATATACTTAATATTTTGTATAGGGGATACGTTGCAATGGCTGCAGGACAACCTTGAGATTATTAGCGACGTGTCCGACACAGAGTTTCTATCGTCTCAAGTAACTGACGATGAAGAAGGAAGTATTAGCTTTGTGCCAGCATTTAATGGACTGTATTCACCTCATTGGAGAAGAGATGCAAGAGGGTAATACTTTATTAAATAAATATATCTTATTCGTATGACTACATTATAGGTAATCGTGTGAAAGATAAATTACAATAAAAAAACAAACAGATTCAAAAATAAATGTACTAATGTTTACGTAAGGGGCCGTCCATTAATCACGTGATGTTTGTTTTGTCATTTTTTTATCACCAAGGGGAGGGGGGTCCCTTCTCCTTGGTGATATGGTGAGGCTAGACTATAAACACACCTCCCCCTATATCACGTGAATTTTTAGTACCTACAAAGAGTAGTTTTTTTTTAAATTAATAAAATACAGGTATCAGTATCATCTAGTTTTATTATAGAATAATACAAGTGATATATTACTACACCCTCCCTCCCCCCTTGTGATATTGTGATATTTCGTGATTTTTTATGTAACCATAGACCCCCCCTTCGAGCCTCACGTGATTAATGGACAGCCCCTAACAGGTAGGCAGGCAGGCAGTTAAAAAAAATTTTTCAAGTCTAAAATAAAGCGTTATTTATTAGGTATTTTCGTGGTTATTTCAGTATAATATGCGGTATAAGCAGTAGGACGCGGCGCGCGCACGTGGCGCGCGCGGCGCTGGCGGCGGTGGCGCAGCAGGTGCGTGCGGTGGGCGGCGCCATGGCGGCCGACTGCGCGCCGCTGCGCCGCCTGCTCGCCGACGGCGGCATGGCGCAGAACTCGCATTTGATGCAGATGCAAGCTGACCTACTAGGCGTACCTGTGGTAATTTTCAATTCAGAAAAAGTAATATTTTCATGACCCATTTTGATTTCTCATAGCGGTAATTTTAGCGCATTAACGGACTTTCTCGCTCTCTGATCTGTCACTTTTGAGAAAACCCTTAATATTGTATGGGGTCAAAGTCGTTACTTCCAGATTTGCTATACAGCTATACATGTTTGCCATTAGAACTAGCGTATATTGCCAGTATTTATAACATTCCTACGTCTCACTTCAAAATATACTTAGATTGAAATTTTTAAACCACAAGAATCCAACCTTATATCCTTAATCCAAATTTAATAGTTTTATTAAAATAACTAAAGTAGTTTTTGAATTAATGAACGAAATAACAATAACAGTTAATAAGTAAATTGTAATTAATAAATAATTATGTAACATTGTTGGCAGATAAGGCCGCTGATGATGGAGAGCACGGCGCTGGGGGCAGCTATCGTGGCGGGGCGTGCGCTGCGCGTGTGGCCCGCCAGCACGCCCAGCCCGCCCGCCGACACCTTCCTACCGGCCATCTCTAATGAGGGTATTGATAAAAACTGTCTATTTGCCATTTGAGAGCACGTAAAGCCGTCGGTCCTGCGCCTTAGCTCTCACTGGTCGTGTCGAGCAGTCGTCCCACCGGAATGTGAGAGTGATAAGGAACAGAGAGTGCACTTGTGTTTGCGCGTACATTTGTGCACTATAATATGTCCCGCGCCGTTGGCTAGTCTCATTGAGATTGGCCGCCGCGCCGTGGCCGTAATCGGCCGGGAGGACATTATTATTATTTGCCATTTATATTAAATTTTCAGGGTCTATAGGAACTTTTAGATCCTCGACATAAGTCTCTCCCGTAACCATGATTACTGTAAAGCATTCGTATCGTTGGAAAATCAAAATAGATCCGCAAAAAAAATCATAAAGATTATTTTATTTTATTTCAAATGTCGCGTAAATTTAAGGAAAATTACCTTAAAAGGCTAAAACGGCTAGACTGATATGAAGGATATTAAATATTATGTAGATAGACTATGAGTTATATTAAGAGATAGCTACTCTATACATTACTATGTTTAAGACCACCAAGGGACGCATGGGCGAAGCAAGGTTTAATCACTAGTATCATTATAATTAATTTACAGAACGAGAAATGCGTCGTGTTCGATGGGAAGCAGCACTGGAAAGATGTTTAGGTTGGGTCTCCGAAGATAATGAAAAAACTCAGTTACAAACTGGTAATAAACATTTATTTTAGTATTACCAATGCGTGTGAAACATGTTTATGTTAAACTATTATATATTATAATAAATAATCTAATAATCTTGTTACAGATGACGTTGATTACACAACAGCAGTCTTACCATCAGGACTTTTCTTCCTCGGAACGGCACTACTTGTAATACTAGCAGACAAATTCAAGATTACGTAGAATGTAGAAGTTCACAAATTAGTCATTAAATACCTCCAGTTTTAGTCAAAATGAAATGCAGTATTAAAATATTGTTAGTTGGTACCATTGAATAAAACATTACAGTAAAAAATTGATTTTTATTATGGAAACATAACTAAAGCATAAAAGTTTACTTTCTTATATAAAAAAAATGCATTCATTATTATGGCTGATTAACCTTTAATGACAGCAATTGGTCGTAATTTGACAGTCTTTTTACTGATACCAGCAGCATGGCAAGTATTCACGACATCCGTTACATTTTTATAAGACTCGGGAGCTTCTTCCATTACTAACTTCGGTGATGCCACCCTTATAGAAATACCCATACCTTCCAATTTATTTAAAACCTCTTTGTAATCTATATTGCGTCTAGATTTGGCACGAGATAGAGCACGACCCTATAATTAATTTTTGAATATTATACTTACATCACTTCAAATATAACATTTTTTTAAATTATTTTATAAAAATAATACTCACAGCTCCATGACAGGTTGATCCAAAGGTTTCTGTCATAGCTTGATGGGTACCAGTAAGGACATAGCTGCAAGTTCCCATAGAGCCTCCAATCAAGACCGGTTGACCAGTCAGTTGGTAGTCTACTGGTATGAGTGGGTGGTGTGGAGGGAAAGCTCTTGTAGAACCCTATCAATTAATTATTTATAATATAAGTTAACTTATTTCCAAGTTTTAGTTAATCTACTAAGACATCATGTTATTTGAATTTAAAAAAAAATTATATACACTGATTCAAAATTTACATTGAAAGTTCATCGCATTTAATAGACACCAATAAATTCTTTATGATAAAAAAGCAACAAACCTTTCTATGAACCAATAAAGTTTTCAATTTGCCGTCTACAACATGTTCTTCCATCTTGGCAATGTTATGAGATACATCATAAATAACATGCATGTCTAAGTCATCTGGGGCCATTTTGAATTGTTTAGCAAACGCTTGACGCGTAAGGAATGTCATTGAGGTCCTGTTGACCCATGCAAAGTTAGCAGCAGCTGCCATTGCCTTCAAATAATCTTGTCCTTCTACAGAATTAATTCTAGCACAAGCTAACTGGCGATCATTAACATCAATTTGATCCCTCTTCATTGCTTTTTCCATTTGCACTAATGCATCAGTTGCTACTTGATGACCAAATCCTCTACTTCCAGAATGGATCATCACACAAACTTGGCCAACTCTTTCCAGACCCATTTTACCGGCAGCAAACTTGTCAAAGATTTCATCAACTACTTGAATTTCTGCATAGTGATTACCAGCACCTAGAGTGCCAAGTTGAGGTAAGCCTCTTTTCTTGGCTCGAAGACTTACTTTGGAAGGATCAGCATTAAGCATTCGACCATACTCTTCACAATGTTCCTTGTCTTCAGCCCATCCATAACCTTCCCTTAAACTCCAATCCATACCCATTTCTAAAGCTTCCTCCATATCTCTAGCATTCATAGGTATTATTCCAGTAGAACCTACTCCAACAGGAATATGATCAAAAAGACTTTGTGCTAGTTGCTCCTGAAAAATTTAAATCTAGATTTAGTTTTACATTTAAATTTAGTTTTAATACTAAAAAATGCTTTTTAGATAGATAATTTAGTATACCTTGATTGGCTGTACATCTTTTTCATGCAAATTAGTTCTCAATAGACGCACTCCACAGTTTATATCAAAACCTACACCTCCAGGAGATACAATTGATTTTGGATTAGACATATCAAATGCTGCCATATTACCTATAAAATACACAGAACAATTTTGTTATCAGCCTTAATAGGATTCCAAATAAAATCTTTTTTTTTTAAATAAAAAACAATTTAATGTTACATTAGCAAGAACTTAATATATTGTGGAAGATGAATAGGAAAGATGCTGTTAGAGTGGGGAGAAAACTATAAAAGTCGATGCATAACCGGCATCGGAGGGTAGTTGTGTATTGACACTTATCGTGGTAGCATTGTTAGGTCGTTACTCTGTTGATTTATTTCTTAAAATATCATTGTTGGTAGATTAGTTGTCTTTTCGGTTAGTTAAATTGTGTTTTAGCGTTTTCAGATTCTTAAAATAGATTTAGGTCGATTTAGTAAGCTTGTTTTTTTAAAAAAAGCTCACTTCTGGTCTAAATTGAGGAGCGTCTGAACAAAAACCGATAAATCACATTTTGACTTTTTTTTTATGATGCCATTTGGTTGTTCTCGTACATATCTTGCTCTATGGTTAATGCAACCTGGTCAAAAACTGATAAATACGCTCTAAATCCGTCCGCAAACTACCCGGATCTGAACATAAACCGATAATTACATCAATCGTATTAAATAATGACGGCGATTGGAACAAATACCGATACATCCCTAACATTTTCCATTGTTGACTCTTTTGATTCCATCAAAAACCGATATATCTAATTTCGAGTAACTATAGGATATATTAGTGTAAAGCGGCCTTATTTTTAAATTTGACAGGTGGTAGCTTGACATTGACTTGTTTTATCATAAAACCTATATATCCAGTTGGATTGGTCAATAACCGATATATCCATTTTATTTTTTTTTATAACACAACAGGTACTACAGTCACGAATGCAGAATTTGGGTTTCCAAACAGTGATTCTAACACCAATAAATTGGTAGATTTTGTTTAACTCTATATTAGAAAATCATGAACTTGGCCATATTTTTACATTTTTCCACAAAAAACACATATGTGATTTATCGGATTTTGTTCTGACGCTCCTCAATTCACAAGAATATAGTGTATTATATGCCTATGATTGCATGTGATGATTGAATATATGAATAAATAACAATATGAAAAATATAACTACCATACCACATTAATCTATAGAACTATTAAAAATATATAATATAATAAATATAAATTACGTTGAAAGTTACGGAAAGGTTTAATGCCATATACTATAATAATCTAATTATAAAATTGCCTACCAACCAACATCTACCAACATCTAGTTGCAACAAAACATTTGAACAATCAAGCACTACTCATTATTTTCATATAAGGAACTAATTTATAAACTTCAATTATTTTCTGTTCAATTGGAGGAAAATGTTTCAATAAAGATGTTTAAAAATATATAATATAATAAGTTAACAAACTTAAATTGTAATGATTAAAATTGAATATGTATATGACATAAAATGCAACTGATCCAGCAATATTTTAATATTTAAAAAAAACTATATAATTATAATAAATTGCTGTGTAAACATTGTGAAATGTGAATCATTATAATTATCTTATTGCACAACAAATATGGTAGTGCTTCAAAATGATGTAATTTAGGTAATTTTTAAATAATATACATTTGCACTGAATATTTTTAGGTACAATAATAAAATTAAAAAAATAGCTTTGAAATAATATGCAATTACCTACCTATAGCAAATCCGTAACCAGAGTGTATATCTGGAAGACCCACAGAGCGACCGACAATTCCAGGCAATGCTGCAACATTTGCAATTTGTTTTACGCCAGGTAAAAATCCTCCTGCCATACCGGGCCGGCATGAGTTTCTTAATTCATCCAACATTAGTTTTTCGAGTGTGTTGTTGACGTAATATATCCCTTCAACGTTCATATTAGGTTGAAAACCTTTTTTAATTCTCCAACAGTGTGGATTTATTTTCTCTAAGTATTTTAACTCTTCATCGTACTGCCTCACAACCATTTTTTCTTTTATTTATTTTTCTGTGATTAATAAATAATGTTTATATATTATGCCTAAATTAAGTACACATAAAAACTTCGTATTTTAGGCTAATTCCCTTTTTGACTTTATAAGCTTCGAGAACACTTACTAAGCTGTTTGTAAAATTCTAGTTTTCCAAATTCCAATCAAGTATGCTGAATCCTCAACAGTATTATTGTTCTGTGATCCTCAAAGGCTGAATGCTGATTGCTGAATGCTGTATGAATATGACAAATGACAATTGAATTGACAATTTCAATTTTAAAGTTTCATTTTTCATCTATGGTTTCAACAATCAACATAGACTACATAAGTATACTTTATAACGCGTTAAGTTCTGTCTACGTATTGTATTCACTTTATATGTTTATTTTTCATGTATGGTTTATATAATATTAAGGAGCAATATACTCTATGGCGTTAAGTTAAGCAGTATATAAAGCGGTTCTACACTGTTTCGGAGTCACGCAACACTTCAACATAAACGTAAAAAATTCTTTTATAGTATAAGTATTCAAGTTACACTTTACTTATACTTTAACATTTTTTAATTTATACTTTAACTCAGATGATTACAGAAATAGTTTCTTTTTTTAAATAAACATGATTTGCAAACATTGAAATACCAATCATAACATGAATATACTATAATTGTATTAAAAATGTTTACTCTTAATTCATAATATAGATTATAGATATTCCTTAACGTTTAACATTGTTGTTTCATTCTAATTGATTACTTTTCATGGTATCCCTCAGTTACCTAATTTGTTGAAATGTTAGATTTTTTTAAATTAATAATATAAAACTTAAAAGTAAACATTTATAAAATGAATGAATGAAAGAAATTTAGAAAATGAAAGTAACAGAACCATCTATATTTATTTTCGTGTGTTAAAATTAACGTTTTCGTAAAGTTAAAATTAATATTAAAAACCGATTTTGAAATAACCGAATAGAATAGTTAGTTTTAGTTTGTCCATTAGCTACAAATTTGTAATAATCTGTATAGGATTTCATAACCATTCTTTTGGGAAAATTGGAAAGAATCAAAATATTACAAATTCAGTTCCGATAATACTAATCTTACTTTGTTCAAAAAGTGGAAAAGAAAGCAGTTATGGCTGCGTTAATGAAATTCCGTCATATGCCCATTATACAACGGTCAGTTTGGAATAATTTTATTAAAGCTAACAGAAATATTTCTACTTCGAAGAAAAATAGCGATACAGCAACGACGGCTTCGGCAGCTAGCGATTGTCCTCCAGAAGATAAAAATTGGGTGAGCTATGGTTTCGATTATAATAGCAAGGAAGAAGATACAAACGCTCATCATGCAAGTTACTTCTTCTCAGTTACACTATGCCTTGTATTCGGTGGGTTTTCATGGGCCTATGCTCCAGACACACATTTGAGAGATTGGGCTCAAAGAGAAGCATATTTAGAATTGCATCGTCGTGAAAAGGCTGGATTACCACCAATAGATCCTAATTATGTCAATCCTAATACAATTCAATTGCCATCTGAAGATGAACTTGGTGATGTAGAAATTATTATTTAAGAATGTATAAATATTTATTTCTTTTCAACTGTGTTGTATTGTAGATAGCAATTCTAAAGTTTTAGTTACTTATGGCATAAAACACCCTGATCCATTCTGTTTAAAGCATGTCTATATTTCTGAAATAAAACAAGCTGCCATTTAAACAATCCATTTTTTATTATTTTCGTTGTTTTAAGTATGGTTTATATTAATTAGATCGCTATGGAAAAATATATTTAATTTATGTAAAGCAGTTTCAACATATTTGGAGTAATACTTAATTTTCTGCAAAAAATATTGTAGCCAACTTAAATTAAAACTGCTGTTGTATTGCAGGAAAAATATTAAATAAATGCTTTAATATAAATACTGAGACAGCATAATACTAATAATATAAAAAAAATTATATGTAAATTATGTTTGATTGTTTTTATCAATGCATATGCACATGACAAAATGCAAAATGTGATAGGAAAGAATATGTGTAATCTCCAACTGGTTCAGGCCCAGGTGGCCAATCTCATAGAGTAGTTCAATGAGGCTATGACGCAGGAGATATTATAGTGCACAGGTGTACGGGCAGGCAAATGCTCTGTCTACTCTTACCCCTCTCATACTCCGATGGGACAACTGCTTGACATGACCAGTGAGAGTTAAGACGCAGGACAAAAGATCAGGAACATATAATACACATTTGATAATGCATGTATATCAATTACAAACTGTCGCCCTTATCATGTATAAAGACCAAAATAATATGACCTTTCTCTATTGATATAAATCTCATTGTTTCCATTTTGTCATATAATTTGTATGTTATATTCTGAGTTCTTGAATAGAGTTCAAACTGTTAAATAAAAGACAGACTATGTATGTTATTATTATTTTATTATAAATTATTTGGCTGTAAAATGCATGTTTTTGGTAATTGAAATAAACTATTTACTTTTGCCATATAGATTGCTATGTAGCTCTTATTTTGACAATTCTTCCACCTGTTAATACTGCATAAGCGACACTTCCTGTAGGCGCAATAAGAGCATTAATACAAGAACCTAGATTCATTTCACCTGCTGGTTGCAGTTTATTTTCTGATATTTTCCATCGCCTTATGCAGCCGTCCCATCCACCAGTCCATGCGACATTGTCGCTTACTGATAAACTAGTTAGGATCATATCGCTTACCTGTATTCAATAAATGAACAAAATCATTACCTATCTTTAAATAATCGAAATGAATATTAATATTTTTTCCTTACTGGATCTCAACACAGTTACTTAACTACTATTTTGCGAATTACATACATCAGGCGCAACGCTTAGATCAAGTAGGTTTTTTTTACTTGATCTGAGGCGCAACGTTTAAATTATAAAGCACATACTGTTGAAGTGATATTATAATGTATTTATATAATTTAGAATTCAATTTTCATTTCTATAGATACTAGATACGTTGTACATATTTAAAAGCTATTTTTCAAATTCAATGAGAGTTTAGCATACCTTAACTTCGTGTAACTTTTTAAACTTTGTATCTAGAGACGCCTCATGGAGCTGAATACTATTACCCCCCCTCCCTGTAACTACAAGGTATGATCCGAAAACTTTTAATGGTGAACGTCCTTCCATGACATGCTGTGTTATGAAACGTTCTTTAGATTTCTCTGTAAAAATAGAGGAGTTTATGTATTTATACGAAAAAAAATATTAAAATAATTGACGATAACGTAAGTAGTTTGTTTTGCTCTACATACCAGGCTTAACTTCTGTAACGGTTACATAAAGGTCACGGGCGGTAAACATGAATGGTGGATTTATGGCAATATCTTTAACTTCCTCTAATACATTATACCTTGCTTTAATCGCATTGTCTTGATACACATATATCTAAAAATTTCCATAGCATTACATATATTACACTGTTTTTGTAATATTACAGTTTTGTAAAGATAGTATATATTTTTAATAGTATATAAAAAACGACAATTTAATAAAAGTTTAATTTGGCAAAAATTATATAATTAGACATAATTACATTTCCTAACTCGTCACCAGCATACACATGCTTGTCGCAAACTGTTACTGAGCCTATGTCCGCATCAGAGGCAGGAAACTCTGTTATTTTTTCACCATCGGAACTCCATACTCTGACGCCACCGTCATTAGATGTTGAATATACTTTTCCATTGCTTGCTGCTAGTGCGAATAACTGCACTCTGTGGGCTTCCCATGATGGCCCGGGTTTCAGATTATCATCGAAACTCTATTTACACAAACATTATGTTAAATGATTTCTTTCTGTTTCACAACATATAAATTACTAGCAGTAAATTAAAATAAACGGTTCTTATAATTTCCTACTTAGATAAAAGTAACCTAAGTTAATTGTAGAGATGAAACGGATATCCGGCAACTATCCGGTATCCGGCCTATCCGGCCTTGTTTTCACTATCCGGCCGGATACCGGATAGTAAGTCAGTATCCGGCCGGGCCGGATACCGGATAGTGCAATAAAAAATCTCATTATTTTACACGTGGATAATCATAGCACACTAGGTTTTGGACACCTTTTATTTTTGTAATCACATGTCAAAAATGTTTGTTTTATTAATTAGCTAAGTACTCAAAATTAACAAGTATTAAATTTTCCGCATTTGTTGGTAAAAGGCGACTCCGCTTGGCTTTATATACCGGATCAGCTTCTGAAAATAACCTTTTCCTGTAAATAACTGCCAGGTGCTGAAAGATAAATTCTAGCTAAACTTAACAAGTGCGGGTACTGATTTAAACTAATTGACCACCAAATTTATGTGTCGTGATTGCAATCGATTCGAAAAAAGAGTAAATCCCGTTAGCAATTGGATTTTGTTTTTCTTGGTCGCGACAATCACTACTATTGTCCTTTGCTACTTCATTGAAACAGTTCCAAAAAGTGTCACGTGTGAAGTTGAATCCAGATTCGCCTTCATTCATTCGTTTAGTAGTTGATAAAGACTGCGATGATCTGTTACTGTCAGAAGAAGATTTGTCGTTAGAGTAATTTATATACTCTGTGATGATTTTCTGTCGGGCTTTTTCAGTCTCAAGAATTCCTAAATAGTCTAACTTGAATCTTGGGTCTAAAAAAATTGCAATTAGGTTGTTTGGATTCACTCCTAAGGATTTAAAGCGACTTTTCAATTCAGTTATCAAAGAAGCTCTATTATACAAACGGCCGGATATCCGGCGCTCCGGCCTGGTGGCTTGACGGATATCCGGTATCCGGCCAAACCACTATCCGTTTCATCTCTAGTTAATTGTTATAACATTAGCTATCTGCGAGTGAAAGTTCCGTCAAAATCGATTCAGCCGTTTCAGAGATTAACCTGAGGAAACAGACAGACAAAAATTTTAACTTTTATATTATGTATTTAGTGAAAAGCTGTTTATTTGAAACTACAAAGAGACACTTCAATTTTATTTATATTTAGTAGGTACTGTTACATACAGGCTACAGCTAATATTTATAGTAGTATTACTAAATGTATATAAATATTTATGTATCTACAAATATACAATATATGTAAGTAACCAAAAATAAGTGACTACGAGTATCTATCTACAACAAGTAGAAATATTTTTTAAATTAAAATTATAGGTACTAAAGATATAAACACCACTCTCCGTAGAATATCTACCCAAGGCTTTTTTCAAGTAAACTGGAGTTTCTACTAGCAAGTTATTACTACTAACTACCTAACTACTAATTAGAAAATAAAGTTAATCAACCGTTTTCAGTTATTCTATTAACAACAACTTACAAGGATTGTACCATTTTCGCCGCCAACGAATAGTTTATTGCTCCATGCAACTACACACGGTTCCGTATCGACTTTTGTTTCAGCTTCAATTGTTAAACTCATTTTAATTAGATTTTTGTACGTTACGTTATTAGTGACAAAAATTGCAGGCGTCTTGAATAATGAGAATATTGTCCGATACTAACTTGTAACAGAAACGTCTCACAAATCGCGACCAAAATAGCTCGAGTGAACTAGAAATACATACGCGTGATATGGAGATGTTTTCTAGATGACTCTGGAAATAAGATTAAGTTCAAAATAGATTTAAATTGTAATAAGTTTATCTTATTATATCTATACATTTTCTCTTATATGAATTGACACTAACTCTAGTTATTAGTAAGTAATAGTCAATATTTAAAAAATATTTATAACTAGCCTTTGCCGCGGCTTCGCTCGCATTCTAAAGGCTGGAAACTAAATTCTTTCCGTGTCCGCGAGCTAACGGCGTCCCTCCCCCCTCGCCACTATTTTCAATTTTGTTGCGGATTTATGTTAAAACTATGATAGGTATCTCTTAAGATATTCATTGAAATCAAATGATGCCAAGAGCAATTTTGTTCAAAATTAAATATTTGTGATGAATAACTTATTTATTTGGATAAGGATTAATATAACATTTATAAAACACCTTTGCAAATAATGCATTATCTTAAAACAAATTCGATTACCATAAAAAAGGTAGACATATGCTATCGCAGACTTTTTTTAGAACTTTTAAATAGGAACAATTCCTTCATACATGATTTTTGCGTAACTTTAATATCCCAAGATCCCACGACGGCCAGACCTTCGTTATTTTATAAAAACTGAAAGTTTCTATGTACATGTCCACTATATAGGTATGGTAAAGGTAAAGGTAAGGTCTGGCCGTCGTGGGCTCTTGCTCTATAAGTATTAACTGTTTACGCAGCGCACGAAGCTGTCAAAAGGAATATTTTTCTCCAATTTTTGCAACATTTTTCGTAAATGCTCCGCTCCTATTGGTCGTAGCATGATGTAATATAGCCTATATTCTTCCTCAATCCTCCTATCCAATACAAAAATATTTTTTTTAATAATTCGAAATAGTAAGTAGTTGCTGAGATTAGCGCGTTCAAACAAACAAACAAACTCTTCAGCTTTATAATATTAGTATAGATTCAAAACGCTATAGGTACACATTCAAATGTTAATAAAGAATTTTCAGTTCTAACATTATACATTTATATCTCAAATATGTCTGTTAGGTTTCTTTTGTAATGCTACAAATAATGCGACATCTTTTTCGTTATGGAAATAATAATATATTATGAACAATATTATCTACCCGGAAGCCGCTGACGCACGCACTTGGCCCGACTTTGTGAAAGTGAAAATCCTGAATTGCTGGGACATAATAGTGCCGTGAGACACTTCTCATTATAACTATATTGAAGGAGTGTGGAAGAGTTACATCATAGCGGAAACTTAAACAATTCCAATGTAATGGAGTCTGTATAACTTGCGTGACAATTTTTATCTCCATTTACCTAGAGTCCAACCAGGCATGGGCGTACCCAGGTAGGGGCAGGGGGGGGCAGCTGCCCCCCCCTGGATTTAGTGTAATTTTCACCGGTGAACCGAAACAAAAATATTTTATTATTGTTTTATTTATTTATTTATTTAGTACCTCATCTAGATC
Organism: Boloria euphrosyne; assembly: GCA_951802675.2. Lineage (NCBI taxonomy): Eukaryota > Metazoa > Arthropoda > Insecta > Lepidoptera > Nymphalidae > Boloria > Boloria euphrosyne. Next base: position 7,974,721 of record OX637874.1, read on the forward strand.
ATGTTAATCACATACCAAGAGACATAATTTTATGTTCTAACAATATTTGTCGTTAGAGAATGCACTATCACTACATAGTATAAAACAAAGTCGGTTCCCGTTGTCTGTCTGTCCCTATATATGCTTAGATCTTTAAAACTACGCAGCGGATTTTGATACGGTTTTTTTAATAGATAGAGTGATTCAAGAGGAAGGTTTATTTATTTATTTATTTATTTATTTATTTATTTATTTATTTATTTATGTACCACACAAAAAAAGAAAAAAAAACATACATAAAAAAAAAGAAAGCGGAGACATTGTGTACAAGGGATAACTTATCTCTTTAAGAGATTTCTTCCAGAAACCCTTTAGCAAGGAAAGGAAATAATAGAGAACATTAAGTGCGGTGTAGATACAAACTATAAACATAAATACATATATATACATACATACATAAATACATACATATAAACATACATACATACATGCATACATAGATACATGGATATATACATACATACATACATATATACATACACATACTTTAAGAAATAAACATATAACAAGGAAACTATGTGGATTGATTAAGATAATGCTCTTTAATGCGAGTTTTAAATACTTTTAGTGTTGGATTGTCATTTATAATGTCATCAGGAAGGGAGTTCCAAAGTTTCCAAAGTTTATATGTATAATACATGCCTAATATAGCAGAGAAACACTGATAATAATTTTAGAGGTTTCTAATGTGATGTCGTAAATAAACACATTTTTTGCGCTTGCATTGCAAACGCTCGCTGAACCTTACGAGATAGTTCAAAAAAATAATATACTACAGTATTGTACACATTAAAAAGGTCTATAAAAAATCGTGATGGCATATGTCTATCTCTTAAGTTATCCATTTTAATACTTTAAAAAATTGGCAATTATAAGGCGGTAATGTAAAAGCTATTTACACAAATACGGTATTAATTTCTAATAAAAAAACAATGAAATGGAAATACTTAATAAAAATATAGATAGTTGTAATATTTTTATGAAACGAAAAAAAGACCAAATTACAGTAATGCGACCAGGCGTTCTTTGAACATTACTGTTATTTAATGCCAATAAATAACTATTTTAAAAAATCTGGTTGATCATTGGTGCATTCTGTTGAACAATAACAAATAGCGTCCGTTAAATAAAAATGGACATACGAATTTTTTTTTGTGAGTATTTTCTATGATTAATTCAATTAATCAGCCTATCATCGTCCACTGCTGAACAAAGGCCTCCCCCAATGAGCGCCAACCATCCCGGTCTTGGGCAGTCCGCATCCATCCACTGCCCGCTACCTTTCTTAAGTCATCGGTCCATCGTGCTGCAGGGCGTCCTACACTACGCTTGCCTAAACGCGGTCTCCACTCTAGCACTTTTCGGCTCCATCGACCATCAGTTCGCCTGGAGACATGACCGGCCCACTTCCACTTCAGCGAGCTAATTTTGCACGCGATGTCGGTTACTTTAGTTCTCTGGCGAATAACTTCATTTCGAATTCTGTCCTTGAATTTGTGGACCAGTCTTACGGTGAGTGTCTACGTTTCGGCTCCGTATGTCATTACTGGTAGGACGCACTGGTTAAATACTCTGGTCTTAAGGGATTGTGGGATCGACGACTGTAGAATATGACGTAGCTTCCCACTCGTCTTGAAGAATCACTAAGGCCGTTTAGCATTTCTTCCAAATCCATCAGAGTCTCTGCTATGACGATTATGTCGTCGGCAAATCGCAGGTGTGTTATATACTCTCCATTGATGTTGATGCCTCGTCCGTTCCAATCGAGCGTTTTAAAGACGTCCTCCAATGCACAGGTAAACAGTTTCGGGGAGATAACATCCCCCTGTCTTACCCCGCGGTGCAATCGGATTGGTCTTGTGCTCTGCCTTTGTACTTGGATGGTCATCGTTGCAGACTGGTATAAACACCGTAGTATTTGAATATACCGATATTCAATAAGGCATCTCTACATGGATTGTAGAACAGCCCAGGTTTCGATGGTGTCGAAGGCTTTCTCATAGTCCACAAACGCTAGGCATAGAGGCTGATTATATTCCTCGGTCTTTTGAATAATTTGCCTTAGTGTGTGTATGTGGTGTACAGTACTGAAGCCTTTTTGAAACCCAGCCTGCTCCACAGGCTGGAAGTCATCGAATTTTTGGGCGAGACGGTTCGTGATAACTCTTGAAAACAACTTATACACATGGCTCAGAAGAGACACAGGATGGTAGTTCCTTAAAAGGGCTTTATCCCCCTTCTTAAAGAACAATACCACTAAGCTCCTACTCCATGCCTCCGGTGTAGTGCCATTGTGAAGGACAGAATTAAAGAGATTTGAGAGCTCTGATAGAACCTGTGTTCCTGCCGCTCTGATGAGCTCTGCGGTAATTCCATCCTCTCCCGGAGCTTTGTTATTTCCTAGTTGTCCAAGAGCTATCCTAATCTCGCCAACGTCGATGTCGGGAAGCTCATCTGTTTGGTGGCGTACAAGTCTGGCTCGTGGATCCTCCACGTGGTGGGACTCAGGTTGAAGTGTATGTGAGGAGTAACGATCGCCGTAGAATCTTTCGACATCAGCGAGTATCTCTGGTTTGGAGGAGACGGTTGTACCTTGTGCGGTTCTAAGCTTTGTCAGGTGACAACGGGAGTTGTGAGAGTTGGCAAAGACTTTCGAGCCCCCATTGAGTGCAATAGCATCTTCAATACTTCGGGATTTGCCTTATTAGGTCTCTCACATTCCTGTCTAGTACCTGACGCTTAGACTGAGTGGTATTTACAGCCTCGCGTTGCTTCGCCATCTCGTTCAGAGTCTCGCTTGAGAGTTTCGACTTTAGTCTATCTCTCCTAGGTCGAAAATGTTTTTGTCCCACCTCACGGATCACACGCATCAGACTATTGGTGGTGTCATCGATATCTTGAGTGGTTTCCAACATGGCGAATCGGTTCTGTAGTTCTAGCTGGAAGCTTTCGCAGCCAGCTTTCGTCTGGAGTTGTGTAGGTCTAAGAGTCGACTTCATTAGCCGCGCACGTTCAATTTCGATGTTCATATTCAGGGATCCCCTTACAAGTCGGTGATCACTGCCGGTTTTAACCTTGTTAATCACTGAGACATCCCTGAATATGTAGCGCTTGTTGGATATAATGAAGTCGATCTCGTTCTTTGTAGTATTATCGGGGCTATGCCAGGTCCACTTCCTTTGAGGCTTTTTCTGGAAAAATGAGTTCATCAGAAAAAGCCCCTGGGCCTCGAGGAAGTTTACTAACATTTGCCCTCGATGGTTCATCAGTCCATAACCAAATGTTCCAACCCTCGATTCGCCATCTTCTTGTACTCCCACTTTGGCATTGAAGTCACCCATAACAACAGTGTAGTAGGTGTTGGTACGAGACATAGCCTTAGATATGTCTTCGAACATGGCTTCGACTTCGTCGTCAGAATGTGTAGACGTAGGAGCATACACTTGTATAAACCTTCAAGAAGTATCTTTCGGTTATTTTCAATACAAGGTACGCTACCCTTGCCGACACACAGCCAACCTCTACGACGTTGTTTTTGAGTGACTTATAGATTAAAAATCCAACACCACCTTGGGATGGTTGGTGACCTTCTCGGAAGAAGAATAAGTGACCAGCATAATAATAATATATACACCTAATGTTGCGTGTAGTGTTTTTGTGTAGTATGTAGAGTAAAACAAATGCGGGGCCGGCTTAATAAATTTCAGATTTGCCCCCCCCTAGGCCAAAAGCTGGGTACGCCCATGCAACCAGGATATCAACATGCATTTGATTTTATATAGCATAAATCTAAATTAAAATCGAAATCTATGTGTATTACTTAGGTACTAATAATATATTGTTAGACTATATTTTAATTCTTTGCTTGCGCCAATTTGATCTATCTCGTATTACCTACTTGATATAAATTATTAAGTAAGAATACTTGTCACAACTATTACTTAACAAATATTACAATTCACTATACTAATCTGATTGACAAGTTTTCTCTTTTAGCATTCTACTGAAACCCTCCTTGACGTAGGTAGGTAATTTACACTTGACGTAATAGCTTCTAGCCTGAAAATTAAATTTAGGCATATATTTTAAGCCCTTATTATAGAAAACACAGAAGGTATTTTAACTATTTAAAAAAGTGATACAATAATTTATTAAAAAAGGAAAAGATAGTAAAGAAAGTACGTAAAAAAAGAATCTAGAAGAAAGTAAAGCTGAAAAATCCATTTTTTTTGTAAACTTAAAAGTGTATTCTTTAATCCATCAGACTTAATATAAAACACCATATTATATTTTTAAAACATTTAATAATACGTAAAAAGTATAAAATAGTATTTACAAGCACACATCAATTTGATGCAAGACGAAAATAAAGATGCACTACGCTGGCAGGTTGCCACTTAGTCCAGGTCATGTCACCGACTGCCCTCTTGATCTATGCGTTACCATCTGAACACTGGCCATCTGAGATTTATTTCCTTATGACATGTAATGAAATGCAATAACTACATCACTAACATCAACTGTTCGATCAACACATTTTTGGTAATTTACTGGGTCTTGAAAATAAGGGCATAACGTGAAATAGAAGTAGCTATTTTAGGGAGCACCATATTCAGATGACGGAGCAGATGCTGGTGGGCCGTATTCTGGAGCAGGGTTAGCAGCAGCGGGGTATCCTTCTTGTTTCTGAAAAAAAGGTGTTAAATTATACGTAAAGATAATTACAGTTTTCAGTGTATTCTATGTAAGTATACCTATTCTTTTTATATATTATCTATCTTATTTATAGTATACAATATTGGTTAATTGTTCATTAAATGAAAGTGGCAATAATTTTATATTTGACCCGGATAACAAGTTATCATCATACCAAATTTTATCAAAAACTGTTTGGTAGTTATCTCGTATTGCCACTGACAGACAGACATATAAGTACATATAGACAAAAATTCTAAAAACTATCTGTAAGATCAATGTCTTTAATTTTTATTAATTTGTTGAATGAAAACATATTGGCTGAAGTACTATTTCTGCTCAACACACAAATTAATGTACGCAACTTGAATCGAACCCACCGTTGGAACAGCAAGTTCAGGGGTCAGTACAAACAAACAAAAGTCAGAGTCAAACGCGTCGTCAAATATGAAAAACCAATGAAGACTCACAAGGTTTTATAGAAACTTGACTTTTCGTTGTTTTTATTATAAATTCGCTGTTGTAGATATGTATGTGCAAGTAAGTTAGAAACTATTAAGACACGAAAGATAAAAAAACTATTATTTTACAAGTATTGTGTATATTTATCCTCATTCTAACCTTATGAGATTAGACTTAAGGGTACCTTCAAACTCACAACTCAATACATACCCAATACTCTAAGTGATGAGTCAAGCTAATTAAAATTATTTATTATACTCAGTAATAACAAAAATATTTTTTTAGTTGTCATTGCAGTACAAAAATGTATTGAAATCGACAACCCAAGCGGCTTAAATAGACTTATAAGCTTGAGGACCAAAATTTTTATAGGGAAATCAAATATAGGGACTCACCCTAAGAATGCGATATTTTCCCGCAGTAAAAAGTATCCTACATATGTGCTGATCCGGATCAGCTGTCATCATAGCAAATTTCATCAAAATCTTTCCTTTGGCTTTATCATGATGCGTTCACAGACATACATTCAGAAAGACGGACAAAAATTCTTAAGACTTCTATAGCTATGGGACTCTGTATCGATAATAATGATTTTTTCAATAAGGTTTTCCAAAAAAATATTTAATGAACAGTCTCAGTTATTATTTTATTATTTGTCTAAATGATGAATAAAAAGCATTGTTAGATTAAAATCTATGACGATAAATGTATTATTACATTACGTTACTGATTGAGGTGAAATCATAAAGTGATTGTCTTGGCTGAAGTATCAAATCTCAACATGATTGTAAATATATTATTAGTATGTATGTAACAAGTAGTAGGTATAGATGTTGAGCTCAAGCCAAATTTACAAGTTTATGGGTCAAGTGAAAGTAGTTCAATGATAAATATGTTGGTATCTTAGTGTATCTAATCCATCAAATCTAAATAAAATTTATGTTGCTCTACCAGTCCAGAGGACATTGAAATAAAGTAAACAGAACTATTACAATAACTTACTTGAGTCTTGTATCTGATAAAGTAGACTTCCGGCTTGGAGGGTTGTGTAGGTGCTGCAGTTGGTATAACAATTTCCGGTTGCTCCTCGGGCTTCTTCACCAATACGTAGACCAAAGTCTTCTCTTCGTTTTGAGGTTGTACTGGAATGACCGGAGCAGTTGGAGTGGGGGGAGTTGGTGCCTTGATAAATACTATTTTATAATGTTTCTGAGGTGGAGGTACGTGAACAGATTTTTGGGGACGGGGTCGTTCATTGTCAGGAGGTGGCACATGCACATACACATGTTTATGCACAATAGGCTGCTGCTGCGGCGGTCCGTACTGAGGTGCTGGTGCCCCGTAAGATGTTGATGGAGGCCCATAAGAGGAAGGTGGTTCGGGTCGCGCCGCAGTGCAAGCGATTACTACTGCGAAAATCAGTGACCTTAATACCTGAAAAAAAGCATATACTATATGTAAAATATTAAAGATATTTCTACTACAAAAATTTTAACTTTTTTTTTACTTAAATAATAAAAATTTATCTACTGCTTTCGTCTCTTTTTTAACTCTGATTAATATCAGATAACCATAAATTCACCATAAATTCACCACTTTGGCTTACAAGCTATGATATCAATAATTATCAAATAAATACGTCACTTTTTTGGAAAAATATATGACAATCTCATTAGACAATTGAAACCAATACAATAATTGTATACTTTAAATCACTTAAAATTAGGTAAACCTGATCCTCAATGAATCCACATGTAATAAATCACACTATCACTATATCAATAATATTTAATAAATAGCACTAGCACTTTAACCTACCATTTTGTTACACATCCTGGCAACGCGATTAGACAATCTTAGACAGTGTAATGTCCAGCTACCAGGTACACCTGTGTTTATATGAGATGTTCGTTCAATATCCGGAGAGGGGGCACTTTCGATGGTTCTCAGGCTTTGCGCAATGTGATGGTGCTCACGCGTCGCCCTACCCCAAGCTACGCATGGAAGACAGCCACATGACCTCATGGCTGACGAAGACGAACTAATGGATACCTTTACTTCGCAAATGGAAATGTATTCATTAAAGGTATTTGTAACTTTGTAACTGCAGTTGTCATTTTTATAAACGTACTCGTATTTAATGTTTAACAAACTTTTCATTTTAAAGGATTTTTTTAAAAGATTTTTGCCCTAAAAGATCTCAATTTTACAAAGATGACAAATAAAAAAACCAGCTACAAAGTGGCAAGATTCTATGCTTATCGATAATAATAAATGAATAAATATGTTGGGACGTTATTACAACAGTGCCATCTAGTTCCGTGCTAAGCTACGAAGCTGGTTTTACGGTCCTACGGATACCAGATAGTTGATAAACTACATAAATAATTTTTAAATACATACATATTATAAATATAAACACCCATGACTGGAGTACAAACGTTTGTGTTCAACAAATGCATGCCCCCAGCGGGACTCGAGTCTCGAACCCGCGACCGCTAGCGCAGAAAGTAGGGTCTCTACCAACTGAGCCAAACGTGTCGTCAAAAAAAAAATTATAAAATTGAATAATAAAAATTGAAATCCTAAAAGGTGGCACATAAATAAAATGTTCCATGAATAAATCTAAAAATCTCTACCTAATAAGACGTAAAATAGGCGTGCAGCGATAGTTTAATATTGTAGCATTTCTTGTTATGATTGATTCCACGCTTCACCAATTGCGTGAACTAAAACTTAGGTTTTATTTAAAAGTAACATTTAAATAATATAAGAGCCAAAGAAGTATTTAAAATATCATTTATTTTTTAAACATAAAATATAGCTAACCTATACTATTAAGAAGAAATAAAAAGTTGTTTATAAACATTTTGTTCTTCATACTCGTAGTTTTTGCGGATAGTGATAAGCAGTAATTAAATGAATGACTTAATACGAAATATTGAGTGGAATTCATATGTTGTACCTAGTATTGATTTAATTTAATAAAAACAAAAAATAACCTTCATAGTTAATTATCGGTGTTTATAAATGCATTCGTTAAGTGGTAATAATCTGCGCTTGCACGATGATTTTGTTTTGCAAAGTTCTTTATTGTGTCATTTTAATGTGTAATTAATAATAGTGGGTACGCTCGTAATCCAAGCATCAAGCGCGTAGGACTTATCACACGACTCCTTGATTCTTTTGGTCATTTAACTATTCCGTTTGATTGGAGACTTAATTATCATCTATTGGTGTGCATGTTCGGCTTATACATATAACGGCAGCGTCACAGCATCACTGCACGTACTGTGAAGCTCTTAAGAATTAATGTTAAGTCAGTATTCCCTTTTCAATAAGACATGCAATCAAGTAAGGAATTAAATATATCAGTTTAATGTGTATATAAATTTTCACTTATCAAGTATAGTTAGTGCACAAAAACAATTATGGATCTTTGTAGAAGAAACACAAAAATGGACAGAACATGTATGGTAAGTTTTCATCTCGTTACTTTTAACTGTTTTCCCTTTCTAGTATTACACGTTGTTTTAATCCGCATTCTAATGTTAAACTTTATTCTATTTTATTCTTTAGTCAAATACTCTATTCCTTATACCTTAAACAATACTTTTCTAATACCAATTTTATCGGGTCGTCCCAACTACCGATGTAACCGTAGGTAGAGTACCTAATAATTAGAAAATTATGTTATAAGTAGTATATCTTTAGTAATAAGAAAAACGATTGAGTTTAAAAATCAGTTGTGTATAAATCTCTAGCACAAAAATACTTATTTTTCAACAAATAATTCTGCCATACGACTAATTTGTCAAAAGTGTACACACAATACCTAATTGCATATGCGACGGCCACAACTGAAGCTTTCGCAACGCTTATTTGGCAAGGAATATTTCGATATTGTAGTTAATGAGAAGGATTTCTTTTAAGTTTTAAAGATAAATTATTACCAATATCACAAAAAACAAAGTAGTAGACACATTTTTAGGGTTCCGTACCTCAAAAGGAAAAAACGGAACGGAATCACTTTGTTGTCCGTCTGTCTGTCAGTCAAGACCCTTTTTCTCAGGAACGCGTGGAGATATCAAGCTGAAATTCATATCAAATACTCAGCTCTACTGTCCCTTGGAGCTGTGAAAAACCAAACTTCTAAGCTAACACAATCAAAAGATACAGCCGTTTATGCTGCAAATTTTCGACACTCGCAAATCGGGAATCAAAACCTACAAGGTTCTTCCCGTGAACTCAGAATCTTGAAATTTGGTAGAACTTGAAATAAATGGAAAATTGCGAAAATCATAAATTTTTTGTTTCATCATATAATAAAAATATTTTTAATAATTTCAAATCTTACTACCCCTCATGAACGCGTAAATGAATTAAATTGAAATTCATATGTAATAGGTACTCACGTCTATATGTAATACCTTTAAGCTGTAATAAAATCAAACTTCTATAGATGTCTACGAAGTCAAAAGAAACAGCAATTTAAGCGCATATTTTGAAACTCGTAACATTAGTTACGAGTTTCAAAATGCAAGGGAATCAAAACCTAAAGGATATTTCCATTCGACCTAGAATCTTGAAATTTGGCATGAAGCAACGTTTTATAGCACACATAAAAATTAAAAGTTGTCACCATACATAGTTGACCTAGTTGTATGAGTGCTCATACAATTTAGAGGACTAGATAATGGTGTTCGTCCTTCGTGCCCTTTGTGCGCGAGTCTGGCTCACACTTGGTTAAAAAGTAGAATATAACTTATTCTTCTATATATAACTACCTATTTGTTAAGGCTCAATGAAGTTTACATATTAATCGCTAAGTCCAGCTACAGTAAATTAAAATTTTTAAAAATTGAACAAAAAGCGAATGAAGAATAGTAACTATTAAGGAGGTATTAAGTAGGAACTATACACATAACACACGTGTAAGGTATAAAAAAATCCATTTGTGTTGCTCTTGTCGTACACGTTACGCATTTTTAGAATGATTTTATAGCGAAAATTTGTAATTTGTTATTTTTTCTAAATAAGTATTTTAATAGTTTTTGCGCTAATCCAGGCGGATAGAAATCCATTAAGAAATCAAAAATCATAAAAATCCGTCCAGTCGTTCTTAATTATATATAAAACTGCATCTTGAGTCACTCTATTATTGATGAAAGACGCATTAAAATCCGTTGCGTAGTTTAAAAGATCCAAGCGTAGAATCGTGGGAAGCGACTTTGTTTTATACAATTTGTAAAGATTAAAACTTATTTTTTACAATTTAATGTAAAAAACGATAGATAAGACAGACAAATTTTTAAAAACTATTGTTTTAGGGTCAATATTCAAAACACGATAGGTACGTTACAGTCATTGTTTTTAAAAAATATGTATTTTATGTACAATCTTTTAAGTTACTGTTTTGCAAGATGTAACCTGTAGGAACCTATAATATAAAAGGCACCGCGAAGTTTGTGTCAAAAAGTCAAACATATCAGCCGCCTTTGGGATTCATCACAGTCGAGCAAAAATACAGAAGCAAAGAAAGTTTGTACTTATTACTTAAAAGTTAAAAGTTAAATCACAAGTCAAATAAATAGTATAGTATTTAAAATTAGAAGCTATGGTTCGTGGAAGTTATTACGAAACTTTATCGGGAGAAGAGCTCGAGAGGATTTCAAAAATAACCTTGAAGCAATTCAATTCACAGTAACAATTATTTTTACCTGAATATATTAATAACTCCATATACCTATACTAAATTTAAAAACCAGTTCAAAAATTTAATGAACATTAACTATTTTTTTTAATATCTTATTGAAATAGACATTATAATTGATACTGAGCCCAAATCTATAGTTTTTAGATTTTATTGTGTCTAGCTGTTCGAAAAAAACACTGGACAAAAGTGGATGAAACTAGTTTTTAATATGACAACTAAAGTGTGCAAGTGCAACATGCATGCAAAAACGACTTGTTGTAATAGATTAAGATCCTGATATAAGTGGTGGACGGTGGACCCCTCACAAGGACCGTGCCGTAGATTTCCTTAGTATCATGCAAGTTTTTACAATGCTATGCCTACAAATAGGTAATTTCCATTAATAGCTAAAAGGCATTAAAGACAAGGTTAGTACGTACTATGTATAACATGGCTAAAATATCCTGAATTTGTGCCGCCTATAGTATCGCATGGCTTTGTCCGTCAATTTATCAAGAGGGTTTTATTTAAAAATAGCCTGGAGCAAATTTTTTGGTTTTTGTGGACTCCTTGATACTGTTTTTTACATCTTGTTATTTATGCAACGAAACGGCGCGCCAGGCGGAACTTAAAGTAGACAGCTCTCCTGTCTCTACTTTTACTCTACTTTTTCGTGAATTAAATTATTACTGACTTTTTTATGAAATCGATTGAATAAAAAATTGATGTTTCTTTTTAGTGGTGTTTTATCGCTACAGAATCTGATTGAGACACTTTTCAAAAATTGATGTAATACCCCATTGTAGTATGCAAGTGGTACGCTTAGTACTATATTTTTTTATAAAATCAATAACCTCTAATAATAAGCCATGTTAAATTGTTTTTAAATTACATGTAAACATACCTATATTATAACTTAATCAAAGAAAATATACTCAATAATTAATTACTTTTTAAACTGATCTAAACAAACTGTGTAAGTCCATTCTTCATACCCATATCATTAGATGCTATTCTTAATTGGTTGGAATGTTGGTTGAGTCAATCGGATCTCCCATGCTCAGGCTCCCATGAATCGGCTTTAACAGGAATCAAAAGTGGCTTATACCGGAATTGACTGCCTTAAAGAAAACCATAGAGCACAAAACTGGTTTTTTCTCGTTTAGCTATCAGCTTGGCCGTTCAAGTTGGCTCAATAACTTGTTATTATAGACGCAATACGCATTTAAACGCATTAGTTACACTTTGGAAAGCAGCAGTTCAGGGTCACTAATTTATGTTGAATATGAATCGAACTAAAATATTATTTTAAAATAATAAGCTCTTTGATATTCAGCCCGGTCCTTTAGAAGGCTTGGAGAGTGCTCGTGAGCGGGTTTCCACATTATTACGCAGATTGAACACTTTCGAGCCCTTGGCTCTTGCGATCCACTCTGGACGGCCAACGAAGGCAAGCCAGAGGGTATTGTTGGATTGGAACAGATATTGTGTCCCTCGGGAGACCTCAGGTCTGTGGTGTCGCCACTCACTAACAGCTCGCCACATTGTGCCCTGCGGGCTTATCATTATTATTAAATATGTTGGGACATTATTACAACAGCCCCATCTAGTTCCGCAGTAAGCTACGTTAAACGTGCTTGTGTTGCGGATACTAGAATCTAGATAGTTGATATACTACACATATACATTTTAAATACATACATATTATAAATATCAACACCCATGACTGGAGTACAAACATTCGTGATTAGCAAATGAATGCCCTCAGCGGGACTCGAACCCGCGACCGCTGGCGCAGAAAGTAGGGACACTACCAACTGAGCCAAACGAGTCGTCAAAAAAAATATTATTATGTAATTTAAAATATACCTACTAGTCTGTAATTTTATACTTTAGTTCTGACTACGTAGGTTGTAATGACCCAATATGTTCTTATCAATTAAAGCGTCGTGTTTCATTTATCCCATTTAATTGCAAAGACAGAAGCGAGTTAGAGTGTTAATTATTTTCCTGCCATCAAAACACCTACTCCTCACCAATTATATCATTAAATTCAATTATTACAAATAAATTCTCAGGATATGGACAGACTTCGACACAATTTATTTGAAAGTTGAAACTGACCTATAAAAAGATTAATGAATATTATAATAAAAATGTAATGTCACTTACTAGTAAATAAAGACCGTTTCCTTTTATGCTTCAACAAAAAAATTTATTTTTTTAGCTATTAATATGTTGGAGTGTTACCTTATTACCTTGGGCAAGTGCGTCACCAAACCCCCTTAGAATATTGCCATCTAATCACTCTGAAATATTATTACAACTACAAAATGATACGGAAATTGAGCTATTCCATTGGGAAGACTATAGTGTCCTTGCAGTCATGCTTCTTATATCTTGCGGCATCGGCGTGTTCTATGGATATTTTGGAGAGAAACAAACGACAGGAGATGATTTTCTTCTTGGTGGATCGTCTATGGGGACATTTCCCATGGCCTTAAGTTTAGCAGCCAGGTTTGTATTAAACACGTATTTTATAATCTAATTATCAAAAGATATTCGTAGATTTTGTCGTGTAAAGTCTTTACATTAAACTTTTTTTATATTTCTATAGAATACAATTCTAAAAATAGAAACATATTATGAGGATGAACATATGAGCAAAATATATATAAAGCCACTCAAGCTAGATGTGTGCAAAGTAGATATATATGTATTGTGTATATAAATAAATTATAAATTTAAGCGTAGACAAATCAATACGTACTGTAACAAAATTTATTATTTGAACTGTTTTAGCTTTATAACCGCAATAGAATTGTTGGGGAATCCAGCCGAGATGTACATGGCTGGCGGTCAATTTTGGATGATTTGTTTAGCCTTCATGTTAGTTGTTCCTGTTGCTAGTCATCTCTACCTACCAGTTTTTATGCGACTACGACTAACATCTTGTTACGAATACTTGGTAAGATGTAAAAAAATATATTCAAAGAATTAAGGTCTACGAACGAACTCTATGTCATGGGTTTTATGACCGACGCGGTAATGATAATAATTAATTATCTATAAAGGTTACTGTATTTTATTATACGTATGTATTTCAAACATAAAAAAACTATATCTAACATACATATCATGTTATAACATACATACATATAAATAATAACAAGGTTATTTTTTTTCAGGAAATCCGTTTCTGTAAATCTATGCGCGTATACGCAAGTGCTCTATACATGCTGCAAATGATTCTTTATACGGCAGTGGCCGTGTACGCGCCGGCACTCGCATTATCCGATGGTAAAAGCATTATTACTTGATCGCTTACATTTACATTAGTCATTATGTTTATATTATACGTACAGTTTTTAAAATTAGTAACGGATTTCTATGGCATAATATATAGGTGTATTAAGGTTTTTTTAAATTTTATTTTCCTTTTTTGTAGAAACAGACAAATACTTAGAAGCTGAGAAGTAGAGTCCTGATATAGGTATACAATATACATTACATATTATAACATACTTAGTACTAGCAAACCTGGTTCGCTTCGCTGGGCGCAAGTTGAAATAAGTTAAACATTTTTATAATAGAATAAAAGTAACCTAAGAATCTATGAATAAAAGTCCCGTCAAAATCGGTCCAGCCATTTCAGAGGTTAGCCACGAGGTTAGAACAAACAGACAGACAGACAGAAAGACATACAGATAGACAAAAATTTAAAATTGATTTTCTGATGTAAGTGCCGTATATACTTTCATATACATTTAGTGAAAAGCTGTTAATTTGAAATTAAAAACAGACACTTTTTTATATGTATGGATGAATTCAGCCCTTTTTAATTCGGCGGAATTCACATGTCTTTCGAAAACTTGCTAGGTTCTCTTAGACATGCAGGTTTCTTCACGTTTTCCTTGTTTTCCTTCCCCGTAAGAGAAGTGGTAATCATGTTAGAAATTATTCACACATGAAAATTTAGATGTGTGAGACCCGGATTAGAACTCGCATCACTCGGTTATCCAACCGAGCGCGTTACCACTGGGCTACCACCGTCACATTACTGTACTGGTGTACTGTTGTATATGTGTACACCTACTGATAATATATTTATACTACATGTAATATGTTTCCAATCGATATATTATTGAGTTAAAAATCAGTGTTAAGTACCTACAAAATATCATCATCATCATCATCATCAGCCCTTTTTAACGTCCCACTGCTGTGCACGGGCCTCCTTCAGTACGAGGGGGATCAGGCCATAGTCCACCGCGCTGGCCTAGTGCGTGTAGGCGGACTTCACATGTCTTACGAAAACTTGCTAGGTTTTCTCAGACATGCAGGTTTCCTCACGATGTTTTCCTTCACCGTAAGACAAGTGGTAATCATGTTATAAATGATTCGCACATGAAAATATCAGAGGTGCGAGACCCGGATTTGAACCCGCATCACTCGGTTATACGAGCAACGCGTTACCGCTGGGCTACCACTGTATCCCAGCGGTAACGCGTATAGTACCTACAAAATATATGATCAATTAATTACAATAGGTTAAAATCTTTTTTTTTTTCAATATCCTCATATGAATTTTAATATTTTATTTTTATCACATTTTTAATCTATTCAATTCTCTTGTTTAATGGCTTAAAAGCGTGCCAGTTGAGCACAGATTACTTCGCCAATGTCACGTAGAACATTTTTAATCTAAAACTTTTCTTTTTTTTAACTTCAAATAGCTGGCTAGTTATGCATAAAATTAAAGCAAGTCCATAAAATACAAAATACATATTATTACCTACTTACTCGTATGTTAAGACTCATTTTGCAACATTATCGAATTTCCATATTTTAATTTTATATTGCAATCTCTAATAAACTTTCATTACGTAGGTAATTAATTAAATCGGGAAGTCTATAAGAGTTCAAATTGTTACTGCATTTGATAACATATGCAATGTTACTTCATAATCACATTCATTATTATTTTTTGTAAAAGTAGACGAAATAACCGCATCTTAGAGAGATAATAACATATTTGTATGCAGCTCTATCTTAATAGGATAAAACATTCTTATATTATCTATTTAGAAACAAGTAAAATTTTATGTAGGTATGATATAACACTTAATAACATATCACGTAATTAGCGAATAAGCGTAGCAATTATATTTGAATTGGTATGTTTTAAAGGCTTACATAAGCGGTTTCTAAAAAAATAACTGTGTTAGTACTTAGTAGTAATGGGTTTGATAGTTGATACATAACTAACAGTATCCTACACTTCAGTAAATCCAATAACAAAATGACGATTACCAAACGCATGTATAATTTATATTTTTATGAAATCAGAATTGGTAATAAAAAAGTATTTTTAATTTGTAGCTATCATTATAATCACATATATGAACTCTGCTAATAGCTCCATCACGTTGATGTGACCTGATTAAAAAATTGACTTGGATGACCTAATGAAAAATACGTTTTAAATATTCTTATCACGATCCTCAAAATACATTGCGTTTGTAATCGGTTTCTTAATACACCTTGGGAAGAGTTCAGGGTCGAACTTTCATGTTGTATACGCTAATGAATGTAATGTTATCAGTTAAGAATCTTCGAACTTATTTCTCTTGCGGAGAGCCTTAACAATAGTTTTTGTCAGCTCTATTGCGTACTTGTATATAATGATTTTATTGGCCAAAGTGAGTCTTCAAAGCTTTCTAAGAGATCGCATTAGGCGTTTGCTTTCATTGCATAAAGATAGTATTATATATTAGGTAATCGAAATTATTTTGTCATTATTGAGTTTTATTACTTATTGTTTAAATTATAGAGGTGTTTGTTGAATTCTAAATATATTGTTTAAATTTAAATTTAATTTGCTGATTCTATAATTAAATAACTATACATTCCTAATCAAAATGCAAATTTTATTATTACAACTTACAACTATCATAACATTAATAGTATAGATTTCCTACATAATTTCTAAGTAGCGACAATAGTACCGTAAAGTACTTCATACTTTTTCTATAAAATTTCTAAGACACAGAAAATATCAATCTAATTAAATTACTTTTGGTAAGGACTAAAAAAAAGGATATACATATGTAGGTTTATATTTTCAGCGCAATAATTGAGTCGCTAACAAAATATTTTTTTCTCCCGTCAAAAGTACAATTAAGTTAACTCAAAAAAATGCCAACTATACATTTATGTACATGTACATACTTACATAATTACGTACGTTTCCTTAAATAAAAAAATAGATAGTAGATAAGCTAGGACACACATTAAGAACTACAAATCTCCATACATAAAAGTGATGAAATAAGACTAGAAAAAGTTAAATACCTATTTCATATAGCATAAGAAACATTCAGAAAAGCATATTTATAATACATTAAGTGTTATAGAGTCCGCGTCATCAAAGTGACTGTTTCACAATGGGATGACAATAGCGTCGTAAAATTAATTCATAGATAGTATTCTGAGTGTAATTCTGGTTTCGTAACAATCTCTATATATATGAGTATATTTATGCGCCATAAAATTTTCTCAATGATTCATGTCTATTATTTTGGCAATGTATTTATTATCAATAAAAGTATCGATTATCGTTATATTTTTATATAATAAAACATTAATTTGTAAAATCACTTACGTCAAACAAACCTTCATAATTCTTTATGAAAATAATACTACATACTATCTACTAATTGAAGCACTCATCTTGTTCCAAGTAGTACACTATTATTCTACTTGTTCACACGGGGTAATGAATAATTTAAAATGTAATTAAGTAAATTATAAGCTTTAAGAGTTTATTTAACAAATATGTAACACACAAAATGATACTCATTTAACGTAATGAAATCAAATTAATTAGGTATTTCTAGCTAAAAGTAGACGTCAAATATAAAATGTTACAGGCTGTAACTTACAGCTTATAGAAAGTTGTATGAAAATTCCATGACTTTGAGGGATCTACCGCATGGATTTTTATGTACTTATGTAACTAAACTGAACATAATTAACAATAGTTTTAAATATGATCCACATAATTAAAATTAAAAATTTCTCAGAACACTGTAGAGATCTTCTATTTGAGTGCACATTTCGAATAATTCAAGTAATTACCCTTATAAATGATAGGTATATGGTATATTTAATATCATATAAGGATAATTAATTAGCACTACTGTGCACTCCCTGAGTACAGCAAGTTATTCTTCTTGCTGTACCTGCTTGCTACCTTCTAAGGTATGTATATAATAAATTCGTGGTGTAATTTTTTATAGTTATACAATATGAAAATCGACGCCAATTGTTATACTTGTAGCATACGAATTTTATTTCCATTGCATAATCTGCTAATGTATGCCAAAGTACCTATTGTTCCCAAAATGGAGGATGTTGCACTCTATGAAATCAAATCGAAACTATGATTTTTAAATAATACTAACATTTATCAACTCTATATAATATATATGTATTTCAATTGATGTATTTTATAATTTATAATTTTGTAGTGTATGTAATTACCTACTCACTACATAAAATAATAGAAAATAGAATTAAATTAATAGAAATTATCACACTCATCCATTTTACCTATTCTTTTGCTCATAGAACTTAAACGAGTCAAAATATGTTTATATCGCAATTAAATAAAAGATCAAGAAAATTTAATATTAACTAATTATGTAGGTACCTATTTTCTTTTCCGGATTTCGATATAACGTCGATGTAGAGCGTTGCGCGTTTAAATATTCGCGAGCCGTGACATCCCTACAGAATCCTCAGTCACGGGCCAACACGTACTCTACCGATATTTTTGCATTTTGATATTACGAAATTGTAAGCATATATCTGTACATATAAAAAATTCTAACTGACTTGAACTTGTACATTAAATATATATTTTTAAATCCTATTTAAATAGTCATTGTTATCGATGTATACATATATTCAGCCCTATTTAACGTCCCACAGTTAGGCACTGGCTTCTTATCAATACGAGGGGATTATTATCGATGCCTGGGTTCGAGTCCCGGGTCGGGCCAAGTTTAGTTATTGAGTCTTTCTGTTTCGAAGGCTCAGTAACAGCCCGGAGTTGGGAAGTTGGCGGTGTTTCACCCCCGTGCCTCGGAGAGCACGTAAAGCCGTCGGTCCTGCGCCTTAACTCTCACTGGTCGTGTCGAGCATTCGTCCCACCGGAATATGAGAATGATAAGGAACAGAGAGTGCACTTGTGTTTGCGCGTACACTCGTGCACTATTAGGTATATGTACCGCGCCGTTGGCTAGTCTCAATGAGATTGGCCGCCGCGCCGTGGCCGTAATCGGCCGGGAGGACATTATTATTATTATTACTATCGATGCAGATTGCAGAGGCCGAATATATCTTGTTTGTCTGAACTCATCATGAGAAACCTACTGCACGGGCGGGTCAACATAAAAAACGCTTTTTTTGCGAGAAAATATCACATTTCAAATAAATCTATACTAACTTTTAAAACGTACCTACTGATGGAACGAACCCGAGCGGTAGCGGTAGCGGTAAGTCGCTACTCACCAGTTTTTATAAAATATTCAACAATTTCATTTTTTGCAGTGACGGGATTAAATACATATTTGGCAGTGTCAGTGGTTTACGTTGTGTGTATATTCTACGCTTCCCAGGTAAATTAATAGTTGAAAGGTGTATTAATATTTTTAAATATAAAAATAAAGCTGTAATAACTTCAGTATTTTTTCTTATAGGGTGGTATGAAGGCCGTCATTATGACCGATACGTTTCAATCAGCTGTGTTACTGGGATCGTTAGCTGCAGTGCTGGCGCTAGGCGCTAAACAGACTGGCGGTTTCGACTTTATATGGGATCATGCTCGACGTACAGATCGGCTGCACTTTTTTGAGTAAATATTGAAAGCAATAAATAAGTATTTTAAAAATTATAAGATTATAATTCGCCGCCCCCGGAGAATAAAATGATAACTGATATTACCATAGATTTAGTGTTATCCCATATTTGAAATCTACGGTGCCTAATACATCTACCAAATTTTTTTCGTGAATTTCCAGTTATTATTTAAAAAGTTATAGAATCTATATTAATAATTTCGTGACGGGGTACGGTAGACTCGATCGAAACCTTACCTGAATAATAAAACATAAAAAAATAAACATTTCGAGTCGACAACATATATCCGCAAAATTCGGATTGTAGAGTATTTCGTTTAATTCTAATAATGCTGACAGACAAATCGCAATCGCCAATCGCCATATTGGCCACTCGAGCGAAACGTCACTGACATCGGATGACACCTATGTTGCCAGAAGGTTACATTTCTTACATTTTACATAACTTATGATTACTATTTACTTCATACAGTAACATGTATGCAAAAACAATTTTTAGCCATATTTATATATTTCCTCAAGAATCACATAATAGGTAAATATAAAAAAATAAAATAAAAAACCAACAAACATTTGCAATATTTATGACGACTTTCGAAAATTCATAGCTATACAGTATACACATGTCTATGGTTCTCTGTGACATGTCTGTGACGTTGCGACTCGCGCCATTCATTTTAAAAGCAAAGTGACTGTTATAGAGAAAAGTAATATAATATAATATATACCTAATGACTGTGAAAAACGAAACATAATGCCGAGAATCGTAAATATTTCAAAAAATAAATGTTCTTCATTATTGTTTTGTTTGATGATACATTTACTATTGCGCATGGTGCGGGTGACACAATATTATCTATACTCTTTGGGGTGACAGTTTCCTATATGACGTTGTCATCTGTCAGTACTCAGTACCAGATGACTAGGGATGTGACGTTATGCAATTCATTTTTATCGCTAACGATACTCGCAGCATAAATCTAATTTTCATTAAAAGTGTTATGAAAATTACTGTGTTATTCAGTTGCGCAGTGTAACTACGTGTATAAACTTCAATATATGTATTATATGGCTACATAATAATATCTTTGTTCTTATATAAAACTAGCAGTACTCGCAGCTTCGCCCGTGTTCAAGTTATTTTTTTGTAAATCGCGGCAACTTTCAAGAGTGAAATGAAACGTTACTGAAACTGTCACCCGCACCATGCTACAGCGCAAATAGTATACTGTACATCGTTTTGTTAACAGCCCAATCTCATTGCATTTAGTAAACATTGTCACAATTGTGGAAAATGGTAGGTGTGGGTCGTCGTCGAATTTTTGACGGACGAAACGAAACCGTTTTCGTGACGACGAAAACGGTTGCAGAAAACGATCTTCGTCGCAACCGGTTTGAGAGTTTATGTAAAACGAAACTTGAAAGACTTAAAGAACAGTATTAGCTAAGCGTCGAGCGAAAAGGTTGCAGTGCCTTATAACTATTTCAAATAAAAATGAAACGGTTACTTTTTTATATAGTATTTATTATTTACGATACGTTATTTACAGTATGGAAAAATACAATAATTGGTTCTATGGAGTCCTCCTTTCAAAATATGGCTAACTCTTGCTAAAACTTAAGAGATATATCAAAACTATGAACCTACTAGAAAATTATAAAAACAAGGTCTTGCAATTTTGTGTAGTATATGTCTTTAGGATTATTACAGGAAAAAAAATATTCTCACAGGAATACACAGTAACTGGTTCTCTAAGAGTAGTTCTCATAAAAGTGAAGTGGAATTAAACTAAACTAAATAGGATTCAATCGTTTGGTACATTTTTAATAATAGCATAAAACCAAAAATATTTTTTGCACTTTTAGCGCGAGCGAAGCCGCGGGTCCATCTAGTAATGCAATAATATTCGTCACTCAAGACTTGGGAAAAAAAATATAATATGAAGTTAGTCAAACAGTTTCTTTATTAAAGATTCAACAAAGACTTTTGCAATAATATTGTCGGAAAACAAATCGGCAAAATAATTGTGATATTGTCATTTTGTTCTTGTAAAAATCCGCTAGGCTCGGCGACTAACATATCTTGCCATTCTTTTGTCATTAGAGCAACCTTACATTAGACAGTTAAAAGTAACGAGAGTAAAATGCTAAGTGTAATTGATAAATAAAATCAACAACAACATTTTAGTACACTTTTGAAATTCTAAATATCTTCAGTCCGAATAATCTTAGCATAACATTATATTTTAAAGCATTATAAAATTAAAAAAATTAGCTATCTAATATATATTTTTTATCTCTCTATATCTATTCGTTAGCAAGTTACAGTCAAAAATAGGTTTTTTATTTTTCCTGAAAAACCGTGTTTTTGCAGTTATCATTTTTTTCCCCGGGGACGGCGAATTTATAACTAATTTAATTAATTTAATTAGCCTGCCCTACTAACTTCTAATTAGTTTACCCTTTTCTACTGAGGTCTTTAGCTGATATAATCTTGAATCCAGGCGGATTATACATTTCAAAATAACGATTGAATATATATTTTGATTTTGAATTTCTGCATTCGAATTTCGCACCAAAATAACAGAGAGCGCTTTATTTGAATTTATGTTTCATTAAACCGCGTATTGCTGATTATATCTTAGTTACCATTTACTAGTTACAAATGTAGATATAAGTAATTTATAATATTGTAAAAAATCACCGTTCATAACACTACCGCGCAAGAGTAAATGTCGCAAAAGAAAAAAATGCATTCCATTTTGTTGCGCCACGCATTGCGCGGCAAAGAGAATGGGAGGTCTTCCGCAGACGGTTTGCCCTATCACCTTACTAAAAACCGCTATGTTCCATAGTATATCTATGAAAATATCGACTTGTACACGTTACATTGATCACAAATCTTTTTACGTGTTGTATAACATGGATGTATGTATATGTAGGTATATAGATGTATTATGTACTTATATTCATAAACTTGTACGTAATTAGTGTTAAAGTGAGTAATATATCATAATTGCGCAATATCCTTGCATGCTCATTTATTTACACCATGTATACTGTGTAATTTATAAATTCAAAACTCATTGGTTTTAACGGCTTAGATTTTCGCCAGAGGTCTACGAGTAAGCCATGTCAAATAATATGAATTAACCAAACTAATGCCAAATCAGCTTACTAATTCTTTGGGCTTCATCGATTTCTGTCGCTTTAGAGTTTTTATTATATTATACATTTTTTCTATACATGCCTACCAAGTACCTATCTAACCAAAAACAAAGGTACACAATTTCGCACTTTTAATTACATATATGTATGTACCTACTTATAGTACGCAGATTTTAGATTCATCTCTTCAGAAATCCCAAACATAATACCCTCCACAACGCACTGATCGACGTTAAAGTTGAGAATTAATATAAAAAATATCTTTTACTACGAGTAGGTATATAAGCCCAAGAAGTTAGAAATATGCAATGGGCATACGTTTACAATATAAATATGTATATTAAAAAAAGTCTTATATGTATATTAATAAGTAATTAAATATTTCATAACATGTTCTAGTCTCATCTTTATGTTTTAGTCTGAATCCTGACCCTACTGTGCGTCATTCATTCTGGTCAGTGGTTGTAGGCGGTACCATTTATTGGATAAGCATGTTTTGCGCCAACCAAGCTTCCATACAGAAGTATCTGTCAGTGGAACGAATATCACAGGCCCGTATAGCACTTTGGGTATCTGCAATTGGCCTTATTTCCGTGTACTCTGTAAATTTCGCCACTGGAGCCCTTCTCGCTGCCAACTACGAGGGATGTGATCCGATACAGGTACAAGTTTTAACCGAATGAAAAAGAACAACTTACACGTTTTTTTACTTTGTTTAAGTTCTATGCATAACAGAGAAATCTAACTGTTTTTCTATTCAAATCTTAGAAGGTATTTTTATTTCAGTTTAAAAAAGAACAATTTAACGAGATAACTTTGAAGGCTTAGATACCTCAGATCAAATAATTTTTTTTACATGATCTGAGACTTAGACATAACAACAAAAAAATCCAGCCAACGAAAAAAAGAACTGAAGCGAAAGTAAAAGACTATTTCTAAGAAATAATGACTACTGTTACAGGCAGTTTTTCAATGTGTCATAATTAATTGATTTTTAATATGTCAGATAGACAGTCAGCGATTCGAGTACTAAGATATAATAAATTGTATAAGCGTTTGAGAGAGCAATAAATGAAATTGTTAACTATTGAATACTATTTCCTGTAAACCCTTCTGAACTGTTTTACTACATATTACCATATGAATTTCAAAAAATACTTAATGTCATGTCGACTCAGTCAAAATTTTCTTATAATATTGACTATATTACCCATTTTTTGCTTTAAAATGGAATGTTAATAGAAAAAATAACATGGAATTGAAAAAGGAAGAATTAACATGGAAATAAAATTAATTAATTATACATAATATAAACAAACCTTCTATGACAGGCTGGAGTAATAAATGGTGCTGATCGTCTCCTTCCATTATATGTGGTCCGTCAGCTCGGTGAAAATCGCGGTGTTCCTGGTTTCTTCGTAGCTGGTATATTTGCGGCTAGCCTTGGGTAAAATGATTTTCCGAATTCATTTTAAATTTCACAGCACACAAATTAAAGTCATTATTATTAATATTAAAGTCGTGATTTGAACATACCTACTGATAAACTGAAGTTACGAGTATTTTAAATGTATAAATTTAAATACCCGAAACATGTACCGAGACGTATGAAACTAACACAGGCACTAATTCAGGAACAGCTTGATTCCAGAATTAGGCTGTAACTGGAAAGGACCAGCTGCCTACCAGTTTCAATTTGGAACACGGTCGAATAATCAGATCTTATACTAATGTTTCAATACAATATACATACCACTGTATTATGTATAGAAGTAATTAACAAAAGTAATGTTTATATTACGGCACTTAATTGTAATTAATCTTAATTATATTATTTTTACAGAACTGTAGCGTCTGCATTAAATTCTTTAGCAGCCATTGCTTGTCAAGATTTGGTCACCGGTTTGCTCGGCATAAGTTTACCTGAAAATAAGGGAGCAGCAGTAAGTATATCCTGTCTTGATATAACTATTCAATTTAATTTTAAGTTAAAAATTTTAGAATAGGATGCTATGAATTGATATGTTTAGAATTGATCACAATTTGTGACACATACCTGTTTGGTCCATGTTGATTAAGCAGATACTAATATGAAAGTATTAATGCAAATTAAACTATAAGACGAGAGGATAACAAAATATTGTCGTGAGGTATAGATTCATCCAGGTTGTTTGTGTCTAATTGGCCAATATTACTAGGTCTCCTACCTACCTATTATTATTTAATTGTAGATATTTTTTTATATAAACACCAGCAATTCCCGCGGCTTTGCAGGCGTTTTAATTACTATTAAAGATAAGTATTTTTTGATGCCAAATCATAAAAAAATAAAAATTTGGTCAAAATTTAAAAAATAAAAATTTAGAGAGGGCCACTCTTATCACCTAGGGAAATAAAAAATAGACTACGACCTATTCTCAGACCTACTAAATAAATGTACCCAACAAAAATCGGTTAAGCCGTTTCGGAGGAGTTCGATAACAAACACTTTGACACGATATTTTTATATATTAGTATTATATACCTTAAATTTTTTCATTAATACCTAACAGGTATGTAAGTAGTAACTAAAAGGAATATTATTTCTGACAGATTGCAAGATGGGTATGCCTCGGTTGTGGAGCTCTTTCCTTCGCGCTTGTTTTTTTGGTAGAGAGGCTGGGACCTGTCTTGCAACTCGCACTCTCTTTTAACGGTATGACTGGAGGAGTTACTTTGGGACTTTTCAGTCTTGGAATGTTATTTCCCTGGGCAAACTATAAGGTAAAGAAGTTGTATAATTTAATCACTTCACCATATTTAACTTATCTTTTATCCGATAAATAATTTGTTTAATTTTCCCTTATTTTAACATCAAAAGGTTGCCGTAAAAGTAAAAGTAGAGACCTGGTAAGAAAAATGATCATATGAATCTGTTGTAATTTCTCAGATACCCCACTTGTAGAAATAACATTGTATTAAGAAAAAAATTGGTCAAGGATATAGAACTATGCAAAGGCTAGATTATGAATAAAAAGCATTAAATGATTATGTTTTCTTTGCTGCGTCTCTGCTCAAGATGGATAATAACATCTACCCTTTCGTTTTTCGGCAGACTGCTCTCTTGTATTTTGAACTTTAATACTTAATACTCTAATAATGAAAACACACAAAATATTGCGTAAGCTATATGAATTGTATAATTCTATCTATTAACACAACAGGGTGCAATCGCTGGGGGTGTGTTGGGGTTGCTGCTGGTAGTAGTGGCGGGAGGAGGCGCGCAGTTCGCACAGGTGCCGCTGCCGCGTCTGCCTACAACGATTGATGCGTGTCCAGCGTCCCTAAACATCAGCTCTCATATGTTAGATACGTAAGATATATTTTTTTGTATTTAATAATAATTTCTTATTAATTGCTTGATTATTAGAAATAATATTTATTAGTTTAGTTGTCGAATAACTAATAATATATATATACCTTCGTAGAATATTTTTAATGAATAAATCTCCTACGTTTCTCGACTGGTTTTTCACAATGCTTACGGGCAATGACCTAGTAAGTAATTGACCGATTTGCATGCTGTAAGTCACTGATTATGTTTTGCGACATCATTCTATTACTATATGAGGTATATACCAATATTTTCCTTGACTAGGACCTAGGCAAATACATTTTTATACGTACGTATACGTACCTATGTCCATGTACATGTGGATTGTCGCGAACCCCAATAATAAATAAAGTTTAATTCATAATCTAATATAAGTACCTATATTAAACTACTTTTATATCTACACAATTATATCGTTTGTGTTACAGCGAAAGTCACGATGAAAATGTCTTCTGGCTATTCAGGGTGTCATACTTGTGGTACTCGAGTATAGGTTGCTTGGCCACACTGCTGATCGGTTTGGCAGTATCCGTCGCCACTGGCGTTACAGACCCTGCAGATGTACCAATCGACCTTATTTCACCCACTGTTGTCAGCTTTTTGAACTCCTTACCGCTTAAATTAAAGGTAAGAAAGTGTTGAACGAGTACTGAAACGTTTTATCTCTTTTGATAAAAGAAAATATTTGAATAATATCTTATGTAATTAGGTAATTACCTAATATCACATGTGATATTTTGGCATGAACTGATATCAATTTAACACTTACTGATTTCTACCACTTGGCATTTATTATTATTACACTACTGATAGCAAGGCTAAGGTTTGTGTTTCTCGTTAACGGCTGGACGGTATATCTTCTAAAAGCATTGACTGATTTAGAAAAAAAAATTGGGCACACCTACTGTTAATTAACAATAAAATTCGCCCGAAATTGAAGCTGTCTGTATACAATTCATAAACACAAAACACGATCGAGTCTTATCATAAGTTTAATAATATTGTCATAATTTAGAAAGCATTAAGAATCCCAACACGACTTGGCTCCGAGCGACGTAGAAGTTCCAGCGTCAGGCCGCCTAGCCTGGCCGACGACAAAGACACGAGGCGGCGGCGACGCCTGTCCGAGCTCGCGGGCGGAGTGTTCTATAGCGACGCGCCGACGCTCACCCGCGGCCACGACAACCTCGCGCTCGGCCTGGACTCGGAGAAACCACCACCTCAAGAATACAAACGCACTAGCTTCAAACTCGACGCACCCCTTAACCCTAACGCGACACAAACCTCGACTTGTTAAATTAATATTGTGAAATCTTTAATCCAACATTATATTAAAATACTGTTAAGATCTACCTAGTTTATTAAATAGTTTTTCCTCATTTATTATTTTTACATTATCATTATTATTATACTTGTAGTTTAAAAATTTACATAATATTATGTGGTAAGTATATTTCTGGAACGAAGATCCTTAACGCGACCTACCTACCTAAGAGTTGATCGGTAGAAATCGTAATGTATAACAAAAAAGCGTTAGGTACAAAACGGTCGGTTTCGTTCCGCGTGGCTTGGATGTTTTAAACTCAGAATACAGTTATTCTGTATTTGAGGTTTTGATAGCCAAGGCGCTGGCCTCCATGCTTATTTACATTACATGTTTGTATAAGTTCAAGTACTTAATAAACTATCACTACACAAAATTTTATTCTCAGTATATACTTTTTGCTTGAAACGCGAATATCAAAAAGCTAAGTTACTGTTTTATACAAACTGATAATAATTACCTTAGATGAATTAGATTATTATTCTAAGATAGTTACCTATTGCGAGTGTAACTTAGGAAATAGATATTTGATATTGTAAACTTTTCTGCAGGCCTTTTTAAGCGTTTTATATACCACATCTAATTTATTCCTATGCTATAGTTACTATTATATTTGAATTTTGAACTGTGGAGTGTGCCAATAGACAGTTTATAATACCAACTTACATTCGCAATAGAAGAAAAAGCACGCGGAACTTCGTTTCTGATGGGGGTCCCCGGCAGCATCCATTTTTTTACTACGTTTTAAAATCTAACTTAATATAACAAAAGTACAAATTGTATTGCAGTTACTTAAGCCTGTTAGTTTTTACCTAAGATACTTACATATATATAATAGTTAATTTAAAGCTAATACTTATTTGTTGAGTTTTGTATCACATAAGTGACTAATAACATTAATTTGTTTTTATATTGAAAGTGTGACTTAAAATTTTATAATAAGGTATATTAGGTATTTAAAAGATATAAGTAGTTGGTGTTCATACAATTATATGACGAAACGTGGTCGAGTACAAAACATTACACAAAACTTTTAAAATTGTCAATAACGCCAGCGAAATTATTTTATAATTCAAAACGAATCGATTTGTCTCAGGTTGCTTATGATAAGGAAGAAAATTCCTAACATCATATTAAGCGAAACTTTATTATTGTTAGGTCTCTTATAAAGATTATTTATGATTATGCAAAATAACTTAAGACATTGTTGCCTGTCACTGAAGTCTTCACTTTGTAATCAAAATGTAACATGGAATATGGGGTAGTTAGAAATTTTACAATGATGCGATTTCGCTAAGTTTGAAGTCTTCTATAAAATTATGTGCGCGTTTTAATATAGATAAAAATGTTTTTAAGGAAATCTCTAAGGGCCGATTTACACGTATTAAGTAGTTCACTAATTTGCAGCGTTCAATGGACATTGAATCTGTGTCTTCGTCAAAAAGAGCATGTGTGGCTGCGCAGTCTCGAGGTGGAAGTGGACTGATGAGAGATTTGAGTGCAATCCTCGGATATTTGTGAGGTGCACTTCCAGTGAGGGGGAGTGCAGCCGCTTAAAAACATTACTCTTTTTGTGTATAGCCATGATTGATTTTATAATTTAAGAGTGAACAGGATCGAGAATGGTAGTTGAACGAGGTGCTGCACAAGCTTGGCGGTGATATTGATGCATATCATGTCATAGAGGGCTTAGTCTGGAGACTGCGGGGACAAACGATATTTTGAATCTTAAATGTTTTTATTATTTGGGTATGATTATTTCTCTAATTATTTCATCTTTTATTTCGTCCAAGACTTCACTAATAACAAATTTAAGCACAGAATTTACGACTTCAATACGTGGTTGATTATCTATCTTGACTCTTGAGTGAACTAAAGAAATTCTAAATCTACTTAAATACGTTTGGACAGCTACTTAAATATAAGTCACAAAATTAAGTCAAAGTTAACATAATAAGTGTAAACCAGACTTAATAGTGAAAGCCGTAAGTTAGGAATCAAACGCGCCAGCAGAAGGCAGATACAATTTAATGTTATTTTCATTAAAAAGTTTGTAGGTTTAACAATTGAAATACAATTATTATTAGCCATAAATGTATTAAAAGTTTAATAATAATTCAGCTTCACGTCAATTATTCAAAAGTAAAAAAAAACCGAACTACGTTCATAAATTCAAATAATTTAACAAAAATCATTTAAGTATTTGAAACAAGGTTTTGTTTATATTTTTCTCAAGGGAAGTCACTCATTTAAACACAAAAAAAATAATATTATCAATATACTATTAAGATAATTTTGAAATTTCTATGCTCCGACTTCGATAAAAATATCGCGATTATAATTATTGTACTGTGTTTTGTATAATGTACTCATAGATTTTATACATTTTACAATATAACTTAATGTGCGTTTTTACTTAAATTATGTGTTAGTAAATAATATAAATATAAAAACCAAAGTGTATTATTTTATTTAATGCTTATTTATTATTATACATTAACCTATATAGGCAGAAATTTAACAAGAAGGCAAAATTAATTTTTCCAACATTACCTCCTAAGTCATTTGTCCTTTTAATAAGATTTTTACACACCGAATCCATCAATCTTATATGAAATTGAAGGACAATGTGAAACTAGCAGCTTCGGTGATTAAACATCTTAATACATTTTCATTATCATACACTCACATATAACTTTACAAATATTAAATGCCATATAAATTTATAACAGCCAAATAAAATAGAATAAGGACATAAGATTTAAAATGAAGAAAAATATACAGAAAGTATAATATATTATATTGAAAACTAAATACATATCTGTGCTAGTCAATAAGTCAATGGTATAGACATTATATACTCAACAAACATAATTATGATAATAAATCTTGCTGCTGTAGTACTTGATGTTGATGAATTTCTTGCATAGTAGATACTGGCAGTGTTGCGCTTACAGTTATTGAAGGCATTCCTGGTAGAGAGACGGGAGTGATAACTGGTTGACCACTGCTCAATGGAGGAATATGAATAGTATTTTCGGCAAAAATACTCATGTCATAAGTTGGTACTAAGCTTGGGGGAGACTGAATTGTACTTGGTGGTACCTCAGCATGCTGTAAAGCTGAAGACAATAAAGTTTGGGGCTGTGTATAATTTTGCATCATAGGTATGTATGGCTGTGGTTGGTTCATTGGAATACCAGGTAAATTTGGCAAAGGTGCTGGTGGTTGCATGTTGGAAGCTGAAGGTATGCTGCCCAAATTAGTCAATGTAGTGTCTGCTAGATCTGTAATTATACATTAAATTTTGTAATGATTCAATTTCCAATATATTATAGTCTGTTCGCATTAAGACTGCAGTGAGTTGTCAGTGCAACTAGAGGGTAAAGGTGTATCACAATGATTCGAAATTATATTTTTAAACATTACGTTTATATAAAATTACTTTTAACTGTCTAAAATCAAAATAAAGTAATTAATATAATACTTTAATCACTATCACTAGTATCTTTGTTAGTATTTATTATAAAAGTATTTGCTTCTGCGAGTTCCATGATGTCATTTAACTACCACATACTATTTTTTCCTTTATGACATGGTCACAGCATTTGTTCCTCCTATCAGCGTCTACTAACTGTATTGCATCATAAAATAATTTCTTTACCTCAGTCACCTTAAATATTGAGTTATTGGCAGCAATATATTTATTTATTTGGGCCCATACCAACTCAATAGGATTTAGTTAACAATTAGGTTGAATTAAAAATCAGTAGTATAATCAACAATCAAAGGACAAGATATAACGTAACGTGACGTTCAACAGACTACATCGTTTTAATACACTCTAACTAAAAAGTACACAAAAAGTTTACTTAAAGTGTATAAAGAGCTACATACTTTATGTGAATGTGAAGTTTTAAAGTTAATCTAGCAAGTGAAATAAAAATAGACCACAGTGCTATCCAATATTACATAAAAACTACAAAATAATAAAAGTGCAATATTGTTCATGTGCATAACAACTTTACTTGTCGGTAGACATAAATAAAATGTACACCGATGCAAAATAATCAACAGAACAGGATTTTCGCACTGCAGTTATAAGTTACGTTGGCCTGGCGTTGTACTACACTCGGGTTATTCGACGATCCTTAGTTCGATCCTCGCATTACACACAAAAAATATTTTTCTATTTTATTTATCTTACCAAGTATTCTGGAGTTGAAATAAAACATGCCTATCACTTGTGAAGCTTGCAAAGATAACATAAATGTAACGCAAAAAAGAATTAAATGCACGATCTGCTATTCCACGTATCATTCGGAATGTGTAAAATATGGGGAGAACTCGGCTATTCGAGCTTGTTGGAAATGTCCTAACTGTATAGTATCTCATCGCAAAAGCGACAATACTAATACACCTCTTCCATCAGAGAAAAAACAACAGGTAAAAAATCAACGAGTTAATGATATTCATACCATTGTATCTCAGTCTCAGAATACACAGGATATTACACCAAATCTCATTCGGTCACTTGAAGAAATGTTAGACAACAAGTTAAAGGCTGTAAAAGAAGAACTTATCGAACAACTAAAGTCAACTATTTTTCTAGAACTTAAAAACGAAATATTAACACTTTCCAGTTACACTTCTCAGCTTCAAGAGTCTTATAATAATATTGTAATAGAAAATGACACTTTAAAAAAAGACCTGGACTTGCTTCAAAACCGCGTCAGTACAGCAGAAAGTGAAGTTCAGGAAATGCGTTCACAAATAGGAAAGCAACAACAAATTGCTAGACTAAATAATCTGGAGGTGTTAGGAATACCACAGATTAGTAACGAATGTCCAACTGACCTCATAATTAAAATTGCCAAACATGCTGGCGTAGATCTCCAAGAAAAGGACATTGAGTTTGCACACCGTGTCCGACCCTTCACAAAAGTGCAAGGAAGGCCAAAACCAATAGTAACTAAATTAAAAGACCGCAAGCACAAAGATGCAATATTATCTGGTTTACGAAGAAAGAGGGGTGTTAATACTGCGGATATTGGTTTAGGAGGAAATGACAAACGGATATTTGTAAATGAACACCTAACACCGGACAACAAATTGCTACTTAAGAGAGCTAAAACCAGTGCTAAACAAAATGCTTTTAAATTCGTATGGGTTAGAAACTGCAATATTTTTTTAAGAAAAAACGAGGATTCACCAGTTATATACATCAATTGCGACAAAGACCTAAGCAAAATTACTTAGAACTTCACAGACAACTGCTTTTCATAATCTTTTTTACAAATTTTCATTTTTTACTTTTTGTTGAACTATATTTGTATGAAAATTATTCAAAAGGCGTACAACTCAAAACCCTATACTTCCTTTCACACACACACATCTTCCTTAAATTCATTCAAAATAAATTATACATCAACCTAACACTCACACACAAAACATCCTGCTCTTTCATTTTATGCTCATGGGATTTCACAAAAATGTTGGTATCTTCTACCTTCAATTACAATTGTTTACTATATTTTCTTATTCTAATACACATGACTAATGGCGTCTAAATCTATTGAAATGCTTTACCAAAATACACGAGGACTACGCACTAAAACACAACAATTTAAACTAAACATCCTAAATAATAAATTTGATTTAATATTAATTACAGAAACCTGGCTATGTGAAAGTTTTTATAATGGTGAAATATGCGATGATAGATATGATATCTTTAGATGTGATCGACACAAAGGTACATCCCTGAAAGAAACAGGTGGAGGAGTTATGATATGTGCATTAAAAAAATTTCAAGTACAACATAAACAAGATTGGACCTGTAATGGCGTAGAGTCATTATGGATAACATTACCCCTTGATAAGGTGGATATCTACGAAAATAAAAATCTTCATGTTGGCTTGTTCTACGCTCCACCAGACAAACTGTTGCCCAGTAGGTTGGAAGCAATAACTGCTTGCATTGCCCAAGTAATATTGACCCACCCTCACGATCACTTTTTTATAGCAGGCGATTTCAATCTATCTAATACCAGATGGACTGAAAATGGACCTATACATACAAACTACAGTTCAGTTTCCTTATTGAATGCGGCCACGGACTTTATAGATATGTGCAATTTAAATGGACTCACTCAATATAATAATATACTGAATTCAAATAACAAAATACTCGACCTTATTTTCGCGAACATACATATTAATGTATCTCATTCCCAGACTCCCCTCGTGATGGAAGATAAACATCATCCATGTCTAGAAATAAGCTTACCAAATCTAAATATACGTAATTTTCGCCACAAACCCGTTAGCAAACCGAACTTTTATAAAGGTGATTACGAGAAAATTAATGATCATTTGCTAAATATTAATTGGAACCTAGCCCTACAAGCGCAGACAATAGATGACGTGATGGATACTTTTTACACTATACTATACAAATTAATCTCCGAATATATACCCAATAAAAATATTAACTCTTATAAATTTCCACCGTGGTATACAAAAGCATTAATTCATATAATCAGGGATAAAAAAAGAACTCATAAACGTTGGAAAACCTATAATAACCCTCGAGATTACGATGAATTTGCTTTGCTTAGAACAAGACAGAAATCAAAACAAATAGAATGTTTTGATAAATATACATCACAAATGCAAGAATATATTAAGAAAGAACCTAAACTTGTTTTTACTTATTTGAATTCATTAAAACACAACAAAAGTAGCTATCCTAATACTCTTACCTACGAAGATAATATTTATACCGAGGAGACCGAAGCTTGTAATGGATTTAGTAGGCATTTTGACAGCGTTTTTATGAAACCTGCTGCAACGTATAAAAACTTAGATCTTCAAATGAATAACTTAAATGATTCTATTACTGGATTCATCATAACTGAAAATACCGTCTTGAAACAATTAACAATGCTTAATGTGAGTAAAGGCCCTGGAAGTGATAACATACCACCGATATTTTTTCAAAGATGTGCAAAAAGCTTAGCTACACCCCTTACAATTATTTTTAATTTATCTATAAATACTTTTGGTTGCTTTCCTACAAAATGGAAAGAAGCATTAGTAGTTCCAATTCATAAAAGTGGATCAAAAACCTTAATAAAAAATTATCGACCTATTTCCATATTAAATGTTATGAGTAAAATATTTGAGAAAATTATATGTGATAAGATTAGTTTTAATATTAAAAAATATATTCCTATTGAACAACATGGATTCATGCAAAGACGCTCTACAGTAACGAATTTAGGAGTTTTCACTGATTACGTTCTAAAAGTCATGGACGATAAGGATCAAGTTGACGTAATTTACACTGATTTCGAAAAAGCTTTCGATCGAGTTGATCATGTAATATTATTGCGTAAACTTGACCTTTTGGGTATACATGGAAATCTGCTAAGATGGTTTTCATCATATGTTAAAAATAGAATGCAGGCAGTTAAAATGGGAAGTGCTAGAAGTAACTTCTTAACCATATCATCGGGCGTACCTCAAGGCTCGATCTTGGGACCTTTTTTATACAATGCATACTTATGTGACATAAGTAGCTGCTTTAAGCACTCTCGTTTCCTGATGTTTGCTGATGACAAGAAAATATTCCTCAGAATACGTACTATTGAAGATTGTAAGAGAATGCAAGCAGACTTAGACAGGCTAGCGACCTACTATAAGGCAAATAGAATAACGATAAATGTTAAAAAATGCCATCATATAACGTTTACCCGGAAAATTAAACCTATTGACCACACTTACAATATTAACGGAACAACAATTAGCAAAGTCTCATCAGTGAAGGATTTAGGTATCACATTAGACCAAAAATTAACATTTAGCGAACATTATGAAATTATAATTAACAAGGCTTACAAACAACTCGGGTTTATTAAACGCGCAACCTTTAATTTTAATAATATCGAATGTATCAAAATGCTTTATTTTGCGTATATACGAAGTTTATTAGAATATGCCAGCAGCATTTGGTCACCTTACCATAAAACAGATATACAGAAAATTGAAAAAATTCAAAATGTGTTTGTAAAATACTTACAATTTAAAAATTACAAAGTTTTTGATACGGATAGTGATGCATATGAATATTATCATATAGAAACACTCGAAAGCAGACGTACACAAAGTGATATAAAACTACTTCACTCAATATTAAACAATAAGACTGATTGCCCTGAACTGCTATCAAACATATCCCTTCAGGTTCCAAAGCAGAGAACGCGCCATACACCTTTGCTATACGTACCTCCTACTAAAACCCAATATGCCAAAAATACCATATTAACACGATCAGTTAAAACGTATAATGAACATTATTCTGACTTGGATTTATTTAAATTATCTGAAATAGGTATCAAAAAAGAGATTAAAAAAAGGGTTTCGCCATTAAGTCATAATACATGAGCATTGAGCAGTCATTTACTTTTGTTTACCTTATGATATGATATGAGCAGTCATTTACTTTTCTTTACTTGAATTAATTCTTGTTCAAGATTTGAGCATTCACACACACTCACACACACACACACACACACACACGCACGCACACACACACACACGCACACACACACACACACACACACACACACACACACACACACACACACACACACAGACACGCCTTTATACATTATACGTATGTAACAACATAATAGATAATATTTTAAATGTCTAAGTTTTGCTTTACCGTTTTAATGCCTGTTGTTCATTATTATTGTATTTTTAGAGTAATCTAATTTTGGCCTCATTGTAACTCTCCTTTGTGCACAATGTGCAATCTTAAATAATACTGTAACGCTGTTTGATTACCAAATAAATAAATAAATAAATAAATAAATAAACATTGCCATCGAAATGTCTATGCCTTCAACTGGTCACTGTAGACAAGGCTGCCTACTTTGAGAAGATTTCATTGATTAGAGGGTGTTGCTAGGCCAGTAAACAATGTGTCATTCACTGCATTCTTAACGCAAACGAGGTATAATATTAATTTTAATTAAGTAAAATATTTTTTTATAGTTTCATACTTACTGCTAGAATATGCAGCCATATTTGATACCATAGATTGAGTTTGTGACATAGGTGGTTGAGACATGCCAGGTGGCATGCTTTGTTCTGCCTTACTTGTTGTTCGTGAATGTTCAGTGGAGGGTATGTAAGATCCAGGATTTACCATTGGTACTCCTGATAAAAACGGAGGTTGAGAAACTTGCAAGTCTGCTTGATTTGTGCCCTGATTAGCATTGCCCACACCAGTTGATTCATTTGTTATATTAAGGTTCTGCACACCTGACACTAATGCTTGTTCTTGTAAATTGACATTTTTTGATGAAACCTAAAAAAATTTACAGGAATTAAATTTATTGGCACGCTTGAAGCCATTACCAATAAAATTGAATTGAATTAAACAATCAAGTTATAAATTAAATACATTTAAAGTCTTATATTTGCACTTCTAAATAATAAAAAGCCATTTATCTTTTTGTTTTCATAGTATCTTTTATCTAATATTATATAGGATACTTTTATTCATCTTTCACAAAATAAATAATAATGTATTTCCACAATATTTATTTACACTTATTTAATGATCTAAATTTACAACTGTATTACAGTAATGGGAATTTTATGTACAAATTCTAAAATGTTAAAAATTATATAATAAATTACCATTGGTGCTGATGCAGCGTATGGCTTTTGATTAGGCACTGGCGGACTGCCTCTTATTGGAATTCTATGCAAATAACCATATCCAATGCCACAACCAAGGCTGCCTTCTCCACCCCAGTTATGATTTGGTGTAATAAGAACTTCACGACATGTATCATCATTAATATTGTACACATAAAGCTTCAGGGCTCTTCCTTCATGAGCTTCTATTAATGTAAATAGGTCTTCACTTTCATGCATAACAGAATCAGCCCCAATGATATAATCTGAAAAGGGTTTCAAGCCAGCTAATTCCGCTGGTGATGATGGATGTACTTCCTGTGTAAAAATTAGATTTCCAACATTATTGTCTGCACATATTGACAGAAAAATAACCATTCTGTAATGCAAATTGAGCTACTAACTAATAAATATATAACTACTTACAAGTACATGCCAAACATTTTCATTTGATCCTTCAAAAGAACAAAATCTTATACTGACACCAAGTAAACCTTGCCCACCCCAATTTTCATTCGGAGTAATCATAACTTCTCTCACAGATTGAGTCTTAGTGCTATAAATAAGCATCTTTATTGTTTTATCAATGTTCTGTTTTAACAGTGTCTTAAGTGTTTCATTATCTTGATCTAATCTAGTATTTTCTATAGCTACAATAAAGTCGAAAAATGGTTCAAGATTAACTTGTTTTCCCGGTGAACCGTCTTGGACCTGCAAAACATTGACGTGTTACATATAAATTTTGTGAGGAAAAATGAGAGATAGATTTGTTGCCAATAACTCAAAAAAACAAACCCTCAGAATATGGTATCCTTCAGAACCACCTCCTGGAACTTCAGAACTTTGCGAAGAACCCATTGATGTAAATAATTAGGGAGAAAACTAAGAAATGAGCTATTTTGAAATTTATAACACCTTTGCCATGACAGCGAAAACTCTGACACTGACAGTACCGGATTTCTACGTGGCAGTTATTGCGAATGCAGCAGGATACCGGTTTTTTATGCTTATAATAAAATGATTTTAAAAAATACTTTTCAATTTCGGAGCCAAAATAAGTGCAGTGCCTAAGTATTTATAATTACATGTGGAATTTAAGGACTAAAAGTGTCTGCTTATGAGTTATGATCTCTATATATCTTGAGATATGTGTTTATCATATTTATTTGAGATATTATGCCAGGAAAAAATCATCGCGGTCAGGATAGATTAAGACATTTAGACAAATTATTTAATTTGTCTAAGTTTCAGTCCAAGTTTCAGCTAAGTCAAGTCACTTTCTTTAGCATAAAAAGGGGTCTACCTTGGAATAAGAGATAAAAAGTAGAATATTTGTACAAACTTTTATTTTGGTGTTCTTAAAGTTATCTTAAAAGTCTCAGAAAATATCGTGTCTGCGTAATAAGTTACTTCAGGTCAATGGTAAAAAAAACAGTTTTTCACGATTATCTCGGTTCCAGTATTTATAACATTTGTTTTTGCGATACCGTTTTTGCGGTAGAGCAATGAATGGCTAATAATACTTACTTTGCGTAATTGAAAACTCATTATCATTAAAGAAAATACTTTTTGTATATCTTAATTTATTCTCAATTTTGAAGATTTATTACAATATCGATATTTTTATAATAAATTATTTTTACGCATTATACAGTGCGTCTAAAACCGTTTAATTAAAAACGCTAGCCACGTTTATAAAACGTTAGTGTAAATCATAGACAAGACTTATATAAAAGTGTACATAGGCCCTTATTGTGTACTGTAATGGGCAAAGAGTATATAACCCATAGATATATAATACTTAGATCGGTGATACGAGAGGGATATAATATAGATAATCGTGAGTTAGAGCGAGACAGATAGCGGAGACCACTCGCGTACACGCTAGCGGCCTGTATCGGCCCGACGTCAGTTGTGTACGAAACAAATCCCGCTTATTTTAATTAATCTCGCGTTTTAAATTGGAAATTTGCGATTAAATAGACGTAAATAGTTATGGTTACGTGTGCAGTACCCGGTTGTAATTCTTCGAAGAAAGAAAATCCACAGAATTATTCATTTCACATGCAAGTTCAACTGAAAGATTTAATTCTCAAAATGCTCTGTTTAAGAACTCTGAAAAAGAAATTATGCACAAATCGATAGATCATAATATTGCTTTTTATTATATTCATGTTCTGAATGCATACGAATTGAATTCAGCGAAATATCAAATACGTGAATTTCTTGTTAATTCTAACCTCAATTCATAGTGATTGACATAATATCGAAAACCACATATCGATATTTAACTTGACTGGCAAAGATATGCCGTACATAGAGCCTTATTAGTTCTTATTGCTCGACTTAAAAAAAAATGTTATTATCCTTTAGCGATAAATAAGTTACGTAATATTACATTGTTATAAATAACGTTAAATAAATTAAATTATGGTTTAACATAATTTATTTCAGATTTCCTAAAAATAATGATGTTCGACAAAAATGGCTTAAAATGATAAATAGAGATGATTGGGTTCCCCATAAATACTCAACTATATGCAGTAGACACTTCGAACAAAAATGTTTTTCTCATAGAGGCTCTCAAAGAGTGAAGCTGCGCGCTTAGTTCTGTTTGGTGGCAAATAAAAGTCAAAGTAAAAGTAAAAGTTTATTTTATATATGTGGTTTTATTATTCCTCTTCGTTATCAGCACTAGGTACAGAAGATACCTCACGTAATTTTTCATCGATATTTACAGTTTAGAGAACTGCATGCGCATCACTATTGGTCTTGCTCACATACACGTTACACGCACACTAGTGTAATTTCATTTTGGTCTCGCCTGACTGAATTTATTGCCGATCTATCATCTAAGTATTATATTATATCTATGATATAACCACTACGTTATAGTAATGGGTGTAGTCCACTGACCTCTATAATACCACTGGACTGGCGGTTCCAAGCGTTGGACAGCAATTTTTTTGTGTCCATTTGAAGCGCCACTAGCGAGAGTCCCGAGAACTAATTTTTACGTATATTGCAAATGACAGTGAGAAGAGTTTGTTTACTGTTAAGTAATTTTGCATTTTCGTTGTTAATATAACATAAGTAGTAATTATGATGATACGGTTATTGATTAATAAAAATAAAAAAATAAAAATCTTTTAAATATCGACATCATTAGTTTTAGTACCACGAACTCTCGCTACGTCCGACAGCGGCGGACAGCGCCAAAATGGCGAATATCAAGCAGTCACAAAAGCACGTTGACAACAGCCAGTCCAGTGGTATTATAGAGGTCAGTGGTGTAGTCCCAGTATCAAAGAGTATAGATAATATACTGGGCCCAGTATATTATCTATACTCTTTGGGTGTAGTGGTCTGTGACAATTACCCAATTTACGTCAAATTAAACGTCAAAAATCAAAATCTTTAAAGAATATTATAATATAAAAATTTTTTTGTTTACTGCTTCATGATTTTAGTATACAATTTATAAATAATTTTATTCAATGTCTTAAAAACTCATGACGATGAAAAAGTCTCAATAGAATAATAAATTGTCCTTGAAGTTCGTGATATATTAAAGGTTTGTGTAGTTTCAAAATTATTGAATGTGAGTGAGTTGAAAAACTTAATATTTCAAGAATAATTAATTAATTTAAATTTCGAAAAAGGAAGGCTTTAGAAAAATAGATAATAATGGCAGAATGGAAACATTTAATAACCGAATGGCTAACTGAATATGCAGCATTAAGAGAAAACGAAATAAAAAGCTTTGCAGCAGAACATGAACATAATCATGAAATTGCAACTGCCATATTTAATTTATTATATGGTGAAGCAGATAATGAAAATCAAACTATCCAAAAAAGTGAAGAGTCAGATGAACAAGTATAAGTATTGTTAAATGTCATAACATGTTTGTTGCTATTTTTGGGATTTTAATTTTATTGTTTTTATTACAGATGCTAGAAAATGTTTGTATTCAATTATTTAGTTTCTATAGATCTAAAGAAGTTGAACTACAAAGATTTACACTTCAGTTTGTTCCCACATTTATTTATCGCTATTTGAGCATTATTGCTCAGGGCAATACAAAATCCTGTCGGTGTATAGAGACTTTACTCATTGGTGGGTTGTAATTGATTGTTAGATAGTAATTATATACCATATAAGATAATAGATGTTTTAATTTATCAATTATTGCAGGATTATATAATTTTGA
This sequence comes from Boloria euphrosyne, assembly GCA_951802675.2. Classification (NCBI taxonomy): domain Eukaryota; kingdom Metazoa; phylum Arthropoda; class Insecta; order Lepidoptera; family Nymphalidae; genus Boloria; species Boloria euphrosyne. The sequence goes on from OX637874.1 coordinate 8,016,328, forward strand.
AGTTGTAGATGAAACTGGGAAACCTAAAGTTGTTTCTTTTCGGTTACCTTCGCTAGCTCAGGCATCAATCTATCATGAGGTATTAAACATCTTAATATTATCCAGTAATAAAAAAAGTTTGTGTGACTTAATGTATACTTTATAATTTTTAGCCACTATCTCTAGGATCTCAATTTTTAACTGAAAGTGCTTTACGAAGATGGGAAGAGTGTAATACAAAATTAGTAAGTTGGGGCCCGCATTCTCAAGTAGATGTTATTAATGCACAGAATCGTCTTAAAGTAATGGCAGCTCTTTTATTCATTTATAACCGCCAATTGAGCTTATTACCTAAACTTGCATTAAGACACTTTTGCATAGCAGCTTCCAGGTAAATATTTTATAATTATTTGTATTAGTATACTATAAATATATTTTATTATCTGACATTTCAATTGCTTTGTACCAAGATGGTTACAGGAAAAACTTTGGTTTTATTGTCAATGTTCATTATATAATATTTGTCAGAAATAATGCCTTCCCAAAAAATTTAAAATCTGAAAAGACAGTGAAGTAAAATCTAAGAAAGTATTATAAAAATTAAAAAATAAGCAAAAAATTAATAGTACAATAGTTTTTGTTGTATTCATGTAGTATATACAAAATTTGACCTTAAATGTTTTATTTTAGAATTGTAACACAAGGTTTCCACAAAAAACATGGTGCTTCAGGTGGTAGGTCTATTCAAAGGATACCAGTATCGTCTACTTTTCTTTTAGAAATGATAGAAGGTGCATATTTTTCTATGTTCAATGAGTTTTACACTTTGGCATTCCAAGCTGTGAAAGATATTGACAGAAGAGCCCAATATGAGCTGCTTCCAGATGTAATGTTAGTCACCAGTGCTGTAATGAATTCACTAGAAAATAATCCTTCTGGTATGTACATTTTCTAACAAAATTACTATTATAAATAAATAAAAATGTATTATAATATATAAATATATTCATTTTAGGTCAACCATGTGATGGCCCGATGGGTATCAGTGTAGCATTGTCACCAGCAACTACAACTGTCACTATGTCTAAATCAATGATCACAAATGCATCATTCCGCACCAAAAAATTACCAGGTAATACATAATGTATAATTATTGTAAAAATATATTGAAAATATTTTATGATATTTATTTTATGCACAAAACAAGTGCTTAAATCTGATTTTCCTTTTTTTAAACAATTATTTATATTACAGATTAATACAATTTTAAGATATAAAAAATTACTAAAAGTACCTTATATAAAAAATTACACTTATGTTTTCCTCTCACTGTCAGATTTTTGTTTTAATATACAGTTAAAGGTATGCTTAATAGTTACTTTTTAACCAACTTTAAAATCCATTTCCACCATTAAAATATTTTGTCCAGACCATTTGATATTCTATGGGTGTCTGTATAAGTTGAAATTTGGCTTACATTCGCACATAAAATTAATGATTGTTTGACTATTATATTATATTATACTTATTTCATTTAAATGTTTATTTAAAAATATGTACCACAATTTTTAACGATTTTTTTAATGATATCTATAAAATTTCAAATTAACTCTGGTGTAAAAAGTAAAATACTGAAAATTAAAAATGTTGTCGCTGCCTGATTTTGGCAGAATAGCATTACAAGCCAGTCATAGCTTTGTCATGAATAGAAAACCGTGACTAATTTTAGATTTATATCTGTTCATATTCACAAGATTGTTATTCGAAGGTTATTTTATATTTACGGGAAAATATGCTAAAAGGCATTGTATTTGTATGTACTCATATACAATTTTCAGTATGAAAACTGCTTAATTCAAATGCGCTTATATTTCATTTTCAGATGATATTCCAATACAAGCTGGACAAGCGCAGGCTGCTACAGAATCAGCAGATATGTTAACATCGATCATAGAGGAAAGTGAAGCAGATGCTAACATACAACGTGGCGGTGGTGTACGCAATTCTAAGGCGAAACTCGCCGCATTTCCAGTGTTAGGGAAAAAGACAAAAGATGGTAAAGAAAAAACAGAAAAGAAAGTAACAGTAAAAGATGCTTCCAAGGTTATTTGGAATTCCCTCAGTGGTGGGGGAGATATGACAGATGCGCCGAAGAGTACGGATAGCTTTGATGGAAATGGGAGTCTCAAAGATGAAATGTCCATGTCATCAGTACACAATAGTGTAGACAACTCGGACACGAGATCCCAGGTGACAACTGACTCCTTGGACATGGAGACCACATCCCGCTTCACTGCTATGCAAGTTAGCTCCGTGTAAATGCTATACCCTTCAAAAAAATTTGAAAGCTAATATATTTTTGAGTTGTACGTATAATGTGCAGTGTATTTATTGTAAATTAGGTAAATGGTTGCTTTGCATATATTAGTGTTGCTAAAGGAAAATGTGCATGTAATTTATTATATGTTAATTTTGTGTTTAATTAAACCCAAGTATTAGCTACATCCTACATATGACATAGGTGATAAGTTTATTTGTTTTTGAGCAAATATATCCAAAGATATTGCAGGAAATGACAAAAGTTAAACACCTGTTAAAGCTTAATATCAAAGTATACCTACATAATTGTTTAAAGAATTTGTAATGTAATGTATAATTATAGTAGCAATATTAATATAATAATAGTACATACAAGATTGAGACATATTAGAATTTAAAAGTCATAAACCTCAATAAAATTATAAATGTACATATTACGTTTTGCTTTCTAGCAGAATCCTGTTCTTTTGACTCTCACAGACTTAAATAAATTGTGATCCTTGCAAACATATTATAAGATAATCTGCTGGATGGATCTTAGGTTCGAATGCAGTTTATTTACTCGGTATGCTTGGTATTGAACTGGTAGCAAAAGAGACCACACATGAAAATGTGAAATATTATGAATTAATCTATATCTACTAACGTAGAAATAATCCGTATGTCTACGTCTATTATCTGTAATAGCATAAAGCCAAAGATTTTTGTACTTTGAGCGCTAGCGAAGCCGCGGGTTCTGCTAGTAATATAACACTGCGAGTCTAGCAAGTCTGCCGAGTCCATCTATTTTTAATTTAAGCGGCCTTATCCATCTATCCATGAATCAGAAAATTACCTATAATGTTTCATAATATTACGAGCGACTCACGCGCTCCGCTCCGGTACATCCCCAAAGTTTTAACGGTTGGTAATGATTTCTCAGAGATGGAGATTTTCCCGTAGTAAAAATTATGTAATATAAACATATAAAAAATATGTTGATCCGACCAGATATCAATATTATAGAATTCCATCACAATTTATCCACTCGTTTTCTCTTGAAGTGGTCTGAGAGTTAGACAAAAATTCTCAAACCTATACGATTTGTTCTCTGTATCAATAATAATGACAATAGTAGTACTAATATATAAACAGATTATAAATAAGTATCATTATCAATACCTAATCCTTATATGAACGCCATGACGAAATCTTTAAATGAAATTTTTTGATAAGGTATTGTTATGGTATATATATAGACTTTCTATTACTTCATTTTACATTCTTAAAATATATGCATGCATATTCTCATATTAAAATAAAAATATGTAGAGGGGTAATATAAAATATTACGTTATAGGTTACGGCATATGTATGACCCAGATTTTTGAATGTTACTTTTCAACATGTGGCATTTGGGCAGAAATCATCATTTACCATTAGTTTTTATCTCTTATTTTCTTCTTAAAAGATATCAATAAATAGTAATAATAAATTATTACTAATACAGGCAGTGGACAGAGCCCAGTGGTAACGCGCTCACTTGGACATCCGAGTGATGCGGTTTGAAATCCGGGTATCGCACCTCTGACATTTTAATGTGCGAATCTTTTCTATCGTGATTACCACTTGTCTTACGGTGAAGGAAAACATCGTGAGGAAACCTACATGTCTGAGAGAACCTAGCAAGTTTTCGAAAGACATGTGAAGTCCGCCAACAGGCATTAAGCAAGCGCGGTGGACTATGGCCTGATCCCCATTGTATTGAAGGAAATCCCGTGCCCAACAGTGGAACGCAAAAAAGGACCGAACACAATTAATAGAATTGTACATAATACAAATAGAATTATTTGCATATACTATGTCATATAATAACAAAAAGCTATTGTGCGAGGTGTGCTGTGTACAGATCTAAGAAATATTGTTTTCAGAAGTTATTATTTTCTCAGTAGGTACCTTTAAAAAGGCTTAAAGATATTAAATATAATTTACGTAACATAATGTAAATCGCTAAAATTCACTACTTGTTCACCTCAACTTGTTACTAATCATAAATTTAATTGTTCATATTTTAGGAAACATGGAAGAAACTAAATATGTTTATTGAACGACAACTGTTAACTCAGTCAATTTTATTTTATTTAAACCTACTACCTACCGTTTACTCAACAGTCTGTACACAACCTATTAAGTTCACTTTAACGTATAACAGTAAAATAAGCACGACTATATTTAATAATAATATGTGACGGCAACACGTTATCAAAAGCGTCTTTATCAGTGCCTCTCAATGTAGTCTTTAAGTGATTGAAGATCTTTAATGTGAAATCATTATTGCGTCCTTATGACTCATAGCTAGTATATTAGGTACTTTCCAGCCGCTTTTCCACTTAGTTTATGAAAAACAGTGCGAAGTGAGCGTTGTAAAAATGAGAGTGCTAATATTTTTATCTTTCGTTGTTCTCCTCTTCGTGACGACATGTTGGGCTCGCGATATGATAGTAGGCACCAGCTTTAATACTCGACTCGTTTGGCAGCAGAAAGCTGAGTATAGAGCTATACCTTTTAAGAAACGTGTCAAAGAAGTTTTTTATTCTGATCCAGGTCAACAAATAATCAGGGTAAGCATCATGGTTACTTATTATTAGGTTTGATTTTTTACCTGTATTGCAAATGCGTACACAATTGTTTGTTGAGTGGTGAAAATTGCTTTACATTTTCTTTTATTATCATATTGGCTTACAAATTCTTTTATTATTTAAATTACAAATTTTATTCCATAAAAATTGTTTGCATAATAATATTTTACTTACACTCATTTCAAAATTATCGAACATGTAATTAGGTCCTTATAGTTACGTAGGTAGGTAACTTATTGTTGAAGGTATGTTTTACTCAAAGTTAAATCTTATCATTAATAAACAAAGGCATTTGTAGTGTAAGACAATTTGTGTGTGTGTGTGTGTGATATGATCACAAAAAGCAATATTAAGGTCATAGTTTTATTAATCATTTGGAATATCAAGTCTTTGTAATATTGAAGTATAATAAACAATATGAAGCGCTTGGGGTAGGTTTTCCCTTAGCATTAAAAAAAATATGTTGGAACGATAGTGTGTGTGAACTGGGAAGTGCGTATCATTATAACTTTATATAAATTTTAGATATTAAATGAATATAATTTCGTTTAATTTTCAGGGTATAGTAGCCAGAGATCTAGATCACACTGAAGCAATTGCCACTATAACAGCCGGTGGCGTGGGATTCAGCTTTGCAAACATTCGCATGAAGAGTGAACGCGGTAGCGGTCTGAACTATCAAATAGAGATGTACAGTCGTAAGCAATGAAATGTATACAAATTGACAAGTTGACAAGTTTTCAAATATATGTACACATCAAACGTTGCAAAAGAAAGTATACAAGCTTTGTATCAAATAAAGTATCCGTTAGTTGTTTCATATTTAAGTATACAACTTTATCAATTCATTGTAAACACTATAAAGCGAATATTTGGATACTTGTTTCGCTTCATAAGTATTATTTAGCCTTTAGTCTACGAAGTACGAATAAAACATAAAATAATATTTTCGTATTTAACAAAGTTTTCTAATACAAATGCGGTGGCTCATCCATGAATATGTGAACACTTTAATCTGGATGCTAGAAGTCTAATTTATTTTTGTAAGAAGAGTAAGTATTTTTGAAAACTTCTGCGTATCGTAAACAGTAGGAATTTGACTAATTATGAACTGATTCTCCACCTTGGATTGACTTCAAGCGGAGCTTTCCTTCACAGATTTTGTACAGATACAAAATTGTACTCGTATATATGAATTTTATATATAAATTCAATTATCCAAGGTCGCTGTAAAGTCTATCATAATTTTGGTGATGAGTCCATGGTTGGGTTCTAATAAAAGAACTCTTCAGCAGTCAACAGCACAGACACAAAATTTTGTTTTAGTATTTAATAATCATAACCCGTTTTTAGATCTTTCATTTAAATGCTGCATTCATGATGGCCCGTAACAAAACATCTCCTCCAGAGTTCAACATCATAAGTACGATTTTTATACAAAAACACTATATAATTGTAATAGCTTATCTGAAATTTCACCGTGGCCTGACTGCCGCACCCAGGGTTAAGAGATCTTTTATGCACAGACAAGATTTTTAAAAATATTGTACTGACTATACAGTGTACTGAGTACTATGCACTCATATTTTTAAACATCATGATACGCAAACGAAATAATTAGATAAATACATAACTGTAAAAATATTTTTAAAGAACATTTTAGGGTTATTGCATAGGGAAATTAAATAAAATTAAAAAGAAGGAGAACGCATAAAAGTTTGTTTTTAAAAATGTATTATTATGTATTTAACTTCAATACATAATGATACATTTTTAAATCATACAAGGGTCCGCAGTGAGCACGTTTATAGCACGTCACAACATTTTGACAATTACAGGACAAGATCTGTTTATTGCAAATTTTAAATGTGTAACAAAGCATTTTCAGAAAAGGATTCGAAATTACTAGAATTGCTGTCAAATCTCAAAATTTTCTTATTTATAAAAGAAATATCAGGCGACCGAGCTTCGCTTGGTTTTTTTTGGGAAAAAATAAAAAAAAGAAATAATAATCGGACTGGAAACACTTGGATTCGATCCGAGGACTGGTTAGAGACCGCTCGGTTTCCGCTGTCAATCAATCTGAGTTATTATAATCTTGTCGATGACAGCGAAATTTACCTAAGTATTCTAAATGTATTGTAGCTTTTTTTTCATTGCCTGAAAATATTGATATTTTAGGTTTCTTATAAAATATGATTTAATCGTAATGTGATAATAAATAATTATAATATATCAGAATACATATATATAAAATTGAAGAATTGAAGATTGTATTTAATTTATAAATTAACAGCTTTTCACTAAATGCGTATGAAAGTATATATATAAACATCAATTTTAAACATATTGTGTATCTGTCTGTCTGTTGGTTTCGGCTAATCCCTGAAACGACTAAAGTTGACCGATTTTGACGGGACTTTCACTCGCAGATAGCCAATGTTATAACTTAGGCTACTTTAATTATAAAAACCGTTTAAATTATTTTTAACCTTAACCCAGCGAAGTGCGCCAGGTATGCTAGTGGTAAATATTTATAGGTTTGTGTTCCAAATTTATTTAGACACCGTTTTAAATAGACACGCAGATGAACTTTTGTTTTGTTTGCTTATTTTGTGTTAATCGCGTTTTACTTAGTTAACAGATAGAGAGAGAGATTTGATATTTTAGTCTTTTCTGTAGGCCTTTTTAAGACCAAACATTTTATGCTCTCTTAATGTTTTCCTGTAAAAATTAAATATTTTTATGCAATAAAAAATATCCATAGTCATGACCCGAGTAATGTGTTCACTATCACACACATTTGGTTATATTTTAGTTATACTTATAAGTCCCTGGTGCTTTTTATGTTAAATGATGACATACAAACAGACAAACATTTAAATAAAACATATCGTTTTGGAGTCTATATTCAATACACAATTCGTCACAGTCACTGTTTTAAAAAATATATATTTAAAGTATAAAATATAAATGTTTAAGTTACTATTTTATTATAATCTTTCTAATAAGTATATAAAAAATCTCGTCTTTGTTATAGAACTCATCCCAAACGACTTTACCGATTTTATGAATATTTTGTGTATATTTGGTAGGTCTGAGATGAGATTGTAGGCTATTTTTTACTCACGTATGTAGGTGATAACACGTAGGTAGGGTAGCCCTCGCCAGATATTTTATTTTTTTGATCAAATTTTTATTTTTCATTTTTTTTTTCTATCGCCATTATATAATATAATGTGTAAGTTAAAAGATATCTACACGAAACTAACAAAAATGAAAAAAAAAGTCTATCGAACGTGGGATTTGAACTCGCATCGCAAGCTCACAAAGTATAAGCTACAGCCATACTAACTAGGCTATTACAATTTGACATTAGGAAGTGAATTTACAAAACATTATATTTCTCATAGCAAAGCAAACTAAAGAATAATTAAATATTTGACTTTTAGAAATAGATTTTAAGTTGACGTCTTTGTATCGAAACGCAAAAAAGCGACGTTGCCGTTCCGTCAAAGATATTTCGTATGTATATTTGACGGAACGGCAACGTTAACATATTAATTTATCTGGACAGTAGTAGCAAAGCCTATGAAACATATTCAGTCGACCAATGGACGTGACAGCTAAAGCTGCCACCATACACTAATGTCCCAAGCGAGTGTATGGCAGCTTAGGGCTAGCTGCTGGCTGTCACGTCCGTTGGACGACTATATGTTTTATAGACTCTGGTACTGGTACGGCAGTAGCCCAGTGGTAACGTGCTCGCTTGGATATTATATTGATGCGGGTTCAAATCTGGTTCCGAGTTAAAAAGGGCTGAATACATATAAATTTATTTGCCAGTTAGTTGATTAGGAAGTTTTATGTTGAAACAGAAAAAATATATCAGCTATAACTATCGCTAATCGACGTGCGCGTTCACACAAAAAGTAGTGAACCGATTTTTTACTTTGTGTAGTGATAGATTATTATCTACTATAGTGCATTTTAAGCGCAAGGGAAGCCGCTGATTCCGCTAGTATGAGATAAAAATTAAATGTTATAAAAAAGAAAATAAAAAATGTTAATGGACGATACAGTATATGTATTAGAAAAACCTTTGTTTCAAATACAAAAATATTATTTTATGCTTTTTGAACACAAAACTGTGCACATTTTTGTGCACAGACTAATAGCTACATATGTACTTATAACACGAATCGTGTATAGGTACAAATATTCATTTTAAGTTATTTACAATGAATTGATAAAGTTGTATACTTAAATATGAAACAACTAACGTATACTTTATTTTGACACAAAGCTTGTATACTTTCTTTTGCAACGTTTGATGTTTACATATATTTGAAAACTTGTCAACTTGTCAACTTGTATACATTTCATTGCTTACGACTGTACGTTTGATTTTATCGTGACAACTTAATATAAGAGTAATAACTAATAAGGCACAGAACGCTGTCAAGTTTAATAAAGTAATTATTTTTTAATAATAAAGTAATTAGAATTTCCAATGGTTGATTAAAGACAATGTTAATTAAAGACTAATTGATTAACAATGTATCTAAATACTTAGTCGATTATTTTTATCCTCGTTTTCTAAAGAACTACTTCTATTCGATTAGTTGTGTTGCTATGCTGATTTTACCTTTGTACACTATTGAAAGTTTACCTACATTATAATAAAAAAACAATTTTTAACAGTTACCTACTATGCATGTAATGTATCATAATATGTATGTATCAATTAAGTGAAATAAAATCAGTTTCACTCTACTTTTTTTTTATTTATATATTTTAATTAATTAGTTACCTACTAATAGATATTCAACCTCGTTTCGCCCAAGTTGGTACCTAGTGAAAAACAAAACAAATCTATCCCACGGGAATCCTATATTCAGCCATAGGCGTGATCCATCCATCCTCACAATCTTTGACATTAATAATATTAGTACCACAGAAATCTAAATAATAAGACACTATTTAGATTTCTGTGATTAGTACCTATGGATTAATTATAATGGAATTATAATAAAGGGACACGCTGCTCCTTATTTATTTACGTAAAATCTATCAATCTTTTACACTGACTCTGCTGAACCTGAATGAAATGAACTTAAGAAGTCGTGACATTAGTCCAATGCATTGTGCAAAAATATAGCATTCTATACTGCTTAAATATAATATAGGTAGGTACAATAACTTTTTACAATGTAGGTAGCTAACCCAATGGAAACAATTTGTCAAGCCTTGGCTTGGTTTTCCCATAGCATTAAGCATGGATATAAACGTCAATTCTATATTAATGGATAATAATAATATTTACCAAAGGAATTTATAACCTAAAGAAATAACAGGTACATACCTTAAAGGAAAATTTTTAAGTAGGTAAATTATGAATACCAACCTTGTGTACCTTGAAGCTGGTGTTACGCTGTACACAGATATTTAACTCGCAGATTACTAAAACTATGTTGATGACGTAAGTGGTTATTACATGTGAACCGCTAGATTAAAATAATTAGGGATTCCCCCATATCCGTATCCCCATCTGTACCTATGTATAAACTTAAAAAGAATCCACCAAAAACAGTTTCATATAAAATATTGCCATAAAACTGTTAAAAAAATATTAGAATTCAGATCTCATGTAGAGCCAAGCTTCTAATTCCTTCTAAGGATATTAGTATAACTTTAGACCTTGTTATGAATTGGTTGCATCGCAATAAGCTCGTGATTAATTTGGATAAAACTGATTTAATGTTTTTTAGACATAAAAAAAATATGCTAAACACTTTGGATATCAATATTGAGAGTAAACAAATCAAAGAAGTCGATGTAAAAAATTTTTAGGGCTCAATATTAATAACAATTTAAATTGGAAAAAGCATATTGAAGAAATAAGCATAAAATTGGGTAAATTTTCTTATGCACTCCATATGTTGGCCAAAACAGTAAATGTTTCGACCTTGATAACTGTATATCATGCTTATGTTGCTTCTTTGTTAAGATACTGCATTATTTTTTGGGGTAATTCGGCAGATAAAGATATAGTTTTTAAAGCACAAAAAAAATGTATCCGAGCAATATTTAATCTAAAAATGATTGAAAGTTGTAGGCCATATTTTAAAAATTATAATATAATGACGTTGCCAAATATGTATATTTATGAGACCATTATTTATGTTAAAAATAATTTATATCTATTTGAAAATTGTAATAGTGTAAGACATGGGGGCATACTTCGCCACCCTCGATGTAAAACTAACCTTTTCTCAAAGAGTATTTTCTGCACTGGACCACTATTATACAATCATTTGCCTAAATATATTCTACAAATTAATGAAATTAATATATTTAAACAGAGATTGAAGAATTTTTTATTAGAAAAGACTTATTATTCAATTAATGATTATATTGTAGATAAAATTTAATATTAATTTCAAGTAGGTATATTGTAATCGATTGTTGTTAAATTTGAAATATTGCATGCTCTAAAGCTGAATTTGGCTGGACATTATTTAATATCTGCATCTGTGTTGTAACTTGTACCCAAAATCGCAATAAAGTGTTTTTGATTTGATTTGATTTGATTTAATTTCACAAACTACCTACACCTTGTCTAAAAGTCTCATACAAATTTATGTCCCCTATTTTAAGGGGTTGAGGCTTGAGGGTTAAAAGTTTCAAGTTTTATAATTTTTTAATTGTTTCTATACTAATACTAATCGTACCAAATTTCAGCTTTCTTGGACTCCAGGAAGCATCCTGAGAATTTTGATAATCACCAGGTCAGCAAAATATCTACATTATAAGAGCTATGCTATTGAAACTTTATATGTTTTAATAAGTCCACTATTGGCAACATATAACGAGAATTTTGTTTATCTGGTATAATCCAAATCCAAGTAATGAGGATACAACAGAAACCTTCGATAAAAGGTAGGTAGTGCATTTGCGCGTCGCTTGGCTCGTCTTGGTGATGAAAATAAATAACTAATGAGACAGTGTATGTGGACTGTGGTATGTTCTAAAAGAGATCTTTAAATACTAAGCAATAGGTATTTCCAGTTACGAGTATAATATGCTTCGATTTTGATGGTATATCATTATCTTTGTATACAAATTGATTATAGACGTGTGGTTGGTACATGTTTTATTATGACTACTAAGTTTCAACAAACAAATTAATTACCGAAATTAGGTACCAAAAATAACAAAAATTTAATATGTCATGCTATGGAACCATCTATGTGTCAGTCAGACACTTGTGCATTTTTTTTATTTCTCTAATTACCTAATGAAAAAAGGACGAATAATGTGGTACATCATCAGATTCATTGTTCTTATTCTTCGCTACATGTATCACGAACGGATTCCGTATAACAATGTCTGTGTTATCAAAATTCACGTACTTCCTATTGCTAGTACGTTGATTTTTGGTTTCAAGCAGACGTTGCAGTGTTTTGATAGTAGCTTGATGTTGTTCTCGTTCCATTTCATTAATTAATATTGGCAAATTAGCGGCACACACCCATAAGTAGAACATTCCCACTGAAATCATAACACAAAAAATAAACAACTACATACTATCAATATGACTCCAACAATAACTAAGTAATTGACTTAAAAATAAACGTAATGCGAGATAAAAAAAACCAAGAATATCCGTCGGGGGCTGCCATAACTATTTTAAATTTTGATCGTAAATATACCTACTTCTAAAGGTCCTCACAGTAGGTGCACGGCCTACCCATTAAGGATGTAAGTATAGCGCTTAAAATCTCTTTTAGAGAGCATAAATATTATATACATAACGCGCCGACCCGGGCATTCACCCGACCGCGCCCACCTATCTAAAAACATGCAGCAATCTAACCCGAACCCATAACTGAAAGCTGCATCAAAATCGGACTAGTAGTTTTGGAGAAAAATGTCTTTAATATATAGTAGCTAATATAAAATATATTACTGCAGCGCCGTATAGTAAGTTACTACCGTAACATCTATTTAAGAACCCTCACTTATCAACCACAAACTGCATCAAACTACTAGGACTAGTTTTGGTTCTGCACTAATAGTTGTTTACTGCAGCGCCCCCTGGTGAGTTGTCACCGTAACAACTATTTAAGAACATGCACGAATCAAACCCAAACCCATAATTGAAAATTGTATCAAATCGGACAAGTAGTTTTGAAGGAAAATGGCAACATGGATTTGCACTTATTTGTGTTTGCTGCAGCGCCCCCTGGTGAGTGATCACCGTAATACCTATCTAAGAACATGCAGCAATCTAACCCGAACCCATAACTGAAAACTGCATCAAAATCGGATCATTAGTTTAGAAGGTAGGTCATAGGTGGGAACATTACTTTGCACAAACGCACACACAAACATCTCTCACCCTAAACGCATATACCGTCTCCAGTAAGTAAAAAGTAAAAAAGTAATATTTTTTACTTTTTAGTTTCGGTTTGTAACGATTTGAAGTCGGTTTTTATTTTTGTTAAAAAGTAGAACTCAGAATAAAGTGATGATAAATAGTGACCTCAATGATATCATATTGTGTTATCTATGTTTCTTAACTGTTAATAGGTATTTAGTAGAATTTCACTATACCTAATATTATAATTAATAACTAATATGCAAACATGTAAAGTAGCCTACAATCTGCATACTACTTCTTAGATAATAGGTATTAACAAAAATTTTGAAAACTTTTGACGCGGCCTCTGTATCGATAACGACTCGTTATAATTATAATTGACAAAGTTAGAATTTTATTATATATAGGTAAGTACCTAACCGGCCCGCTTTGCTGGGCGTAAGTTAAAATAAATAAACGGTTTTTATATTTTTCTAATAAAATAAAACTAGCCTTAGTTACTCCTTATAACATTAGCTATCTGCGAGTGAAAGTCCTCTCAAAATCGGTCCAGCCGTTTTAGAAATTAGCCGGAACAAACATAGAAAGAAAAATTATAAAATTGATTTTTGATGTAAGTACTAGTACTAAATATATTGGACGAAAATATTAAATTAAAAATACCTGAATAGGTACGTACTTAACTTTATAAACGGAACTTCTCTATCTACCTATCTCAACTATAGTAAGTAATTATCGGATTGATCCTTCTTTAACCTCTTGCGTTGAAGTAAATTTGGGTAATACTCATTTATAAAATATTTGGATTTTAAGTACTTTAGTTAAACACTTATTGTAAGATATAGTAAAATTCTACTTTTACTATATCTTACAATAAGTGTAAGATAAAACCTACATGGGACCACCTTGATCAAAATACGAACAACAATTGAAAATCTCGATTTTTAAGTCGATTAAAAAAGTAATAGTTATTGAATCTATATTTTTCATTTAGTATGTAAGAATAAACTTTAACTTTTATATATAACCGTCCATTTTTACTTACAAAGAATAAACCCACTTGCTACACTAGCTCCAATCACAAAGCCAATGTCCATAGTATTTTGTTTAAGCACAAGCAGCAGTGTTGTCACAATGATTGAAAGCGTGATAAGACGCATCAGTTCGGCCAAAATAAACGCAACCATCAAAATGTTATTACACTGAAAAAGTATATATTTACATTTAATAAAAGTACCTAATAAACTACCTATTAAGCCCTTTTTGACAATTGGTATTTTTTTGTCTTTTCAATACAAATAAAATTCTATTATATATTTAAATTAATAAATAAATAAACGACAAATAATATTTATATTAAACTCGTAGCAGAATTACGCCACGGCTACCATTTACCAATCTTACAGAGACTGAACAGTTGTCTACTCTCGATCGACTCTCATTCTCATACGTAAGACTTTACGATGACGAATTAGACCCGACAGGTTCAAGCGTGGGAACTATGACTTTCAATGCTTTTATAGCACGGGGGATGACAGAAAAACTCAATAACTAGGGTAATTGAATTTTTCTGTCGTACTACATTTTCCTGAAACTCGAACTCGAACTCCCGGAAATGCCGACCACTGAGGCAGTGACCAAATCAATGAATATTATATTATAAGTAAATTGTACTGTTGTTCACAACTCACCGTATAAGCACCATAAATATATAAAACACACATTAATACATAGATACAATATGAGGCTATAATATAAGGTGTGTATGTTTCCGGATCTGAAAAAGAGAAATTCATTATAATAAATATTAAGCCATTTAAGATGTATATATTTTTTATAAATCTTGCCTGTCAGAACTTTTTCCAGTAAGTCACCAATGTACAATAAGTTCACATCTTTGATCCACGTTGTAATTTCACATTTTACATTTTGTGGGAGTTTACAGCCAATACATATAATAATTAAACTAATAGTGGCTTGAACCTAACAAAAATAAAATCTGTTATACGAGAACATCATGAAAGAGGTACAAAAAGGAGGTAAGTGTTGGTTCAAATGCTTTTAATTAATTACAATTGTGATCTAGAATATTTAACTTAAAGTTGTTTTTACTGTAAAACTATTGCTAAATAAATAGGTTATTAATAATAATAAATATTATTTCAAATTCAAAGTTACATTACAGTAGGTTCTGGCTGCAGCTTTTGCTATGTTTATTATGCCATAGCCGAATAAACTTTATCAAAAGTACCTAATAATAAAGAATATTGTTCAAATTAAAGTTTCATTTTACATAAATATTCAATTTAGTCGCTTCACAATTTTATTAGATAGAAAAAAATTGAAAATTGAAGAAATAAGATGAGGTTCACATACAAGTGAGAAAACTCCAATTAAAATTCCTCCGAGGCGAAGTGAAAACCAGAAACAACAGCTATACACTAGCGCCATTAAAAAAGCTATAAATTGACTTATTGGTGATGTGAACAATGTGGCAGGTCGTCCCACGCCCGCGCTAAAGCTTTGAATATCCAAAATTACGACAAATGATTCAACATCGCCCACGATCGCGTGCGGTCCGTATTGATTGCTCTGCTATTTATTGTTAAAACTTCATTGTGTCTGATAATTGGACATAATTTCATCCATTACACATATTTTTTGATTACTATCCGTTACTAATCACAGGCATGTTGATTCGTCCCGACATGAAGCTAATTTTTGTCCTGGCTACTTTATTTTTTTTTTTCATTTGGAAAAACTTATTGAAACATTCATTATTATAGGAAGCAAATACTTATACCCTAGGGACGAACCCAAGCAAAGACAGGGTGTTTAATGACATTACATAACATACTATTATTTTTATTCTGTAGACATAGGTATATGATAGACATGAGTTAAAAAAATAAAACAACATCACAATTAAATTTTGTTTATTATCTCACAGTGCTCATTACTCGCTGACAATAATTTTGTAAGACACAAAATACTGAAAACAAATTATAATAAAAGTTTAAGTTTATTTACAATTAATTACTTTTTACAATCAGTACGATCATAAGAAAAGGTTCTAAGGTAATAGCAATGGCACTCGTGTGAATAGCAAAGGTTTCTGTTGTGCTGATCTAAAACATACATTTATAAAAGAGAATTTTGTTTCAACTAAAGCCACAATATTAAAACTGTTAATTCAAACAAAATACAATTCTTGCAACATAAACAATAAAATATTAAGTACCTATATAATTAAGCTTGTTTTACTCATAACTTGTATCGTTTCATTTAACTTGTCTATTTTAAGTAATTTTATATAGTTTGATAAATGAACCGACGCGACGTGACTTTCTGTACCGCACAATATTCTACTACAATATACAAAATATACTTTATAGGCTCATAGGACTATTCTTTATTCCAAAGGGTCCATATTTGAATGCTAATCAAGTATCTAAATTGATTACATTTTTACAAAACTTGCTGAATATTCTAATTCAGTAAAATTACGTAGGTTAATAAAAAAAGAAAGATATTTTTTTGCAATAAATTTACGATATGTACGTACAATGCAAGAACTTTTAATATAAATTCGTAAGGAAACCAATGAATACAAAACTGGAACCGTTGTCCATGAGCATTTATATTCTAAATTGTAATAACGCCAAAACTGACTAAATTATAGCTAAGAATGTTTAAACACGATCTATTTTGGCATTTTGTATAAAAATTTATTCTATCAATAACGAAGCAAGAAATAAAAAGCTCCTTTAAAACACCTGCCCGACCCAAGGTAGTGAGGCGGCAGAGAAATAATTGTTCAAAATTGACTAATTTAACATAAAAAATAGAGCCAATACAGTCTAACAAACAAACATTTAGTGATATTATAATAAGCGCCTTGCATAACTAAGCCCATCCGGCACAGGCCTTATGTTATGTACTACTAACCTATAGTGTGACTGCGATATGCTTTTACATAGCATTAGCCACTAACGTGTTCGTTCGAGACATTGAGATCAAAAACGATTCGAACACAGTCTGTAGATGAGCATCGTCTAAGCTCCACTATTGGCTCTTAAAAAACGTGAAAAATTAGAAGAATTAAAAAAATAAAATAAAAGCAAAACTTACTACTAAATTAAGTATGGTTTAGACAACTAAAATTTACAGTGCCGGAAACTACATTAATTAAATTAAGCGAAATTAAAAAATAAGTTGGAACATGTTACTCGCATATAGTAATAATGAGTAGAGGTGTCATTTGGATCAAGTTTTGGTTGTGGGTCTGCGCCTAGCTGTAGGTGAGCGACTGCGGCACGCCGTTCACAGTCTTGGACTTCAGCACCCCGTTCTCGTACGACATCACCGTCTCGCGACCATTCTCCATTACCCTGGGAACATGAAACAATAAATACTTTGAGGTTGGAACACCTGTATCTTTAAATATTCATGACTCATGTCACTTCATTGTTTTAAATTTATCTTAAATTCACTACTATGAATCTATGCAGATAAATAAAATTGATGTGTTTGTTTGTTATGTGAAAATATAAGCTTTTTACTAAACGCAGTTTGTCTGTCTGTCTTCATACCCGTTAGTTTCACGCAAATCGCTCACACTTATCAATTCATGGGTATTTTAATCACATTTAATTAAAATTTATCTAATTTAATACAAAAAAAGACAATCATATACTAACACAAGATTAACCTTAGCTTTAGGCAAATATTTGACATGGATGACACTTTTGGCTAAGTTTGTTAGTGACCCTACCTGCTGTGCCAGCGGACGCGGGTTCGAGTCCCGCTGGGGGCGTTTATTTGTTGAGCACAATTGTTTGTACTTCAGTCATGGATGTTTAATGTTTATATTTATAATATGTATGTATTTAAAGTAAACAAATACATATGTATTATAAAGTGTTGTGGGTCAACTATCTGGTATTCGTAACACAAGCCACGTAGCTTACCACGGAACTAGATGGCGCTATGTGTAATAATGTCCCAATATAACTTATTTATATTTGAAATACAAACTTCTTGGTAGTAATCTTCTTCCCATTAACGACGCGGGTGGTGGTGGTCGTGCTGCGCATGTTGGCGCTGCCGGGGCCGGCCATCGAGCTGTTGAAGGTGGAGAAGGACGTGAAGCTGTTCCCGTTGGAGGCGGCGTGCGCGAAGATGTCGTCCAGCCCCTGCATGCCGAAGCCGAAGGGGCTGAACAGCGACGACGTCAGCGAGGTGCCCGGGTGCTGGCCGCGGCGGTGGCGGTGCCCGTGACCGTTTATATCTATAATGTATTATTGTCTGTAATTTTCTGTACATTAAGGTTTTTATGACAAAATGAGAACACGTGGTGTCTTCTGCGACAATATTTGTTGAATATTATATATGTGTATGTCAGAAACAATATTCAAAATAAAAACTTGACAAAATTCGAAAAGATTGATAATTGAAATTTCATTTATACTGAACTATAATATGTATTATGTACCTACAAAAAAAAGTCAACTCCTCTATCTACATAATAATAATAAACTGTGGACTAAATTCGACCATGGTTCAATAAATGATTAACTTTAAAATAGCGTGAGGTTCTTGTGTCAATCTACATTACTTATTATAACATTTCTATATAAATATAAAATAGATTAAACTATCGTAGGCAAACATCACGTGGTATCTCACAGAAGCCAATACAATATGTACATATATAAATAAACAAATATCGCTGGCGAAGCCGCCGAAAAAACATATCATGTTTTAGCAGACGTCCTGCATATAATTTATTGTTTCAGCCAAGTTTAAGTGACTTTGCTTCGGGGCAAAAAAAATACAGATTTTTTTCTTATATAAAAGAATAATCTTGACAACAAATTTAGTCTAGCTAATCTAATATAACGCTAATTGCCTCGGCCACATAAAACAAAAACATATTGACAGGGATAACCATCAATCATTTTACCTAATTTCATCAGAATCTGTATAAATTTATATATAAGTAAAATTAGAATTATTAATAACAGGGCAAGCCGCGACAAAGTGAAACAACAGAAAAATAGAACTTAATACTCTAGCTAGTTGAAAACTAGTTAGTCTATACATATAAAAAAATTGTGTAATGATTTTGTTATAAATTAAAATATCTTATACACTTTTTATAAAAATATATTTAGAATAAGTAGTGATTTTGACTATTTCTTGTGTGATGGATCTGTCTTTATTTTTAATGAATTGTTTGTAAAATCGAATATATTTTGCATTTACATTTTATTTATTTTCATGCAAATTATAAGCAATTAATTGATTAAGGAGATTGCCTATTTATTTATTAACTACGGATTGACTAGGAGGACGGGTTTCTGGTCTGTTATAGACCGGAAACACGTTTAGTAAATAATTCATCAAAAACATTTTGTTTCCGGTCTTAGCTTATAAATAGTTTGTTGACTTTTTAAAAAGGGCATTCTTCTGATATCAGCGGTACAGACAAGAGGTCTTGAAAAGGAATTGTATTAGTAAAGTCGATATAAGGAAAAGGAATTGTATTAGTGAAATCCGAAGTGTAAATAAAGTGATTTGTAACAACTGGAATTTATTATTTCTCTACAATTGTAACTCAGCCGAATCTGTACATTGAATATGTTTTTGGAAATTCTAGTTTTTATAATTTTTGTCTGTCTGTGACCGCATCACGAAAAGACCACTGGACAGATTTGATGAAATTTGGTATGATGATAGCTGACTGTCCGGGTCAGTATAGGATACTTTTTACTGCTGGAAAATATCTCATTTCTAACAAATCTCAATTAACCGTTAAAAACTGGCTGTAAAACATCACTGTATGGTATGTGAAATGTAAGAATTTAGTTTCTTTTAAAACACGAAAGGAGCCGCGGGAAATGCTAGTTGTAAATGAAAATGGTATTTCCATAATCACTAAAGATTATGTAGAATTATCGGTGTAAGTGAGTAAAACATAATATTTAGCACACTAATTCAATACCTTGCTATGCCAGGATAGTGTATAAATAAACAAGTCATAAAAACATAACCATATTTGGACACCGCAATGCAGATCTTAGGATATATACATTTTTATTTCATACAATTACACTTTTTATGTAAAATGAATCCAAATCATTCATATCAATGACCATAATACGTTAAAATATTGCGACTCATCGCAAAGTGAAGAACAGAATTAGATAAGGTTAATATTCAACTTAGAGCAATGAGTCATACATTTTTAAAATTCTCTAAAGAGTGTTTTTATTACATCCCACATTTATACATGACTCATGAAAAATAACATCTTTTACCTTTCTATTGCCTATTAAGTATAATCGCCTTTGGAACCACTTTTCTATATTTGGGTGGCTGATAATAATTATAACTGTGCCTTGAATCTTTTACAATATTTTTTTTAGGAAATCACTCTTAAATTATTGGTTATTTTAATACTTTCGCTTAAAATCGCTACACAGATAGATTAACCGCCGCACTCAGCGTCACTTAATGAACCATTAAGTCGTTCTTTAGTATGGTGATTCTCGACTTAATGGTTAATTAAGTCAGTCTGAGTGCGGCGATATGACCTGGAGTGGCATATAGACATAATTAAATATTTACCAGCAAATAATTCGCCAAACGGAGAGCCACCGAAGAATTCTCGGAACACCTCCTCCGGATCTCGGAATGTAAAGGGGAAGCTGTGGTAGCCGAAGTCATAGTCCTCGTCGGATGCTGAATGTCGCCCTCTGCTGCTGTTCAGTCCCTCCTTGCCGTACTGATCGTACACACGACGCTTCCTCTCTGAAAACAAAAGCGCCAATCCCTCTTTATTTTGAATCCAAAAACGATTCACGCGTAGAAATAAAGCACTAATATCCGTACATCTGAAATGAGTGCTTTGAAAATAAGCATGACGTATAGTAAAATGAAATTCTGATCAATCCTGATCTCTTTGATAAGGCTTGGATAAGCATATTCGATGTGGAACTTTAAATTGATCTCAGACATTTAAGACGTTTTAAGTGTAACGGATGTCATTTACGGGATGTGTATCACGTGTTGGCTAAACAGCAAAACGGTTTGTATATAATAAGCATTTTAACAGCCAAAAAAACTTAACCATTAATTTTCAAAACGCATTCGTACCTTCACACTATTTAGTAGTAGCTATCGTATTATAACGTTGATATAAACCATTTGCAGATAACGAAAAGGGCATAAGGTCGATCAAAGTAGCATATCATATGATTAGTGTTAAGACACGCAACTGGGAATTGTTAATAGCAATATAAGTAGGTAGCTGCCAAATAACTCCTTGGTTATGATACTAAAGTATTAATTATTTGAACATTGGCATTATCTTTCATGCTATTAGGTATAGAAAAACCATAATTTGGTACGATTTTTATTAAGAACTTAATATTTTATCCACAACATTGCCAAAGGAAACAAAACTATTAAATATGTACCATAATACAAATGCAATATCATACCAAATATGGTGGAAATGACAATATTCAAATTATGGAAAACCCTATATGATGTGGAAATCTACCAAAGAAACGGTGGAATGGTGTGTCTCCAAAAAAACCTTTGAAGCTAAAGTGCCGATGGCCATTAACTCCATTCTTGCTTTGATATCTGTGACTGTGACTGTGGTGACTGGATCCCCGTGCATCATACAATTTCCGCTTGGTTTCTACCCAACAATAAGATTATTTTGTACATCACACTAACTAGGTATTGATAAACCATGTTGGTTGCGATGGTCATGTGTTCAAATACATTAATAAATAAAAAAAATTGCTTCCTTAACTTTGTCCACACATATTAAAAAGATAACTTTAACAATTCTTCAAAAGAATCAATACTTTTAGAGCTTTAGAGATGAGATTAACTTCTCAGTGTTTGTGTTATTGGGTAGAAACATGTTTTTGTTTCATAATATATAGGATTTAAAGATATAAATAAGCAATAATATTGCATGTTAAATAATGTTTTAATTCTTATTTATAAAGAATTTGTATAATTAACTGTAATATTTATGTTGAAAAATACTTTTATATAATAAGCTTTATCATATCATCTACAATTTTACATATGATATATTAACAAAATAAATGAGTCTCACCATCTGATAGGACTTCATAGGCTTCTGAAATTTCTTTAAACCGTCGGTTAGCTTCATCTGCATTGTCTGGATTCTTATCTGGATGCCATTTTAATGCCAATTTTCTGTAACTGTTCAAAAACTATAATTAATAAAAAAAAAGTTAAATTAAAACAGTCAGTAATTGTATAGACTTATGTTAGCTGGTATATTGAATTAATTAATCTCATAATATAACAATTAAAAAATGACAATTACAAAAAAACTTTAAAAATCCTTATCCTTTGAAGTCATTAAAAAACACACACATACTAATAAAAATAGATGAATAGATTATTTATTTTGAATATTTTTATCTATTTTATATAATATTTTTATATATTATTACTTGTTTGTTGATTTCACATGTTATTACAGCATTTATTTTAACATTCTTTGATATATAGTTCTATTTGGATTAAGAAAAATAAACTGTTGTTAAAACATACAATTAGATTAAGTTTTTGTTATAGCTTATTTATGGTGAAATATGTCTTCAGCCCTATTTTTAACATCCCACTGCTGAGCACGGGCCTCGCTTGGTATGAGGGGGATCAAGCCATAGTCCACCACGCTGCCCTAGTGAGTGTTGGCAGACTTTGAAAACTGCGAAGTTTTCTCAGACATGCAGGTTTCTTCAAGATGTTTTCCTTCACCATAATAGAAGTGGTAATCATGTTAAAAAAGATTCACACATGAAAATATCAGAGGTGAGACCTGGATTTGAACCTGCATCACTAGGTTATCCAAGCGAGCGTGTTACCACTGGGCTACAACTGCCTATATTATGAAATATAGCACCAATATAAACAATAGGAACAAACAATTATATATTAGTGAGTCTATTATATAATATAACAATAAACTATTAATTTTAAATTAATGTTAAATATTAAACTATAAAATAAAAAATTATACTTTTATAATAAATATGCAAAACACAAGAACCTTCATTTGTAAAAAAATATTTAGCACATACAAAATAAGAAATAGAGAATAATGACTTCTAGTACTTACGCTTTTTTAATTTCTGCATCAGTAGCACTGCGAGAAACACAAAGTATTCTGTAATAGTCCACCATCTCTATCTTCCCTCAACGGGTGTGATAATATCTGAAATTAAGGTTATTTAAACCGGTTTCAGTGTAATTAATATTTGAAAGCATAGTAGATCAAAAAAATATTGCTAACTTCAAAGATATCTCTGATTATTTAATGTAGGAGAAATCATGATTTGTTAAGTTTTTGTGTAATTATACAAATTTGTAATAATAACTTGGCAAAACTTGAAATGTAGTTAACTAAGATAAAACAAAACATGTTTAGATCATTTAATATATCGAGCATTATTGTATTATACAGCTGGTTCATATAAATTTGTTCATGTTAAAAGCATATTGATAAAGATTATCCCTTTAAATTATAAAAAGATACTGGTAAGAAAAAGTTGAAAAATGATCTTGACTGAAACTATGAAACTAAACTTATTAAAAGTTAAAAATGGGTCATAATGTTTTAAAACCCAGAAATATGTAAAAGCAGAAAAGGCTACATAAAATACTTTTGTTAATAGCCATATAATTAAAATGTTTTTTTTATAGTTAAATACATACTTTTGAAGAAAAATTGTACCTTTTTATTTTATTTCTTATAAACTGTGAAAATCAATAAAATAGTCATTTTTCTACATGGTGGATTTCAAAGTTCTATTATAAATTATAATTTAAAATTATCAAGCAATAATAAGGGTTTCATGATAAAATACCCACCTAAAATGACCTTAGAGACAATGTCATTTAAACTGATTCAAAAGTCATTAGATTGACAAAATAAATATTTAATATTTACATCCAGCTACAAAATATAATAATATTATGTTGTACCTATTTTCTTGAATTTATTACACATAAAATAATATGTATGATCTTAATTATTTGTGTTTAAATTTTTTTGGAAATGTTTTTATGGCAACAAGAAAGTTTGAATATAATATGTAAATTATGTATTTATATACATTTACAGGGCCAATTTATTGTATAAAAGAAATATAGAGAGTAGAGAAACTTACTATAAAACCCCACTTGCAAAATTTATTATTTTAAGACAGCTATGCTCTTATATCAACCAATCTTTATTTCATATTATGTTACACAATAAGGTATTAAGTCTTAAGCAAAGACAACCTCAATTACAACATTAATATGTTACTATTTATATAATGAAGAAAATTTAACCTAAAAGTTATCTATAATTTGCTTTAATAAAAAATAATTATGGTAAATAAGTACCTTTCAACAGTAAGATTGCATATTTGTTATGATTTTACTACCAATTAAGTCATACAAACATTTGATTAACATTTAGTCTTGTACAGTATGTAGCCATTTTATTTCATTTTAATCAGAAATAGTGTGATAGAAATATGTAACATTTGTAGCATCTATATAATTAATGTGTAAATTAAAAAACACAGAAATCCATAATGTTTATCCTTAATTTGGATCAAGTTTTAGTATATTATATTATATGTTTTTTCAATAAAAGTTTTACCATATACTTACTCATTATAAAAGATCATTGATGAATCATTATTCCATGTAAAATATTGACCTTATATACTTTATTATTTCATTCACTATTCAATACTGCCTAAGGTCTTTATAAACTTTATAAACAGAAATAATATTTTTTTATTATTTCATACTATTTTTTATCTAACTTTGTATTACCTATTTAAAAATAGACTAAATCGTCATGAATAATAATGGAGATGTATAGAAATTATAAAATAATATTCACCACCTACACAGTATGATGCAGACTTAAAATGTTAAAGTGACACAACATTCAATATCTTTGTATAAGACACCTGCTATTTCGTAACAACTGAATAAAATAATAAAACATTATAAACTGTTTGTAATATGGATTCGTACAAACCTCTATAACATTTGTTTTGCTATTACATCCAAAGCTGGCAAACAGGTGATCGAGAGAGGCAAAATATATGCCAAACTCCCGGAATGACACAATGGAAAACTTATCACTTCTAGCAAGTACAGTCACCTTTTTTTTTTGAAATGATCACAAACTGTTATATCAATCACTTGAAATGCACATGGACTAAACGGATGATTGGTCCTGATCAATGACACTAATGATTGTTCGTATTATTGAGAATAATAACACTGTAATCTAATCACACCTTTGTTAGCAAAAATCGCCAGCTAGTGGAAAATTCTCGCAAACAAAATCAATAAACATTTGACTAGAACGAGGAAGTCGGTTTTCCTCTTGATTACATGAACGGTTTATTTTAATTGTTATTCCTACTTATTATTAATATTTGACTGTCATAAGTTGTAGCTATTTAACGATCCTGACCTATGCAGCGCACATTTTTTCACCCAGCGACTTGTTCGACACACTGACTCAACTGAATAAATTCATTCTGTTTTTCTAAAATAAAATATGCACGTGTGAACGCTCCTTATCTCAAACCAAGAGAAATTTAAATATTACGAAGTGCGAACTTGATGTATAAATTTAGGTTTCGTACATTAAGCGTATGAAAAAGGCATGTTATCTCTTTTACACTTTCATTATTATAATCTGTGTTCCGTGCTATATTCACATCACTTTGTTTTTTTTAAGTAAGTTAATATTCTGTTCTAATAAATTATTATATTATATTTGTCTAAAAATAAGATTATGAATAAATAAATTATATCAGAGGCCATTTTACTTTGGGCTTATAAAACTACAAAGAGGGTATTTTTAACCGACTTCAAAAGGAGGAGGTTCTCAAATCTCAAATAGTCGGGGCACTGACCTACCACTGGACTGGCTGTTGTCAACGTGCTTTTGTGGCTGCTTGATATTCGCCATTTTAGCGCTGTCCGCCGCTGTCGGACGTAGCGAGTGCTTGTGGTACTAAAACTAATGATGTCGATATAAAGATTTTTATTTTTTTATTTTTATTAATCAATAACCGTATCATCATAATTACTACTTATGTTATATTAACAACGAAAATGCAAAATTACAGTAAACAAACACTTCTCGCTGTCATTTGCAATATACGTCAAAATTAGTTCTCGGGACTCTCGCTAGTGGCGCTTCAAACGGACTCAAAAAAATTGCTGTCAAACGCTTGGAACAGCCAGTCCAGTGGTCCAGAGGTCAGTGCGTCGGGGATTTTGTTTTTTTTTTATGTATGTTCCCCGATTACTCGACGATGGCTGGACCGATTTGGAAAATTCTTTTTTGTTTGAAAGGGCATAGTTTCCAGTTGGTCCTATAGTCACCAAGTCTGTCCAATCTGATGATGGGATCCCAGGGAAATCGAAGGCAACTCTCAAATTTTATAGGCACTTATTACGTTTTTCATATATTTCCTAAAGCTGTTCAAGTATTTGCGTCTGATAATCATCATCTCCTGTGGTTGAGCTAATGATGGAAGGTACAACTCCTCAACGGTTAGGAGTTAAAAGAAAATTCTTTTAATATTATACGTAACTATAAACCGATAGTTAAATTCTTTCAGGCTCTTATTAACCGACTTCAAAAAAGGAGGAGGTTCTTCTTTAATTCGTTGTGGACGAAAAAAGTTTTTGTCAGTCATAGAGTGGAAAAGAGAAAGCGAATCGCTTGTGAAAGTACGACATGCATTAATATTTCTTTTAGTTTTTACGAATGATACATTATAGAGCTTGGGTTTTCAAAGCTAAGTTTACCGGCTGATGAAAATCATCGCATAGGAAGGGCCAGAGTAGACAATTGCAGGTTTTGTAAATTATACATTTGTTATTATAGGAACATAATACTGCTACTAGCAATAACATAGCTTAGAGATCTTATACACAGAGTAGAGAAGACAAAATATATGCAAATTATTATTAATTTATATTATACGATAATATATTATATGAGCACAATTAGGCTCATCTATTATAAAAACAACTATTATAAAAACAACAACAAAATGTATATACAATTTTATCCCTGAGCACTAAGGTTTCGTACTTCACCTCACATCACCCCCGAAGTTCTGAAAATCTAAAAGAATGAGTGTACGTGCATTTATACTCGCGTAAGAAGTTATACTTTTTTCCTTAGAATTACTTTTCTGTCATAGAAAAACCATCCACCAGGTTTGTAAGTCAGCCATTTTAAATTTACAAAAACGATACACTGTTTACTGTTTCACGAATACGAGAATTTAAGGCCCTTAAGAAAAAAAATCTTGTCAAGTTGGACTCACGCGATCGGTTCCGTACCATTACTTATATCAATTAACTAGTCTTCTAAACTGTATGAGCGCAGAGTGCCTATACAACTCAGAGGACTTTTTTTTTTATAGTTGGGAAATCCTATTACGGATACCACCCGACTTCCCCTGGGGTGGTTATGTGGTGACTCTCCGGCTAATGAGACCGGCATACCCACTAAAACCCAACTTCCCAACCCCTGCCGCCATGTGGGACGCCACGGGATCGCTTTCGCATACAACCGCGACGCCCCGACGGTTGGCCGAAGCCACCACCATGAGGCCGCCCCAAGCGGGGCAACCCCATTATGGGAAGACTAACAACCACGAGTGGGACTGCTCCCAAGTCAACCCTGGCCACCCACTGGTCAGTGAAGTCCCCGGAGCAGCCCCAAACCAACACCGCCCACCGAAGTGGGTAACCTGCAAAAAATAAGGGGTATATGCGTATGTAAGTCTATACGCATATACCCGAACCTCCCACCCAAAACTGGGCAAACGCCACCAAATCGCCCGAAGGCCCACCTATACGCCCGAAGGACCCCCCCCCAACAAACAGCCGCAGGAGAAGAGGATGCGACAACGCCGACACTCCCCTTCCCCTGCCGCCCCGACAAGACCACGGAGGGTGGGGAGAATTGTGAGTTCCTCCCACCCCCGCAGACTCCACACCAAAAACCTACCACCCCCCGGCACCGAAGGGAGGGGGGGTCCTCCCCCCCATCAACGTGCAAAACCCCTCACCAGACGCAGGACCACCGAAGTGGCCCCGCTCCAGCCGCCGCACCGACAGGCTAGTCCCGCCAGTACGGCCCGCACAGTGCCTCCTATCTTGAAAACGACCAGAGGCACCGGCCGCCACCACGCGGGAGAATCGGCGCCCGCCTGACGCCGCTCCCTAAACCCCCCCCCCTGGCTGTTGGTCCGCGCCGGATTGCTCCGGTACCACACCCGCCGCACTCAACCTAGGAGGTGCAGGCTGCCAGCGTGGCACAACTCAGGGCCGCACTCAATTAAGGTGCTTGCCACTGAGGAGTACCACCCCCGCCGCACTCAACCTAGGAGGTGCAGGCTGACGACGTGGCGTCCCTCCCATCCGCCACCAGGAGGACGCGCCCGGTAGGAGTCAGCCTCTCCCCCGTGACAACTCAGAGGACTATCTTAATTGGCCTCAACTGTGTATGTTTAAGGACACCTTTAATTTTCAACTTTTTTATTTTTTGGATTTTTTCTTTTATTTGTGCCATAATATACAAACCTATAGGTTACTTTCAGCTGACATAGCAGGACCTTGATTTTTATACACCTAAACTATAGACCTCAATATCTGGTATAAATTTCAACTTGCTAGGACCACCTGTTCCTAAGATAATCAGTGGTGACACGCGGACAGACAGACAGACGGACAAGGGAGTGATCTTATAAGGGTTCCTTTTTTTACCTTTTGAGGTACAGAACCCTAAAAAAAGAATGGTAAAAACGCTAGGCTAAATAAAAATGAATGTCCAATGTATTTTAGACTTTTCGGGGCCCTCGTTAGGCCGGGGCCCTAGTGCCCTTATGATAAAGACGAAACTACCCGTCGTTTATTTTTATAGTTTATTTACGTATAATTGTTTAATATAAAGAACTCAAAAGAACCTTCATTCTAATAAATCTTTTGAGTTTTAAGTATAAAACTGTGTGTTTATATTTCAATAAAACCAAACTCGTAACTTTAGAATCACTTGTTTGTTAATTATGGTTTTAACTCGAATATAATATAATTTTCGAATATTTATATATTGGCGAGTTCGAAAAATTTAAAAGGTTTTAAATGTTAAGAGTAATAAACCCTTAGTCTGTCTTTCTTCAACTTTAGCTTCGGCCTGTGTGCCGTATAGCGCCTAGGATCTATTCTGGTTGAAATCTTAAGAATAAAAGGATTAAATTATTCAGGTCATTGTCTTATGACAATGACCTGAATAATTAACCGCCTGAAAATCAGTTTGACATCGGATCAAGGATGGATCATGCATCGGAGCGTTTTGATTGAATGCGATTGATTGACTGTGGCATGGTGCCACAGCCCACAATAATACAAGCAATTTTGTTATATAAAAATGATATAACTGTTATAATATATCACCGTAAAGTAAAAAATATTTACCTAGGTGTTATTTATTTCTTTTAAGCTTCGTAACAATGTTTTATGTCTGTTGAACTGCTTTTGACATGGCTAAACGCGTACTGTGCTAATATAATCATTAACGCTAATGCAAATGAGTATATCCTTTAACCCTCTATTGCATACAAAGCCAATTTTGGCTGCTCAACTTTAGTAATTTATTTCTACCCTAATTTTAAACAAAATTATAAAATGTCAATGTAGTAATATTAAGGAATTCAAACTGAACCGAAACGTAATTTTTATTATCTATGGCCAACGTCATGTGTCATTATAACCTCACTTTTCTCCGGTGCGTACGCGATGTCGTTCTTAGTGAAATTTATTGCAGCTTTGTTGGTGGAAATTAAATAGAAAAGGTAAGAAAATTGATGTTAAAAAATGTAAATAATGTTCTGCAAAACCTCTGTTTTTGACCCCTATCATAGTTTATTCAAAATATTTGCAAATATTTCAAAATATTTGTAAATGCATGCGAAGCCAAAATTGGCTCTCTACAGGAGCCAATTTTGGCTTCGCATGCATTTACGATAAGTATGTTTGCGCCTAAAATGGCTTCGCATGCATTCAGAGTTTTTTTTATCTTTCCAGAATGCTTCCTTCACGCTTTTATGGCATTGCTAACTGCATTAAACCTATTCCTGGTGATGGCTCTCTTAGTAACGATGATTCACTATCTGATTCCGATGACGATGTTCGGTTTTCGCGCTTGCGCAACCAAACACGTAAAAAACCTATAATTATTCTACCATCCGATTCCGATACTTCCGATGACGAAATAGTTGATCCTAGACCTAAAAATTTGCAACAGAAGCGAGCAGTTAAGGAAAAAATTATCTGGACTGAAGGAAAAATGCCAGCGTATGATGAAAATAATTTCAATATTAGTGGTAGCCTGGAATTGCCAGAGTTTACTCAAGAATTAGAATCACCTGCCGAATTTTTCCAATTTTTTTCACAGAAGATTTCCCGATACACCAAAAGAATCGTCAATTATGTCAGAATGATTGTTTTTTGCGTTCTCATATAAAATGTGAGAAATGTGATGTGTTTCTTTGCTTGAATGAGAAAAGAAACTGTTTTAGAGAATTTCACGTTGTGTAAGTTTTGGTATTTGTTGTGCATAGGAAGCCAAAAATGGCAGTCTCATATCTCACTTTATTGCATGGGAAGCCAATTTTGGCTTCTGTTTTTTTTTTCTAAAATAAGATCATTGAGTTATTATTACTAGAGTAGACGCCGCGAACAAAATCTGTTCGCCACTAGCGGCCGCCCGGGGCGCGGGGGAGGAGGCGACCGCATCATAGATTACTATGCAGAAGGGACACGGACACTTTGTTTATATTCTGCCTAATGAGCATACAACTAATTATTTTAATTACAATTACTTTTTAAGCTATTGCATAGATTCTATCGCGGGCTTTGAGCGCGGCGACCGAATCGAGAAATTCCGTAACGAAAAAACCTAACACCAATAAGGTTTTATATTCTGTAATTGTATCGAACCTATAACCCACTTTACATCCACTGAGCCACAAGATCCTAAATTTTTTTTTTAAATAATGACATGGGTCTCATTTTCGAGGTTTCTCGGGGTGCTGATTGCGAAAATGAGGTCCATTTTCAAATCCAAGATGGCGGACATCCGGTTTTTTTTAAATAATGACATGGGTGTCATTTTCAAGGTTTCTCGGGGTGCTGATTGCGAAAATGAGGACCATTTTCAAATCCAAGATGGCGGACATCTGGTTTTTATTCAATAATGACATGGGTGTCATTTTCGAGGTTTCACGGGGTGCTGATTGCGAAAATTAGGTCCATTTTCAAATCCAAGATGTCGGACATCCGGTTTTTTTTCAATAATGACATGGGTGTCATTTTCGAGGTTTCTCGGGGTGCTGATTGCGAAAATGAGGTCCATTTTCAAATCCTAGATGGCGGACATCCGGGTTTTTTTTTCAATAGATAGTAAAAATATTTTGAACAATATTAACTTCTCATTTATTTAATAAAAGAAAAAAAAATGTTTTCTTATCGGTCACCACGCTTAAAAACTAAAAAGTGTCACTTGAATTAATATCAAAGAAAAAAAAGAAAGGAAAAAAATACTGCATAAATAAAATAAATAAATAATTATAATTGCATAAATTGATAAAAATTTGTACTAGATCGATTTGCGTAAGATTGTCCTATAATATACAAAAAAAGACGTGTGGCACTCGGAGACTGCCGCAGTAAAGCTATTGCATAGCTGTTTTTATCAACTTATGCAATAATTATTTATTTATTTATTTTATTTATGCAGTATTTTTTCCTTTGTTTTTTTTCTTTGATATTAATTCAAGTTACACTTTTTAAGCGTGGTGACCGATAAGAAAACATTTTTTTTCTTTTATTAAATAAATGAGAAGTTAATATTGTTCAAAATATTTTTACTATCTATTGAAAAAAAACCCGGATGTCCGCCATCTTGGATTTGAAAATGGACCTCATTTTCGCAATCAGCACCCCGAGAAACCTCGAAAATGACACCCATGTCATTATTGAAAAAAAACCGGATGTCCGCCATCTTGGATTTGAAAATGGACCTAATTTTCGCAATCAGCACCCCGTGAAACCTCGAAAATGACACCCATGTCATTATTGAAAAAAAACCAGATGTCCGCCATCTTGGATTTGAAAATGGACCTCATTTTCGCAATCAGCACCCCGAGAAACCTCGAAAATGACACCCATGTCATTATTGAAAAAAAACCAGATGTCCGCCATCTTGGATTTGAAAATGGACCTCATTTTCGCAATCAGCACCCCGAGAAACCTCGAAAATGACACCCATGTCATTATTGAAAAAAAACCGGATGTCCGCCATCTTGGATTTGAAAATGGACCTAATTTTCGCAATCAGCACCCCGTGAAACCTCGAAAATGACACCCATGTCATTATTGAAAAAAAACCAGATGTCCGCCATCTTGGATTTGAAAATGGACCTCATTTTCGCAATCAGCACCCCGAGAAACCTCGAAAATGACACCCATGTCATTATTGAAAAAAAACCAGATGTCCGCCATCTTGGATTTGAAAATGGACCTCATTTTCGCAATCAGCACCCCGAGAAACCTCGAAAATTACACCCATGTCATTATTAAAAAAAAACCGGATGTCCGCCATCTTGGATTTGAAAATGGACCTCATTTTCGCAATCAGCACCCCGAGAAACCTCGAAAATGACACCCATGTCATTATTAAAAAAAACCGGATGTCCGCCATCTTGGATTTGAAAGTGGACCTCATTTTCGCAATCAGCACCCCGAGAAACCTCGAAAATGATACCCATGTCATTATATAAAAAAAACCGGATGTCCGCCATCTTGGATTTGAAAATGGACCTCATTATTTAAACCTTATTGGTGTTAGGTAATAGGTTTTTTCGTTACGGAATTTCTTGATTCGGTCGCCGCGCTCAAAGCCCGCGATAGAAGCTATGCAATAGCTTAATAAAAAAGTATATATATATAATAATATAAAATGTTTTATCTGATAGGGAACTACAAAATAATTTCATTATCTGTATTAATTAACATAGCAACTCGATATTGTCACTTCTGCGTAGACCTTTTTTTTACTCTTTGATTTCAACAATCATGGCCGCCGCCGCATGGCGCGTCGGCATGACTTTAAAATTATACAAAATTATTAAATTAAGCGTGATTAAACGAAAATGCAGTAAACTTACGCGTGAAAAGTCACTCCTTGACTTTTATTTGATTTTCCTGAACGGTTTGTACAGTACCTCACTACACATGACGGCATATTTAGACGTAATAATTTTTACTCCAATGCGTCAAGCTACCGCAACCGCTCGGCACAGACTAAACGCGTATATGCCGATCGGCCTATACAGGTGTTTGAATAAATCTAGTTGAGGCGCCCACTCTATACGTAGTAATAATAACTCAATGAAATAAGATATATTTTTTTTCACTTTATATTTTGTCTTACAAGCCCTATTAAAACACATTAAAACATAAAAATATTTTTTTTCTTTTTAATTTAATAATTCATGCAATAGAGGGTTAAACGTGCTTTTTGAAGCACAATATTACTTTTTATGTGTGCACTTGCCCTAATAAAAACGTACGCTGACGGCTGAGAGCTGAGAGTATTGTTAATGACAATGATACTTTAGTTAGTAACCGTCATTGTAATCGTAGTCTATACATTTACAACCTTTATGCCTAACCGCGAACGAGTCATCGCTTAACCAGGTCAATAAACCGGCTTTCATAGAAACTACAAAGAGCTGTACTTTTTCTTGTAGGTAAATAGTATGAATTTAAATAACCAAGTGTGTTTCGGGCCACGCGCAATGTAACGTTCAATAGTCACCGATCACAACCGGCTGAATTACATTTTTCTTGTACTGAGGTCAATTAATTACGAAACTCACTGAGCAACAAATTGGCGCCTAGGATCCGCCTTCTGGGTTTTTAATGACTCTTAATTACGACGCGAGGAAACATAGATTCTGACATATATACACCCAAATAGACATACATACATAAATACAGAACATATAACCCTCGTTTGGGCTTCGCCACAGTCTGATAAAAAGAAGAAAAAATGTAAGAAACAAGTTGATGAGAAAATAGTAGATACGAGTACTCGTATATAGTTAGTCATTTTTTTTAGTTGTGTTTTATTATATTTGCTGTGACCTGCGCGAGTACTTTTATTTCTAACTACATTATGAATATTTTGTCAACGTGTTTCCATGTTATTGGTTCACTTTTGTTTTTAGTGTAATTTTAAATTTAATAAATAAGAAAACTACTCGTATCAGTTGCAAAAGGCAGCTCACTTTTAAAAAATATTAATCTAATAGAATAATCTTGTTATTAAAATTTTAGGGACTACTTTTAACTACAACAAAAAAAGCACATTTTTCAGTTGTAAACTGTAAAGTAAGTACTAGTAAGAAAAAACGGTAGCGCCGCATCCCGCCTACGCCGCGCGCGTACGGCGTAGGTGTTACCGAAGGCCGCTGTGATGTAAGAGTCATCTATTTAAAAAAGTTATAAAAGCTATTTTACTATATATCTGAGATATTATATGACCAATGACCATATTATATACGCATTAGGCTCGTATGTATAAATAATACTAGCGGTGCCCGCGGCTTCGCTCGCGCTAAGAGTGAATAAAATAAAAATTTTTGCTTATATACTGTTACTTATAATGTACCAAGGACTGATTCCCCATTTAAAGTTCTGGCTCTCTTTTCTGAAAACTACTGTGTAGCATCCTACCGTGCCGCCACTGCTGCGCTTTCTAAAACTTATTTCCTATTTTTAACCAATTTTGCTACTATGTGTATCATAATTTCTTTGTGTGTTTTTCGTTAACGATAAACTGATGTACGTGGTTCATTGTTATGGACTTATGGTAAAAATTACTGTTAAATATTTCTCCTACGCAAATTGTGCCACCCCCGTTAACCCCCATAGGGGTTGATTTTCAAAAAACGCTTAGATATGTATCTCATAATTTGTATTGCAGAGCATTATTTCAGTTTCACGCAAAATATTTCAATAGAATTAAATTTCCCATACAAACTTAGCCACCCCCTTTAACCCCCAATGGGGGTGAATTTCGAAAAACCCTGAAATACGTGTTTCATCATTTGTACTAAAAAGCATTAATTCAAAGTTTCATGCAAAAATGTGCAATAAAAATATTTTTCTCATACAAACTTTGCCACCCCTTTTAACCCTTTTAGGGGTTGAATTTCCAAAAAATAATATGCCTATTTTCTTCTCATGAATGCAAACTATCTACACACCAAATTTCAGCAAAATCGGTTGGGTGGTTTAGGCGTGAAAAGGTAACAGACAGACAGACAGACAGACAGAGTTACTTTCGCATTTATAATATTAGTATGGATACGTATTTTAGGAATCAAATGGTTAGAATAAAAATAGCGTGCCTTGGGTAGCTCGTTCATATTTATGTAGGTATATATCATCCCTACATAGTATAAAATAAAGTCGCCTCGCTGTCTGTCTGTCCTTATGTATGCTTAGATTTTTAAAGCTACGCAACGGATTTTGAAGTATTTTTTTTAATACATAGAGTGATTCAAGAGGAAGGTTTATATGTGTAAAACATTTATAATAAAGTAGATAAACACTGATAATAATTTTAGACAATGATATTTTAACTATAGATATGTTATGAGCGCGCAATCGTGAAAACTCGAAAACGTCCTAATTAGGACGTATTGCCTTTAGTCTGTGTCACCGCATGGCGACGAGTGGTACGCTGCTACAAAATTTATTGTATAGTTTCCAGTTGGTCCCATAGTCACCAAGTCACGATCTGATGATGGGATCCCAGGGAAATCGAAGGCAACTCTCAAATTTTATAGGCACTTATTACGTTTTTCATATATTTCCTAAAGCTGTTCAAGTATTTGCGTCTGATAATCATCAATTTCTGTGGTTGAGCTAATGATGGAAGGTAAAACTCCTTAACGGTTAGCAGTTTAAAGAAAATTCTTTCAATATAATACGCACTTATGGACCGATAATTGTATACTTTCAGGCTATTAGGTTTACCTCGTAATAGAAGGTAAATTTTTATAATCATTAAATAACATAATACGTTTCTACTTTCCGCTAAAAATTTTAAAATAAATTATTTTTAACAAAAAAACAAAAACCGACTTCCAAACTAAATAAATCTAAACTAAAAAAGGAGAAAATAATACTTTTAAGAACTTTGTTAATTTTGGAGTCGGTGCCAGCCAGGTATTTTGATTGTTTACAAATTAATAGATTAATCGAATATGTATCTATTCAGGGTTATTTGGCTTTGGCTGGCACCGACTTCAAAATTAACAAATTTCTTAAAAGTATTATTTTCTACTTTTTTTAGTTTAGATTTATTTAGTTTGAAAGTCGGTTTTTGTTTTTTATTAAAAATAATAAGCAATACAGCATTAATCCTTATCCAATTAAGTACCTTAAATAAATTGTGCATTTAATATACCTAGCTAATGTTAAAGGGGTAACTTAGGCTACTCTTATTAGTTATTTTATTAAAAATTTATAAAATTTGCATCAGCAAAGTGGGCCGGGTTTGCTAGTTATACATATAACTATAGTGCTTTTTTTTTAAAAAAAATTAGTGTATTTACCTCTATTTTGATTTTGCACCTTTTTTAAACTCTACAATTACAACTTGACTCAATAACTGAACAATATTCAATATTTTTGTGCTTTTAAAGAAACGGTCAACAATGTTGTTACCTTAAATAAAGGACGTTATAATTAGAAAGATAGACAAGATCACGTAATAATTATCTCTCCAAGCGGTGTTCTTAATTTAGATCATCACATAAAATTATATGTTATAGTATAAGTCACATGTTTGTGTAATTTTACATTTCTCTTCAAGATGGAACTCATATTCAAAATCAAAATCAAAATCAAAATATACTTTACTCAAATAGACTTTTACAAGCACTTTTGAATCGTCACTTTTACATTATTATAGGAATATAAATCAAGTGTCAGTCTGTAAGTCTGGGACTTGGGAGTAAGCTACCACCGACTCGGAATGCAGTTCTGCCGAGAAGAGCCGGCGAGAAACTCAGCAGTTGCTCTTTTCAAAAAAATATTTGATTACAATATTTATTGCATTACAATATTTATTTATTTATCCTACGTGAGACACAACAAGACATTAATCCCACACATTTACATCTTCTAAGTATTCACTGATGGTGTAATAAGCTTTATTCAATAATGTATTTTTAATTTTAGATTTAAATTGTTTTAAAGGCAAGCTCAATATGGACTGTGGAATTTTATTATACATGCGTACACCTTGCCCCATAAACGATCTATTTACTTTTTGAAGGCGAATACTGGGTGTTATTAAGTTTATCCTTATTTCTAGTATTTATACCGTGTTTGTCGCTGTGTTTTGAGTAGCAATTAATGTTTTGTCGAACAAAAATGATGTTACAATATATATATTGCGAAGCAACTGTAAGTATACCTATTTCTTTAAAAAGTTCGCGGAGAGTATCCCGGGTTTTTATATTATAAATAGCACGAACGGCCCTTTTTTGAATTATGAATATGGATTTAATGTCCGCTGCATTACCCCACAACAAAATACCATATGCTAAAATGCTATGGAAGTAGCTAAAATAAACAAGTCTAGCAGTATTGACGTCTGTTAGTTGCCTCACTTTTCTGACAGCGAAAACAGCGGAGCTCAGTCTACTCGCAAGAGACGAGAGATGAGGACCCCATTGCAGACCTGAATCCAATGTCAATCCCAAGAAAACCGTGGAATCAACCGTATTTAATGTGTCGTTATTGAGTAATACGTTGAAATTCTGACTTTTTACATTCGGTACTGAAAACTGCATATATTTCGTCTTTTTGGCATTTAAAGCCAGATTATTAATGTTAAACCAATAAAGTATATGCGATAATGCACTATTCACTTCGTCGAAATTATTTAACTTTCTATCAACTTTAAAAATTAAGGAAGTATCATCCGCAAAAAGTACAATATCACAAAACTTGTCGGCATAAAATGGGAGATCATTAATATAAACTAAAAATAAAAATGGACCCAGGATAGATCCCTGTGGAACACCCATTCTAAGAGGAGATCCAGAAGAATTGACATTATTTACCGCGACCTTCTGAACTCTACCACTAAGATACGATGCAATGAGATCAAGAGCAATACCACGAACACCGTAATGAGCCAATTTAAGCAAAAGAGTTTCATGATCCACACAATCAAAAGCTTTGGACAAGTCACAGAATACTCCAATTGCATTCTGTGATTTTTCCCAAGCGTCATAAATATGCCTAAGAAGCGCTACCCCCGCATCGGCTGTAGACCTACCTTTAGTAAAACCATACTGTTCACTGTGGAAAATATTATTTATATTAAAATGATCCAATAGTTGGCTTAAAATAAGTTTCTCAAA
The DNA here is from genome assembly GCA_951802675.2 of Boloria euphrosyne. Lineage (NCBI taxonomy): Eukaryota > Metazoa > Arthropoda > Insecta > Lepidoptera > Nymphalidae > Boloria > Boloria euphrosyne. The sequence goes on from OX637874.1 coordinate 8,055,246, forward strand.
TATCTTACTCATACATGGCAATATAGAAACAGGTCTATAGTTGCCAGGATCGTTTTTTTCTCCATTTTTAAAAAGAGGTATTATTTTACTAATTTTCATGAGATCAGGAAATATTCCAGTGTCTATACATTTATTGAAAATAAGAGACAATTGTGGTGCGATGTTTGTTATTATTGTGTTAAGTAGTTTAACAGACATGCCCCATAAATCACCAGTTTTCTTAGGATTTATTGTTTTAAATATTTTAATTATTTCATTCGAGTTTACGTGTGAAAATTTAAACTGGCGATCACATTGATGAATTTGATTTCTCAATAATTTGATTGCATTTATTGGGGAAGATTTTAAAGAAGTTGTGACCTTTTCTGGGAATTTAGAAAAATAGCTTTCAAATGTATTTGCAACATCTTCATTAGAACTCACTATAGCATTATCAATTAACAGTTGGACAGGTTCACTAGCGGGCTTTGATCTTCCAGACGTGCGAGTAATCACGTCCCAAGTGGCTTTAATTTTGTTGTCCGAATTTAAAATTATATTTTTAATATATATAGACTTAGCCTGTTGACAAACATTTTTAAAAATTTTAGAATATATTCTCACTCGACTATGGAAAGTTGGGTCATGATTCCACTGCTTGATACTGTACAATTCATACAATTTATCCCTACTTCGGTATATACCGACTGTCGCCCAGTCGCTAAATTTCACTTTAGAGTTCTTAAGTACAGTGCGTTCTTTAAATACGTTGTTAAATGACTCTAAGATTATTGTAAATACTTTATTGTAGTAAGAATTGGGGCTATCCACGATCATGTCCAATTTAAGTAGTTGCTGCGAAACATTATCTTTAAAAAAGTGAATTTTTTTATTATTATTGACCGGTCTAAATTTGATCTTTTCTTTGTTGTTAAAAATATTGTTAGCAATTGAAATTTTTTGACCCAAGTGGTCTGAACTTAAATTTCCTATTATTAATTTATCTAAAATTTCCCCATTACAGAACACATTATCTATACACGTGGAGGTAGAATTTGTTACACGAGTTGGTTCGCAAAAAACATTAAATAAATCGTACGATCTAAACAGATTTAAAAGGCGATTGCTGAGAAGCGTTACTTGAAGTATATCTACATTAAAATCGCCGCACACAACTACTGGTTTTTTGCTAGTACAAAGATTTCGAAGGACATCGTCCATCTTATTTTCGAATATGTCAAAATCACCCGAAGGGGGCCGGTACACGCATAGTATAATATACTGTTGAGTCTCAACGCAGGATAGTTCTATAGAACGCTCGACAGAGAGTGCCACTATGTCCTGTCGGCCCTTGCAAACTACATCTTTTCTAACTAAAACAAGAGAGCCACCGCGAGTAGCATTCACTCTAACAAACGAACTTGACAGATTATAATTTTCAATATTTAAAATATTACAATGTTTATTAAGCCATGTTTCAGTTATGCATATAATGTGAATATTGTATTTCTCAAGATAAAGTTCTAGTTCTAGCTCTTTGCCACCTAAGCCTTGTATATTTTGATGCACAATATTTAATCTATTAGACTTAGGCTTTGTCTTGATATTTAGTTTAAATTAGTACTTTCTACAAAAACATTATTTTTGTCCAATAAGTTATTAATAATGACAATGTTCTTAGTTGTACAATGTACAACTGGGTTTTGTATATTATATGCTACTAAAGTAGCAAGTTTTTTCTTATAATGTAAAGGCAGATACAATGTACCTTTTGTCACCTTAAGACTAGAGTTAATAAATTTATTAATGTCAAAATAAAAGAAAGCGTCACTATGACGGTGAGTTGTATTGTATATAGTCATGTTAAGACTATATATATGTTTATTTTGTTCATCCGTAAGGGAAGAGGAGTATGGGAAAGAGCTAATTATAAATTTACATTTACTTTTATTGTGTAAATAAAGCAGACTATTTATACCATTTATGACCTCCTGTTTCCTTACAGACAAACTATCTCCATGGAGTAGTACTATAGTACTATTTGAGCATAATTCCATTGAGCAAATTTTTTTTATATTATGCTGGAAACTGGCACCAGGTGTACATATATTTTGTACATTATTTATATGCTTTGCTAATAAAGCACCAAAGCCTTGACCTACATTATCAGATATTATGTTTACTTTATGTTGAACAGTGGTAGTCGAGGAATCATTTACTATAACATCAATTTTCTTGTTATAATCATGTTGTTTTTGTGTTCCCTGTATAACCAGGGCACTATCTACATCTACAGGACTGTTTTGTAGCATGGAAATTTGAGAATTGGAGGAACAATTACACATGTGTTTGTTTGTAAAAGATTCAAACCTATCATAATTATAATTACACAAATCTACTAATTTGCTAGCCGCTAGAATGTGTTCTTGTATATTAGCATACAATAATTAGTTATAATATATTAGCATACAATAATTAGTTATAATATACGTTTACAATTATGATGATGTGACTCAGAAAAATATTTTTACGCCTAACTTCCTGAATGCAATGCCTATTTGTGTAACAATTGTATATTGTTTTTGTTGTTTGGCTAAGATTAATAATGTAAATACTTTTTATTGTGGATATCTAAACTCGCTTGAGTTTCCCTTTTTGGTGATAATATGATGTTAGGCAAAGCGCTGGCGCATTGAGCGCGTTATGGTGCGTCTACACGCTTGGCAAGCCTCGACAAGCATTTACAAACCACAAGCGTGTAGACGGGTGTTTGGCATGGCCTGCGTGAGCTTGCGAGAGCTTGTCGCCGCGCCGATCCGGCCGCGCCCGCGCCGATGTCAGTCTTTGAACAGAGATCAAAGTATCAGTAACGCACTCCCAAACATGTAAATGGCAACCAAGCGTTTGTAAAGGCTTGGAGCTTGTGAGCGCTTGTCGAGGCTTGCCAAGCGTGCAGACGTACCATAAGATAATTGGATTTGATTTAGATACATAGGTGGTGAATCGTGATCACACGGCCCTTAATCCTAATGGCTAAATGTTGTTATCTATAGCTGGTGCCCACCCCAGGATTAATAAATTCACACAAAATCAAATTGATTAATAATGTTCTACAACGAGAAACTTACATATTTATACACAACTATACTACCAGCTACATAATAAATTACATTTAGTTAATGTTACTTCAAAGCGTTTAGAACCATAAAGTTTAATTACTTTATGGGTCAAATTCAATTTGGTCTCTGAATCTCTAGCTTCACTGTACAGTGTGATTCAAAGTGCATTCGTAGTGATTATATTCTCTTTGGACTCGGCTTAATCGGTTATCGCCATCTCAGGGACAACCCCCCAGAAAAAATACTTACACCACGTACTTACTACACCAAAAAGTCTATTTGTAAAATTTTTGTCTTTCTATCTGTCTGTTTGCTCCGGCTAATTCCTGAAACGACTGGACCGATTTTGACAGGACTTTCACTCACAGATAGCTACTGTTATAAGGAGTAACTTAGGCTACATCTATTTTATTGGAAAAAACAGTTTAATTTATTTTAACTTACGCCCAGGTAATCGGGCCGGGTTTAGTAGAATTTTATTAAAAAAGAGGCAGTTTTATATATTTTTGAAGGTCATATTACCTTATACTATATTACCAACTACCATAAGCTTTTAATAAATAGGTTCTAAAACACAAATACTTTCATCTCAGACAGATTATTCGTCGAAGAAAAAATGTTAAAAGTAATTGTATACAATCATTTTAATGAAATCTTTACGGCTCAAAACAAGCAGATGTATTTAATAGAGCCTCTGAAGTTAAAGAGAAAGCGAGCGAAAAGACCTGTTTTCTAAGTTAATAGGTATAATGGCGATAAATTACCTTTAAAGTTTTAAATTGACAAACATGATTACGTATGTTCAACATGTTTTGAAATAGATAATGATTGCACTTTCTACAGTTTTGTGAAAGCTACTTAAGCATGTCTATCTAATTTTTTTATGTGAAATTAATTAACAACCTGCCTAACCTGTAATTTATGACTCCTCTATGAACACTTTAATACCTATTACCTAATCTTGAATTTACATTATTTAATGTCAAATATGTAATTTATGCACGATTATTACTTTTTAATTTTCTTTAGTTTAGATTCCTACTTAGGTGTAAGCATGCCTATATTGTCTCTATCTATATATGTACTTCAAAATATTATTAATTATTATGCGTTCGAACACATACTTAAATACTAATATTCATTTGTAAATTTAATATTTATTTGTTGGTTTTGGTGACTTCGGTATTTATTTTATTTAGCTATAGGTACTTAGTCTTCGCCTCTAAAATTTAAATTAATTTTGATACCCATAGGTTTATCTACGCATTTTTAAAAGACACAAATAGGCTTTAAAATTACATCGTTTTTATTTTAAAATTATTTACATATTATAGCCTATCATTCTAATCGAGACGAATCTAACAACAAATGAAGCATTAAAACCGGTTAAAATAAATAGTTTAGTATATAATTAAGTACGAGGGAATCAGACATACATACATAATATCTAGACTATACATATAATAAAACTGTAGAAAAGTCGTTTTTGTACATCAAAAAAAAAATTACAAAAAAATAGCCAGGGTGTTAAAGGACAACCAATAGAACCCATTTCCAGCATTTTTAGAATTTTTGTTTGTTTGTCGGTTTGTCGGTCTGTCTTGAATTGATGGTTCCACAGCTTATGTTGTTTATAAAGAAGCACTAGCATAAAAAAAATATGATTTGTATCGGTATCCTCCAACAGCGCTTCGCACTAAAAAATACATTGTTAAGTTCCGACATCCACGCGAACGAAGTCGCGGGCACAGCTAGTTATTATTAATTAGGGCGAGCGAAGCGTGGCCTAACACTATCCCAGCAAACCTGAGCATTTTGTGGTACACTTTACTGAAAAACCATCACGCCTATAGATTTGTGCTTTAACATAGTAATTTAACTTTATATTAAATTTAACTTTATATAATAACTAGATGTGATATAGAAAAAATATAATTTGATAACCATTAAAAAAATGATCATTAATAATTTGGTGTTCATTGGATAGAATGTTATTGTAATACTAACGCATTCTGTTAGAAAACTAAAGTAGAGTTAACATTGCTGTAACATTATTTTTTGCTTGCGTATCATGTAAGACATATAAGACACACAATTTGTAATGAAATATATTTGAATACAGATCGGTCTGATTATTTAAAGTTCGAGTCCCCTTGGAGGCATTCATTTGTTGAGCACGAATGTTTGTACTCCAGTCATAAGTGTTAAAATTTATAATATGTATGTATTTAAAATTTATATGTGCAGTATATTAACTATCTGGTATCCGTAACACAAGCACGTAACGTAGCTTACCACGGAACTAGATGGCGCTGTTGTAATAATGTCCAAACATATTTATTTTATTATTTATTTATAAAGCCTCGTTTGGGCTACGCAGCTGTCGGGTAAAAACTAAAAAGTAGCATATGCACCTACTATAGTCACATATTATATTTTAAAATAAGAGATTCTTTATAAGATGAGACTTTTTCTCCTTTATTAAACAGGTTGTAGTAAATCAACAACAAAAAGCCCGGCCACTTTTATACAGCTTTCTGACTAGTTATTTATGACTTTTTAAGGTAAGTTACAAAGATAACTTTTACTTGTAGATAGTTGCTGCTGCTATAACTACGTATAATAGCGTCTCGGCCCAGCTTTACATAGTTGCTTTTCAATAGATTAAAAATAATAATACCGATTTTGTTAACGGCGCGTGGCCAATATTTTTGAAGTATCTTCGCAGGAAGAGCGAGAGTCATCTTTAAACTTTAGATGTTCTTCCACGTTTAAAATCGGTGCACCACGTACAAAAATATAATTAACTCCTTAAGAATCCTGTAAATCTTGATTAAATTTTTCAACCAGATACTTAATTACTGCGCACAATTCACTTTTCATTTTCGACAATATGATAGGACAGATATTTTTAAAAGCAACCAATTTTCTAAAGAGCTTGTACCTCATCTTACGTTTTCCTATTTATATTATCTAATTTTTTATACCTACTTATTCCGTTACTACAACCTCCGTTAAACTCTGGGGGACTAGTATTAAAGAACTATTAAATAATAACGGGCAACGAACTAACTTACAGGGAATAAAAGAAGTGTTTAAAATAAAGAATAACTAGCGCAATATGAAACTACTTGATGTTTATGTAAAACTAGTCAATTCCCCCCGCTTCGCTTTATTGTTTGAACATTTTCGCATATTTCGCAACCATCCTATATTCTAGAATAGTTAATATTTATCACAAGTCTGTCTGTATGTTCGCGATAAATTCAAAAACTTATGCGCCGATTTTCATGTTGTTTTCACCAATAGATAGAGTGGTCACGAGGAAGGTTTTAGTATATAATTAGTCAAGTTTTTGTATACATTAACTAGCGGATCCCGCGGCTTTGCTTGAGCTAAGTCTAGGGAAGAACTCGAACGAAACGAGAGTGAGTCGTTAATTTTATTTATATTATAATATAATGTTTATGTGCCAATTGATAGAAACCCAGGAATGTACTCGTCATTTCAGTATATAGTTTTAGGACATCAAAATCAGTTTAATGCGCTAAATGTTCGCTAGTTTTCAACTTTAACCAACCAGCATTAAAAAGTAATTACAACAAAAAAAAAAAACTTTTTTTGAAATAATTTATTTGCATAGATTATAATTTCTATTACTTAATATAAATATTTGTAAGTGGAAGACATTTTTGAGGCGTTCGACTACATTATCACTATAATATATCATCAAGAGTGTAGATAAATGCAATACTATAAAAAGGTTCATATAAAATAAAAAATAAATAACTTGTTAACTTACACCGTATTTAGGTTTAAATGGCACTTAAATATTTTTAAATAGATAGCGCTAAGTATAAATGTTAAAATAATACTGAAGTCATCATATTGACTTAATTATGATAGTTATTAGCAATTTTAAAATATTTTAATAGAAGAATCAATATTTATAATTCTTTTAAAGTTTTACGCAAGATATCTAAATATATTTCTGCGTGTTTCTTCTGGAAGACTAGAGCTGGTCTGAGGCGTATAGTATTATCACCACACACGCCCCCGAGAACACCTGTAAAAAATCCATACTGTACGCATCACTAAAGAAAGAAAGAAAAGTCAAAGGTCACAACAACACACGCGGTAATGATAAGGCTGACGAGCTAGTAAGAAGGGGGTCAAATACGATAGCCATTAGAGCTGAACCAATTATACCATTACCATCTTGCTGGCTCAAAGGCCAAATTCGGCAACGTATGAAAAGTAAACACGCCACTCTATGGTCCGAACTCGAGGACTGTAGACAGGCCAAAGGGGCACTTCCAATTATTGACGCCAAATTGACAAACAATCTATTAAATATGGACAGACGCCACCTTAGACAAATAACTGCGGCTCTGACCGGACACAGGCCATATAATAAGCATCTATTTAACATAGGTATCACAGACAGTCCCTTGTGCAGAGCTTGCATGGACAGAAGAAACGGCTACACATGTACTCTTAAATTGTTCAGGTGTAGCGGCTTACCGGGCACATTATCTTGGCACCCCGAGGGCACTTCCGGAGATATTCAAGAAGCCTAGAAAACTTCTTAAATTTCTGGAGGAGCTTGGGTGGCAAGAGTGAATAGAAAAATCCCACACACGCAAAATAAGCGCTAAGTCGTCGAGTTGCGAAAACCAGCCCGTGTTTACCATACCATACCATCATTAAAGAAAATAAATTGAAGAGATACACTTATGAAACATTTAGGTTATTATACAACTTTTAAAATTATCGAGCAGAAGGGAGGGTGATTCGCTCGTACACTCTACGCGACTCACCCTCGTTCCGCTACGTATCCTCCATAGACACGTTTCATCGGTTAGTATACTCGGAAATGATATATTTCCCACAGTAAGATCTGAGAGATCATCATACAAAATTTCATGGAAATCCCAGACAGACAAAAACTCTAAAAACTAGATTTAACCTGTGTTTCGATAATAATGTTTATACACAGATTCTACGTAGGTAGTTAGAATTTTATTATATGTTATAATTACCATTTTTCTTTAAATCTGCGTTTATTTTATCCCGGCAATCAGAATTGAAGGATAAAAATGTACCGCGGCCTCGCACACTGTTAATTTTATTAGGAAATTCTTTCTCCAGATCATGTAAGCCATTTTTCAAAACTTTTCCGGTCTCATTGACGACACACAGAAGGTTCTCATTCTTGATAACTTGCAACACCTTTTCCAATAGAATCAACTTGCCGGGATCGCCCATCCATGTGTTGAACACTCTGTACGCATGTGATGGCCTGGAATAGCATAATTATAAAAATAACGATCATTTAGGCTATTTACGTTTGACACTGAGTTTGTAGTGACTTGCTGAGGCATCGGTTGCAGGTTCGAGTCGCGCTGAGGGTATTTATGTGAAGAGCACGAATGTTGTACTAAAGTCGTGGGTGATTGTATTTGTAATATATAACATGTATTTATTTAGATATTTATAAGTAATGTGAGTAATGTATCAACTATCTGATATTAATAACACAATAATATGTTGGGACATTATTACACACAGCGCCATCTAGTTTCGTGGTAAGCTACGAAGCTTGTGTTACGAATACCAGATAGTTGATCAATACATAACTAGTAGCTTAGCATGAAACTAGATGGAGCTGTGTTAATATTTCAACATTCTCCTTTTTTTATTTAATTGTTATGTATAGTAGGTAAGGAGTGAACTAATGACAAACTTAAGTGCTAATTTAGAGAATCATAGTATTTTGTAACTCTCATATATTTTATAAACTATTCATAAACGATCATAAATTGTAATTTTGTTTACATTCGATATTTATGCCGCCATCGTGGTTTTAGCACCACGCCATGTAATTGATGTTAACGAATATAGGTAGCTTATACAAACAAAAAAATTTGCAATATTATATGCTAATAAATGCGTGCTCTAACGTGTCACGTTTTATTACTTCAGAATTCAGATCATCGACAATCTGGTACTGAATTTCATCAAAATCCCAAGTAGTAATAGTCGCACAAAATGTATCATAATATATACAAACTTTTGCTCAATATTCATGTAGAAGCCGCCGGTTAACATCTTTTTGCTGAAGGTGACGACGTCGGGCGGCGCGGGCAGCTCGAAGTGCTCGTAGCACCACATCTTGCCGGTGGGGCCGCACCCCGTCTGCACTTCGTCGATGATCAAACATACGCCATTCTGTAAATTTAAAAAAATTCCTACTTTTTGTGTAGAAAGTTACACAATTATGAAAATGAATAATTAGTAATTACATATTATTAAAAAAATAATTACCTAATTTTTTTAAGTCAAATGTTTTCTATTCTATCTAGCACCACGGTAGAATAAAATCAATTATTTTTAAAACATTAGTCAGCAATATAAATATTTAATGACAACAACAAAATTAAGTTCAGTTAATAATTTATTAAACACTTTTTTTCTTAAATTTCAGTTACTACTATCTACTAACAAAACCGTAAATAAGAAAGAAATCGACTCTTATTATATAATGTACTTTATAATATTACTGGTGTGGTAAGGTAAATTATAAACCTGTTGGCATATTTTCTGCAATTTTCTGAAGAACTCGGGAGAAGCCTCGTGATCGCCACCTTCAGACTGAATAGGCTCAACGATAAGCCCTGCCACTGGATTACCTTTCTTCTTGTATTTCTCGATAGCATCTGCTACTTGCTCGAGACATCTTTAAAAGTACAAATATTTATTTAAACGCAAGTGTCAAGTGTGGAAAAATTTGAAGTCTCAACTTGTATCAAAATAATTACCTTATCTTAAGTTGTAGTCAAATCTTTGTATATTTTACATGTTACCAAACCAAGAAAAAATATTTTCAGACTGATTTAGAAAAAGCATATTATTTTGTGTTCTTATCGATAAAACAGACGAGACAAACAAACGAAAAGAATAAAACAAAAGCGTCAAATGTAATTCGACAGCGCTTTGGTCATGTGCCTAACTTCTTTATATTGTAAAAACGGGGTCGTGCGGTTCTAATTTCTATGATGCAAAGATGCAGCCGTCACAAAGTAGGGGAGATATTTTTAGCCACACATAGTACTAATCTTGTATGAGTACTATTAAACTACGGAACTCAATTGAAAATTACCTGTGGCGACATTTTAAAAACTCACATCACATGCTAGGAAAATGTACAACACGACCCTGACTAAATAAGTATATAAATTAACACGAGAGTGCAAGTTATATATGCTTAATAAACTCATGTTTATTCACAAATTTTTATATATTTTTTATTTCGACGATATCGAAATAAAGTGAAAACTCATAATACCTATTATGTCTGTACTCTTAAACATAGTGCGAACTGGGCACGGGCCTCCCTCAGTACGAGGGGGATCAGGCCATAGTCCACCGCGCTGGCCTAGTGCGTGTTGGCGGACTTCACATGTCTTACGAAAACTTGCTAGGTTTTCTCAAACATGCAGGTTTCCTCACGATGTTTTCCTTCACCGTAAGACAAGTGGTAATCATGTTAGAAATGATTCACATATGAAGATATCAGAGGTGCGAGACCCGGATTTGAACCCGCATCACTTGGTTGTACAAGCGACGCGTTACCGCATTAATAAATGCAAATAACCTTACGTTTAAATGGTGTAAACAAATTTTAACAACATAATATAATATGTACTCGTAGATAGCAAGTCTCATAACGCGTAACGCTCGAGACGGAAGAAACAATGTTAAAATGTCCTTGCAACAACTATCACTATAATAACAATCTAATAACGATATATTTATTTTATATTACAAAGAATTAATATTATGTAAATGTGCTTCTATTGACCAATTAACCTTCGAGTTGTAGCAAAAGTCAAAACTCACAACACTTTAAATTGCATTCAGTCCTGTTTTAACGTCCCACGGCACTCACACGCACTTTCCTCACGATATTTTCTTTCACCGTAAGACAATTGCTAATCATATTGAAAATAATGCATGTGAGAATATCAAATACGTGTGAGACCCGGGATTTGAACCTGCTTCATTTGTTGTCCTAACCAAGGGCGTTACCACTGGGTTAGGCACTACCTTTTAAGCATTAGATAAAAAAAAACTAATACAAGGGTATTGCTACTTTCAGCTCAACAAGTCCAGACAAACTAAGAAATGTTGTGATTATATATTGAATATTTCATCGTTAGATAACTATTGTAATTTATTATTCGATTTAAACAAAAATATACCCACTTTATACCACGCTCAGTTAGACGTCAGCTAGATATTATACTCTATGCATACAAAAGTATACATTAGTATAGTTAAAAATATAAATACATATTTCAAATACACTTACTTTTCATCTTCCTGTTGGTTTTCACGTTGGTGTTGATCGAGAGGATACTTGTATCTAGGAAAAGGTGCCGTCGGCCAGTCGAAAGCCGGGCAGTCCAGCTTGTGAATGGCCTTCGACCTCGTAGTTGAGAGCGCTCCAAACGTACGACCGTGGAAACCACCCTGTAAATTGATTACTTTACATAGGTAAGACTCTTCAATGACATTTAGGTATGAATAATAAAAATGTAGAAATAAATAGAAGAATATTTTTCCGTTTTTTACCGTTAAAACATGGAGACAAAGATAAATTTCATTGTGTATCAATTTGCTATTGAAGTTTGTGTAACATTGATATAAGCTACAAACAAATCTCAAAATGTAACCTCTACACTCCATATCAAAAAGGTGTATTATGATTTAATATGAAAATGTTAGATATTAAAATAGAGTTAGTTAACCAAATTAAAATGCTTTAGTAGGTATATCAAATCTGCTTGGTTTTAGCTGTTATTGATGAATGATTTGTAGAGCAGAAGAGTATGTATTGTAGAGTATATTAACCGATGGCGCTCTTACTTTTTAAATTTTAACCGACTCATTATGAATTGCTTACGACGCGAAAGTAAAAGTCACACAATTTCTATAAAATAAATTCAGGATTACCTTTGCAATTCATTATCTATTCAATGTAACAAAACAAAAGTTACTATACTCTAAAAAACCTTACTAGATAACCATCATTACTAGTACATACTATTAAAATAGAAGTGCTCTGTAGACTGTATTAAAAATAACAAATTAAAATAACATTTCTTCTACAATTGTTCTTATAGACGTTAGCAAAAACTAAACATAAATAAAGATCATAACAAAGACAACCGTAAACAATTACCTCAAAAGACATAATCGATAGATTGGGCGAACCAGGTGGCTGGTTGACCATACATGAAGCCATCTCTTCGGGGGTGAAGTCAATACTTCCTCCGCGTTCTTTCTTCCGGTACCACATGAAAACTGTTTTATATGCGTTCTCATTTGAGCATGAACCACACATCATTGTTGAGACGCCATTAAGCCCGCGAGGTGCCACTGCCATCAACACATTCCTTAATTTCTGCGGCCAGTCTGCACCCGGAAATACTCCGAGAGCCGGTCGGTTGACCAAAGATCTCTGAAGACCAAATGAAGAAAGACATTTCATTTTATTAACGAATTATTCGTCGATGTAATTTATCAAGTTTTATTTCGTTACCAAATTGTGTTGGTCGTCGAAAGCTTTCAACAACTCTGGATGATTATATCCTACAGGCACTGAAGATATTTGTGTAAAAGCATCCAGGAAGGCGTTGCCATCTGCGTCCACGAAATAATTACCGAAGCTTTTGTCATAATCAGCGAACAACTGTACAGAATCTGCTTGCTGCAAGTTCACACACATACATATACTTATATTCGCGAAGTCCCCTAAGCCGGAAAGTAAAATAATTTATTTGGTGTAACATGTGGTTTAATGTACTTCAGTCGTCCTCATCCCTAAATTATAAGAGCCTTAACGTGATCTAGTACGATCGTTTGCTAGTATATACATATATCCATATTATATTTATATCGACTATAATATATTCGGGGGATTATTTAATATTCACCATTTATTAAAATTATAACTAAATGACAATTTACAAAAATATATATTTCAAACAAGCCAATAAAAATGTTCCAATTGTCACTAAATCAGTGACCTAGGCAATGATTTCTGAAGGATGATGCAGTATCATCATACATAATATGACAACAAAGGGTCTGGACTGGTCGATCTTTATAAAAACATGTTTTTCATTTTGATGTTATGTTTAGCTTTGACGCTTATCATTCAAAAATATCATTGAAAATGTACAAATATAAATTTATGGGAATATGAATAAGAATTGTTTTACTTGGATAATGAAAGATTAGGAATACTTTATTTAGATTAATGATTACTAATAACAAATTAAAATCTTTTATATCTATCCATATCAACACATAGCAATAAAAGATTAAAGAATCTTGCAAAGATAACATGCTTATAAAGTTATAGTATGTTATCTTTGCAAGATTACACTTGTTCTATGAAAAATAAAAATAAATTAGCAGATATGTTTTACCTCTTTTCGTTTTGGGTAGTTATAAACTAAAACATCAATCGAGAAACACTCCATCCATTGGTGAGAACAGCATGAAAATTGGTGCAGTAGTTTATGAGTTTATCGCGAACATACAGACAGAGTTTCTTTTATAATATGTAGTGAAGACAAAGAATAATAGCAGATCAATAGCAAAATAAGTTATTATATTTAGCTTTTCTGAATTTTAATGTTTTTATTTAATTATATTACCTGAAGTGAAGATAACTCTTTTAGTAGGGCTTTTGACTTTGGCCCAGGTACAGATGTTTTTATTTCAGGTTTTTCTGGTTCAAACAATATACTTTGTGATAAGCATCTAGAATCTAAAAAATAAAAACATTTTACATTAATAACCAAGTGAAGCAGGTTCAAGTTCCGGAACTTGCATATATGCAACTGATATAATATTTTCATGCCCAAATAATTGCATGCCCAGCATGATTACTACTTATCATATAAAAAAATAATTGTAAGAAAACTCTGTCAGAGGTAACCTAGCAAATTCATAAAAATGAAATTCACCCACCCCCACTAGGCAGTCAGGCCGTGAGGTGAACAGCCTGATAGGAACCACCCATCCTATCATAATAAAAAGAGGCCTATGCCAAATTTCATTAAAAAAGACTAAACAGGTACCATAAAATTAGTGTCATTTGTAATAGCATAAAATGCAAAAAACATCATGAAAAATTAATATAAATGAAAAAAATTTACAAAAAACAAGATAAGATTAAATTAACAATGTCAAGATTGTATTACAAATTGTTAAAATAATGAAAAAATAAATACAAAAAATAAAAAGAGAAAGAAAATTAGAAAAAAAATCTTAAAAAATGAGTTTATTCACAAATAAATATGTAAGCTGTCTCTTGCAGAATTTTGTATATTTACTATGTACCTGATTACAAAAAAATACATTCAAAAATAGAGGTGCTAAACCACATTACTTCATACAATATTTGATTTTCACTAGAGAAATGGCAAATAGCTTATATAACTTAAATTAGCACATTATGTATTATAAAAAATGAAATCATTTCTTACACTGTGTTGATGGTAAAGTTTTCGATCGTTTCGTAATATAAAACGCTCCAGAACGAAACATTTTTAGAACGTTCACTTTATGTTAAATCTAGGTAGATGTTTCGTCTAAAAAATCTATAGCGCACAGATTTGATCAATGCTAAGTTTGACCACAATCAATTTACAAAACAAGGTAAAATTCTTTATTTTATGGGATACAAAAAAACCAAGTGTAAAATCGGTGAGTTATAATGCAAATCTTTGTAGAGTCGTAAATTTAAATACAAGCGGTTTCTTACAAGATTTGAAACGTCAATACTCAAGTCTCACTCACACCACGACCACATCAAACTGACGTTATCATTGAATTGAATCAATCATTACATAAAGGGCAGGGCATATAATGGAAGTTTGGGATGTAAGTAGTAAATATCGATAATCGATCATACATTTAATATTTACACTAGCATTTCCTGTGGCTCCATCTCTGTGTTCTAAAGTTCGGAAACCAAATTCTGAAATTCTTAGATTTCACACACTATTACACCGTGTTATGTTTTATAGCAGTTTTTTATAGAAATTAGATATTTTCTAGCAGTAAAAATTATCCTACATATTGAATCGGAAAATCAGCTATCATCATACCTTTCATCAAGATCTGTCCATTTCGTTCTCGTCATCCGGTCACAACACAGACAGACATACGGACGGACAAACAGATAGATAAATAAAAATTGTAAAAACTATATATTCCGCCTCGAAATAATGAGATTTTCCAAAAAATATTTAATGTACAGATTCGAATTAGTAAGAATTTTATTATATTGTGTATAATATGTAAAAGCATCGATATAGTGCTACAACATACTCATCTCTAGAAAGATGATTGAATAAATTGAGGATATCATCTAAATGGTTTGTTTAACAGTATGAAGAGTGAAATATGTAACATGTAATAGACATAGGCTTCAGAAATGTAACGTAACCCAACTACAGTGCATAAAAAATTTCAGAGGCGCGAAACCCGACTATTTGAACTTTTTTTTATCTGAGGGAAATGCATTGACGCATACAACCTGTAGAAAACATGTGGGGCTCACTGACAAGCCCAGTACTACCCGCTACAACCCAAACACCCATCTCCCGTCGGCCGGCCCGGTAAGTCTGCCGAATCAGAGCACACAGCCAAGAGGTTGCTCTACAGTCCACTTTGCTGTCTCAGCCGGATTGCAGGACACATCACGCTACAGAGACCCCCCATCACGACAAGGTTAATGCACGTTAGGGGGGACCCGTGATTTGAACCTGCTACATGCGGTTTGCCAAACGAGCGTGCTTAATCTAGCTACCACCGCCTAAATAATATAGTATAAGGAAAATAAATTGTTCTTGTAGAAAATGTATTTTTTTATATTGTCTTCAGCCCTTTTAACGTCCCACTGCTGGACGCGGGTCTCCCTCAGTAGGAGGAGGATTCGGCCACAGTCCACCACGCTGGCCTAGTGCGTGTTGGCGGACTTCACATGTCTTTCGAAAACTTGCTAGATTTTCTTAGACATGCAGGTTTCCTCACGATATTTTCTTTCACCGTGAGACAAGTGGTAATAATGATAAAAATGATTGTTGATTGATGATTCGCACATGAAAATTTCTGAGGTGCGAGACCCGGATTTGAACCCGCATCACTCGGTTATCCAAGCGAGCGCGTTACCGCTAGGCTACCACTGCTAATTTTTTATATGAAAACTGCAATTTTTTTCATTACTAAATATTATTATACATAGACTAGCCTTTCCCGCGGCTACGCTCGCGTTCTAAAGGCTGGAAACCAAATTCTTTCGTCCCGTCCGTCCGCCAGTCTTGCACACGGGATTTTGTTGCTAAGTTATGTTAAAACCGTCTTGTAAGATATTTATTAAAATCAAATGATGCCAAGAGCAATTTTGTTCAAAATTAAATACTTGTGATGAATAACTTATTTATTTAGATAAGGATTAATATCATGTTTATTAAACACCTTCGCAAGTAATGCATTACCTTAAAACAAATTTGATTACCGAAAAAACGGTTATAGCGAGTCAACCTTAAAAGATAGATATATACTATCGCGGACTTTTTTTAGAACTTTAAAGGGTAACAATTCCGTCATACATGATTTTTGCATAACTCTAACGGTTTGCGCAGCGCACGCAACGGAAGCTCTCAAAAGGAATATTTGCAACCTTTTTCATCGATGCCTTTCCTCGATAAACGGACTATCCAACACAAAAAGAATTTTCAATATGGACCAGTAGTTCCTGAAATAAGCGCGTTCAACCAAACTTTATAAATAGTATAGATTATTATAAAATTTATTATTAAGGCAAGACTGACTGAAAGAACTCCCTTACTAATTTCCGTAAAGAAAAAGTTTGGGATAACAATTTATAAATGTCAATGTCCAGTATATTATCTATACTCTTTGGTCAATGTCATAGAGTATATTGCTACATATATATCAATGTCATGTTGACATTCTTGACAACGACGTAAACAAACAGATTTCAATATATTATTTGAATTGATGATTAATATAATATAACCACGATCAACTAATTTGTACCTAAAAGAGCTATAAAACTAATTGAACTGATTTATTTACTTTAAACTACAAAGTTCAAAATGCTAAAAAAAGTTTTATTATCTACTGATGTAACTTTAGTATGTGTACAGCACGCACTGTCTACCGAAAAGGAGGAAATAATGGGTTTGTTGATAGGAGAGGTAATTTACTGTTTATGTGCCTAATAATTTAATTCGAATATTCTTAGATGTTTATTGTTCATTTCTATATTTTTGACCAAATTGAATGGTGTAATATTATTTATGTATTAAATTAATTTTATGATTCAGGTCCATAATAACAATTCACTAGTTTCAATAGTATCATCGGTTATATTAAGGCGTTTAGATAAAAAACCTGACAGAGTTGAGATTTCTGAAGAGCAATTAGTACAAGCTACATTAAGAGCAGAGGAACTAGCAGCAGAGGTTGGACGTCCGCTTAGGGTTGTTGGCTGGTATCACTCTCATCCACACATTACTGTGTGGCCATCCCATGTTGGTAAGAAACAGTTATTTTCTAGGAATAGAATTCTTCTAAAAAATTTCATAGTAATAGTAATGTGCTTATATCGTAAAAAACTATTTTTAATTCTTTGGGTTTTCATATAATAGGTTCATAAGGTTAATTTTATGACTCTTTCTTTCTAGGTTGGTTAGGTTAGGTTAGATATATGACCACAATATCGCACGAGCCGAGCGAGCGCAGCGAGCGTGCCGCGGCAGCGGCCGGTGAGTGCCATAGACATGTCATAAATATGGCGGCAATTTCTAAATGCCGCCAATTTGCATCTACATTCCTAACCTAACCAACCTAGAAAGAAAGATTCTTAAAATTAACCTTATGAACCTATTATTAATTTTTGACTATGGCACTCGCCGGCCGCTGCCGCGGCACGCTCGCTGCGCTCGCTCGGCTCGTGCGATATTGTGGTCATATATCTAACCTAACCAACCTAGAAAGAAACATTCTTAAAATTAACTTTATGAACCTATTATTAATTTTCGATTTAAGATTTTACGATATAAGCACATTCACACAAATCTATAGAAAAAATAAAAGTGTGTCATCATTAGTACGTAAGTACCAAAATCATATATACTTGGCTAACAATGTAACAATAAGTTTCATTAATACTTATTTAAATAACAACAACCTAAAATAATTAATTTTATTTCAGATCTTGCTACACAATCTATGTATCAAAGAATGGACTCAAGTTTTGTTGGTATAATATTTGCTGTATTTCTTACAGATCAAACAGCAAAGGCACCCTCAGTAAGATGTGTTCATCAAAATTTAAAATGTTGTTTTTTTTAAAATATTTATTATTGTTAATTCCATTTTGTATTTTCACAGATTCAAATCACATGTTTTCAATCTGTTAGTGATGGTTCAAATCAGAGTCGGAGGGAAATTGAACTTGAAATCACAAATAATAATGATTCACTTACTATTAATAATTTTGAAGTAAGTTATTTGCATAATCATTGTTATTATAACCAACAAAAAAAATATAAAACATAAAACAACATGGTTTATAACAAAAAAAAAATGGTACGATTTCCATAATAAAGTGAATGTTACATTTGAGGCAAACAAACAATTAGGTTCGTTTATTATGCTTTTTATACTGATGCTTATGGTGATTTTATCAAAACTCAAAAATATGTATAAAATAATTTTTATTTATGACTGCAATTGTTGCTTATTACTGCTTTCCTACAAAAACTGAATAAATAAATCCAAGTTTAGTAAGGTGGCATAAGATTGCTGCTTGACTCACAATCAAATCCAGAAACTTATATTTCTTAATGACTCATCATTGTCATTTAGATATAGTAAGATGTTACATAATAGTGTATGATGTAAATTATGAAGCTAACTGAGCAAATAAATATCAATTTAATATATTATTCATTATAACTATAAAATGTAAGACAAATTAAAAGCTTACATTTGCCTTGTAAGCATTTAATTTTTGAACATTGCATGAAGTGTTGGAGTCACAAATCAAATCTAATCAACTGATTTCATCAAGTTAAAGGGTTACAAAAATCAATGTTACAAAACTCAAACTCAGATTATCAAATTCTATTGACAGATATTGACACAATTACCAGCAATATTGAAAGAAGAAGAAGATGAAGCTTTTAAGAATGAAGCAGGGGAGACAGATTCAGATGATATAATTAATAAACAGCACAATGCAGCTGTAAGAACTATAGCAATAGGGCACATAGTCGAAAAGGTAATTACACAAAGATTTAGTTCTTCAGCAATTTTGTATTTATCTATCCAAAATTATACAGTACATATTATATGGCTTCTATCTACAGAACAAAATATATGACTAGTAAGATATGATAAGACAAACATGAAATATCTATTTTTAAAAGTAAAACACTATTTTTTTTTTCATGTTATGATTTAAATTGGTGTTATGTGGCACTGGCATGCTTTGTAGCCATTTACAAGAAAATTGAATTGAATTAAATTGGTGTTCACCACAGATTCAAATTAAATATTAAAAAAAGATTATTTTTATGTATAAATATTTTGATTTAGATGTGTATGTCAACAACGCTCAAGAAATGGATTGTGTAAGATGTATTCTATAGATATTATTTTCTACAGTAACTGGCATAACCCACCCACATTCTAATAAAAAATATTTTTTTACTTATTTAGATGTAACTTATACCACTATAATATATAGACATGTAAATTCATTTCATTACTCTAATAATTACTAAAAATATCCTTATTGGATATAAATAATTATATAAACAGTGTATTTTATTGAAGTTTGTTTTTCCATGTTTCTAGTCATACAGCAGCCAACTTACCTTTGAACTATTATTGTAATACACATAAATGTATAAATAATAAATATTTTATTAGATATTTTTTAATAAAATTTGATTACCATTTTTGGCATACACATCATTATATATGACACTAGGTCACAATATTTTTAGTTATTATAGATTACATATTACATTTTTACTGTTTTCTACATCCGCCAAAAGTGGTAAAAATAGCGGTCGGGGGCAAATCTAAAACAGTTTACTTTTGTATATTGTGGCCACTAGGATAGTGATGACATATATTTCATATAAATGAATGATATTTGACATAGAACAATATTATTGTTTTCAATTTTTTAATGTTTTACTTCCCTTAACCATTTTAATTCTAACCTATTTCAGATATCACGGCCGATGTTAGAAGCACTTGTTGCAAGAAATACCTTAAGTAGTATTCGCTTAAAAGCTTTGAAGAAACACCATAAAGAATTAATGTCAAAATTAGATAATAATTAATATAATGTAAAATAATTTATGTAAGTAAAATACAATGTTGTATTTGATATGTCAAAAAAAATATATAAAATTATTAACTGCAAGTACTCTTTTTTTTAAATTTGTTTTTCTTATTACGTTAAGTACAGCTTATTGCAAATCTTTTTTATCAATTATTTCAAAACCATCAGATGAATCCCTACTAGGGACTCTTTTTCTTCTTTTTTCTTTATCATCTTGCGTTTTGTACACAATGTTAGCTACCGCCCCACTAAAATTAGACAATACATTATAAGCTGCACCACTCCAAGTGCCCGTTGGTTGCACTTCTAAGGAAGACTGGAACTGCTCCGGTTGTTGGTCTGAAATAATTTTGAGAATAATGTACTAGAAAGTTTATTTACTTTTCATTTAATGATAACATGGTTAAGGATAAATATTTTACTATTATATAGTAGGGTGGCCAAAAAAATTAAAAAAAAAATACAGTTTTTTCGGTATTTTAAAAAATTGAGCCCCCTCCAAAGAGCAGTGCAAAAAAATTTTCATGAGGTCTTTTTTTTCTCGTTATTTCACTGTTTACTACCATTAGAATGATAGGATCCTGAAATTTTCAAGTCGATATTTTAACATTTAAACCTAAGATTTTTTTGTCAGAAGATGCTCAAAAAGGTATAAATAACTAAGGTTTTTAATCTGAAATTCAAAAATATCTTTGGAATTTTGGAGGGAAAATGGTGGCCTGTTGTCGCCCGTCCGATCCATCGGGAGTCAGTAAGTTCAAAGGCGCGGCGCGGCGCGACGGCGCCTGTCGCGGCCTGTACGGGCGCGTCTGCGTCGCTTGTTCATGGTTAATTTCGCCCGCGGCGGCGCCTGCGCGTACACGCACATGATGGAGTGGAGAATGTCAGACAACAGACTGCACAAGGCCGGCACAGGCCGTGGGAATGCTCAGTTCGGGCCGCGACAGGCCTACACAGGCGGAGCAAAGCCTGGCGCGGCCTGTCGCCCGGCGGGCCGTGGGACCCCACCGTTAGTGGTCACACAACCAATGACAAAGACTAATTTATATGTATTGTGTCTATACACTTTTTGTGCATGTGTGTGTAACCGCGGTGGAGGGGCGAGCATTTTTAGAATGGTTTATCTATACTTATATTTTACATATTATACCAAAATCTTCACTAAAACCCGCTGCATCCAACGAAGTAAGTTGCATGTCTATCCGTTTTGTACTATATGCAGTGAGATGAAAAAAAAATAAGTCTCGCCATTTATTAAGATTACTTTCCAGAGTTTTAATAATTTTTGTTTGCCAATATCTGTACAAGAACGCAGCATTAGCCAAGATATTTGCATAGCTAAGTAAACTAAATAATATTTTTTAGCCTAGTAAGTGTGTGTGAGGCTGGCTTTTCCTAATTGTTTTCTTTGAATTAAAATTGAAATCTTAATTTGCTTTGCCCTTGACTAAACTCGTAATCACTATTAGGTATGCTTTAATTATAATGTTCCATATTTTAATTTTTATTACTTCGAAAACAGTAAGGACTCATTGAATACACCATGGTAAAGAGTGAGTTCTCAAGGAATGCATCTGACTTCATCATTCATGCATCAAGCTTTTCATATTCACTAATTATTCATAACTACTGTACATTCCTCATTGATTAAAGCAGAAGTGTCATGTGTCATCAAATGTGGTTTTTAAAAAAAAGTAGACCTAAATTATCTTTTACCTTGAGGTATGTATTCATCTTCACTCGAGTCTGTTATTTCTACATCTTTAGAGAGGGTTTGTAATTTTTCTGTAGATAAATTTGTTACTAAAGAACTGCTATTATCTGAACTATCACTTGCCTCTTCTAAAGGTAAATCATCTGGTTTCCAATAATCTGCAAAATATGTTTGATTCACTGTTATGTTGTATTAAAAGTGTATGTTTTTTTTTAAGTTAAATTTTGGTATTCTTAATATTTACCAAGACTTTGTCTTTTATCAATCACAGGTTTTTGATCTGGCTCTATTGATAATAAGTCCAAGTTTATTTCTGATTCATCTGGTACCAGACCTTCAAGTTCAAACTCAGAGTCTAAAAATTTTAACAATGTCATTATTTTAACTTATTTTTAAAAAAAGTAAGGATATTGTGTACGTTTGGTTTTTTTATTACCTGCATTTTGCTGGACTTTTTTTAAAAGTTTGATTAAAGGAGGTATAAGTTTATGTGAGAAAAATAATACTGTGCATAACAAATATATTATTGTGTATCCATTGGTACACTTCCCAATAAATAACATAAAGCTTAATATAATTTGGAGAAGTAAAAATGCCTGAAAATTAGAATTGTTTAATAATATGTTCTAAGTGACAAACAAGCAGAAGACTATTTATTATATGATCAGAATCCACTTACTTTGGTATGATTTCTATCACGGAGCAAAATGAACCCTATTTGTTTCTTTTCAATCCAGGCTTTTATTTTTGAAACAGCTAATTTTATTTTATTATTATCATGAATTATTAATCTTTTAAGACATGATGTACGATGCTTATATTTTAACCATGTTTCAAATGCGTCAGTAGCAACAATTATAATATAAACTCCAAAAATGAATTGAAGGGAATTTAATTCTTGATAGACACAAAATCTGAAATAATCAATATACATTTTTAAACATTATTTTATATAATTAAAATTATATGTGATATTAAATTTTATATAATACTCACAAAAACACGATATTAAATAATATAAAGAACAATAGAGACAGCCACATTTTTTTCCAGAATAGGACATCTTCAAGTATATTTATAAATATCAAAAGTATTAAGGATGACGTATATTTTTTGTTTTCATTATTTTTTGACAAGTTCCATTTAAAGAAAGATTTCATGGAAGCTAACATCTTAAAAACAAATATTGAAAATAATAATTAATAAGTAACAATTATTACAAGCCAAATAAATTTAAATATTTGATTGAGCGTAGATTATTGAATAGACAATTCACAATTGCCAATTTTGATTTTTTGAAACTGACATCTAGCAGACAAATGACAATGACAAATGACATCTAGCAGAGCAGAGTATATCAACAAGCCATCTACGTTAAAAAAAAAAAAAAAAGAGTATATCAAAAACAGCTGCACAATTTTAGCACCCCATCGAAGGATTTTTGAAATCAAAATGACCTTAATCGATAGGTCTACGTTCGGTCTGTATAGGTCTCTTATCAGTTTTGTTAGGTCACCTGTGGTTTTTTTAATAAAAAATTTTTTAAATTTACTATTATTTTAAAAAAATTTTAGCACCTCATTGAAACGGAAACTGATTAATCTTTATATTTCTACATTTTCTATCGTTAGGTCAGTATCGGTCTCTATAGTTTTTGCTTTTATATTATCCATTTAATTTTTTTTTATTAACAATTATAAATATTGACAATGTCATAAGTCATTTGACATCTCATTTATGTTACCTTTTGAGCATTAGCTCATATAGACCGACACAATTTTAGCACCCCATCGAAGGATTTTTGAAATCAATATGGCCTGAATCGATAGGTCTACGTTCGGTCAGGATAGGTCCACTATCATTTTTGTTAGGTCGCCTGTGATTTTTTAATAAATATTTTTTTAAATTTAACTATTATTTTAAAAAATTTTAGCACCCCATTGAAACTGAAACTGATTAATCTTTATATTTCTACATTCTTTATCGTTAGGACAGTTTTGGTCTCTATACGTTTTGCTTTTATATTATCCATTTAGTTTTTTTATTAACAATTATAAATAATTGACATTGACAATGTCATAAGTCATAAGTCATTTGACATCTCATTTATGTTACCTTTTGAGCATTAGCTTCTTGTATTTTGGCTATACATTTTTATGTCATATTTAATATGTATTGTATAGTCTATATATAGTTATTTAATATTATTATTATTTTTGATTTGTTTTTAATTTATTGTTGTTAAACGAATATAAACAAAGTAGAAAGTATGAAGGCATAAAAAATAATGATACACATAAATAAAGAAAACACAAAAATCAACAACAATAAATTAAAAACAAATCAAAAATAATAATAATATTAAATAACTATATATAGACTATACAATACATATTAAATATGACATAAAAATGTATAGCCAAAATACAAGAAGCTAATGCTCAAAAGGTAACATAAATGAGATGTCAAATGACTTATGACATTGTCAATGTCAATTATTTATAATTGTTAATAAAAAAACGGGACTTCGCTTGCGTTAGCTTTGGTTAACACACGTGTTTTCAATTTGTGCGTGATTGTTAAAGTATCTCGTGAATATTGTTGTAATTTTGGTTAAATTAGATATTTCTAACTTGGTGTTGGGTATTGGTAAGTAGTGTGTGTTGTTTTTGTTTGTGTATATATAGTGTTTTATATGTAATATGGAACCTGATCCTCCGCCTGACCCGCCCGATCCTGGCGGATCGACGGTACCTATAACTTCATCCCGAAAACGTCAAAGTGACGAAGTACCAGTTGACATATCTAAAAAAACGATAGTTGACCCGGCGTCAGCCACACCATCCATCCAACATGTTTATACTCACCCATCCCTCTCTGGTCCTAAATTTTATTCAGAGAAAGATAACGGACCTTTCATTGTTTATGTGTCTCGTGAGACTCCAGACCCTGCGGCAGGTACTACCATCCGGGCGATAAAATTCGGCCAATTTCTACATCACAACAAAATTCAGAATATCGTTAATGATGGCGTTAAAAATGTAGGACGCAATAAAATTGAGATCCAATTTTCGTCAGCTGTAGCTGCCAATAACTTTTTAGGGAACCCTATTCTAAATTTGTCCAAATTCGTCGCTAGTATACCAACATTTAATGTCACCCGAATGGGCCTAGTGAAAGGAGTCCCTGTAGACTGGGCAATGGAAGAGTTTGTGTCCTCTCTTGAATTACCTTCTGGCTGTGGTCAGGTGTTGAAGGCGAGAAGGTTAAACCGCAAGACTGTGAGTGAAGGCAATGTGACCTGGGTTCCAACTCAATCTGTTGTTTTAACTTTCCGTGGTCAAGTACTACCACCTAAAGTATACTCTTACCACACCTCACTTCCCGTAGTTACCTATAATCTGCCAACAATTCAGTGTATGAATTGTTGTCGTTTTGGCCACATCAAAACTCAATGTAGGTCGAAGCCAAGATGTTACAGGTGTGCCCAACCTCACACTGGGGATTCATGTAATGTCTCAAAAGAAAATTCTACTTGTCTATACTGCTCTGCAAGTCACTTTGCAATTAATAAAGACTGCCCTGAGTTTGTCAGGCAGCAGAATATTAAAACCTTGATGTCACAAGATAATATTTCATATATGGAAGCATCCTCCAGATTCCCTCCAGTTCGGCGCTCCTATGCTGATATGGCTAAGGAAATGTTTTCCCCTCCTCCTCCTTCTGCATCTTTCTCTCATCCTATACCTGGTAAACATCAAAATGCTTTAAAAAAATCCTATACCAAAACAGTTGTCCGATCCCCACGTCCCCGAGCTCCCCTTGCCAAAGGATTTGATAGACAAGCTCATCAAGCTATAACTAGTAATTGCCCCTCTTCCTTGCCGAATGGCTGTGCCTTCGGTATTAATAATGATGCTCCTTATGACTTTTCTAAATCTAACCTTTTATTAAGTTTGACTGAAACCCTAATCTCTATTATATCCGCTGGTGATGAAATCCCTTTACCGTCCAACGTTGCCCAAAACTTCCTTCACATTTTTAACATCCTTAAAAATGGCCCCACTCAACTTTCTTCAGTGGAATAGTAAAAGTGTACGTTCTAAAAAACATGAACTGATTTCTATTATTGCCCTACATAAGCCTGTCATTATTGCCATCTCTGAAACTTGGTTAATTCCTGGTTCCCGTTTTAGGGTATCTGGTTTTGCCTGTCTGAGAGATGACAGAAGTGACGGGTATGGGGGTAGTGCCATTCTTATTAGGCACTCCACTCCATATTCTCTTATCTCTCTTCCTTCTTATAGTTCTCAGATTAATGCTGTGGCTGTAAGAGCTTTTAATATATCTTTTCTCTCGCTCTATATCCCTAATCCCTCTTCTTCCGTCTTTCTTGATCTGCAGTCTATCATTTCCTCCCTCCCAAGTCCTGTTTTAGTTATGGGTGATTTTAACACTCACCACACTTTGTGGGGGTGTTACTTTTGTGATAGATTCTCGCCTTTATTAGTGGATATGATTGATGATCTCAATCTATGTATTCTGAATGATGGTTCACCGACCCGTAGAGTATATCCTAACCAAAATCCGAAAACTGCCGTAGACCTATCCTTAGCTTCCCCATCTTTATCTTCCTTGATATCCTGGAATACTCTATCCTCCTCCTATGGTAGTGACCACTTTCCTATCCTACTCTCTTTAAATAACAGATATTCTACTTCCCTTCCCTCCAATCCCTTGCTGCCATATAATTTAAAAAAAGCAAACTGGTTTGACTATGCTTGCTCAGTTGATAACATGATGGACTCCCTTCCCAACTCTGTAAGCGATGAGAATGTCATGGTTTGCTACGATCGATTCCTTGCAACCATTTTCTTGAACGCTGACCTCTTTTTCCCTAAAAAGCACCCCACACAAAACCAGCAGCCTTCCAATCCCTGGTGGGATCAGGAATGCAGCGATTTTGTTAACCGGCGAACACTTGCCGAATTAGCATATACATCCTGTATGACAGTGGCGAACTTTCTTGAATATCAACGCAGTAACGCAAAATTTCGGAGATTGATTTATAAAAAGAAGAAACTTGGTTGGATCAAATTCTGTGAGTCCCTCGAACCTCGATCCCCGTCTTCTCTTGTTTGGAGACAAGTTAAAAGATTTCGTCGGGCTTTTGATGTTGTCCCTCATCATGGCTCGAATAATCCATTGGAATGGCTTAATGACTTTGCTGACAAGTTATCCCCTCCATTTGTTCCCTCACGCAATTTATTTTCTACTCCTGTTCAGATCTGTTCATTAGATGATATGGATTCCCCTTTCACTCTGGATGAACTAAATAACTGCTTAACGGGTTTAAAGGACACCACTCCAGGTGAAGATGGTATACCATATTCTTTTATCGGGAAATTGCATGAGAAAGCCAAAGGGTACTTTCTCAAACTTATTAATGCAATATTTAAATCAGGCATTACACCAGCAGCTTGGAAATCCCAGATCATCATCCCAATCTTAAAACCTGGTAAAAATCCCTCTGACCCGAATTCCTACAGACCTATTGCGTTATCATCAACGTTAGCTAAAGTTACTGAACGGATTTTAAAAAACCGACTGGAATGGATAGTGGAAAGCAGAAATATCTTAGCTCCCTCTCAATTTGGCTTTAGAAAGGGTCTAAGCACTATAGATAGTCTCAGCATTCTAACAACAGATATTCGACTAGCCTTTGCAAAGGGAGAGTACTTAGTGGGTGTCTTTCTAGATATTGCTTCTGCATATGATAATGTCCTACTTCCGTTGCTCAGGCAGAAAATGCAACAGCTGAGTTTACCGCCGAGGTTAGTTCATTTTATATGTAATCTGCTGACCGGTAGAACCATTTCTATAAGACATCGACTGCTTACCCTTCCACCCAGGCTTGTCTGGAAAGGCTTGCCCCAAGGCTCGGTCCTCAGTCCTTTGCTGTACAGCATATACACACATGACCTCGAATTGTCTGTTAATAGTTTTTGTAACATTCTTCAATATGCTGATGACATCGTTCTCTACTGCAGCTCAAAATCAGTGGAGGACATTAGTTTTCGTTTGAACTCTGCTTTGCATTATCTAGGCCAGTGGCTCTCTGAACACGGCTTGTCTTTATCGGTGTCTAAATGTCAGGCTGTTGTTTTTACAAAAAAAAGATATGTCCCAAATTTTGAACTTCGTTATGAGGATCAAATTATTAATCTAGCTGATAAAATAAAATTTTTAGGAGTAATAATCGACAAACGACTGAATGGAATAGCCCATGCTGAGCATATTAGCAGAAAATGTGAAAAAGGCATCAATGCTCTTCGAGCAGTGTCTGGAGTGTGGTGGGGTGCACACCCTTATACTCAAAAACTACTGTACAGTTCTATTATACGTAGCCACATAGACTATGGCATGTTTGTTCTAGACCCCTTTAACAAAGCACCATCCGAGAAGTTGGATAGAATACAGTATAAGTGCCTTAGATTAATATTAGGTGCCATGAAATCCTCTCCTACCAATGCCATGCAGGTTGAATGTGTCAAACCTCCATTTTCTATCCGCCGCCAATACCTATCCGATCGATTTGTTGGCAAAGCATTACAGCTGTCTTCTCACCCATTATGGCCTAGGCTTCTTATGGCTAGCTTAGCCCTGCGAACAAGCCATTACCTTTTTTACTGGATAGCTTTTTAAAATTTACTAACCTACCACATCCTATGTCCTGTTTCCCCTCTAACCCTATCTTCTGCTCTCCCTATAACTCTCTTGTTATGTCTCCTTTTATTATCACGGAAACTGGTCTAACTAAGGGAGCACCTGACACCAGCACAAAGTTTAAGTCACTTATTCATCAAAATTGGTCGAATCACCTCCTCATCTTCACGGATGCTTCGAAGCTTTCCAAGGAAGGCTGTGTTGGTGCAGCTTGCTGGATTCCAAAATTCAAAATTATTCTTCAATTTAAGTGCCCACCTGAGTCATCGGTGTTTACAGGTGAGGCTGTTGCTGTGTTAGAAGCAATTTTGTTTACCCTCTCCCACAACTTTAAACAGACTGTCATTTTTACGGACTCTTTAAGCTGCTTATTGGCTATTAAGGAAAACCCCTTTCGTAGTAGATCGAGATGTTCCATAACTTTGAAGATTCGCGAAGCTTTGTGCTCATGCTATCAAAAGGGTTTAGCGGTCTCACTAGTTTGGATCCCAGGTCATTCTGGGATCCCTGGTAATGAAACGGCTGACTCCTGTGCCAAAGCTGCTGTGCAGTGCGGGTCATTAGAACATTTTTCTAATTCAGCTCAAGATATTTTATCCATTGCGAAATCTCGCTTAGATAAATCGTGGGAAATCAACTGGAACTCGTCAAAATCTTTTAAAGGTAAACATTATGCTGCAATCCAGCCTGAGATCCCGAAACGTCCTTGGTTTTCCCGTTGCAAACAGGTGGAACGATGGGTTATATCTACCATTTGCCGTCTACGTCTTGGTCACGCATGTACTCCTGTGCACTTGGCAAAGATCAGAGTCAGGGACCACTCCCTGTGTGAATGTGGCCTGGACGAAGGCTCGTCTTCCCATATCCTTTTCAACTGTCCCAAACTTCTGTATCCTCTCTATGACATCCTTCCTTGTAAAGTCCCCCGTCCTATTAATGTTAATTGTTTGTTAATGTTTGTGTTTAGTCCATTGTGTAGATTTCTGTGTACATATATTAGAAATAACAAAATTAAATTATAGATATATTGTAAATATGTTACTAGTTACTCTTAATTATTATTATTATTATTTTTATAGTTTTGTATATATTGTGTTGTCTGTTGTAGGTTCTGATTTTACAACGAGTCGCTCCGTTTCTACATGTAATCAGTCTTAGTGTTTGTTTTTTTTTTCATATTCACCGATCAGTATATTATATAACGTGTATTCTCCATTCTACGCGACATTGGCGAAGTCAACTGTGCCCCATCGGCACTCATGGAAGCCATTAAAAGAAATAATTGAATTGAATAAAAAAACTAAATGGATAATATAAAAGCAAAACGTATAGAGACCAAAACTGTCCTAACGATAAAGAATGTAGAAATATAAAGATTAATCAGTTTCAATTTCAATGGGGTGCTAAAATTTTTTAAAATAATAGTTAAATTTAAAAAAATATTTATTAAAAAATCACAGGCGACCTAACAAAAATGATAGTGGACCTATCCTGACCGAACGTAGACCTATCGATTCAGTTCATATTGATTTCAAAAATCCTTCGATGGGGTGCTAAAATTGTGTCGGTCTCATATAGCCAAAATACAAGAACCTCAAGGCTATGCAATAGCATAGCCTTGAGGAATTGCAGCTAAGCAACTGTTGACGTTTTTTTATTACGTCGATTTTCAGCGTAGTATTCGATTTTTATTATTTCGATATGACGATTTTCAATATTTTTAAATAAATAAATGACAAAAATAAACAGTTGAATACAGATGACAGATTACTTCGCTAATGTCACAGAATCGAAGATAAAGAATGTAATAGACCAGCCATAACACTTAAATGTGTAGAAAGAGAATATTGTAGATCAGCCATGATACTTTATTATTATTATTCATCTATGCATGATACTAAAGTACAGAGATATGTTACTTCAACAACATGTCTCTGCTAAAGCATTGTAAAGGAATGAGATAGGCATGTGTAAGTGGACTATTGAAAAAGTAGGACAACATTATTATGTTCCATTCCTTTCTGCGTACACAACATTATTGTTTTACATCAAAAATTGGTGACAAGCAAAGTATAAACACAGCTGCACTATTTTTCAATCATTTATTTCTAGGTTCTAAAGTGATACTTGGATTAATAATAAAAGAGCAAAAACTATAGAGACCAATACTGACCTAACGATAAAGAATGTAGAAATCTAAAGATTTATCAGTTTTCGTTTAAATTAGGTGTGCTAAGTTGCAATATTTTTTGCAAAATTTAAAAAATTATTTATTAAAAAACTACAGGTGACCTATCGAAAATGATAGTTGACTTATACAGAACGAACGTAGACCTATCGATTAAGGTCATTTTGATTTCCAAAAATCCTTCGATGGGGTGCTAAAATTGTGCAGCTTATAAACACGAATAAATTTAGAAGGCCGCTTATGATATTGGAGTCGCATTCAAACAATGTCAGCGTTGTAGGGAGTTTTAATGTTGCCAGTAACTATATTTTTTTCCATAATTCATGGTAATTGGGAAGATTTTAGTCATTTTATCCCGCCAGCTGTCGCTATTCCTATGATCTGCTATGCCTATTAGTGCACTGCTATTTTTTAGATCTTTTTGACTTTTTATTAAATCTAATCAAAATAGATAAAGGTTGTGGGCTAAAGCAATAAAACGGTCATAATTGGAGAAATCGCAATTTTCATACTACGATTTATGTGGACATCTTTTTACAGAAAAAGATTAATCTTCCACAGTTGTCATATGTAACATGAATGTTTATATTGCAGGTTACAATTTAATACATATTTTTTGTCTTGCTTAGGTATACGCTGTATACATATGTGTTGTAGGCTGGAGCCTGGAGGTTTAATGATGTTTATGTATTATTATTTATCTATGATCAATAATGAATGATCATTGATCACAATAGGATATTCTACTATGTTGGAAAAAGTACTTTAAAATGTTGATTTTCCTAATAAAAAGCCATAATAAAATATATTTCGGCAAAGAAACACGCTTTTTTGCCATAAAATTAAATTTAATTTTAAACATTTTATTCCAGCAAAAACGCTGTCAGCCATTTGGTGACGTAATACTGGTAATAAACAACAGTCTTGTATGTAGTACCACAGAACACTTACTCAGGAGAATTAACAGCTTATAATAATTATAATATAATATGTAGCAACTATGGAGGGTAGAGATAAGGAGGACCACTTCGTACACGAACAAGTGGCAGTAAAAACACGGTAAATTAGGGTGGCGCCACATTGCTAATGGATAAATTTTAAAATCTTATTCGTGGTGGCGCCACGGTGCAAGTGGGCTAAACACACTTCACTCAGTTTACCGCTGCTATGTTCATATTGAAACTATTCGCACGCCAGCGGTATTGTGGTAGGTATTGGAAACTTTATTTTCAGTATACAGCTGGACACGTTTTCAACTTTCCCCTCTCCATAGTAGCAACTAGCAATATGCTCTATGCTGACAGTGGTCTGTGGTTGCCTGACT
Organism: Boloria euphrosyne; assembly: GCA_951802675.2. Lineage (NCBI taxonomy): Eukaryota > Metazoa > Arthropoda > Insecta > Lepidoptera > Nymphalidae > Boloria > Boloria euphrosyne. The sequence continues at coordinate 8,087,769 of OX637874.1, forward strand.
GACGTCACACCCATAGCAGCTCGTGTTTTAGGTCACGTGATATACAGGTTAAAAATTAAACTTTTTATTTTAATATAATAAATCAATAATGAGCTTTTATGACTTAAAATCAGAATATTTAAGTATATTTCTACACAATCTTTTACTTTTATCAAATTTAAAAATTTATTTTTCACCACCGAAAGTACCCTATTCACAATCAAAGACTACTAAGTACTTTTAGCTTAAGAGCTAGTAACGTTTTCGAGAAAGCATTTCATTAAGGCCAGTGTTTAGATATGCTATTTCTCACACTCTCCCGGACATCATACGGGCTATCTGGCTGGCGGTAGTGGTTGCGTTCATCAGTGCGCATCGTACTTGGATAGGTAAAATATCAATTTACTACGATAATTACATACATTTGTCAATGCGCCTAACAGGAAAATGAAGCAATTACTGGTTTAAACAAAATATTGCTACTTGAAGTTCAGCCTTAACATAAATTATATTTAAAATCAGCGTCTGGCACAATTTAAACAACAATGGAACTGTGGCAATAATAGATTCATGTTGCAAAAAGTTTGTTCCAGTTAGTTAGTTGCAATTAACATAATAAAAACAAAAGGAACCTTCTTAAAGTTCTTTGAAAAATTGATATTTTACCTATCCAAGTACGATGCGCACTGATGAACGCAACCACTACCGCTAGCCAGACAGCCCGTATTATGTCCGGGAGAGTGGGAGAGATAGCATATCTAAAAACTGGCCTTACTGAAATGCATGTTTTCCCGACGTTGCTAGCTCTCGTACGATTTATATATGTAGCAATATACTCTATGACTAAGTACTAAAGTTATAGTTTTATATATGTAGCAATATACTCTAAGGTTATAGTAATGGAGATTAGAGACCAGGAGAACCAAGGCCCTAGAATGTAGTGTCTCAGAATTATTGTCAAACCAAGGAGGCGCTGCGGTCGCTATGTTGTCTCAATGCCTAACTTCACGTTGTCACAATAGTGACAGTACTCATAAATAGCTAACTTCACAGATACTACTTACCGACGGCAGCGCGTTGTAAATTCTTCACATTTTTAGAGACAGGCGGGTAATGCTTTAGTATGAAGCGATGGTCCTCCTGGTCTTTAATCTCCATGGTTATAGTACTATCACCATAGATATTATTATATCTATGACTATCACTGACCTCTATAATACGCACTGACCTCGCTGTTGTCAACGTACTTTTGTGGCTGCTTGATATTCGCCATTTTGGCGTTGTCGGACGTAGCGAGAGTTTATGGTACTAAAACTAATGATGTCTATCCGCTAGGTGCGTAAGGCATGGTGGGGGAAACAAAAGTGATGTCAGCTCCCGCTGCGGACCAAAACAGAACTACGAGTGGCTCTTTATTATTTATGACCATAAAAATAACACGTGTGTCAGTTAAATTGAATAAATAAAATAAAATGGGTCATCAGAGTTGTTGTGTAGTCGATTGCAAAAATACTAGTAGAAATAGTCGGCCTTTACCAATTACAGCACTAAGGCGCATTTTGCGGCATAATGCTCAACGTTGAATGTTCCAACTACAACAGCGCTTCGCACAATCGAACACTGCTTTTGTGTGATGCTGTTTTAAAAAAATAAATATACCGTGTATCGATGAAGGTTACAAGAGTAATAACATTGATTTTTTTTTATAATCCACGTTTATAATGTGAATACAATTTTATTTTATAATTCAAAACTATAAACATATTTATTTTGCAGAAATATATAATCGAATCATTATATTCACATTCCAATTAGCATCAGCACAAATCGGCATTGTGCGCCACTGAGTCGCATTATGCTCTGTAATTGGAAAACAGGGAGTAATTGTAAATTTTATAAGTTTCCGGTTAGCAGACAATGAAGTGATGGTTTGCTCATTAGATATAAAATAATTAATAATTGGGAATTTAATTGTTTTTATGATCGAACAATCACCAATAGTCGTCGAACCAACGATAATTGATCAAAATTAATTAATTTGAGCGATAAAAATAATGATATCTAGTAAAGGGGGCCAACTTAAGGGTGATCATATGTTTAATTAATTATAAATAAATAAAAGACGTACAAACAATTTCTACATTCGAACATTAACGAACAAACGACGAACAAATAATTTAAAATAAAAAAAATCCGTAAATCAAAAAAGTTGGGCCAACCTAATTCACTTATTGAGACTTGTTTTAGTTGTTGTTTTTACCTATTTTACTTACTGTTTTCAGCTGACCCACGAAAAAAAAAATTAATTTAATGTACACTCTGTGTAATATATCACATTTAACATTGAAAACATTTTTTTTCAAGTTTATTTTATTTTTCAATAGCTATTTGGCATACAATACATCATGTATATTTTCTCAAAAGAGACACCGTGAGTTGTATCGTTAGATGGCGCTAGAGTCACGCACCCAGCGGATATATGTAGCAATATACTCTATGGTGAGTACCATAGACTATATACTATAAGTGAGTACCAGTATATTATCTATACTCTTTGGTGAGTACTATTGTTATGTATGAGTTATGACTTATGACGATTGAGTCATAGAGTATATTGCTACATGGATTGAGTATAGAGAAGGATGTATGTAATACCTATGTAGCAATGATATTTTAACTATAGATATGTTATGAGCGCGCAATCGTGAAAACTCGAAAACGTCCTAATTAGGACGTATTGCCTTTAGTCTGTGTCACCGCTTGGCGACGAGTGGTACGCTGCTACAAAATTAAAAAAAATGCCATCCTGTGTATTTAGGAAATGCACCAATTATGATACCAAAGTTAATAAAACACAAGGGATCTCATACCACATGTAAGAACGCAGTATACTTCGATTTATTAATATATTTCAATTATTTGCCTAATATTCTGATATGTCATCGGTCGCTAGACTAATGTTTGTTTACATTGACGCGCAATTGACAACACTAGCTGTCTCTTTTTTTCTTATTGATTTTATCGACTATCCCCTTTCTATCATTTTGACTTGTAGTGAAATGTACCTTGAATGAAAAGTGTGTATGTGTGCACTGTGCAGCGCGGAAGAGCAAAGAGTATAGATAATATTGCGGAAGAGTTTTTTCGGTTGTTTAGTGAGCGTATACGGTATAACATATCTGTAGTTAAAATATCATTGCTATGTAGTATGTAATTTATGTATAATGTATCCGCTGGGTGCGTGATTCTAGCGCCATCTAACGATACAACTCACGGTGGCTCTTTTGAGAAAATATACATGACGTATTGTATGCCAAATAGCTATTGAAAAATAAAATAAACTTGAAAAAAAATTTTTTTCAATGTTAAATGTGATAGGTATATGATGTACACAGAATGTACATTAAATTATTTTTTTTCCCGTGGGTCAGCTGAAAACAGTAAGTAAAATAAATACAACAACTAAAACCAGTCTCAATAAGTGAATTAGGTTGGCTAACTATTTTTGATTAACGGTTTTTTTTTTTTATTTTTAATTATTTGTTCGTCGTTTTTTCGTTAATGTTCGAATGTAGAAATTGCTTGTACGTCTTTTATTTATTTATAATTAATTAAACAAATGTTCACCCTTAAGTTGGCCCCCTTTACTAGATATCTTTATTTTTATCGCTCAGATTAATTAATTTTGATCAATTATCGTTTGTTCGACGACTATTGGTGATTGTTCGATCATAAAAACAATTATATTCCCAATTATTAATTATTTTATATCTAATAAGCAAACCATCACTTCATTGTCTGGCAACCGGAAACTTATAAAATTTACAATTACTATTTCTACTAGTATTTTTGCAATCGACTACACAACAACTCTGATGACCCATTTTATTTTATTTATTTAATTAAACTGACACATATTGTGTTATTTTTATAGTCATAAATAATAAAGAGCCTCCCGTGGTTCTGTATTGGTCCGCAGCGGGCGCTGACATCACTTTTGTGTCCCCCCTATGCCTTACACAGGTCAAAAAATCCCCCCCCCCCCTATGCCTTACGCACCCAGCGGATATGGATTGACGGATCACAATAATAATTAATAAATAATTCTGAATTCACACCATAGAGTATATTGCTACATAGTACATATATAAAATTCACACGCATGAAATATTTATTTATATTTTATAACAAATCAAATCATCATATTTATGATAGTTTATGATATATTACTTATTAAAATTTTAACAAGTCTTTGCTTCTAAATTCTTATATCGAAATCGAATAGATTTTAAATTACCATACCTACGTTTGATGTTTAATTAAGTTTGAAGTATAGTTTGAATCTTATAAAACTTTAAGATTTAAATAATAAATTCAAAGCTTCATTTTGTGATGATAATCAAATAAACAAGAGATATGGCTTCTTTGGAATATTTTGAAAATCCATATAAAGATTCATCTAGTGCTACATGCGACATTCTTAGCAACACAAAAGACTCGGTATGTGTTCTGAATTTATATTTATGTTAAAATATGAATAATTCCTATATAATTTATCATTTAAACAAATACCTAGTTACAGCATTTACATTAAAAACATGTTTTATTTTAGGTATCCAAACAATTTCATGATAAGGTGGAAAAATTTAAAAATGAAAATCTATTGCTTTTAACCAATAATTTAGAAAAAGATATATTTTATGATGGAACTGTATACACTGGGTCTGCTGGCTTAGCTTTATTTTATTTAATAAATTCATTGCATGGAAATGAAGCTTGCCATGACACATTGCAGGTACAATTTTCTTAAATTAATTTAGATGCTTTTATTTAAGTTTTACCGTGAAAGATTAAGATAAATTAATTTAACAAGTTTCATACTGACAAGTTGCAGTACTATAATTCACCAATAAAATCATTATTTTACCTGAGAATACACTGTAATGTTTAAAAAAGCTTTTATCAGTGTCCATCCTATGAATTGAATGAGACTGAATTTTATTCACCACCACATTTAACCAATCCCATCATTTGATTACTAAGAACATAAGTAAGGTCTGGTGGCTCTGGGAAATTGATCATATGGAAATTGGCAACTAAATTTAAGTCATTTTAAGACTCGACTCATATTTTTATTTACCTACTCCATAATTACTAATATTAAAATGAAAACTATGTAGTATAGGTTTTAAAAAAACTAAATAGGTTTACCTATGAAAAGAAATAAACGTTATTAGAGAGGTCATAAGGAGTACACGCACAGCTGTGTAATTGTTAGTGCATGCGTACGCGCGTACAGTTGTACCGCCTGTACGTATAGTGCGTGAATGCGTATTGCGTGCGTACGGTAGGTGCGCGTGCGCATTATCGATTTATAATAAATTGACTATATAAGTATTATTTCAGATGGCGCTGGCATATATTGACATAAGTAATTTGAAAAATCGTCGTATTAGTTTCATATGTGGTGATGCTGGGCCGCTAGCAATAGCAACTGTTATTTCATATAAACTTGGTAGCCAGCGACCTGCTCATTTGCCGGAATGTCGACATTTGGCTCAAAGGTTATGTATTATAACTCTTGAACTTAGTTTTCTTAAAGCTGCTTATTGCTGCACAAATTATAACTAGCAAAAAGTTGAGCCTTGTGAGGGCTCGCGTAGTTTTTCTAACGGGTAATAAATAATATTACAGCGATGTTAACTCTTTGGTTTTCTAACAGATGGTGTTAGTAGTACAATAACATTCTATCCAATGAACACAAAATATTGTAAATGTTCATTTTTTTAATGGTTATAAAATTATATTTTTTTTAAAATATGAATTTAAATTACTATGATAAAGCAAAAATCTATAAAAAAGATAGTTTTTCAGTGAAAATTGAAATGTACCACAAAATGCTCAGGTTGTGGGATAGTGCTACGTCTCCCTTCGCTCACCCTAATTACTAACAATTGTAGCCCAGTGGTAACGCACTCGCTTCAATATCCGAGTAATGCGGGTACAAATCCGGGTCCGCATCTCTGATATTTTCATGTGTGAATAATGTACAACATGTTTACCAATTGTTTTACGGAGGAAAACATCGTGAGGAAACCTGCATGTCTGAGAGAACCTAGCATTTTCGAAAGATCTGGGAAGTCTGTCAACCCGCACTAGGCCAGCACGGTGGACTATGGCCTGATGACTCTTGTATTGAAGGGAGGCCCATGCCTAGCAGTTAGTCGTTAAAATGGACTGAATGCAGTACATGATATCTTTACTAAACGTAAATTGATTTTCATTAACATTTTGTTAATAAATAGGTAAATAATTGTATATGCGTCCTGTGCAATTCTTCATAAATACGAAAAATTTAACCTTTACGTTACTTTTACATTTTTAATATAAAGCAAAAAAGCTCTAACTTTGCTTCTATAAACAACCCGTTATTGTCCATATTGCAGGTTGATAGATCTTAAAGTATTATTGAATGACTCACCTGATGAAATTCTCTACGGGAAGGCTGGTTATCTATATGCATTGCTTTTTGTAAATAAATATATTGGTGGAAATGATGTAATATCTGCAAACCACATTGAAAAGGTAATAATATTTTTTTTGTTTGATCAGTGTTGCATTCAGTGTGTTGTGTTCATAATTAGTTCATATTTGTCTGTACTTCTATACTTACTAATAATATAAAGTGGAAGGTTTTGTATTTTTGTAATGAAGAAACTAAAAACTACTAGACCGATTTCAAGAATAGATTAAGCGCAAGCGCAATTATAGCTTATGTGATATTCTGATGTGTAAGCTATATTATTGTAAAGTTTTATCAAAATCCATTCAGTAGTTTTTGCATGAAAGAGTAAATATTCTATTCTGTGATTATGAAAGAGTAAATACGTCCTTACAAACTTTCGCGTTTATAATATTAGTAGGATGTAGGTTCATTGTAATTATGCATATATTTTATTTTAATAATTTTTTAAGTTATGAGCCAACATTTGCCTTGTTTGTTTAGTAGGTAGAGCAAATAACCCAAAAAGTGCGGGTTCAGTTCTTGTCGTCATTTTTTTAATATAGTCCTCATGCTTCTGTTTCCTAAAGAAACATAATAATTTTTTATAAATATAGTCAGGTCACGTTAATAGGTAACATTTGACGCCTGTCAGATTTATCTTCATAGTGAGGTGACCTGCTTAAAAACATCGATTAATGTAAAAGAATCGATACGGACTTGAAACATATGTGAATTTTAAAAATCATCAGGCGAATCCCTGTCCTATTATTATTTTTCTTTCTTAAATTTAAGGAGCAAAATAAGACAAGTACATAATTTAACAAAAAAATTGCATTTATTCAGTTGAACTATCAGAACTGTTATTAATATTGTCATCTTCATCACTGCTGTCACCACTCAGAGATATTATTAATTCATTTTCAATAATATTGTCTATTCTCACATCTCGTTCAAAATCTTGTAAAATTATTTTCTTTGTTTTCTCTACGACTTTTCTCCAGTCTTCTGTAGTGACTTCTGCACACGCAGTTTGTAGCAGAGTCATCATTTTAGCAGTACTGAAGGGTGGTTCAGTATTGTTCCGCACTGCATGACCCTTTATTTGTTTTCCCCCGTTTCGACATGGTAAGACTGTGTAGGGGTTTCTTCCCTAGCTTACTATTTGAAGACTTCTTCTTGAAGTTGGAGAGAAATGATACTGTTGGCCGTTCGGATCGGAATGAATTTATTTTACAATTTTATGACTATATATACAAAATCTTAAAATAAAATATTTACATTAATATTTAAAATTATTCTAAATTCGATTCTACACTGAAATGTTTTTCTTTTCCACCAGTGATGAGTGAATTTGTTTTACAATTTCATGCCACCTAAATTGTACCTAACATCAATGATTTTTCTATTTAGTTATTTTTTGTATTTTTATAGTTAGTTAATATAGTTAATAATATAATTATGTTTTACTATAAACACAACGTGGTTATTAATTTATGGCGATATTTCTTCACAAGTAATCATATTGCATTCCATTCAACTTATCACCTTCGATTTTTAGAGTAAATCTCTAGTGTTTTAAAAGAAAAAGGGTTAACTGACGCAACATTGTAACGACGTTCAATTCTTTAGATCAGAAATTGTTTATTATGTTTAGAATGGTTTATTAGTGAAAGCAAATCGTAAAATTACTCGAATCAATAATTATTACAATAAATATATAATCCTAATTGAAAAAAGTTAAGCGATTGTGCAGTTGTAACAAAACGTAAAAATATATGTATTATTTTATGCCGCTGTTACAAGGTTACGTTGTTGAATTTTGATAAACTGTCAAATGTTACCTATTCACGTGACCTGACTTTAATTGTATTTTATATTAATGTCGTTCTAAGGTAATTTCAGCCATTATAAGATCTGGAAGAGAGTTTGCACAGCAAATGAAATCAAACAGTCCTCTTTTGTGGCAATGGCACGAAAAAATATATTTGGGAGCGGCTCATGGAGTAGCAGGGATTCTCTACATTTTATTACAAGTAAAATCATCATCATCATCAGCCCTTTTTAACGTCCCACTGCTGGGCACGGGCCTATCTCAGTACGAGGGGGATCAGGCCATAGTCCACCGCGCTGGCCCAGTGCGTGTTGGCGGACTTCACATGTCTTACGAAAACTTGCTAGGTTTTCTCAGACATGCAGGTTTCCTCACGATGTTTTCCTTCACCGTAAGACAAGTGGTAATCATGATAGAAATGATTCGCACATGAAAATATCAGAGGTGCGAGACCCGGATTTGAACCCGCATCACTCGGTTATACAAGCGACGCGTTACCGCTGGGCTACCACTGCCTACAAGTAAAATATTTAGGTTTAATTGTTGTTTTATGTTAGAAATGAATAGTATCATACGGTAATATGTAGCTACTTGGGTAGAAACTTCAATTTGCCATCTTTTAAAATCACTCCTCTGTAAAGCGGGTGTAAACCCTAAGTGTAAATCGCTATTAAAAGCGCTCGGTTTCTCACTCCTCATCTTACTTACTGTTTACTTGTCTTAGTAGTAAGAAGTAACAGACCAATAGTAGCCAGCAGGTATATACACTATATAAATGAATTAAAATAAATGATATCAAATGAAATTAAAACAAAACGAGGTGGAATAGACAGTGGCTAGAACAGTTTTTGAAACTTGTTGTTAATTGGACTTAAATTATCTATATTATGTTTTAGGCGAGTAATTTTACTAAGCAAGATGATTTAAACAATTATATAAAACCTACATTGGATTGGTTGATGAGTCAGCAATATCCAAGTGGGAATTTTCCCTCGTCACTTGGAAGCAAATCACGTGACCGACTAGTGCAATGGTGTCATGGAGCACCAGGGTTTGTGCATCTATGTGTATTGGCAAATCAAGTAAGTAATATAAGTAAGTCGATGGACGATAGTTAATTTATTTTAGAATAAAAAAGTCGAACATTACAGTTTTAATAAATTAATTTATAAAGGTGTTTAAAGAAGAGAAGTATCTTAAAATTGCTGAGAAATGTGGAGAAGTGATTTGGCATAGAGGACTATGTAGCAAGGGATATAGTATCTGTCATGGCGTAAGTGGAAATGCCTACGCGTTTTTGGAACTATATAAAGCTACAAAGGTAAGGGCGTTATACTATTATAAGTATTTAAAAATTAAATAATATATTGACGACTCGTTTGGCTCAGTTGGTAGTTGGTAGGTTTGGCTCACTTTCTGCGCCAGCGGTCGCGGGTTCGAGTCCCGCTGGGGGCATGCATTTGCTAATCACGAATGTTTGTACTCCAGTCATGGGTGTTTATATTTATATGTATGTATTTAAAATTATATGTGTAGTATATCAACTATCTGGTATCCGCAACACAAGCACGTTTGCGTAGCTTACTGCGGAACTAGATGGCGCTGTTGTAATAACGTCCCAACATATTTATTATTTATTTATATTTAACTCAAAAATCAAATGGAATATGAGAGCCATCAACGTTGAAATTCGGAATGACAATGTAATAATACATAATCACTAAATGGCTGCAAAAATTTCATTTGTTAAACTAACTCGTGAAACATTAATCCTATGTTATTTAGGCTGGTTTTAGAGTCACGCTGACCGTCGGCGATGAGGACTACGCGCGTAGCTCTCAGCGCGTAGCTGTCTGCGGCAACTCGTTTTAGTATCGTGATGAACGTCGTGGAGTACAGTCATGCCCAATCAAATGAGTGTTCGAATTGCTTTTTTTCATTTTCCTGCACATCCTCAAACAGTGCGATTACGATGTCGTTCCAGGCCTTCAATCGTGCGTCTTTATTTTTATACAATATGTCACTGGCGTCCCATAATCATTTTCGCAGCCGAACTTCTTCAATCACACGCCCAGTATCAATATAGCGATTCATTGTTGCGCCCGTCTGTCCCCGTCGGCACGTGCGTTTTTATGTAACACTGTAACGATAAGTGAGGTCCGAAGCGCGTCGGCGCCGCGTGCTCAGCGGCGCCGACGCGTGGCGCGTGTAAGCGCGCGTGTGGCTCAGCGCTGACAGTGCTCAGCGCTGAGTCGTCGGTGTTATTCTAAGGGTTCCCACACACGGGCCACTAGCCACAACCACAAAACGCCGCCACCGGCATATTTAATGTAGTTTTCATACATTTTGTATAGACTCGCCGCTCACGGTCGACGCCGGTGGCCGCCTCACGCCACAAATCGTCGCGGCTCGCTTCAAGTGGCCCGCAGGGGCCATTAAACGCGGACACAAAACGCCGCCAAACGCCACTAGCGCAATTCCTTTCCCCCCTCATACTTGCCTCACTTAACCTGTTCGAGTCGACGGTGACGCACGCACGCACTTAAGTTGTTTTATTGTATTTTATTCTTTAATCGATCATAAATAAAGTCAGTAGTTCCCTAAACGTTCCTACACTTAAACGAAAATGATTGGAAAACTTGTTTGGATGGTTGAGAAGATTTTCGAAATGCTCGTTACTTTTTTTACGTTAGTTAAAAATTAAAATTAGATGTATCCAATGACTATGGTTTCGTCTTCTACGACGACGTTTTTTTATCAGAAGCAGCGCAAGTAAACCTTTTTAATCAGAGTCCATTATTAAGCGCGAATGGGTTAAAAAAAGTAGCAGCCACCGACCGCAAGTGGCGTCCACCGGCCACAAGTGGCTGTTGCGCGCTTCAGCTACATTTGTGGCCGCTTCTAGCTTCTAGTGGCGGCGTCTGTGGCTGTCGCGAGTGGCCTGTGTGCGGCGACCCTAAAACGCTTCATAAGTAATCATACATATTGGCCTGTCAGCGCCGACGGTCAGCGTGACTTTAAAACCAGCCTAATACTTTCGTTCTTATTATCCATAATAGTTTCATAATAGAAAATTATAAATAAAAAATGTGATAATATTTCAAACTAAAAGAATTTAAAAAAAACTTTAAAAGAAGATTTAATCTATTAACACATTAATAATACTTCCAGAAAAGCATTCACTTGCATCGTGCGTGCTGTTTCATGGAGTGGTGCATGTCGGCGCGCGCCGGCTCGGAGCGGCACCGCCCGGACCGACCCGCTTGCTTGTTCGAGGGCTTGCTCGGGCGCATCTATTTAGCAGCAGACATTCTACGCCCCTTAGACGCAAAGTTTCCAGCCATGTGCTTGTAGCATCATTAAAGAACTGATATAAAAAAAGACAGTCTGTTAATTCTTATATACGTGTAACGAAGACACGTGCGAACGGGTAAAGCGACGTAACCGATTCTCATAATAATATAAAATTTTAATTTTAAATGTAGTATCGTTCTTTAAAGGGCCTTGCACAATTTCCTTTAAAAAAATTAAGACGATTCATACTGTTACAACGTATAACATGATAAAGTTAAAAGATCTTATATCCATTAATATTATTAACAATAATATATAATGTAATTATCAAAAAAATATATACTTATTATGAGGCAACAATCAAACAAATAATGCACGAATGAATAACGAAATAAAAAGAATATTTATTTATATACCTGCTGATGTTTTCTTGCTATCTATACAAATCATGTTTATGCATTTCTGAGTAGGTTATATAATTAATGTATTTATTATAATATTATAATTAAAGTCGGTAAATAATACACATAATATTTTTGTACATATTTTATGACTTATTTTGATATCATATAAAATTATTATAAAATGTTGGTCAGTTGTATAATATTTAAAGAAGTCTAAATTAAATCATATGCTTCACATGATGCTGAATGTGTTTGGGACGTAGGAGTATCGTCTAGGAGATGATTATGATTATACAAAGCTCCTTTTAATACCAATTATTTTAAATTAAAAATAATTCAAAATATATGTTGTGATATAATATAAAGCTAAGTTAAATTAATATTTATACAGCACAATAAGGATATTTTTTCTGCCTGTTAAATTATACTTAAAATTACATGTGTTGAAATATAAAAATTAAAATACTCATCTTTTCATTATTAGAAATTATTAACACACTCGTTTTGTATTTACCTAATAAATTAGAATAAATCTTTTCTCTCTTTCTCTCCCTTTTCTCTCTTTCTTTCTCTCCCTCTCTGTGAGCCTTTTAAAACAATTTTATTTGTTATAACAATAAATAACTTGTGTTTGTGTTTAAAGAAACCACTCAACTACAAGTACATAACATATTAAAAAATCACACATCATTTACATTTCACATTCACCTGGGAAGAAATAAGAGTGGAAATTCAATAGATTGTTTCCTGAATGATCATTGCATGGCTATTTTCACGTAGTGTGGGCTGACAGATTGATTATTTAATTATCATATAATATTAAAAATATTGTATTATAAACAATGATTGTGTAGTACGTATTTAGAGTTTAAAACTGAAAAGGATTTAATAAATTGTAATTTGGGCGGATTTGCAATTTTTTTTTTATTTGTACAAGATAATAAATAAAAACGGATAAAATAGAATAAGTATTGCCAAGATGAAGAAGAACAGAAATCTTTAAAATTGAATTTGTAGTTTCGAGTAGGTGAAATACATGTTTTTATATAAAATATTTTGTATGAATAAAATCTGAAAGATTATTATTTAAGTATCTCTGTGGAATAAAATGCTTGACATATTTTCTTAACGGTTTTTTGCAATCAATTTTATGCAGTAGCACTGATTAATAAAATTAACACATCTTTTTTGTGAAATTCCTATATCAATAGGTAAATATAAATTAAATTCATAACCTAGAATTTTTACAGCCTTTAAGATTTTCAATATTTCATTTAACATTAACGCAAAACTATTCAGTGAGGATCACATATAACATACTAATGTCATTTTATAGTAAAAAAGGATTAATATAGATCAAGCACAAAAATATTTTTAGTTAAAGCGCAGAATTTTTAATAAATACCTATATCACTTAGACTTACTATTCAATAATTATATTCTCATTTAAAGGCAGTTTATAAAGTTAAAATAAATGCGTTTTGTAAAGTTCTTATACGATTTTTGAATACTTATTATAAGATACATAATATTTCTAAATTGTAAATACATAATATTTATAAAAAGATGTATTTTTGAAATCACTTAAGATATTTTCACAGATAAAAAAATAATATTTTCTTCTAGTTAATTTAAAACAAAATAAAGGGTAAAGCAACGTGTTTATATCCATAATTTTGTACTTATGTAATATTAAAGAATTGTATAATCGTAGTATGAATTTGAACCTGAAAGAATGATTACTATGCATAGTTTCTAGCACATTGCTTTAGATTTATTTGCTTTAAAATAGCAACTGCTTAAGCAAGACATCTTAATGATGTTTTAGTGAATATATATTTATATATTACAGATGAAATCGCTAAACAATTTTCCATGGTATTTGGCACAACAATGGCTCAGAGGCATATGACTCCTGATGTAGTAAAGCACTCTAACAGTACTAAGGATTCAAAAAAATATAGCATTGGAAGACAATAGATTTTGATGTACGATTAACAAGATTATTCTTTTATAAAATTTCTTTTCTCTTAAAATAATACTTTAAGTGTTTCTTTAATAATGGCATTCCAATATTTATTTATTTGTTATGAAAGTAACAGCTACGATATAACGTAGAAAGTGCCATAGTGTTATCACAAACAAAAAAATATTTCAAATAAATATCTATATTCATGCTTGATCTATATTTATATATATTTAATACTATTTTGATAAGGATTCTTTAAAATGTAGAGATAATTTTGTAATACATGTATAATTTTTGTACAGTATAAATTAGCCTACGTTCATAAGATTCATAGAAATTGATATAATTGAAATGAAAATTTCAATGCATTTTTATTTCTTTAACAAAAATATATAAGACTTTCACTAAGAATGACTAAACGTTTATGTTGATTGCAAGATTTTCGCCCCAAATTTTATCATTACCACAATATTATTACTGTTGTTTATGTGGAACACTTTAGTGTTATTAGTAATGTTTGTTTCGGATATAAAACTACTTTTATCTTTATGTTATTATTAACACACATCTGTTGGCAGTTATGCTGGTATCTATTCTGATTCTGATATTTAAAAATGCTTTTTTGCCTCGCTGATTCGTTTTAAATGATGTTTTTTATTCTAAATCACGATAACGATGCATCGATATAAAAAGACAGGCATTAAATATTAATAGATTACCCAACTACTTGATAAGAATATTATTTGTATATCCCAGCATGTATCACAAAAATCTTTATATAAATGCTTCACTATCACTTACGGATCAGGGAGGCAGATCCCATGTACATCGCCAGTTTTAGGACGCTAATACACACTTACATAATACCAACTAAGCGGATGTATAATTTAGTATACAAATTCGATATTTAAAGAGTGGTCGTGCCTGCGACCACCTCGGCGGATGGTGGTGGTGGTGGTGGTGGTGTGTGGTCAGAGCAGCGCGGCGCCGGCCTCGGCGCGCGAGTGCGGCAGCGGCGGCGCGGCGCGCCAGGCGTCGCGCGCGGGCTCGTACAGCTCGACGGAGGCGAGCGTGGTGCGCGCGCGGTAGAAGGCGCGCTCGCCCGCGCTCTCGCTGTCGCCGCCCGCCACCAGCAGCACGCCGTCCGCCGCGCCCGCCGCGCAGCCCGCGCGCGCCTCCTGCAGGCTCGCCACGTCCTCCCACGAGTCCTGACACAATGCCTACTTTGCACTACTTCGTATATACGTATTTTTCTAGACATCATAACAGAATTAATTCAATACTAGCATTTCCCGCAGTTCCGCCCGCGTTCTAAAGATCGGAAACCAAATACATATTTTTATACTGTTGAGGTTTTAAAGCCGATTTGTAACGGTTAGTTGTTATATTTATATCAGTAAAAACTATCTTATATCACGTTGAACAGGATAACCAGCTATCATCATACCAAATTTCATCAAAATCTGTCTAATGGCTTTGTCATGATGCGTTCATAGACTGATAAGAACTCTAAAAACTATAATATAGTTTGTTAATAAAGGCTATTTTAATAGAATTAAAAAAAACAATACATAGATTCGACTAAGTTAGAATTTTCTTATATGTATAGATAAATGAATATTAAAGCCTAATGTTAACATTTACAGATTATGGTTACTTTATAAGACTAGCGCCACCGAGGCAGTTATCGCAATACATGAAAGAATATACTAAAGTGCTTGTAACCCTGAACGTACATCATCGAAGTTATACCGCTCCACGGAGTCGAGCACGGTGCGGCGCGGCGCGTTGCCGCCGATGACGTAGAGGTAGTGTCCGAGCACGACGGCGGCGGCCTGGCTGCGCGCGCGCTTCATGGGCGCCAGCGAGCGCCACTTGCGCGACGCCGGCGCGTAGCACAGCAGGTCGTGCGTGTGGCGCCACGCGTGCGTGCAGCCGCCCACCACGTAGATCATACCTGCGGACGTGCGACACCCGCGTACACTACACACTTATGGTTAAACTATTATTAAGACAATTATTTACTGAAGGATCAAATATCATAGTAACAAAAGTAAGTCATAATAAATTACTATTAGTAGCGTAAGTTAAGTCTGCCTACAACACACTTGAACTTCCTACAACATCTATAAGACAGACAGAGGTAGGAAGAGACGATGATGACGATGTTAAAAACCTTCAAAGTTAACGACGCCCATGCCGAACCTCGGCTCGGGCATCCTGCCGGTGAGCGTCCACTCGTCGGAGACGGGGTCGTACACCTCGACGGAGGCGCCCATGTCGGAGCCCACCCAGCCGCCGAACGCGTACAGGTGCCCGTTCCACGCCGTCAGACCGAACTCGCACCGCGCCTCTTTCATTGGCGCTATGTTTGACCATTTATCTGTCTGTAAATGTTGACATATTTGTTGTTTTGTTAATTATTTTAATATAAAGTATTTTTGTACAGTAACATTTTTTTTTTTTTTTATTTAAACGGAGACATTATCTCCTTTTTCGAAAAAGAATATTGGTAAGTTAAAGCCTGTTTGTTTATTAAGACAAAATTTAAATATAAATAATTATTACATGAATATACTACGCGGACGGGATCGAAGAAAGTATTAACAAAATAAAATAAACATCTTTTAATATTTTAAGAATATTTTAATAATATTTGATATTTCTTAAATATAATGTTAACCTTAATTTACAAAAGCGACAGGTCACTTACTCCATCATGAAATATCGAAACCAGCTTTTGCCGTATACAGATGAAATTGGGCAGGAAGTATATAGTTAGTAGACGTTCGCTAAGATTTTGAATTTGCGACAGGGCCGGATTAAGGAAGTCTAAGGGCTGTCGTAAGTTTGAATTACAGTTTCGCTCAAAAAAAATGAACTTAGGGACGAATCCGAGCGAAGCGAGGGTAATTTGCTAGCAATAGAAAGAAGAAATAATTACCTGTGGATCGTAAACCTCGCCATTGGCTAATATTTGGCTGCCTTGTTCCCCTCCCACCGCATACACGCGGCCGCCTAAAGTCGCAACGCCGGGTTGAATCCTTGCTATGCCCATGGGCGATAATTCTTCCCATTCCCTGAAATATAATAAAACAATATTCAAATATATATTATGGAAACTTTAAAATGTCATTTGAACGTTATATATACTAGTCATTTGAACGTTATATATACTACACTATTATTAACGACACTTATTTTTCTCACGAATCACGAAAATATTAAAAAAAATACACAATAATAATTAAATTTCGTATATGAAACTACATAGAAAAGGCTAAGAACTTTGTTATATTTAATTTTATACAATTCAAAAATATTGCAATCCTAAATAGAATCACCAGTTATATTTTTTAAAACTTTAAATTATAAATAAACAATATAAACACAACCCAAACTGAACAATTTCATTGGATCTTTCTATTTGGTCATAGAGATTAATTATTTTATTAGTTGACACTAGTGAAGTTTATACTACACACTTGGACCTAAAACAGAAATAATGGAACACATATTTTACTTTAGTTATAACTAGTTAATACATAAACTTGGTTCTAAAAGCGGCTAACTAAGATGACTTGAAGGGTACAAGGGCAAAACAAGGAATTTCACATTTTTTTTTAAATTCACATTGCAATCTATAATATGACTATCAATCTATATATGACGACTCGTTTGGCTCAGTTGGTAGTGACCCTACTTTCTGCGCCAGCGGTCGCGGGTTCGAGTCCCGCTGGGGGCATTCATTTGCTAATCACGAATGTTTGTATT
Organism: Boloria euphrosyne; assembly: GCA_951802675.2. Classification (NCBI taxonomy): domain Eukaryota; kingdom Metazoa; phylum Arthropoda; class Insecta; order Lepidoptera; family Nymphalidae; genus Boloria; species Boloria euphrosyne. The sequence continues at coordinate 8,105,525 of OX637874.1, forward strand.
CCAGTCATGGGTGTTAATATTTATAATATGTATGTATGTATTTAAAATTTATATGTGGAGTATATCAACTATCTGGTATCCGTAACACAAGCCTCGTAGCTTACCACGGAACTAGATGGCGCTGTTGTAATAATCTCCCAACATATTTATTTATTATTTATTTATTTATATGTGGCAAAGTCATTATGTTCCCATAATTTTCAAATTTTAAAAATTTATGTGACATTCCTTGTTTTGCCTCGGTACCCTTGTATGTGCAATGCCTGCCTCTTATGCAGATCGAACTTGAGTACAGATGTGAGTATGTTGTCGGCGGCGTGCGGCGGGTGCGGCGCCGCGTCGTGGCACGAGCCGCCCGCCACCACCAGCATGCGGCGCGCGCGCTCCCGCGGCTCCGCCGACAAGCACACTAGCGCACCCCGGCCCGATTTCTGCGAAACAATTCATTTATTTTGGTTCAGTGGCTTCTAAGAATGCCATATAGGAATAATAATTTACTTTGCCATAGAAAGGAGATGACAAAATATTATAGTGTATATATATATATATATATATATATATATATATATATATATATATATATATATATATATATATATATATATATATATATATATATATATATATATATATATATATATATATATTGTTTATCACTGCTAATATTGTTAAATTCACTGATATAGTTCAACTATATGCGAACCAATAATTTCTATTATGTACTCAAGCAAATAAAAATCTATAGAAGACATTTTATGTTTAATTCAAATATTTTGTTCAATGGCTTCTAAAAATATTTTGTTTTAATAAAATTATGTCTGACATTTGATGTTGTAGAACTTTTTTGTACCTATATAAATAGTTAAAAGGTTTTTCACTTTGCATTCTTTAATTGAATTTCAGAAAAATACTTATACTACAAAAAAATTATAAATAAAAATTAAAGATATTTTAATTACTTACCATATCAATTCTAACAGTTTTTAATGCAACAGCTATAGAAGGATCTTGAACTGTTTTTATTGCATCATCTAAAACTTGTGGAGAAATAAGTGGTAATCGTACATGACTTAAAACTTCAAAGCAGTGCCGCCTTCTGTTTGTAGGATCGTGTTCAAGCCATTTTAGTGCAGGATACAGTACCTGTGGAAATACCATGCTACTATTAAAATATATACATAACTATATACTGCACAATTACGGTAAAACATATAAACAAAGAATGAGAACTATTAATTAATCATAAAATAATAAGCTATATCTTACTTTACAGTTCAAGCATGAGTGTTTTCTATGTATATGTGTAGTATGTTGGATGAGATCTAAATTCATTTATTCTTATTTTAAATATGATGTATAGCCTAGGTAACTTATACAAAGTTTTAAATGTATATATAAGAAAATATCTCATTGCTTAACTTGATGTTCATAAAATATCAATATAATATATAATACAATGTCAGTATTATTAAAAATGAAAATCAAGGATAAGGACATTCATACACAATAAGTGCTCATTATGTATGTTTATACCTAAACATTCTTAATAATATGAAATATGAATAATATCATGAACTATATTAGAGTATTATAGAAGTTAAGTAATGGAAAGAAACCAACAATCTTTTTAACTTTCCATGCAGGTCCAAAGCCTAGCATTGCAAAAAACATCACCTGCTGCTTACGGATGTCACTCTATGGGTATGCCGTATGTACATACTGTTATATAAGAATATATGCAAAATTGCCTTGAATTCAAAACAATCCAATGCTAAATTGAAAATTCGATAACAAGTAAGAATAAATAATAAATATAGATAGTACTTGAGCTTCATTATCCACTTTGAGTTGTTCTGATGATAGTAATGTTATTAGCTGTTGTAAAGGTAGTTCTAACAATTCATCTCCATTTGCCACTAGATTCCAATTAGCTTGAGCATGAGCTAGCGCCTCCTCGGCCAATTCTGTACAGTTGTGACTTTCAGCAAACCTTTTTGTAAATAAAATAAAATTTCAAATGTACTTTGATTAACTATAATTTAAAAAAAATATTATTACTTAAATTACTTATAAGGATAAGCAATTATATTGACTAAATTAATAAGCATTACAAAATATAACAGAGTTTAATAAAACTATGTATTTGTGTTTTACTAGTTTTTGACAAAAATAGAATTACCTAAATATACCAAGAGCATTTGATGGATGTAGTTCTCTCTTTAAAAATTCCCCACAACCTATTACAAGCTCTCTGAGTTGAAACATGTCAGCTGCTATCAATAAGTGCTGAACTGTAGCTTTGTCTATTAAAATTTCACCTATACAACATCATCATACACTGTGAATTATGCATTGTAAAGTAATTGTAGCACTTTTTTTTTAAATCATACATAGACCTTATACTTATCACAAAGAGTTCAGTAATATTAGTAAACTTTTATGTTACTTCAAGCTATGCAACAGGATGTGAAGCACATGCTTGTTCAATAGTTTGGGTCAATGAAAACAGTGTGTATTCATAAGGAAACAATATGAGTATGAAAGGGTGTACAGACTTTTTTATAAATACTTTACTTAATATAATTACCTGTATATATAAAGTCAATTATCATAGGTAGAATACCAGGAGGGACACTAGGTAACACCACTCTACCTTTCTGACTCTCTTCTAAGCCCACATTAAACATAGCATCAAAATATTCACAACTTGCAGCTAACACCACTCTGTGAGCCTTTAAATTAAATATATGTTAATGAATTTCATATTATCTAACTTAATTGGTTATTAAAACTTTGTGTAAATAATAATTAATAATACTCTTTGTTAACGTTTGGTAGAATAATACAATATTTTTTTTAGTGTCTTAGCTATAGTGTCTTAGCATAACAGTATATATATATATTATTCATAACTAGCGACTCACCCTCCCTTTGCTCAGGTTTGTAGGGACAAACCCTATGTTTAACATCAGCAAAGCCACGGCTATGACTTAAATAAATAAAAATTCTAATATATAAGCTTTTTCTTTTTTGAAGTCGTTTTAAAAGTTGCCTAAGTTAATCCTTACATTATAAGCTATCTGACAGTGAAAGTCCCGTCAAAATTGGTCCAGCCGTTTCAGAGATTACCCGAAACAAACAGACAGATGGAAAAAAATTTTTCGTTGTTAGTATTGTATATACTTTCATATGCATTTAGTGAAATGATGTAATTTGAAATTAAAAACAGACTTAAATTTTTATATAAATATGTATAGATTTAATGCTTACTAATATAATTTATACATAATGGTATCCATACCTTAACTTTTGTTTTCCCTGATATAAGGTCTACGTCACAAAACCTACCATCTCTCCTAAAGAGATTAAGATTAACGGAGACTTTACTTGCATATTCGCAACATTTGTAGGGCCTGGAACCCTCTTTATTTATGATTTTGTCATATAAGTTTGACGACATTTCTATAAAGGTTCGAAACTTATCATATTTTCTTATTAAGATTTAGTTTAATTTAGCTTTACTTGTAAAAATAAAAATTGCTAATTACAGAACAATTAAAAGAAAAACACGAAGTATAAAAACTTTGTCATACTGTCAGTTGTCACATAAATATAATGTCACAGATTGTCACTGTCAATTCACGTTGACAGAAGTCAAAATTTTCAATTGCATTCGTACTAGTTTCCGGTTAAATTAAAAAAAGTCAAAACATTTCTTTTAATATTAATATCAAATTATATTTTAAGTAAAATATTGTATTATATTATAATGTATTATATTCGCGTATTTATACTCGTTAAAAAGGTTTAGGTATATTTGTACTTTTTAGTAGGTATATTATATCATTAGAAACAATAATCAGAATTTTCCATTTTATGAATGTTAAAATGTTTATCCTCTGAGTGTATATTTTTGACATTTCTATTTTCTACTTCCTGCTGTCACATTTTGAAGGTATTAGGTGAATGTAGGAGCGCATGCCTCTGGTGCCTGGCAAGTGGCAATTTTCGCCTTTCGGCCATATTGTTATGACGCATACAAGATCATAGGTCTCCGCCAGTGACGAGTCTTCTCGCAGTTGACGTGGCTACTACGTACCGTCCCGTTCGCCCACTCCGGACGCAGCATATACGGTGACGAGGAATACGTAACTGGTGAGTGCTCGTACTGAAGACATCTTGCGGTCTGTCACGGTCGCTTACTTTGGGGTGTCGAATATGGATATCATTTGTGCTTTATTATTCTATCATATAAAATGTTCAAGACTAAAACCCCGAAAATATATGCTAATAGACGCAATAGGAAAATTTCCTTAGAATGACGCGATATTACCCTTTTAGAATGCTTCTATCAAGTGTGTCTCTGAGCGAGGCAGATAATAATATCATCGAATCATTTTAGAAATTTTGTGTATCTGAAGCTCAAGGAATACACAGAATGGTGACCTTGAATATTTTAGGTGAGCGTAGTGGGCATGGACGGAATGGTGGAAGAAAACGGAACATCTGGCGCAGCAGGCATGACAGATTCCTTGGCGGGTGCAGGCTCATCGGCCAGTACCACGCCTCATGTCGTCGTTACCAGCATTGTGCAACTTACGTTGCCAACACAAGCACCATCAGCCCAGGTGTTTATTTTGACAATTTGCATATCAACATTGATAACATTACTTATTGTGTAAAGGATACTTAAACTCTTAGCAATTTTTATTGATTAGTGATCTTAATTATTTACTTTGATATTATTGCATTGTTATTGTTTGCATCATGCATTTAAATTGTTAATTCTATATTTTGTCTTGATTTTTACTTTGAAAATATTGCATTGTTATTGTTTGCAGGTCCAATCAGTAATCCAACCTAATCAACAATCAGTTATCCAAACAGCATCAAATATACAGTCAGTTCAACTTCCTAAAGGAAATGTTATATTGGTTAGCAAACCAAGCTCAGTCATACATACTACTCAAGGAACATTGCAAACATTACAGGTTTCTAATAATTTTCTTATAAGATTATATATTTATTACTTGTACTAACATAAAAGCTATATGAAGCATTTTAATTTCATAGATTAAACCTGAACCAAACAGTGTAGTTAGCACACAGGGACAATCCGGCAGTGATGAGAGTAGTGATGATGACAATCCCAAAAAAAACAACTACAGAGAATTGTTAACTCGACGTCCTTCTTATAGGAAAATTCTAAATGATCTTGGAGGTGCAGAAATTGCTGGTATGTTATGTAAACAAACAAGTAAACATTTGCTAAATAGAAAAAAAAATTACATACATGACTAAAAGCATTAAAGTGTTACGTGACAGTCAACATTATATTAACAAGAATATATATATTTAAGAATGTGCTAGTGTAATAATATTTATTAACAAACTGGAGTGTTGTTTAAAATGATACATTAGGTAAATTATTTCAATATAGTTTTTATGTTCTTGTTTAAATTAACTATTAAGTGAATATTGCAAAAAAGTATAAGGATCAAAACTGCAAACAACAGGGCTTTATGCTGATAAAGAGATAGGATAAAAGTGTATGAAAATAATTACAGAAAATCGCATGGGAACTAAAGGATTGGAAAGTGAGGTGTCGCTGTCACAGTCTTTATCATTTGCGCCAGGTTAGTTAAATGTGCTGCAACTGACGCTCTGTTTTGTGTGCAACATGTGTCACTAACCTGTTATTATAATCACCATAAATATTTGCGATTTCATTTTTATTGTTCATAACCGTCACCTTCCAGACTTACCATTTGTTTCATTAATTAAGCATCATTGGTGTATCTTGGTTTACATTCACATAAAACATATTTTCCTCAATCTATAAATACAATTGTAGTGGTAAATTCTTTAAGAACACATTCTCTACATAAGACTTTGCTGGAAACAATCACAAATGTTTTCAATTTTAAGAATTTTATGTCATATGTGTGTGCATATCTACCTTTAGCAATTAAATGTAATTTTGAAATTATTTATAATATGAACATATATTTTTTAGTTTTGAGGATTATAGTAATGTTATTTGTGTTATAAGCGAATGACGTAATCGGAAACGAACTAAGACGGCGATGACGTCATGATTATTAGTATGAATACGATGAGTGAATAAAGAAGTTATTTTTATTGCTGTTATAATGAATTAAAAAATTATTATTATTTTAGCATTTAGAGTAATTAAAAATACTTAAATTATATAAAAAAACCCGCAGCTGCGTAATTTTACTATTATAAGAGTAAAAAAGAGCACAGTCTTTAATATATATAGTATTATTTATTATTTACTTTATATAAATTCATATGTTGACTGCAGATGTGGACACTTTGAAGCTCATTGTCACCATTGTTAATATTTTCTGTGACAAGCATAGAGCTGATAAGATTTTGTATTTATAGTGATTCCTGCCGCTCTTACAACTGATAGTGGCTTGCACACCTTAGCGGTCTCTGGTACTACTGGTGGAGGTGCAATAGTGCAATATGCAACAAATCAAGATGGACAGTTTTATGTACCGGGTGAGTGTCATTTTCAAAACATCCTCTATTTATTAAGCCAAGGCGCTAATATAATGATATTTAGAAGAATCGAACAAATCGTGCTATTATTACAGGACCTATATTAGAAGACCAAACACGGAAACGTGAACTTCGATTGCTGAAAAATAGAGAAGCAGCGAGAGAGTGCCGACGCAAAAAAAAAGAATATATAAAATGCCTCGAAAATAGAGTTGCAGTGCTAGAAAATCAAAACAAAGCACTCATAGAGGAACTTAAATCACTAAAAGAACTATATTGCCAGCAAAAAACAGAATGAGGTCCAGCCGGCTAACCAGGTGTGCCGCTGCCCTGCCGGTGAGAGCTATGAGGCACCCACATTTGATATATTTGTACTGGCTTAACAGTACACACTTGGTATCGTCCAGGTCAATGTGCCGAGGAGGACTGAAACATTATGTTTTATAGAGTTTTTATTTAACTAGAAACAATAAAATAATATGTTATTTATTATATGTAAATTCTTTACATTTTAACTGATTTTAGAAATCTGTCATTTATAATACTTTTTGGAATGAATGTTATGAAGTTTTTAACATAGATGTGACATTTTAATATATTATTTCTATTATTTAAAATGTTACCATTCATTAATATTAATTAAAACTAAGGTTATACTTTTCAAACAATGAGGTCATTGATTTTTTTTAACTAACTTATCATTCCAAATTCAAAACTTGTCACGCAATTGTTTTAAAGAGTGTTTATAGTTAATCTTTTAAAATCTATTTATTTAATTGGTTTACTTGGCACCTTTCATACCTCTTGATATTGCTCATATCTCTATTTTTTTTTTTTTGAAACTGTATTAATATTTATGAGTTTTTTTTTTGTAAAATTGGTCATATGTGCCATTCTAATTTTAAACTTAACTATGTTACTGTTCATCAATACTTTGTTTACTGTGACACCTAAATAATTTAATCAATTTAATTAACATTGTCATATATTTCTGTGATGGGGGCAAGGGAAGGGATAGTTTACCCATTGTAATAAAAGAAATATAAGTCGCTTAGGTGGCGACAATCAACACCACAACATGGTGATTGTAATGGATAAGCCAAAGTTAATATTTAGTTTTTTGTGCAATAAATATATTGCAATGTACAGTTCTAGAAAAGTACCATTCAGTCCTTTATAAAAAGAAAAATATAAAATAAAAAAGAAATAAATTGTACATTATGTATAAATAGAATAGATTTTATCTATAGTGTATTTTTAAAGTTTCAATTATTTTGTATATATACAATGTATTACGTGTTTGTGAACGGAAGGTGATGTTGCATATCATCCTTAAAGAAGTCTCAACTACTCTGAAATTGTTATCTATACATATTACTATTTATCGTACATCATTTCGGTTCACGAAAAATGTAAGAATAGGTATGTATTTTTATGGAAGGGTAAATAATTGACGAGTTAAAATTAAGATTTTTATAAGTAGCCACTTGCCATGTTAGATGTGTGTATAGTGTTATAATTGTTATATTTTATTGTTTTTTTCTTGATTTAGAATTATTACGATGCTGTTACGTAACAAATAATTGTTTACGTTAAAACATATCTGTCATGGCAAGTGATATAAGATATAATGTAAGACATTGTGGAAAGTGCCTTTAAATTTAAAATGAATAAAGTTTATACTGACATAGCTTTTTATGTTAACTTATGCTATATAAATAATAATATTAACTGTTTTGATGTAAATTTACGTTGTTTATTTTTTTTCTTTAAAACATTTACAACTTGAATTACTTTAAAGTACCTATATAGTTTTGCAATGGAACTATTAGATCGATTAATTTATTATTATTGGTCAATTAAATATTATTTTATAAACCTCTCAAGTGAAACAAAATTTACTAGTAATGAAATAGTTGAGTAACGTGTAGTAAAATTTTATTAAAATGTGATATACGCTGAACCGATTTCGTCGAAAAATTGCCTCCACATTTAATCATTTCGATGGAAAGACAATGAGACACGGACGTTAAGTGGTAGAACGCAGACGGCAGAACCAATAGTTCAATGTGCTTCAAAGAGTATAGATAATATACTGATGTGCTTTCTGAAGCAAGAGTATATAAAATCTATAGTAATTAGTAATATTATTTATGTGATCTGTGGTAAAATAATACCAAATTTCATCTAAATGAGTTAAGTGGATTTTAAGTTAACACATCTATACAAATGAATAAAAGTCAAGTGACCCTTTTTAAATTTCAAATTAACAGCTTTTCACTTAATGCATATTATCAATGATGTTATACAGCTCAATGCATATTATGATGAAAAAACATACGGTATTAACATCAAAAAAATCAAAATTTTAAAGATACATACGGTACTAACAACAAAAAAACAATTTTTGTCTGTCTGTTTGTTCCGGTTAATCCCAGAAACGGCTGGACTGATTTTGATGGGGATTTGACGACTGACTTTCACTCGCAGATAGCTATTGTTATAAAGTAAAGGAGAAACTTGGCTACTTTTATTTTACAATTTTTATTTATTTTAAACTAGCGGAACTAGCAGCTTTGCTCGCGCTAAATCGGTCAATAATTTAGTGGTCAAAAATAAAAACTCATTTTTTCCGTTTCATTTCCAACTTTACTTTTTGGTCCATATAGTTCGCTTTTATTGCAGTCGGTTTTTTTTTCTTTGAAAAAAAATAATACCTACAATTTTCTAATCCAAATAAAGACTGAACAGCAGCGTTTGCTCAATCCTGTACTTTTACTAAATATACTTAATTACTTTCCCTAAAGCTCATTCACCTTTTTGGCCCCCACGGCTTAGTGGCGTCCAATAATCCGGCCGGGCGTGAAGAGGGATTCTTGGATTTTAGTGGGTAGGACAGTCCCGACTTGCGGGTGAGCCTCACATAAACACAAGAGGTGTTTTTCTACAGGTGGTATGCGTAAATACATTGCCTAATGTTAAAAAAAAGGTAAATTTAATTAAGCAAAGTTAAATATTACGCTGGTGTATTTAATTGTGATCATAATATTCAAAATTGGTTTAAATTAAATTGATACAAAGTATTATCTACAGAATGTAGACTAAATGCAGTGGTAGCCCTGTAACGCGCTCGCTTGTCAAAACGAATATATAACGGAGTGATGCGAGTACAAATCCGGGTCTCGCACCTCTGATATTTTCATGTGCGAATTATTTTTATCATGATTACCACTTGTCTTACGGTGACGGAAAACATCTTGAGGAAACCTGCATGTCTGAGAAAACTTTCATAAGACATGTGAAGTCCGCCAACCCACACTAGGCCAACGTGGTGGACTATGGCCTGATCCTCTTTGTACTAAGGAAAGCCCGTGCCCAGCAGTAAGACGTTAGTTAAAAAGAACTGAAGACATTATCTATAGAAACAGTTTATTAATTACAAGGGAACATAGGATCGGATATAAACAGGATAGGTCAACTGCATTACACTCAATTAGGTCTTGCAGATGTTGGGTAAAAAAGTTGTAACTATTTTACACTTTCGTTTATTACAATGTGTAAAATTGAATGAATCCGAGTGAATTCAATGAATGAAGTGTCTTAAATTTTAAATCCAACCCACAAAGATAAGTGTGTTTTGTTGACAGGATATCCCTTGAAATGAAGGTTCCATACAGTTTGAAACTCATCAAAATTACTAGTACACTAATAAATAAGGCAAAAAATAAAGGACTAAACTTTTGTGGATGGTATTTAGAAATATTTGTGGAAATTAAATAATATGAAATTGATAAAATTCATATTTCATAAAAATTTATCTGTAACATTTTTAAAATGAATTCTTATTTTAAAACTTTACAAGATGTCATTCCTCTGAAAAGAGATGCTTAATTATAGGCTATAACATGTTTGTGATTATTAAAATAAAACAAATTTCTGGTTGATCAAATATTGAAGGAAATCTTTTAGTTTCAGAATTTCACTGTAGGCATTTACTTACGAATTTCTACATGAACACAATAATTATAGTAAAGAAAAATTGAACTGAAATAAAATGTATATGAATTTATTTTAGTTCATTTTTTTGTAACATTTACAATTAAGGAAACTATTTAAGTTTACTTTTATGTCATTGGTAATTGAATTTTTATACTTTTATAAATTAATTTTCTTATATTTAAAGAATATAAGGCAACCATAGTTAATAGAAAAACTACTAACAACAGAGGACAACTATAACTTTAATTATTGCGATTTTTGTAAGTCAAATGACAAGAAAGTTAAACATTAAATTATGACAGAATCTATGGAAATTAGCTACAAAGTTGCACATGGTGAAAGGATGAATCAGAACTTTAAATCTATAAGTAGGCTTTACTTTAAAACAGTACATTAAATACTGTGATATCTATTTCAGTGTTAAATACAACATATTAAGTAATAATTCTTTTATTTAATCATCAAAGTTTTGAGACAGCAAAAAGTTTGCAGCCAGATTTTCATTCTTTTCACATGCAAAATAAGCTTGTACAACCATATGTTCAGGAAAGCCCAAAGCTTTTAACCGCTCAATAGCTTCTTTGTCTTGGGGTGACACTTGTATAACATTTTGAGGTTGCTGTGGAGGAGAGTTTTCTACAGCAGCATCTTCAGCTACAGCTGCAGCTCCAGCGCTTGGAGCACTTGCAGGTTCATTAAGCATTCTAACAAAGGCTTGTTGGTGCTGACTTATTGCTTGCAAAAGTGCTGGATTACTTTGACCAATTTGCTGTAATACAGTGTTCAATAAGTTAGGATTCTGTCGAATCACCGCACGCATTTGCTGAAATTGTGGTTGTTCTCGTAAAAATCCTAATGGATCGTCATCAGAGTTTCCTTCAGCTTCTTGCTCCTGAAGTAATTCTTCAGGAATTCCTGTGATCAAATATTCCACGGCTCTTTCGCGATTATTAAACGACGCGCGAAGAGCTTGTTCAACTTGCTGCCTGTTATAGCCCATATCCATAATGCTTTGAACAGTGGATTCAAAATCAAGTTCGCCAGTCACAGCCGCAACCGGTGCCTCGGCTGCACGTTCAGCTTCGACAACCGGGGCAGGTGCGGGTGTTTCTTCCACAGTTTTGGCATTGCCACTTTCCGTTGATGCACTTTCTCCGGCCTCGGGCGCAGAGGTAGATGACGCTTGCTGATTATCAGACAATTTCGGTTTCGTTACCATAACAACGATAAATTTCTTATCATCTATATTGTACGTACATAGTTTGTTATCATCAAGAAGAATCTTTCCCGCATAAATAAGTTTTTGATTATCTGCCGCATAATCTTTACCTTTTTCAACCTCAATTTTGAGCTTCAATGCTTTTACTGTTTCATCGGGGTCAATTTCAATTTGAAAAGTTTGTTGTTGTAATGTTTTTACAGTCACCAACATCTTGGTTCAGTACTAAATACAATGAAATATTTCTGATCTCTCACAAATATCCGATCTGACTCGACAAAATTATCCAGTAAACATAACCTCGTTGCCAAAATTACTTTTTTATGTCATCAACGATCGGATACGCGTAAAATAGGTATTAAATTTAACAAGCTTGGAGCTTGCCATATTTTTTGCCTAAAAAAGGTAATACTAAAACATTTTTAACTAATTTTATATGGTATTTTTTTGGATAAAATATCCGCCTTCGTCGGATGATTTAACGGCAACACGCCGTAAATTAATCAATTTAGTAAAATTTATGCGTTAAATAATACATTTCAACTGCCGTTTATTATTTTCCGAGAGTTGGTCAACTACCTAGAAAATTGATCAACTTACGAGTCTTGTTATTTTCCGGTGACATATACAAGAATTGCTCGTTTATATTTATATATGGTATTAGATATAGAATATTTATTTAGCGGAGCGGACACTTACAATTTATAGAAATTAGGGTACTTACGTACTAACGATGACGCACTTTTATTTTTTCTATAGATTTGTGTGAATGTGCTTATATCGTAAAAAAACTATTTTCTTTGGGTTTTCATATAATAGGTTCATAAGGTTAATTTTATGACTCTTTCTTTCTAGGTTGGTTAGGTTAGGTTAGATATATGACCACAATATCGCACGAGCCGAGCGAGCGCAGCGAGCGTGCCGCGGCAGCGGCCGGCGAGTGCCATAGACAAAATAAATTAAAATTAAAATTCTTAAAATTAACCTTATGAACCTATTATTAATTTTTGACTATGGCACTCGCCGGCCGCTGCCGCGGCACGCTCGCTGCGCTCGCTCGGCTCGTGCGATATTGTGGTCATATATCTAACCTAACCTAACCAACCTAGAAAGAAACATTCTTAAAATTAACTTTACGAACCTATTATTAATTTTCGATTTAAGATTTTACGATATAAGCACATTCACACAAATCTATAGAAAAAATAAAAGTGCGTCATCGTTAGTACGTAAGTACCGAAATTAGAAACAAAGTGAAGCTTAACGTAAAGCTTCATTTACACGCTTGAAAAGTATCCACAAACACAAGTTCGTTGAACCTGGCGACTGAAAAATTGTTTTTACTATTTATTTATACACAAATCGTTCGTTCGTCGATTGTTCTTATTTGTTTGCTAAAAATTATTATTTGTTCGATTAATATTTATTTTTAAAAAATTAACAATTTTTGTTATGTAATTTTTTTCCATAGATTTTATTTTTTTATTTCTTGTTAAACCATTCAAACTGTTAGTAATTCGACTATCTTTATATTTTTATTAGCAGTTCCCGCAGCTTCACCTGAGTTCTTTTTGTAAACCTATATAAGATACATAATTCCACCATACATAATTTTGTTATATCTCAAAGGGATTAGGCAGCGTTTTCGTTGAAAACTCTCAGATGGCTTATTTTTTCCGACACCTCCATCAGATATTATTTTTAGCCAATTTATACAAAAACTTGACAAATTATATACTAAGAACTTCCTGGAAAACCATTCTATCCATTAGTGAAACTTGCATGAAAATTGGTGCAGTAGTTTTTGAGTTTATCGCAAACAGACAGACAAACGCAGCGGAGGACTTTGTTTTATAATATGCCATGGTGCGTGCAATGGTAATAATTCATATAATACAGTCACATATATACCGGGCGCGGAAGTAAATATATACAACACGTACCTAGGGACGAACCTGAGCAAAGCGAGGGTGTGCCCCTAGTATAGTACATACCTAACACAGTAATTTACACTTTATTTATACAACTTATATTAAATTTTTATCTTCACTATAGCGATAATAAACACTATTTAAACTATGAAAGGTCTATTTTCTCGCAATTAATCAATAACAAATCAATGATATTTTAAAAATTTAATTTAGTTAAAATATCATTGTAACAAATGTTTAAAACATCTAGGTATAGTTAACAGTATATCACTTATCAACCAATGTTCAAAAAATAATAATGCCTTAGTTGCAATTGCACTCAAAATCAAAACGGAACCAAAAAAAGAAATGAGGTATCACATCAATTTTTGAAAAGTGTCTCAATAAAATTCTGTAGTGTTATAAGTTGAAGTACTGTGTAGTGTAGTCGTAGTCTGTAGTGTTATAAAAATGCGTTTAAATTATTACATTTTCAAATTTCGCACCTCATTGGTCGAAAACGTTGAACACAGTCGATGCCATTATAAATTATTACCACTGACCTCTATAATACCACTGGAATGGCTGTTGTCAACGTGGTTTTGTGGCTGCTTGATATTCGCCATTTTGGCGCTGTCCGACGCTGTCGGACGTAGCCAGAGTTCGTGGTACTAAAAATAATGATGTCGATATAAAGATTTTTATTTTTTTATTTTTATTAATCAATAACCGTATCATCATAATTACTACTTATGTTATATTGACAACAAAAATGCAAAATTACTTTACAGTAAACAAACTCTTCTCGCTGTCATTTGCAATATACGTCAAAATTAGTTCTCGGGACTCTCGCTAGTGGCGCTTCAAATGGGCACAAAAAAATTGCTGTCAAACGCTTGCAACAGCCAGTCCATTGGTATTATAGAGGTCAGTGATTATTACTCTGTGTGTCAGTACGTCAGTGGATTTCGTAAACAAATACGTTGATTATTTGGATGAAATTGATTATTGTTTATAGCCTAATAATAAGTTATTATTATTGGTGTGCTGGTGAAATGCAAGAATACTAGTGTAAAAACACCTAACAAATTATTTATTTTTGTGGTACACGGCGGTATGACCATCTGTGGGTATGACGTAAAAAAGTGGGATCTACTATTTCGTGGTGTTTAAAAACAGATTAAAAAACTGAAAAGTTTGAATTTAATTTTAAAATTTATTTCGTTATTTTATGAACTAAAACTAACATTTTCCGAATGCTTTTTGCCTAAGCTATCTTAATAATATATTTTTAGATTGGTTTTCATATGGAGTAAAATACCCTATTCTAGTAATCACCTAATAAAAACTGGCCAAGTGCATGTCGGACCACGTGTGAGTAGAGACACATCGCTATAGTGAAGACTAAGGACAGGGCTTTATTTATATTTGTTTTATATTGGTACTCTTTTAATTACAGGATTTATATTTACTTCAAGTTTTACATAACTAAAAACTTAATTTTAATTCATAAAGTTATTAATTTATGAATTAAAATTATTGTTAAAAAAAATTAGCACATACATTTTAAAAATTGTCGGCTATAATTACCTACTCATAAACTTGTAAATGATATTATAGTATTTGAAAGTACAGTTTTCTATGCTAGAAGCAATGATATTTTAACTATAGATATGTTATGAGCGCGCAATCGTGAAAACTCGAAAACGTCCTAATTAGGACGTATTGCCTTTAGTCTGTGTCACCGCATGGCGACGAGTGGTACGCTGCTACAAAATTAAAAAAAAATGCCATCCTGTGTATTTAGGAAATGCACCAATTATGATACCAAAGTTAATATAAGTTATTTTTAAAAAAAAATTAAACCGACTTCAAAAAATCTGCACTAAAAAGAGAAAAATAAAAAGTAGAAAATATTACTTTAAAGAACTATGTTAATTTTGGAGTCGGTGCCAGCCAGGTATTTTAATTATGTTTACAAATTGATAGATTAATCGTTATTTTTCTTTGGCTGGCACCGACTCCAAAATTAACATAGTTCTTTAAAGTAATATTTTCTACTTTTTATTTTTCTCTTTTTAGTGCAGATTTTTTTAAGTCGGTTTAATTTTTTTTTTAAAAATAACTTATTTTTACATTTGTAGTGTGCCTTTTATTTAGCTGATTTAATTATAGTGACTTACTATATGTCACTAATTTAAAATCTGTTTAAGCTTTATATTAAACAACGAGCATACCCATTAACGACGAAAATAGTAATTATCGGGTCTGCCGAAAGGGGGGGGGGGGGGGGGGGGGGTTGTTGGTGTCCAAAGAGTACTCGATCTACGACTACTGTAGCTGTAACTAAACTACGAGCTCATCTTTATGTTTACATTCCCCATACGAAATAGTTTAAATAAACCACGTCCATTATTCCACCTAACTCCTAGAGGTTAATGAGATTTACCTTCTATTATCATATTAACGTAATAGCCTGGAAGAACACAACTATCAATCTATATGTATGTATAATTTTAAAGGAATTTCCTTTCAACTCCTAGCCGTTGAGGAGTTGTACCTTCCATCATCAGCTTATCCACATGAGATGGTAATTATCAAATGCAAATCCTTAAAAAACTTTAGAAAATATATGAAAAATGTACTAAGTGCCTATAAAATTTAAGAGGTGCCATCGATTTCCCTAGGGTCCCATTATCAGATCCTAACTTGGTGACAATGGGAATATCTTGGAAGTATACCCTACCAAACAAAAAATAAATTTTTGAAATCGGCCCACAATTGACGCATAAATCGGTGAACACAGATAAAAAATAACATTTGAAGAATTCTACCTTCCATCATCAGCTCATCACATGAGATGACGATTTTCAGACGCAAATGCTTGAACAGCTTAAGAAAATATATAAAAAACATAATAGGTGCCTATAAATTTTGAAAGTTGCCCTGGATTTCCCTGAGATCCCATCATCAGATCTTGATTTTGTGATAATGGGACACCCTCAGAACTATACCCTACCGAACAAAAGAAAAATTTTTGAAATCGGCCAACAGTTGACGGAGAAATCGGTGAACATACATAAAAAAAAATACATACATCGGAACATATAACCTCCTCCTTTTTGGAAGTCGGTTAAAAACACAAGGGATCTCATACCACATGTAAGAACGCAGAATACTTCGATTTATTAATATATTTCAATTATTTGCCTAATATTCTGATATGTCATCGGTCGCTAGACTAATGTTTGTTTACATTGACGCGCAATTGACAACATTAGCTGTCTCTTTTTTTCTTATTGATTTTATCGACTATCCCCTTTCTATCATTTTGACATGTACCTTGAATGAAAAGTGTGTATGTGTGCAGCGCGTAACACTTTTTTCGTTTGTTTAGTGAGCGTATAACATATCTGTAGTTAAAATATCATTGGCTAGAAGTATCTGGGCCTATATGCCGGTTGGCTATAGCCAACCGGCATTCGTTATGAAGCGATTCGATTTCTACAATCGTCATCGCTTAAACGCAGCGTATGCATTTTGAACTTTAAAACACTAATAATTGAAATTAATTTACATTGTCTACCAACATCTATTCGTTGACAACAGATCACGTGACATATCTAAGGCATATGTCAAACCCATACATTTTGGACTTTTCTACTAGCGCTTTCGCTAATCGATTGTTACATTGTCTAGGCCCTCTGAGCTGAGCTGCGGACAGACATACTATATTGCGGACGGGGATAGTGAAATTCTTGTTGAACGGAACCCTAAAAATAATAACTTGGTATAAATTTCTCAAGAAGACGTATCGAAGTAAGTACATATAAATAAAATGGAAGTGATATTTTTAGCGTGAGAGAAGCCGCGGGTTCAGCTTGCTATAAAATAAATAGATTTTCTAAAATAAAAGTAGCCTAAGTTACTCTTTATAACATTAGTTATCTGCGAGTGAAAGTCCCGTAAAATTGGTCCAGCCGTTTCAGAGATTAGCCGGAACAAACACAGACAGATAGACAAGAATTTTAAAAATTGATTTTTGGTGTAAGTATCGTATATACTTTCATATGCATTTGGTGAAAAGCTGTTAATTTGAAATCAAAAACAGTCGCCACAATTTTATTTATATGTATAGATTAACAGATTTTCACTAAATGTATATTAAAATACAAATTGCATACGGTACTTACATAAAAAATCAATAATTAAAAATATTTGTCGTCTGTTCTCTCCATTTTGATATATATAAGGAGTAACTCTAGTCTCTATTTGAAAATCATTGAACACAAAAATACACTTGCAGTTTCTTTTCGAGGTTAATATTTCGTTTAATGTTTAGAATTGAGATTATAATATTGTATATTATAGATATTACGACATTACTTTGTATAAATAAAGTCGATTATTAAACCATTTGATATATGTAGCAAATAGCAATATACTCTATGGCCGAGCCGAACGGTACTCACACATATCACGAAAGTGGGGACGGTTGTCGGGCGTCGGCGTCGTTTGTTTGCATTGCTCTATCTAGACATGATATAATCAGTGTATAGAATAGTGTATATAAGTAAGGGTACCAGGAATAAAATGAAAATATATTGAATGGCGAAATATATAAATATTACATATTATAATTTAAATAACGAATCATATGACGAGTTTCATTTTAAACAAATATAAAAAAAATCTAATTAGTTAGCTAGGTTAAGGTAGTAAGAAAAATACTGAGATACTGATTCTATTAAAATCCAGAAATGCGAAACTGAATGGTATTTTCAATATTTGGATTTACGAGTTTTGAGATCGCGATTGTTGAATTTGACGATATAGTAAATTCTCATACGTAGAAACAATTTTAATAAAAAGACAGACGGGAAGCAGGCGCATATTTTTGAGTCCCACAACCACTCGTGGTATGCGTCAATGCATTTCTAAACATTAAAAAAAAATGGAAACGATAATCATATCGATTTTACAAAAAAATTCACGTCCGTCATATTGAATCGGAACAAAAATCTAGTAATATGTCATATTCATAATCGGCACCCCCAAAAACCACGAAAACGATACCAATATTGATTTTATGAAAAATGTACGTCCGCCCTCTTGAATCTAGACAAAAATCTAGTAAACAATAATATGCATAATTTAGCCTAATATCGCTGAGCTAATATTTTTTACCTTTCTTCAGTGTGTGGAAACTGATGTAATTTTAATTTTTTATCTACACGAGATAATGACATGCAGTCTCCCACAGTACATGTAGTACGAACCATTATAGATTAGAACAAGTCAAACGAAACACAATCAAATTAAAAAGCGTCAACCCTAGCTAACGCGTACCGAGCGGAATGTATGGCAGCTCGGTACGGCTACCCCCTCCGCAAACCCCGCACAATTGCTCTGTCGAGACACATCCGTTGGCTGACTGTATTATGTTGTATTGACTTTGATATAATCAAAGTTTGCAATACTCGTTAATAAACAATAATATTGTATACTTTAATACAGAACAGTTCAGAATTATTGAATGGCGCGTAACTCACGCGCGCATTCTCACTCGCGAGTCGCGCTCGATTTGCATCATGATTCGTGAATCGAGTGAATCTGTACTGAGCGCAACAGTACGATTTTAGAATATCGTAAATTATGTATGGACCCTTCGCCACTAATAGATAATAATATTAGGCGCCAAAAGAGGCAGATGTATAATTACACCCTTATCAAAAGAAGTGTCCTCGTTTTAGGTCACATAGTACATACATCACGCGATCTATTGCATTACCTATACTCAAGCCACTTTAGAGAAATAATGTTTGTAAACAAACCACAACAGCTGATTTTTAGGGTTCCCACTTCAGAATAAATCACGATCATCATCACACTTTCAATAGTTTTACCGTAAATATCTATCAGAGTTTTCATAATACCCACGTAAAAGAGAATACTTGATTAATAAACATTTAAAATCACATGTAAGTAATTATTTTTTACAGTTTTAATTATATTGGGTTGTGATGGTGGATAATTGCCATCCCTAAAGCTTTCTTCCTTTTTTGGAAGATATCGTAAACATTTTTACATATTCTTATTATGTCATCAAATGAAAAATACCACCAAGTACCCTACACTAACCGAATAGTTTACTGTTTTTTAAATTATAATAGTCGTATTATTTACCTAATCTTAAAAAAATGACCAATGTTATGTGGTGTTGCCAAATCAATGGATTTCGCGTAAAATTAGATTTTGAGTGAGGAGGGAGGTAAGCGTTGGACGGGATAAATGCTTTGCTAACGGTTAATGAAACTTGTCACAGATTTCATTATAATTTGTTAATAATAAAAATTATAATAAATGTAAAAAATTAACTTCCATTTTGTTCTATTTTATCTTCTTTAGCAGTTTTATAGGTTTAAAAACCTAATTATTTATTGACAATCATTATTAATTAATTATCATTCTAAAGTATTAGCATTTACAACAATAAACATTATATAATAAAAAATGTTTTTGACCCGTGCTATCAGATGGTTGCCTAGCAACACTTTTATTTCTCTAATGTGGCTTTAGTATAGCTGCTTATAGTCAAGAGACTGAGAGACTAGAAAAAAATAAATAAAATAGTATGTTTTATTGTAGAACACATTCAAAAAAATTACAATTAACTTATTATTTGCTTTAGAAAATATTTTGTTATTCTACATTTAATATTATTAATTAGTGACAAAGATATATTGTCAAGACAGTGGCGGCGTAAAGGGGGGGCGGTGGGGGCGGTCCGCCCCGGGTGCCAAGCATCAAGGGGTGACAACACGGTGACAAAGAAATACCAACTCTGTCACGCAGATAGTAGCCGCTGGCGCATCGCGGACGGAAGGGGCAACTTATTTCGGTCCCTCCCTCCCCCACCCGTGTCCGTTGCCGGCAACGGATGCCGGTCGCGAAACAATGACAATTAGTTGACGACAGTTGGTCAGTCAGTGTTATTGTTTATAACCGTCGCGTCGCGTTGCGTCACATTAATTCAAACGAAAGTCAATAAATACTAAATATTGTGTAATAAAGGAGTGAGTGTATTGGCGGATAGTACACAGAGTTTAAAAGGTGAATTTTATTTGAACTATACACCTATTTTTTCCCACATTAATTATATATGTATCTAGTTAAATTATAGGTTTCGGCCGATCTGAATTTAACATTCTGTTGACAGTATAAATTGTACGTATAATTAATTTATCACGACGATGTAAAATGAGCAGTATAACGTTATATTTAATTCATGCATACAAATGGCCGAAACCCGCCATAATAGGCCGCCGCCTATATAGTTCCTCGGTATTTCTCTCTCTTTAGCTGCGTATCAGCCACAGCACGATTATTTTATGATGGCCGCTCTGAAATCAGGCTTTCCGCACTTAGCGCATTTACTTTCACTTGTAACAAAACTAATTGATTCCTTAATTTTTTAATTTTCAATCCTATAACCGATCAATATTATACGATTAGTTTTTAGTTTTGTTTTGAGTGTACAGTAAATGCGCTAAGTTCGGAAAGCCTACTTCAGAGCGGCTATCGTAAAATAATCGTACAGTACGTACGGACTTCAATTTGTAGGTATAACGTTATGTCCAATTGTGTATAAAAAAAAAGAAAAAATAAGTATTTTTTAAACATGATTTAAAAATGGTTTTGCTTAATATTTTTATAGTTGAACTAAGAATTCAAATTCATCCAACATAATTTGCACTATTATTATTATTTAAAGAAAAGAAAAATACACTGCCGATATACTGCTTGTCTTACTTCTACTATGGTATAATATGATAATGAGCGAGAAAAAACTGACAAAATTAACAAGTATTCCTTTATCGATCTTTACAGAATATAACTTTATTATGAAGAGAAATAGACCTAGTGGATTTCAGCAAAGAAAAATAAAAAAAGCAAAAGAACTTGCACGTGAATCGTTATCTGGATCAATTTTGAAATTTGTAGCACCTTCGGCTTCTCTGGTACCAAATACATCACAGCAAAGTGTTGAAAGTAACCTTCTTGATGTAACAGATGATGAAGAAACACGGAGCCAAGATGCATTAGATGAAGGGACGCTGGGAAGAGAGCCTGACAATTTTGATACACAAGATGAAAGACAAGGCGAAGATCAGCACCAAGAAGAATATGACCAAGAAAAAGGGCGAAATAGCGACAATGAAGAAAAATCCCAGCAAATTGAAAACGATGAAGAAAAGGTGCATGAAACTACTCATTTCGATGTTGCTACTTGGCCAACACCAATGCCTGATGATCTGAGAGTTGAAATCGTTAAAGCGGGAAGTGAACCCTATCAAAACAGAGATGGTCCATTTGTAGACACTGTCCAAAGATCTGGAGATAAAATAAAAGGAAAGAGCCGACATTTTCATTCAGAATGGTTTTATAAAGCGTTACCAAATGGAGAAAAAGTACTCAGAAAATGGATGGTATACTCTCCAATAAAAAAAAGCTTATACTGTTTTTGCTGCAAACTATTCACGCACCATGAAACAAAACAGAGTTTCGTTAACGGTTTTAATTCATGGTGGAAACTAAATCCTAAAGTGTCTGAACACGAGAATTCTGAGGGCCATCTCTCCTGTTTTGAAAAATGGAAAATCTTGGAGAATGGATTGAGGCTGCAAAAAACTATCGATTATGAGCATCAAATGGTCTTAGACCAAGAAAAAAAGAAGTGGCGTGACATTTTGAGTCGCCTTTTGGATATCATTCTTTTCCTAGCACGCCAAAATCTTCCTCTAAGAGGACATAGAGAAGGGATTTCATCAGACAATAGAGGGAACTTTTTAGAATTAGTTAATCTATTGTCAAAATATGATCCAGTGCTAAAAGAGCACAAAATTAGAATTGAACATGCTATCGCCTGTACAAAAAGTAAACGGGTAGATTCTTATTTGTCTAAAGACATTCAAAATGAGTTCATCAGTCTTTTGGGGAGAGAAGTGAAGAATAACATTTTGGACGACATAAAGAAAGCTAAATATTTTGGAATTATTTTCGATAGTACACCAGACATATCACATGTTGATCAGATGAGTTATGTAATCAGATATGTTCATATTGAAGGCGATCAAGTTGAAGTGAAGGAATCATTTCTAGGTTTCTTCCCTATAGCTGGAAAGACTGCAATCGAACTTACGGAAAATATCCTTACGCAGTTAAAGAGTGATAACTTGGACATTCATCTATGTCGGGCTCAAGGATATGATAACGCTGCAACCATGGCAGGAGTTCATGCTGGTGTGCAATCTATCATTAAGGAACACAATCCTAAAGCTTTGTTTATGCCTTGTGCTAATCATTCGCTAAATCTATGTGGGGTGCACTCTTTCATGAGTGTTAGTTCAAGTGTAACATTTTTTGGAACAGTAGAAAGAGTTTACACGTTCTTTTCGTCGTCCACACATAGATGGGAAATTCTAATGAAAAGTGTAGGCGTATCGGTCAAAAGACTAGTAGAGACAAGATGGAGTGCTCATCACGATGCTGTTAAGTCATTGAAGAATAATTTTGAGAAACTTGTATCAACACTCGAAGAGATGTGTGATCCCAGAAGCAGCAGAGAAAACGTCGATACAAGAGAAGCAGCATCCACACTCTTACCAGCTTTATGTGACTTCAGTTTTTTATGCTACCTCTCTTTTTGGTGTGAAATCCTAGAAGAAGTTAATCAGACACAAAAGTATATCCAAACATCTGGACTATCGCTGGAAAAGTGTGTTATAAAAATTAAAGCCCTAAAAATTTTTCTTCAAACTCAACGTATACAAATAGTGGAAAGAGCTATTTCCTACGCAACTGAGAAATGTGAGGACTTGGATATCTCCGTTGAAAGAAGAGGAAGGAGGAGATTCCGAAAACGAATGCCAGGAGAAATGTCCCAAGATGTTGGACTAACATTGCCAGAAGAGTTGCATAGAGCTATGTTAGAATGTCTTGATAGATTTTACGAAGAACTAGAGCATCGCTACAAAGCAATGGATGATATTCTCATAACATTTGGTGTTGTTCAGTCTGAAACTCTACTTACGTCAACAGAAGAAGAACTTCGTGATAAAGTTCCAAATCTTACAAAAATCTATGATGAATTTTCTGCAGAGGACATTATTTTGGAGATTTTACGACTGAGGCGCCACTTGGAAGCCGCCAGCATTTCTCTTCAAGAAGCGATCCAATGGACTACCTTGGAGCTTCTGAAATTTATTGTAAAATGGGACTATTCTGAGTCTGTTCCAAGTCTAGCTCTATGTCTAAGATTTTTTTTAACTATTTGTGTTTCGGTGGCTACTTGTGAAAGAAGTTTCTCAAAATTAAAGTTAATAAAATCTTACTTAAGATCTACAATGAGCCAAACACGACTTTCCAGTCTATCCATATTGTCCATTGAAAAGGAGAGGAAAGTAAATTTTGATAATGTCATTGAGTATTTTAGCAAAATAAAGTCACGTAAACACGTTTAATATTTGTCGTTTTATTTTGAGGGTGCTCGATAGAAAGTCGCCCCGGGTGCCAACCTATGCTACGCCGCCACTGTGTCAAGATTTTTACTTGATTAAACGGTAAACCTATTGCCTCGTAAGTCGTGAGTCCGAATGAGCCAATGGTCAGTGTGAAGTGTCACTACTCATTACAGAGAAGAAAGAAAGAAGTCATTTATAGACCTCTTAAATATAAAATTTAGTCATAGTTGGTTCTATAAATTAAGGAAATAATAAAAGTCGCCCTGGGCCTAACAATTTTAGAACCAATCAAGCCATCTATTGACCTTCAACTTCATTTCGATAAGTATGTTTATTATAATAAATGACAATTCTAATAAAAAAAAATGTATGGTCAATTGTAATTCAGGCAATAAAACCAGCTTTATTAGAGCAGAGCCCAAAAATATGATAATCTAAGATCACATGTTCTCATGAGTTATTTAGAGACATACAAGTTTTAGTTTTTTTTAAAGAATAACTGGAAACTTTGTTGGAATGAGGTCTTACTATACTAAGTTTACTGTGAAAATTACACACATTGGCACATTAAATATTAGTACTTCATCAGTTATTACTTAGCTACTTTTTACTAACCCATATTTTACATTGCCTGAATCAAATCGACTGTATACACTGATTATAAGAGTATTATTTAAAGTATTTATAAAATTATTTTTTCACAATCATCAAGCCATTTTTTCGGTACATTCTTAGTTCCACTTTGCAACTGCTTTACAGCATTAAAAATTGCTAAGTCTGCTATAGAAAACTTATCATTATTAATCCAGCTCTTAGAGCTATTGTTATTCATAAATATGCTGTTAATAAGGATTTCCTTCTTTTTGTCTCCAGCATTTTCAAGTTGATGACAGATATCAAGAAATCCATCAAGTTCATAATTTTGGTAGTCATAAGGGACAATATCATTGTATATGAGACACAAATATCTTATTATATTTACATTGCCCAGAATTGGTACATCTAAGGATGAAACTTTAAGTTCTGGCGTAGCTGAATCTGAAAAAAATACAATTTTATATTAATTAAAATTTAAAGCTACAACTAGAATACTCAACATTATAAGTAGGATGTTTTATGTGATAGTTTTTTTACTTACCACATTTGAATATCAACCTTAAGTTGATTTTTGATTCTGCTTGTAACTTGTATAAATTATGGAATCTTTTAAAAAATGCCTTTATTTTTGTTACTTGTTCATTAGAAACAGAAGAATGTATATGCCATGTGACATTAAGTGTCTGAAGGTTTTTTAAAAATATGTTCAAAAACCATGGCAGATTGTCAGAATTTAAAATAATAACTATTTCTTCTTGTTTTTTCTGTAAAAACACAAAATTGATTGGTAAAATACAATGGGTTATTAGGATAATTAACATGCTATTCTTGGCACATCAATACATCTTATACAGAATTAATACTGAACTGCTTATCCATTTTTTTATAAATGTGTTATCTTTTTTAACTCTACAGCTCCTGCAAGCAGCAGACTTTTGATCGGCCGATAGTTTGGTCGGGTAAGCGCGCACTCTGGCATACTAGACAAACTATCGGCCGACAGCTCTTAGCCTAGGATCCCACCGCAAGATTACTATGTCCGTCGCGTATTTGATTGAAATCTATTTTTTATAAATTAATATCAATAGGAGAATATAGTTTAGCCTGGTTGTCATTTAATTTATTTAAAAAAAATAATAAATTTAAAATATCAATGGTACTTACTGTATCCACTATATTTTTTTGTTTTATTTCGTGTTTGATCGATTGATCTTTAGTTAAACATAGTGAACTTATTTTTTTAATTCTGTCATAAAGGACATCTAATTTTTGTAATAACTTATCTTGTCTATTTTCTAAATCAAGAAGCTGATTATTGGGCATTTTCTGAAACAAAGAAATAATTAGTATACATGTTGTTTCCCTGTAGAAGTGATTAAAAGTTTATTAATATAGTTAAAATTATATGATCATGAATAAAGGTTATGAGTTTCCGAAAGCTTGTGTATTTCACCGGGTGAACTTTTTATTTTACAATCCTTAAATTTTTAGATAAATAAAATATATTTATTTAAAATATAATAATATTTACAATTTGAAATAAACCTTAAGAAACTTGGTAACCTGATCACTTATATTGATTTCTGTATCCTTTTCATTAATGTCAATGGGATTTTTTAACCGATACATGCACTTCGGCAATAATATTTCTTCTTCAAAAGATAAAATGTTTTTCATATGATACATGACTTAAAATCTTTGTAAAGAATATAATTTAGGGCAGTAATATACACTCTGTACTCTGCTATTTGTCCAAAATACCAAATTGAACATCCGGCATTCCCTTCGTAATTCGTTTATATATGTAGCAATATACTCTATGGTAATTCGTTGCCCGTTGTACCATAGGCACATTTCCTGTTTCCATTTGTCCACAGAATAAATTCATAATTGTCATAATATGTGATGTCTGACATTTTTGTGGTTTGGCAGTCATAGAGTATATTGCTACATTTGGCAGTTCAGAACAATAACTACCTAGGTATTTTTGTGAAAATATTTTTGTGATGGCCCTACAATTAGTTGCCAATATTGCAGTCACAGATAATTTTGTACTACTTTTATAAAAACCAAATAAAAACACGTAAAATCACCGAAGCACTTCAACTCCCATGGGCCCATAGCATTATACCTTTATATATGTAGCAATATACTCTATGATTATACCTACGACGAAAATGCGATTAACTAAGTCATAGACAAAAACCTGAGTTGTAGGTTTATTTTTCATCTATGCTAGGTAGCTTTTCCCACTGGCGACTATTACACGTACAATATTTATTGTGATCCGTCAATACAATATTTATTGTCAATTAACAATATTTTTTGATGGGTTAACTTTCGGTTTACACATGGTTTACACCATAGATGAAAAATAAAGGTTTACACGTTCAATATTTATTACGTCAGTATTGGGTCAGGTTCAGGGCTGCCAGATTGTATAATTCGATACAAAAAGTGTATAATTGGATACAAAAATAAAAATTCAAACGTGAAGTAAATTTAATTAAAATAATTAAAAATAATTATTTAATTTAAAATTTAATTTAATTTATTTATTTATTCTATTTTTTTCTTTTATAAGAACTATAAAATATTTTCTAATAAACTGATGCATCATACATTTTTTATTTTTACCCTCTGCACCTAAGTAACATTATATAACATAACATACTCAATAATTATTTTTAACAAAAAACAAAAACCGACTTCAAAACTAAGCAAATCTAAACTAAAAAGTAGAAAATAATACTTTTAAGAACTTCGTTAATTTTGAAGTCGGTGCCAGCCAAGACGGATAGACTTATCTTGCCTTTGCAAGGAACTTTCGAACGGTATTTTGATTTAGACGCTAGTGGCGCTTCAAATGGACACAAAAAAATTGCTGTCAAACTCTTGGAACAGCCTGTCCAGTGGTATTATAGAGGTCAGTGCTATAATACCACTGGACAGGCTGTTCCAAGAGTTTGACAGCTGCAAAATTTAAGCGCCATCGAAGGATTTTTCAAATCGGAATGACTTTAATCGATAGGTCTACATTCGGTCTGTATAGGTCCACTACACTGATAATACCACTGAACAGGCTATTCGAAGCGTTTGACAGCAATTTTTTGTGTCCATTTGAAGCGCTACTAGTGAGAGTCCCGAGAACTAATTTTGACGTACATTGCAAATGACAGCGAAAAGTGTTTGTTTTCTGTACAGTAATTTTGCATTTTTAATCAATTTAGTTCAAATTTAATGTTATTCTTGTTATGTGCATTATATAAAAGGGGTTGGGTTTAGAATCGTTTGGCAGGTAAGTCATAAAAAAAAATCATGCATATTCCCTATTAAAATTACTTGTACAAATTTCAACTAGAACCGACAGTGGTTGCATCATATCGGTATTTTCATTATCAATATTTTTTTTAATACATTTTTCCGTAATATTGACATAGTTCAGCTTATGTGGTCAATTTATTTTCTCGCACATGATATTAACAGATATGAAATGTTCCTTCCTTGGATAAACCTTCATTGGACACTCATAATAAGAGCTAACAGATTACGTTACTGAACATTATATTTTTTTCAGATTTCCAAAAGACTTGGAGGAGAGAAAAGTTTGGCTTCAGAATATGAAAATTACCAACTGGACTCCTAAAACATAATGATTTTCTGTGTTCATTACATTCCGCTGATGAATATTTCGACAAACTGAAATACCATATACCAAAAATACCATATTGAAACAAAAAGACCAATGGGAAGCCGCCGGTGGAAAAGATATTTCCGGCAGTTCTCACAGCAAAAGTTATGAAGTAATTGATAGAAAAAACAAATTTTAACTTTATTTCCAGAACTACGCGCTCATTTTTTGGAAACAATTATGTCTGAAACTTTAAATAGTTATTATGATGTATTGATTAAACAAATTGTATTTAAGCATATCGATGTTAGAATTGTTTTATTTTACCTTTTCGACCTTAGTACAGAATAAATTCATTATTCCCTGTAAATTGTTAATATAACATAAGTAGTAATTTTAAATTGATTGTAAAAACTTATTATCAAAAGTTATCGATATTTGCTCACTGATATCGATATCACTAGTCTTAGTACCACGAACTCTCGCTACGTCCGACAGCTCCAAAATGGCGAATATCAAGCAGCCACATAAGCACGTTGACAACAGCCAGTCCAGTGGTATTATCTTTGAGGTGAGAAATATATATATCTATGGGTATTATAGAGTTCAGTGGTCCACTATCGTTTTCGTTATTTATAATTATTTATAATTGTTAATAACAAAATTAAATGGATTATATAAAAGCAAAACCTATAGAGACCAATACTAACCTAACGATAAAGAATGTAGAAATATAAAAATACACAGGATGGCATTTTTTTTACTTTTGTAGCAGCGTACCACTCGTCGCCATGCGTGACACAGACTAAAGGCAATACGTCCCAATTAGGACGTTTTCGAGTCTTCACGATTGCGCGCTCACAACATATCTGTTTGTTAGAATCTCATTGACCTATACAGACTGAACGTAGACCTATCAATTAAGGTCATTTTGATTTCAAATATCCTTCGATTGGGTGCTAAAATTGTGCAGCAATTTTTTGTGTCTATTTGAAGTGCCACTAGCGAATGTCCGGAGAACTAATTTTGACGTATATTGCAAATGACTAGGGATGAACGATACATATCATTGAGGTATCGATACTTTTACTCGATATTGTATCGGTCGTCAAGTATCGTACTCAGTATCAACTGAAAAGTATCGATACTTACTCGTATCGAATAGCTTATGGAAAATTTTAGGCCCTGCAGCCTGGGTCTTGAATAAGGCTGCGGTAACTCCTGCCTGTCGTAAGAGGCGACTAAAAGGAGCTTCGACGGGGAAGGCAAACCACAGCAGATATGCAACTGGTTTTGGCGGACCTGGCGATGTACCACACCTGCCTGGCTTAATAATAAGGCTACGGTATCTCCTACCTGTAAAAAATAAAAAAATAACAACTAAAAGGGGCTTTGGCGGGAAAGGTAACCCACTGCAGATATGCTACTGGAGTTGGCGGACCCGGTGAAGTAGAAGGCAAGGTGGATGGCCTTAAGGGCGGCGGTAGTAAGCATAGCTGCTACCGTCGGCCAGACACATCATTCGAACCCTTCTCTAGTCGTAGCGGTCTCTCGTTCCACTAGATTAAGGAGGGGGAGGACGAGTGTGTGCTCCTGCGTTTGCGCGTACGCTTGTGCACCTAAATATCTCCTGCGCATTTGACCGCTTCCGAATACTGGACTCCGATGACGAAAAGTCCTGTGGCGATGGGATAAGGTAGAGAGGTCTGGTCTGATGCAACCAGGCTTTGTCCGAGTCCTGCACATAGGCGGCTCCAGGGGTGTTGTATTACACCGTGGTCGCTTTTTTTTTTTGCAAATTGGGAATCATGGAAAATTTAGAGCAAAACTCTAACAAGTATTGGCATTCTTTATTTTTTAAATACAAAATTGTTAGAATTTATGAAAATGGTCTGCTAGTAATGCTTCCCAAAAATATTAATTTGTCCAAATATTTGCAAGTTAGGCGATTCCTGGAAGCAGTGAATGTTGCGCCAGCTTTGGAAAACAGCCTTTCGTAGGGTACAGAGATACCTAATAGGTTTAAATATATGCATGCTTGTTTTTATAACACTGAGAATACGGGCTTGAAATTCTCCCATTCCTCTAATGGCTCACTGATATCGACATCACTAGTTTTAGTACCACAGACACTCGCTACGCCCGACAGCGCCAAAATGGCAAATATCAAACAGGCATAAAAGCACTTTGACAGGCTGGAATGGCTCCAGATTATGGAGGGTAGAGATACTACCCATAGATAAAAATAAACATACTACCCTCCATACTCCAGTGGTACTGATAGAGGTCAGTGATTGGATCATAGATATAATAAACTCAAAGGATTGGATAGAATGTTTTAGTACTACCAACGCCATCTGTTAGAAAACCAAAGAGCTATCATCGCTGTAACATTACTTTTTAGTTTTTTTTACTACATGGTTAAACAAATTATTGTTATTAAATAATTAATTTATATTGATTGAAGTATATAACAATTATAAAAATCGAGTTACCAATGGCAGAAATAAAAAAATGAACAAGATAACAACCAAAAACCATGCAAACAAAAACAAACCTTACAATCTCTTTCAGGTAAAATTAAAAAGCTATGGCGGTCATAGTATGTGAATGTGTACGAGCGAGACGCATTATTTTAACGCGGGAGTGGCAGAGATTTTTTAAATATAATTTAAATCAGTTATTAAAAATAAAGTAATCGTTTTTAATTATTCAAATTTTTATATAGATATACATCGACTTTTTAGAACTGATTACTTATTTTAATTATTAATTGAATGTATTTGGACTATATAAGATTACGGCGTTTTTTCTTAACTTACGATAATATCATAGTATAATTATTAATTATACTATGATAATATGGTTGGTTCGTGGGGCAGAAAGAAATTTAAATGCTTTTATAATAAATGCTAAGTGTACGTAAACTTTCGATTTTCATTTTATTTTTCTTTCAAATGCTTATTTATTTAAATCTAAGTGCTTTTTATTTAGTGAAACATGTTAAAAATTTTGGTCTGTTATTTTAAGCTGTTATTATGTGCAATATTTTATCAAAATTAATGTATTTTATAAATATGTTTTTTTAATGTGTTAAATCGTATTTTTTGCACGTATAATAAATAAAAGTAAGTAACTGACTCAATACTGAAATGAAATAAAAAAAATGGCGGCCATCTACCTAAAATGACTGATTGCGATGTGATTATGTGTTGTGCGCATCTGTTATGTAGTATTATCATCTAAGGACAATGGATGTATCAATTCAGACGTTATGAAATACACTTCTTTTAGAACATTAGGATCTCGTCTATGTACTATGTTTGATTTTTGAAAGATGGTCCATTGGTGTAAAATTCAATAACCCTCAAGTTAGAAAAACGACATGGCGGACTAATAATCAACCAATGAGAAGCAAGCATTAAGCGTTTCAGAATTGCATGCACCTATTCACATTTCGCGTCATTACGTTTTGGTGCCTTGTTTCTTAGATAATAATTCAGGACTGAGTAGTGTTAAATTATGTACAATACTTTTTTATAAAGGATTTAGTGAAAAATATTGCGTTTCTTGACTGTGCCATTCTTTTTCATTGAAGCGTCTCAAAAGGCTAAGACCATGAATGCCTTAGATTTAGGGTGAACCTAAATACGTACACTTATATACATCGTTTGTTTTTGTAAACAATAATGTGTTTTCAATACACGTGCGAAATTGTACAAAATTGACAATTGTTTATAATAATGACGGGAAGGGGGGCAAAAAAACGCGGGAGGCCCCCGAAATCAGGAACTTTTGAAAAGAATAGAAAATTCCAATATCATCTATTGAAAAAACCAAAATATTTACAAGCTCAAAATGTTGTATCTGGTTCTCTAGCGAGTACTCCGTCGGCGTCTAGAGCATCATCACCACAAGGAAGTGATATTAGCAGGCGAAGTACAAGGAAACAGAGAGGTGGAAAATCACATAAAAGTAAAAGAGGAGGATTGTCAAATGCTTATTCTCGAAGAGGGTACAACCCCCATGCTGCCGATTACCATGAATCGGAATATCACTATGGATCTGATTTTGGAGATGAATATAGTGACAAATCTGAACCAGAAGAAGATCGCGCCAGTGAGAGTTCCGAAGGTACTAATCGTGATGGTGCAGCGAGTGATAGTGATTTTTCTGTTAGTAGTTACAGTTCTATTAGTGGAACTCCACGAAAATCAAGTAATAATCTTCTAAGACCGCCCAGTCCAGATCCATTATGGTTGCAACAGGAACGTCAGATTCCAACACTAATACTTCCAACCTCTTCAGATGATTTAATAATATCTCATCATTTAGTTTTACAAATAGTAGGAATATATGAGGTACTAAGGCACTTTAGACATTTGGTGAGATTATCACCTTTTAGATTAGAGGATCTGTGTGCAGCTGTGAGCTGTGAAGATCAGAGCAATTTACTTATAGAGGTTCATATAATGTTGCTTAAAGCTTTGTTACGTGAAGAAGATGCACAACAGACTCACTTTGGGCCATTAGATCATAAAGACAGTGTGAATATTACCTTATTTTTACTTGACATTATGACCTGGCCAGAAGTATTAAGAATTTACGTAGAAAGTGATAAATCATTTGATCAGAACATAGCTAGGATATTGAATTCATGTGAATATCCTTTTACAACTGTTGAAGATCGTTTAGCTGTACTTCAATTTTTATGTAATCAATTTTTAATTACAAATCCAGTTCGAGATGATCTTATAAGTGAAGGTAAATATCAATATATTTCTTTTGTTTCCATAAATTATACATTCCCTATAACTACATTCAAAAATAATTAAACTGACAACCAATGCTGGATAAATTTTACACAAAAATTTCATTTCGAACATATTACACAGTTAAGTCTGAATAATTGATTCAAATTTATGAATAATTCAATGTTTGTTGAAATAGACTAAGAAAGAAGAACAATAATATTTTTTTTTTGGTAATGTGACTATTTTCTTTTCAGCTCCTATACAGTATGATGATCACTGTCGAGTTTGTCATCGCTTGGGTGATCTATTGTGCTGTGAAACATGTCCAGCAGTTTATCATCTGGAATGTGTTGATCCTCCTCTAGTCAATGTACCATCAGAAGATTGGCAGTGTGCATTGTGCAAGGAACATAAATTAACAGGTGTAACAGATTGCTTGCCTGATGCAGAGAAACAAGGTCTATTGTGTCGCCATGAACATTTAGGTTTTGACAGACATGGAAGAAAATATTGGTTTATTGCTAGAAGAATATTTGTGTATGTAGTATATATTCTGTATATTTTTAGAAAAAAATATATATATTGTGTAGTGTTATTTATTGAAACTTATTTTTTTTCTAGAGAGGCTGAAAATGGTGATGTGTGGTATTATACAACATCTCATCAATTCCAAAAACTCTTAGAAGTTTTAGATGCAAATGAAATGGAAGCCCCTTTGGTAAGAGAACTGTTAGAAATGAAACAAGAAATATTAAGGCAAATGGATGTAACAGAAAATTTAACGGAGCAAATTAAAGGAAATCGAAAATCATATTTAGAAGTTGAGATTGCCAATATTATGAAGCAGAAAGAGCAAAGATATCTGAATCCAAAAAGTGGTATTAAAATAGATGATAAACACGACTCAGATATGTCTTTAGTGAATGACACTGATATTATTAATGAAGTCACAGTTACCAGTGATGAAATTGTAAGAGATGAAGATGATGATGTTGACAATGAGGAATCTAAAAGAATTAAAAACAATTGTATGGCTAAGGGAAAAGTACAAATACAGAAGAAAAGTGATGATGGTAAGTTTTAAACTTTTGATGATGTAAATTATTCAGATAGAACTGGCAAAAAAATGTGAAAGATTTATATAGGGATTTCATAAAATTGTAAGAGAAAGAGAATTGTTATTAAATAAATATGAATAGTTTTATTTAATTAATAAATTTGTATATACATGAAAAATTTATTAATTTTCTAAATTATACTACCAATACTAGTAAAATTTCTATATCTGCTGTTGTTTGTTGTGATGATGGATAACTAATAAGAGCTTTCATTTAATATTGGCTAAGACAAATTAATAATTTTAAGTACTTTGGCAATATTCCTATTTTTTTAATAATTTAACCTATTTTCTACTAAAAGAAAATAGTTGCCCTATAGTATTTTAGTTAAAGAAACTGCAATAATATATTTTTAGTTACAGAACGGGTGACACGGCTAAAATCTAATCAAATCTCAAATGGCACATATCTTTTTAAGTTGGGTAATGAGAATGCATTCAAGAGTTACATTAACCAATATACTTCTAACCCTCTGGCATTAAATAAACCACAAAGAAATGAGGAGAGGGACAAAAAACGTTATATTTCCCATAAATTTTCACTTTCTTCGGGACAAGAATTTAAATGGATTGGTTTATTGAATGGTAATTTTTATTATAAAACTATCTAGTGCTCTAAATTTGTTTTTTTTTTAATGTTTTATTCAATGTATTTTTTATTTACAGCAACAAAACCCTTACTTGTTGCAACTCTTAGGCAGACATTACTCCAGCTAGAATCTAATATAGTATTACAATTTATGCATCCAAATTGGACATTATTAAGGAAACCATGGGTTCAGGCCGTTCAACTTTGTCAAGCTCCTAGAGACTTTGCCAGAGCTCTTTGTGTTTTGCAGGTAATTATTAACATTACTAAAATTAACTAAACTATCACATATAAATATACTTCATAAAATCTATAAATGTTTTTATTCTATTTTTCTTTACATATAAAAATTATATATATGTGTATGTAGGTTATGTTCTGACGTGAATACATTAATTGTCATAAATTGACTAATATGTTTATTTCCAACAGGCTTGTATAAAAAATGCTGTATGGGTGCCAGCATGGCATGAACAACTAGGCCATGTGCGTCTCATAAGAACAACTGCTGCTGAAAGAGAAGAACGAAAAAAACTTGATAAACGAGAGAAAAAAGAGAGGGATGAAGAAGAGGAAAGAAATAGAACAGCCTGCAATTTTGTTAAATATTCATTAGGCCTCCGACATCAGGTAAATTATCTAAATGTGCTACTACTTTACAGTATTATTTAAAAGTATAATAGCATGTCTTTATTAATCTCAGACTCAATAATTCCTCCCACATTGCAAAACATTGTGCTATGTATTCACCATTTACATAATATAGATGATTTTAAATTATATTCTTTTCACAGGTTTGGAAACAAAAAGGAGAAGAATATAGAATTCATGGACAGTGGGGGTGGTTATGGAACTCTGCAACAAGGAAATACAAAAAACATAATATTAATCCAAAGTTAAGTTTATGTAATGGTCCAGCAAAAATTGCAGTCAGAGTCAGGGAAGGAAGTGTAATAAAAGTATTAGCAGTGGAGCCAAAAACCTATGAATATTTGACTTCTAATGAATCAGCTGACAAAGATGTCATGGATAAATGTATGTAAAAGTGGTATTTTTGTCTTGTTCTATTCATTATGTATGCATACAAATGTTATGAATATCAAATTTTGTTATATTTTTTTACAGTGCCAGCTTCTATGAGAAATATGAAAGTGGAAAAAGAAACTGAAGATTTTGAAGAAATAGATGTTGAAAAATCTTTGAGTTCTTCAACAAGGAGGTATTACCCTAAAATCGCGAGAAAATCTAAATTAGATGATTTTCTGGCGCGTCGTACATATTTAAAGTTTATGGAAGAGAAAAAGTTAGGCAATCTTTTAAATAACATAAAAAAAGAAGACATAAAAACTGAGGAAGATAAGAATATTGATGTGGAAAGTGAAGAACCAGATTCAGAATTGAATTCAGCAACTGTAACAAACAGTGACGACGGCAGTAAAAATTTAGGTTTACCCTCCAAAAGCTTTG
The DNA here is from genome assembly GCA_951802675.2 of Boloria euphrosyne. Taxonomy (NCBI): domain Eukaryota; kingdom Metazoa; phylum Arthropoda; class Insecta; order Lepidoptera; family Nymphalidae; genus Boloria; species Boloria euphrosyne. The sequence goes on from OX637874.1 coordinate 8,141,862, forward strand.
AAATTTTAAAGGAAAAATATATAAACCTAGCAAATTTGACTAAACACTATAAATGCTATTCAGAGAAATGTAACAGAAAGTTAGACTCATCATCTGGCTTGAAAGTTGAGTGTTACTCTCCACTGTGTATTGAAAAAAGACAGTTATTTAATCAATTATTAGGTTTAATAAAAGATGGTTCTAATAATTACAATTCTTTTTTGCTTGCAAATTGTAAGGAAAATAATAAAGTGTCCATATTGGAACAATATTTGCTAGGGAAAACTTCTAATTCGAATGAAAATATACTTTCCGACTTACTTTCTGCAGTAGCATGTGCTCAAGAGTGTGATGTCAAAAGTTCTGATTGTTTTGTCAAAAGAAAGTCTAGTGGAGATAGTGATGTTAATTGTAAACTTGAAAAATTTGGAGGTGATAATAATAATTCAATGTGTCTCATTAAATCTGAAAGTACACTTGAAGAATCTGCTGTTCCTGCAGTTGGCAATGAAATGGATATTGACATAACAAGCAATAGTAATGAAGACAATGAAGTTGAGATAGGGCCTCTCAAAGAGCTGACAGAGCATGATCAAAATGCTACAACTGAGGACAATAAGGATCGACCACCTATACCTAAATTAAAAATAACTCGAGGCAAGTCTGCCAAATCAAATACAAACATGAGCAGTGAAAAGGGACAAGATCCCTCTTACGAATGTTCATTGAAAACAGAAAAAGGACTACATAAACCAAAATATCGCGCAGTTATAAACAGACGATTTGGATTAACAAGAAGTATAAAAAAAGAAGACAAAATAAAGGAGGAAAAAGTTGATGATGTAGTAAGAGTTTATTCCACCGAGAATCCCAGAGGCAAAGTTTACCTAAAAAGAGTACAAACTGCAGCAGTAGAGAAGAAAAAGAAAAGAACTCCCGTCAAGTATCCTCTGTGCTCATCGTTTCATACGAAAAGCAAAGCTAAAACAATAATGGTTCTACCTCACCATGAATTAAAGAAGTTGTGTAGGCAAGCTGGACATAGCACTGTATCGGGGTTCAGTCACAGCAGCAAGCCCAATCAGCTGGTGTGGCCCTACCCGTGTGCGCGGCCGTTGTTCAAAACCTGCTGGCTGTACCGCACCGTCAACCTGCAGTGGCTGGCCAGCGCGGCGCTGCAGCTGCGCGTCCTGTGGGCCTGTCTGCGCTGGGACGACATGGCCGCCAAGCCCGCCACCGCCGACGGCAAGCACCAGCTCACTACTGACACAGAAATCGTGTCACTCGAACTGTTGAAACATCGTCACATTGGACAATTCTCTGAGCGCACGCAATATCTTCGCAGGAAAGTTGTTATACCTTTAGAGTTACCCAAAACTATACGGGAAGTGACGTCCATTCGGAGCGGATTACGAAAAAGAAAACGAGCAGAATCTCCCCAAAATACTGAACCTCAGGTGAATTAGCTAAGAATACCGATATATGTAATTGATTTGAATATCTAGTGGATGTATAGATGTTATTTAAATTATAAATTTTAGGTGTCGGAGGAGTGGGTAGACGAAGACAAACTGGAACTGTGGGAGGTCCGGCAGTACGGGGAGCGCGCGGAGCGGGTGACGCCGGTGACGCGCACGTCCACGGGCAAGCTGCCGCAGCGCAACGCCGCCGCGCCGCCCAATGCCGCCGACCTCAAGGATAAGATGGAGCAACAGCTCCGCGAGCAGCGCGCTGCTCACCAACAAAAACGAGCTCTGGAGATGTCAGGTTAATACGAAAAATATCCAACCATATTATATCCCGTTGTGTATATGTATAATATTTCAATGAATGTTCTCTTTTGTATCACAGAAAAATCGAAAACGACTCCAAATCAAGTCTCCGGTAAAAGCACTTTGACTTCGCTATTAACGACAAATGCAACCACACCTACAGGTCAAAAAACTATAATCGGAACCAGGAGAATCATTATGACTAAAGGCGCCGACGGCACAACGAGAGTCATAAGTCAGCCTATCGGGAACGCCACTAAATCGATTTTATCTTCTGATGCGACCAAATGTAATGCGACTCCTCAAAAAGATGGCCCCCAAAAAGTTCAAATAATAAGAACCCCCGACGGCAAATTGTCCGTTCGTGGACTGCTCGCGGGACAGCAACTGATACAGATGCCAGATGGCAAGTTACACATTGTCATGGCCGGGCAGCAGGGCATAGCGGGCCAGCTTGTGGCGGCCGCGCCGGCAGTCAAGGTGGACACCGACGCGCCCACGTCCGATGGTAATGATAAGAACGCTCAGAACAAGAACACTGCAGACAACACCGCGTCAAACCAAACGCCTCGAATCACAAGTCAGCCGGCCACTCCAAGCATGGTGACTAGCGGGCGACACATCGTGGTGCAGCCGGCGCAGCAGGTGATGGTGCAGGCGCCGCCGCAGGTGGTGGTGTCGGCGCCGCAGGTGGTGGTGCAGGCGGGCGCGCGCACGCCCGTGCCGCGCGGGCCCGTGCAGGCCGTGCTGATGCCGGGGCAGATGATGCGCGCGCCCGCGCCCCGCGTGGCCTCCCCCGCCACGCCGCGCGTCGCCCCCGCGCCGCGCCTGCGCCCCGCCTCCACGCAGCAGATAGTCGTCAACAACCCCGCGCTCGTGCAACAGATAGCGGCCGGTAAGATACAGCTCGCCACGGTCAACGGGCAGCAGGTGCTGATCCGACCGACGGGCAACAACCAAGCGCAGATCGTGGCGCATATCGGCCAGAGCCCCGCGGCGGCGCCCGTAGCGGTGGCGGCCGCGCCGGTGGTGCGCGCGTCCGCGCCCGCCCTCGCGCCCGCGCTCCCGCAGCAGCAGCTCACCGAAGACCAGATCATGGAGAAGCGTCTCCTAGCCGGCCAGCCGCCGGGTACTGTTATTAAGACAGTTACTGCTCAGGTAAATTTTATTTTAGGATCTTATATTATGTTTCTGTATTTACAGTGACTGTTGAACTATGTCTGAATTATTTTATATTTTTTTAGGTAATGCAAACTAGCAGTGGCCCGAGCATAGTTCTACAAGGCCTCCATGGATACTCTCTAACCCCACAGCAGCTAGCACTTGTTCAGCATCAAGTCAAGCAACAACTTTTAAAAGGTATGGTTTTTAAAAAAATCTTTAAACAAATCGAAATTAATTATTATTTACGATCGCTCTATTTTTACTTACTTCATTTGTCAACTTAATTAAAAATGATCAATATTTGGTATTCCAGCACAAGAGTCGACCGGCAAGCAGGGCATGCTGGGCCCGCGTAAGATGTACCTGGCGGTGCAGCCCACGCCCAGCGCGCCGCCGCCGCTGGCGCCGGTGGCGGCGCCCGCGCTGGCGCTGCCCGCGCTGGCCGCGCCGCCCGCGCCCGCCCTCGCCGCCGCCCAGGTAATATATTATTATTAGGAACGCGTTGACATGCCGATTGAGTTCACTCGTCACGTACTGTCTTTTTAGTGTGAACATATCTCGTAATACCATTTCGATAATTAACCTTACAAATGGAAAAAAATATTTTTTGATTGGAGATAAAATGATTTCACTTTTTTTTTGCACTATCTTACAATCCTTAATTGTATAAACTTTTGACTTTTCATAGGAGTTGATAAGATATATTCACGTTTATGAATTAACTTCGCCCAATGTGACGAAAATAGAGGTAGAATTATCGGGTAATTGTGCCAGAATTAAGTGCTTCATGTAAAGTACGCGCACATTTGATTAAGAGCCTTAGAATAATATAACCGTAATGTTGAGAATTTTAGTTTAATGAACTGATTAAAAAATCCCTTTACACATATGCATTTCTTACTTTATATGTATTTATGTTTTCTATATATAAAATCTCGACAAGCAAATAAGTGAAAACTCAAATGCAAATATATTAACAGCTTTTTAATTTTTACTTGACAAGTGTTGTCAGAACCTTTAAAACAACGAATAAATGAATAAGTGAGGTGATTTAGGTCAGCCTTTTTGCTTATAATAAATTATGATACCATAACGCGTAGTAATATAAATACCGCACCTAACGTCCCTACGCGCCCTTGTCCCCCGCGTGTCCGTGTGCCTGGCGGCGCCCGCGCTTCCACCCCACCAGTTAGCCTGTAACCGCGTTACGTCATACACGCATTCCGCTGACGTACGTCACTCACCCCGCTCGCCACTGTTAATTCTTTTAGTAATTTGCTAATTTCTCTTAGCACTTAATTAATCTCGAAATACATACGTGTAGATTAATTACCGAGTTTTAATGATTTCCCTATACTCGTAATATCTAATAGAAAAATCAAGACTGCGATATAGATTATAAGTAAAGTAAAAAATTTTTTTTGGGAGCTTTAAAGCGTTGGTATAAGTAAACGTAGAAGGAAAGTCTAGCAGTATTGATTATTGATTTTTAATCAAATTATCTAAAACATACGTTTTTAAAAATCAGCACCTTAACTTCAGCACTGGGTTACCTTTTAATTGGCCGCCGGCCCAAACTAGCGGGTACGCATACATTTTTAAGTATTTACGTTAAAACCACTTAATCCCATACATTTGGTTATTTCAATAAGTTGGCAACTGGGCACGGGCCTCCCTCAGTACGAGGAAGCCCCGTGCCCAGTGCGATCAGGCCATAGTCCACCGCGCTGGCCTAGTGCGTGTTGGCGGACTTCACATGTCTTACGAAAACTTGCTAGGTTTTCTCAGACATGCAGGTTTCCTCACGATGTTTTCTTTCACCGTAAGACAAGTGGTAATCAGGATAGAAATGATTCGCACATGAAAAGATCAGAGTTGCGAGACCCGGATTTGAACCCGCATCTCTCGGTTATCCAAGCGAGCGCGTTACCGCTCGACTACCACTGCCTTCCGCTGGGCTACCACTGTCATATGATGTATACCAAAATCTAAAATTTTTACTATCAGCAAGTATATTTGGGTGAGTTGCCTGATCTCCTACTATCACGTATAATTTTTGCCCTTACTATATAACTTAAGAACTTTATTTATTAGAGATCGTTATATTCTGGCACAAATCCAGAGGTCCTGGGTTTGACCAAATATAGTTTTTTGCTTTTTCTGGAAGCCTAAGTCGTCACCCCAAACAGTCATTCCTCCCGTACCTCGGTCGTGCGAAGTGTTGTCCCGCCGGAGTTCTGAGAGTGAAATCGGTAGAGTGCATTTATATCCGCGCGCATATTTGTGCATTAAGCTATCCATCTGGCAAGTTTCGGTGAGATTGGCCTTCGTGGCCGACATCGTTCAGGACGGCGCTATTACTTGATATTTAAAGAATTTCTTACATTCTGCATTTTATGATTTACTATATTTTTTACTTGGTTGCTTGTCTGGATTGCTAAACATTATTTTGAAATTAAACAATTTTACTATTGAATATTAAAGCTTAGTTATATTTTAATTTTTAATTAATTGTTTAGATGTATTCTGTATTATGGTAAGACTGGATAAAAATTTGATATTTAAGTATGCAACAATAATATTAATATATAAGTACTGTATTCACCAAAGATTTTTACATTGGTTATATTATTAAGTACCTGCATAACATTCAGAGAGTTCAACAGTTATAGAATAATGATGTCAGTATTATCTTGTAATATAGTAGCTGATAGTTATTATAATTTTTATCACTTTTATACACGACTTGTAACAGTAACATATATCTCTGGTATGTTATATAATAGGTTACGCACAATTGAATAGTTTCAGAAGTTATACCCAAAAAAGTTTGTTAGTCTTATGTTTTTATTAAGATCCATCTTTATGTCTATAATATTTTCATAAAGTTGGGGCGAACTAAGTAACGTAAATAAACACTGTTTAATATAAAACGTTCAACTATTATAATTTATGTATTTCTCGTATAAAATAAAAATATTATATTTTTCTCATAGTCTACTATTTTGTAGATTGTCATATTTTGTAGCGTGACTCGATTCTTTTCTCAGAACTTATATGCCTCTCGGTTTTATTTTTTCCTTCCGTCTATAAAGCTGGTAAAATTTTAATGTTGATTCTTTATTCTTTTCATCTATTTACTATTATTATTCTATAACGATCGTGCAGTGGGTAAGCCCGGGAGGCTATATGAAGCGTATTGTACAAACAATGAAATAAAATTTCACATTATTAAATTTTATTTCGCGCTTATTATTTTATGCCAAATATTCAATAATGTAAAAATTATAGTCAAAATCCTGGAACTTGTCTTAGTTGTGAGTAGATCGAGACTATACAAATTTCAAATAAATGGTTGTTTAAATTATTTTATTAATGTAAATTTTGAGTAGTAAACGTTTGACTCATTACAAACTCGTGACGCTCGCAGCTGAAGAAAGTTCGTTATGTGACTGATAAATTAAGTCTTTTTGTTTCTTTATTAGATATCTAATCTAATAAAGTGGATAGGAAATAATTTTAATATCAAAAACACAAGTACAATTATATAATTTGCAATTTGGTTATACTATTCTTACGATTTTTGCCGTAACAGTAAAACAAATGCTATACATGATACGTTAATATAATCTTATTGTAGAAGTATTTCTGCAACTGGTAAATGGTATTGCTCATACACCACCTGTCTATTATATGTATGTAATCGTTTCAATTCAGACGTAATATGATTGGGTAGTGCAATATGATATTTAAATAAAATTTTCAAATAGATTTTGACTTTTATTTAATGAAGACCTTTTATCGTTTACGTACATTTACTTTACTCCTTATTTATGTATTTGTTGTTTTGTGGGGGTGTATGGGCAATCGTTAATTTAAGTCTTTTTCTTGATCAGTTTATGACATTTATTCAATAACTGTATCGATTTATAGAAACAATGTACAAAATAATATAGCTGCTGTTAAATTGTATATTTGTACTTATATATTCCCACAAACAGTTTAATTTTATTTTTATTTTCTTTTCATAATTTTTATTTTAACTTTTTTTTTGCATGGCTTAAGTGATTTTTTATTTTATTTTTTCCTTATAGGATAGTACAGCTGAGGATAAAATAAAACGACAACCTTTATTTAATGGTGAAGACCATGTTTCCGAAGCAGTGAGCCATAAAGAGGCCATGCCCTCTAAACCAGAGGATATACCAGGAAATAATACTAAAACGGATATAGTTAATTCAGGTCACGAAGGACCGCAGAGTAATAAGTTCGTTCTCACTCCTGACTATATACAGCAAAGTGAGTACTTTTAAAAAGTTTATTCTATAAAATGCATTAGTTTACATTTGCATTAGTCATCTTACTTTCAGCGGAGTAGATTACTTTTAAATGAGTTGTGTTATATTTCAGCGATTAAAAGTGCATTGAAACAGGAGAATCTGAATCCTGAAATCGAGGAGAAGTTATTACAACTGCAGCGCTACCAGGAGAAGCAGATGAAGCCGGAGGCGCAGGTGCAGGTGCAGGTGGAGCGCGAGGTGCGCGCGCCGCCCGCGCGCTCGCCCTCGCCGCCGCGCCGCCGCGGCCCCACGCGCCACGACGACGACGACGAGTGGCTGGAGGCCAGTCCGCGCAAGCGCTCGCGCAACGCCCGCGCGCCCTCGCCGCCGCCGCCGCCACCGCCCGCCCTCGCAACCCCCGCTCCCGCCCCCGCGCCGCCGCGCGCCGCCCCGCCCGCGCCCGCGCCCGCCCCCGCGCCCACCCCGGCCGGCCCGCCCGCGCCCGTCGACGAGCGCCGCCGCGCCGCCTCCACACACTCTCGCCTCCTCTTGCTCTTCAAGCACAAAGAAATGCTTAAAAAAGACATCATCAAAAAGAGAGGGCTACTTGAAAAGGAACTCGGTGTCGAAATACAGGTCAGCAGTGTTCATATTTTGATATGTTCATTGTCTTTTTTTCTTTAATTTAAAATTTAAAAATAAATTATTTTTCAGTGAAACTTTTTTGACTTTCTAGTCCCTAGTTATATTATAATTTGTAAAACCTTTAACTTTATTTAATGCGAAAATATTGATTTTTATCTATACTGCACTTAAAATTATTAAAATAATATTTCTAAACTGATAGAAAGAGCTATCAGCGGAGCTGGCGCTGCGCACGCGCGCCGAGCGCAGCAAGCAGGAGGAGGTGCGCGGCAAGCGCCGCGCCGCCGCCGCGCCCAGGAGCAACAAGAAGGGCTCCAAGAAGGAAAAACTGCTCTGCATATGCCGCACACCTTATGATAATACAAAGTCAGTAGAATTGTAGTATAGGCAAAAATCATTCAATACAGACAAAATTGCAAATGTTAAAATAGACTTAATACTAATTATCAATTTATAATTTATTGACCTAAGAATGTGACGATTTTTATTAAAATTAAGAAACCATAGATTTATACCTATTTGGAAATTCAATTTCTACAAATACTTTGCCCTAAACGCAAATGTTCGCTACATTTATTGTTCTTCATAGTATGTTTCAATTATTATTAGGACTTATAATTACCTGTAATTGGACTACATGCAAAAACCCTATTTTTGTAATATATAAATATTGCATATGGATACTGCTCCATTTAATATACAAATGAATATAAATAATGCTATGGTTAATGGTAATTAATATACAACACAACCGACACAGATTCTACGTCGGCTGCGAGCACTGCAGCAACTGGTTCCACGGCGACTGCGTCGGCGTCACGGAGGAGATGAGCAAGACCATGGAGGAGTACGTGTGCTCCGAGTGCCGCCGCGCCGAGGAGACGCAGGAGCTGTACTGCCTGTGCCGCCAGCCCTATGACAACTCCCAGTATGCATTATTCAATTTTTAATATTTATTGTTATATATTATGTAAACGATTTATTCATTGTTTTATGAAATGTGTTGAACTGAAATATCTTCCTCGTTTGCAGATTTTATATTTGCTGCGACAGATGTCAAGACTGGTTCCACGGAAGGTGCGTCGGTATCCTGCAGTCGGAAGCCGACAATATCGATGAATATATTTGTCCGAACTGTCAGAAAAATAACTCTGTCAATTATGCAAACATGAAAGAGCTAACGGTCAAAGATTTTGAAAACCTTAAAAGGCTCGTCAAACAAATTCAGTTACATAAAAATGCTTGGCCCTTCATGGAGCCTGTTGATCCTCGCGAAGCTCCCACCTATTACAAAGTAATAAAGGAGCCAATGGGTGAGTTGTTTTTAATAAAACCTACTCTGTTAATTAATAGGCCAATATTAATAAACCTATAGGTTTATTTGAAATAAATGCTATAACTAATAGTAATTTCATACAAGTCTGTTGAGCCCTCGCATCATGATGTCACAAGGCACAACAATATCTCGTTAGTATAATATTAAAGACAGTACGACGTTGGTGTATAAGAAGAGTGTAAAAATGATAAAACAATGAAAATGCAAGACTTAACTGCAACACTGCTTATGCAAGACTTGTTTAATTTTTCTCATAAAATTGCTGATGCAAATGTTTAACCTATTGGTTTAATTTCAGATCTGCAGACTGTGGAAAGAAAAGTGAATGAACAAACTTATAGTATGTTGAGTGAATTTATTGGTGATATGACTAAAATATTTGACAATTGTCGTTACTTTAATCCTAAAGACTCTGAGTTCTATCGATGTGCGGACGGCTTGGAAGCATTCTTTGCCCAAAAAATTAAATACTTTCGTGAAAAGTTATTTGAATCAACACAATAATTAAGTGGCAGTGCGTAATGAATTATGTTGAAGAAAAACAATGAACTACTTTGAAAAGGTTACATTCGATTAAGCTTCTTTGATCTGTATAACACTTGTAAATTGTAAAGTATGTGATGAAAATTTCAAAGAATAATTATTTGTATAAAATATCGCTGGAGATATCGATTGAGTCAGTCAGCTTATTTCATGTTAAGTATTTATTGTATTTATTAATGCTTTACATTCATAATCTACATTGAAGCTGACACTCGTTTAAATAACGCTCTTCAGAGAGAATGAATATATTATATAGTTTTGTGAAAAATATTGTACTAGCTGATATGACCTAGCTATTTTAGTTTAAATTTAGTGTTTAGTTTAAGGAAACCTTATTGTATTGTAAGAAATAAATTTTATAATATAAACCTTAGTGTTTTGAACTAATAACCCCTTTACTATGCTATTTAAATCAATATTTTTTCCATGCATTCGAAAAAATTAATCTATTCACATATTCTGACGTAGTTTGGAAGATGTTTCATATATTGTAGTAGCCTACCAACGACTCCAAAAAAACCACTTAAAACGTGATCCGTATTGCTTTTCGGCTATAAAACCATAAAATTATGAGCGTCAAATTTATCAAAAATAAATACAAGAGTTGCTATTGGCCAAATCACTCATGTAAATAATTCATTTTTTTACGTGATTTAATAAACAATATTAAGTTATCTGGTAAAAAATTCGTATAGTTCGCGTCACGTAAAAAGAACGCTGCAAGAAAGTGGTGGGGGTGTGTTTGCGCATGGGTACATTCAACTACGCCGTATATTGGTTATTGGTAGGTATCATGGGTAGGTATTTTGAAAAATATATTAAACAGAATATCATTAAATAGAATTCTTTCTATTAATTAATAAAACTTCTTTGATTCCGTGTAGAATGTTTAATCTACTTACAAAAATTTTTTCATAATATCATCTTAAGATTAATCATTAATCTTAATTATCACTTAATTTTAAGTATTACCTGCATTATTAACAGCCTCTCTTCATAAAACAATGTACGTCATGAATAATTTTTCTCTTTTCTTTATAAAATAATTTCGTAATTAAAAACTTGTGCGCGCGATAGTATTTTGAACTAACAAACCAATAGCAAGCAAGAACCACCAAATTGATCGAAAAACCGCCTCTGCGCGGCTTGACAGCCAGCGTTTTTTTTATAAGACGTGACTTATATAGTAGAGTTAATACCTCTCTGCAGACTCGGCCATAAATCATTCGAGTGTTTCGCTCTCTTTCCCACTCACGGGCCTTATGGCACGGCATTGTGCATTACTATGATGTGCATTACTGCAGTCGATGAGTGATATCGATAGTTCCTTTTTTTGTATCTTTATAAATGGTTGATAGAAATAAAAACACGTTTATTTGACACGTAATGGTCTAATTTATTTTTGTAGCGATTTAAATATACTTAATAGCACAGCACAACTAAAATAGTTATACTAAATAGGCTAAACATATTTGCTAATTACCCTCTTTAGTTTTGAATAATTAGTTAGTTAATCACATTAGTACCCATTAGTTACCCTGCATCCTTAATGAATGCAGTATGTTTACGTTGTAACCTTGATGATTCCGTTATCGATAGTGGCCTTGCGCGCGCGCAACTAGCGCACATCCCTAGTGCGATTATGATTTATGGCCGAGTCTGCAGCGAGGTATTAACTCTACTATAGTAGTAAAGAATAGACCCAGTGCTCCAACGCGTTTGAAGTCACGCAAAATGCCGCTTTTGTGTAGGCATTTTGTTATTGCTGCAGGGTTGTCACAATATATATATATATATATATATATATATATATATATATATATATATATATATATATATATCCCACAGTACATGTAGTAAGAACCATTATAGATAAGTACAAGTCAAACGAAACACTAAAACAATCAGATTAAAAAGCGTCAACCCTAGCTAACGCGTACCGAGCGGAATGTACGGCAGCTCGGTACGGCTACCCCCTCCGCAAACCCCGCACGATTGAACTGTCTCTAGATACGTCCGTTGGCTGACTTTGTGTTTTATTGACTTTGGTACTGCACTGCTAATATAATAGTTTGTGCTAGCAAGCGCAGGCATTGAGATGATTCACCTTCATGGGACGCTATTTTGTGTTTACCAATTAATAAAAAGTAAAACAATAATAATTTAATATTATCATTTATTCAAGTACTAATCTTTGTATATTTAAATATAAAGTGTATTAACAAAATTACACAAGGATTTTATAAATTTAAGTAGCTGCATAATAATGGCACCAGTTAAAATACAGTTAGTATTTAACAATAATATTCAGTAATTCATTATGAATCATAACATATTCATTCGCATTTTTCCATAATAAAGGAATATTTCATATAAAAATTAAAACACGCCTACTAAAAATTGGTGCACACTATTTCTAAATTTGAAGAGAACAAGAATTATTCTAGTTGTAAATACTTATTGCTATTTTTGTAAAGTATTTCATTTGAAATAAAAATAGATCACAGTTTCATAAAGAATTGTGCCGAACACGCCAAAAATGCGTGCTTCATATGAATATCATTATTCCTATTATTTACACCAATTAATAGGAGATTACTTGCTAAAACTATCAGTCAATTGTAAGTTCTTATGTGTAGATACTTACAAAATATTAAATTTTTTAAATAAGTATTTTATTAAAAAATGTATTAAATAATACAACTATGAAAACTTCATATGTATTTTAGTAAATTACAATTTGCATCAGTATTTAAGGTATAAACAAAGTAATAATTATGATTCATTAAAGTTTGTTCACAAATATAATGTTCAGATTTATAAAAAAAATAACTTAAAAAATACGAAATTAAAAAAATATGACATTACTCAAAGAGCAATTAAGTAAAGTGATGGAAAGGAATGTGTATCAAATGTAAGCAAAAACCTTATTTTAATATAATATATAGACAGTGCCGGCTTAAGCAAGCGCGGGGCCCGTAGCAAATTCTTTCAAAGAGCCCTTGATCTGCAGGAGTTCTTAAGTATAAAGTAGTAAAAATACAATCCAATACTTAATACTCAATACGTTTATTTGCTACCTATAGGTTAATTTTGTGGGTAATTAATAGTGTAGTAAATTACTATCTGACAAGTACAAAAAGCCTGAGATGGGATTTCCTGGCAATTTAGAATAATTTTAGTAGGAAACTAACAATTGAAAACTGATGAAACTACACAAATTATTTTTTTCAATACATATTTCAAAGTATATTTAAGGGTGCTATTACATCTTTTCTCGTATTTGACTGTTTAACTCCATTTTTCCATCCTCCATCCGTGATCATGGTTTAGATATGGTCACAAAATAAAAAAAAAAATATGCATGACAAAGTTCGATTATTTATCTCGGGAGTGCTCTAAACAAATATTTCAATTTGTTTTCATTATTTATGCCAAGGACATTGTCGGGTACCAAGTGTCTGACGTGGATTGTCTTAGTAGGAAAAGTTGTAACGTTTCACGTTTTTGTGACATCAAAATTTACATAAAACATCTTAATAAGTTTTACTCAAAAAATTACGCTCAGGCAGAGATGAGTAGGTTTAAATATGCGGGGCCCCCTTTCGCGCGGGGCCCGTAGCAATTGCTACTCTTGCTATATAGTTAATCCGGCACTGTATATAGATGTGTTTCTCAACGAGGTTATATTATATAGGTTATATAACTTTATAAAATATCTTGAGATAATATAAATATCATTTAAAACATGGGAAATTCGTAAGTACAATATATAGTATTTTCCTAATGCATATAAATGCTTATACTAAGAAGTGGAATGATTTAAAAGACATCTTCACATTTTAAATAGAGATGTTTCTAAGGTAAAAAGAGATTTTTCATTATTAGTGTCGAAAATTGCAAATGGAATTCTTAATAAGTGAAGTTCGAAAGTGCTTACTATTGAAAAATGTCAAATGTTTTAAAACAGGTATTACATATAAATTGTTCCATAGTAACTCTTACAAAGTGCAGTTATAAAATAGTTTGCGAGATCACACCAATGTATCGTAAATATATTTTATACGTCATAACCTTTATTCGCTTACGAGTTAATTAAAACTAAATTGTAGTCAGTAAGTATTATATGAAGTAACCTAGTTCTAGAAAATATGCATTACCTAGCATACATAAGTTAGCTAATAATAATACTCAACGATGTGATATGTACAAGTGAGATGTAAGAAACGATAGAGACGGCAGTGTTATATGTGGAGCGCTTGCGCAGGCGCAGCGAGGCGGGGGGGCGCATGTCATACGAAGGAGGAGAAGCCGGGCAGCGGCGCCCGCGAGCGCGCCATGTTGTTCATGACGATCTGGCCGCCGTTGAGGCTGACCACGGCGCTGCCCTCGGGCTCCGAGTCCGTGTAGCTGGAGTAGTTGCGCACCGGCCGCTGCCGCTTCCACGACTGCCGCAGCGTGTCGTTCACGTTCGCGTAGTGGTTCACGAACGAGTGCGGCTCAGATCGCACACTCTCGTTTTCGCTTTCGGAATTCTAAATAAAATAATAATATTGTTAACTTTTACATTCTTAAAGTTGTGTTATGAAACTAGTATTTATTTAAAATGTTGATATTTAATCAAATCTCTTGTACATTTAAAAAAAGCCAAGAATAGACACTACAAAGATTTCATAGACTAACACTGAGCATTACAAGGTATTTATTATATACCTAATATAAAATAGCGATGTCTTGGACAAAAATAACGAGTGACTATTTACACTAATTAATGTAGGTTAGAAAACGTGTAGATGTTCAATGTTAGTTAGGATTTATTAATATTTTTTTATTTTATAGATAATGTATTTATTAAAAATATTTCCTATACTATTTAAATTGATATTTATAAGGAAAATAATTTAAGTTTTTTCCAATATATTTATTTATATGTGGCATTCAGCTACTGATTGACTAACTTTGATGATCTCTACACGTTTGCGTTTAGGAATCGCCGCGGCACCCTGGTCTTATGTTTGATATTATAATATGCAGTTTGAATAGATTTCGACATTTACATTATAACTTTAACTGTTTTGTTTATCACCGGGAGGAGCGACGAAACAACGCATGAAACTTAGGCACCTAAACCGCAACAGTGCTAGCCGGTAAGTAAGCGTGACAGTAAATGCTAGTTAGATTTCAATCGGCATAGTTACCATGAGAGCTCCGATCGACCGTATTAATGGGAAAGAAATAAGACGAGTTTAGTGATGTGTTAGTATTCAGACGACGCTGATTTTGATGGTGATCACCTGTGAGTCGGAGGAGCTCATCTCGGAGGGTTTCTCGGTGAGGGAGGAATCGTCGGGGTTCTCGTCGTAGCCGCGCAGGCTCTCCTCGTCGCTGTGGTAGGCGACGGAGGCGGGCGAGGGCCGCGGCGGGGACTTGGCGAGCGCGGGCGGCTTGCGGCGCAGCGTGCCCCCCGCGCCCGCGCCCCCGCCGCCGCCCGCGCCCGCGCTCGCCGCCGAGTTCTGCCGCGAGCGGTACAGCTCCAGCGCCAGCGACCCGCGCTCGTCCGTCGACCCCGCCAGCGACTCCTCTAGCGTCTTCTGCGCTTCTTCTGTTTTATTCAAAAATAATTCATTGTTCATCATCAATATGGTATATCCAATTGTGGCCTATTCTAAAGTATTTTTATGTCACACATGTTTAAACAAAACGTATTATGTTAATATTGAAATCATACCAGTAGCTCAATACACAATATGTTTATAAGCAACTAGGTGCTCACCCTCGCTTCGCTCGGGTTCATCCCTAGGTACGTGTTGTATATACTTACGTCACACCGCCCGGTATATATTTGATTTGATTATATGAATTACATTGCACGCACCATGGCAACGGTCATAACATGATACGTCAAACGCCGTTCATTTTATAAAGCTTTTCAATTTCCTAACTTATCCTTAAGATATAGACATAATATGCCATCGCGGACGTTTTTGTAGACCTATATCCGCTGGGTGCGTAAGGCATAGTGGGGGACACGAAAGTGATGTCAGCGCCCGCTGCGGACCAATACAGAACCACGGGTGGCTCTTTATTTTTTATGACCATAAAAATAACACATGTGTCAGTTTAATTAAATAAATAAAATAAAATGGGTCATCAGAGTTGTTGTGTAGTCGATTGCAAAAATACTAGTAGAAATAGTAATTGTAAATTTTATAAGTTTCCGGTTGCCAGACTATGAAGTGATGGTTTGCTTATTAGATATAAAATAATTAATAATTGGGAGTTTAATTGTTTTTATGTTCGAACAATCACCAATAGTCGTCGAACAAACGATAATTGATCAAAATTAATTAATCTGAGCGATAAAAATAAAGATATCTAGTAAAGGGGGCCAACTTAAGGGTGAACATTTGTTTAATTAATTATAAATAAATAAAAGACGTACAAACAATTTCTACATTCGAACATTAACGAACAAACGACGAACAAATAATTAAAAATAAAAAAAAATCCGTAAATCAAAAAAAGGTGCGCCAACCTAATTCACTTATTGAGACTTGTCTTAGTTGTTGTATTTATTTTACTTACTGTTTTCAGCAGACCCACGGAAAAAAATTTAATTTAATGTACACTCTGTGTAATATATCACATTTAACATTGAAAAAAAATTTTTTTCAAGTTTATTTTATTTTTTCATATTATTATTTAATAGCTATTTGGCATACAATACATGTATATTTTCTCAAAAGAGCCACCGTGAGTTGTATCGTTAGATGGCGCTAGAGTCACGCACCCAGCGGATAAGATACACAATTCCACCATACATCATTTTGCTATATCTCAAAGGGTTTAGGCAGCGTTTTCGTTGAAAGCTCCCAGACGGCTTATTTTTTTTCCGACACCTCCAACATATATCACTATATTTTAGCCAATGTATACATAACCTTGACAAATTATATACTAAAACCTTCCTGGAGAACCATTCTATCCATTGGTGAAACCGACATGAAAATCGGTGCAGTAGATTTTCAGTTTATCGCGAACAGACAGACAGACAGACGCGGCGGAGGACTTTGTTTTATAATATGTATAGATAATAATAAATTATACAGGAAAAATGTTCCATCTATTATTGAAATACGAACGACTCACCCTTACTTTGTTAATTCAGATTTTTAAAAGCGAAACCCATATTTTTTCTCAAAAATAAAACTAGCCAATTAATATCTATCCAGCCATTTCAGATATAAGCCGGAATAAACAGACAAACAAACATTTTCAATATTTATCTTTTAATGGTTCGCAGGAAAGTGGACATAAGGTGCCAATCAAACCACCAATTGTAAATTCATGCGACGTTTCAATCCTTTATTGGACCATCATCAGGCATCTATAAATATGTAAAGAAAGCTGCACAAACATTGTTTAATTTATCCAAGAAACAAATAAAACCAAACTATTATTACTACCTTTACATGCAGCAGTCAATCGACATCTCTTCATTTACATCATTAACATTCTATTATTATGTAAGATCTATCTTACTCTTCATTTACATCATTACCATTCTATTATTATGTAAGATCTATCTTACATAATAATAGAATGTTAATGATGTAAATGAAGAGATGTCGATTGACTGCTGCATGTAAAGGTAGTAATAATAGTTTGGTTTTATTTGTTTCTTGGATAAATTAAACAATGTTTGTACAGCTTTCTTTACATATTTATAGATGCCTGATGATGGTCCAATAAAGGATTGAAACGTCGCATGAATTTACAATTGGTGGTTTGATTGGCACCTTATGTCCACTTTCCTGCGAACCATTAAAAGATACATAAAAAAATGGACACAACGTTAAATAATTTTCAATATTGTATTTTCTTTTAAGTACCATAATATATTATTCCATATGCGTTGGCACTTGGCATTACAAATGTACACTTCAATTTTATTAATCTGTATAGATTTGAATACGATAAAAAAACAAACATATATGATTTTTCTTAAAAACTCACTTTTATATTTATAGCTTTTGCTCTTCACGCACAATATCGCTATGACCATTATTATGATGATGACAGATGCGGCGGCGAGAGCGACCATGAACCACGTCCTCCGGTAGAAGGGCCGGTACTGCAGGTAGCCGTACTCCAGGTACAGTTTCGAGGGGGTCACTATAGTTTTGTCACTGGTGGCAGGGTTACTGATGCCGTACATGTTATAGGCGATGACTCTGAAGGAGTACGCTGTAGATGGAAGCAAGCTTTGATATGAAATGGTAAACTCTTCTAAAATTCCATTACTCGTTCTAGTAATTGTCTCCCATCGCGTGTCATCTGTGAAGAGAAATATATTTTAACAGATACGGAATTGAAATACTTTAAATTTATACATAAGCAAAATAGGCGCTAGTCGGCGAGTTGCGGACAGCCCGTCTTAACCACAACAACCAACCATACTTTAAATTTAATTTTATAACTTATCTTTATAATTCCTGAATTAATCATTATATTCCTATTTGGGAATCAATATTTTTTGGCTGGAATTTATATAGATAATAATAAATTAAAAAAAAAAACTTAAAAAATATAATTTATTACAACTAGGTATCTTTTAATACTTACAGGTTTGCCATGTTTCCTTGGCTGCACGAAAAGTAACATATTTTCTTATAAATATATATACTACTATAACTACAACATAACTTATAAATTTAATAATTGTACATAATATAAACTGCTGCACAAGTATTCGGCCAAAATAAATTTATACAATAAATGATATTAGAAACGTAGTAAACTAAATAAATAGCATTTAAATCTATTAAATACATTTGCACAATCCATCATTAGCTTACAAAAAAAAGATGACAGACGGACAGAGAGCTGGTAACAAGTATAAAATAATAAAATGAAAAGCGAACCTTTCTTCATGGCCTCGAAGTAGTAGCCGAGCAGGGGCCCCTTCCCGGAGGCGGCGTTGGTCCACTTGAGGTGCAGCGCGGCGGGGTCGGCGCGCAGGCGCAGCGCGGCGGGCGGCGCGGGCGAGCCGGGCTGCGGGCCGGTGCGCGCGCGCGCCTCCGCCGCCGCGCCCGCGCCCACCGTCAGCGCGCGCACGCTGAACCGGTACTCCACCTCCTCCTCCAGCGCGCCCACCGCCAGCCGCCGCTCCGTCACCTTCTGCTTCACTTGCTTGCTAAACCCTGATCGATGCAAATTATTTATTTGATACCGGTCACAGCAGCCGTATATAGTTGTGATCGGTATAAAGTTTTTGTAGCTTGATAGAAGTAAAATACTATTGAATGATGGCTTATGCAATTTATATATAATATTATTTTTTAGGGTTCAATTTTGACAAAAAACACAATAACGCACTTTTGCCTTTTAACTAAATCTGTTTTGTCAGACCGTTTTGGCTTTTTTCTATGTTGATATTCTTCTGGCAATTTTCCACAAAAACTATTAAAAATAGCCAAACATTTAGATGACTCACGTTCATCTTGCTCTATGGTCTCGTACGTGACGAGGTACGAGTTTATGAGGCCGTTGCGGCGGTGCGGCGGCTCCCACGACACTATGAGGCTGTTCATGGTGATCTCGGAGAAGGTGATGTTGCGCGGCGCCGACGGCAGGCCCTGGTGCGTGCGGACCAGGATCGCGTTGGAGCGCGGCCCGTCCCCGGCCGGGTTGAAAGCTAGCACCTAATGTGATAATGATTCATTAATGTTAAATTAATGTTTTTATATGTATGTATGATAAATAATGCATTCAGCCCTTTTTAACGTCCCACTACTGGGCACGGGCCCCCTTCCATATAAGGGGATCAGGCCATAGTCCACCAAGCTGGCCTAGTGCGCGTTGGCGGACTTCATATATTTTACGAAAACTTGCTAGGTTTTCTCAGACATGCAGGTTTTCTCACGATGTTTTCCTTCACCGTAAGACAAGTGGTAATCATGTTAGAAAATAATTCGCACATGAAAATATCAGAAGTGCGAGACCCGGATTCGAACCCGCATCACTTGGTTATATAGGCGAGCGCGTTACCGCTGGGCTACCACTGCCTTAGTAGTACGGTATTGATAAATGATAATATTTTCCGATATTAAATAAAGTACGAAAAACGCACCTGAATACGATACTGTGTAAATTTATCGAGGAATACTAGTGAGTGGGAGGTGGCAGAGGCAGGCACGACTTCGATCTCTTCTTCCGCACGGCGCCCCGGCTCCGGCTCCTCTGGCGACTCCGTCATCAAGTAAAATATCTGAGCAAATAATTTAGCAAATATATTTTTAACAATTGTATATTAACATTTATAATATATGTACATTTATTTTTTTTATCTTTTTAGGGTTCCGTAAGTATCAAGGTATCAAGCTGAAATTCATATAAAATACTCAAGTCTACTGTTCCTTGGAGTTGTGAAAAAATCAAATGTTTAAGCCAACGCAATTAATTTGAAACTTTTTACTACTCGTAAGGGAATCAAAACCTAAAGGATAGTTACAGTCGACCTAGAATCTTGAAATTTGGCATGGAGCAACGTTTTGTTCAAAAAGTTGAAAATTAAAAGGTGTACATAATATAAAATATATACATAGTTGACCGAGTTGTATGGGCGCTCATACAATTTAAAGGACTAGCTGGTACAAAACTCTTTGTTTTCGAGTCTGACTCGCACTTGGTTTTAGTATATTCCTAGGCAAAACAAGAAATGTCACATAAAATTAAATAAAGTTGAAAAGTATGGGAACATTAAGATTTTGCCATGTAATATAGATTGCAATATAAATTTAAAAAATAATAATTTTGTGACCTTCCTTATTTTGCCCCTGTACCCTTCAATTATGATGTAGCCTGTTGTCCATAGAAAAAACAAATCAAACTTTTGTTCATGGAGAACAAAGGGTTGATACTGTAAAAGGGTTGACACTGTATAAATACAGTATATACAGTATCAACAAATCAAAATACACTATATTAAAATAGATTTTTACATGCATTTTTGTATCGTTGATAAATATAAATAAATTTTCGAAAGGAAGTTTTGCTGAGAAGAGTTGTTTTTTAAATATAATAATAATCATTATTTACATTATATCAATACAATACTAATGTTCCTACATAATTCCACACATTTGTATCAGCTAAGTATTTCACTATAGCATAATAGCTTAAACTCAACGAACAGCACAAAAAAAAGAAAAACTTAGATACTCACAAAGCAATCATCACGAGTCGAGTACTAACCTTATACCCGAGCAAGTCGCCGTTCTGCTGCGCGAGGTGCGGCGGGCTCCAGGAGAGCGCCACCTCGGTGGGCGAGAGCGCGCGCGCGGCCACGCCCTGCGGCGGCGCCGTGGGCACGGCCTCGCCCACCCACACCACGGCGGGCGCGCCCGCCGGCCCCGCGCCCTGCGAGTTCACCGCGCACACGCTGATCTCGTAGTTGCGGTCCACGGCCAGCTCCGTCAGCACCACTTCCTCACTCTGCAAGTGTTTCATTATTACATCGTACACGCCAGCAATCGCAGGATACTATAACAGACATAGTAAGTGTTCTTACAGAGACAAAGTTTTTACAACCGCGCTAGGTATACTTACTGCACTACGAGTAAAGTGACGGTATAAAAGCTAACCAAATCAGTTTTACACGGCTCAACTGTTGACTATAATAGGATAGGCACGTTCATTAAATATGAAAACCAGTTAGATTGTGTCTGAAAGAAAACTACAAGTTAGAGCACGCTGATACGTGTAGTTTCCTATATCTATTCAACTTTCCACTTATGGTCTCGCAGAACAGCGACTATGACTCGAAAGACAACAACTATGAACGAGAAACGCCTTAATAATAATAGAAAATGTGTGAACCTTAATCCCGGGAACCTCCTGCTTCATCGTGTGCTGAAGCGAGGCGGGGAAGTCGGTGAGGGGCTGGTAGCTGACGGCGTACCCGCCGGTGCGCGCGTCGCCGCTCCAGTGCGCGTCGCCCAGCGCCGTCCACTGCACGCGCACGCTGCTGGGCGTGATCGGCACCACGCGCAGGTTCTCCACTGCCTTGCTGGGCGCTGCGGGTTACATATACACTATTTTGAAATATTGAGCGGGGATTATATAACTAATGTGGCCGTTTTCGAAACTAACAAGCCATGGTTATAGTTTTAGTTACATTCAATAATCAAAATTTATTAAAATGTTTGAAATTATAAAATATTGTAAGGTACCTTGATGCGATTTACAAGGTACTATATGTAACTACTATATAATGATGACCTTCAAGGTTTCTTAAACCTTAGTCTCTTGAGTGCTGTAAAGCGGTGTGTGCTTAGTGGCCATGAGTGTTGTAAAGCGCCTTCCACACGATACAATTTTACGACCAATTTGACTAGATTGGCAATCGAATTGTGTAGTGTGGATAGAAATATGAAATTGAAGGTCGATGACCTTGACTCAGTAGCTTTCTTTTTAACAACCACTGTTTTGTCAGTAGTCTTGTATTTCTTTTTTTATTATTTAATCAACCCTAATTTAAAATTTTTGTTTTTTGTTAAGAGGCATTACATGAGTCCGTTCAGCAGGGACAAGAAAATAAAACTAAAATTGGTGATCTTCAATTTACGTGTGGACGGACAATCAGATTGTATCCAATTCAATGGCCAATCTAATTGGCCATTAAATTGTATTGTGTGGAAGCCGCTTAAAGCATTCATAAGGTTGGGTATCAAAGTTCAAAAAAAGAAAAAGATACTTTCATTCCATTGTATACATGACGTAATTAAAATAACTTACCCGCCGGCAAAGTGCGCACCATATCCGTCGCGTTGCTGTAACGACTAGGGCCGATATCGTTGGTGGCCCGAATTCTAAACTGGTAAGCGGTGTACGGTTTGAGGCCTTCTACTGTATATGAAGTGGAGAATGGATCTACTCTTTCGGGTAGTGTTTGCCATGTTCCACCATCTTCTTTTTGTTGTATTGTGTAGTATCTGTTTTGTAAAAATATAGTTTCTCTTAAATAGACATAAAGTACTATTTCTTTAATTTAACTGGTTTTGAAATCAGTATAACGATTATTGTATAAATACATAATAATACAGTATAAATATGTATTTAGCAACAATAATTAAGTATTAAATAAAAAGTTGAGCCACGCAACTATTAGCGGCTTACTAAATTAGTATGGAAAATTGGCAGTTTCACCTCCTTGTTTCGAGGAGTATCTATGTAAAGCCATCGATGCTGCGTCCGATCGCATTGAAATGTCCCAAATAAATTAATAAGTGAAAAGCAATAGATAGTGCACTTGGCTAAACTTGGTAGGATCAACAGCCGTGACTTTGGCCAAGACGATATTAATATTATGTACATATACGTTTATATAACTAAGTGAACCATAAGTAGACAATCCGTACCTGAGCGGCGCATATCCGTCGTCGCCAGGGGTCCAGGAGAAGGTGATGTGGTGCGGCTGCAGCAGCGAGCGCGCCACGTTGGGGCGCGCGGGCGGCGCGGGCGCGGCGCGGTTCACGGTGGTGAGCACGAGCGCGCGCAGCGTGGCGCCCCAGCCCACGCGCGTCTGCGCCGTCACCGCGAACAGGTAGTACTCCTCCGACGCCAGCTCCGTTGCCCTGGCGGCACATATTCACTTAGTTATGTAAGTCACTGTGGGAGCCCACTTGTAACCGGATGAAAAGGTTTAAGTTTCAAATCCCAGGTTTCACACCTCTGATTGATACTTAACATCGTGAAGATACATGTTTGAGAGAACCAAGGTAGTTTTCGAAGATATGTGAAGTCTTAGGATAGCGTTAACCTTCTCCTGACAATAACAAACACAACAAAAAAAGAATTAGCGAAATCGGTCCAGCCGTTCACGCGTGATGTCGTGACCAAGGAAAATAGGGATTCATTTTTATATATATATATATATATATATATATATATATATATATATATATATATATATATATATATATATATATATATATATATATATATATATATATAGATTACATACTTACATTATATAGTTTTCCTATGATATTTACCATGTACTAAAAATATGTATGTATGTATGTATGAGTGTCCTTAGTATCTCTTTTATTTATACAATTTGAGACACACAAACGTTGAATAAATTCTTTAAAGCGATGACAGAAACCTACACCCAAAAAATAAAAAAGGCTGCTAAAATCATTGTATGAAACATTGAATGTGCACATTTTTAACAGAATAAGACTTTCAATATAATTGAATAATACACAAAATAATAAAAATAAATATCATATGATACCTAAACGTTCTATCTGAAGGTAAGAATTCTTTCGAGAACATGTGTTGCGTCGTGCTGTTGAGATGGTACGTCACTTTGTACGCCAGTATTTCTCCATTAGGATCTTCAGGCACGTCCCAGATTATCCGCGCCGTCGTAAACGTCACGTCCGGGAATGACACGTTCGAGGGCGGACCGGGCGCTATATAAGACAAAACAAAAATAATACTTTCACAAATATTTAAATCACAAATATTTTATTTATTTTTTAGTATTAATTTTGTTAAATAATCAATTAGAAATAATTATACTACGCATATTATGTATATTGGTCAAACCTTAACTCTTTCATTTTTTATCAAATTTATTTATTTTTCTGCGGATTTATTTAAATGTTTGGTTTCCAGTGTTTTTATTATTCCCGTCACCATGATTGCTATAAAAATTTCGAAATGTTAATAACCGAAGAGAGTTTTATTTGGCTCATATAGAAATTAGATTAATCGAAATATATAATAGCATTATACTGAATAAGTAGTAACTGTGAAATAAATGAAAATAAAATTATCCACGTTTACAATTCCAATTAAGAACATTCACTTACTATCTTCAAAGGTCCTGACAGTGACCGGCGGGTCGCTGAGCGCGCCGTCGCCCAGCCGCGTGTAGCCGAGCACTTGTATCTGATAGACGACGTACTTCCTGAGCTCTGTCAACGTGACCGTGTGGGTTTGGTTTGAAGGTATGGGATGGCATTCCACTTTCTTTTGCTCAGGGCGAGGAGGCGGCACCACTGCGGCGTAGCACACTTTGTATCCTTCAATAAGTCCGTTCTGATCTTGGGGAGGTATTTGTCCCCACAAAACCACCACTGTCGTGGATGACGTCGCATTCGCTGATACACCTATTGGACCGCTCGATGGAACTGTAAAAGATTGTTTTGTAAGTATTATATTATGTCGTATCTAAAACAACATACTCGTTTTAAATAACCCTATTTTATACCTGATTCTCTCGTCCTCTCTGTAGCGACGGGACTTAGAGCAGAAGTGCCGACTTCGTTTATGGCTGTCATTGTAATTTCGTATATCGACCATTCTTCTAAGTTGGACAGCACGTGCGAGTTGGCAGTGTGGTCATCGATGACACTGTATAGAGTATCATTAGTGCCGCTTCGCTTGTATGTAATGTTGTATCCTTTCGGATTACCGAACCATTCGCTTTGTTGGAGAGGCTGAAATTGATATTTGCGTTAATAATCTTAATATGTAGCATGAATACTTACTTTAATTACTTTCTAGTTTAACAAGCAATTGCTAGAAATAATTATGAAAAAGATTATTCTATTGTTTCCCGACTGTCATATTAAACCGACCGAGTCTCTCCCAGCACAACTCTTCTGTCTAGACCGTCTCTTCGTTAGACGACTGTATGTATAAGTAAACTGCGATCCAACGATTGAATTATCTAGATATTTGTGTAAGACGAGTGTATCGTGGTGAGAAGTAGGTACGTGTACTTACAATCCACCGGACCCTTAGATTGTTGGCACTGACAGCGCGCACGGTGACGTTGCGCGGCGGGTGCTGCGGCGGCGCCTGGATGGTCTGGAACTCCTTGCAGGGCTCGGAGGGCGGCGACGAGCCCACCACGTTGCTGGCCACGAGGCGCAGGCGGTACGTGGTGAAGGGCACCAGCCCCGACACCAGGATGGACTGCGCGTCCGGCGCGCTCACCTCGTATATCGTGACCCACGACGTATTACGTGCCGTTTGAGCCTAATATTATATTGGGAAATTAATCTTAATTTATATATATCGGAATCAATGAATTCTAATTTATGAAACACTACAACAATCTGAATATTAAAAATCAAAATCCAGCCAATTTATCTCTAAGGAGTAACAAACATATCACATGTTAAATATAAGTTTCCACATTTTTATGAGGTTAACGGATAATGACAGGATAAAAACTATCCTCTTCCCAGGGTTTGAAACTATCTTAATACAAAATTCCATCATATATATTATACTTTGAATGCTGTATAACTCAATGAGGCTTACCTGCACCGTCCACAGCGAGATGGAGGAGTTGCCGTCGAAGCCGGGCGTGAACTGCAGCAGCACGGAGTGCGCGCCGATGTTGGAGAGCGCGAGGCCGCGCGGCGCGTGCGGCAGCACCGGCTCCACGCCCGACTGCATGGCGGCCGCGCGCGCGCCGCCCTCGCCCACGCCCGTCAGCGCGCTCACCCAGAACTGGTACTGCGTGCTCGCCTGCATGTACATTGTACACCGTACTGAGAGGGAGCCACACACTCTTATGGAAGCTATACACGATTCAATATACCATCAAAAGAGACAGCATAAAGCCGTGTCTAGTAAACTTTATGGTGTGTGGCTCATATGAATATAAATATAAAAATGAAGATCATCAGTGACTCAGTTGCTTTCTTTTTAACAACCACTGTTTTATCATCATAGTCTCATATTCTTTTTTTATTATCTAATCAGCACTAATTTTTGCTTCTTCTTGTTAAGAGGCATTATACAAGTCTGGTCAGCAGGGGCAACAAAATAAAACTAAAATTGGTGATCTTCAATTTACGTGTGGACGGACAATCAGGTTGTAGCCATTTCAATAGGCCAATCTGAATGGCAAAACATTGTGTCGTGTGGAAGCCGCTTAAACGATCTTTCCTTTTCGTTTTCTTAATTGCGAGCGATAAGCCTACGGTGACCAGCACGTTTTTGTCCGTCATAGGTAACGTCATTGTTTCAAGTGGTATCTGACACCATGCACATTAGACACTAGAATTGAACATGAAAATGATTCACTGCAAACTGAATGCCACTTTAAGCGCGCTGTAAACTTGACAGTAACCTGAAGTGTGTATGGCTTCTATAAATTGACCACGTATACCATAACCGATACTGCGTGCTTTATAACATCTTATATTATAAAAGTTAAGCGGTGATTATTTGCGAAATGTAGCAGAATTAATAGGTCTACGAGGTCGGTAGGTCTCGCCAGTTTGTAACTTGTTTATGGGCTTTAACAAAGTAGAGAGTACACATTGATTGTTATGATGGTTTCATTATACTTACTCGTAATATATGCCCATAATTATTTTTATAGTTTAGTATGTTATGCTTGTAAAAATTTAAAACAATTTTAATTTTAAAATTTAACTACCTTAATTAATTTTAAATTTAAACATTAACTAGTAGAAACTATTCTAACACAAAAAATAGTTAAAGAAAATTAACAGAATGGTTAAAAGAACTTTATAATACCTGCAAATGTTCAACTCTGATGCTAGTGTCATTTGGCGGCAATATTTCCTCCTTGAAACTTTCTGGATTATCCTTTATTTGATATTTGAGCTTATAACCAATAAGTACACCGTTAGATTTTTTCGGCGGTGACCAGGACACTCTTACTGCTCTATCCGAGACATCATCAAATTGCAGATTCGTTACTTCATCGGGTACTAAAATAAAAAATCGCATGTATAATAATAACTTAAAAAGTATTACATTCTAATCTATTTAAATACTCTCTGCATGAAATATTTTATTAGTTTGTACTAGATGTTGCGACTACCTCCATCGATAAAAATAATAAATTATAAATATTTTAATGACTCAAGGAGTATTCAGAGTATACGCTATAAAAACAAAAAAAGATAAGATATAAAATGTTTACTCACTATCCTCTTTAGTCCGTACTAAAACGAATTCACTCCGCGGCCCATCACCTGGTTCCGTAAAACATAATACTGAAATATTATATTCAGTAAACTTTTCAAGACCATTCAAAATCGACGACTGTTCGGTTAGAGGATCTAATAAATTCGGCGGAACACTGATCAGTTTCTGCTCGATGCTGTCATTCGTAGATTCGTCCCAACGCCACGCTTGGATTTTGTAGCCCTGGTTTAAAATAAAATTTTCTATAAATAAATACAATAATTTACATCATATTTACAAATTAAATCAACCACCGCGCTCAGGTTTTATTTTTTGGGTTTTATCTCGAATCCAAAGAACGGTTTTAATACTGTTTCACTAAAATAAGTGTTTATTTAGGAGGAATCATATTTGAGTAATAAATCTGAAAAAAAGTCAGGAAAAAAAAATTACAATTAGTAGGTTGGAGCTTACATACCTGGTTTATACCATTTATTTTTTGAGGATTTGGAGGAGTCCACCACACTTGAACAGCTGTCGAATTGAAGGCTTCGCAACGGACACTGTCTGGTGCCGCTTCAGGAACACCCTCTTTAGTTTTTATCGTGTAACTATCAGAGAACACACCAACACCTTTGTCATTATAAGCTGCGATTTGTACATTATAGTCCTTCCAAGTTATCAAGTCTTGGATAAGATAATTCCTCTGTGCTTCATTCGTTATGTTCTGGTAGGTCCATGGACTATTATCATAACCCTTAAGGCGATATCGAATGACGTAGCCTAGAATGTGGCCATTTCTATGTTCTTCTAGAGGCGGTTGCCATTGCGTTATTATTTCAGAAGAAGATCGCGCTGATCCCATAAAACCCAATGGAGGACCAGACGGAGCTATAAAGTATTTAAAGAAGTTAGACTATGTTATGTGAGTAATTACATTTCTAATCTAAAGACTGAAGTTTAAATAACAGATCATGCGATATTAAAATTCATTAATAAAACTATATGCAGGCGTGTAAAAATTAATAAAAATATGGAACTTATACGAAAAAAACATAAAACGAGCCTTACAGTAGTCGCATATGATGTGTAACATTTTTTTAATGATTTATTCTTTTTTTTTTTGGACACTTATGAGCAACAGTAATAGTATATTTATTCAAATGACCGCCAATACCACCACTCGCGCGCTCATTGGTCAAATCAAATAGCGCGCACTTCCCGACTTCCTGTTACACATTTCCGACCCTTTTCACGCAATCACTCCCACAGATTGCAGAAAAACTAAAGATGTTACACATCAAAAAATGTCATTCGATATAAAATTTGATAAATTGATCCATGCAAACGTAATAAACATGAGAAAAAAGTAACGAAAATAATAACGAGATAAGAGACGAAACAAGACTGCCGACATACATAATATTATGAGAAGCAATAAAAATTTAATCATACAAAAATTATTTAACCGTTTAAGGTACCACATGTTTTACACTTTTGCATACCTTGGCAACAAATTATGTCACTGGCTGCTTGATCACAAAAAGAAAACACACTGTATTTTTGTTTGTTACGATGAAATTAAAACGTGTATACGTCCATTTTAGCAAAAAAATATTTTTTGTGTAAATGGTTATTTAATATTTATATTATAATTAAGTATAAGTTGATACTAAATGACCAGTTTTATAGTTTTAAAAAATATATATTACCTTCTTGCGGCAATGTTAGGACCTCCGTTGGGTCGGAAGGAGGCCCTTCTCCCACAGTGTTTACTGCAGAAACTCTAAACTGGTAGGATGTGGCCGCCTTAAGACTTGTGAGTAGCACCCATCGTTGATTAGCAGATACGTTCATGGGCTCTGTTACCCAATTTAATAATGGATCTGGTGTGGGTCCTAAGGGTTATTAAGAAATATAAACTATGCAATTTAGTAAAAATTTAGTTAAAAAATAAATTCGTACGCTTACGATATGTATAGTTATAATATTATAGTGATTTATTCTCACTTTTTATCATTCTACACAATTTAGGGTGATGCGCGAACATTTTCTAATAGTCAACATGATCTCTGTCTTCCAATAGAAATGCCTACAAATCCTAAAGACGCTAAACAAGTGCTTACCGAATTCGGGCACAACACGCCTCTGCACGATATACTTCTGCACAGGCGAGTTGCCATCGAATCCCGGTGTCCAGGAGACATTGACTGCCCGCTGGGGCGTCGCGTCTAGCCGCTCGGCGCGTACATTTGTGGGGGAGAAGGGCAGTTCTATGACGGAGAGAATTGCGCGGCGCGTGTGGTTGCCGCCTGGTGACGTCACCACACACGTGTACTCGCCCGCGTCACTCGCGCGCACAGCTTGCACTTGCAACGCGCCGTCGCCGGATACCCACACTCTTGAACCCGCTGTCATTGGTCTGTTTGGTTTTTTTAAATTAATAGACGAAAGAGTAATGTTTATGCGTAGCAACTATAGCACACAACCTCAAAAAGGTAAAAGCAAAGCAAAAGTTAGTACGAAAAGTTTGATTAAAATAATAAAGTTTTGTTTACTTCAGCATCTTGGTGATCTTTTGTTGAAATATTAATAAGCAGATAGAACAAAACATTAGGTATGTCTTAAGACGTAGTTTAATATAATTAATTCATATGTAAACTTTCCATTTTTTCAAACACAGTGTAAGTTTAAAAGCAAAAGTAAAAGTAGCCATGCATTAAACTCATACAGCGTAAAGATGTAACTTAATATATAGGCCTTCTTACTGCTTATTGTGGAACCAGTCGATGTTATACTTGACATTCGGATCACTAGAAACTCTGCATTGCAATGTCGCCGTGTGACCCAGCAGTACCCGCGTGTCCACGGGTGGAGCAATTATTTGAGTTCTTACTGAAATATAACAATTAACGTAACTATTACATTTCATAGCAATCAAGATTATTCCAAATGGGAACAAGCTTTTATACTAAATTAATAAAATATTTTACATTAAAATATTTAGTACCAAGAACAGTTAAATATGCTTCGCCTGAAACATTGCCGGCGTCATTCGCTCGGACGCAAGTATATTTTCCTCCATCAGCCGTAGTCGTACTCGTAATTAGCAAGTCTCCCTCCTCTAAAGCTTGTAATCTTCCAGATAAATTTATTATTAGAGAATCTGAAATATTAAGACCGAAAAATATATTTTAATAACATGCAAAAATGACTTCTGTAAGTTGTTTGCTTTTAACTTTATGCGCAGCTTGAATTTTTAATAAAGATTCTCTTTTGCAGGTATATCTTCTATAATGGACTTTAAAATTTAATATTTAGCAGATAATAATTAAAATTGTAATTATAATACTTTTGATATAACTATTGATAGTTACTTATGTATATATTGATTACAATATATTGAATAATATGGTTTAATGTTTTTTTTTTATCACTTAATTTAACTAACCAGTACCTATTGCTGCCGTAGTAACCATCTACTTAAATTATGTACCTATTACAATGTAATAGGTAAAGTAAAAAGACTTTTTTTATTCTTCACGGGTACTTCATCACAAGGCGATATAGATGAAAATACGAAGTATGTATGTACGTTAAGTTTTCTACATGAAACCAAACATTACTTTTTATACATACTAAAGTATAATCTATAAACATTAATAAGTACATATTTATAAAACTCTTAAACTAGCCTACAAAAGAGTTACAGGTAACAACAACAATATTTACAGTTTCCGTTACATACCGTTAAAGTACCAGGTAACGTTGGGCGTGGGGGCTCCGATGGCGCGGCACGTGATGGTGGCGTCCTTGCCGTCGAGCACCGTGAGGTTGGCAGGCGCACTCTGCATTATGGGCGGAGACGCTACAAGCCACACACGCGCTTAGTACGAGCGCTACATTACTCTGTGTATACTAATTACTATCACTCTATTCTGTGTTATTTACAAAAAATACTACGCGATTTAATAAGTATATCTGGTATCAGCAATCATCTATATGTATACCTTACAGATAAATAAAATTAAAGTATCTGTTTTTAACATAAACAACAGCTTTTTACTTAAGGTATAATTTTGTTAATACGTAAACTATAATTAAAATTATATGTATGCGGTACTTGTAAGAAAAACTAAATTTTTTAACATATTTGTCCGTCTGCCTGTTTGTTTCGGCTAATCTTCAAAGCCGCTGGACTGATTTTGACGGGATTTTCACTGGCAGGTAGCTGATGTTATAAGGAGTAACTTTACTACTACTTTTATTTTAGGGAAAGACTTTGGGTCCAGCTCAAAAAAACTAAAACGTACCTAGCGACGATCTAAATTCTAGAGCGAAGCGAAGGTGAGTCGCTAGTTATAAAATAAAATATTAATGCCTTTTATTAAATCGCGTGGCATAGGTTAGTATTTACTTCACAGGAATAAGTCGCGTGTGAATATTTTTATTTCTACCATAAAATTTTATAATTAAAGACCGCATGCATTACCATTATGTTATATAAATAACATTAAATACTTATTACTAAATATAAATACATACATATTTTTTTATCATGCTAGTAACAATTGATTGAGTGTAAATGTATAAATATTGTAATTAACATAATATAGAAGAATGTCTTTTATTTAACCAATATATATTTAGTTTACAAGAATCATAATAATAATAAAAGGAGAAGCATGCCAACAATAATACGGTGAAGGCGTAATAAAATATTTAATTAAATACTCGTGGGAAGCTAAAGCAACGCATATATAAATATGATGACATGCACTTATTTAATACAATTTTGTAATTTCATATGTATGTTAACATTAATAATGGTTAAAATGTTTAAGAGATGTATATAAAGTTAGTGTATATTTTGCCATTGTTTCTCCAGATCCTAAGCGATTTAGGTAAAGGCTGCTTCCAAGCTATTTTAATTTAATACATATTGATGAAACTGAATATTAATATACAAAATTAAATATATTATATCTATTTATTTAACACATTTATACCACTTCTATGTTTCTCTTAAAAAATCATAAAACTCGATAAGCGATATTTTAAAATAGAAGATTTTTATACGTATGCAAAAGGGCTTACAACGCATCTAGTATGCTTACTTCATAATGTTGTTAAAATATAGGTATTCGAACAAATCAAATTAAAAGAAAACAGTGATGTGAAGATTCAATATTTGAAGCAATCACTCAGTGGTGTAAAACAAAAAATGCTCAAAAAGAACAGTGCGAGAATACACCAACAAGTTGCTTACTGCCAGTATCAAATTTGAAAGTTTTTGCCTTTTTATCTGCGGTCCTCATTCGTATTAACTTCATGTGACTGCGGGGTACGCGTATATATTCTGTTGCTGTTTAATTTTATAATAAATGATTAAGAAATGCACTATAAATAAGTTTGGTATAATCGTACGTAGTAATACTCACTTTTTATTTTTAACCACGTGTAAATAGACGACTCGCCAGCATCATTGCTGGCTATGCATTGATATATGCCCATGTCTTCCATCTTCAAGTTGTTGATAACGAGCGATCTATCTACTTCAACTCTGTACCTTCCTCCACCATCATCGACATCGGCGTAATCAGTATCGTCGATATCGACCCCGACGCTTGCAATTTTTCTTGAATCTTTGTACCAAGTTATTCCCGGAATTGGTATACCTTGGACGTTGCACTCTAAGACGATGGAGCTACCGAACTCACCGAACGTTTCGAATTTTAAATTGGATAACATTACTGGTTTTTCGAAAACTGTGACGGATGCTGATGCAGTAACTGTTGCAAATCCACCAGACTTTAATCTAGCCTGACATGAATATTGACCGGTGTGGTTAGAATTGGCGGATATGAGACTCAAAGTGCGGTTCCATTGATCATTTAAGTCGTAAGTGATTCCTGCTAAGTCAATTAATATGCCGTCTTTAAACCATAAGGTTTCGAGTTCATGAAGTGGTCTCGCGTTTGCTATGCAATACAAATTGGTATACTCTTGGCCTTTTATTATTTTTGTATCTTGTGGCTTGATGATTATTTCTGGCGCTATTTCTTTACTATCATCCCCATACACCTTTAACCTAATGTATGGACTATTTTCAACTTTGCCTAATTGGGTGTTTATCGCTCGCGCTCTAGAAAAAATGTAAATGAAACAGATATTTTTATTTATAGAGGGTAACCTAGAACGTAGTACTACTACTAATAGAATATTCACTTACCTATATGCTCGTTGATCGTCTTGAGATGCGCACAGTATTACTAGCTCATGTTTATCAGTAATGGCATATTTTTGATCATATCGTAAAACACCATTCACTCCACTTTCATCTTGCCAAATCACAGACGGGGGTGGCTCAGATTCTATGTGCGGAAAATCGAGAATAGCAGCTCTACCAGATTCAACCTCTACTACTTGTTCTATAGTGTTTTCAAATACACCCATAACTAAAAGCATTAATTATTATTATATTTAATAATTAAAGAATATAAAATGGATTCATTATGAAAATCATAACGAATGCAAAGATATGTAACTCACAAGCTACGATTATGTTATTCTTTTCACTAAAAATGGCCCCTACATCATTTCTTGCAATACATTGATAGGCACCAGCGTCTTGACGTTGCGTATTGTGAATTTTATAAAATAATTCTGAGGAATAATCTCCTAATGGAATGCCATTTTTGAGCCATCTGTACATTGGCTGTGGTATACCTATAACATAAATTTATAAAAATAATTAATAATAATTAAAATAAACATATTTATTTACAAAAAGACAAGCTAATAAAAATTACCAATTGCTGAACACTGTAATATCTTAGTCGTGCCTTCCCTTACTACACTATTTGATGAAGAAGGCTGCATCGTAAACCTTGGTGGCTGCATTTGATCTGTAAATTTATTTATTTATTTATTTATTTATTTATTTATTTATTTATTTATTTACAGCACAGTGCACACTAACAATATACATGTTAAAAAATTTCTATACATTTTTAGTCGCCGAAAAAAAACAGACATGCATATCGATTATAAGTGTACATAGCATTACATTATTAGTTACATATTACATAACTAAATTATTAAAATTGTTCATAAAAATACAAAATTGAAATGATGTAAAAAAATAACATAAATCAAATAAGAAAAAAATGTGTTTTTTAAAAAATTGTATACAATCATTAAAATATATTAGTTTTGGATACCTAAGTAATTAATATTCTACGAGTGTTAGATCTGTAAATGATAAAGCTGTCTCGAAAAATGTTCCCATGTAAATGAATCCCACTACCAATAGATAAACTTATTGAATATTAGAATGTGTGAAAATCGTACATTACACATTTTATAAGACAAGTTAGTAATCGCAATACAGCTATAGACGTGACTCATCAAAAACACTTGAACTGCGATCAATTGACCACAATTATTGAGAACCTTCTTTTTAAAAACATGACCAAGCAGTGTAATTAATGAAAGAGTGTTGCTCATTGACCAAATTTATCTTCATAAAACATTGTCTTTGTTAGTTGAATGGAGTCATTATAAACAATCTTTATTTTTTCAAGTTAGGTAATCTATAGCTTCAACTTTTTTATAATAATTGTATGACCTACAATATTTATGATGTTACTAAAAAGACTGAATAATAAAATTCTATCTAAAACATTATGGCTTTCAATAAAATTGATAAGCACTTCTTATAATGAAAAAAGCTTATCGGCATAAGTTGGATCATATTACCTTGTAGCAGTACAATAGGTAACATTCCACATTCTCGGCTATTTCAATCTAATCGCATTAAATCACAATTGAATTATTTAGTAAATACCTTATTTAGACTGTTAGGATTCGTACAATTTTTTATTATAAATAGGTTTATTTTTACATTTTAAATGAATGTATCTTTTCGGATTTTGTCGCTTATTTATTTTGATTTTTAGTTCCTGAACTTTCGAATATTTTACAGCAATCGTGGTCACGGAAAGACTCTCTCAAAATAAATCTGCGGCAAAATCCGAAAAGATGGTTTCATTTATAATATTGTCATATAATACCTATTCGCATAAACCTAAGAAAGTGTTAGGTTATTTTTGTATCTATTAACTATTAAGGCTTATAATGGAAATAATTATTCTGCATAGTGCAGTCGTGTTTTAGCATAGAGACTTATTCTCACTTCGATCAGATGCGTTCCTATATTACTTTATTTCAAGCCGTCTAGTTCATAGTTCTCAGTTAAAGTTGATAAAGCTATTCAAAAAACAGTTTTTCCGACTCTTATTAAAGTTATAATGATAATATTTTACGTAAGACACGTATTTATCGAAAATAAAAATAGCGCTTATATTAGTAAAAATTACTAGAACTAGGTTAGTGCTAGGTTAGCTAGGTTAGGCTAGCTAGGTTAGTTAGTACATACAACACTCTTAATATACACTTACACAGTACCTTTTTATAATATCAGTATAGGAGCATGAAAATAAAAAATATAAAAGTAGCTAAATATAATATTTTTTATAAAATTTATTGAACACCTGCAGCTTAACAATACGCTAGTTCCTGTCGTAAGTCTTTAAGAACAATATCTAAAAAAATCCGTCGTAAAGATAATAATTGATGGAAGTAATTATTAACTATAAATACAAAATTTTATTTGTTGATGGAACTGGATCATATTTATTTTACAAGAAAAAAAAAGGTGTACAAAATATAATGCTCTACAATGGATTTATGATTGTCGGCAATCAACGTTGATAATAAGCGATAAGATACCGTAGTACATCATCGCACCTTAAATGTGATTAAATTTAACCCACATAGAACGAAGGAAACTCTTGATTACATGGGCTATTTTCGGAAAACTTACATGTATGATTGGCCTTTAAGATAGTTAATAGATAGAGATTCGCGTATGTAGAGTCCGACCGAACATTCGGTTTCGGTTTCGGTCGAGTTTCGGCAAAAAACGGGGTTTCGGTTTAGTTTCGGTTTCGGTGGCAAACCTGCCGAAACTACGACCGAAACCGAAACTGCATTCGGGAGTTTTCGCGCTGTGATCGGTCATGTTCGGCGAGTTGATTTCCATCCAAGCGACTAATCATGTCGTAACTGGCTTGTGTTTGCAGTTCATTTTGTATGTTGTCAGTTTTTGTGTTATTTATTTTCTGTAAGTTTTATCACGTGATATGGCATAAGAGTAGTCATCAAAAAATAAATCAATATAACAAAAGCCCTTTTTAGCGTTCCACTTCTGGGCCCGGGCCTCCCTCAGTACGAGGGGGATCACGCCATAGTCAACCGCGGTGGCCTAGTGCTAGGTTTTCTATGCACGTTTCCTCACGATGTTTTCCTTCACCGTAAGACAAGTAGTAATCATGATAGAAATGATTCGCACATGAAAATATCAGAGGATCCGAGACCCAGATTTGAACCCGCATCACTGGGTTATCCAAGCGAGCGCATTACCGCTGGGCTACCACTGTCTTAGATTAACCTAACTATCTAAATATTTTTTGGTTAATTTAACTCTCTCCCTAATGCTATACCTAAACAAAAATTAGTGTACTTGGTACTTACTATAGTACACTAGTGATGATAATATTGTGAATTCAGAGTTTCAAAGTTCCCTGTCAATACACAAGATTCCCATATAGGAACCGTCATGTGGCCAATCGAAATACTACTTTAAACGTTTTTTTCACTAGAATAGAGTGCATTTGCTTGGACAACTTTGTTTATTAGGTTGAATATAAAATTTTACAAGCGACAACAACAGATCGACGTGAAACAAAAGATAGTGGTGCTTTCAAAAGCATAATAACGTTTTCTTTATTTTTTTCTCAAAACATGATCCTGGTAAGGAAGTTTTGGTTTCGGTTTCGGTTTCGGCCGAAACTGAGAGCGTTGCCGAAATTCGGTTTCGGTTTCGGTCGTAAAAACCAGTTTCGGTCGGACACTACGCGTATGTGCATATATATGTTCATTAGTTTTTATATGTATTTCGGAATGAATAAAGTACAAATAAACGAATTATAGTATAGTATACTTGAATCCTATAAAATTCTAAATAATAATTCTGACAGTTCTGTATGAATTATTATAATTCAAGACATACCTAATTAGAAAATCATATTTTATATTGACCAATACATGACATGGTTACCTATGTATGACATGAGCCGTTTCTGAGATGCACGAAATAAAATAAATGTAGTATAAGAAAAAACACTAAAAAGTAAAAAAAAAATGGAATAAATGGGTTTCCATCTATACATTTAAAAAATTGTAATAAAATTCTGACTCAGTCAAGTCTGTACATTGAATGTATTTTGGAAAATCTTATTGAAATAGACATTATTATTAATACAGAGACCGAATCTATAGGTTTTAGAATGTATGTCTGTCTGCGATCCCATTACGAGGAAACCACTGAAAAGATGTCAAGACAAGATGACTTGATGTTTGGTATGATAAGAACTAACGGGGTCATCATAAAGAAGAGAATTTTTACTGCGGAAAAATATCTCATTTCTGAGAAATGGACACTGACCGTTAAAACGTATCTAGGTACTATGTGTACTATAAATACCTAATCAGTTACGAATTCAATGCTAGTCGAGACAATATTTCAAGATATGAAAAATGAATATCTAATATGTTAGTATGACAATTGACAAGGCGTGAAATATAATTAAAGTTCTTTTAAATTTTATTTATCATAAACAATAATTTAGTGGTTAAGTAATTTAACAGTTCATAAAATGAACTGATAACAATTGAATTTGCAACTTAACCACCTGAACGCGGCTCACCCTTATAAAGCGAGAGGCTTGGCAGAATTCCAATGTCCAAGTCTACTCTCGACAAACTGTTAAAGTATTTAAGTCTCAGTCCCATTGTCTAAGTTTCAATCAAAGACGTCTTTGCAATCTGGCTACATGAAATAGTCGGTACTTTATTGAAGTAAGTAGGCACATATTTTTATATTTTAGGTCTATGTAAAATAAGTAAATATTTTTTAAGAACAATTCTGTAGCAGCAAAAAAATGTTGTAGTTGAAAGCATTAACTCTTTAATGTAAAAAAAAAGACAATTATAAAGCAGATAAAAAAGTACAATTTGTGTTGTGTACTTTTAAAGACGTCACTTTATTTCTGTTTTTATAAAAAGAAACAGTCGTTCAGCCAAGTTTAATTTAAACAACGAGACCGAGCCCAGATGTTTCTGATAAATGGTTTAATTCATGAGAATCATTAAATTTACCCTTCGCTTAGTAAAATATTTTTGGTTTTAAGAAATTGTTTAACCGTATAATAAAAGTTATAAATCAAATATATAATCAAATAATATTTAATTCAAAATATAAAATCTTTATACATATTGTCTTATTTTTTTTAAATAAATATTTTATATAAAAGAGAATGAATAACTGCAGTAGCATGCAATATTATCGGAAGTACTTTTTACGATAAAATAAAGATTATAAATCAAAAAGACGCATATGCATATTTGGTGTCCTATGCAATTAGATACTAACTAAACATTTCCATACGTCATTACCTAAAAGTTTCATAAGAGGTAAAATGCATCCAATACAGACATGAATTTCGAAGTTAAGAGCGTTTCCGTTACGTGACTCACACCTATGGCACGTTCAACCGATGCTAGACCACTAACATACTAATCGAGAGGTTTGAAAGGCCATTTTTATTTCCGAGAAACTTTAGTGGCATTTGAATCGTGATGGGATATTTTAATATTGTAGTAGCTAAGCACTTATGAACATATTTAGATGGCAGTTAAAGCCATTCTATTTATTAAACTACTAAGTTATATAACAAAAAGAAAGAGGGCTATTGCCTACTTCTGAATAGTGTGAGACGTCATGGTTCACTGGTTATGCAGTTGGTTTTGTAATTTGAGTCAGACCACACCCGCCGCTTACTCTTTGTATGTGTAGGTACTGAGTATAGGGAAACCTTTCGTCCTCATATGCCTTATTTTAATTTTACACAGAAACCCCACAAGTTACATCGTTATGGTACTTAAATAGAAATCCGTAGTATTTTATAATAAAAGTTAGAAAAATATACTAAACTTAGAAAAAATGTATAATTTACAAGAAATTGGATATTGGCTATTCAAAGTTTTAACTGGATTATAAAAATATAAACAATCATAAAATCACAACAGTGATTCATGACCTGGTTGCAAGCTAGGCGAAATTTTTAAAGTAAATTCAATTTGTTACAGTCAGATTTTTATGGAAATGCTCACAAAATTTAGCAACGTTATAAGCGTTAACTACCACTAACCTAATGTTCGATATTAGAATATCTTATGATACTTTTTATAGTTAAATAGGCTCTATCATTATCAATAAAATATTTTTTTCAATATACTTAACTTATAAATGAAACTACCTTTTCGGATTTTGTCGCGGATTTATTTTGATTTTTAGTTCCCGACGTTTCGAATGCTTTACAGCAATCATGGTCACGGGAGAGACTAAGGTATTTGACGTCTCATAGGTTTATATACTTGTTACAGACAGTGCCTACCCACAATTTACAAAAATTTTGAAAATGGCATCAGAGTACCTTATAAAATTTTAATTCTAAACATTTAAATTTAAATAATTTAAAAATAATTTATAATTATGGCAATATTATTAACTTATTTTTAGCTAGTATTATTATTATTATTATAATTTTTATTTTAATATTAGTTATTCAAAAGTATTATGTAGTGTTGCTATTCTAATAATATGTATATTTTCTTACCTATAAATTGTTTATGCTAAGTTGCATTTTATTATTTAAATTAAGTATTAATTTGATATAAGAAAATTAAGTTAAACTATAAATTGAATTTTGATTATTTTAAAGTATTAAGCAACACTACTGCAAATTAAAAATAATTTAATCAAATCAAATTATGCTTAGATTTGACAGAATCTTTTGAATTATAATTTTTTTAAAAAATTTTAAAAATTAACTAAATAATATCTTAACTTATAATATCTTCAACTCTTCAGTAAATTATTGCATACATTTAGGTATATTACTGTAGGTAGGTAGGTACTAGTCATAATACATTTTTTTAATTTTCATAATAGTAATCACTATACTGTAACTTCAGACAACTGAAGATGGAATATAAAGAGCACTATGATTAAAGCGACTTTAGCAAACTCATTTTGTACTCCACTTCTCGTCTGTTTTAGCTAATAGGTTTTAAAAGTGTTTACGTTTCACTATTATTTTGTGTTTTGTTACTCTAATATTAAATATTAAAGGAGACAATGTATCGCTCAATCAAACTGGTATTAATATGCAGCAGACCGAATGTTACAACCGGTTGTTAAATGTGCTATCATAGAATTAAAAAAATAAAAGCTCAACTGCGTAAAAGCGAACTAAAAAAATGAAGTACAAGTTCACGAAAGAATATCCAGTCGGAGACATGGATGTATACATATTTTATAAAAGCTGCGTGCACTCGGAGAACATAACCCTGTTCTGCTCCAATCTGGTTAAAATTTACGATATGAATATTTTGTATCACAAAACAACATAATTATAAATTATACGTCAGTATACGTAATATTTGATACGTTTTGAATTGCTATATATATATATATATATATATATATATATATATATATATATATATATATATATATATATATATATATATATATATATATATATATATATATATATATATATATATATATATATATATATATATATATATATATATATATACCTGTAAGGATATACCGTTATCGTAAACAAGTTCTGGCGGATTCATCCGTTATCCTAAGTTGAGCGTCCCTTGACAAGATCCAAGAAAGGCATTATCTGGAATCTAGATGGTCTAGTCTAGCTTTAGCTTATCTTCACTTTTATCGTGTTATACATTGTAATGTTCTTTAAAAGCATTTATTTTACCGTGTCAAAAAGTTCCGCAAAGAAAATAATTAATAATTACTAATTGGTTGTAAATAGCAATCCTCTTAAGTTTATACGTATGTATAAATTATGCGATCTAAAGTTTAATTCTGTAAAATTTAATACTTTGCAATGTTTATAAACTTTGTATTGTACTTGTACTTGTAAAACTAGAAGAATACTACTAGGTTAGGTAGGGCAAAGATTATTAAGTCCTTTGTTTATTCAGAGTTTCAAGCCAGTGGGCGCATAGTAGCGCGCCATGAGCTAGAGTAAAAATAGAAATTAATCGATTACTTTATTCGTGTCACTTGTTCATAACCTTAACAGGACTTCGGCGACAGGAACTTAATTTTATACATTACTTGTATCTTGTTTAATCTATTAGGCTATTTTTATGTATGTATAATAAGAAATCATATGGTAGCAAATTCAAAATAATAATTCATAATTGACACTGTTTCTTTCGCTCTGTTTGTAGTATTTCATATATTATACATATTATATTTAAGTGAAATGGAACATAGTCATCAATTGCGTGATTTTTTTATTAAATATTAAAAAATAATTATGTAAAGTAATCATTTCACAAATTGGCGAAGACATCTCGTAAATAAAATACACCTGAATTAAGTCTTCATCTTTTTTAAGTAGGCAAGTGAAAACTAAAATGCTTAAATGTGATAATGTTTTAAAACGTCATCAAACAAATATATATATTTAGACTTTATTCAATCAAGTAAAAAAAAATACTACATGTTGTGGGTAGAGATGAATTATAAAGTAGGGATGCTTGGGTGTAGTGTTACACGGATCTTCAAATTATCCTTCAAATGTCATCCGCTTCCCTCACCTTACAAACAAAATTCAAAAAGGATTTGGTCAGGGATTCTTTACATCCTTAATATTTAATACTATTGGTTTCATGAATATTACACATGTTTCCTTTGTATTTATTTAAAATCGTTCAAATATGGTAAATATAAATTACCTACGTACCTAATAGTCGAAAGGCAAACATTATTATTTATTAACACTTCAAAATATTCAAACTTTGAAAACGAAACGAAACAAAATATTGATATTGTGTAAGTACTACTCGTAGAAAATTCGTATTTATGTACCTATAACATAATTTATTACACTTAGTACTGTTTAAAATATAATAAATAAAATTAAGTATTATATTAATGTGGACATCTTTATTGACATAAAGTCACCATATTTAAATATTTTTTATGAAGAAATATTATATAGGTTATCACTTATCAGTTATAACGTACAAAGACCAGCCTACTCTCGCGCGGATCTAAATTATCACATAATTTACCAATAAGAAAGTCGGTTCTTTCATAATTTTTAGATACGAACTGTGCTCGTTATATTCATAAGCGTTCCTTATTGCTCGTATTTACACGGCCCGCAAAACGTTTTAATATTAATAACCCCATACAAGTAAGCTCCTGCAGCTGTTTCTTAGTGTTCAGAGCTTGTGAGACTCGAGCTTTTATGGCTATGTTTACCGCTGCCGTTGGCTTTCGTCCTAAAAATGCACTTTCATGCAAGCTTCTTAAATTATGTTGTTCAATAACCTCTCAGATAATGCACATTGTGTATTAAAATTCTATATAGTGTAAATATACATGGTACATGGTTAACTTGCTTGTTTACGAATTAGTCTTTTAATTCATAAGTCATATTGTGTCCATT
Source organism: Boloria euphrosyne (assembly GCA_951802675.2). NCBI lineage: Eukaryota > Metazoa > Arthropoda > Insecta > Lepidoptera > Nymphalidae > Boloria > Boloria euphrosyne. The sequence goes on from OX637874.1 coordinate 8,185,240, forward strand.
TAATATTCTAAAGTATTATCAGATTTTTGCAGGTTGTGTTAACTTATCGAAAAAGTATTAAATAATAAAAACGTTATTTAACGGCGGCGTTCTAATATTTGCTTTGGGGGAAATGCGTTAAAAAGTTAAAAACTTTTATGAAAATCAGGTAGGTATTAGAGCTAATGAGAGCAGCTCGCACACATTATAAAAATAAATGAAATTAATAAATGATCACTTTTCAGCTTTTCTATATTTTTATGAAAATGTTGCGATTTTAATTTAAAATTTCGTATCACATTATAAAATAATTTAGCTTCTCGTTTCCCGCTCGCACCATGTGCCGAATATTGAGTACATTAAATTTCAACTCCAGTTTTGATTAATAAAATAAAGCAGCTTTATAATGTATATATTATGTATTTAATTCTATAGAATAAAATATAAATAATAACAACAAAATTGTACCTAATTCAAAAGTACTTTGTAATAGTATTGCATTAAACAGAAACCATATGGGTGACTCTAGGCTTTAGGGAACACTAAATTTATGTGACTACTAGCAGCTCTCCCTCAACCAAAAAAACCTATCTAGATCCTTTTAGCCGTTCTGGCATAATTGCATAACGAACATCCATCCAAGCTATGACATTTTTAATATGAAATATGATTTTGTAGTAAGAAATACTTGTGAACAACAAATCAAGTTTTATACCTCTACAATGTTATTGTATTAATGTCGTTAGTTGATGATACACGCTGTGATTAATATCTTGTAGCATAAAAGTTTAAATATTTTTATTACACTTTTATGCAAAGTTAATTTTATTTCTCTCCTGTTTTATTGAATCCCTTATTTCTGCATCACATATTATAACTCCTTTGAAGTACCGCCTAAGTTAACGTGTTGTTATATAACTTGAAATTACCAGTATAATCAACATTTCTTAATCTTAAGTCACGTAAACTTTTACTTCGTTGAGCGTGAACATTTTGCTTTCGTTTGTATAATACAAAAAGTTTTTGAAACTTTACTCGATTTTAATTCTTTCAGACAAAGTAAATTAAAGATAATCATAAAATAAAAGAAGTAAACGAAGGTTTTATGACTTATAAATACCTAGTCATTTAAAGTGCTATTTAAATTAACGTAGCTATATATTTAACGAAAAACCATAGGAAAATATGTAAAAATGCATTCAATATGCACTTTTGCGTGCGTGCTTGTGAATGCATTTCAGAAAAAACTTCTCATGTTCACGTCCTCGAAACCCCCTGAAAGAGTTATTCAGTCACAAAGGAGTCTACCGACTAAAAAAGGACAATGTCTTAGCTATGCGCTTAAATGTTGTAAGCATATTTTCTTAATTTTTAATATAAGTATATTGCCTATGCGATTTTAAATAAGTTCCTAATATAATATCATTTATATTAAATATGAATGATATTATATTAGGAACATACACATTTAAAAATTAATATTTTAAAAACTTAAATTTTAAAAAACGTTACATATACTAATTTCCTTATCGTACCTACTTATTCTTTACTTAGTAATTACACCGCTGATATTTCCCTTTGTCATGTGTAATTGTAGATAAGAAATTAATGAAAGCTTATTGTGGAAATAATAAATGTACCGACACTAAGCAGTGTAACACGGTACTTGATTCCGCTGTCTCTTTTTTCTTTTTTTTATCATCCATGCTCATTTCTCATATTTTGTTGTATAAACATAAGGACAAGGAATCTAATTTATTTAGTTTTTAAATTTAAACTATTGAATAGCCAGGGGAACCGAGAAATTTAAACTAGAAACTCCAACGGAATTATACGGCTCAAGAGTGTACCTACATATAATTTAATAGTGAACATGAAAATAATATAGCAGGTGCTTCGCTTAAACGAAAGCTGTCGAGATGTACTCTACTTCATTTTATAATGTCATCTGTGGCATACAAGTACATGAGATTTTAGATAATGTTCTTGGCTCTAATTGCCAATTGGTATCTTTGTTACCTATTTCATATTGATGTCATTGATGAAAAAAAATAGCTTAGATCGTAGTAATTATGAAATTTTATGTAAAACAAAGTCATCAACTTATTTGCAATTTCTAAAATAGCAAACTTGTAATATTATCCAAATTATTAATAAACCTAATTTGATTAATTAACTAGCAAACCCGACCCGCTTCGCCGGGCGTAAGTTAAAAAAATTAAACGGTTTTTATAATTTTCTAATAAGAAAGTAGCCTAAGTTACTCTTTATAACTGTGGCGTTTCCGTCACTTGTTTATCACAACACTAATAACTGTATAAGATATGTATATGTATATACTATAGACCACTGTATATAGGTTATGAAATGAAACACAGTACTACTTCACAATGTCACACACACGTCCGCTCTCTGCGGTGGTTGGAGTCCGAGTGTCAATGCTGACACTTTTCCCCACCACCTAAGGTCGGTGTGTGCAACTACCTTTATTATCAAATATAAATCATCACATCTCTCCCTTTATTTATATTTGTTTTAATTTTAGTATTTTCATTGTTATTATAACTGCACAAACAACTCACACAATTAAATTTGTAAAAGTATTATTATTTTATTACTACTCGTATTATTTATATTCTTCTTCCCTTCATTTCCATTTATTTATTGCCAAATCTTTGACAATTCATCATTATCACTAAGTCTCTACTGGCCTTTTTCCTTTATGAATTCCTTTGAAACTCTTGTCCAGTCTCATATATTTTTAACATACACTTGTCCTCAGATTCCTTTCCTATATTACATAGTATTACGTTCCTTTCTCTATTTTCACAGTCTTTTCCCTTTTCCTTCATTATTTTATCATTATCTCTTAAGTATTTTTCCATCAGTGTCCTTGTGTTCTCTTGCCACCATATTAATATAATTAAGTCGGCAATCGCTTCTGCATTGCCATCATACTGGAATGCCTTTAGTGCACGAACTCAAGTAATCGTTTGTTTTTAAGATAATTAATTTTGTTTTATACAACTTATAAAAATATTATTCTGAATAATTTCTTCAAATATTACCATTGCTTCTTCACATTTAAAATATTTTATTCAACATTAAATTATTACACGATTATAATTTTTACTGAACGTTATGAGTCTACTACCAGTTCGGAAAGAAGAAGCCACAGACCTGAGAAGAACTGGCGAAAGAAACTCAGCGGGACTAATATTATTATGTTGTCTTAATCTGTGATTTTTTCCAAGTTAAATTAAATTTTGCAATAATTGCTACCAGTATCTTCACTAAGGTCCGATCATTCCAACTATCAACCTCCAATTACACATTCCAATGTTGTGTTATCATCCATGTATATTGTATATATTATATGTATCATCGACATCGGTTCATTTGCTGGTTTAATCACCTTTTCGTTGATCTTCTTATCTTCCGCTTCTAAATATTAATTTTGCATAGTGGCCCACATTGGCCTATATAACCCATATAAATAAACCCTAACATGTATCACTGTCACTTATTACTTCCACATCGTCAATACTGCTTACTACTAAAGCATTAGTTTCTGCAATGATTTGATCACAAAATATTAAAATTCCAATTATTAGTATTTTTTCCCTTAAATCATTTGTATTACTCCGTTTCTCAACAATTAATAAATTATTTCTCTTCTTTTCTGTCTTTCTCCATTCCTCCCACTCTCATGTTCTGGTGGAACGAGATTAAACACGAACAGTGAAAGTTGATTCAAAATTTTATTAATTTATCGAAATCAACCGTGTACTCTGAGGCACGGGGTGAATATTACCAACTCGGGGATATTCCCGAAGATCCTCCGGGTAGCTACTACTATAGTAACTACACCAATTTCAAATAAAATATAATTGTTTGTATTCAAGACATTATCACCATCAAACAGATTTTCATTCTCTCATTCATTTTCTGTCTCATTTGATTTTCCATATAATATCATGATTTCGTATTAAAACCATTTTTTCCTTTATCAACCAAGTATCTCAGTTTACGACTATCAGACGATCTACTAATATTGTAGCATCAATCGACCTTTCAGACGATTTACTAATATTGTAGTTTTCGAGTTTTCACACGATCTACTAATTAAATATCATAGTACCAATCGACTTTACAGACGATTTACTAATTTTGTAGTACCGATCGACCTTTCGGACGATCTACTAATATTGTAGTACCGATCGAGTTTTCACCCGATCTACTAATTAAATATCATAGTACAATCGACTTTTCAGACGATTTACTAATTTTGTAGTACCGATCGACCTTTCGGACGATCTACTAATATTGTAGTACCGATCGAGTTTTCACACGATCTACTAATTAAATATCATAGTACAATCGACTTTTCAGACGATTTACTAATATTGTAGCACCGATCGACCTTTCGGACGATCTGCTAATATTGTGGTACCGATCGAGTTTTCACACGATCTACTAATTAAATATCATAGTACAATCGACTTTTCAGACGATTTACTAATATTGTAGCACCGATCGACCTTTCGGACGATCTGCTAATATTGTGGTACCGATCGAGTTTTCACACGATCTACTAATTAAATATCATAGTACAATCGACTTTTCAGACGATTTACTAATATTGTAGCACCGATCGACCTTTCGGACGATCTGCTAATATTGTGGTACCGATCGAGTTTTCACACGATCTACTAATTAAATATCATAGTACAATCGACTTTTCAGACGATTTACTAATATTGTAGCACCGATCGACCTTTCGGACGATCTGCTAATATTGTGGTACCGATCGAGTTTTCACACGATCTACTAATTAAATATCATAGTACAATCGACTTTTCAGACGATTTACTAATATTGTAGTACCAATCGACTCTTTAGACGATTTACTAATTGAATTTTGTAGTACCAATCGACTCTTCAGACGATTTACTTATTGAATTTTGTAATACCAATCGACTCTTCAGACGATTTACTAATTGAATTTTGTAGTACCAATCGACTATTCAGACGATTTACTAATTGAACTTTGTAGTACCAATCGACTCTTCAGACGATTTACTAATTGAATTTTGTAGTACCAATCGACTCTTCAGACGATTTACTAATTGAATTTTGTAGTACCAATCGACTCTTCAGACGATTTACTAATTGAATTTTGTAGTACCAATCGACTATTCAGACGATTTACTAATTGAATTTTGTAGTATCAATCGACTCTTCAGACGATTAACTAATTGAATTTTGTAGTACCAATCGACTCTTCAGACGATTTACTAATTGAATTTTGTAGTACCAATCGACTCTTCAGACGATTAACTAATTGAATTTTGTAGTACCAATCGACTCTTCAGACGATTTACTAATTGAATTTTGTAGTACCAATCGACTCTTCAGACGATTTACTAATTGAGTTTTGTAGTACCAATCGTCTCTTCAGACGATTAACTAATTGAATTTTGTAGTACCAATCGATTATTAGAAACTATGCATTTTAGATTTATATTATAACGGCTGATCACGTGCCTTTTTTTAAAAATTAACATATAAGATAGAAACACATTTAAACATAATTTTAACGATCACTGTTATGTTATAAACCATTTCCAAAAAACTATAAACGAATAAAAGAAAATAATGTATGAAGCATTATTTTATCATCTTTTTTAATATATGTATTAATTGTATAATAACATTTCACTTTCCATATTTTTATATATATTAAATGGAAACCACACAACTTAGCACGATTTTAACGATCACTTTATCAGTGCTTCTATTTAATATTATTTAATTTATTACAATTTTCTTTAACTTCACTATAAAGCACTGTATCTATTTCACTTTTCTCTTTATAATTGAGAGTACCAGCCAATAAAATAATGTTTTACGCATTACAAAAGCTAAGTTGCCCTCTTTAACGGTTACCATTAGCTTTTATATCGATTAACCGAAAGTTAAATCTTAATTATTTTTTATAAAACGTCTAAGGGATCAAATACAGTATTTTAATTTCAAGTTATTCAGTTTAATTTCTTAACTCACTTACAATAAATAACATAATATTTTGGAATTATTGATCTAGTAGTTAATAAGCTGTAAAATTGTTCCAGTCACATACTATTATTATTTGTCCAATGCAAGTAGAAAAATCAATAGACACTCAGTATTCATTAATTTGAAGTAATCAAATTACTTCTTATTATTTATTTTATAATAAATTGTTATTATTTCTATTTATGTATAATATCTTATTACATACAATTTTAAGACCATACGAAAGCTAGTTTAACATTCAGTAATTAAAATACACTCCGAGATTAAAAAGTAAAAAGCATTTTAAGCATTATGATTTAAAATTACAATACAAATTCATTTGAATTTCATTACTTTAAAATAACCAACTACAATATTTTTTTTTTATTACAACAAAAGAAATTATATTACATTATAGAAATCCTTTGTCATATAAATTACATAATTCTAAGCCATAGATCATTGGTATACTGTCCATTTGTTTATTTATTTATTTTTTTGTTTATTAGAACAAAAACTGAACAAATACTGTAATATTTACTTTAAATACTATTGTCATGTAAAAATACGTTAGACAAGATATTTGAAATCTAAAAAAGGCACTTTATATTGCTGTGTTGTTGTCTTCAGCATTTTTTAACGTCTCACTGCTGGGCACAGGTCTCCCTCAGTACGAGGGGGATATTTCATCGTTTATAGATTTATCTTATTACTTTTTCTTTTTTTTTTTCTTTTGAATAATAATATTATAATTTCACATACCTTAATCCTCGTCGTCATTTGTGGCGTTTCCGTCACTTGTTTATCACAACACTAATAACTGTATAAGATATGTATATGTATATACTATAGACCACTGTATATAGGTTATGAAATGAAACACAGTACTACTTCACAATGTCACACACACGTCCGCTCTCTGCGGTGGTTGGAGTCCGAGTGTCAATGCTGACACTTTTCCCCACCACCTAAGGTCGGTGTGTGCAACTACCTTTATTATCAAATATAAATCATCACAATAACATTAGCTATCTGCTGGTGAAAGTCCTGTCAAAATCGGTCCAGCCATTTCAGAGATTAGTCAGAACAAACAGACAGATATACAGACAAAAATTTTATATCATTTTGATGTACTCGTAAGTACCCACAGATAACATAATACTATACTAGTAAGTACCGTATATACTTTTATATGCATTTAGTGAAAGACTTAATTTAAATAAACAGAAAGACAAACAGACGCTTCAATTTTATTTATATATATAGATATAGATGTATAGATATGGAAGTACAGCATGCAGAAAACTTGGAATAGTCAGATATCTTAGTTATTATAAATTTTATTAGACTATGCTTTTTGCTGTAAACATAATTTTCAACCGACTTCCAAAAGGAGGAGGTTATCAATTCGTCTGTATTTTTTTTTTTTTTTTATGTTTGTTAGCTCATAACTTTGAGCTGGGTGAACCGATTTTGATGATTGTTTTTTTATTTGAAAGGTAGTGCTTCTCATGTGGTCCCATTTTAATATTTTCCAGTTCTGATAATGGCATCCATGAGAAAACCATAAAAGTCTTAAATTTGCATTAAGTATTTGCGCAACAAATGGACGAATAACTAAATATCACGCCAACCGATTTCGATGATTCTTTTTTTAATGGAAAGGGTATACTTCAAGGGTAGTTTGATGAGAGTTTGGTAAGGTTCTGATGATGGGATCCATGACAAAGTATCGGAACTCTTCAATTCTTAGGAGCAAATTAACGATGCTCGGCCGAATCTTTTATAGGCTATATGGATATTTGAGTCACGTACCGTAACTGATGATGGAAGGTACAACTCCTCAACGGTTAGCAGTTTAAAGAAAATTATTTCAATATAATACGCAATTATGGACCGATGGTTGTATACTTTCAGGCTATTAGGTTTACCTCATAATAGAAGGTAAATTTTTATAGTCATTAACACAATACGTATCTACTTTCCGCTAAAAATTTTAAAATAAATTATTTTTAACAAAAAAACAAAAACCGACTTCCAAACTTAATAAATCTAAACTAAAAAGTAGAAAATAATACTTTTAAGGACTTTGTTAATTTTGAAGTCGGTGCCAGCCAAAGCAAAATAACCCTAAATAGATGCATATTTGATTAATCTATCAATTTGTAAACATAATCAAAATACCTGGCTGGCACCGACTCCAAAATTAACAAAGTCCTTAAAAGTATTATTTTCTACTTTTTAGTTTAGATTTATTAAGTTTGGAAGTCGGTTTTTGTTTTTTTGTTATGACGACACGTTTACGTTTGGTTTATTTTGTTACTTACTTGCTTTGTAAGCGATCGCGGGTTGAAATCCCACTTTTACTTTGAATTTCACATTTATTTGTGTGATAACTATGAATATTTGTACTCCAGTCACCGATGTATATATTTATAATATGTATGTATTTAAAGTTATAAATGTGTAGTGTATCAACTATCCATAACACAAGCCTCATAGTTTACCATAGGACTAGAACTAGATGGTGCTTTGTGTTACTCGTAGTATGTTCTAAGTTCTAACATATTTATACTACTAAAAACAGGTTAGCATCTAGATTCCTGCTGCAAGCTTAACGCGAACGAAAAGTCAACATTGGAATTTCTTTCGATACGATAAGAATGTGGGCTTTAACATAGTAATTTAACTTCATATCTATATTTGTTATCTGTCAAAAAAATATATAATTTTATAACCATTAAAAAAATGAACAATAACAATTGTGTGTTCATTGTACCTGCTACCATCTATTAGAAAACCAAAGAGCTAACATCGCTGTAACATTATTACCCGTTAGAAGAACTACGCAAGCCCTCACAAAGCTCAGCTTTTTGCTAGTATAACAATATAAGTTATTTTTTATTTGCTCATCCTATTCTTTTTATTTATTTATTTCATTTTTTATATTTTATTATTTAGCCAGGACGGACAGTTTTATCTTGCCTTTGCAATGAACTTTCGAACGGTATTTTGATTATGTTTAGAAATTGATAGATTAATCGGATAGGTATCCAAGTATATCAGGTTATTTTGCTTTGGCTGGCACCGGCTCTAATATTAACTAATTACCTAATTATTTCGAAGTCGGTTTTTGATTTTTTGTCATAAATATTTTTTAGCGGAGAGTAGACACGTACTTTGTTTTCTTTTAAAATATAATGTCTCTGAAAAAATTATGTCTCCCGTGGGATATATCCTAATGTACTTAGGAACGATAAAAGATCAAATCGAATAGAAATCTTATTGAGTTTTAGCATAATTCTACCGACTCACTCTCGCTTCGCTCGAGTTCGTCCCTAGGTACTTCACCTTCTCTGGACTTCCACAAATAATTCAAGACCAAAATTATCCAAATCGGTCCAGCCGTTCTCGAGTTTTAGCGAGACTAATGAACTGCAATTCATTTTTAAAATATACTAGCTGTTACTCACCCGCTTCGCTGGGCGTTTTGAAATTTATGTAAAACTAGGGGCTCGCCCTCGCTTCGCTCGGGTTCGTCCCTAGGTACGTGTTGTATAATAATCAATGATATTCTAATAGACAGATATGTTATACGCTCACTAAACAACCGAAAAAAGTGTTCCGCGCTGCACACATACACACTTTTCATTCAAGGTACATTTCACTACAAGTCAAAATGACAGAAAGGGGATAGTCGATAAAATCAATAAGAAAAAAAGAGACAGCTAGTGTTGTCAATTGCGCGTCAATGTAAACAAACATTAGTCTAGCGACCGATGACATATCAGAATATTAGGCAAATAATTGAAATATATTAATAAATCGAAGTATACTGCGTTCTTACATGTGGTATGAGATCCCTTGTGTTTTATTAACTTTGGTATCATAATTTGTGCATTTCCTAAATACACAGGATGGCTTTTTTTTTAAATTTTGTAGCAGCGTACCACTCGTCGCCATGCGTGACACAGACTAAAGGCAATACGTCCCAATTAAGACGTTTTCGAGTCTTCACGATTGCGCGCTCACAACATATCTGTTTGTTAGAATGTCATTGATCATCACCGACCATGATAAAGTGAGTGTGGCCATCCATATTTCGGATGGTGAAACAAAATAAATAATACACATGACCAGTGACATTGACAACTCGACCGAAAAATCTGTTATTCAAAAAATAATTTATCAATAATTATCCGCTGGGTGCGTGACTCTAGCGCCATCTAACGATACAACTCACGGTGGCTCTTTTGAGAAAATATACATGTATTGTATGCCAAATAGCTATTGAAAAAATAAAATAAACTTGAAAAAAAATGTTTTCGATGCTAAATGTGATATGTTACACAGAGTGTACATTAAATTATTTTTTTTTCCGTGGGTCAGCTAAAAACAGTAAGTAAAATAAATACAACAACTAAAACAAGTCTCAATAAGTGAATTGTTGGCCCAACTTTTTTTGATTTACGGGATTTTTTAATTTTTAATTATTTGTTCGTCGTTTGTTCGTTAATGTTCGAATGTAGAAATTGTTTGTACGTCTTTTATTTATTTATAATTAATTAAACAAATGTTCACCCTTAAGTTGGCCCCCTTTACTAGATATCTTTATTTTTATCGCTCAGATTAATTAATTTTGATCAATTATCGTTGGTTCGACGACAATTGGTGATTGATCGATCATAAAACCAATTAAATTCCCAATTATTAATTATTTTATATCTAATAAGCAAACCATCACTTCATTGTCTGGCAACCGGAAACTTATAAAATTTACAATTACAATTTCTACTAGTATTTTTGCAATCGACTACACAACAACTCTGATGACCCATTTTATTTTATTTATTTAATATAACTGACACACGTGTTATTTTTATGGTCCTAAATAATAAAGAGCCACTCGTAGTTCTGTTTTGGTCCGCAACAGGCGCTGACATCACTTTTGTTTCCCCCACCATGCGTTACGCACCCAGCGGATAGTACCATTCAAACTTAATGGCGGCTCGGAAGTTAGCTGCGAGTGCAGGTACGCGCATGTGCAGTCAAGTCGACGTCCCGCTGATTGGCTGATACGTAAAAATTGCTATTTGCGCATCGGAACGTACAATGTTCACAGCCGCCATTAAGTTTGAATGGTACTATACATGAAGATAGAAATAATAAGTAAAGAAAACATTTACACATACGAATAAGACACCAAACACATACACACGCACGCATGCACACACGCGCGCACGCCCGACCGCACGCACGCACGCATGAAAAATTTATTTTTCTTTCGGCATTATATAATATAGTCTATCATTTGCGCAGTCACATGTTCTTACTGTATACCAATTTTTATAACGATCGGTTCAACCGTTCTTGAGTTATAGCGGGACACACAGACAGACAGACAAAAATTTCAAAAATGGTAAAACTGATGTCAGTGAGTCACAAAATGAATATTTATGACGAAATTCGACAAAAAAATTGAATGTACAGACAGACTCAACAGATTTATATAGTAGTATAGATAATTAGATTGTTAAATTAGATATATAATTTTTTTCCTCCTTTTAATTCTTCCTTTCCTTAATAATTAATTTAAATTTTAAAAATGGAACTTCACCCTGCATCAATATGGTTGGAATTAAGTTTTTAAGTGATTTTGAACTCGTCTACCTTTTTTGACAGAAAAGGTAATATACGTAAGTACGGCTAATTTGATTTACGTTTATAATTTTACTGATTTGGATAATAACAAACAAATTAATTAATCATGTTAAATACCGACTGTTTTCTATACATGTGTAGATAAACAAGAAAAAAAATGTAATGTAATGTAGTTTATAAGAATATAATAGGTTTTTACCTTCCGCCCCGGTTATTTTTTAACATTACAACTATATAGAACTAACTGATAAAAGTAAGAAGATTTAAAAAAAGTTTCAGGTACTTTGAAACTTAGATGGACCTTTTGCCCAAAATCACACCTTAAATCCAGGTCACATTGCGGGATCCTTTGTCGATAGTACCTACATAAATAAAATACTTTCGTAATGAAAGCAGCGTAATGCGTATGTAAATATCGTGCGAGTCGCGTGAGAATAGCAAATGCGAATCATTGTCAGTGTTTAGTTTCCGTTTTTTGGCGATGATTTACTAAATTATTAAACCTTTTGCTTATTTGAACATAGACAAAATATATTTCGACATCATCAACTTAAATTCGTTTTAATAAGAGTCTGTCGTATAGGTACAACATACGACAACTGTTTTTTTTTTGACAGCCGGATTGAATATTGATGACAATAATATTGTTTTGTTAAAAACATAATTAATTTGTAAGGGTTAATTAAACAAGAAAATATATTACTAAGATTGACGCTAACTTAGAGTTTATTAAATTTTTGCTTAAGCCTCTGCTTTTGTGTTTAGAATATACAAAGTTTTAAAAAAAGTAGTAGAGGAAGACCGAAGAGAGATGGATGGATTGTGTAAAAGAGGATATGCGTGTAAAAGGGGTGGATGTTATGTTGACGAATGACAGAGGAGAGTGGAAGAAGAAAACATGTTGTGCCGACCACACATAGCGTGGGATAAAGGCAGGAAGAAAGAAGAAGAAGAAGAATATACAAAGTTTTAAAAAAATACACTTACATTATGTAAAAATTGTAAATACGTAATATAGGTACTTAATATGGAATTAAAGCTATAGTCATTGTCATAAATTTTATTAAAATAGAATTTTTTTTTAAATATTTATTTAAATAAAAATAGTGACCGTATCAATATTGTATACTTTTATTTTTTGATAAATGAATGACTTGACCATGCATCGGAGGGAAACATAATCACATGAGAATAATCTACTATTTTAAATAGTTCTTAATTGAAAGAACACTATCTGATCAAATTTATGCATACATATTGTCAACATTAATAATGCACTCAGAATGCTAATATTAGAAAAATAATATTGTTATTTTTAGATTAAATTGCTGTTTGAGATCCGCAATATCCAAGTCATACCTACTACCTACCTAATAAAATAAATAGATGAATGTTGGAACATTACAAAAACCGACTTCAAAATTAAACAAATCTAAACTAAAAAGTAGAAAATAATACTTTTAAGAACGTGGGTAGTTAATTTTGGCGTCGGTGCCAGCCAGGACGGACAAATTTATCTTGTCTTTGCAATGGCCTTTCGGTATTTTGATTAGGTATGTTTACAAATTGATAGATTAATCGAATATGTGTTTAAAGTAATTTTGTTTGGCTGGCACCGACTTCAAATTTAACTACGTTCTTAAAAGTATTATTTTCTACTTTTTAGTTTAGATTTGTTTAATTTTGAAGTCGGTTTTTGTTTTTTTGTTAAAAATAATTTATTTTGAAATTTTTAGTGGAAATTAGATACGTATTTTGTTTATTTAAATATAATTACGTATAATATTGAAAGATTTTTCTTTTAACTCCTAACCGTTGAGGAGTTGTACCTTCCATCATTAGCTCAACCACAGGAGATGATGATTATCAGACGCAAATACTTGAACAGCTTTAGGAAATATAATATGAAAAACGTAATAAGTGCCTATAAAATTTGAGAGTTGCCTTCGATTTCCCTGGGATCCCATCATCAGATCGTGACTTGGTGACTATGGGACCACTTGTGGAAACTATTGCGGATACCCTTTCAAACAAAAAAAGAATTTTCCAAATCGGTCCAGCCATCGTCGAGTAATCGGGGAACATACATAAAAAAAAACAAAGTCCCCGACGAATTGAGAACCTCCTCCTTTTTTTGAAGTCGGTTAATAACTCAGCACCATCTCGCTTTATGCTAAGCGACACAGTTACTCATTTTACATCTATAGCAGGGTCACGTTAATAGGTAACATTTGACAGTTCATCAAAATTCAACAACGTAACATTGTAACAGCATAAAATAATATATTTTTTCGTTTTGTTACAACTGCACAATCGCTTAACTTTTTTCAATTAGGATTATATATTTATTGTAAAAATTATCGATTCGAGTAATTTTACGATTTGCTTTCACTAATAAACCATTCTAAACATAATAAACAATTTCTGATCTAAAGAATTGAACGTCGTTACAATGTTGCGTCAGTTAACCCTTTTTCTTTTTAAACACTAGGGATTTACTCTAAAAATCGAAGGTGATAAGTTGATTGGAATGCAATGATTACTTGTGAAGAAATATCACCATAAATTAATAACCACGTTGTGTTTATAATAAAACATAATTATATTATTAACTATATTAACTAACTATAAAAATACAAAAAATAACTAAATAGAAAAATCATTGATGTTAGGTACAATTTAGGTGGCATGAAATTGTAAAATAAATTCACTCATCACTGGTGGAAAAGAAAAACATTTCAGTGTAGAATCGAATTTAGAATAATTTTAAATATTAATGTAAATATTTTGTTTTAAGATTTTGTATATATAGTCATAAAATTGTCAAATAAATTCATTTCGATCCGAACGGCCAACAGTATCATTTCTCTCCAACTCTAAGAAGAAGTCTTCAAATAGTAAGCTAGGGAAGAAACCCCTACACAGTCTTACCATGTCGAAACGGGGGAAAACGCTAAACAGCCAATCTCGCGAACTAGTGGTGAAATTGTACACAACCGAGAGAACGCGTTGCCGAAGTATTGGGAATAGGGAAGCGGACAATAACTCAAATTCTGAATGAGAAATACGGACCGTCAGGCTCAGAAGATAATACTTTACGTACACCGAAAAAAATAAAGAGGGACAAGAAAATTGTTGGCGTTGATAATTTTGATGCTGCTGCAATTCGCAACCACATTTATGGATATTACTCGAGAAAAGAATATCCTACACGGGAAAAGCTAATGAGTTCGTTAAAAGACGCAGGCTTATTTTTTGGCGGTAAATCGTCTCTATCAAAGGTTTTGAAATCGATTGGTTTTATATTTAAAAAATCTGACAAGCGGAAAATCCTTCTAGAACGCTACGATATTATTTTGAAGAGAGTAACATTCAAGTAAATAAAATTACAGATTGGGACAATGTCGTGTTTATTGACGAAACATGGTTGAATGCGAACCATACGGTTTCGCGGACATGGACCGATGATACAACGGCCTCCACCTCAAAAGTTCCATCGGGAAAAGGAGCCCGACTTATTATATGTCACGCGGGACCAGCTTCTCAAGGTTTTATTCCAGACTGCCTCCTCGCATTCGCCTCTAAAACTACAAGTGATTACCATGAGGAAATGAACATTGAGGTTTTTAAAGAGTGGTTTGAGAAGCTGCTAGTCAGCTTAGAAAACCCATCGAAAATTATAATGGACAATGCACGATATCATTCGGTACAAGTTGATAAACCACCAACTCAAGCAAGTAAAAAGCAAGAGATTGTCTCGTGGCTGGTAAGAAATGGTGTGGATGCAAGTTCAACTTTATTAAAAGTGGAGTTGTTAAAACTGGTAAAAGCAACTAAGCCGTCCAAGCTCCGCTATGTAATCGATGAACTAGCCCTAGAGCATGGACACGAAGTTATTCGATTGCCTCCCTACCATTGCCAGTATAACGCCATCGAGCTTATTTGGGCACAAATAAAGGGTCATGCAGCGCGGAACAATACTGAACCACCCTTCAGTACTGCTAAAATGATGACTCTGCTACAAACTGCGTGTGCAGAAGTCACTACAGAAGACTGGAGAAAAGTCGTAGAGAAAACAAAGAAAATAATTTTACAAGATTTTGAACGAGATGTGAGAATAGACAATATTATTGAAAATGAATTAATAATATCTCTGAGTGGTGACAGCAGTGATGAAGATGACAATATTAATAACAGTTCTGATAGTTCAACTGAATAAATGCAATTTTTTTGTTAAATTATGTACTTGTCTTATTTTGCTCCTTAAATTTAAGAAAGAAAAATAATAATGATGGGACAGGGATTCGCCTGATGATTTTTAAAATTCACATATGTTTCAAGTCCGTATCGATTCTTTCACATTAATCGATGTTTTTTATCAGGTCACCTCACTATGAAGATAAATCTGACAGACGTCAAATGTTACCTATTAACGTGACCCTGCTATAGATATCTATATTATATAATAATATATAAAAGCGAAAAATGCTTACTCATCACGTAAGCTCGAAAACCGCTAGACGTATAAAGATGAAATTTGGCAGGGAGGTAGTTTAAAGTTAGTTGATGTCCGTAAAGAACAGATTTTGTGATTGGGCCGGATTAAGGTGGTCTAAGGGCTCTCGCAAGTTTGTATGAAAGTCCTTCATTTTTTATGCTATAAACTTTAAACTTGGCAGGGAGGTACTTAGTTAATATTTAGTAGACATCTCTTCAGAACTAATTTTACGACAGAGCCGGAATAAGGAGGTCTAAGGGCTCTCACATGTTTATATGAAAATCCTTCATTTTTCGTACTACAAACTTTAAATTTGATAGGGAAGTAGACAGTAGTTAATAGTAGGTCTAAAGACTGTCAAGTTTGTATGAAATTCTTACTTTGATGTGCTACAACGTTGTGGAACCAACAACCAAAATAAACCCACGACAAAATCCGAAATGATAGTTTCATTTACGATGTCGAATATTCGCATAAACCTTAGAAAGTATTATGGAACGGCAAGTTTCAATTTAATGTAAATTGGAAATGAGTTACATTCTCGATTCTGTCTTCTTAAGTCACTTGTAATTTAGCTTTATCGACTACAAAGGTACAGGGGGTCGAAAATGTCGTGTCTTCGAGAAAAGGATGTTACAGCTGCGCCATTTTTGTTAGACTGGTAGAGACACCGCCGTGCCTCCAGATTTACACCTAATTGGCCGTTTTGTTATTATTAGGAAACAAATATTTTACGACTTTAGCAATAATTAGTAGATTATGGCTAAGGATATAGTAGATAGCAATTTATTAAGATCTTAGATAGTATACACTGTACAGATTACATAAATTATGTAACTCATTCATTCCATCAGACATAAAAGTTACCTACAACTACATGTTAAATCTAATAGTCTTGATTGTTCTCCTTCTATCTATTGTACTCTTCCATCTTGTAATTGTCTTGTTTAAATTGACAAAGTTAAGATGCTACTGAGCCCCGTCCCATACATAAGCAAATTGAGGACAAGCATTCATTTGTATTAAATATTTTAGCACCACTTCAACTTAGTTAAGTTTGTGAGATGAGATCATGTTTAGATTGCTAACAGTACCTTAATCTGTATATACATAATAAATACATAACAAATTAAAGAACATTTATTTGTTAATCAACTCTTAATAAACTTGCAACAGATATGACGTTTTACAATAATAATTATTAATAGCTATCTATAGTCTACTGTCTAGCTAAAACTTAAAACAGCTAGCCGATTTGTCAAAAAAATCTTTTTTTCTTTTATTGGGATGCGTCAGGGGTGGTTAAGGGTTATAAAAAATAGGGAGAACCCACCAAAATACACGAAAAAACCGAAAAGATCGGAACCGGTTTTGTATAGCAATTGCGAACTCCTAAAAGTTAAAACGTAGGTCGGTCATAAACTAACTAGGGACGGAATTGAGCGATGCGAGGTTTTTTCGCTAATTAATCATAAAAAAATAATTTAAGTGTTGTCTGTGATCCCACTATTCCATAATACGGAGTGGTGTATTTAACAATTTTTTTTTCATTATTCGAGGGATTTATTTCAATTCAAGTTTTCAAATAAAACATTGTTACAGCAAGCTCTCCGTAGGTCGATTGAGGCGAAGAGTGAATATATATATATATTTAAAAAAAAAAAAGAAATAAAATTCGCTTATTTTTCTACTACTTACGATTTTTTTTAAATTACGTTAATCCCTGAAACTTTAAACCTCCCTAAATCAGTTAATTTTGACCGGAGAAAAAAAGTCAATATATTTTTTGTATAAAATTTTAAGCTCTACAAATTTTTCATTTAACTTTTTTGTGTAATTTGAACCGTTTTCGAGTAATTGCGAAAAACATTTTTGACCGTCTTTTTTCCACCCTTGCCGGAGGTTGCTGACACTAAAACCTTTACACAATGTTTTTGTATCATTCAAACTACAACATATCAAAAATGCAAAGTTGTAAGTAAAATTTTGATTTCAGACCTTATTTGACTGGACTAAGTTCAGTTTGGGCGCTTAGGTGACCACGAACAGATACACAAGTCAAATTTATAGCACCTCGCTGTGGGTGTTAAAAATCTAGTTTTGTGGTTTCTTCTAATTTGTTGACACTTAAAGAACGAACTAAAAATATAAGAAATATGCAACTTTTTAATTATTAGGTACGAGAAAAGATAGTATCTTTTCTCTTCCCTAATAATTAATCAATAATTGTTACATAGAAATAAAAATTCTAGCATAAATGCGCAAATTGCGATAAGTCTCTAATAGGTTAAAAAAAAAATTGTGTACCATAACTAAAATTTCAAGAATTTTTTTGTGCACACCCAGCCTGACATGTTTAAATGTGAAAACAAAGCATGAGAAATAATGTAAATCTTAAATAGTTTTACAAATAATAATGTAATAGATACCATACATGATACATCTTTAATATTTTAGTAGAATTAGTTGCTTTTGGGCTTCATCACTAGGTAGTAGGTAGCTACCTAACACTTAGCTGATAATTTGGACTAAATAATATTATTAGTTATTAAAATAATTTAATTCAGAGTTGAATTTGTTGGTTTTTAGAATTTTTGTTTGTTTGTCTGTCTGTGACTGCATCATGAGAAACCCACTGGTAAATATCCCCGTCAACATTTTTACTGCAGGAAAATATCTCATTTCTGAGAAATCTATACAAACATTAAAAAATATCTAGGGGCAAAAAGTAAAAAGGAAGAGTTCGAGAGACTAGAGATGTGCCGAATAGTCGATAATGCCGACTGACCACTTTTGTAGTCGGCGACTAGTCGGCGTAGTGTCGGCAAAAAGCGTCAACTAGTCGGCTTCTTACTTTGTGTGTATTTCCCAATAAAATGTATATAATAGGAGGAATCAAATTAAATCAAAAGGTTAATAAGAATCAGTTTTACAAATTTTGAAATATAAAGCAATCTTTCCTTTGGTAATTAGTCTAAAATTGCTTATTTGTATAGAAAAAATATCTATGACATTTATCAAATAAAATTGATAATTTTAAATTATGTATTTTCTATTACAAACAAACAATATATTTTTTATCTATATTTCCATTGATATACTAGGAAAAAAGGTGTAGATAAGTTATACGCGCTCAAAAAGCGGCACACCAAAACTAGGCTAATTGGCCCACCTGAACATAGTCACGCGTTGACGACGCACTGTCGCGAATTATATTTGTCTCTTTTTCACTGGCGATACTTGAATCATGTCATCCTATTTTGACAACTAATCGTAATGTAGTGTGTTCAGTGTTATTGCAATATTTTTAGTTATTCATGTGTGCGTTAGTGTGCCGTTTTTGAAGGTAGAATGTCGTGTAGGTAACGTATCTACACCTTTTGACTTATAATATCATTGTATATTTCTAATCAAAATTTTTTGTCGTATTAGCACGATAAATAACTTTTTGAAAAATCTCATTGAAACAATCATTTTTCTCGATAGAGAATCTACAGTTTTGTAGTTTACTAATTGTTAAAGTGAACCTAGGGACGAACGCTGGGCGAGGGTGAGTTGATACTCTATAGTAGAGATGAAACGGATATCCGGCAACCATCCGGTATCCGGCCTATCCGGCCGGATACCCGATAGTAAGTCAGTATCCGGCCGGGCCGGATACCGGATAGTAAAATAAAAAAATCTCATTATTTTACACGTGGATAATAATACCACACTAAGTTTTGGACACCTTTAATTTTGTAATCGCACGTCAAAAATGTTTGTTTTATTAATTAGCTTAGTACCTACTCAAAATTAACAAGTGGCAAATTGTGATGAATGAATACTAAATTTTCCGCATTTATTGGTAAGAGGTGACTGCGCTTGGCTTTATATACTAGACCAGCTTCTAAAAATAACCTTTCGCTGTAAATAATACTGCCAGGTGCTGAAAGATAAATTCTAGCAAACCTTGACAAGTGCGGGTACTGATTTAAATTAATTGACCACCAAATGTATGTGTCGTGATTGCGATCTATTGCGAGATGCCTTTAAAAAAAGTCAATCTCGTTAGGAAATTGGATTTTGTTTTTCTTGGTCCCGACAATCACTACTATTGTCCTTTGCTCCTTCCATTCGTTTAGCTTAGTTTAGCGTTAAATACGGCGATGATCTGTTACTGTCAGAAGAAGATTCGTCGTAAGAGTAATTTATATACTCTGTGATGATTTTCTGTAGGGCTTTTTCAGTCTCAAGAACTCCTAAATAGTCTAACTTGAATTGAGTCTAAAAAGGTAGCAATTAGGGAAAAATGATTGAGAGTAATTACCAGAGGCGTATTTACAGATTTGGCACCCCGGGCCAATTAGCTCTGCCGCCCTTAATGAAGTGACAATAAAGTACTTATTTTAAAAAAAATGTCTTGAACGCAAATGTTATTTAGGTACTTGTTAATATGGATGTTATGTAAGTAAACTTCCACGAGGCACCTAGAAAAAGCCCCTGGTTTTTACGCTGAACTTATTTTTCCAAAAAAAGCCTTAAATGAATTGGACCTGGCTTTTTACGATGAACTAATTTTTCCAGAAAAGGCCTTAAATGAATTGGACCTGATAAAGGCCCTAATAATACTACAAACAAAAAAATCGACATCATTATATCGAACAATTGCCAAATATTCAGGGATATCTCAGTGATTAACAGGGTTAAAATTGGCAGTGATGACCGACTTGGTAGCTCTGAATATGAACATCAAAATTGAACGTGTGCGGCTAATAAAGTCTACTCTTAGATTAACACAGTGACGTAGAAGCAAGCTGGCTGCGAAAGCTTTCAGTTAGGGCTACAGAACACAAATCAAAAACACGATCGAGAGATGGACAAAAGTTGAAACTTTCAAGTAAGACTCTGAACGAGAATGGCGAAGGGACGCGCGATTGTAAATACCACATAGTCTAAACGTCACTTGACAGGAATGTGAAGCGTAATCTAAGACAAGCGATACCCAAAATATTGAGGATGCTATAGAACCCAATATGGACTCCAAACATTTTTCCAATTCTCACAGCTGCCGTTGTCACCTGATAAAGCTTAGAACCTCACAAGGTACAACCGTGACCTCGAAATTAGACATTCTCGCCGAAGTCGAAAGATTCTATGGAGAACTTTAATCCTTACATATATTTCCACCTGAGTCCCACCTCGTGGAGGTTTCCGACTGGTCTCCAACCAGACTGGTACGTCATTGAACAGTTGAGCTTCCCGACATCAACGTAGGCAAGAATAGGATAGGTCTTGGACACCAAGGAAACAACAAAGATCCGGATGAAGACGAAATTACTGCAGAGTTCCTCAGAGCGGCAGGAACGCCGGTTCTATCAGAGCTCTCAAAGTTCTTTGATTCTGTTATTCACAATGGCACTACACCGGAAGCATGGGGTAGAGGCAGAGTAGTATTGTTCTTAAAAAGGGGGATTTAACCATATTGAAGAACTACTGACCTGTGACTCTTCTAAACTA
Source organism: Boloria euphrosyne (assembly GCA_951802675.2). Classification (NCBI taxonomy): domain Eukaryota; kingdom Metazoa; phylum Arthropoda; class Insecta; order Lepidoptera; family Nymphalidae; genus Boloria; species Boloria euphrosyne. The sequence goes on from OX637874.1 coordinate 8,206,934, forward strand.
TTCTTATAAGTTGATTTATGACGAAACGTCTCGCCCAAAAATTTGATGACTTTCATAATCAGCATTTATGCCTAGCGTTTGTGGACTACGAGAAATATTTTTTTATTTATTAAATAAAGCTTACTAACTAGAGTAAATATACACAGAAATAGTAAACACTAAAACTTTAAAAAAATATTTTAAGTTACGTAAATACTCGTACTATACAAAGTTAGTTACATACATTCGTTCCACTTAAAGATAACTAATATAAGAAACAAAAAAAAATTGTAAAACTAAATGATTTCCTTAAGATTCTACAATCTATGCAGAGTTATCCAAGTACTACGGTGCTTATAACAGTCCGCAACGATGACCATCTAAGTACAAAGTTAGAGCACAAGGCCAATCCGATTACACCGCGGGGTAAGAAAGGGGGATGTTATCTACTTGAAACTATTTACCTGTGCATTGGAGGACGTCTTTAAAACGCTCGATTGAAATTGACGCGGCATCAACATTAATGGAGAGTATAACACACCCGCAATTTGCCAATGTCATAGTCATCATGGCAGATACCATGCTGGATTTGGAAAAAATGCTAAACAGCCTAAGTGATTCTTCAAGACGAGTGGATATGGACGACCAAAATCATGTTGAATTGTCGTGTATCCCCGAGACCAGTGATCGTGAATAGTGCTGTTCTCGAAGTTGTGCAGGAATAAGTATAATTGGCCAATCTATACAACTCGGCCGGCACAACTTTGAGAAAGAGTCCAACAAAAGAATACGCTCGGGCTGGGCAACTTTTGGGAAGCTACGAGTATATCATTTTCTAGAGTCATCGATGCCACAATCCCATAAAACCAGGGTATTTAACCAGTGCATGCTACCAGTAATGACATAAGGAGCCGAAACGTAGGGCTGGTCCACAAATTCAAGGTTCAGCGAGCAATAGAACGACAGGCAGGCAGACAGAATCCGAAATGAAGTTATTCGCCACAGAACTAAAGTAACCGATATCGGACCGGAAAGTCATGTGTGAGCACTGTGGCCGATGGATCGGCTCCAAAACATGTTAGCGTGAAGACCGCGTGTTGGCAAGCGTAGTGTAAGACGCCCAGTAGCACGATGACTTAAGATAGGTGGCGGGCAGTGGATGGATGCGGACTGCAAAGACTGGTTGGCGCTCATTAGGGTCCAAGAGCAGGCTGTGGAGCATCACCTTTGGCTGGGTGGTCTGCTTCGGCAGACCTGCTGGGCCGTCGGGGCGTCGTGGTTAAATGCGTAAGCAATCCGCCGCCCCATTATGACGGTTGAGGTCTGTTGGGTTTTAGTGAGTAGTACTGCCTTTTCTGGTTAATAGTCACTTGTGTATACCTTAATGCTAAAATCTCAAAAATATATTAAAAAGGCCTTTGTTTAGCAGTGGACGGCGATAGGCTGATTCATAATTGATAGTATGGATGGTACCTATTGTAAACAATTTGTTGGCTTTGAAGCTTTCGATTTTTTTTTAATTTAAATCTTTCAATATCATTCAAAATAAAAAAATAGTCTTGGATTTGCCGCCCCTCAGAGCCTGCCGCCCCGGGCCATGGCCCCCTTGGCCCTAGGGTAAATACGCCCATGGTAATTACGATGCACGAGCACACCGTCTCGAAAAACCGACAGCCTGAAGTTAGCTATAGTCAACATTTTAGTTTTATCTACAAACGTAGAATAAGGCGAAAGATAAAATTTCTGAAAAGATTTTTATCTTGTTACGCTAAAGAAGTATAACACCTAGCAATTAGTGTCAGAAGACTTAAATTATTTTCTGCTACAAATAATAATAAAGAATATAATTAAATCAATGAAGATAATCAGTACTTTTATAAGAATGTTACGTAATTACATTCTTAAAAAAGATTAAAATTATTTTCAGTACATATAAAACACTTTAATGACAGATTTGAAAGAATTGTGAAATTCCGTCAAAACCACCTTCAGTCAAACTGCCTCACTAATAAATATAATTATCGAATAAGTTGTCAATAATATGTTTCAATTGATTAATTGAAATATATTTATTTATACATAAATATTGAAAAATTTTAATAACTATGTATTTTATTTTAAGTTGCTGATGGAGTGTACTTGGAAAAGATTTAATAAAAAATATTTGGACCAATTTATTTTATTTTCGCAAAACTTTCTGAATGTCCCACATTCAAAATATAAAAACTACGAATTAGTTTGCCTGCCTTAGAATAGTCTTCTTTCTAGTCTTCAATACACAACCTTCAATTAATAGCCGACCAGTCGGCTAGTCGGCCTTAGTCATAGTCGGCACATCTCTAATATTATATTCAAGATGTTTATGAGTCTTAATTAAAGTAAAATTGTTTAGAAACCATTCTTGCCTTTGAATTAATAGCAATAAATAAACAAATGAAATAATTATTTTACACATAAAATAAATATTTTTTCATCTCATCACATCCACAGTACTTAATAATAAAAATTATGACCTACTTATAGAACATACTGTAACCATGTTTTACCTTAAGAATATAACAACAGATATATAACATAATTAACATAAAAATAAATATGAAAACATATGCTTGCACTTTGTATGTTAAAAGAATAAAAAATTGTTAAACTTTTAAAAACCTTTAATAAAGTATTGAAAACTTACTTCCAGGTTCAGCAGCTGATGCTATTTGTAATAAGCACAGAAGCATAACAAAAAATGCACATGATTGATTCAAATACATCTTGATCAACCGTTCCAGTTCTTCCATTACACGATAAAAACTTTCATAGGTACAACAGAAATTAAGAACGTTAGAATTCTTGTTGCAACTGGCAAGTATACCATTTTATTAACATTATTTTTACATAAAAAGAGTTTAATAGTAAGGAAATCATTATACATCCGTTGCTAGGTCTGTTTTTCCACAACATCAACTTAACACCTGTGGGATTCGCTGGATTATAAATGTACAAGGTACAAAAGTTCACTCAACTTTTGCCTCGTATAAAATGGTATTTCGTATTACTTCAATTATAAAAATATTTTTAGATTGTAAATTAAACTGCCAATTACTATTTTCGTTACATAAATTTTGACACATAGCTTTTATAATAGTTTTATCACACTTTGAAAGTTTCAAAAACTTTATTTCACAATCACTAACACTTTGAAGGACGCGAAGCGCGAGCGAATCGCGTGCGTGCAGACCTGACGGCTACGTTCTCAAACAAACAAAGACTAATAAATATCATTCATTCTTTATTATATAACCGTTCATTCATTCATTCACTCCTATTTCACTGACCTCTATAATACCACTGGACTGGCTGTTCCAAGCATTTGACAGCAATTTTTTTGTGTCCGTTTGAAGCGCCACTAGCGAGAGTCCCGAAAACTAATTTTGACGTATATTGCAAAAGACGGCGAAAAGTGTTTGTTTACTGTAAAGTAATTTTGCATTTTCGTTGTTAATATAACATAAGTAGTAATTATGATGATACGGTTATTGATTAATAAAAATAAAAAAATAAAAATCTTTATATCGACATCATTAGTTTTAGTACCACGAACTCTCGCTACGTCCGACAACGGCGGACAGCGCCAAAATGGCGAATATCAAGCAGCCACAAAAGCACGTTGACAACAGCCAGTCCAGTGGTATTATAGAGGTCAGTGCTCCTACTTAGTAAGATAGATTAAAAAATACATATGCAATCTGGCAGATCTTTTATTTAAATCCTTCCATAATATAAAACATCAAGTACCTACCTAATTCAACCACTGATACCAACTCATATGGCGGGAAATTTGAAAACGTGTCCAGCTGTATACTGAAAATAAAGTTTCCATTATCTACCACAATAGCGCTGGCGTGCGAATAGTTTCAATATGAACATAGCTGTTATAAATGGAGTGAAGTTAGCTGAGTTCAAATATTTAAAAATTTTAATGACTCAAGTAGTTAGTAAAATGCTAGTATACAAAACCTCAACTATTTACGTAGTCTAAAAAATGTTTTAGTAAATATAAACAAAATACTGCAGAGAGAAAGCGTAAATTTTTCTAATTACGTTTGGCGCTTTCTTTATAATTTATCGACTGCTATTGCAGCGCCACTCTTAAGGTGCGAACGCACTAGGCGTAACTACACTGCACTGCAGCGACGCGACACGGCACTGCAAAAACAGGTATACCGCACTAGCGCGGCACTACGCGACAGATTTTGCTTTTCAGTAGTTCGGCAACCTTTGAGCACGATGGATGAAACTAACATTTTTACTGGTATTTTTCATTCAATGTCATTTTGGAGATCATAATATTATATCTTTGGATATTGGCCAACAAGTAAAACTAAACATCGTTCTCCGTATAGAGCCATTTTTATAAGCAACCTTTCGTTTTACGCATTAAATATGCTATGACATTATTAGCGAATTCCTTGAACCTGGTGGCTGAAAAAATATTTCGACTATTTTTTATAAACCAATCGTTTGGTCTTCAAAAATTATTATTTGTTCGATAAATGTTTCTTTTTAAAAAATAAAAATAATTTTTTTACAAGTTAGCGTATTATGTCTCATATGTAATGTTTTTTATTCGATAGATTATTTTTTATACTATTCGATCAATCAAATTGTTTGTTCAACTGTATTTATATTTTTATTTAGATGTAATGTTATGAAATTAAATTAATTAGAAAAAAAAATTAAATACGTTAAATATCCCACCATATTTTTTACATTTTATTATTAAAAAGGTTCAAGGAACTTGATTGGCGTGCAGTGTCGCGTCGCTTGCTATACCGCACTAGCGGCAGCGGAACTACACGACGCAGCACGCCGCGGCATTTTTGGCGAGTTGGTCAAGTTTGTCGTGCAGTGCCGTGTCGCGTAGTGCTGCTGCCGCGTAGTGCGGTATGCCTCATACTATTTCATACAAAGAATATTTTGCAGTGCCGTGTCGCGTCGCTGCAGTGCAGTGTAGTTACGCCTAGTGCGGTCTCACCTTTACTGGACGCGTTTTTACTGCCACTTTTTCGTGTACGAGTTGGTCCTCCTTATCTCTATCCTCCATAGTTTATTGAAGTGACATATTTTATAGTCTATGAATTAAAAGCTGACAACCCGAAAATCCAAAAAAAAAATCTTTCTTTTTGGGATAACCTGTCATTACGGATTGTTGAGGCGGGTTTTAAATCCTAGGTAATCAGTGTATTCTTTGCATTTTTATTCAAACTTATGTAATTTTATGTGACGCTGTGCATTGTGTTTTTCTTATGAAATAATATTTCATTTATAATAGTGAACCTTTAAGTTTATTACAGTATGTTTCTTATGTTTTGACATTTACTCATGTTGTCCAATTTTCCAACCTCAACATACAAAATTAACAATATCAAATAATTTTCAGCCATGGTGCGTATGAACGTATTGAGTGATGCTTTAAAATCAATTCACAATGCCGAAAAAAGAGGCAAGCGGCAAGTGCTTATCCGGCCTTGTTCTAAAGTTATCGTCAAGTTTCTAACAGTGATGATGAAGCACGGTTATATTGGTGAATTCGAAATCGTCGATGATCACCGAGCAGGCAAGATTGTTGTAAATCTTACTGGCAGATTAAACAAATGCGGAGTAATTTCGCCTCGGTTCGATGTACCAATCAATGATATTGAGAGGTGGACAAATCTCCTTCCATCCCGGCAGTTTGGGTATGTAACCTGTTAACTTAATGTTTATTTTGTTCTTCCGCCAAGTTATGTTTGAAGTAAATTATATTGTGTTATTCAATTTTGGTATTTCAAAAAGCCTACTTGCTTTTTTTTTCAAAATTAGACTTGTTTCAAAATAGACATAGTAAATTATTTGACAACAAGTTCATATTTATTAATGATACAGTAAAGCAGTGTAAACTGAACTGGAACTGAATGGGCTGAAAATGGAACATAATCTCATTTATGACAAAGCTTATATATGATGATATGATACTTATTAATTCCATTTGAACCATCAATCAATTTAATATTTTCTTGCTATAAAGTGTAAGCTTACAACTTTAGTATTGTACTATTTATACAACTTGTTTAGTAAATATGAAATATATAATATTGTTTGTTATTATAATATGAATATTTTCTAACTAATCATAATATTTCATTATAAGTAAGATTCAATTAATTTTAAGTATGGAAATAATTAGAATATTGTTAATTTTACACAGTATATGTGTAATATATAAATTTAAATTCAGTGTCATTTAGCAGGTTCTATATGATTCTTTGTTACAATATTGTTTACAACATTAATTTTATATTCATTTTAATGCACAACTACCGCGGATCGCCAATAGTTCTTGTTGGTCGGCATTTGATATGTTGTGCTATAATATAAGTTAATAGCACATTTTGATGCTACTGTAGAGTAGACATTGTTAATGCTGTTGTCAACAATATTTACCATTTACTTAAAATAAATTTTAATCATTGATTTATATTTACTTTATATATTTTCTCACTATAATTTCAGTTACCTTGTTCTTACAACTAGTGGAGGCATTATGGATCATGAAGAAGCCAGAAGAAAACATCTTGGAGGAAAAATATTAGGTTTCTTTTTCTAAGTTAATCCAATACATGTGAAAATGTAGTATCTTGTTTTATTTATAAATTTACATTTCAAATTTTTCAAAATTATCAACAATTATTGCCTAGCTACTTACTGAATAGTAAATATAAAAAGAAACATACTTGTGGAAGTTCATGATTTATTTTAGTTAGAAATTCAAATTTTTTTTCTATCATAAAAATCTGCAGTCAATATAAAAACTATTTTGGGATGGTATTCCAATCATGTTCAAAAGAGAAATCAAATATTATAAGCATGGGGTTAAATAGGATTAAGGTCTTTAAATTTAAGATAGGATTCCTTTTAGAATTTCGTTCAACGCCAATAGTTGCTAAGTTTTATGCCTAACTCAAGTCACAATAACATTTTGACCCGTTAGCTAGCCTCATACCTATAACCTTTTAGGTATGAGGTCGAAAACTCAACAAAGCTTGATATGTAAATACGATTCAATTTATTTTCAATCTGATTAAGCCTGACCATTTGTACTGGAGATTTTATTTTGCAAGTGCGCTTTCTATTTATTTCAATTTCTTAATTCTGAGTGGTTTGACACTAGCTATAAAAGATCAAGTGCAGGATTGAAGAATTTTATGTGCATATCCTATATCAAGGTGTTAATTCACCACTAACATCTCAACTTATTGCATAATTATCATGCTTTTAAGTAATCACAATTTTTAGGGTTCTGTACCAATAAGGCTAAAACGGAATCTTCATATTTGCCAGAGCTGTCTGTCTTCGTGCAAGTTATTTTATTCAAAGAAAATGAAAGCAATATTACTAATCATAAATAATAAAAAATAGGGAACATATTGTCGACACATATCTTCTGAAGAGATTCAGAACAACCCAAATTTGAGAAGTTATCCAGAAAAATAGGAAGTTACTACGGACTTATAGGAACGGACTTTCGATCATTTACGATATAATTAGATATTTTGTCCGGTAATAGTATGGTATGGTATGGTAAACACGGGCTGGATTCCGCAACTCTACGACTTAGCGCATATTTTGCGTGTCGGGTAACAGTATTTTAGATATTAAATAAAAGTAATCTTCAGATTGACTTATATAGATACAATCTTTCGTTAGTATGTATTCGTATAGGGGGTTTTTAAAGACGGATTTAAATAATATTATTATTAACTAAAAGATATTGAAAAAAAGGGAAATCTTTGCCATATTTAAGCTTGATTAATAACATGATTATTTTTATCGTAACTACAGTAATTGAGGTAAAATAAAATAGTATAAGACAAGGTAGACCAGCGGTTACACGCTTGCTTGGACCGAGTGATGTGGGTTCAAAACCGGGTCTCGCACCTCTGATATTTTCATGTGCGAATCATTTCTATCACGATTACCACTTGTCTTACGGTGAACGAAAACATCGTGAGGAAATCTGCATGTTTGAGGAAACCTAGCAAGTTTTCAAAAGACGTGAAGTCCGCCAACACGCACTAAGCCAGCGCATTGGACTATGGCCTGATCCCCCTCATGGGGGCCTCATCCCCTCTGAGGGAGGTTCGTGCCCAGCAGTGGGACGTAAAAAGGACTGAAGACAGATAGAAAATAATATAAATAAAATAAACATGTTGGGATGTTACATATTCTATAGATATGACTATATTATACATAAATAATTGGCTGGTTAGGTGTTTGTATATGAATCTCCCGACTCCAGAAAATAATATATTGACAATTGACATATTCATACATGTAAAAAATCGCAATTGAAATAAAAGTTGAAACATGTTATGATTATATAAAAAGTTGGCAAATTATCATGTATATTAAGTTATATTGTGTGTGTGAATGTTTGAATTTTAAGTTATACTATAGGAAAACGGATTAAGTTTCGTGTTAACTGGGTAGATGTGGTAGGTATATTAAAGAAGGTACTGCATTTGCGACATGTAATTTATGCTAAGAGTACTTGTACGGTGTACCGCGTGTAATCACGTGACATAATGTTAAAGCTTGTCGATGTGTGGTATATAAAGAGGATTGATAGTGAGTTTTTTTTGAGAACTCTGAGCTCTATATTATGTACAGTTGATGACTCCAATAAAATTTCTAAGACTGCAACTTAGTCTCGACAGCATTACTTTGCTGCTTTTATGCTACATAGCATTATCACACGATTGTTATCTATGGAACTCTATGACAGCATGTTAGCAGCTTAAAGGAAATAATATGATGAACATCATTTTAATATTCAGCATCAGACAAAAGATAAATTATTTAGAAACTTCTGCGCGAGATGTGCACGTATAGCATAGTTGCTTTTAAATTGAAAAGCATGTCGTTTTACTCGACTGCGGCGAAGACCAAAGGTGGGTTATGTGTATGTATGTATATATCAATGTTCCTTCATAATTACTAAACCTAATTGATACCGATGATTCACGCCTCATTCGATTCGTCTAGCTCTAGATAATGCACGAAGTGAAATGCTAAATGTCAGGCTGTGTAGGTACTAGGTAGTATCACTAAAATCGTCGGACTTTTTAATAATGTTCATAATTGTAAACGTGGATGGTAGAAAATGTTTATATATGTAGTGAATCTCTAAGAGTTTAGACCTCAAAGAATGAAACAATAAAAAAGGACATTATTTATTGAGCAACCTATTTATACTCCTACGTTTGATACACCTTAATGCTAAAATGCTGTCATTTTACAGAATTTAGTACAAGTCTTTTATAAGTTTAGGTTACTAAATGAAATTAGCTCAAAGATAGCGTGCCTGTGTACTAGAATGTAATAGTCTTGACCCTAGTATCACCGATTTTACAATTTTTTTATACATTAATTGTTATTATTGCGGTATAATTTTAGCAGGCAAAACGCTAACCTATATCTATCTGTCTATAATTATAATGGGCAATGCATAATTTTGCAACTACCGGAATGGCATTAACTATTAAGTACTTGGAATGTGAAATCTATTGGATTGCTATTCGGACAATTTATTACACAATTTCTTATGCTGGAAGGTAAACAACTTAGGGCACGCCTCGGCCTTGGTATCGAGATGAAATATATAATATCTTCGCATTCCTTGTGTTTGGTGAATAATTTTACTTTTCGCTTATATAATTTAAGCACGGATAGAATATAGCTTGATTAATATAAATAAAAAACAAATTACTGTATTTAAAAATATTTTTTATAAAGTTAATAGAAGATCAAGGTAGAGCTTATATGTATTTGTTCTCAACATTCCGCGGTCCGCCATTCCGACACCGGGCGAATGGGTACCGACTATCGAGTAATGGGCAGCTGCTGGTGTCGAAGCCGCATATTATAGCGCGACGAGCGACTCGAGGACGGTCGCCACCCAATACCCATTCTCGTTCGGGGGGAACGCCGTCATTCTACAGTTGCGCACCGCACGATCTATCGTACGCTCGCTACAGTGGGACAAAAATGAATTACGCGTTTTAGTGAGCAAGCTTTTAAGTGATAGTGCTAGTGCTTTGGAACTTCAATTTTTTTAATCTACGCAGAGGAATTTTTATAAGGATGATGGCTCCCGAGACAGTGGTGACCGTAGACCATAACAAACCAACACAGCAACAGGCGCCACCACAGCAGCAACAAGGCGGCGCACTCGACTGGATCAAAATTAACATAGATTATTTCAAAACACCGCCCGGTTTATTGAAAATCGTTCAGTTGGTAAGATAACCCTAACTACATACGACTAACTATACAAAACTAATTTTACTAAGTCACCCGCGACGACTAATTACAGTGTTGTTATCAAGTAGGTAATGTGTGAATATGCCACCTCCTTGGTGAACGTTGAGCAGATCATATTTTTATTTCTAGCGTATTTTGGCTCAGTCTCGTTTGTCTTTTGATATTTTTTTGTTTCATTATGTCATTGGCGTCACGTACAAATCGCACAACCACATCGTATTGGGGTCACATTTGGTTATAACTATGACAAAGCTCTATTATATATAGAACGTCTTCGACAAAGAGTTAAATAACATTAGAAAACATTAAACATACAGAGTTGGAAAGTATGACAACAGATGCGGGGGCGCAAATGAATGTCTAGGTCGCTGATGTATTTACAATTTACATATACTAAACTTGACCATCTAATAAATAATAGGTAATATATGTATTACAAAACATAAGTTAACAGCATTTCAAGTACCTGACTGATTTAGCTGATATTACCTATTGTATCGTTTGTATTACTTGAGCTCAGCAAAATTATTCTCGTGCTGCAGTTCTTTATTTGTTTTGAGACTTGTCACGTACCTACCTATGTATATACTCGTACATTGTAACTTGTCAACTTGAAACGTAATATAATAGTGGCGCATAAAACAGTATTAGGTACACAACTCAGGTTGTCGTCACGAAATTGCTCAGAGGCAAATTTTCTTACTTTAACAACAAGTTTAAATCAATATTAATGAAAACATTGCTAACTACTCCTACATGACAAAATATAATATGGTGATATCATTTGCTGACTCTACCGTATCCTTGTAAGTATTACGTAGGCATCTGTGTGCTCTAGGTATGTTGGGTAATACCTACAGCATATCAATCGTGAGTCACTTCTATTTATGAAAAGATAATATTTTTAGAAAAAAAATACCTACATTTAACCTGATATGTGATTCATGTAATAAGATTAAGACATGAATGAATATATATTTGACCTTAACTGACAAGATTCATCAATAACAAAATAAATATCTTGTTAAATTTTTACGGGTATTATTCTAAGTAAAAACTAGAAGGTAACCTTTATTGTTAAATAATAATTTGAAGTATGACGTATGGTTTATGCTACGTACCTACCTACGCTAATATGCATTATAATTTATTTAATGATGTGCCGTAACTCGTAATCAATGTCTATATTAAGTAATGATTTTTCTGAAAATGAGGAGGAGGGCTGCCAATCCTATTAAGGAAGTATATTTAAACACAAAGTGTTTTAAAGCTACTTAATAAATAAGAAATGCAGTTTATATATTAAGGCCGATACAATAAATATAATTTGTTTCAATAAAAATGTTATGGAAAATTCCTATGTTCTGGACTATTTATGTTGTTTTGTTTTGTAATTTTGTACATTGTATTTAATATTTTTCCTTTTTATAAAATGCCTCATAATAAAATTTATCTTCGGGTATTGAATATTATTTATGTTCTGGCTAAAAACTTGTGACAACCCTAAGCAGAACCTGAGTTTTTGCTACTTATTAGAAATACAGCTGGCAGATATATGTAAAACAATTTAGTGATTTAATGTAATATATAATAATCGTATAAGTAGTTTCTCATTAAAATCCTCTATAGGTTGGACATATATATACGAGTAGTATTAAACATTTAAGTCCTGTAAGTTAGTGACTCGGACAGTTTGCTTCCAAATATGTCTGACTCCTGTGTATACCTACCTAAATTTTATTTTTAGTTTAATGTTGCATAATTTTATCGCTAGTAAAATATAAATGAGCTTTCATCATAGTAATTATATTTTAAAACTAGCGAGTCACCCTCGCTTGGCTCGGGTTCGTCCCTAGATTTAACGTGAGCAAAGCCGCAGGTTCCGCTAGTATCTTTATAAATATGTAGTTTATGTGTTATTTTGATGTGTAAGCTATATTTTTGTAAAGTTTCATCAAAAACCATTCAGTAGTTTTTGCGTGAAAGAGTAACAAACACATCCATACATTCTTACAAACTTTTGCGTGTATAATATTATATTAGTAGGATAAAGATGTGTTAATTATATACCTACTTGAAAGATTACGAGCACTAATGTTATACTGTAAGAGTTAACGCTTGCTTTGCAATTAAGAATGGTCAAATAGACGTGTTCTCCTTATTGTCGGAATTCATTGACCTCTGACATATCCTCATTCACATAATATCTCGCCCACACAAAAAAGGTTGAAAATTCTTGGTCCGTTTATTGGGATGACATGGTACTCGTACTTTTAGTCTTTTACTATAACTTTTAAATATAAAAAAATGAGCCTGCTAATTATAGACCTGAGTATTCGATATGAATTTCCATTTAATTCCTCTACTCGCTCATGAGGAAAGGGGTAGTAAGTTTATAATTATTATTAAAAATATTTTTATTATACGATGTAGCTAAAAATATGCTTTTCGCAACTTTTGCTTTATTTGTGACTAGCTGACCCGTGCCCACTTCGTTGGACATAATGTTAATAATCCTTTTTTAGTATAGAGTGTTATGTTAGTGTTTTAATTTCTAACTGCCAAAAGGAGGGTTATACGTAGGTATTTTATTAATATTAAAAATTAAATTATGTATACTAATATTAAAAAAACTTCTTTTTGTAACTTAAATATAAAAGTTAGACATGCTGTCGTTGATTTTTTGTAGGCATTTTCAAGCTCCATATCTTTTCTCTAGAACTCAAAAATATATCTTTCATAGTTAAGGCAGCGTCCGTAAGAAACGCTTTCATACGACCGTTTTTTCTCCGATTCACTTTGCAAAACGGACTACCACGTAAAAGCCTTTTTATTTTTCGGTTTTTTATATAACCTATGACACTCAGCAATAATGTGGCTTTCTATTGGTGAAAGAATTTTTAAAATCGGTTCAGTAGATCCCGAGATTACCCCTTACAATTTAACAAACACACAAACTTTACTTCTTTATAATATTAGTATAGATATAAGACGTTGCTTCGTACCAAATTTCAAGATTCTGAGTTCGTGGGAAGTACCCTGTAGGTTTTGATTCCCTTGCGAGTGTCGAGCAGCATAAACGGCTGTATCTTTTGATTGCGTTGTCTTAGAAGTTTAGAAGTTTGATATATAATATTTTTAGCCCCAAGGGACAGTAGACCTGAGTACTTAATATGAATTTCAGCGTGTTCCTGAGAAAAAAGGTCTTGACAGACAGACGGACACCAAAGTGATCCTAAAAGGTTCTGTTTTTTCCTTTTGAGGTATGGAACCCTAAAAATTAATAGCATATTTTTACAAAGCACCAAAGAATTGAATAAAAAAATACCTATTTTATTAAAAAAAAAATTATTCTACGCTAACTTCCTTCCGCTTATGTTATAACTGTTTAGTCATTAGAATGAGTTAATTGTTAAATAATCATAAAAACGATTTTATTATTATGTAGAGTTAGGTTCATTTTACGCAAATTTTTTTATACAGGATTCTGAGAAATTATAATTTATCTTTAATTTGCCATTGAAATTGAGATAATTGTAGTCATGCAAATAATTTAGAGCCTTAAATGTAAAAGTCTTAAAGGTTTTTTTTCTAGGAGTAGTTATAGCATTTGGGTATACCCACACGGAGCTGCCTGATGTAATGAATAGTAAAGGTTATGTATTAAACGATAAACACTATAGTTGTTATATAGAAATAACAGTTTTAATTTAAAATTGTTGATAATAGACGAGTAGATAGGTAGGTACATACAATATATATTTTAAATTATAAACACTTAGCGACGTAACGTCGTGTGCGTACCTAGTGTAGTAGTATATTAAGTTAACATAGTTATTGGCCAGCGTTAGAGATATAATTTTATATTTTTTATGTTTTTTTTGATGTTTTAATAGTTATTCTGCTATTCTGGGCGGGAAAATCAACGAATCCAAGTTGTTAAAAATCGATTCTTCCGTTCTTGAGTTATAATTGTAAACTGTACTACTATGACTTATCCATCCAACTTTGTTTATGTACTTAAATTAGTTATTTTTTGTTTTATTTAGTACCAACTTTGTTGATTTGAAAATAAATAGATTTGACATTGGGCAGAAAATTATACACTAGTGGCTAAGCTACTAGATGACCACCACAATCCTTCTTTAGTTTCATATTTGTTTAATAGAACTCGCAAGGTTGAAGTAAATGCTAAGAAATTTTCATGGTCTCCCGTAAATAAAGAGTATAGGTATTAGGTAGGTACTAACTACTAACTGAAAAGAATTCTATGCACATATTGTACGTATACATAAGTAGGTAATTTTTTCAATATTTGGTCAAGTTTCCAACATATTAATCAGTACATTAAATGTTTAGTTATGTGGTGGTAACCACAATGTATTTGTGCTTTTCAATGTTATTTTTTTGAATAAGAGAGTTAAAGCCTCAGCTTAACTAGTCTTTGTTCCTTATGTTACTTTTGGGCATGTTGTAATATCGTTATTACAATAGTGAATACCTAAAGCTAAAATTAAAAGAACCCTAAAACATGTTCCTGGTAAGGGGCCTCTTTGAATTATGTACTTTTTATTGTTTGTTTGGAATTTGAAAACCGGCTATAATATTATAAACTAGCGACTCACATTCGCTTCGCTCGGGTTCGTCCCTAGGTGCTCCTAATTTAAATTTTATTTTTATTGTATGCAGCAAACTTGCGAGTGTCCTTAGACCTCCTTAATTCGGCCCTGTCTGATTTTCGATATTTCGTGATGAGTGATTGAGTGGCCTTTCACTTTTACATATTTATATTCTAATATTTACGTAAGGACATTATAGTATTCGTTATTTGATTAATGACACTTCAACAAGGTTCAAAGCAAACAAGCAAGCAAATAATATGAATTTATTGCTTTGTCGCTTCATTCAAATTTATTTCATGTAAAGTTAAAATTAATAATCTAATATTTTCTTTTAAATTATTACTTCGTTTCATGTATATGTATAACTAGCAAACTGCTTCGCTAGGCGTAAGTTAAATGGTTTTTATAATTTTCTAGTAAAAAAAAAAGTATTTCAAGTTACTCCTTATAACATTAGCTATTTGCGAGTGAAAGTCCCGTTAAAATCGGTCAAGCTGTTTCAGACATTAGCCGGAATAAACAGACAGAAAAATAAAATTGATTTTTAATGTAAGTGCCGTAAGGATATAGTTTCATATGAATTTAGTAAAAACCTGTTATTTAATATAGATATCTATCTAGTGACCTGCTATCGATTCTTTAATGCTACATTGCATAGGAATCACCTTGGTCCTTGATCATTGATCTTTCGAGTTTAAATTATGTTACGTGAAAGGACAACAAACCAACATAATATACAATTTCTCATTTATAATGGTCATCATAAGCCTCCCACAAAGATTTTCACGACACTCGCAGGCTGATTATAACTACGAAAAATAATAGTTTAAAAAACTAAAAAACAAATTAAGAATAGTGTTAAAAATTTCAATAAATATAAATGAATAATAGTGTGGATAAAAAAATATATATTTTAAAAGAAGCGTGGGGTGCATGGTGTCAATAGTTATAAATATTTTATTGACAGATATGAGTAGAGTGATTATCATTTTGATAATATCTTAAAAAGCACCCCACGATTTTTTTTAAAATAAAATATTTTTTTTATTCACACTATTATTAATTTATATTTATTGAAATTTTTAACACTATTCTTAATTAAAATTTATTTTCTATTTTTTAGTTCGGTTTTCTATAAAAAGCGTGTTTTTTTAGTTTTTTTCAACTATTATTTATTTTCTACTTTTTAGTTTGGTTTATATTTTATAATAGCTTGTTTTTTTAATTTTAAACTATTGAACGACTCATGATGCAAGCATCAGAGTGCTTTACTAAAAAAAATTAATTAAGTTTCTTACCTTATCGACTATAGATGAAAATTATATAAATTAACAAAAATCATATTTTGCAAATTGAAAAATGGAATAATTTTATCAAATTAGTGTATTGTCATCGGTCCTCGATAAATCTACAAAGTTTGAACGAAATCTGGCCGTTTAAAGTGGGTCAAAATCGCGCCCAAAGAAGTCGGTTACAAACATACAGGTGAAGCTAATTAAAATGGAATAATTTTATCAAATTAGTATATTGTCATCGGTCCTCGATAAATCTACAAAGTTTGAACGAAACCTGGCCGTATAAAGTGGGTCAAAATCGCGCCCAAAGAAGTCGGTTACAAACATACAAACATACAGGTGAAGCTTATAAAAAGCGTGTAAAAACGAATGAATTTATTAAGTTTTAATACGGTTTTGCGATTGGACAGCAAATTGTACGATTTTCGCTATCGCGGGTGAATTGCTCAATACGTTATCAGCCTGCCGGTCTTGTGCCATCATTGTGTGTAGCCACTGTGGGAGGCTGGCCCCCTTTATCTGTACACTTATTATAAAATTTATATGATTTACTCGTAGGTTAGGTAAGGTTACTTTCGCTCACTTCGTCTGTAGGTTACGGTTAAAATTATTATAATTTCTGACAATAAATAGTAAATACACTCGACGGTAATGTAGCTGCCTATTAGCAAAATAATTTTAGAATCGGATCAGTAGTTTCAGAGGTTACCCTCTACAAACAAGTCTTATTTGTCTTCAAATTTTATTTTACAAAAATAAAGAACAAAACTAATGAGGTCGTGAAAGCCATATAAAAATAGATATTATTAATGTTTGTCTGAAATATAATGGTCATTAAAAATACTTGAAGAAGACATTAAAAAGAAATCGATGAAATGGTTATTTGCTAATGGAGAATCTAAGAGGTAAATCGTTCAACTATAATAACTACAATTGTGATACATCAAGCAAAGCGATAATGTAAAGATTAGTTTTATAGTCTTAAACTTGTAAAGTATAGGTAAGTACCCGATAAAACAATAGAAATATAGGTACTGGTGAATGTGTAAATCATGCGGTTGAATTGAAATTTTTTTTATGGGAACAGCTTTAATAAATGTTTTTTATTAATTACCTATAATCCTGACTACTTACATTAATTATGAGTAATAATATTTGTATCAAAGAATGTTTTTTTTAACTTTTTATCTTTAGACACACTAGTCATCGTAGTATCAATCATCATCAAGATGTGAGTTGTGAATGTAGAGAAGTCATTGACCTGACACGTACTAAACGTACACAAAATTATATATCTCAGTAAATTCGAAATTTTCGAAAGCCAGCAATGCTAATCACTTATATTTTATGAGTTAATACTTTAGTGAAAGTAATAACTAATAAGTTATGCTTTATTTTATTGGGGTTGCCAATTGACGACAAATCTATCATAACTGCCTTATGCACGGTGGTCTAGTGCCTAGTACGGATTTGAGTTCGGGTACTGGTCTCGTTCAGGTGTTGAGTATGTCTGTCAAAAAAAAAACTTTTTTTTGTTTGTTTGTAATAGTTAAACTATGAATCCGCTAAACCGATTTAGATTAAATTTGCTGTAACGGCTGTTTGAGACCCTGCGTAGGACCTATGTCCTTGTACCCCGAAAATTGTTTCTTAAAAGGTGAAAAGGGGAATAAAAGTTGGTGTGTATATTAATATATAGTCAATTTATTCCACACTAACCTACTAAAGCTTATTCCAGCGAAACGAGGGTGAGTCGCCGGTCTTTAATATTACTATATTACAAGTTTCTGAACATAAATATAAGTGATAATGTAAGCTGCAGCCTGCAGTTTATAGTATGATATCAAAATATAAAAAGAA
The DNA here is from genome assembly GCA_951802675.2 of Boloria euphrosyne. Lineage (NCBI taxonomy): Eukaryota > Metazoa > Arthropoda > Insecta > Lepidoptera > Nymphalidae > Boloria > Boloria euphrosyne. The sequence continues at coordinate 8,225,043 of OX637874.1, forward strand.
TTTCATAATTGAGGCTCGAGTGATGCTAGGGTCAGTTATGTAATGTAGAAAGCTATGAAATGTAATTTTTGTATACAACCTTTCGTGCGGTGAAAGTATATTATGGAATCATCATCGTATCGCAAGTAAAATTCCTAAAATCTCGGAAATATTATTGAATTCAAAAAATTAAGTTTCCAAATAGTACTAAGATAAAGGTGAAATTAAAATTTCGCAGTAGCTTTTATATGAGAGCGCCATTGGGTGAAAGCTGGTGTTGAAATGAAAGTAGTTCTGGCTTTAACGTATTGAGTGGCGTCGGGCGGTGTTGCTCCGTCCTTGTCGTAGCAGCTTGATTGGAGTAACAACCTGTTGTTTTCCCATCAAGTCATTTTATTATTTACGACTTGCATTTTTACTGGCAAAAACAGAATAATTTATTTTTGAACAAAACCCAATAATAAACAAAATATTAAAAAGTGCTTCAAATACTTTAGTAGATATAAGATAGTATTGTTTTCACGAATTACGAAAACGTAACTGTGTTGAAACTTAAGAAACCGCTGTACACCTATTGTGTTACGTATTTGCGACACAGTTATGCAGAGAATATACGAAATGATTAAACAAAGAGATGTTGATAATGTTCGTAGAGTAATGTAGAGACGAGTGCGTTAAAAATAATAGCTTTTGAATTTTGTATTTTATATCTATGTAGTATGTACCTATATTTTAATGTCTTTACGGTTCAGACTAAGTCGTCCTGGTACCACGGCCTTTGCAACTCAGTCGAAACGTCAGGAATAAGGTATTTATCAATTACGAGTTCACGCATTTATTCTCATAGAGTCTTGAATATCCATACTAATATTATAAATGCGAAAGTAACTCTGTCTTTCTGTCTGTCTGTCTGTCTGTCTGTTACCTTTTCACGCCTAAACCACCCAACCGATTTTGCTGAAATTTGGTATGTAGATAGCTTGCATTCATGAGAAGGAAATAGGCATATTATTTTTTGGAAATTCAACCCCTAAAAGGGTTAAAAGGGGTGGCAAAATTTGTATGTGAAAAATATTTTTATTGCACATTTTTGCATGAAACTTTGAATTAATGCTTTTTAGTACAAATGATGAAACACGTATTTCAGGGTTTTTCGAAATTCACCCCCATTGGGGGTTAAAGGGGGTGGCTAAGTTTGTATGGGAAATTTAATTCTATTGAAATATTTTGCGTGACACTAAAATAATGCTCTGCAATACAAATTATGAGATACATATCTAAGCGTTTTTTGAAAATCAACCCCTATGGGGGTTAACGGGGGTGGCACAATTTGCGTAGGAAAAATATTTAACAGTAATTTTTACCATAAGTCCATAACAATTAACCACGTACATCAGTTTATCATTAACGAAAAACACACAAAGAAATTATGATATACATAGTAGCAAAATTGGTTAAAAATAGGAAATAAGTTTTAAAAAGCGCAGCAGTGGCGGCACGGCAGGTGCGGGGCGCGCGCGGGCAAGCCACTTGCGGAACAATAAAACAATATTCAGTTGTGTATGACTAATGTATTTAATGTGCAAAATTAGGTTAAGTATTTTTTAATTAAACTTAAAATTTTGATGTTTTTTTTTGTTGTATTCCTAAGTGAAAACACAATTAGGTACTGGTTCTATAGAGTTCTTACAAATTTATATAGATAACTCTTGCTAAAACTTAAGAGAAACATCTCACAGGATTATAAAATAACTGGCGCTATAGATGAAATAGAAAATGCTACACAGTAGTTTTCAGAAAAGAGGGCCAGAACTTTAAATGGGGAATCAGTCCTTGGTACATTATAAGTAACAGTATATAAGCAAAAATGATTATTTTATTCAGTCTTAGCGCGAGCGAAGCCGCGAGCAGCGCTAGTAATAATATGAAGAATAGGGCTAATATTTTTGTTCTTACTAATTAATATTTTATGTAGTAAATGTTTATGTTATGAACAAGTAAACCTTGTTCCTTAAATATTTTTTAGACGCTTTAACTCTCGAGCTTCCGTCTTTTACTCGCGATTCATAAGTTGATAGGTATATTTGAATAATCGTAATGACGTACTCGTAAGACGTAAGAATAAAATAGTGTTACGGAAGATTGCATGTAATATACATATGCGATATGTATATAGGAAAGATAAACAAGCCAGCCCCTCTAGACAAATGGCAAACGCTCCGTACCGATTCTTATTTCGATAAACGCTAACGCCTAAGGAGGACCATCTCGTGTACGAAAAAGTGTCCAGTAAGGGTGGCGCTGCAGTAGCAGTCGATAAATTTTAAAGAAAGCGCCAAACGAAATTAGACAAAAATTACGCTTTCTCTCTGCAGTATTTTGTTTATATTTACTAAAACATTTTTAGACTACGTAAATAGTTGAGGTTTTGTATACTAGCATTTTTCTAACTACTTGAGTCATTAAAATTTTTAAATATTTGAACTCAGCAAACTTCACTCCATTTATAACAGCTATGTTCATATTGAAACTATTCGATTTCTGGTAGGTATAAGGTAATGGAAACTTTATTTTCAGTATACAGCTGGACACTTTTTCAACTTTCCCCCCATATGAGATGGTTCTCCTTATCTCTACCCATAGTTGAATCTAATCACTAGTCGTAAGCTTATGTCAATCCCATACATTGATTATTCTATTCTACTAGCGTTTTGCCACTTGTCTAGAGGGGCTGGCCTCAAGTTACAAATTTTAGTTATACCGTAATTACATTGTGTTAGATAAATATAAACAAATACTTAAATAATCAAATAAAATGGTGTTAATCTTTATTATGGCAGAAAAGGTGTTTTAGCTGTTAAATAAATTATCATAAAAATGATCATTTAGGTTCTTACAAATATGCTCGTGTTATTTTTCTACAATCGTAGAAAATAAGAAAATAAATATATTTTAAGGCTTAAGCATTATTATTTATTGGTATTATATAATCAATATGAAAATATAATTTATTTAAAGTTTAAATAGACAAGTGGTTATATAAAATTCAACTTCTATGTATGTAAGTAACATTATAATTTATTCTTTGGTCTGGGTATGTCCCGGCTGCTGTGAATGATTATAACATATTATAGTCAATTAGTATTCTTATGTCGCTCGATCATCTCTCGATTACATCGATTCTATTGATTTACATCACTGAGATAGTTAAAACGAATTATAGCTCGAGGATTTCTTACAATATAAGTGCTAGTTTTTTAATTAAATCTTTTACTGCGCTGTGCTTTTAAACTTTATAATAGATACTATTCTTACTTAGTTACTAAATATAAACCATAAATATCAAATGTACTTAAAATATTAGAATAATAACATTTTAATTGTAAGTAGGTTGGTATGCAATTAAAAATAGTGTTGTAGAACGTACTATTTACATAGTATTTATATCAATTTTAGCATAAATTAAACATATAACAGTACTGTGTAAATGTACTCGTGAAAACAAAAGTAAGAATGAAGCGAGGACAAGAATCATTAGTGTACGAGTATATGCCAACATTATGTCACGGCTTTTTATAAGCCTTTACTCCCGTTTATACAAATGCCCGCAGCTAGGAACAGTAGGTTTATTTTTAGAGGACGTTTTACTGTGGTTCTGTTACTTTTTATAAAGTTGATAATGTAAACGAGACAAGCTTCAAGGTTCAGTAATGAATACAATGGATAATTGTTTTGAGGTATTTAATAATCTACACCTGTACTAATAATATTACAAAAAAACAAAGCTTAAGAGTTTGTTTCTTTGGTTAAACGCGCTAATCTCAGGAACTCCTCAGTCCTCATTCGAATTGAAAAAAAAATGTATTGTTGGATAGTCCATTTATCGACGAAGGCTATGTATAGGTTATATCAGGGGCTCCCAACCTTTTTCAACCCGCGGTGTACTACAAGTTTAAAAAAAATGTCATAGCGCCCAATTAGGGCTAATCGAAGTAGATAGGTAGGACTTGTTATTAAGGCAGATAAGCACAAGAAATATAAAATCCACATTATAAAACTATTTTGTGTTTTGTCATTAGAAATAAAAAACTTAAACAAATCGTTTAACAAAGAAAAATCGTTTAAAAATTAAGAAAAATAATACTCCCCGATTAGCGTGATTGCTGAGCTTGATGAACTCCACACAATAATTTTTCAAAGAGTGGGACAAGCCTTGAAACCGCTACTCTTATTTCTTGCTCAACTTGACTTGATCTTTGAGCGATTTTTGCTCTTGATCACTGCAAAGGCTGATCCATAATCCAAATCCGGCTTCGCATGAATACGAATTTGCAAAAGGAATTAAAACTCTTAAAGCTTATCATATTAAAATTAGATATTTATTTTGTATTGATATCAAAAATTTCACCAAATCGGAACATGTAAATTTAGTTTGAAGACTGTTGTCGCAAGAGAGTTCAATGTTCTCTCTTCTTCTTGCGATGTGTAATCTGGTGAAGCTTGGGCATGGAAAGGATTTTGGACCCACGCAAATTTATCTAAATTATCTTCTGCAAATTATTTCGGAAACCATATTTAAACAAGTGGTGGAAACAATCTTGATCGCCGACATCTTCGTATTTTTTTTTACTATAATTGCAGTTTCCTTCTAAACACCGTGATCTTCTTCAGTTATATCAGAATGTGCGTAATGTTGCCTTGCAAAGACAGATTCAATTTATTTAGTCTATCAAATATATCACACAAATATGCTAGTATTAGTAAAAATTTGGGTCAGCAAAGTGGGTATCTGAGGTGTGCATGACGGTCCTGTTGTAAAAATTTATGAATGAATGAAGAAATCATGTACTTAATTAAAAGCGCCTCACGGCGACCCTCTGTGTTTGCTTCGGCGCCCAGGTTGGGAAGCATTGGGCTATATAACATCACGCTACGACCAATAGGAGCGGAGTAGCAATGAGTGATACAAAAACGGGACAAAAAAATTGAGACCCTTTGAGATCTTCCGTTACGTGCGCTGCGTTAATGGCCAAAGTCTCGTAAAAACTATTTATAGTCTAGTCAACCAGTTCAAAAACATGTTAAATAGAAATAAAGCTCCTAAAAATATGTGCGATAGCTCATTCGATTCGGAATGACGTCTAGAAAAATGTTTTTAAGGGTATATTAGCACATAAAAAATTGCGATTGTTATCAACAAAATAAGATGAAAAAAAAAAATATTTCGTTTTTGTTAATAACTCGAAAAATATTAATATTTAAGCAATTTTGAAATTTCAAATGAAAAAGTTCTAACTCCCGGAACTCTATCTCCATTATTTATAATTTTAATTTAACGTTGAAAATAGAGCTGTTACGGCACCCGCGGCCGCCGCGTAGAGAGCTCAGCAATAAAAATATTTTTTTATAACATAAAATGTGATTTTAAAAATTTGAAAAAAATCTAGTATCTTCTTAACACTTGAAAGAATCGAGCCCTGAAGAAAAAAAATGTTAATCGCCATCTTTCAAAAAGTTATTCAATTGTCAACTAACAATTTTTTTCCCAATCTCCATTAACATAAACAATGGGATGAGATGTCAATAATGGGATGTCTATAAATTTTAAGCTTCGTGGAGCCCTTTTGATATATAATATACTTCATAAGATCCTGCGATAAATTTAAATAAAAGTTTATTAATTTGTTAATTATGATTTTTTATAACTAATGAAAAATTAACAATATAAAAAATGTTAATAATTTTTTTTTCAATTTTTTATGTGAAAACAGGCATAGCTTAATAAATTAATTCGCCAGTGTCGCGTAGCACATTTTAATTACTTTGAATCTCATCTTGTGACTTGACATTTCTGACAAGACACATAAGTATTTTATTACAATTTACAACTATAGTATGTTATGCACCTACTTGTAAATTTTATTTTATTACTAAGCATGATGAAGATGAATTGATGAAGCATAATATATTACAGTTCCATTGACAATAACTCAAAAAATTACAAAGTGTTATACCTCTAAAATATAATTTGATTGTTTCAAATACCAATGTAATAATAAATTATATTTGTAACATAAAGAAACCTAAAAACAATTTTATTAATTATGTATTTCAGCTCACGCTATACAAAACCAAAAACCAAAAATATTTAAATTACATCTAATCTTTGAAGTATTTCTAGACTGGCGGTAAAATATTAATTCCTAGTTAGTTTTACAATTTGCCACAAAAAAAATATACATAATATATATAATAAGTAAACTGACAATAACTCAGAGTGTATTCATTTGTTCAATAAAAAAGAAAATTGTTGGGAAAAAATGTATCTAGGTAAAAAAAAATATGAATATTAGCCAGTAGGTGTCCTGGAGGTCGTCTTTGATAATATATCTTAACAGAACTATCACAAAATATTGCGATTTCATAACTACATTGCGTCATTCGTGCATGCGTGCACTGAAATTTTAAATGATCATAAATTGCCACTTAAATTTTAGCTCTTGTTATAATGAAAATGATTGATTTATTTCTTCACGCTAATTCAGTTGGCCTTTGTAACTAGTTTAGTTTAGCTCTACTTTTCTAGTTGAGTCGTATGCTCTATGGGGACTCGTACGGAAGAAATAAGGTGTGTGGTAACGGAAACTGCATAGTGATGACGCGAAGCGGTCGTTGACACGAAAAATCCCTATTTGCTAATAGTTTCTATAGCTATTAGTTTCTCTTAATATATTATGTTATTATTTCTAATCTAACCCTGATAGGTAACGTCCACTTGTAGCTATTATATGTTTACTAGCAGTTCCCGCGGCTCCGTCCGCGTTCTAAAGACGGAAACTTAATTCTCTTACATATTAATAAATTACTCGTATAGCGCTTTCACTGTTCACTGAAATATTGAAAAAATGGCAGTACCTAAATTGCAATGTCTCCCTAATCACCTAGGAAATTAAAAAATAGCCTACGACCTATACTCAGACTAAAAAAATACATAGAAATCGGTCAAGCCGTTTCGGAGGAGTTCGATAACAAACACTGTGACACGAGATTTTTATTATATATAAGATGAGAATTCGACTCAATTTAAACTTGCTATCATATGACCGATAAGTTACATTATGTAAGTAGGTACTTACAGTACAATTATGTGTAGATAAAAATAAAAAAACATACATAGTATACTGTTTTGTTTAAACAATTAAATTACAAGAAAACAGTATTATATAGTGCTAATAGGTTTGAATCTTATCTCCTACATATCTACATTATCAGACAGCTACATTTGTGCGGAAGTATGGTCGATGAACAATCAATGTTTTTTCGGGTGCGTCGGTTTACATATGAATTGACCCGAATGTTACTCCACAATATTTTCACTTTACGCATTAGTAACATCCGTGTCGTTTCTAATTTAATAAAGCAATTCTAGTATTCAACATTACTCAATGTAATACATTATTTACGAAATTATGTAATTAATACGGAAATCGTTACTGTACTATTTATTGTAAATGCAATCTACTTAGCATTTGTAGTTTGCTTGTGCTTGCCTTTTTCACTTAGCAACGGAATAATAGATGATTTCATTTGGGCTATAAATAGCTAATTGGCTGGAAGACTTAGACCTTACCTTATCTACCCGGAACATTCTTCAACTTACCATATGGTATTAGTAAGCTAGGGTCGGTATGTACTATGTAGTACCTAATAATTAATAAATGTGACATATCTGTCTCATTCATTTGGTGAATGTGCATTAGAAATCAAAGTTGATAAATCTTAAATCGTAACGACCCTGAAATACCGTGAAGTGATACAAATTGATCAATATATTTTTAAAACTAGTCATGTATATATAAAATTTGTATAGTTAGTATGTTAAATGTATGCATAAGTAATATTAGTCTGAAGGTTGTACGTGAACGTGTAACAATTACTAAACACAGTGCGTAAGTGTCGTATACTTAAACTAGGTATAAATGTACAAGCAGATGTAAGAATATTTGCAAAATGCATAGATACAATTATACATGTTAAAGTAAAAAATCAATTAATTCTTAAACAGTTAAAGCCATTTAAATAACTGTCGATACCCACTTATTGGCTATTCAAAATTAATTTACCACTCTAGGTTAAACTTTCTATTGACAGACTTACGTGTATGCCAGTTAAGCTATGCATGCTTAGAAGCAGTTCCGTAGATGCATAACCTCAATGGCTGTATGCGGCCTGTTCAACACGTAACGCATTTATACTTATTTGTTAACATAAGCATATTCTTAATGCATAGAAAAAAAATGTAAATAGCTAATATATTTTATTAGTATTGCTTTAGGCGATAAAATAACTGTCAAAGCAATTTTAAATATTTCATATCTGTAAATTAATTGTTAGAAATAATCTTATATTTGATAAGATCTGTGTTTGGTTCGGAAATCCGGTAACGTTTTGTTATTTATAGTGAAACTATACGTGTAAAAGCGTCGAAGGTTTGTGGTACCATTGATAGAAATTGAATGTCGGTCGCGTCCCATACGTATGCATGGCGGCAACACAGCGCGTAGGCACGCCACTTTCACCAACTGTCGACATGTCACACACGTGACATCAATGTTTGTTCTCATTTAATTTAGCTCTAAAATCTCAAATATTTATATCGACTAGCGACATCTTCGGTCTTCACTTCACTCGTGTTCATCTCATAATTCATTATAACGGTTAGTGTGATGGTACATTATACTATGGAAATTATTTAAGTGTTCATCGGATAACAAAAGAAAAAAATAATGAATTAAAGGCCATAGGCGGACCATTAGTACGCAATATGCTACGGCTATACTTCTATATAGACGATATACAGGTTGCCCCAGAAGGGAACGATAACCTGGCACGGGGAGAAAGGCAGTAGCACTCGAGTACCAGCCATTTTATTAAAAAACTAAAAATGTACTGTTCGGAGAGGAATTTTCTTAAATATTATAAATACTTTATAAATAACAGGCGTACATATACTTTAACAATATTATTTTTTGATACGTTAAGTTATTTTAAATCAACAGAACCCTACATTTACAAGTCCGCATTACGTTTTATAATAATTAAACTCCATATAAAACATGAGAATAATATTTATTATAATAATGGATGAGTTGTCAATTCTTTTTTTATCACAAGGATTTCTTAAAGAACACCTGTTCGAGTATTGCGAGTTGCGACAACATGGTAGGTATCGGCGGTGGATCGCAGGCGGAGCGCGGCGCGACTCGGAGATATGAAACCGGTTCGTGTGAGGTGTACGGGAGGTTTCAACGGGCACCGTTGCCCTAGTGGTACTAAGCTTTACCGCTAGTTATTTCTGTTAAACATCTTTTATAGAAAATGGCATTGTAATAACTGGATCACTTGCATTACTATAGATGTATATCATTACTTCATTAAAACTTATCGTTTTGCTATTACATATCGTTGAACACATAAACTATAAAATTATTCAATAAATACTTTTTATTGAATAGAAGTAACTGAAAGACTATACTTAGTGATATATCCGGTGCAAGGAGGAAATAGACCTAAAAACAATAATATTGCAATAAGATCAAATTAATAAGGTTTATAACTTACTTTGATCTATTCGTTAATTTGTACAAGTAAGTACTTACTATGTGCGAGAAAAATAGGTTGACTTATTATTTTCTTTATATCTGCGAGAGAGCTATATTTTGGTACATTTTAAGGAGAATGGATACTTATAATACGTATTTCCACTCAATTTAATTTACATTATAACGTGTGTGTCATCGTTTTAGGTTAATAAATTAACTCTATCATTAAAAATAAAAACAATAAAGTAATTAATTACTAAAGCACTTAGCAAGTTTAGGCAAAATGGGTCAATAAAACGGTTTGACTAGACTTGTGATGTCTAGACGGTTTGCGTGTATGAGGTAAACTAGAATTCAAAGGTTATACGAGTATATTTAATTTTTGTCACGTTATATCTATTTTATGTTCGGTACTTACTTAGTTTTTAGTGATTATTATTTATGTCTCTATATTAAAATTATATAACATGATATCTTTAATTTCAGGTCTTAGGTATTTTGTGTATGTCCTTGGGAACACCCTGGGCTTCCGCGTGGTATGTGTTTGTGGCAGTGACATCTTTCATTACCACGCTTATGTGGAGTTTCGTATACTTCCTTAGCATCAGAGAAGCTCTCAAGATACCCATTAATTGGACACTATCTGTAAGTATCAGTGTATACCTACGTATATAACCTGAAATGTAGAGATAGAAAAATGGTAATTCGTGAGGTGAAAGTCGAAGATGATGACCCACTGACGTGTGTTTGACATTCGTATAATAATTTTTAATGTAATAAAAGTCTTGAATATTAATATATATAATTAGTTTTTATATCAATTATTATGTTGAACAAGAAAATAGACAGTTTTCAATATATTTTGATACAACATTCAAGCTAAAATTATGTAATTAAAATGTATATTTGATCAGGCTAAATGAAGTTAGATCTGGACTTCTAAAACCAATTAACTATTAAGTTACTCTACTATAAAATCTTCATCTGTAGTAATGTACGTAATTATATAATATACATATATGAATATTGTACATAATTGTATATTTAGTTTTTTTAAACGTGCTAATCTCAAACTGCCAGTTCAAGTTTTGACAACACGTTAAAGTATTTTATTTTCTATTGTAGGAACTTATAAGCACGAGCTTGGAGACATTCTTCTACCTGGTTGCTTTCATAGTCATGTTTACGACGGTTTATGGCAATTATGGACGTAACGTTGCTGCTGCAGTAAGTAATCAACATATAAGATTTCAATATTCTCTGATAAATGATGGTTTGTAACAATAATAATAATAAAATTATATATGGTTTGTAATATTTGTACAACAATTGTTCCTAATTGATTTACAACATTCGTTTATTATTAATGTTTCAAGTAATACGATAATATAACGTCGAAATTAATTTACTTTCATATATTTTAAGCATCAATCGTGGATTTACTGTACCCACTGCAAATAAAATGATTTGTTGGCTTTTGTCTATAAATACCGTATCACAACGTAAACTTGAATAAACAATTGAATGGAAGTCTCCCTTGCTTTTAGCCTCATTTTATGAAGTATCGTCATTTTTATAAGCGAATCACGCCAGTACTATTAATGAGTAGAACTGGTATATAAAAAAAGTATCAAGATGTAAATTAATAGCTGTTTTACCACTCATCTAAGCATAATAAAACACTTAATTGTTCGGACATGCTAGCGTAGTGACGGAATATAATTATCAAGGTTTTTTTTGCGTTCATAAGGACATCAAAATTCAAGGTTGAATATTAAAATGTAAAGTGGCGAGCTTGAAATTCTTCATCAGTTTCTAAATACCTATATAACAAGAAATGTTTGAATATCTATTTCAGGTGTTCGGTATTTTCAACACACTGGCGTACGCGGCTAGCTCGTACTTCTTGGTCCAAGAGTACAGGAGCAGCGTGGCCAGCGCGGCGGCGGCGTGAGAAATCTGCGCCTACGCAATATCAGAACAATGCTTGTTGTTTTTAATTTTATTTCACAGAAAACTTTATTATATAGTGCATTGTACAGATTTTTAATTATTTAATTAAAGACGATCATTAACAATTAATGACCAAATTATTTACGAATTATGTATGTTTCATTATTAGGTATTTTATTATTGTCACACAAAATGAATGGCCATAGGGTAGTCGATAGAGTACCTACTACATACTTTTTGGGTTGGTTTATTTCACATATTATATTATTTATTTTTCTGAGTGACTGTTTAAGATAATATGTTCTATGGAGTGTTACATGGGTTATGTTTGTGGTAATGTTTTACATTAATTTCTATTTCTATACATTAAGATTTCTCTTATATACCTTGTTAGTTATAATTAATAACGATTTTCTGTATAAGCCACAATTTCTAACTTCCTCGTACATTTACACTTCGAGCACATTGCACATTTCTCATTTTTTTTTTCATTTCGAAATAATCAATCATATTATTATAAGAGAGGTCAATACAACTAGTCGAATTTATTACAAGCTTTTATTAAACTTGCAATGTTTGTATTTATGTTTGTTCGGGTTAAAGCATGCTACTGAATTTTAGCAGTTGTCGCTAGTTGAATGAGTTAAAATTTTCCATACACTTTTAGTATGAATGATAATGTATGGTTACTTTAGTGACGGCATTCTAAATCTAATATGGCGGCAATGGATGGCGGACTATATTTCTTATACACTCTCATGATATGGATGCAAAATGAAAGGATTTGTCGAAAAAAATAGTAATCAATAATTAAAAAAAAAACTTATAACTAAATCAAACCTATCATTATGTTAATCATGTATAACACTTCATAATTATATGATATTAGGATTTTAAAAGTTTTTTTTATATTCATTTATATACAGAGAGAAATATCCATCTCGTTTTTAATGTTTGCATTTTTTATTACTAAACTAAAAACAAGTGTAAAAGAATATTTTGGGATTTAAAGCGTAATTACACTTGTTAAAAGCCTATTATATAAGTGGCAAAAACAATGTTCTCGACGTTTGGACTTGCGTGCATCGCCCATTGTCAGGTATACGGTACGGGTGTCTTAACACCTACTATGGGACTTATCCCATAGTGTTATATTATATAGAAATGAAAATGTGCAAGTTCGTTTAGGATACATACATTATAAATTTTTATATAAAAACTCGATCTTTTTTTGGAAAAAATCCCAAATAACTCAGAAGACTATGACTATGTAACTCTGTCCATAAAACGGTTGTGAAATAGTTAATTTTGGTAAATACTTTCATTACAAGCATTATTCGATTCGGTGCAAATTAATATTGTATTGTGTACCTAAAATTTTTTTATATATTTTATACAATAATGTTTTCCATACAAATGTGGCAGGTGGTGTTAAGATAAGGTATAAAAAATGACTTCAAACCTAAGTACCTTACGTTAGAATGCAACAAAAATTATATACACAATAGCTTAATAACTAAAATGTAAAGAGATAATAAAATAAACACGTGTTAACATAGCATTGTTTTATTTTAGTTAGAACCAAATCATGCATACAAATTATATGTATGTAATAACATTTTATTTTGTGCCAGTCCTTTTTATCTTAATAGTTTTTTTGGCTACAATTAAGGTTAATTGAACCAATTAATTAAACCGTCCACACTATTAAGAAGTAGGGCGTAGCGACTTGTAGAGCTATATTGTAAAACACATCATAGCAAAGTATTTAAGTTTGATGACGACAATCACAAATTCCATTCCATGTACGTAACCTAATATTAAAATATCAAAGTTAATCTACAACCTTTACCTCAACATGCAGGCGCGTTGAGGTCACTACTCATGTTTTAGTTGTATAGATTTTTTGTTTAGGTAGGAACTAGTATAAGTAAACATGTATGTACTTATTTAATAAGTAAGCAATGTAGAGTTCAAAATGACTTAAAAATCATTATAATTCGGGTAGATTTTTAAACATATCTTTAAGATTCAAAAAAGTGTGTGTGACTGTGTGTACTTATGTACACGCGTTAGAAGTTATACTTCTTTGGCGTAACAAGTTAAATCTTTTCTCTTCTGATCTTTTCCAAAAATTTTATCTTTCGCCTTATTCTACGTTTGTAGAAAAAACTAAAATTTTGACTATAGCTAACTTCACGGTGTCGGTTTTTCGTGACATCATCATTTTTCCCTAACGCGCCAAAACCAGTATAACTTCAAAAAAATATTTATGGATTCACAATTATTGATGAGTATTTATTTATTCTTTCTTGAGGGGACGGTAACGCATTTGCAAGCCCTGCAGTGTTGCAGATGTCCATGGGCGGTGGTGATCACTACCATCAATCAGGTGAGCCTCTTGCCCATTTGCCCCTCATAAAAAAGAGTAGGTAATTAGGTACATAATTATATTCCGTAAAATCTATAATATAATTATAAATAGACAAAAATAAAATAGTTTTGTTGTTTTTTCTTTTTACTTTCTTTAATTGGCGAATTTTGGAAACAGAAACTAAGTATGAAAGTTGTATTTATAACTCTGATAATATATTATAAATAATATGTCCTCAAACAATAATAATTAGGTCGAAGTTCGACCTATAGGCGAATACTAGGACACATATTATACTCGTAAAAGTGAAAGTGAATTTTAATTAATTTTAGTGTTGTATTTTTAAACGAATTATACGTAACTATATTCTTTTATTAAAAAGAAAAAAAAAACATTTTGTGAAAACGAAAATCGGGAATTTTTCTATGGTATGGTACGATTAACGAAAAATTAAACCACGCAGTGCTATAATGTATTACTTAAGGACATCGGACACACTATTTATATCGGCGGTCTCACCAATGGCAAGGTAACAAAGTCTATAATTTCTGCGATTTCATTTCCGATTGCCATAAAGGAGCATGATATAACTAGTGACTCACCATCACTTCGCTCGGATTCGTCCCTGGGTGCTTCTTAAAGGTTGTCACATAATGTAGGAATTTCCCACAAACTTGCGAGAGCCCTTAGACCTCCTTAAACCGACCCTGTTGCAAAATCCGTTCTTATCGGGCGTGTTTACTAACAACTAAAAGTATGAACAAACTTCCTGCCTTTCATCTTTATACCTTAAGCAGTTTTCGATAATTCGTGATCAGCGAGTGAGTGTGTTACATATAAACTAATACTAACAAATAAAACAAAGGCTTCGACTGATCATCCGTCCTTATATTGTGGTGATGCGAGTGCTGAAAGTCATATTTAAGTATATATACAAACATATAATGTTGTAAGTAAATTACATGGAATAAATTCTTGCCAGTCGTGTCGTCCGTAGAGGTAGTTGATGGCATCTAAGGTATAATCCATGCTCTAGTAGAGCTTCTAGCACAAAACGAGAATTCGATCAGGCCTAGTGTTGTCCACGCAGCAGGAGAGCCTTACCGATATAAAGTAATTGTCTGCCTCCAGACCCTACAAGACAAGGCCAAGGTAACGGGTGAGCATATTAACGACATTAACGAGAGCTTTAAGCTTCCTATCTGAATCACGACATTTCTGAGCCCTCGATAAAACTGCTAATCAAGTTTTGCTTTAAAAGGCTTAGGTACATACTTTTAGTAAAAAATAAAGTATGTTCCAAAATTTACGCAAGATTCGAATCTGTTGCCGTTCGGCGAACAAAATAAGAAAATCTTATATAGCTGACAGTTTAGAGTTAATATAACTGGAGAAATCAACAAAATAACATCGCGTTTTGTTTTTTGTTGTTGGATAATATTTCGAATAATTGGCTGTTACTGTTCTTCTAACTAAGTATAGTAAATATTGATTTAATAATTAGACAACTGTTAAATGAGTAGGTATTTGTGTGAGCCATTTTCTGTTCGATTTAACACAAATTGATTTTTATCGGATTATTTGAATATAAAACTTACATGGTACCTACTCGTTAATCAGTACATATGTTATATGTATAAATAAAATTGAAGTGTCTCTTTAATATCAAATTAACAGCTTTTCACTAAATGCATATGAAAGTATATACGGTACTTGCATTAAGAAATTAATTTTTAAAATTTTTGTCTGTCTGTTTGTCCGGATAATCTCAAAAACGGCTGGACCTATTTTTACGGACTTTCACTCGCAGATAGCTGATGTTATAAGGAGTAACTTAGGCTACTTTTATTTTATTAGAAAATTATAAAAACTGTTTAGTTTTACTAAAGAAGCGGGACGGGTTTGCTAGTTAAAATATAAAGGGGTCAAGGCCGCAACATCTACATTCGCTACATTTATGTGTAAGATGAAATCATTGCCGAATTTATGGAAAATTCCGATAGGATAGTGCGTACCGTACTTTGTCCTAATCATAGCAATGCAAATGGAAATTTCATACTTTTCTGTTTCAATTAAAAAAATATGAAAATAAACTCTGACTTCTAATTAATTTAATTCTTGCATGAATTTTGAGACACCGACATAGAGGACCTATAAATACTTTTATGAATATTTCTGCAGCAGCAGATAAATCTATAGAGATAAAAAAAATGAATAATCTGTTTGTAATATGCAAGACAAATTTTAATAGGACTTCTACTAGTAGATAGCTGAAGTTATAAGAAGCTTTCTTCGAGTGAAGAGAACTTTCTTCTACTTTAATTTTAGAAAAAGAAGAAGAAGAAGACGAAGCCGCTGGTAGTAAAATAAGTCTAGTAGTACTAGTAGTAAAATTAATGCCGGAAAAAAATTAACTTTTTTAAGTATAAATAAATTTTATAATTGCAAAACACTATAAATACGTGAAAATTAATTGCTATTTATAAATTATTGCTCGTGAATGATGCTCTATAAAAATATGCACTATAAAAATTGTGTTAGAATATATTTATTAGTAATTTGATATTCAGAGTTTTATTTTGCAATTAAATTATAAATACTTTTGTTTGACTGTACACTCATTATTTTAAAAATATAGTCGCTGCATATTTTATTAGGTACCTACCCTTATAATATTATATAAGATAGTTCATGATTCTGTTTCACGCCTTGATACTTAATTATTGTATAAAACTTACCAAATAATATACAAATGTAAAATAAGGAAAATGATTACGAGCTTTGATAAAATTTCCTTCATCGACTCTACGTAGAGTATAAAAATCATCAATGGAACTCAGGTACGTTTATTTCAAAGTATTTGTAGATATTTATGAGTGAAATGATCTTGGTTTATAACATTATAATATGTACCTATAGGTAAATCGAAAATGTCTGCCTGACACTGCGCATGAGCGAAGGCAAGTGAGTCAGAGCCTGTCTGAGTTGCAGTTGCTCGCAAGCGTTCTGTCGCGCTACCGCGTTAACCAGCTGTGGAAGATAAAAACAATCGTAAGTTAACGTCTCAATATATTACATAGCTACTAATGATATCTGATAACAAGTAGGAAATTAAAACACTTAATTTTTCGAAGCATTTTTCGTTTCATAGTTACTTGTGAATTGAAATGCAATGAACGTAGGTCGTTTAGAAACACATTGAGTTTCATTTGCTCATTCATAATACATTATTTTTATATAGTCAGGATAATTTAAACAAAATTAAAATAATTAATAAAAAAATAAGCAACAGTTACCTAATCTTAGTTGTATATTAATTATTTTCTTTAGAATAAAGTTTCATAAATATAAATTAATTATTATTGAATTTCTCATAAACATCGTATGATTAATACGTTTATCTAAATTGTTCACTATGTCCCTTTTAACGACGATATATAAATATAAATAATATTATATTAAAAATCTAAAGTTATAAGTAATTTCATTCTTAAGAAAATAAATTGATTACGTGGGGAGTTCTTTAATCGTGTATAAATTTATTCTTGGGAGCAGGCGGCCTCGACACATAAACCTTGCTGCCGCCTGCCGAGAACCGATTGACCAACCACTCCGTTTTCGGAGATGATGCATTTGCAAATAATACGAACGTTTCGGGAAACTCTTGTGAAAACCATCGCTTTGAAAAGAGTCAAGTCATAAATATGTCAAGTAATCTTAGCCTAAAATATATACCTAAAACATCCAGATAGTAGAAGTTTGAACGTAATGACTCATCACTCATCCCATAGTATGTAAATCCATAAAGTTTTGTCTGTGTTTATTTATCACATGATTGATTATATAAAGTTTTGTCAAGAGAAGTTATAGAAACAATTTGGCTCTATTTTATTGAATATTGTCAGATAAAAGTTATTTTGAGCGAATTAAATAGTGTGTAAACACGCAATAATTATAAAGTGTTTTAAATTATATTGGTATAACACTGACCTGTAGAGTTCAAATCAATTTCTTTTGATTATATTATTGCATTGAATATTTTTTTCCAGTCTATGATTAGAATAACAAAGCTAAGTAAGCCTTTAAATTTTTATATTAACATGTTGTCTTTAATTTTCATCATACATGACAAAAATATTTTATACAAGACCTTTTTTAAAAGCTAATAATGATAATAATCGATTAGCCATTAATTTTCTTATATTATTGAAAAAACTTGATTAATATACAAACTCTATTAGCTCAGTATTTTCATAATTTTATTAAAGTAAAGATATATAATAAAATAATTGTATTAAATTTCCTTTTCAGCTGCATTCCAATATGTCGCACACGGTCACTATCACGAGGACAACCACTAGCACATCTGGCAGTTCATTATTTATTAACACCGGCTACCTCGGAACCTTTCCAGGGCTCCTAAAACTTGCGCAATTGGTAAGAAAATGGTTTTAAATGTTATACAAAAATATTACGAATCCAAAATCAAAATTAAGGAATAATGCCATGTTTGTGACGATACGATACAAGATGTCATTTTACCATCGCGGTATCAAAACAAGAATTTCAAAACTTAAATTGGAATGACTTTAATTTACTTTTAACTTTTTAAGCACCTGACATTAAAAATAGGTGTGTTTTAAATTTATCGTGTGAAGTCTAACATCCCGCTCTTGACCAGCGTGGTGGATTATGGCCTGTTTCACCTCGTATTGAAGGGAGGCCCGTGCCCAGCACTGAGAGGTTAAAAGGGCTGAATACATATTCTACAATGTAAAATAGACGATGCATTAATTATTTATTGTTATTACTTAATATTTTCAAATTTATATTTTAAATTAAGAAAATAGGCATCATTTTATAGAAATATTTTAATTTAGAAACTGATACCTGTTAAGTTACAGCAATATGTACCTATCTAATTGTTATAAACAAAAGAATTTATAAGCAAGCATTATCTTAACAAATTCCTTGTAATGTTTGTTATTTGGTGAGCCGATATCTGATAGTTACTCATAATTTATTTATAGGCTAGTGATATGTACTCGTAGAATTGTGTTGTATAATTTTGCTTTTCAATTAATCCTTCGGATGTATGAAAGCATAAAAACCATAATTCCTTCCGATTTTCCTTGAATTGTAGATAGATGATGTCAGCGCTGGCGTCACCGCCATTGTTTTTACAGGCGAGTGTGAAAAGGGGCTTGGTTCAAGCGACGAATTGTGGCGTTTTTATTAAATGATCTTATCTATCTTAATCTCGTTAATCCAAAAAAGATTTGTTGACATGATTCATAAAAACCACGATAAGTATTGAATATTTACACGAAATACGTACCTATTTAAAAATGTAATACCTATTATGGAAATGTATATTCTCGAAAAAGCTGTTTCGTAATCTGCGTCATACCTACATTTAAAATATATGTCAGCCAAATTTACAATTTGTACTCATTTTCACTTTTTCATAAATAAAATAGGAAAGGAAGTCCAGTTTAATCTCTCATTTATATTTTCATCAATAGTATTTACTTTGTAAATGTAATTTTATCTTATCTTAGTATAGATATACATAATTGTTATACACGTATTTATATTTCTTCATCACAATAATGCGGGGTCCGCTGTTAAAATGTACCAGCAACTTAGTCAAAGTCTCTGGAGCCCACTGCATGTGGATGGTACAAGACCAGCAGTCGTGAAAATCTGTGTGGAAGGCCTATGTCGAGCGAACGCACAGTAAAAAGAATTAAGGCTACTTGTTCGTTCTCGGAAATAAATTTGACTCATTTATAATGACGTCTGACGGCTGATATTCAGAGTAGTGTCATACTTTGTTGCAATACTTACAAAACAAATGTTCCTTTTAGGCTTCGTCACAGTCGGTTAAATTCATATTTACTATTTTCCTTTATTTTAAGGATATAATAAATTTCCTTCCTTATGTTTTTGTTTGTTACATTTTGTTAAAGGTGACATACAATATGTACTCGTATCTTTTTACAAAAAAGCATTCTTAATCATTTTCTATGTATTATACCAAACGTAAAACATTGAGAGAGCCGAGTTTTACAAAATTCCCATGCACGCTCTCGAGATATTTTAGGACGTGGTCTCGCAACATTGAGCAGGCACTATTTATTTTAAGCGAGTCATAGTTTAGTAATATTGACATTTAATTTATTGTATCAATTTTAAACAAAAAAGTAAAAGTAAGACTTATAAAGTAAGACTTTTAGGAAGTTTAAAGTACTTATTAACGTTTCTGTCTCTCGCGATATTTTATGATGTTACGTTACATTGGTTTCAAAGAGAGTATAGATTTAAATTCTGTGTAGCGCCATCTATAATAATTAATTGATGCAATATGCTATTAATGTACGTATAATATGGTTTATATAGCTATTGTGACTTATTTAATCTAGTGAACTACTTAAGAAAAAGTGTCAAAGGGTATTTTTTACCGTTCATATAAAAGTGTTAATTAAAACAAAAAATAAAATAAACAATAGCATTCCCAAGGAGGGTAGATGTCAGGCAGGCGGCCACGGGCCAGCCGTACAACTCTGCTAAAACCGATCAAAATCTGCGAATCTATTAGGGAATGAGCGTGGAATGATATATTTTGTTTTATTAAAACATACTCAAATACTTGATTTAATTTAATATTATTATTTCATAATAAATTAAGTAAATAAATCCTTAAGTACCTAACTTGAAGGTTAAAAAAGCACAGGTTTACATACACAGATCACATTATACTGGTTAGTTTGTGAATTTTCGTGTATTAACGACTCGTAAAATGAGTTTTTGCATTGGTTACATTTGCTTACATTACACAGGCCTATTTTACCCACATATTCCGAAGTCAAAGTACCTATGTATATTTATACTATGTATATTCTTACAGTTATTAGGAGCTGCTTGCGTCGGTGTCGTGGGGTATTACTTAGAACCAGGATATATCCGCTATAATGGACAAAAGCCCGAATTATTTTACTTATTGGTTTCGGTGACGTTTCTAATTGGGACATTCTGCTTACTTTTATCATGCATAATGTCTTTGACTACGTCTACTATGATATCCAAAACACTATATGTAAGTTAAAATTCAAATTATTATGCTTTATACATTTAAAAAATACTAATAAAGTAAGATAAGTATAGAATTATTTATAAACGAGTACGTTCTTAACATGAATGAAACAGCAAGTGTGTACAACTTACCTAACCTATTTATTTTGGGTAGATATTTTGTTCTCGTAATAAAAACTATATTTTTTTTATTATTAAAATTTAGTAAAATAACTATTTTAATCAAAATACTGGGTTCGAATCCCGAGTAAGCAGTAACGTCGTTGGGAAGATCACGGTGTTTCACTCCTGTGCTTCGGAGAGCACGTAAAGAGTAAATACTTTAGTCAATTCTGCGATTGATTCGGTCGTGCCAAATTACCAAAATGTACATTATATGTAGTATACTGCGCCTAGACTTGTGCACTATATTATCTCATGTAGACTGCAGGCGTGGCTAACCTTTTCTAATTCATTTTACAGGAAGTCATATACCACGGTGTTGCGTTCATTCTATACTTATCAGCGGGTCTCACCCTTATGATTGAAGTTAATCACCAAAAGAGTAGTTACAGGCGAGATTTTGAACCATATTTAGCTGCAGCGGTATGTATTTAATATATTATTAATTTCTTTATTCTTTTAGATGATTTCTCATCATAAAAAAATATAAAATATAAAAATGCTTTAAGTAGGTATAATACTAAAGTTTAATCAATTATATATTATTTTTTTTAAAAACGGCAAAGTCATGGTTTATATGCCATTTGATTGGCCTCTATTTATCATAGGTATAAAATAATTTTTTCTTGAAAATTCCATGACGACGACAACTATAGTTGTCTTCGACTGCCACAAATTTAATAAAGTTAAGTTGGGTCAACATCGGAATGAGAGATAATAAGCTGAATTTTTGTGTAGGTGGGTCAAAATCACCAAGGTGGCAAATTCCGAATTCTGTTTTATGATGAATATACCTAGCAGCTATCACTTCGATGATGAGCTTCAATGATCACTAAACTTATGTTTAAACAATATGTAAGTTGGCAGAGCATAGAATTAAGAACTATTCTTGTAATTTAATTTTTAAACTGAGCTTTCGGTGAAAGCAATCATTCCGGGAACGTTTTTGTGAGGTTTATAATAAAATTATAATATAACTTAAGTATTTCTTTTTGACCGTGTTTAATAGCGGAAGTATGCAATTATTAATAAGAAATTAAAAAACTCTAAAAAGACTGCAAATAAAAACGTTAAGAAGCAAAATATCGCTACAAATGGAGCTATTTGACTATTTCTATGTATTAAATTAACTAAATATGCCAATATTTCTGACTTATATATAAATAAATAAGCTGTAGGTATTACACGTCCCTTTTATTTTAATATTGCCAGGGACTTTTTTAAATATCTAAAATCATAATGTGTTATCTGTAATTTTAGTGATGTTCCCGGAAATGATGAGGTGTTCACGAAATGATGCGTATGCTCTCTAAATGACGATATAGATACAATTTAGGTTACAATTACACCTCCACCCACCACCTTCCCCAAAACCCTCTCCGAGCTCATACTCGAAAGAGCAGGAACAGGAGAACGGGGCCTAAGGGTAAAAGGTGTGGAACCTTTCATGAGCTGCAAACAAGAGAGAGTGGGAATCAGTTTCTGTCGCCCAGAGAGTTCGGGCAGAGTGTCGGTGTCGCCGGGGCTCGCCCTACTGATAAAAGGAAGCACAACAAATACGAGCATCAAGTGCACGAAGATCGACGCACTCACAGTACAGAGGGAGAACAACCAACCTTACCGGCTGGTGTGGTTACAATTCAAAGTAATCGCACTATTCGAGTGGGGAAGGGAATCCGCCTTTTCATAAGCATGCTCAATGCTCTCAAGAATCGGTGGGGAGGGTGACGGCGCGCCGCCACATAAGCTTAGAATGGACGCCATGAGGGTAGGTTCAGTAAGATGCGACGTAGCGGATCGTTATGGATGCCTACTGGCCTCATCACACCTGAGGTCATCGTCTATGAAGACAGAGGAGAAGACCTCAACTTCCTAAAAGGAGAGGTCAAGCAACACCCCTCCTCTACAGAACCTCCATGCATGGGGCCCCCGCTCAGCGGGTCCAACCGGCTTCAAAGGCGAAATGAAAACACACTGTTAAAATTCGAAACCCCCCCAGGAGACCCAATAGTTGTAGTAGCCGAGTGCACGAGGATAATGCTGGACGACAGGATACTCGGAATGGCAAAAACCATTTGGGGAGAAGTCGAAACCAGTGATGTCCTTGTGGACTAGAAACTACCGAAAATAACGTGGACAAATGGGGTACCTGGGTGCGGTAAGACAACTCACATCATCAGGCACTTCGATGAGGAAAACGAAGTAGTAGCTAGCACCACAGTCGAAGGGGCTAGAGTCCGCAAAGAAAAGCTCGTGGAACGCTTTGGCGACAAAGCCAAATCTAAAGTGCGTACCATGTCTTCCATACTGGTCAATGATTTCAAAGAGGGCACCAGGTGCAGCCGCTTAACGGTTGACGAAGCCCTTATGGACCATTTCGAAGCCATCATCATTGCTGGTCGAATGTCAGGTGCAGAGGAAGTGGCACTCATTGGGGATATAAACCAGCTTCCTTATATCGACAGTAAAAATTTGTTCGAGCTAAGGTACTGCTGGCCAACCCTGGTGACCAACATCACGTCTTGCACGCATAGAAAACCCAAGGACGTAGAGTAAGCCATCAGCGACGCCTATGGTAACATCTACTCCTCAAGTCCATCTATCCACTCCCTAAGTATGGAAAGGTACACGGACGCGCAAATACCATCCACCCAAAAAAGAACCCTATACTTGGTCCACACTCAGGAGGAAAAGAAACTCCTAATGGACCAAGGATACGGATCGGGTGAAGGATCACGCGTCATGACTATCCACGAAGCGCAGGGACAAACATACGAGAGGTCGTCATCGTCTGGACGAAGAACAAGAGGCTCCGCATACACGACAGCGTTTCACATGCTGTTGTAGCGGCGACCAGACACAGTAACACCTATGTCTACTATTCCGACGACGGTGACGACGCGATCGGTAGATTCATCCGCAGAGCGCAGGAGGCCTCAGCGAAGACCATCCTAGAGTACAACCTCAAAATATCCATCTTAAAACGCTACACAAATATCGCGGAGGTTGTGCTCGTCCAATTGCGGGATGGGGCAGGGCTTCGATATCATGAGGTGCCTCTCTTTCTCCGACGGGTGTTGGACGCGTACCTCCGCGGTAGACAGGTTGCGTGGATTGGGGCAAATGGGGTGGTCGGTCGACAACGTGTCGACTGCGGGGTTCCAAAGGAGGCTGTTTTGGGGCCGGTTCCACAGGGGGCTGTTTTGGGCCCGGTTCTGTGGAACCTTGGTTACGACTGGCTCCTGCGGTGTCCGCTTCTTCCCGGGTTGGGTGTCATTGCCTACGCTGATGACACCCTCGTCACAGCCCGGGGTCGTTCCTACGACGAGGCGGCACGCTTGGCCATAGTCGGCACTAACCTTGTCGTCGACCGAATAGGGATGTTGGGCCTGAGGGTCTCCGTCTCCAAAACGGAGGCCATCCTTTTTCATGGCCCACGGAAGGGTGCCCCACGCAACGCCTGTCTGCGTGTCCAGGGTAGGATGGTGGAGGTTCGGGCCCAGATGAAATATCTGGGCCTGACCCTGGACAGTCGTTGGACGATCCGTGTCCACTTCGCCCAGCTCACCCCGAGACTGATCAGCGCCGCCTCGGCCCTCGGCAGGCTTCTGCCGAATGTCGGGGGCCCTGGATCTCCTTGCCGACGGCTTTATGCCGGCATCGTAAGGTCCATGGCACTGTACGGCGCCCCCGTTTGGTTTGACGCCCTCTCCGCACCTAACAGGGTCCAATTGCGCAGAGCGCAGCGGGTCCTGGCGGTGTGGGCGATACGGGGATACCTTTGTGACGAGGCCCTGATCCAGCGATGGGAGGAGCAACTGGGGGACCCAGTGGCTGGCCTGGCGACGGTGGGTGCGATTCGTCCGCACCTGTCTCGCTGGGTCAGGAGGCCACACGGCGGCCTGACGTACAGACTGACGCAGGTGCTTACCGGGCATGGTTGCTTCGGTAGGTATCTGTGTCGGGTTGCGCGTCGGGAACCGTTGCCCGTATGCCACGAGTGTGGTGCGCCCGAGGACACCTCGCACCACACCCTCGCGGTATGCGCCGCTTGGTCACACCAGCGCCATGTCCTGATGGCGGTAGTGGGTGGAAACCTTTCGTTGGGCAGTGTGGTGAGGGACATGCTGCGTGACGAGAGGTCCTGGTTGGCGATGGTCTCCTTCAGTGAGACCGTCATCTCACTGAAGGAGACGGCGGTGAGGGAACGCGAGGCTAACTCTTTGCACCCTCTTCGTCGTCGTCGGCTAGGGGAGAGGAGAGCGCCGCTATGCGCACCTTCTCCCGCCACCCTAGAGGAGCTACGGTGAAGGGGTCGCTCACCTGACCCCCCTGCACGTCATCGGGACGGTCGGGATGCCCTGCGAACAGAGGGCATCCTGATTTAGGCGAGGTGGCCCGCGTGGTCCGGGCCGTCCGCAGGGACGTTACGGTCGAGTGTGAAAGCGATCCCGTAACGTCCCATCGCACTGCGGCGACGTGTTCCGCTGGAGGTTTTAGTGAGTAGGAGTAGAAAACTTAGCGGGTTAGACAAATTAGTCAAAGTAACAAAAAAAACAAAAAAAAAATTATAAAAAAAATAAAAAATAAAAAAAAAATAAAAAAAAATACAGTGTCGGGCCACTTCCTCTGTGATTTTTAAGAAGTAGTTTATAGTACTCTTGTTTTGAGTTATTATAATAAAATTGTCAACGCCTTCTTAAAATAAATAAAAATAACAAGAGGCACGGGCGCTTAACGCCTGTGGATGAACTCATCAAAAAACAAAACCGATAGTTATAACAGATATCACTTTGGTATAATACCAGGCAATAAATATTGCACATCGACCTTTGAAAAGAAACCATCGACATATTTCGGTTCCGTAGAGCGTTATCTCTGTGTCACAATATCAATGTGACGTTTGTCACTCGTTATTTAACTGCGGTGGAGTACAGATGCGTTCAGTCAGAAATAAATAATATAGAGTTGTTAAAACCCCCAACTTTTAATAATTTAAAGTTGTACTATGGCATTCCGAGGAAAAAGAGGTAAACCTTTACGGAACAGTCACGCGAAACTATCTTCATTGCTTTAAAATATATTGTAACCAATGCTGACAGATTAAAAAAAAAGGTTAATTAAAATGTAGGTAATTATTTCAAGAAGGTTTAACTGCGAGTTGCAAATGCGACTGAAATTTCAAGAAGAACTTTGAACAATATATTAAAAGAATTTAGTAATGAAACATCTTCCACTGCAATTGTGTTCAACTCTGCGAAAAAGGTAACCCAAAAAGGTAGACCCATAATTGAAATCGTCCATAATTAAACGAAATTTTCGTTTAATTATGGACGAATTTGATTATGATGCTATTCAAAGAATGGTGTACGATTTTCACTTACGATTTAATGAATTGCCGACTGTAAAATCATTAAAAGCTAAATTATCTGAGGCTATTAATTACAATTGGTCTAAAAAGACGTCGATAAAAATACTTCATGAGTTTGTATTTCGATTCACTAAAATTGAAAACAATCGAAAACTTCTTATGGAAAAGCACGATAGAATTCTCAAACGAATTGAATACTTCAATAAAATATGCAAATTTTGAAGAAAAAAGTAGATAAACATGATATTTTTATTTTTCTACAACTTAAAGACAGCACTTGTAAAAAAAATTATGTATTTAAATAAATTCAATTACACAGAAAATTATAATTGTTTTACAGCTGACTGACAGATTTTCGTGCGAATAAAATAACGCTCTACAAAGGCGAAATTAGCCGACGGTTTCTTTCCAAAAGTCGATGTGCAATATTGATTGCCGGATACTATAATTAAATAGTCATCTCAGGAACGTCGTCATCATTTGGAGAACGTTCCGTCAAGTACGGGAACGTTCCCGAAATGACCGTTCCTGAATTGACTTTTTCAAATAAACTCGCTTTTTTTAGACGGCAGACATCTTTGACCTCATATTTGACTTGGTTGATGTAAAATACTTGAGATTACTGTTCGTTATAAGCACTATAAAACGAATTTTTTTTAATATTCCGAATTAAAAAACGCATTCCCGGTATGATGACCTATTGATGTACGCTCTGTAAATACTTAATAGAAAAGTACTTACCACTTATTTTTAATTATTTTGGCTAGAAAATTTCTTGACAGTCGCTTTGTTTACATCTTCCTCTGTACTGTACTAGAGACATCTACAGGCCACGTCCATAAACATATTTTTTTCAGGCAATCAAAACTGCGTTCACTGAATTGACGCTCACATTGTCGGACATAACATTTTGACTTGATTTTCTTTAGTTTTATTTTGTTTTATAATAATGCATATAATTACGTGATATTAGATAATATTGAAGGCCAATAAGTAAGAAGAACCTTTAAATTAACTTTATTTTATGTATGTTTCCGGTGTTAGTTTCTAGAGATTGTTACTTAGGACGCGTTCTCGAAATGATTTTTTGTAGTTATTTCTCCAAATAATAATGAATCTGTTTTACTTTTGAATTATAATATATTAAGTATAGTCAATATGAACCCTGTTAAGTATTTACATATGATAACTTATTTAAAAAAAACTAAACTTAGGCATTTATTTGCTAGCAAAGCTGATTTTCCACCTTGGTGATTTTGACCTAGGTGTACCTAACAGTTTTTGTTTTCTAAAAAGTAGGTGTACCTAACAGTTTTTGTTTTCTAAAAACAGTTTTTTGTGGTTTCTATTGCTCCAATAATGTTTACGTTTATAATGAAAATTGTAGAACACAAAATTTACGACTCTTATTATAAAAATTTTTGATGTGCTCAACCGTTTTTTGCAATAGAGAGCGGTGAATGAGTGGCGGAGAGCTATACGTACTGTAATGCAAGTCAACCGTGAATATCTGTATATAATACTCCTTAGGTACCTTGAATTTTGAATAATTTTATGAAACTCCATAGCGATGATATCTAATATTTAATAGTCACGTGTTATTTGAGAAGGAGAAAAACGATAAATCATAGGGCAATAATTTAACGAATTACTGCGCTACTAATTATTTTTAAGTTTATTATAACAAATTATGTTTTTGCAGGTAATGGGTCTAGTGATGGCTGTTCTGTACCTGCTGAGTACGTTCCTAGCGAACCGTTCCTACCGCGGCATTTAACTTAGAAACTGAAACGTTTGTAAGATATATGTACTGAATGCATTTCATATTGTATTTTTCTGTACACAAATAAGTCCATACCTGTATATTTTTGAACTGTTTACAATTTGTAATAATACTTGCCTCCCTATTCCAAGTCATTAATTCGTCCATGAGTAAAATTATTTACAACAACTTAAAATACTAATGAAAGTTAGAAAGTACAAGGAATTATTTATTAATTTAATTTTAATAGTAAATAAACTCACAAAACGATAAAACGATCTGGTTTATGTTGAGTATATTAATTTTAAGTATTAAATTATATTTTATTTTTATGATTTTTGTTTTAAGAATTTAATTCTGAAATTCTGCTTTAACAATTAATTTAAATATTTTTTTTCTATATTGTCAAGTTAAATAAATGACTTTGTATTTACAACGACCTAGTCAATAATTTTGTTTTTTTTAAGACTCAAAGTTATTATCTTTTTAAGATTTTGTAATATTACTTTTTATATTTATTCGGCTACTCGATAACGTGAAAGTGTAAAATTAACGTTATCCGTTTTGCTAGATATAATTAATAATACTATAATTACGTCTGTTTAAAAAGAAAATCATCATAAAAAGTTTAGTTACAATGTCTTTTTCACCCCCGACATAAAAAAGGGGTTTTATAAGTTTAACATATGTAATATGTATTAAATATGAGTGTATCTGTGTCTCTGTCGTTGCATCGTAGCATCGAAACTGGTGAAATAATTTTAAGTTCTTATTTTTTGTTTGATTGATGAATTTAATCGAGAGAGTGGCTAAAAATTAAGAAAAGCTGTTTGCAGGCTATCTGCTATTTTCTATATGATAAAAGGATATAAATAACTTCTACAGATCTAATTCATTTGTAACTTAGCATCCCTCAACTTCGACCTAGTTATTTTCTGCTCATCATCAATGGTTTTTGTATGGCTTCTATTTCTTATTCCTAAAACCTTAATCTTCGAAGGCCTTTGATAGAAACAGTTACGATGTCAGTTGGTTCGTTAACACACCTTTACAATAAGCATTACACATTTATAACTTAGTCCAGAAAAGTGTTAAATCAGAGTAAAGGGTGCTCTTTGCTTTCTTCTGTGTTTTTCTTTTTCTTTGTTGTATTAAAAATATATCAATAGTTATTTGGGCTTACACTACCTAAATAGGTTAAGCAAAAAATACAATAAAACATATTTATTGTTGGCGAAAGTAACTAAACATACCCTTCTTTTACAATAACAGGTCAAACGAAAGAACAGTATAATTTATCTACGGTAAAAAGAAGTAATGTTAATTATCTTAATGTATGTTGTTAGTTGTTCATTTAAATATCTTTAATAATTTAGGTTTAAGGAAAAATGTATTCCTAATTTATTGTCAGTTTAAAACCAGATATTATTAAGAATACCTATATTATACGATTAAGTATGTACGAGTATGTATTGGGTAGGTTTGAAATACAGATTTTATTCAAATGTAAACTATTTAGACACCCATAAGACTTCATTCTAAATAAAGGCCAAATTATATTTTTCTACCTATATTTGATAAACATATTGTGTCATATGCACGTAATAAATTATACAAAGGAACATTCTTCCATAGATTTGAATGAGTGTGTGAAGGAAAAATATAAAAAGAATATTAGGTATTACGTTTTAATATTTATTTCTATTTTTTTTAATATAACTTGTCTATTCTTTGTGTCAGGATAGTGAGAGAAAAGTAAATGGTACCTAATAGTTAAATTAATGATTTTTTAAATACATTTGCTTAAATAGCACAATTAAATTATATTAAAATACTTAGTTAAAATTAATTTTAAATTTATATTTAATTAACTCGCTAATGAATGTATTTAAAATTTATATATATTATGTAGTATATCAAATATCTGGTATCCGCAACACAAGCACGTTACGTAGCTTACTGCGGAACTAGATGACGCTGTTGTAATAATGTCCCAACATATTTATTTTATTTATTTATTTTATACGTCAGTGTTTTTTGTGTTAAATTATGTACCTACTTACGTTGAAAAAACGTAATTGGTTTTGGAAATAAATGTATGGAAACAATATTTCTATAAAATCTTAATAACTTCTTAGTACATTATTGTTATTATATTTACCTACTTATTGAACTTTAATATATTTATAATAAAGCTTATAAAAAATATAAACTTTTGTTAATTCCCTCCATCGTTTTAGCTTATCATTCGAAATCTTAACCTGAAAGTAAAATTAGTAAAATCGCGGAAATCTAATCAAAATCAGAATAAATTTAATAGTTTCAGTAAGATAAAGGTCACATTTCACAAGATGGTAAACATTAGTTTTAAAATAGAATTAACCCTCCACGAAGCGCTCGTGCGGGGTTCTATTTTTACTGAGTAATTGGGAACACACGCCATATACAAATAAATCTACCAAGAGTCCTGACGTATTCTTTCTACAAGAGTTAAATCATAAAAGTTAAATAAGGTTAATTTGTATAGGAAAAGGAAAATATTTATAAAACTAGAAACAAGCGGATAGTGTAAAAAAATAAAAATATAGGTTAAGGGGTAGTTCAGTGAACTTTTTAGTGTTTGGCGTTCGCAAAACGTCTAAAAATATAGTGCGTGACTAATGCTATGTGTGAATCGTGAAATATTTTAACTCTCCTGAATTTCCTGCCGGTCCATTATTTTTTCTGCTCTATATTGTCTGGACGCCGACTATAACATCGATCGCTTTCACTGTTTTAAAGTATATTATTTATAGTGAAAATAATATCTTTATTTGTTAATAAGTAATAATGACTCGTGGCCCTACAATAGTGCGAGTGGCTCCGGGAGGCGGTGGTGGCAGCGGCATCAAATGCTGCTGCTGCAGATGTTGTGAATGCCTTAATTTTGGTTATTTGACCACCCAACATGGTGCAATAAAACTAGCTGAAGCTGTAAGTAAATATTTTATTGTTCTTGTCTACTCTACATACCTTTTTTGTTCTTAGTTTATATTAATGATCTCCCATTTTATGCCGACAAGTTTTGTGATATTGTACTCTTTGCGGATGCGGACACCTCCTTAATTTTTAAAGTTGATAGAAAGTCAAATAATTACGACGAAGTGAATAGTGCATTATCGCACATACTTCATTGGTTTAATATTAATAATCTGGCTTTAAATGCCAATAAGACAAAATGTATGCAGTTTTCATTACCTAATGTAAAAAGACATAATTTTAACTTGTTTCTTAATAAAGACATACTAAATATGGTAGATTCCACGGTTTTCTTGGGATTTACATTAGATTCAGGTCTGCAATGGGGTCCCCATCTCTCGTCTCTTGCGAGTAGACTGAGCTCCGCTGTTTTCGCTGTTAGAAAAATCAGGCAGCTAACTGACGTCGATACTGCCAGACTTGTCTATTTTAGCTACTTTCATAGCATTTTAGCGTATGGTATTCTGTTGTGGGGTAATGCTGCGGACATTAAATCCATATTTATAATTCAAAAAAGGGCCATTCGGGCTATTTATAACGTTAGCGCACGGGATACTCTCCGCGAACTTTTTAAAGAAATTGGAATACTTACGGTTGCTTCGCAATATATATATTGTAACATTGTATTCGTTCGACAAAACATTAATTGCTACTCAAGACACAGCGACAAACACGGTATAAATACTAGAAATAAGGATAAACTTGTAACACCCAGTTTTCGCCTTCAAAAAGTAAATAGAACTTTTATGGGGCAAGGTGTACGCATGTATAATAAAATTCCACAGTCCATATTGAGCTTGCCTTTGAAACAATTCAAATCTAAAATTAAGAATACATTATTGAATAAGGCTTATTATACTATCGCGGAATACTTAGAAGATGTAAATGTGTGGAATTAATGTCTTGTTGTGTCTCACGTAGGATAAATAGAAAAACATTGTAATGCAATAAATATTGTAATCAAATATTTTTGAAAAGAGCAACTGCTGAGTTTCTCGCCGGCTCTTCTCGGCAGAACAGCATTCCGAGTCGGTGGTAGCTTACTCCCAAGTCCCAGACTTACAGACTGACATTTAATTTAAATTTAAAGTTTAATCATGTAAAAATGACGATTCAAAAGAACTTGTAAAAGTCTATTTGAATAAAGAATATTTTGATTTGATTTGATTTATAAAACAAAGCCCCCCGTCGCGCGTTTGTCGTTGTTAAGCGCTTATCTCGCAAACTACTAAAGGAATTCAGATACGGTATTCGCTACTGAGGTAGGTAGAGGAAAGAGGACTTAATAACTTACTTAACCAAAGAGGACCCTAGTGTACCTTCGGGTAGCAACCGAATGGGCCGGCACGCCCCGTATAGTACCACTCTCTCACAGAAGACCGGCGTGAAGTGGCAGCTATGCTGTCGCGTTTCGTCTGGTAAGTGAGAGTCCGGGAGGCCCACTCCCCATCCCTCCTCCCGTCCTTCTCCCTCCTCCCTCCCTCCCTTTCCTGAAAGACCGGCAACGCATCTGCAAGCCCTGTGGTGTTGCAGATGTCCATGGGCGGAGGTGATCACTTACCATCGGGTGAGCCTCCTGCCCGTTTGCCCCCTTTGTCCCATAAAAAAAAAATCAGTGAGCGCTGACTAATTGGCTGACTATAAAATGAATATAAAAACTTTTATATTAAAACGATACTTTTAGACTAAACGTACTCGTATTTGGATGCCTACTTAATTTACAGAGTACTAATATTTACTACGTTTATGCATTTTAATACTATAAAAATATCTGAAGAAGTCGTGAACCAAAAAATAGATCGTAAAAACAAAGATTACCTACTTAATATAAGCATATTCTAAGCATATAAATACAAAAACTTCCTTATAGCAGTTTAAATACTAATAATACTTAGTTTTTCATCATCAGAAGTAGGTACTTAAAAGTTAAAACCGATTAAATTTTCCGATAACAGTATATAAGTTGATTTTGTAGATTAGGAGATGATGAAAAATGAAAGTAAATTGTAAATGGTGCATAAAGTTATCTAACGCGTCGAGCGTAATATATTATATAAAATTATAATAAAGTAAAAAATGGATACTTAAATATATAATATTTTTGAATTGATGAGTATTCTAAAGACTCCCTCCGGATTCTGAACATTTTATCATAGATGTTATTTTCCCGCATAAAATGTAATAAGAAAGTAGATATTTAGTAGGATATAGTTTTTCTATGTTTCTTTGTTTCGAACTAGTGTAATTATGGGCAGATATTTTAAAATTATCTTCTTAGTTAGTTTCTTTAATAAATAAATATTTTTATTCTAGATGCTGGGTGGCTTATGTCAAAGCCTGTTGGTAAAGTACGGGCTATCCGAAGCGAGTAGTATGGGTTCTGCTTTCCATGGTTTCCTTACGACTGCGTCAGCATGCCTGTTCACAACCGCTTTGCTGATTGCCTGCTATGTACTGTCATCAAACTCACAACATTTAATACGTCAGTCTATTTTTGTAAGTAAAAATATAGACATAATACACACCTATTAATATGGTTCACCGTTGATCTCCCTACGAATGAATGAATGAGTTAGGAATGAATAGAGGCCAAGCAAGCAACAAAAAGAAATTTATTTTTTCTTTCTAAACCAATTGGTTTCATAACATTTTATTATTTAAACCGTATTAGTCAGTTTGTGAAAACGGATATGAAAAGAAAGTAGTAGTAGAAGTATTCTTACTAATACCGTGCAATGCAAATCAATGAAATATAGTTGTTTTAAAATTTAAATAAGTATATTAGCGAAAGATTTTACATGACTAAGTTTGCGAAGTTGCAAGTCAATGAGATTGTTTGTTGAAATAATCTAATTGATTAGGTAAGTGCATAGGTTTAATGTAATTAATAATATTATTGATCCTTGAAAGCGTCATATACTTAGGATGTAGGTACCTAATCTTTTGCAATCACTAGTGGTCTTTTGTAATATCTTATCTTAAATGCTGCTATTCATTGTTAAAACGATAAACAAATTAATCTACAGAATTTTTACATAGAATCGAGCTTCCTCGTATCCATATCATTTCTCAAAAAATGTGTTAATTGTTATGAATACAATCTATACCTACTAAAAACATTTATAAGATACACAAAAATCATTCTTTAAATCCCTTATAAATGGCTCTACCTTCTATTTAGGATTGATGAATTAGAACTTACCGAGAAAAATTAAACCTAACTACAGAGTATATAATTTATACACATGTTTGTATCAACTGCGTAAATGCTGAAAATTGTCTAAATACCACATATATGTGGTATAATATATAAAAATCTCGAATGAAAATATTTGTTATCGAGCTCCTCCGAAACGATTTTTATGAAATTTTTTGTTTTTTATTTGGTAGGTTTGAAAATAGGTCGCAGGCTAATTTTATTCCCCTTGGTGATAATTATGACCGTCCAGATATTTTATTTTTTAATTTTAAGACCAAATTTTTATTTTTTCCCTTTCTATGATTTGGCATCAAAAAAATCGTATAACCCTACATTTTAAACCTTAAACCACCAATCTCTATTTTTAAATAGTGATCAGAATGCGGGCGAATCATACCATATAATAATATCTTAAAGCTATTTATATTTTTTAGGAGTGCATATATAATGCAGTAGCATGTTTTATGTATCTGTCAGCATCTTCATACATGGGCGTAGCGGTGAACATTTACTTGTACCCTCGATATGCGCTGGTCAATATGTATTCGGCCTATCCAGCGATGACTGCTGTGTATGTAAGTATTAATTAATAAGTACCTAATATCTTTATCTCGGGCAACGCGACGTTACCTAGCCAAAGACAAATCACTGTCAACTGATTACCGTTTTCATTCTCTAGTAAGACAGATTCAGTTGTTAATATTTTTATTTTATGTAACAATTAGATTTTTAAATAGATAGGCGAGACAAAATCGTACCGAATCAATTTTTTTTTCAGAATTACTATTCTTTCTTTAGTCATTTTATATAACTGTGTAAGTAGTTTTATAAGCTGTGTAGGTACTTTTTACTTAGCGATAGTGTTATCCCAGTGGTAGCGCGCTCGCTTGGATAACCGAATGATGCGGGCTCAAATCCAAGTCTCGCCTCTGATATTTTCATGTGCGAATCATTTCTATCATGATTACCACTTGTCTTACCTGCACGTCTAACAGAATTGAGAGAGTACGAAAAACACGAAGTCCGCCAACTCGCTCTTGGCCAGCGTGGTGGACTATGGCCTGATCCCCCTCGTATTGAAAGGACTGGCCTCCTGGTCCAGCAGGGGGAAGTTAATAAGGGCTGAACACATATGTATACATGTTTGAATTAATAGTCTCGTATCATTGACTTACGTACATTTACTAGTAGTTATTTACTAGTAGTTTCAAGTATTTAAAAGGACAAATATGTATCTTTATCAAGACATCAGTAGGTCTATCTAGATAGTTGTAGTAGGTAGGTCATCTACTATCTAGGTAAACTTTAGTATATTTTTCTTTTTATTTTTCTATAATATTCTTTTTTGTAATTTGTGTGTATTTTTACAGTACATTGGCGTGGTTGTTGGCATACTTCATGGCGTGGATGCTTACATATCCTATAAGTACCACAAAGGAATACGATAGATTATATTTTTGTATTAAGCTTATTTACAGATTTATTAAAAAAAATAACTCATTCCAAGTGCATTTTTTTATAAAAAAGAAAGTCACAACATGCAGAAAAACAAAAAAAATGAATAACTTATTAATTATTATTATATAAATAATTATTATGATATGTATAACTAAAAATATAACTATAAAAGTTTTGATAAGCGGCTGTCAGCCTAAAGTATTGGTAAAGTAAATATAAAAAAATATACAATTTAAACTTTAACTAGTATAATTGTATTTTAACTATGCATTCACAGTATGATACTTTAAATTATAAATAAAAGTTTATATTTAACATTAAGTTATTTTATTCTGGCATGATACTAATTTTGACAATCAAATATTATCACTTAAATTTCCTACACGATAAAATATCCATTTAACTATCACTTGTTTGTTATCTAGATATGGGCGCAATTAGGAAAGATATATAAGTGATCATGCAATAATTATGTTTCCTATTGTAAAATGAAAACATTTTTTAATTATACTGAGATAACGAGTTTGAGTGTGCGATAGTTTATAAAAGCGTCGCAACTCGTACCAGGCACAACTCGACGCCATTCACAATACTGTAACCTAACCGCATTTACATTCCTACACAATTTTATATTGGTTTATAATATGAAGTTTGGAGTTTTTCTAACCGACTCTTGAATATTGCAATGCTGCATTATACAAAAATAAATTTATTAAATATTTTTTAACGATAAATATCATCGGTTGTTTTACTATATTTAAAGTTGTTAACCGACTTCAAAAAAAGGAGGAGGTTCTCAATTCGTCGGGGACTTTGTTTTTTTTATGTATGTTCCCCTATTACTCGACGATGGCTGGACCGATTTGGAGAATTTTTTTTTGAACGGGTATAGTTTCCAGTTGGTCCCATAGTCACCAAGTCACGATCTGATGATGGGATCCCAGGGAAATCGAAGGCAACTCTCAAATTTTATAGGCACTTATTACGTTTTTCATATATTTCCTAAAGCTGTTCAAGTATTTGCGTCTGATAATCATCATCTACCGTGGTTGAGTTAATGATGGAAGGTACAACTCCTCAACGGTTAGCAGTTTAAAGAAAATTCTTTCAATATAATACGCACTTATAGACCGATAATTGTATACTTTCAGGCTATTAGGTTTACCTCATAATAGAAGGTAAATTTTTATAATCATTAAATAACATAATACGTATCTACTTTCCGCTAAAATTTGAAAATAAATTATTTTTAACAAAAAACAAAAACCGACTTCCAAACTAAATAAATCTAAACTAAAAAGTAGAAAATAATACTTTTAAGGACTGTTAATTTTGGTGTGGTACTTAATGCAAATTTAAGACTTTTATGGTTTTCTCATGGATGCCATTGTTAGAACTAGAAAATTTTAAAATGGGACCACACGGGAAGCACTATTTCAAGTGGTAGTGCCATGCTTGTTACCTTCGGGTAGCAGCCGAATGGGCCGGCACGCCCCGTATAGTACCACTCTCTCACAGGAGACCGGCGTGAAGTGGCAGCTATGCTGCCGCGTTTCGTCCGGTAAGTGAGAGTCCGGGAGGCCCACTCACCATTCCTCCTCCCGTCCTTCTCCCTCCTCCCTCCCTCCCTTTCCTAAAAGGCCGGCAACGCATCTGCAAGCCCTGTGGTGTTGCAGATGTCCATGGGCGGAGATGATCACTTACCATCAGGTGAGCCTCCTGCCCGTTTGCCCCCTTTGTCCCATAAAAAAAAAAAAAAAATAAAAAAAGAATCACCCAGTTCAAAGTTATGAGCTAACAAACAAAAAAAAAAAAACATACAGACGAATTGATAACCTCCTCCTTTTGGAAGTCGGTTGAAAATAATACTATTTGGCCTCTATATCGATAATAATGTCTATTTTTATCTATTAGATTTTCCAAAAAATATTCAATGTACAGATTCGACTCGGTTAGAATTTTATTATATGAATTGAATTATTAACTTATAGCAAAAATGAACGAAGGATGGAATTTTGAATAGTCGCCGGAATAATCCAAGCGTCACATAACCTACATAAAATTGGTTTTAAATTTTAATCATCAAATGCCATTAAGATACATTGGTATATCTAGTTTTGTATTATTCTATGTGTGTCATAAAGAATCTTCAGTTTTCAGGATTAGGAGTAAATCAATTTTATAGTTTTGGATATTTAATAACTAATAAGTTAATTCGTTGAAGACGTGGATATTTCATCAATGTTGCATTGAACGGAGGTTAATTTATATCTCGGAAATACTAAAATTTTGTTGTGATAAATCTTTAACCTTTAATATGAGGTTTGTGAGTTGCTCTAACAATAGGCGAGGCTGACAAATCTTCTATTTGTATACTTACGTATTATGTCTATTAATTTATGTATTTTACTAATATTTATAGTTTAACCTCTCTTTAATGACGCGGAGGCTGAAAGTACAGCAACATTTTGAACATTTATTTTGGTTTCAAAACAAGGTCTACTGTATGCGGTGTATTAACAATTACAACGGAAACTAGTGATAAGTAATGAAATATAAGTGATTTTTAAAATATAATTATTAACTTTATCGAGAATTTCTTTTTGGTAAATTTTAATATGGCAAAAATTGAGTTTTTTTTTAGCGATTCATTATTGGAATTCAAGTATAATTTTAGGTGCCTATGTGCAAGTCTGCAGGTATTCTTTGCAAGAAATAATTATCACATTATTTTATAGATTAGATGTTCTTTCTCTACATGAGTTATCTTATCAGTTACAATAAAGCAATAAAGTTTTAAACATTACTATGAGTAATATAATAATTTTAAATATTATTTAATTAATCTACCTTCTACAAAACTAAAAAAATATTATATTAAAAAAAATAATATAGGCTGAAGTCGGGTGGCAATTTGATACACAAATTGGTGTCTTTTGGATTTTTAATAATGTCCAAATTTCCTATGACACTTATGTTAGCAAGACGAATCAAACAAAAATGAATCATAAAAATTATGGTGCAGTGTACACTGTATACTTTAACAGTGTGCCAATGGCAGAGAGGTGCAGTTTCCTAGCTTTCGCCTCATAGCTCTTGCGGATTCCACCACTAGTGATGGAAGAACGTCAAGTAGCCACTGGTCCAATCGTAGTATGACATTTATGTATATAATAGTCCATTTCACGGACTGTAATCTGGAGGACACTGTATTCTTTTAACTATATAACATCCGTTTTAAGCACACTTTTCAGTATTCTAGATGGGGCAGGCCGATACGGGAATAATAAGTGCAGGTAATAGTCAGAGCAGAGCATAAACGATTTGATATTAAATTATAGAAGAAAAGAGAATCTACGGAGCGTCAAAACATTGTGTCACACAAACACAACAAACGTGTCACAAGTAAGTTGTACCTAAGTTGTTGTAAAGGTATTCAGGTTTGTCAACTATATAGCGGATGTTTACTGTGAAATCAACCTATAAACTGTTGGCGCAAGTCACGCCGGTAATAATTATACGTTGAAGGCTTTCTTAAATATTGGACTATTATCGCCAATCTACAACTTATACATATATGATATAAATGAAATTGAAGTGTCTGTTTTTAATTTCAAATGAACAGCATTAAATGCATATGAAAGTACCTATATACGATACTAACAACAAAAAAACAATTTTTAAAATTTAAAATAAAAGTAACTTAGGCTACTTTTAAACTGACTTCAAAAAAGGAGGAGGTAAAATAAATATCATCGTATTTGTTTACATTATTATAGGTAAATAGTAAACTCAAAAAGATAACAACAAGTTGACGAACGAATAAAGTGTTAAGCAGTTATAGACATACATAATATGCTTGTATTATGTACCTACCTGCTTGCTTTATAAATTATAATAGCTGCGTGTGTGTCTGTGTGATCCTTCATTAACCTGTCTTCATCTTTTAGTTCACATACTTATTCTTCTAAATAATTTTTTATTTGTAGTTTTTTTAGCATTTCAAGTTTCAAATTATACTTGAACCCATAAGTTGTATAATTTGTAAGCCTTTACACTTTATTTTAATATCCACTGGAATAGTTTGGAAAGAAATATTTCAAGACCTGACAAGTCGACAAAATTACTTACTCAGTGTGACTTTTATAATTCTCAAGTTAAAATCCGGTAAGCCGTTAAGCCTGTAGAGCTTTTCGAAGAAATATACATATACGTACCTACCTAAACTCAAGAACAAAAAGTAAAAACCCTCCTGAGTCCTGTTACCGAAGTCTTACTACGTAGCTATACTATGTACCTACAAGTTACATTTGCGTCGTTCCCGTGATCTCCCAAGTGCCTAACAGTAGCCTATGGTACAAGCACAGTCTATAAACATAGTACACTGTGTATACTAAATTTTACAGACACACAGACAGATAATCCTTCATATTTATAATAGTAGCTGGATTGTTATTAAAAATTATCAAATAAATAATGCGAAATAGTAATCAGGATAAATATCATTAAAAAGAAATGATTAAGATTAATAAAGTATTAGCTCATTTCCAATTACTCTTACATTTCATATCATTAATAAATTAAAGGTCATTATAACTACCTAGATTGAGTAAAGAACGATATTCGAAAATAAAAATTAGTCTAAGTATAGTATCTATACTATTAATCATAGTAGGTACCTATCTACAGTTCTAAAATCAAACAATATTTCTTAAATATTTGATTTAGCAAAATGACTCGAATTTACCTATAATAAAGTCATGTATGCCATGTTGCGCCTAGCTGTAGGTACTCTACTCATGGCACATCAGCTGTTTCTTTAAGTTTTATCCTAAATTATTTTGAATTGGAATTCTTTAAATATAGAAAAGTCTGTTATCGTATCAAAGTAGATACCTATCGATAAATACGTTAATTCAATATAGCCAAGCTAAATGTCTGTTAGGTGTAAGAAAAATAATTGGGTTCTGTGCATACCTTATATCCCTATTAATATAGTACCATTAATATAGTAATCTTCATTCTTATCTCCTAGATATCACATATTATATTAAATGAAATATTTTTGTTTAAATAGATATTAAGTATATAGTACATGTAAGGATAATATTTTTTAGAAAGCATCATCGTAAACCTACTTTAATAAATAAAAAATGTATGCATTATTATGGAAAAAATAACAAACCTT
Source organism: Boloria euphrosyne (assembly GCA_951802675.2). Lineage (NCBI taxonomy): Eukaryota > Metazoa > Arthropoda > Insecta > Lepidoptera > Nymphalidae > Boloria > Boloria euphrosyne. The sequence continues at coordinate 8,266,204 of OX637874.1, forward strand.
ATCAGAACTACGTAATGTACAAACGGGGGGCGTTGATGATACGAGTAACATTCCAACATGAGTCACGGGGGACTACGTCAAAATACGCAGACGCATCCACTCTACCGTTATAAGTTTATGCATGAATTTTTGTCTACCCGACATGTCATATAGCTTATATGCAATAAAACGTTATTCAAATTAGTGCGATGTATGCCACGAGTTGACAAAATGTTAGTGGCTAACGGCACGGTTTAAAAGTATCAAAGTAAGGTGATCTCGTTGGTTGTCGACGCAACAGTGAGATACGCGCCTTGGAGCGCAGCGCTTGCGCTTGTAACCAGTGCGCGTACGACTTTTGAAAAATTAAAAACGATAGTTAATACAGTCTGTGATATACAACGAATTGATGCCAAAATACGTAGTGACTATAACACTAGTTTACATAACAAGTCTATTATAATCGAAGTGAAAGGAGCAGGCCCGACAAACCTCTTCGTTGTCTTTATGTAAGTTCGTGGAAATATACTTATTGCGAGACCACTTGTACATGTAACTAATTGATTATTAGCGTTTTAAACCTTAGTTTATTTACCTTACCTACATATACTTAATACGAAAAATTGCATTTAAATAATCAGCCTATATACAACTTAATCACTAGATACAGGTATGTAGCTATCTCGCATCAGTTTATCTATCTTAGTAAATATGTGTTGTTTCTATACGTTAGGTACTTGATTTCGCGCATGCATTTTTTTCGAATATTAGAAATCTATTGCGTCTTATAATCAAGGTTCTTTTTAATTAGTTTCAATATAATGTTTGGTTATAATTAAGTTGTTAATTCTTTTAACTCAAATGTGTAATTGTATACTTTATAAGTTTATACTAACCTTTACGCGGCTTTGTTCATGGCATTGCTTTGTTTCAGATTGTATTCTCTATTTAAAATAATTTTGATTTTTTTAATTATAATAGGTACCTACCTCTACTAACTTATCTTTTAAAAGCGATTTTGAACCCTGCTGTCATTGTTAATACAGTTTAACACAATAAATAAAATGTTGTGCATGCAAAAGTAATAAATAGATATATACTATTAAGATACCTACTTTATTAACCTCAGCGAAGCCACCGGTTCCGCTATTTAAAATAAATTATAAAATGTCTGGTTAAAAAGTAGCCTACGTTACTCCTTACATCATTAGCTATCTGCCAGTCCCGTCAAAATCGGTCCAGCCGTTTCAGAGATTACCCGGAACAAATAGACAGACAGACATACATATTATATTATACATAAAAATTTTAAAAATTGGTTCATATACATTAAGTGAAAATCTGTTAATTTGAAATTAAAAACAGACACTTCAATTTTATTTATATGTGTATGGTGTAGATGTATAGGTAAGCTAGGCGGCTGGGGAATATCTAGATATACATATACCTATTATGAACTTGTACGAAGTGTATCTTGAGTCTTGACAAGGATAATAAAGAAGATAGTTTAATACTAATAAACTACAGCCGTTCATTGCTGATTTCCAAACGTACGCGCTGCGTTCTTGACATATTTTTCCTTCAATGTAATTCTTTTTAACACTTTCGTATCTTAAACCGACATATTATAGGCTTAATTATTATTAAATCTATTAGTGCCTATTTACATAAAATTACATTCAGTTATTTCAGATATAATTTTTTTAGTATATTAACCAGGGTCACATGGTAGGTCTTGAGGTATTCCAATGCAAGGTTTTTTGACTTTTCGAGAAAATCTGGAAAACTAAACAAAAACTAAAACTAAAATATCTAATTAGACTTTTTTGCCCACTTCTAAATAGTCATATTGATTTGAAAGTTTTCAAATCAATTCAAGTTCAAGCGTATCTATTGTAATTTGGTACCTACCTCGGAACTGGTTTTTATTTTTTTAAAGTTTATATTAAATGGATATGCTCTCTGTTTAGGTTTGGTTTTTTTCCTTTTTAAATAGCACCTTCGTATTTATTGCCTCCGCAGTAAGTATTCTTTGATAAAGATAATTTGTTTATGGTTATTTGAAGTTTAATTATGATGTTAGAAATATTGATAACACTATCTATAACACAGTTTTAGTTTTACAGAAAACGTAGCTTCCATAAAGGGCGATTATGATATTTAAGTATTTTAAAATCGTACTTCATAACAAATGCTTGTAAAAACGTAATAAAACGATATTTTTGGAATTACTTTTTTAACTTTAACATATAACTTAAGAAAAATAATTATAAGATATGACCATTTTTGCGTTATTGTTATCACATTGTTATTGACACTAGTTCTCTATCTCAGTCAGCCTTCACATTTTTTTATCATGAACTAGACAATGAAAACAGTGAGGTCTTTGGCGTGCCATTTGCCTATGTTTTAACACCGAACAATGCACTTTATGAAGAAACTATAGATAGTGATTGATAAAAAAGTCTTATCAATGATGATAATCACTTTATACTTAAAAGCAACATGCTTTTAATCGAGTCAATCAATGAATAAAACATCACAAGAAATAGCGCCTAAATTGCAATTACTTTTTTGGCTGTTTTCTGATTGAAATGAAAAATTACTGATAAAATGCAACTTTGAACCTTGCAATCATATCGTCATGATGTTATGTAATATTTACAAAATTATTTTGACACAAGTCTTTTTTTAGGTTTCAGGTTTGGTAGCTTAACTGCGGTCTGTTTATTATTATCAGTAATTCTATTAAAACTACCATTAATATTAAAAGTGCTTCATCACGAAACTAATTATTATTAATAATATTATAACCTAGTATACCTACCTACACTACGTAACTGATTTACTACCACAGCATTCAATAAACATGATAGAATGGATTTTTTTTTAATTTATGTCAAAATGAAAAGAAAATAAAAACAAACTAATTTAAAGAAAATAAGATATACACGATGACGAATCGTATTAAGCGTTAAGAAATGTATGAAAATATGTCGCAAGTTGCAGGGACTGGCGTAAAGTGGCGTAGGTTTATTAAGCGTGATCGTCTTAAACGAGTTCTACTGTACCTACAAAGCTAATAAAGACCCTACCTTCATTTTGAATTATTATATTTTAAGTATAATTAAACTATGATTTAGGTATATATACTTAGTTTCTGTTCGATCACAAGTTTTCCAACAGAAATAGGGAGTAACTCCTTAGTTATAGGATATACCTAATTTATACACATTACGAAAACAAGCTACCGATATAATGATATATCATAATGATTATCATATATATCAGGAAAGATCTAGACACACTAAAAAAACAAAGATTGAAAAAAATGGTGTTAGATTAATCAATTATATATATAATGATATATTATAATTTATAATGTGAAGTACCTACCTATGTCCACTAGTTGATATCTATTGCACGAAGGCACAGTACTAACTAGGTAATTAATGCTGACTTAGCACTTGACAGTGTGGTACCTATCTATATGAAATTGTTTTAAAATCAAACACTTATAGATTATAATTACTTGATTAATGAGTCAGAAGAAACCTTTGTTATAATTATTGCTGTTCGGTCACGTAGCTACGATATTTATGTATAAATATAATATACATAATACCTTCGATCATATACATGTATATGATCGAAGCATTATACATTCCTATAATCAAATGGTAGAGAAGTCGTGTTAGTAGGTACATTTTACGTATGTACATTTTACGTATGTACATTTTACGTATGTGTTTTTTAATAATCTTGAATTTCTCATTTTTTCTTTGAAAAAATTCGAAACATAAATATGTAAGTGTACCTATAATTACGCACGTAAGAATTGATACATATTTCTTTGGAATATCAAAACTAAATACTCCAAAGGAAAATCCCTTCATACTATTACTACACTTGTAGAATCGAATGATAAATAAAATGGAGATATCAATACAATTGATTCTAGGTTCTATTTAAAATATATTCTAATAAAAATAATTAGGTCGCTGAAACTAGCCAACAAAATTAGCAGATCACTCACATAAAATTAAAAAAAGTTGAAAAGTATGGGAACATGTAGATTTTGCCAAGTATTATAGATTAAAAAAAATAGTAATTTTGTGACATTCCTTGTTTTGCCCCTGTACACTTCAAATGTTATGATTTTTTTGCACACCGTACCAAATTATTAGACTCCAAAATTAACAAAGTTTTTAAAAGTATTATTTTCTACTTTTTAGTTTCGATTTGTTTAGTTTTGATTTTTTTGTTAATTAACGGTTTTTGTTTTTTTGTTAATTAGATAATTTCGTTCTTTAGGTATTTTTTTAAACATTTTTACAGTATTCGACTCCTAATCTATGGCCCGTATCGACTTAGGGACTTCAAATGCACTGTATTCAAGCACATGTTAAGGAATCCAGATGAATCATCAAAATGCCAGCGACGTCATATTTTGTATATTTCCCAACTTTAAAAAAGATAGTTTTTCATATTAGACTCCGAACCTAATACGCGATAATGGCCCGAGTCGACTAAGGGACATGAAATTGTCTGGGGATCTCCTGCACATATCAAGGGATATAAAAAATATTTTTAGATCCCTTGCCTTTTAAAAAATGATTTTCGTATCTGACTTCGAAGTTGGTAGGTACTCCATATCTCGTCGTCGCCTGTGTCGACACATTGACTGGGGTCTGGGGATGTGCAGTATATGTCAAGGTATCCAGATAAATCATTAAAATGCCAGCGGTTGCCAACTTATGATTGGTAGCTACATTACATATGGAAATATACTTAATATTTAGAGAAAGATTCATGATATTATGGAAATTTTTAATTTTGAAAGTACCGTAAGCTAAAGTTATAAAAGAAAAGGTACTTCAAAAAGTTCTTTTTTTAAAAATCATATTAATAATAATAATAATGTTCTCCGACCGACTTTCCGTTCCTATCTCTCTCATACTCCGGTGGGACGACTGTTTATATATGTAGCAATATACTCTATGGACGACTGCTCGACACGACCAGTGAGAGCTAAGGCGCAGGACTGACGGCTTTAATTGCTCTCCGAGGCACGGGGGTGACACACCACCAACTTCCCAACTCCGGGCTGTTACTGAGGCTTACTAAATTAACTCAATAACTAAACTTGGCCCGACCCGGGACTCAAACCCAGAACCTCTCAATGAGTGGCCGTACTTGCTAGCCACTTCACCAACGAGGCAGTTAAAATCATATTAACTTATTATGTATTTTGACACATCGATTTTTAGCATATACTAAAAATAAAAACAAATTTTAAAAGATAAAAGTATAAACATAAAAATAGATTTCATAGCAAGTCTAGAGCATAATCTGATAAGTTTAATTATAGGTTGTAAATATTCCATTCCGATGACTTAGATCAAGTAGGTAGGTACCTAACTAATTTAAAGTTTGTAAAGTCATACTTATAATTTCACTGAGTTTTGTTTTCAAATGTGTATAACAAATAACAATGCTTTTCTTTAAATTTAAGCCCGTTAATAAAGTCGGTAGATGAGAAGTTGGTGGGAGTGAAGCGAAGCGTTGCTCTCTTGCTTGCTTTTAAACACATAACCCTTGTTACCCACAGTGCATCTAGGCTAATTTAAAGTCGGTAACAGATTGGTATGTAAATTTAATATATCGAATAATATGCACATGAGAATGTGCAAGTTTGTGTATTTTAAAGGCGGTACTTCGTAGGTAAAGGCTTTTACTATCATAAAGATCACAATCAGATAAGATTCGTATATCGCTACTAGTACCTAGATATTATCTAGATATATATTCTTATGACTAGTAGTCTCTAGGTATATTGATATAATCTTTATCAAATTTGATTCAAAGAGCTATCGCAAAATCTTAATTACATACGTCATATTTTCTCCAATTCTTAGAACTGTTTTTTAAAAGTGTTAATTTAATCCAGTTTATTTTAATGGAAAATTGTCTCAAAATTTTCATTGATTTTAAATGTCTTAAATTAGTGCAATTCATCTTTAGAGTTAGTCCTTAGAATTAATACTGCGTAGGATCATATGATACACTATTTAATAAGTTTAATCAGACTGTCACTAAGAAGACATTTTTTTGCTGATATCTATTTTTACTAACATAACTAAATTAAAAGATAATTAAACATAAAATCGTAATCAGAACGCACACAATGTATATACATAGAAACAGAAAAATATAATATAAATAATAATTACATTATTATGTTGCGATAATGCTTTTACTGGCATCGCGTTAGCTTGTGCGACCTAATTCCCTAATTAACGTGTGTCATCTAAAGACTCGAGAATTATGCTGTAAAATATCTATGTCTCTCGCATCACAATATGCAAATGCATATTTCTTTTCTAAGGCAAAACTCTCGGAGATTTTATTAATATCCAATATCCATATTAATCACTACATATTATAAAACAAAGTATTCCGCCGCGATTTTCATGATTTTCGTGTTGATTTGACCAATGGATAGAGTGGTTCTCAAGGAAGGTTTTTGTATATAATTTGTCAAGTTTTTGCGGCGCGCTTCTTCTCTTTTGTATATAATTTTCGCGTATATAATTGTCGAGTTTTTGCGTCTAAATCTAGTATACAATATAATAAAGAGGCATAAGTATTACGTGGCTATTATTAAAGAAAAAAAGAGACAAGTGCGAGACCGACTCGCACATCGATAGTTTCGTATCAAGAAACATTAAAAGAATTTTAATATAATCGCAAAAAAAAATGTGATGTGACTACAAAACGTTTTTCGGATGTTTCCTTTATTTGTGCTACTACCATTCATGATATCTCTCTAGGTATTGAATCTGTTGCGATTATCACAATATACAGTATAAACAGCCATATCTTTTTATTGTATTGACTTAGAAGTTTGATTTTGTCACTGGAAATATTATTTTATATACATTTGAATACCTCTCTCACAAGTTCCTGAAGAAAAAGGTTTTGACAAACGGACAGACAGACATACCAAGAGACAGATTGGACAGCGTAGTGAATTATGTGATACTTTATTCTTTTTTTCATTTTGAGACACGGAACCTTTAAAATTTAACACTTTTAGACCTATATTTGGTTCTATAGTTCTAGTTAGCTAGTATTTGTAGAAATAGTGGGAAATACATACATCAGTATTTCAAGCAATCAACATAAAATATTTGTTTTTTTTTTAATTTTTGATGAATACTTAGAATTGAGAACATAAACTTATCCAGATTTTGCAAATAAAATCGCGGAAATATGTGCAAACTCATGTTTTCATTATTAAATGATGACAAAGGTTTTTTAAATATTAAGTTAGGTTCTACTTATTAGGTACGAGTATAACCCAAAATATCGAAATTATTTTAAAATTAAAGCCGGCCTTATAGATTTATTTGCTTAATTAACCCTGTAATAAGTACATACGATATTTATAACTTAATCCTGTTTTACTTTTTCAGGTACGCCTGAGATGAATCTCAGTTAATCTTTAGCTATTAATTTATAATGGATACAATCATGAACAGCGCAAGTTGGGACGACGGAGGTATGTATCATGTTTTATTGCAAAACATTATCAAAACAAATAAGTACATGTCTTTTATCTTATTATTACAGTGAATGTTAAAAGGCTACATGTAAGTAGGTTTATTATTTGCACGTTTGCGACAGATCTATAAAACTTTTATCCAAATGGTTTACAACTTACATGTATGCCGTATAAAATATAAGGTCTACATTAGAGTGATTACTAATTTTATACATTTAAAATTAATAATTTTAGTTTAGTGATATTTATGTTTTTTTATTTTTTTATATCGATTAAGTTTACTTAGGGGGCGTCCATAAAATACGTAAGATGTTTAACTTGGGGGGGTGTCTCGGCAAATATCACGCATTTTTTTTTCTGATTGATACAAAAAAAAATACTATTTTGGTCCATTTAATTCAGATTGTACATGCTTAACCTCTCAAAGGCCTACGTGGTTAGTACAGGTACGTACGTGGTACAGGTGATTACAAAAAAATAAAAGGGCCGCGATCTGCTTTTAATTTAAGTATTCTATTGTAAATTTTTATTGCACTTATAATTAAACTCTCAGCAATATTGATTACTAGTCTTAACTAGTCGTAAATAAAAACAATTTTTTTTCTTTTTACAATAACAATCCAACGCGTTTACGCAACCCACATTTTGAAAAATCTCACGTAAGATGGGGGGATGGGGGAGGGGGTTGAATAAAATCTCACGACATCTCACCAGGGGGGGAGGGAGGTACAGAAAATTTTGAAAAACACCTCACGTAATTTATGGACGCCCCCTTACTCTATATTATGTTATCTATATTGTCGCGTAATATAGTGTGAACTCGTCATAATAGCACGCTTGTACCATGCCTTAGAACGGCGAATGTCAAATTTTAACTTATGTCAATTAGATGACAGGAACAGCTTATTACAAATTCTAATGTGTTAGAGAGGGACAAAACACTTTCGGGAAAAGATTCGATACTAGAATGTTCTTATATTTATGCATATAAAAAGGCCGGCAGTGTGTCGAGAGGGCAGTTGACATCGAGTCGAAGTTGAGTGAAGATAAGAAGCGATACGAAATAGTGGAAAAGTGAAGAGTTAGTTAAAGTATTAGTGAAGAAGTATTGAAAAGGAGTATTGAGAAGAGAAATACAGTGTTCAGAGACTAGTGCTGTGTACAGACTGTCCTCGTGTTTTTAAATAATTAAAATAACTTTGGTACAAGAACGCTATTAATTTCCGATCCCGAACCTGTAGTACGTTACAATTGGTGTCAGAAGTGGGATCGGAAATGCCGTTAGTACCGAGGCACGAGAAGGAAGGCGTCACTACACGCGCAATGGGAGCGCGCAACAACAAAGGGAGGATTCCGGCCCTAGTTCTTCAAGTGGGGAATCCGCGGCTCAACAGAACACCACACCGGACATGAACGCCCTTCTGCAGCAAATGGCGTTCATGATGCAGGGACAGTTGCGCGCGCTCCAAGATGAACAGGCTCGCCGCAAGGAAGAACATGCGCGCCGCCAGGAGGAGCAGCTGCGCGCACTCCAAGAGGAGCAGGCTCGGCGCGAGGAAGAAAACGCGCGCCGCCAAGAAGAGCAAGCCCGCCGCCAAGAAGAACAACTGCGCGAACTCCAAGAGGAGCAGGCTAGGCGCGAGGAAGAAAATACGCGTCGTCAAGAAGAGCAAACCCGCCGCCAGGAAGAACAGCTGCGCGCACTCCAAGAGGGCATTCACAAGGATGTCATAGCTGCTCTCCAACAAAATGTGGAAAGGGTGGAAGCCGTTGAGAAGGAAGTTGAGGGCATAAAGACGACACTTGGTGAGGCCTTAGAGGACTATGACTCAAAGCTTTCTAAAATAGAAAAAAGGGTCGACTACTTGGAAACTCACAAATTACCGCGTAGTGTCGACATTAGCTCACCACCAGCAAAGAGCTTCAAAGTCCCTTACTTCGACGGCAAATCTTCTTGGGCCGCATTCAAGATCCAGTTTGAGACAATCAAGGAGACAAGCGGATGGACGGATGACGAGGCCCGATCTGCCCTTACCGTCGCACTTAGAGAGGAGGCTCTGAATGTATTGGAGGCTCTTTGTGCTAGCAACCCTGGCAGGAAGATCACATATAACGAGCTACTTAGCTCTTTAGAGTCGCGGTATGGTGATAGTCATCTGGAACACGTGTACAGGGCTCAAATTAAAGACCGTACACAACGAGCCAATGAAACCCTGCAGCAGTGGTTCATGGAGATTGAGAGGCTCGTACGGAAGGCATATCAATCTTCGCCATCCACCATAGAAGCTATTCTTCTACAGTCATTTGTGGACGGGATTCGCGACCCGGAGGTACGTGCCACTGTACGTTTAAGACACCATACCAGTCTCAAGGAAGCTGTCGCTCATGCTCTAGAGGTAGAAGCTGTGCGTCATGACTGTAGACCTTGGAAGGTGCGGGAAGCTACTATGGAAAGAGCGTTTGCACGGAAACGCAGGTTTAGCCTAAGTTGTTACGAGTGTGGCGGTCGGGGCCATCTTCGAAGTAACTGTCCTACAAGGAAAAATGGCCGAGCCAGAGCCACTCTCCTGGCACTGGTCGAGGAATCTTCAACCCCAGCAATAGAAGTAAAACAGACAGTGGACGGAAATACCTTAGTAATAAATGGCGCAATTAATGGAGTAGCATGTAAACTGACGCTGGACACCGGAGCATCTCGAACCGTCATTAATAACCGAAAGGTGAAACACATTGCGGACAAAAATTTACGTGATAGAAGGCACATCACTCTTATGACAGCCACCGGCCAGCGCATACCTGTTTGGGGAGAAAGGAAAATTGCTATCAAAATTGGGGACAACATCTATTGGCATAACGCAGTAATAGCAGATATCATGGATGATTGCATCATTGGTTTGGACTTTCTTCAAAATTACCAATGTACGATTGACATGAAACATACGAGTCGTAAGACTCTACGATTCAGAAATAGAGAAGTGCCGATAAGCGGTGGGATTCACGGAAAAGTTTGTTGTTTGAAAGACACCGCTCTTCCACCAAGATCGCAGACTCTAGTACCTGTCGCTTTACCTCAGAACAAATCAGGCCGTCCATGGTCATGTGCTATTATAGAGAAGTTGGAAGATGAGAGCTCATGGATCCCGGCAAGAGTTGTTGTAGGTAAAGCTTCGACATCTATGGTTCCAGTTCTGAATACCAGTAATTCTACTCAAACGATTCGAAGAGGCGAAGTTGTGGGAACTTGCGAAGAGATAGCCTGGTTAAACAGATGTGAGCCAAAAGAGGAGGTGTTGAACAAGGATAAAGAGCAAGCGATGAAACTTTTGGAAGATTGTAAGGAAGACCTCACAAGTTCACAGAAGGCGAAAGCTGAAAATTTACTATACCAATATTCTGATTTATTCTCCAAACATGACGGTGATATTGGAAGAACCGGATTAGTGAAGCATAAAATCAATACTGGGGACGTAGTGCCTATTCGACAACGACCAAGACGAATTCCTTGGGCTAAGGAAAAGGAAGTTGACGACATGATCCAAGACATGAGAAAGAATAACATCATCGAACACTCCACTAGTCCTTGGTGTTCGCCAGTGGTACTAGTAAGGAAGAAGGATGGATCTACAAGGTTTTGCATCGATTAACGTAGACTCAACGATGTAACCAAAAAGGATAGTTATCCCCTGCCTCGAATCGATGACACCCTAGACACTCTCAGCGGTATGAAATGGTTTTCGACTCTCGATTTGAAGAGTGGCTACTGGCAAGTGGATATGGACCCCGTAGATAAGGAGAAAACTGCGTTTTCAACTGGAAAAGGGTTGTGGCAGTTTAAGGTTATGCCGTTCGGGTTATGCAATGCACCAGCCACATTCGAGAGATTGATGGAACGTGTTCTTGCTGGATTACTAGGAGAAGCCTGCCTTGTTTATCTGGACGACATAATTATTGTGGGACGTGATTTCGAAGACCATCTTCAGAAACTAGAAAAAGTATTCGATAAACTAAGGGAAGCTAATTTAAAGTTAAGTCCGAAGAAGTGCTCATTTTTCAAGAAGCAAGTGAATTACCTTGGACACGTTGTTTCGGAAAACGGAGTAGAAACGGACCCCAACAAAATCACTGCTGTGAAAGATTGGCCAACCCCTAAGGACAAGACACAAGTGAGAGCCTTCCTAGGATTGTGCTCTTACTATCGACGGTTTGTGAAAGGGTTTTCTGACATCGCCAAACCACTTCATAAACTGACCGAAGAGAAGAGACCTTTCGTATGGGACTATAATTGCGAATCGGCCTTTCAAGAACTGAAGAAACATCTTTGCCAAACACCGATCCTTGGGTATCCAGACACAAAGGGAGAGTTTATTGTCGATACTGATGCCAGCAATATCGGTATTGGAGGTGTATTGTCCCAGCGGAAGGGTGATCAAGAGGTGGTTATCGCATATTTTAGTAAGTCACTCTCTAAACCGGAGAAGAATTATTGCGTTACTCGAAGAGAGCTGCTTGCTGTAGTAAAAACCTTACAGCATTTCAAGAAATACTTGCTAGGACGCAAATTTTTGGTAAGAACCGATCATGCTGCTCTGAAATGGTTATTGGAATTCAAGGACCCCGAAGGACAGGTCGCGCGGTGGATAGAGCAGCTGCAAGAGTTTCAGTTTGAAATAGAACATCGTAGGGGTAAAACACACAGTAATGCCGATGCTCTATCTAGAAGACCATGCGAAGAAGACTGCAAGCATTGTCAAAGAAAAGAAGCAAAGGAACTAGAATCTATTAAAATCATTAGAACAGATTCGATAGATGAACGTTGGAGCGATGATGCTATGAAGAGAGCACAAGAAGAAGATCGAGATATACGACCCATTCTGGAATGGTTAAGGAGTGGTAGGCCAAAACCTAAGTGGACTGATATAGCACAATACAGTACCGCTACGAAGAGTTTGTGGGCACAATGGAACAGTTTGTTGTTACACAATGGAGTATTGTGCCGCAAATGGGAAACGACACGTGGAAATGATAGCCATCTCCAACTAGTTGTACCTAAAATAAAAGTATCCGAGGTACTTCGAGCCTACCATGATGGTGCCTCTGGTGGACATTTAGGGGTGAGAAGAACGTTAACCAAGATCAGGGCACGATTTTACTGGTTGCACTGTCGAGATGATGTGGAAGACTGGTGTCGGAAATGCGAACAGTGTGCCTCCGTCAAAGGCCCGCAAACCAGAAGCCGAGGAGCAATGAAAATATACAACGTTGGGGCACCTTGGGAGAGAATCGCATTAGACGTGGCAGGACCATTTCCAATTACTGACTCTGGGAACCGATACATTTTAGTTGTAATGGACTATTTCACAAAATGGCCTGAAGCATTTGCCATACCAAATCAAGAAGCTGTTACTGTTGCAAATAAATTGGTAAAAGATGTATTTTGCAGATTTGGCATTCCATTAGAAATGCACAGTGATCAAGGAAGAAACTTCGAATCACAAGTGTTTGAAGAAATGTGTAAGATCATGGGGGTGCATAAAACTAGAACTACGCCTTGTCACCCACAGTCCGATGGTATGGTGGAGAGGTTTAATCAGACTTTAGAACGACATCTAGCCAAGGTTATAGAAAGTCATCAAAAAGATTGGGACGAGTACTTATCACTGTTTCTTCTATCTTATCGGACCGCTCTACATGAAAGCATTGCTATGACACCTGCCTTTGCCAATTTTGGAAGAGAACTACGGTTGCCAGCGGATCTGTTAAGTGGTTGCCCGCCAGATACCCCCAGTTGTATCACCGAATATGCCAGTGATCTAAGAGCGAAGATGATTGATGTTCACGAGCAGATACGAGATGCGGGGCTACAAGCAAGTGAACGCATGAAAACGCGTTACGACCGGAAGGCGACAGGAACGAACTTCGAGGAAGGTTCCTTGGTATGGCTGCATAACCCAGTGAGAAGAAAGGGTAAATCACCAAAGCTACAACCCAGTTGGGAGGGGCCTTATAAGGTTGTAACGAAAATTAATGACGTCACCTTCCGTATCCAACGTACATCAAGAAGTCCAGCTAAGATCGTACATGTGGACCGATTGGCTAAGTACCATGGCAACAACAATGCTCGAGACGAGCATAACTAAGGAGGGGGTAGTGTCGCGTAATATAGTGTGAACTCGTCATAATAGCACGCTTGTACCATGCCTTAGAACGGCGAATGTCAAATTTTAACTTATGTCAATTAGATGACAGGAACAGCTTATTACAAATTCTAATGTGTTAGAGAGGGACAAAACACTTTCGGGAAAAGATTCGAAATTACTAGAAACATTTTGAATTTTCGATACTAGAATGTTCTTATATTTATGCATATAAAAAGGCCGGCAGTGTGTCGAGAGGGCAGTTGACATCGAGTCGAAGTTGAGTGAAGATAAGAAGCGATACGAAATAGTGGAAAAGTGAAGAGTTAGTTAAAGTATTAGTGAAGAAGTATTGAAAAGGAGTATTGAGAAGAGAAATACAGTGTTCAGAGACTAGTGCTGTGTACAGACTGTCCTCGTGTTTTTAAATAATTAAAATAACTTTGGTACAAGAACGCTATTAATTTCCGATCCCGAACCTGTAGTACGTTACAATATTTTTGTATTTTAAAGCAATTTTAAAATAACATTAATTACAGATTTGGATTCGACGGCAGACCCCAGCATACTTATGATAGCCGAAGAAGTTCCGACCTTAACAGTGGCCACAATTCTAGGAGTTACCGTAGTCTTAGTTATCGCTATAGTATTAGTCTTCGTTCTTGGATTCCTCATTGACTGGCGTCAACAGTAAGTTTAGTAAATAATACACCGATCGCACTAGCGGTTATCCGCGGTTGCGGCTAACCGCAAGGCCAACACTGTGATTGTGCACACTCAACCTCCATAAAATGTCAACCGCGGCGGTTGAATAGTGAGCCGCGGCTCATAGAGATTGGCTGCCACAGCGGCCAACCGCTAGTGCTTCCGGGCCTTATTCTAGCTAGAATTGGTATAGTGATTTAGCTGACTATATGACATGATTAAATAACATGATATATTAATATTTATGAAGAACCTCTATAAATATATGGATATATACTCATTTACTCATTGAGTAAACATGACATCTCGAAAATAACTTGACCTTATTAATTAGGCTGATATCAAGCAAAAATGTAGGCTAAGAAGGAAGTTTACAAGTTTTTTAGAGTGGGTAGGGTTATCGTAAGTTGATAGGAAATAATCCAATGTTTTTGTTGCTAGAGCGGGCGAAACTGCAGACAAAGCTAGCACAATACCTATTACTTATACATCATTTATGTAATGTCAAATTTCTCTCTACTAAAGTAGGTCAAACAATAATAGGAAAGGCTTAGTTTGATCGTTCTAATTTTTTAAGCTTACATCAAAAAGAAATAGGTACATTCCATGCTAACATTATGCATTGTTTTTTATTTTATTATAAAATGTATTTTTTATACATGCAACGAATTAATTGATTAATGTTTTTATCGTATCCAGGCGGTTGCTCGATAAAAGAATCGGGGAAGTGAAGAGGAAAAAGAAATTTGGAAGGAAAAACGCACCGTTCAATGGGGATGCAATCAGTATAGCGAATAATATGGAAGAAGCCAGTACGAGTATCCCGCCTGCTGAAGCTCTTAAGCATATACCGTGAATGAAGTTAAAAATTTATTTAATTAATTATTTTGCTCATTTTCTCATTACGTAATTACCTAGATAGTATAAAAAAATATATTTTTAAATTAAATATTGTATTAAATTGTTACTTAAATAAATTATATCCTATTTTTTGTTTTTGTATGTAAAGAATATATCTAGAAATATTATTATGCAAATAAAATGTGAGCTTGTAAACAGCTGTACGTCTTGAATCATTATACCTGCCCAATTGATTGTTTTAAATAAACTTTACCCATATTACAACTTACAAGAATGTGCATTGTGCAATGACAAAATGTATTAAAATATTCATAAATATAGGTATGTATTATTGACTTCTTAAATACAGCAAATTTTATAGTGTGTCTCTCTTAGTAGGTATATTACAGTTTGGGTACAGTATTCAATATGTTATGAGGTGTTAACTGCCAAACGACGCTTTCATTTCGTTCTACATATTTGTGGTATTAGGTAGATTTCGCGCAAAATTAATATAACATCTGTTTTATTCTATCGAATATGGAAGTTAGCTCGATGTGAAGATTTATTCTACGATTAATCTATCCATACACTCCAATACCTTATATACCTAAAAGGTTTCTGAATTTTACATTTTACCAATTATCTGTTAATATTAAATATCACGGCTATTGTCATATTAAAAATATAAATGTTTTGAGAACTTTAAGTTGTGTTTGCTTTTACCTTATATCGTTAAAGAATACATAATATTATGTAGGTTTATTGATACGGAAAATAACAGGTAGGTACCTAACTGTCTTCTGCCGTCTATCAAGGTTAAAGTTAATGTGGACGTTACAATAATAAAAGCATCTAGCAATACTTATTGACGTGATGTAAAAGTTGAATCTTAAACTATTTTAATAAAGCATATATTATGGATTTGCTACAATTTTTGTGATAATTATTATGTATAGTGATGCTACTTTTGCAAACAAAAACCTTGATTCTGGATTTCTTGTCTGTATGTTATAAATTCTTGAAATACATTTTTTTTCTAAAAATATCTTGTAAAAAAATTTCTTTTAAAAATGAAAATAATTTAAAAAAAACTTTGCTACTGTGTTGTTAGTTGCAATGGTTGCGCAAAACTATGGAATCTTTTCAATGCTTGCCTGCAAAAATTATTATGTCAATCTCAACTCTACTAACAGTTTTACTGCTTCTGTTGACTGCATAATTGTAAGGTTTTTTATTTGTAATTTTTTAGATTTGGCGAGTTACACTTATGGAGTTTTATTTAAAAACAATTTAGCATTTACCAAATTACACTAGGATATTACTTGAATATTTCTCTATACTATATGTATATTTAAATGAAATAAACTTTTCGGCTTTTGTCCTCATTTTGAATTATTGTGGTTCCCGACGTTTCGAATGCTTTATAGCAGTCATGGGAACGGAAAAGACTGTCTCTACCGTGATTAGTAATATTGCAGGACTCTATAGGTATTGTTTGCGATATTTTTAAAACCTTTAACTATATAGATTATGGAGTACATATTATAAAGTATAGATCATCAATACTTACCAAAAACTTAATCACTTTGACATAGCTACGGCTCTCTAATAAAATGACCTAGAGACGGCGTTTTAAAAACTTCGTCTGAAAATCAAAAAGGTTGTTGAAAATAATACGTAATCGGTATATAATGTAATGTAATTTTATTCTGAAAATAAAAATTAATCCAACATTAGTTAACAGTACGCAAAATTTGAAGTCTGAAAAGTAAGTACCTAGTTCAGTTTCAGTAATTTTCATAGTTATATTTTATAATTATTTGTTAATTTTATAAAACAGTTTATCGGAATTCTAATGTCCCCATTCTGTGGGCCAATGCGGTTTAAATTTTGTATTTGTCCTTGAAAACAGCTGTCAAGTCGTTATTTTAAGTAATGGCAATCTTCGGTGCATCGAAAGTCCTTTGGAGGGTAGTCTGATAATGTCAAAACGACGTTCGTACCGATCCGATTTTGGAAAAATAATACATACTTTGATTTCCTTTTTCAAGTGTTTTTTATTTATCATCATACGCTCGCATTGTATTGTAATTGGAACGTTTTTAAATTATTATGGACCTTAATATTTCAAAATAAAAATATAATTTTAAAAATGACTTTGCTTTGTGTGAAATTAATGACGCGTGCTTTTGCGTGCGTGAACAAAAAAACTAAATGAAAACTTTATTAATTAGTTAATTAATCGCATAATGACGCAAAAAAAATTGTATGAAGATGTACCTAGCTCCAATTCCAGCAATCCAATTCAAACAAAAATTCTCAGCATTAAATGTAATTATTTATATATAAAACGATAAAAGAAGCACGCATAAACTTATCTAAGCAGTTCTTACTTAAATTATTATATAATATTAAAATCCTACTTTTCATACTTTGTTATACGAGCGTGTAATGTAACTACTAGTATTACTGTCAGGAATGCTGCTGTTTGTAATTGCTTATAGAAGAGCCAGTAAAATTTTACAGTGACTGCCTGTAAGGTTTCAATTTAAAATTTAAATGATGTACATATTTGCATGCGTCAACGGCAGATTGATGTGCCACAGTTTAGATTAACAGCTTAGTCAATTCGATTCAATTCGAAGAATGCAGTGCACTGTGCAACCGATGCACCAAAATGCATGGCCAATAAAGCAATTAATGTCTTGCTGGCATGTCGTTAAAAAACTTGATTTTTTTTTATTTATATTTTCTTTACATCTACTTTATGTTATAATAAAGAATTTAACTTAATCATTTTGTATTCATTTTTAGGTGTTCCGTACCTCAAAAGGAAAAAACGGAACTCTTTTAAGTAGGATCACTTTGTTGTCCGTCTGTATGTCTGTCAAGACCCGTTTTCTCAGGAACGCGCGGAGGTATCAAGCTGAAATTCACATCGAATACTCAAGTCTACTGTCTCTTGGAGCTTTTAATAATTTTAAACTTACTATTCCTTTCCTCACTAAAGTATACAGGTATTAAATTGAAATTCATATCAAATGCTAAGGTCTATAACAAAATTAAACTTCTATGTACTTCAAACAAAAGAAACAGCAATTCAAGCCGCATATTTTGAAACTCGTAACTACTCGCAACGGAACCAAAACCTAAGGGATGCTTTCCGTTGACCTAGAATCACGAAATTTGGCAAAAAGCAAGGTCTTACAGCACAAATAAAGGGAAAATTCCAAAATTAAAAAAAGTTGAAAATAAAAGGGTGTCCCTATAAATACATAATTGACGCCAAATAAGATGCCCTCTAAGTTGTATGGGCGCTTTACAATTTATAGGACTAGCTTATTGTTATAGATAATGGTACGGCACCCTTCGTGCGCGAGTCCGACTCGCACTTGGCCAATTTTTAAAATAATAAATCTGCTCTATCTCTCAGTCAAACTGGCGGAACGAAGTTCGCCGGGTTATAGTATATATCGCTAGTATCATATAAATTAGATTTATCAAATCTCTCTTTTATCAGATTTTACAATTTATTAAATGTATTTATTTCAAATGGCTATAGAGATATACATACGCCTAAAACCTTCTTTAAAAATTTTAAAATATGATTTGGAATTACAATCTAGTAAGAAACAAACAATTAAAAACAAACTTATTAGTGGCAGTTTCTGTTTTATTCGCCAATAAAGAAAACAAATATATTATCAAATAGTACTGAACCCTCAAGTGCAAGAGTCTAGGCTCATACTCGTACTACATGCCAATTTCGGATAAAAGCTCTATTTTTACCTCAATCTTAAAAATCGCAATTTGTAGGCATGGCGGACTCATTGGAATGTTCTGCTGATAATAATCTACTTATACGTATATTAAAATTCTATTTTTTTTATTAAAAATCTATTTTAGTTAAATTTGTATACCTATTGAATATTTTTTGAGAAATGTCATTGAAATAGTCATTGTTAACTATACAGAGACTGAATATGTAGTTTTCAGAATTCTTGTCAGTCTGTCTGTCTGCCTGATCACGAAACAGATAATTGGACACTTTCAATGAAATTTGGTATGACAATAGTTAAAACGTATCTAGGAACGAACCTTGGCGGAGTGAGAGGGTGAGACACTAGTTTATAATGTAGTCATTCCTGATGAAAATATATAATTACATTCTACTAGCTATACTACTATCATTATTCATTACATATTCAGGTAGAACCGATGAACAACTCTTAGTAGGTGTTTCGTTATATCTTATGTAAAACAAGAATGGTTAAAATATAAGGTACCGATCAGTCAGTAGCATTATTTCTTGAAATGCGCTCCATTTTCAGGAAACGGTGCAATTATGCGTAGATTAATCGTTTTGATGACGGTCGGTAAATAATCGAGCGTTGATTAGATAAACAATATATGATTTGATTTTATGAATATTTATATTGAACAGTTTGTAATCTAGAAGGAGTCGAGTGTATTGTGTTTTAAGTATTTCTATTGTTTCATAAGTCAATATTGTTTCGTTAAACATAGTTTACTCATATTATACTTTATTACTTTTCTAATGTTATGACAAATGGATTACGTGTGTAAATATATATTATATATGCTATTATGACAGACTTTTAATTACTGTGTGATATATTTGAGATACACCTATTATAATATGGGCAATTCAAGTTCGAAGAAAGTGGAAAGGGAGCCTGATAAATTTTTTGAGAGGGAACGATGGAAGCAGCAAAAAATAGAAGAGAAGAAGAAAAAAAATGCTAATCAATTAAACAAAAGAACAGCAGTGAAGGAACCACCTGTGGCGCTATCTGCTTCTCTATCGCCACCACTGCCTGGCCCCGGACCTGTGCCGACGCCATCTCAAGTGAGGTCTTATGACGATGAAGCCTTGGATCGCATGCGCTATCAACTTAATAATGATAGCGATGCCTTTTTACTAAATAATATATTATTGTCTGTACAGTTCTTCGAAAATTATGAAAGGTGAGCTAAAAATCCTTGTAAACTGATTCATAGAATAATTAATAGTGACGTAACTCGGGTATTTAATGAAATGATAAAATAATTCATATCTATTTATTTATCACGCAAACAATTTATGTTCATCAGTATTTAATTAATAATTACTTTGTAAACTAGCTCTAATTTATTTTGTTCGATCTTATTATTTATTTCAAACATTTATGATAATGTACATACTTAATAAACAACAAATAGTGATTTATATCCACGTTTCCGCGTGAAAAATTCTTCTCACCGGGTAAAAAGTAGTCTGTATTCTAGAAAATACCAACCAATATTATTTGTTGCAAAAACAACATTTTCAATTTTTTATTTAAGAAAAAACGCATCGATTAATTAGATTCGCAACGCAAAGATGATAACTATAAGAAGGGTGCTACGGGTGCTAGGTGAAACCTATATAATAAAAAATAATTTTTATTCATGCGTGCGTTTCGATCACTAAAAAGAACACCAAAAAGTTTTTATTAGTGATCGAGGTGCACGCGTGAAATATGCACTACGCATGGAGGGAAGGACAAAGTATTGATTATATAATATATATTGCGATTTACACAGAAAATATTGTTTAGTTGAATTTTTTCATTACTATTAAACGTGATTGTATTATGATGAGGAGTTAATTTGTAGATTTAGGTTGTGGATGGTATCCTGGCATACCTATATAGGCTGTTTTGTAGCAGTGGGCTTAAATCTTTAGCTTTTCAAGAAAAATATCCTATGGTATGAAGTCGCATGAACTGTTGATGACAATTGACAAATAAATCAGATAAGCGTAATTTATACATCAGAAAGCAGAGTACAAAAAAAATGTATATTTTGTATTTTAATAGTAAGTATAGTATAATACATTTTTGGCCTGCTTAAAATACAAGGTTTTATTTAAATTGATTAGATTTTTGACAGGCTAAATAATAATTAATAACACCTTCTGCTATAAGTATTACGTACTTCATTTGTTTTATTATATTTTATAGATTAATACTCTGTTAGGCTTACGCGAATATTCGATAAATGAAATGAGGCCCTCCCGTGAACATGATTGCTGTAAGGCACTCGAAACTTCGGGAACTAAAAATCAAAATAATTCCGCGAAAAATCCGTAAACATAATAAAAAATCCGAAAAGATAGTTTCATTAATAGATTAAGCTAATTTTCAAGCTTGTTAAATACGGGTACAGTACGGGTAATACATAGTGGGAGGCTTAAAAAGAAACATACCGACAGCAATTAAATAATTGACGGATATGGTTGATATTGAAATAAAGGTATTAAACGCGATAACAATTCAAGAACATATTTATTGAGATACTGTTATCACATTTAAATTAGCGGTGATTTCTTTACGATATTATAAATCTCGTATCTTTAGTAATTGGTTGACGTAAAAGTGTAATGCATAAAGTAGGTATGCATGTAGCAAAAATGATGACAATACCTTTGTAATTTGCGATGGATGATCGTAAAAGCAAATTACAATATTGTCTTCTTAAACGTTTTCAACTTTAATGAAAATATATTGATTAGGTACTTATTTTCAGGGATGTTCATCACATAAAGAATAATCCAATTACCAAACGACAGCACTTGATGGACGAGGCGATGGTTCAGCGTCACAAACATGTATTTTTTGCTGATAGAATACAAGAATGCGTGCAAGAGCATATACTTTATCAGAGGCAACGAGACAAATTAGAACCTCTTGTTGCTCCTAGGTTGTTTATAATTTATGATAACGTAGAAGCAAGTGAACCAGGCGATACATCCGATTATTCTGCAGTCCTTGATGCACCATTTTACAAACTCCGGATAGAAGATAGCAAAGAACCAGGTACGTGTTAGTTTCAAGAGTTTTTTAGAGATATTAAGTAAATTACATAAAATATCAAATTACCAAATTATGATGAATTTTTAATTTCCAGGATACGTAAAGCTCAAGAAATTAGAAATATTAGAAAGTACTCTCTGCAAAGAAACAGAATCTAATATGATGCCACAAATACATTCTGATGACAGTATGTATACTGATTCTGAAAAAGAATCCAACGATTCAGATGATTTTTCAAATTCAACTAAAGATGCAATTTTGTTAAAAAAACTGAAAATAAAATTGGATGATTTAAAAAATCACGAAAATAATGCAGCTGATAATAAAAAAGTCGTCCTTGCAGATATGAACATGAAATCATCAGAAGATAATTTAGACGCAGCAGGAACATCTTCGACTGACATTAATCAGGAAATAGCTTTTAATAATGAAGAAAATAGAGACACATATGAACAGAGTGCTAAGCCTAGAAAGTCTATTTTAAAAAATGTGAAGAGACGTTTAAGTGGACCAACCAAAGAAATTTTGTGTAAAAGTCAAATCAGCGATATTCGTTATATGTCATCGGATAATATTACTGCTGAAGATACGGAAACTTCTGGATATCGCTCTAATGCTAGTAGTCGCCAGACAGAGTCAAGTGAGACTGAATCAGATTATGGATATGCGACTATTACTAATTCGACAACTCCAAAAAAAATAGAACTTAGTATACAATCCAATTATGCATCAACTTCGGGAGTACTCCCCGATGAAAGTTGGGTATCTGTAAACGTAAAAACAGTTGACTGGAGCGACGATGAAGAAGATGATACATCTTCAAAAATATCTTTAACTCGTAATTTATATGAAACACATCAGTATCTTAGTTCAATTACTTTTATGAATGATTTCGTTGATAATTTTATACTAAATTTAGGGTCTGGCCTAGGATTTTCACAAGAAGTAATAAAAAATTCTTTAACCCAAGGTGCTAGCATATATTGCAATTCAAGTAAGAATAGTATAAGTAGCAGCTATGAAATTTTCCCTGCTTTAATAGCAGCTTGGCCTAATGCTGCGAATCAATGGATTATTCGAGAAAGGAAAATAATTCAAAATCCTAGAACAAATTTTACTTATCAATGGCCGACTAAGTATATGGTAAGAAAAGCTATTGGATTAGGATGTCTTTTAGTACCCATCGGCTTTAGACCAAAACGCGGAGTCAACACCGATCAAAAGATACAATGGCGGGTTATTTTTCCAGCAGCAGAACGTTATTTAGAAAGTTGTTTAGCTCATTCACACATGCGATGTTATTTATTTGCCTTGACACTACATAAAACATATATGGAAAATGAAACAGCGAAAATTGGCATAGACGCTAGTCACATTAAGAACCATTTGTTCTGGCAGTGTGAAGACAACTATGCGAGATGGCCAGAAGATCGACTGGGTGAATCATTACGTTTATTCATACGAAGTTTTTATGTACATTTCGGCAAATCACGTTTCCCAAACTATTTTATGGAAAATTGTAACGAATTTAAATCGATTCCAAAGCCGTTACTGCTAAAATTACAAAGAAAATTGGCAGATATACTTGAAACCCCAGTAACTCATTTACTACATGCTATTGATAAAATTAAGTATACTAAAAAAGACTTCTATCCTGCATTTAATGCTTACAGACTTTATGAAATATTAACTTGTAAAACTCCACTTCGTCTGCTAAACCCACATTTACCTATCGTTATACCTAATTATGCAGAGAGTTCTGATAGCGATGATGAGCACACTAATAACATTTGGGATAAAACTAAAGCTCACGATAAGCATTACCAATGGAAAAAAGAAAGACAGCGTCAAATGAAAGAAAGAAGGCGAGTTAATACAACAGCAAAGAAACTAAAAACAAATTCAAAGGAAGTAAAGGAAATATGTAAAAATGTAAGTCGAATAAATATTAATAGTCATGTGCTTGATTTTTCAAAAATTATATATTATTACAATTACTAAGCTATTAAGCAGTTTATTAATACATTTTTAATTGCAGGTAATATTGCCGACAAAAATGGAAATGGAGCGCCGCCGGCTTGTGTTAGAATTCTTTATTCCTCATTTTATTGCAATGGCTCGATCAAGCGAGAAATTTGATGCCTTAAGGCAAGCAATTATTTATTTAGAGCAAGCCCAAAGGTTAAGTTATCTTCTTCGGGAAGAACCAGGCGGTGAAATTGCGGCACGTGAATATTTAGACGTCATACGCGATAAGTTGGCTGATTGCCAACGTAAAATAGTTAATCAAGGCGGGTATAAGTTACCATTAAGAGAAAAAAGCTTTTTAGACAAAAATTCACCTCATGGTAATTTTATACGTAAGCAGCGCCCAAGATATGAACATATTATGAATCAAGACTCTCCTACAGATACCAGTAACGTATCACCCCTAACATTTGCAGACGTTCATGTTGAACACACATCCAACCAAGACACTAAGAAGTATTTGAACATTCATGATAATAATACAGAGGAGTCAAAACTGTAATATTAAAAAAATATGAAATATTTGCACTAGTCTTAGAACTAAATATTAAATTGTAATTCTATAATTATATAGATTTTATTTCTGTTACATAAGCTGAATTTGAATTAAATTATTTCGAGACTTGTACATGTATTTGATAAATTAGAATCTCTTATTGTTACAGTAGCGACTAATGTGTTTAGATAATAACTGTGAAAATGATGTAAAATTAAACTTAGCCTATATACGAGTATAAGTTAAAAAAAACACGAACTCTTTAAGACACTTTATTGTGAAAAAATATATACATAACATGTGTCACGTTATCATGATTATAGTATTAGTTGAACGATAGTGATATTATGTACCTACAAGTTGTTACTTTCACATTATTGGATTTACTCCAGCAACCATAGCAAGTATCGCCATTCGAACGTACATGCCGTATTCTGCCTGTCTAAAGTAGGCAGCTCGCGGGTCGGAATCAAACTCTGGCGAGATCTCATCAACACGTGGCAGTGGATGCATCACTATCATACGACGACGTGCTCGGGTCATTAGCTGTGGAGTTACTACCAACAAACCACGCATCTGAAATATTTTGTATTAGGTTGTCAGATATCATTTTTTGAGATACTATTATATACATGCTGTTTCAAGAGTATTGGTTTAATATATAATATGCATATGTTACACATGAAACAAATATTTATAAGCAAAACAAGCATAGAGTAATACTTATTACTAAAATGTGTACTATGTATTAGTATCAGAAACTATGTATGATGTACTGAATTGATCTTTAAATAAATATCTTTATAACAATTTTGTATTTTTAAATTACGTACTATAAAGTAATAAAATAAAAATACCTGTTCATATTCTTCTTGACTTTCAAACCTTTCACGTTGAATGCGAGTCATATACAAAACATGAGTGTCTGATAAGACATCTTCTAAACGTTCATATACTTTTTGCGGGATTCCTTTGCGTGCTATATACTCCATAATATGTTTTGGCATTCCAAGGCCTGGCGGACTAACATATTGCAATTGCACTTGATATAAAGTCAGCAATCGCGCTAATGAATGCACTGTTCGACCATTTTTAAGATCTCCTACCATTGTAATAGTAAGACCATTAACGGTACCAATCTCTTCACGTATGGTGAAAATGTCCAAAAGCGCTTGCGTGGGATGCTCGCCAACTCCATCTCCTGCATTTATAGTTGGTTTTCTTGAATGGCGCGAAGCACGCTGAAATGATATAATTATTAAAAAAAAACGTAATTGATGTTAAAATAATTTAAATTTTTTAAATAGGTGATGTTCAAATTTTACTAACCGCTACAGCTCCTGGTTCTGGATGGCGTAATACTACTACGTCAGCATAGCTAGCCATTACGGTTACACTATCTTCTAAAGTCTCCCCTTTCTTAGCAGAGGAGCTAGTCGCATCAGTATGAATTACCGATCCTCCAAGCCGTTGCATGGCTGCAGCAAAACTGCAACTTGTGCGTGTGCTAACTTCGTAAAATATTGACGCCATAACCTTTCCTCTCAATATATCATCCAAAACGCGTCCCTTGCTAACACTAGTTTTCATAAATTGAGCTAAATTAAATATATCATTTAGTACTTCTTTACTAAAAGTATCAACTGTTAATATACTTTTCCCAAAAAGATCGCTTCGTTGCCGTTGTGATCCAGTAGTTTGTGTAGGATATGAAGAGCTGTCGCATCTTTGCCTTGTTGGTGGCTGAGATGGTAGTGGAGAAGTACTTCTAAAGCCAGAAAACTCGTTAAAGTGTACATTAAGTTTATTTTGTCCTTCAGGTTTATTTGTTTCAACATGATCTAATTCAAAATCACTATATCTACTTAATTCTAACGAATTATGTACGTCAAGTGCAGAGTTTGGCCTACTTATTTCTTTATCATTCTTTTCAATTGCAAAAATAGGGACTGATTGCTTTTTAGGCATGGGCCAATCTCGTACATTCTGTCCAAAACCAGGAGGGACAAGTATTTGACCTTCAACGTAAGCTATCTCTCCTCGTAAAGTAACGCGATGAATCGCTCCGCATACCCGCATACCCGCAAATGGAGTCCACTTAGATTTTGTAAATTCTAGTGCTTCAGGTATTATCCATTCATAGTCCATATCCACTTCTACATAAGTATTAACTTGCTCTGGTAGATTAAATATTTTGCGGGGATTTTTATGAAATTTTTTTATTAAGTCATCCATGCTTAACCGTCCTTCATGAACCGCATTTAAGAGCAAAGGTAATATAGTTTCTAAGCCTGGAAAGCCGGGTGGAGGTTTTTCAGAATTTTTTTCTTCTACAGAGTGTGGTGCATGATCAGTAGCAAAAATATCTATTATATCCATATTTTTCCATAATGCTGCTTGATCTTCAGGACTACACAGAACTGGACGCACTTCAGCTCGACCTTTACCAATTCTATCTATGTCGTCTGTGCTTAAAAATAAATGTTGTGGGCATACTTCACAAGTTACCTTGAGACCTCTTTCTTTAGCTGCTTTTATAATAAGAATTTCCTCTTTTCGTGCCACATGACAAATGTGAATAGGCCTATCAAGTAAAGAGGCCATAAGTATAATTGTACCAGTTTTTTCGCGCTCAGCATGGGCGCATATAGGCATTTTTTTTGGCCAGTTTTGAAGATGACGTTGCCAAACTGTCATGTCATCAAGTTTTAAGGTAGTGAATGTTTCATTCAAGTACATTTTTAATGCAGCCGCTTGTGGGGCTAACTCAGCCGCTGTATCACAGTTAGTAGTTGAGGCCCCAACGAATAAGGCAAAATCACAACGAGCACTGACACGAGCTAAGGTAGCAACATAATCGAATGAAGTGCGATCAATAACAGGAGGATTCGTGTTAGGCATTGCACATATCATAGTTACACCACCTGCAAGGGCAGCAGCAGTGCAAGAATCAAAGTCCTCTTTATAAGTAGCTCCTGGTTCCCTGACGTGAACATGGACGTCAATGAATCCAGGTAGTTTAATTATATTACGTGAAGTCATACAATCCGTATGTGTTTTCATGTGTGGTGCACCACCACATTGTAGCATTGCCTGTAAGTACATAAATAGATTAACTAGTTTTACCATTTAGTAAAGGACATGTTAATAAATGTTTAATTGTGTCCTTATGTCTAATGCAAGCTACAATGGATATACAATGGTCGAGTAGCTAATGCAAAAGCAAATTATTATTGATTAAAAATAAGAACGATATACACGCTTGTTTTCTTACTTTTCTCGCTCAGTCTATTCATGTAATATTAAAGGACGCTGTTGAAGATAATAAATAACATTAAAGTAAAAACATGAAACTGCTCAGAGGGCCTAGATAATGTAACAATCGATTAGCGAAAGCGATAGTAGAAAAGTCCAAAATGTATAAGCTTGACATATGCCTTAGATATGTCACGTGATCAACGAATAGATGATGGTAGACAATGTACATTCATTTCAATTATTAGTGATTTAAAGTTCAAGATGCATACGCTGCGTTTAAGCGATGACGATTGTAAATCGAATCGCTTCATAACGAATGCCGGTTGTCTATAGGCTCAGTATTAGTCAATTTAGTTAAAGATTAAGAATACTAACTTTTACAAGGAGCTTAGCGCATTTCACATCGGTGACAAGAGGAACTGCATAGTCCACAGCTAGACGACGTGTACGGTATCCATGTGTACTAAATGAAGAAACTCGGCGAGCTCCTCCTCTCATTGGCAAATTTATCACAAGATCTAACTCTCTTCGAGCCATAAAATCTGCTAAATGCATAAGTTCACCATCTGATCTGTCATCTTCAGGATCTCCGATGTGGTCAAAGGTCCATTGAACACTTTCAACCTAAAGTATTGGATAAAAATTATACTAATTAATATATATATATATATATATATATATATATATATATATATATATATATATATATATATATATATATATATATATATATATATAATATATTATATGACACGAGATATTTATATAGAAATTATGTTATTTAAATTAATGCAAGAAAACTAATGTTGTTCGTAAAAATATTAAATTTTACTTCAAACTACCTTAGTAACGACACATAAAAATTATTATTAAATATTGGGTGGCGTTATTATAGTTTTCTTTTATTATTATTCAATATTAGCGACTGATCCTCGCTTCGCTCGGGTTCGTCCCTAGGATTAGCGTCAAAATATAAAAATGTAATAATACCTCAATGCCGTGTTCCGTGTAAAAATCACCCGTACCCATGCTAGCATAAAGTTTATATCCAAGTTTTTGTAATGTCCGAATGCTTGGTAAAAGTTCCATTTTATGCTGAAATAAATAAATACACTTATAATGTTTTAAAGAACACAATAAATAAAATTGAAATATTTTTCCTAATGTTAGATTAATATTTATTGTCAATTTAAATAAGTTACCTTGAATGTTCCAATTGAAAGCAAAATTGCTTTTTTAGGAATTCTAAATCCAGTACTCATTAATGATTTTAAATAAGCTTCATATCGATTTTCACCAAAACAAGCTACTTCTCCAGTTGATGCCATCTCTACACCGAGCGTTACATCTGCACCAGATAATCTTGAGAACGAAAACTGTGGCACTTTGACTCCAACTTTTCCGCATCCGGCCATTACATTAACGGGTTCAATAGGTACACCAAGTATCACCTTTGTAGCCATGGCCACAAAGTCATGGTCTAAGGTTTTGGATACGAATGGAAATGATCTGGAGACTCTTACATTACATTCTATTACTTTAAGCTCGTTATCTTTTGCAATTAACTGCATATTGAATGGTCCCGTAACATCAAGTGTTTCTGCTATAATTCTAGCAATTTCATTTATTTTATCTAAAGTTTGACTGTTTATATCTTGAGGTGGAGTTACTAATGTAGCATCTCCAGAATGAACTCCGGCATTTTCAACGTGTTCTGAAACTGCCATGCATAAAAGTACACCGTCTGCTGCTACAACATCCACATCTATTTCTTTCGCATCCAATATATATTTTGATATTACAACAGGATGGTCTTTATTAAGTTGACTTGCTGATTTTAAGTATGTTTCTAACTCTTGGTTAGAATATGCTACATTCATTGCTGCCCCACTTAAGACGTATGAAGGCCTTACTAAGCAAGGATAACCAACTTCTTCACAAAACTTAATTGCTGATTCAAGATCAGTAAGTTCTTTCCATTTTGGTTGTAAGATACCCTTGCGATCTAACATTCGAGAAAATTTAAATCTGTTTTCTGCATTATCTATCATGTCAGGAGAAGTGCCTAATATTTTGGCTTGTTGTCTGTGTAAGTCCATTGCAATATTGTTAGGTAATTGACCACCCATACAAAGTATGACACCTGAAGGTTGTTCTATATTATAAATATCCATTACAACTTCAAAAGAAATTTCTTCGAAATATAATCTGTCGCTCATATCATAATCCGTACTCACTGTTTCAGGATTATAATTTACCATGATAGTTTTTTTATTTTGATTCTTTAGTTCTCGTAGACAACCAACAGCACACCAATCAAATTCGACTGAACTTCCTATCCTGTATACTCCTGATCCAAGTACCATTACGAATTCGCCTGGGAAATCTAAGTCATGCGTGCATCCATTATATGTAAGATATAGATAATTCGTTGATGCAGGCCATTCTGCAGCAACTGTATCAATTTGCTTTACAAACGGTGTAATTTTAAACTCTTCTCGCAATTTTCTTACAGCTAATTCTGTACTTTTTATTGCAGCAGCTATTTGCTTGTCTGAGAATCCCATTTGTTTTGCATTCTTTAAAATCTCACATGTAATGGAGCCAGAATCTATCGACTCTAATATTTTATAATACTCAACAATATTTTTTAGTTTTTCAAGAAACCATCTATCTATTTTAGTTAATTCATATAGTTTTTCTACAGTGTAACTTTCCTTAAGTGCAGCAGCCAAAACAAACATACGTTTGTCTGTTGGTTCTCTTAATTCATTTTCATTTACTTTTTTTATATAGGGGTCAAAACCATTTACATTTTCATCAACCATTCTTAAGGCTTTCTGGAACGCTTCTTCAAAATTTCTACCAATAGACATAACTTCTCCGACACTCTTCATTGAACTTCCAATTTTTGTACTTACGCGATTAAATTTTGCTAAATCCCATCTAGGTATTTTTACGACACAATAATCTAAACTGGGTTCAAAGCATGCCGTAGTAACTCCAGTAACAGAATTCTTTATTGTTGGTAAAGGTATTCCGAGCGCTAATTTGGCAGCAACGTATGCTAGAGGATAACCTGTTGCCTTACTGGCTAATGCGGAACTTCTCGATAATCTTGCATTTACTTCTATAATATAGAATTCTTCTGAGTTAGGATTCAAAGCATATTGTATATTACATTCTCCTACAATTCCGAAATGCCTTATGACTTTAATGGCAGTATTACGAAGCATATAGTATTCTCTGTTTGAAAGGGTTTGACTAGGAGCAACAACAATAGATTCTCCTGTATGTATTCCTAAAGGATCCACGTTTTCCATGTTACATACGGTTATGCAATTATCATAAGCATCTCTTACTACTTCATACTCAACTTCTTTCCACCCTTTTAAAGATTTATCTATAATAAGTTGTTCAGAGTGTGATAAGGCTTGGTGTGCTAAACTTCTCAATTCATCCTCATTATTTGCGAATCCTGAGCCAAGACCTCCTAGAGAAAATGCAGATCGTGCCATTACTGGATATCCGATTTGCTGTGCTGCAGTAAGTGCTTCTTCTATTGAACATACCGCAGCACTTGGCGCAACTTTCTCCCCAATAGCATTAATTTTTTCAGCAAAAATTTTTCTGTCTTCTGTGTCGACTATAGATTGAACTGGAGTTCCTAAGACATTCACATTGTACTTTTCAAAAACTTTTGTCTTTTGTAATTCAACTCCACAGTTTAATGCCGTTTGCCCACCAAAAGTTAATAGGATACCGGTAGGTCGTTCAGCTTTTATAACTTGTTCAACGTATTCTGGGGTGATAGGTAAGAAATAAACTTTATCGGCTAATCCTTTTGATGTTTGGACAGTGGCTATATTGGGATTAATTAAAACAGTTTGAATTTTTTCCTCTTGCATAGCTTTAACTCCTTGTGAACCCGAATAATCGAATTCACCCGCTTGCCCAATGGATAGACCACCTGAACCAAGAATCAAAACTTTTTTTGGTCTTTCTTGTATTGTTGGAGTAAATTGTAACTTTTCACATATCATATCATTTACAACACAGGGCTTGTTATCTTTATATAGTTTTACTGCATCAATGAAAACATCAAAAAGACATTCTAAATCTGTTGGACCTGCCGTGTGTTCTGGATGAAATTGTACACTGAAATACGGTAGGGAATTGTGAATTATTCCTTCATTTGTTTTATCATTTTCATTCGTAAACAAAATGTTCCAGTTATTTGGAAGTGAGTTTGCGTCTACAGCGAATCCGTGATTCTGAGAAGTCATAAAACATCTGCCTGTACCAGAGTGCGTGCAAGGTAAATTGTGACCACGATTTCCGTATCTGCAATGAATCATTTTCAAAAATTTTAAAAACTTGAATATAAATATGATTATAAGAAATTATGAAAGAGAAATTATTTTAAAAAATTACCACCATTCTGCAATAGATAACTATTGGTTTGAATTTCTTTTAGCAAAGAATACTTTGCTTACATAGTATAAACTATTTTCTACGTTCAAAAGAAATACTACAATATCAATTGCAGTATCAATATTGTTTAAGCATCAACTTTTTACGTTGTTACACAAGGATTGAAGAAAATAACAACACATTTATTGCAATAATTATTACCTATAATACTATAGTAAAAAAATATATATTATACACTATACACTTCCCCATTCGAACCCCCTAAGGCATGATTTCCGGTATAAAACCCTTTCCGGTATAATGCCCTTCTCTCTCAGCAGATCGGTTCAGCGGAATTTTAGTTTTTGCATTATCAACAAACATTGATAATACATCTTTATATATTATATAAGTATTTATATTATCTCATATACTATTAAGTATTTATGGTATTTTGTTTTAATGAAACATTTTAGTTTTAATAAATAAAAATAATGTTTATTACCGTGTTTTGTAAGTTTTACAACCTGCTGCAGTTGCTAGTAGTTGATGTCCAAGACATATTCCAAATATTGGTTTGACATCAGTATCCTTTTTAATTACGTCTTTTAAATTATCTACCACTTTCTTGCAAACTTCAGGATCACCCGGACCATTACTAATAAATAGACCATCATAATTTTTCGATTCAAATTTGTAATCCCATGGTACTAGCACGACTTTAGCATTTCTTTTTATGAGACATCTTATTTGATTATATTTTAAACCGCAATCAATAGCTAATATTGTTACGTCGCCTTTAGGATTAAACGTCTGGACTTCCTGTAAGAACGTTTAGTATAGCTTTAATAAAAAATATAAAAAAATAACGTTATTTATAATAACAAAAATATAAGTTAAAGACCTTTCTTTAAAAACTTTAAATTATGATAAAAGATAGGAAATTAAGCGAACTTTAGAATTTAAATTCAAAGAGCTTTTCTGTTTTGAAAGTTATTAGGTTTATAACGATAAATAATTTAAGAAACAAGTCTATTCTCTCTCAAGTCTGATATCAACAATAGTAATTTATTAGCAAAATAACATACACACAGACGAACATAGAACCTCTTTCTTTATGGAAGTCGGTTAAAAATTAGGACAATGCTGTTTTTATTTAAATTTAACGTTAAGAATAATTGTAACGGTTTTAAATGTTAATAATACCTATCTAGTGACATTTCCAAGATCTTTTTAAAGTTATTTTAATATATGCATGCATAAATAGAGCTTTTTATAATTTACCTTTACTGATACTTCAGCGACTAAATTCCTCGCGTTAGGATCTTTAAGTGGTGATAATGGGCCAAAAGGAGCAACGCCTTGAATAATTCTTCCTAAAGTAACACCTTCTCGAAGCCTATATGTAAGGGCTCGAGTATCGATTTCACAAATTCCAGGTACTCCTTTAGACACCAACCAATTTCCAAGGGATTGTCGAGCACGCCAATGGCTAGCATGAGTACTTATCTGACCAACAATAAGGCCAGCTGCCCAAATTCGTTTCGATTCAAACCATCTGCAGAAATTAAATAAGAATGTGTACTGTGGTTTAGTTACTATTTTCTTTAGTAACATCTTGGTTGTAACGAAAATGCATACATATTGTTAAATATTCAATTATATTTTATGTGATAACTAAATATGTTATTAGATACCTTGGTAAGTTAAATTCGTCGTACTCATTTTCATCGGGAACACCGTAATTGCCAATTAATGGATACGTAAGTACCAATATCTGTGCGTGATATGAAGGATCAGTTAAGGACTCTGGATATCCTACCATACCCGTTTGAAAAACTGAAACATGAAAAAAAGTATTTTAAAAGTTTTACTGATAAGTATAACTACCTAATTTTTTTTGTCTGATCTATTTGATAGAACAATTAGGCATATTGTGTGGTAATGTTCTATACCACATACGCAATATTGATAAGATTACATATGAATAAATAGAAAATATCTTTAAATATACATATTAATTATTTATTTATTAAGTCAGTCGGTAGTGTTTTTATAAAATATCTAGCAATGCATCCTCACGCTCATATTATAATTACTCCTGGGGTCGACAGTCTCGAAATAGTTAGTCATCAGATATTGTATCTATGTAATTTTTAACTATGAATGATTTTATAAATATCGTTTTCATTGACAATGAGACAACCGGCTACAAAAAGGCTTGTTTAATAATGACGAAAGTATATTGTATAATAACTCCTTGAATTGTTATTTATTAATTTAAAACAAAATATCACATTTGAATGTTAATGTTTATTTTATTTGAAGTTCAAAGCCAATATACCCACCAACTTCTCCCTCCATTGGTACTTGAGCACCAAAGCTCCTTCCTTGAAAAACCGAACCATCGGCTAGTATGAGGCTGCATGGTGGTCCGACTTTACAAGTCAGTTGTTCGTTGTCCATGTTTAGAGGATAAAACCCTATTTTATATTCCTAACAAAAAAACACATTTTATTTGAAATCAGTATATTTAAATAAAATTGAAGTAAAAAAATAATAAAAAAATGTTTGTCTGTCTGTTTGTTCCGGCTAATCTCTGAAACGGCTGAACCGATTTTGACGGGACTTGCACTCGCAGATAACTAATGTTATAAGGAGTAACTTAGGCTACTTTTATTTTATTAGAAAATTATAAAACCCGTTCGTTTATTTTAACTTACGCCCGGCGAAGTGAGCCGGGTTTGCTAATCAAAAATAAATGTTAACGGATTTAACACGTTCGCTGCGGCGGCGCTAGAACTAAACTTTCTGCCCGTGCGTTACGAGACAAATACTGCCCGTATCTATATTTCCTGCTATGCGTTACGACTTCTATTTTGCCGTACCAGCACCCGACTTCCAAGGTTCATACAGACGTGGAACCTCATAATATCAACGTCTTTTTTTAACTAACCGATAGGGTACATCCTCGTGTATACGTAGCTGCGGTCGCCCGGGGTTCTGTAAGATATTTCGAAAGATAAAGGGATTTTTCAAAATCTGCTATTTACGGCAATATATTTGCCGTATAGCATAGAAGTGATAAAATGCTAGGGATTGAGCTTACTTGTAAAATAAACAATCGATATTTTAACGATATTCTTTATTAGATATACTAGACACAAAAGTTAAAGACACTTTAAAGTTTAACAGTGTATGAATCAACATAATTCTTCTTAATTGATCAACGTAATAATTATTATCATTCTTATAATTAACGTCAATTTTAAAAGCACTTGTGTAAAGAATTTTTAAAAATACTCTATTTTTTAACCGACTTCCAAAGAGAGGAGGTTCTCAATTCGTCTGTATTTTTTTTTTTTTTTTTGTGTGTTACCTCAGAACTTTCGACTTGATGAACGGATTTTGATGATTTTTTTAATCTGAAAGGTGGTGCTTCCCGTGTGGTTTCATTTTAATTTAGTTC
This sequence comes from Boloria euphrosyne, assembly GCA_951802675.2. Classification (NCBI taxonomy): domain Eukaryota; kingdom Metazoa; phylum Arthropoda; class Insecta; order Lepidoptera; family Nymphalidae; genus Boloria; species Boloria euphrosyne. The sequence goes on from OX637874.1 coordinate 8,301,953, forward strand.
AGTTCTGACAATGGCATCCATGAGAAATTCATATAAGCCTTAAATTTGCATTAATTTTGTGCGCGACAAATGGAAGAATAACTCAATTTCACGCCAACTGATTTCGATGATTCTTTTTTTATTGGAAAGGATGGACTTCAAGGGTAGTTTTATGAGAGTTTGGTAAGGTTCTGATGATGGGATCCATGACAAAGTAACGGAACTCTTCAATTTTTAGGAGCAAATTAACGATACTCGGCCGAATCTTTTATAGGCTATCCGGATATTTAACTCACGTACCGTAAATGATGATGGAAGATACAACTTCTCAACGGTTAGGATTTAAAAGAACTATCTACGAAACGAACGAACGTATCTACTTTCCGCTAAAAAGCTTAAGATAAATTATTTTTAACAAAAAAACAAAAACCGACATTTAAACTAAACAAATTTAAACTAAAAAGTTGAAAATAATACTTTTAAGAACTTAGTTTATTTTGAACTCGGTGCCAGCCAGGACGGACAGATTGTGCATTTTGTTGTAGCAATTTAACACATAACTTTTTGACATTCCTTACAAAACGTACGCACTGTTTCAATTTTCTTCTTGTTAGAGTTGAGTAATAAGCAGTTCTATAATTTTTTCGCACAAAAAATATCGAGCACAAAATACGTATGGCCCAGCTCTAGTGCAAAGTGGAACCGCGTGGGCGCATTCGGTAAGGTGCGGGGTTGGGAGGGTACGGCAAAATAGTTGCCGTACCGCACTAGACAAAAATATTTCACTCACTGTGCGTTACGACAACTATTTTGCCGTACGTTATTAGTGTAGAATATTATTATATTTAAAGTAACAATATTAAAAAGATCATTGTCTCTTTTCTACACTTACGGGAACATAGTTAAATCACCCCCGCACCGAGCGTAAGACAAGGACAATGAGCTGCCGCACTGACTACTAGTCAAAAACGGCAAAATACTTGCCGTAACGCAGCGAAAGTGTTAACTAAAATAATAAAATAGGATAAAATATACATAATTTAATATACTTAGAAGCGTATAATGAGAAATAATTAATAAGTACTATTTTTTAATTTTCCAACAAGCCTTGAAAAACACTTATAATCAAATTCAATCAGACTATTTTTAGGTAACTTCGGTCATCCTGCCAGAAGTTGAGGGTCGGATTTCGATTTGTTGTTAGGAAGGATGTGATGTTACTAGTCCACAAAAGTGACCATATTTTTGAGGGGTATTAGGCTAGTAGCTTAGAATAATAATCTAAGGTAAGTAGTATTAAAATACGAAATGGCTACGATAATTTTAAAACCATAAAAATAAATGAAATTATGGATTAAAATATTTTAATACAAATAAATCTTTAGATAACATTACAAGAGGTTCAATAATATACAAATTTATGATTTGTACTTCATCGTCCTTAAAATATTATTTCAAAACAATATTCGTATTACTTCGGCACCGTGGTTTATTTTACATCGCAATACATACTGCGTGGTAAACTTTTTCGTAGAATATCGTCATCTCAGTTCTTTATAACGTAGATTTCACATTCCGAATTAAGAATAATATGTTTAATTAATACTTACAATATTTTAGGTTTAACTTGCCGGCCACGTGGAAATTTGCGTGAGCCGTGAACAGTCCGGCGCTGTCGCGAGCTTCGCTACGACAGACATGTTTGTTAACTTAACGTAAAACGTTGCCTCTAACATCTTATCATGTGCCACTTCAATAACCAGTTTTCATTCATCTCGCTCTTTCTCATACGATAAGTATACTTCCTTTTCGTTCATTCAGGAATGGGCCATCCAATGCGACGAGTTTAATAACTAATACAATGAAGTTAGATACGTTTACATGTGAGGCCAAGGTTACCTAACTATACGCAAACACACACACTCAAAGAGAAACCTTTGTTTGTATAAAAAAATGAGCAAGAAAAGAATTGGAAAACGTTTTTAAAGTTACTTTTCTAATTCGTAGAAATTTTTTGATTAAGCCTAACTCTAAGTAACATAGCAGGCAATAACATCTCATCCAGAACAAAAAAGTATAGTTCAAATAAATGTCAACAGATGGCATTACATGTAGTTTATGTGAAATTATGAAAAGATACAATAGACTCATAGAGATCTCAAAAAATATATGATAGTTTAAATAAATTTTGAAAATAAAGGAATACGTAAAAATTTAATTGTAGCGTAACTTTACTGATTAATTTATCAATTAAGTACTTTATTGTGGTTTGTAGTTTGTAGTGCCCATTCATATATACAAATTTATATCATGATTAAAAACTGTTATATGTAGTAGGTATAGTTACTAACATTTGCTTAATTAAATTCAAAATGAATTTATCAGTTTAATTATTTTCATCATTAACCATTTGGAGGTAATATATACAATAAGTGTGTAATAAATAAAAAACCATAGTATTAAAAATAATTATATTGTAATTTATTATACCTATTAGTTACATCTTTGAAAAATGTAATAAAAGTAGACTAAAATTAGTAAGATGTTCTAACTTCTAACATAAACGTCTTCACTCCAGATGGATCCATAGGTCACGTCATAAAGAGAGCACGTACAATAGTTGATTGGTGATGTATCATGTATGCGATCTATTTGTTCATACCATAGGAGTATGCAAGTGACAGGATTAGCGAGTGCACTTGTATTCAACGGTTTAAAAACGGTTAACGGTAACTTAATACTTAATTATCGCCCGTTCATTTACCGGTTTACTAAGCCGAGGAAATAATGATTATTAATTATTAATGCATTAATTTGCAATTCACCACTAGCAAAAATCCGCTAAACAGTTACATTTCGATGAACAGTTACATAACGTCAAAATATTTTCCAGATTTTCATCGGTTGTTATTATATTTCGGTTACGTATCTGTATTACGTAACCGAAGTCGACGTCCAAAACCATTTCGGTTCGGGGTTAATCACCAAAATTGATTTAAAATTGAGCGGGTTTCTTAATAGCCCTGCCTGTATGCTTCTACTATGGGTATCAACAAATTTAGTTTAAATTAAGAAATGTCAATTGTTGTTTGAAGTTTCATATATTTTTAAAGTCGTGTTAATTTAAAAAGAAATTATATAAATAGATCCCAAGGTAATTTACATTTGTTTTAACGAATTTCTTAGCTATTTTTATTTAATTACATATATTTACTTATGACATAATGAGTATTTTACTAGTACATATTTAAATAATATTTTAAAACAATATTGTTTGGCCTCAACATAGTATTTTATAAAAGTGTTTTTTAATTAATTATTATTATTGTGTTATTAAGTACCTACACAATAAATATGGGTAAATTTATTCAGAAACAGAAACATTTCAACAAATATTGCTATTCATAATGATCATAAAAAACACCTATTATGAGGTAAACCTAATAGCCTGAAAGTATACAACTATCGGTCTATAAGTGCGTATTATATTGAAAGAATTTTCTGTTGAACCTCGTGTGACCTCGTACGTGACTCAAATATCCGGATATTCTATAAAAGATTCCGCCGAGTATTGTTAATTTGCTCCTAAGAATTGAAGAGTTTCATTACTTTGTCATGAATCTCATGATGAGAATGATTAATAAAAAAAGAATCATCAAAATCGGTTACAGTGGTATTGAGTTATTCGTCCATTTGTCGCGCACATGCAAATTTAAGTCTTATATGGTTTTTTCATGGAAGCCATTGTCAGAACTGGAAAATGTAAAAATGGGACCACACGGGAAGCACCACCTTTCAGATAAAAAAAACATCAAAATCCGTTCATCTAGTCGAAAGTTCTGAGGTAGGTAACAAACATAAAAAAAAAGAAAAAAATACAGACGAATTGATAACCTCCTCCTTTTTGGAAGTCCGTTGATAAAGTAGTCCTTTGCAGTGTTGCTCTACCTGGAATGTTAGGTATACAAATCTGCGTTCCAAGAATAATAATATTGTTTTATAATATTTATTTTCCAGTTCAATATAATCTTAGTATATAAACAGGTAGGTTTATATTCAAAAAAAGTATATTTTTATGATGAATACCACTTTGTACCTAAAAGCTATCAATTAAAATCTATTGTTAATTGTATAACGTAGCGCAAAAGTGGACAATCCTCAATGTTAGGTACATTAGGTAACGAAAACACTTGGTAACGAAATGTTGTAATAATAATTTGATTTTTAGTAGACCATTTCTGGTTATGAGATATGAAATAATTTAGTATACTTAGTCATTTTTAACTATATTCAACATATAAGTAATATTATAACCAGGAAAACTTTTTATAATCTATTAAGCTTCCTGTTCTGTTTAATATTGGGTAATTAATAAAATTTAGAGTAACATTTTCTGGTGCTTGTTCCAATTCAATCACTTTAATTATATTTTGCGCTGGCGCAGCATAGAGCCATACTCCCGGCAGGTATAAAGTTACTTGAGGACCTACTTTTGGCCAATACCTACCAAGGTTATGGCCATTAACAAATACGTAACCCTGAAAAAAAAATATTTTTTAAATGTATAGCAAAATAAGTAAAGAGTATGATGAGCGGGAAACAACTCTAGTGGTAGGGGTAAAATACAAATACTCGTAGAGTGCGCAAGGGGCGATAGAATACACAGTTAATGCATTCGCAAGGTCGACGAAAATCTTTCCCCCTCCCAGCGGAATATACGCAAAAGGGGCTTTAGAGAAATGAACTACCATACATTGAAGGTCATTTCTCATGTTGCATACCGGTTATAATACTTGTTTAAAAGGTTTAGTTAACATTTTTTTTGAGATGTTAACTATTTTTATGTTGTGATTTGTGGATGTTAGCATTCTAATTAAGAAAAGCTTTTAATTAGGTACTAGAAAATATAGAAGATTCTTAAATCTAGTCTGAATTATAATTTTATTTTGTCTTATTCTATAGTTTTGATCAAAGGGTTTATTTGGGTTTACCTTTCCCCAGCCTGTAGTATCAATAAATGTATCAAGCGGAGATTCTTCTTCTGGCAACACTAGTACTCCTTCATACAGTATTGGACCTTCGCCCATTTTCACTTGGCCTAAGACAGAGCTAGGAGTTTTTAAATCTTCATATTTTTTTACATCTAATGGAAAACCAGTAATTGACCAGGGGCCTTCCAAATTTCCTGATCTGTTGTTACCATTTTTACTGTCTAAAGATATTGGACTTAATATACCCTGAAAATATAAAATATATAAAAACATCGATAAAAACAATGATTTAACAACCTTAGGTATATATTTAAAACAAACTGTTAAGTGTATGATTGAAATATTTTATTCATACTTTACCTTGAAATCATGAATCCTATCTCCGTAATTAAGACGTCCTTGATTCTCAACGAGCAACGACAACACAGAGTTTTGTTGCGCTTTTATATTGAGTGTATATAGCTTCTGCATTCTATTTATAACTCCTTGCAGTTTCTAATAACAATGCACGTGTATTAGATACAATAGCTACGGAATATTATGCACTACGATATTTAAGAGAGTCTTGAGTATTTGCGAAATTATAATTTCCAGAATTTTTCATATGATTTCTATAAGTTTAATAATAATAATTTAATATAAATTTAAAATTTAACACAGTTATAATAGCTAGATTATTTCTAATTACATATAGTAGAAATACTTATACTAAATTTAAAATATAAAATTTATTAGAAATAGTAAATATATCTGTCATAAAAGGGGCGATAAAAAAGCAATACATACATTGTCAATGTACACTATGATCCAATCGCGAGGTTCATTTATCGTCAAAACTCCATCTGTTTCATTTAACGTCGTTTCATACAATACTAGTCCACTGCGTTGCCGCAATTCCTCAAACGTTGGTAAATTAATTCCTTGTATATCTTTGTATTTTACACCGAGCTTTGATCGACCTTCCGTGCTTAAAATGTTCATTTTGGCAGTGAGTTTAATTTCTCCATACGCCCCTTTTTTCGATGGTAAAGGAGCCGACAAATGTTTTGGAACTGAATTGTGCTTAAAATAAAAGCATAATTAATAATGTCTTTACTTACTTTTCTGATCACTGTTGTGATTGCATCAATGAAATTCTTTTTTTTATGCGATGCTATGATTTAATATTTATAATAAGTATCTCATGCATGTAATATTTTCTTACTTTCTTAAGGACTTCGCGAATGGCATAATATTTGGGTGTCGGATCTCCAGCTTCTGACAGAGGAGCGTCGTAATCGTAAGACGTAATATCAGGTTGGTAATATTGGCCATAATTAGCTCCTAAAATCAAACAAGAATATTAAAACCAAATGAATTACAAAAATATTTAAAGGTCTGTTTTCACTCATACCTGAAGTAAATTCAAAGTTAGATCCCCCAAAAAACATGTAGAAGTTGAAATGAATACTGTTGTTGATCATATCCTCGAGCGTGAACACTACGCGCTCTGTAGATACTTGCTGTAAACTCTCACCCCAGTGCGTGAGCCATCCCGGATAGTATTCAGAATTCATAAGGGGACCCACAGGCATGAATGTGCGAAGTGCTTTAAACGTATCTAATACACTACCTGTAAATTAGAAAAAAAAATTAACTCAGTACTTCAATTTTTAAATAAGTAACTAGTAGATCTCAGTATTAATAAATTACTCGTTGGTCCAAAATCTATAGTGGTGAGTGCTCCGGGGACTGACCCATCATAAAAATATGATCGACTTGGTCCATCTGTTGTGTATAGTAGAGCATCATCGCCCACATGCTCTTTTATTATGTCCCGAATCTGTTTCATATAAGCTTTCGAAGTGCTATAACTACCGTATTCATTTTCTACCTGCAAAATCATTAAGTAAAAGTAAGCAAAGTAAATTGATAGTAGGTACATATTATATATTACGTTATTAAAACACTTGTTTTAAGAATTATATTTTTTATTTAAATAATTACTTTAATTTTACATTTGTCTTGCACATAATATCCAGCCCTAGAATATTTTTTGTAATTTCCATGTAAAAGAATATTTCTCTGTATGTGCCATACAATAGTAAAACAAAACATCTATAATTCAACCGTTTTTATCGTCCTAATGCTGGGCACCCCTTCCATATAAGGGGGATCAGGCTATAGTCCACCACGCTGGCCTAGTGCTGGTTGGTGGACTTCACATGTCTTTCGAAAACTTGTTAAGTTCTCTTAGACATCCTCGCACAAAGTTTTCCTTCACCGTAAGACAAGTGGTAATTATGTTATCAGACGTGCGAGACCCGGATTCGAACCCGAATTACTCGGTTATCCAAGCGAGCGCGTTACCTGTCCTCTAAATAATTGCAAGCTTATTTAAAAATTAATAATCTTATAAAATATATTACCTGTACCATTATTATTGGCCCACCGTTTACATATAATAATGGTTTCATATAAGAAAAAAGCTTCGCCATCCACTTTCTACTTTCAGCAATAAAACCTAAAAAAGAGTTTGTTTTTTAAAATTATATCTTACACTTCTTTTCGGTTTTCTTTTTTTTCTCCAAATATTTTTAATACCGCCGCAAATTTTCATCAAATATATCTAATGTAAGATTAGTTAACTAATGAAAACGAATCGCGATGGCTTTGGCTCTATAAGTCGCAATTAAAAATCACTTTCTACCTTACTATTTTATTATTACGTAGCTCGATAGTATCAAAAAAAGTTTGGCTTCAATAACTATATATAACGATAATAAAAAAAATTTATGCTTTTATAACCTTTTTAGATTTACATGAATTTTCATATTTCCAAATGAAACGATGTTTTTTCTCTCTCACGTCATTCAAAATAAAACCGCAACAAAATCCTATTTTACAAAAATACTCAAATGGTGACACTTTTCTCGGTCTCTTAAGACGACGAAAAATAAGCACGGACATGACTAACTGTAATATTTACTTTACCTTTGTCAGTGCTTCGTAACCTTATTTTTGGGTATTTACTTAGCAACCAATACGGCAGACCCCCCTGAAATAGAAAGTAATATAAAATATCACAAAGGACTAGCTTCAACGAAGTCTATTTGTCATACTTCATAGTAACATTCATTGATATACTAGGAAAAAAGGTGTAGATAAGTCACTCAAAAAGCGGCACACCAAAACTAGGCTAATTGGCCCACCTGAACTTAGTCACGCGTCGTAGGTGGAAGTGTTCGCACGTGTCTGTTTTAAGTAGAATCCTTCAAAAATGCCATCATGTGTCATGAGATATTGTACAAATTATACAAGCAAACCTTTTAAAAGTCAAGAATCACATATCATTCGTAAGTATACTATTTATCTAAACAAACATAACGTTTCTAAAATATGGCATCAGAAAAGAAAGAATGCAACAACAATTTCTTTTCTTCTAGTACACTTGACGACGCACTGTCGAGAATTATATTTGTCCCTTTTTCACTGGCGATACTTGAATCATGCCATCCTATTTTGACGACTAATCGTAATGTAGTGTGTTATTACAATATTTTTAGCTATTCATGTGTGCGTTAGTGTGCCGTTTTTGAAGGTAGAATGTCGTTTAGGTAACGTATCTACACCTTTTTACTTATAATATCATTGGTAACATTAATGTTAATTTTGCGAATTTACAGGCATGATAATAATTAACGGGAATAATTAAAATAGTTCACCATTACGCCTTCTAAGATTATTTAATACCTGATCTAGGTATTAAATATTTTTGTCAACGCAATATTTTTGCAAGTGTAGTAAAAGTCATGAAATAAGTTTGATGAATATTATTATTATTAGTACAATTGGATAGCAAGAAAATATAATAGACGCTAATATAATTTTTATGTACTTATGTGGACTGACTCGGATTATGGTCAATTTTCTAACCCAGATCAGTGCTGTGATTTAGAAATCAATCTTTATTGCCGTAGTAATAAAGATAATTTCCTAAAAATATTTCACAGACTGCTAGAATTTGATCTCACTGCGATACTATAGTATTTGCAGTCCAATTTTATTAGTTTTCCTGGCCACTATTGCTAGTAGAAAATATTTTAGACCATTTAAAGCAAAGACAAAATTAATCAGGTTTTAAATGTTCTATTTTAAATCAATGTTATATTATTTTCAAATAGATTTATTAGTATAGTTACCAAGTCCCTTTCAGCGCATATATATGGCCCTGGTCTTAAAAGCACATGTAGGTTTTCTTCAGCGGCTATTTGAATAAAACGGCTTATATCATTGTCTCCTTCAAACATGTAGGAGCCTTCTTCTGGTTCATGACTACTCCATTCTACATATCTGAAAATAATATATTAAGTCCAATTAATAGCTTATCAAAGCAATATTTAAAGGATATTGACATTTTAATTCGTTCCAGATAAGATGTTTGTTTTTATTTCTTTCACAATGCGCGAGATAATCATTATAAGTATAATTTTAATGAAGCAACTATTGATCAACATAATTCCATGGCCATACATTGACTAGCCGCGGTATAACTGATTAAATAAAATCTGTTGTTATTTATTACCTACTCAACAAAAACTCACTGCCGCACCGCCCACGATTACTAGATAGACTACTTTAGTAAATTTATATATACATGAATATGAATTATAATGAGTTTTATATCCCTTACTCTCAATGATTGATTCATCCCTTAAGGGATTATTTTAGGATAAAAACTATCCTATATCTTCTTCAAGATCTCAAACTACCTCTATATCACAACTTGAATTTGCATTAAGCTTATCCGTTACAAACAAACATACAAATATATATTTTTTTCTCGTTATAAAGAATTTATATAAATGTGATCAAAAATGAATAAATACTCACGTTGATACAGTATTTAGACCAGCAGCTCGGAGTTTTCGCAGTCGGTCTCTCCAATATTCTGAGGGTAGCCTGAAGTAATGAAGTGAGCCGGACATTATGTGAATAGGTTTACCATCCAAAAGAAAATCATTTCCGACTATGCTAATATTTCGGCTATTCTGAAATTTAATATTTTTTACTGTGAGACATTAAAATGTCGTTAAACTTTAAAGGTTATTTTTAACTGACAACACTTTCTACTAAGTATAAATTAAGGAGTAAGAATAAATTAACAAATGATATTCCCATAATTTGTTACTTTCTTTTGAATTTACAACATCATTCATTAGTATTGGTTTTAAAAAACTACTCGTAATATTATCCACAGTGGACATGTGGCTTTTCATTAATCATTATAGGAATTTGGTACATCAGTATTAAAATAACATAAAACAACAATGATACAAACATATGATTTATTATCTACTTCTTAAACAGTAATTTAAAGCCGTCATGAACAGTGTTAGTTATAAATTATGTTACTTATTCAACGATTTTTTGATTAATAAGACAAGTCATGAATAATATTTTTTTTAACGAATGACTTGTTTGGGAAAAAATCTTATATGTACTTAAAAATATATATTTACCTGCGGTTCTTTCTCGGAAAGTTGACTACCTTGACTAGTACTTTCTCTGAGTTGAATTACCTCTGGTGTTAAACCAAGAGTATTGAAAGCTCGTGTCATCGTTTGTAACAAGCAAAGGCAAATAGGAATCAAAAAGAATGTTCTCCATAGTGAATTCTTCATGTTGGAACCTATAATTTTTATAACACAAAATAAAATAAAATTGACGCGACAAATTACTTACTTATGTGTTAAAAAGTTTCAACCTGATCGCACAAATGATGCGCGAAATCAAATAAAAAAATCTTTTATATGATAATTACAAGTATTTTAAATGTGGTGTCACGATTAGTACTATAAAATTGTGTACGTCTAATTGTGCATACTAATATTACAAGTAAATGTGAAAGTAACTATGTCTGTTACGTTTTCACGCCTAAATCTCTGGACAGATTTTGATAATATTTGTCAAGAATATATTATGTAGATTGTATTCTGGTATCGGAATGATCGGATACAGGCTACCCTTTATTCTCGCTAGTACTAGTAGTGTACTTAGTAAACATGTTTGTAAAAGCCCCAAAAAATAAGCGAGTAAAGCTCAGAATTTTGAAATAATTCTTATTCTTATTATTAGATAAAATAGATGTGTCAATTCAATTCAATTCTCTTGTTAATAGCTTTAAAGCGTGCCAGTTGAGCACAGACTACTTCGCCAGTGAAATAGATGTATCAGCCAATAATTAAAAATTAAAACAGTTACTTCATATTGAGTTCAAATTTATATATTTCTTTTCTTTCAGTTGAGTTAATGTGACATTTCAAGACTAGTTTTATCTCTATAACACACTAGAATAGCCACAAACTAGTAGTGTGTTTGAGTAAAAAAAAGTATCAAAGCCAAACATATAGTCCAAGCTGCCATACACTCGCGTATGGCAGCTTTGGAGTTGGGCTGGCTGTCATGTCCGTTGGCCGACTACATGTTTCATAGGCTTTGCTAGTACATATATTATAATCATGATGAGATGAAAGAGGCTATATGCAGTGACCGACACAGTGCTAATGGACGGGCGCTCTTTAGTACGTCTTCTCTACAAATACCTTTGATATATAATTAATTATTGAAGTTCAAATATTATTTTAAACTAGCAAACACGGTCCGTTTTGCTGGGCGTAAGTACTGTTTTTATAATTTTGTAATAAAATAAAAGTAGCTTAAGTTACTCCTTTTAAAATAAGCCATCTGCTAGTGAAAGTCAAAATCGGTCCGGCTGTTTTAGAGATTAGCCAGAACAAAGAAACAGACAGGCAGACAGACAAGAATTTTAAAATTGATTTCTTGATATACCGTATATACTTTCACATGTATTTAGTGAAAAGCTGTTAATTTGAAATTAAAAACAGACACTTCAATTTTATTTATATATGTACTGATTTTTATAGTGTTTTAACTTTTAAAGCGGGCCAATTGTGTCAACTGTCAGGTCACGTCAGTCTATATGTCAGAATGAAAAAGTTAACGAAACAGTTAAGTAGGTACTCGTATCTTATAGGTTTTTAGACCTCCAATTTCCTATAACATTGTTTTGATGTAAGTATCTCAAATATTTTTCTGCAATAAAAAGTATCCTAAGTGATGACCCGAGTAATAAGTTATTACCTACTAAACATTTGGTTGAAATTGTTCTAGTATTTTACGATAACATACAAACAGACAAACCGACGAACAGACAAAATTTTTAATAACTATTTTTGCAGTCTATATTCAATAATACAATACATAGTTTTTCATGTACAGATTATACTAAATCACTATTTTATTATTTTTACCTCGTAAAATATATGTTAAAAATATAGATTTTAGATACTGATTACCCATGGTAGATACCAACGCGATATATTCGATAGTACAGGTACATTAATTTTCACTTTTAAATGAACTATGCGGTATGTTTGACTTGCTAAACTTCAGGTCGCTAATACAAAAAAAAAATCATAGCTTTCATACAAATTTGCTAGAGTGCTAAGATCTCTTTAGCGAACTTTTACTATTTACTACCTCGCTACCAAATTGAAAGTTTGATGCACAAAAAATCGAGGAATTTCACACTATCTTGCGAGAGCCATTAGACAGACCTCTTTGATCCGGCCCTATCTTAAAATCAAATATAAACATATAATAAACTACCTCCCTGCCTTTTATCTTTAAATGTCAAGAGGTTTTCGCCATTTCGTGATGAGTAAGTAAACTTTTGCTTTTATATATTTAGATACCTATTAAGATAAATAATTATAGTCTATAATCTATATACATATAATTTTTCTTTTATATATCTATATATAAAAAAGCTTCGTAACTCCAAAACATTTAATAAATTACAATAACAAAATGTATACAACTATTAAGAATACTACACCTACATAATGTAAACTTTGTATGTATGTAGGTTATCTCCGGAACTACTGAAACGATTCTAAAAATTCTTTGACTACACTGTTTCTAACTATATTTTATTTTAAAAAATATATATTTCATTTTAAAGACTTTATATGTAGGCATGTTTAATGCATGTCCTAATATTTGCAAATTAAGTCGGAGTAAAATGCACTTAATAGCCGCTTAAGCCTGTATATAAAAATAATGTTTATAGTAAACGTAAACGTAACGTAAAGTAAGACGAACGATTGTGGATAGCTATTGTATATAAGTTTAAAATTATCGCATAGCTACTTATTATAGGTAAATATATAAAATAATTATAAATTTTCAAGTAATTGAAGTAAGTATAAAATATACGAAACTAGGCACCGTAAATAACCGCTGTGCTGAATAATTATTCGTTTTTTTTGTTCTAACTTTATATACTGTAACATCTTAGTTATAATAATATTATAATGAGATGCGTACCTCATTGTTATCGTTTTTTATTTTAATTTAGTTATTATTGTTTGAAGAAACATGATGTTTTAGTATGATTCAGCAGAGGTATTTGAAGGTTTAGTTTTAGTTATCTTTTTAAAATATTCGAAATTTAAATATGTAAATTGCACTTTATTTTTTGAGCATAGTGCGAGTGTGAGTAATAATTCTTTAGTTTGAAGAATAAAGTTAGTAAATTCCAGTTCAATTTAATTTCTTGTAAAATGAAAATAATATGGTTCTATGCATAAAAGCCATTTACAAAAATATTAAATGCCATCGTATGGAATTAATTTTCTGCTCTTGAATATAATGCCATATTAAAGAGAAACATTTTTTATCATTTTATTAAAATATTTTGAATAGTTGAATTTATAGACACTTTTGCTTTTACTTTTAGTTTCTATTTGTGCTAATTACTTTTAAGCTGATAAAAGTAGTAGCTCACAGGTAGCGCGTTTGCTTGGGAAACCGAGTGAAGCGAGGAACGAGATATTTTCATGTGTAAATCATTTCCAACCAGATACCACTTGCCTTTTGGAGAAGGAAGACATCACGAGATGACAATGTCTGAGAGAACCTAGCAAGTTTTCGAAAGATATCCTGATCTTACGGGCCGTCGTGACATCGTGGTTGAATGCGCAAGCAAGGAATATGGGTGCTTGGGTTTTAGTGTGTAGTACCTACTATAGCTTGTCGGGTAAGCCCCACATAAGCACTTGTTTTCTACAGTAGATAAAAAGGGTTTGAGCGTTTCGTTCTATAACTTATTATATTTTGTGCGATCCCCAGCTCATCACTTTCTTTTTATAGGTAGGTACACAAACTTTTGAACTAACATTAAGTTAGACGCTTACAATATATACCTACTTAATACCGGTTTTATGCTAACGCAAAAACATATGGCGATAACATGATTTTGAATTTTTTTATACCTACTTTTCAATTTTATTCATTTTCCTCTTCTTAATATATACTTGAACACTCCACCAATATAACAGCCTATCATAGTTGGTTACCCAAATATTAGGTAAAATGAATGTTTGAACATAGGGGCGGACGGTCAGTCTAAATAGGCTCATTAAATTTAAATTAACATTATAATAATTATAAATTCATTTCCATGCATAAATGTTAACATTAAATAAATAAAATGAAAACTAAGCATTATTACTTCAAAGATTATAAAAATTATGAATAATAGCAGTAATTAGAGCATAAACGTCTTCCCCTCTAACGCGAGTAATCCGTTATTGGGATCAAGGCGGGAATAGACGTTTAGTACTCACTCATATTGAGCGATGTAACGGATGGAACCTTACCAGTCGTGCGGCAATGACCCCGTCGGCTAGTCTTCGAGTGCCAGTGAACTCTCTTGGCCCCGACTTGACAGGCACAGGCGAGTGCAAAGTAGCTAGGTTATTAGAGCGGACGAGGTAGTACGTAGGCAAGTTACACGACCGCTCGCTTTGCCACTCCCTCGGAAACTCGATGATTTTGGCCCTGTGGCGAAACAGGCATGTGCAGCGATTTGGCTACTAAATTACATTAGCTATTACATCACTCATTAATTTTCGTGCAAAATATAATATTCATTTTATGCGTACTTTTGTACAAATTACACATTGCACTATTTTTAAAAAAAAATAGCATAGTTCAATTATTATAAAAATGACGGAGCCGGATAAATCTTCATTTAAGTTGTAAGCATGATCTTAGTTGAGGAAAACTTATAATAATAACTTTTATTTAAATTTATTTAAAGCTAACGGTACTGTTCTTTATAATGCGTACTAGAGATCATTAGAGAGGTACTGTATTGACATTAGATAGAGATGAAATTATGACTAACTAGCAATCCCGGCCCGCTTCGTTGGGCGTATGTTTAAATAAATTAAATGGTTTTTATAATCCTTGCTAATATTATAAATGCGAAAGTAACTTATACTCGTATAAATGTAAATGAAATTTGGTACACTATCTGTGTCTACAGCCTGAAAAAAGACATAGGCTACTTTTCAAAGCGAAAAAGGACTTTAAGGGGTTGAAATAGGGGAAGTAACTTTGTATGGAAATTATGCCATTTTAAAACTTATTTTTTAGGCTTTTGATTGGATATAAATTAGTAGAAGAGCGAGTGCCTAGTTTTTTAATAAAATAAAAGTAGCCTAAGTTACTCCTTATAAAATTAGCTATTTCCAAATGAAAGTACCGTCAAAATCGGTCCAGACGCTTAAGAGATTAGTCGGTACAAATAGACAGATAGTCAGACATAAAACTTAAAAATTTGTTTTTATTGTAAGTACTAAGTATGTATAATATATTTTCATATGCATTTAGTGAAATGCTGTTAATTTTAAATTAAAAACAGACACTTTAATTTTATATCATATATGTACTGATAATAATAAACAGGACAAGCTAATGATTGGTGTTTAGTGGTCAATGAATACTTAAATAATGTAATATGAAATACTCATTGCTAATTGTCGACAACAGTCATTTGTTAACCTGGTAGCCTCATTTTTCCTATTCGGCTTAATGAGATTAAGCCGCGAATATATTCAGACATTTGAATTATAATTTATATATTTGTAAGTATTTAACTAAAAACTCACCCTCGCTTCGCTCAGATTTGTTGCTAGATACATTTTAACAATCAGATTTGTCAGAAATTAGATATTTTAGCGCAGTAAAATGTTAACTCGGATAACCATAAACCAGCTATCATTATTTCATCAAAATCTGTCAAGTGGCTTTCTCGTGATGCGATCACAAAAAGACAGTTCTAAAAACTACATAAGATAATTTTGGCTTCTGTATCGATAATACAGATTACAGACTATTTCAATAAAACTTCCACGAAAATATGATGTAAAGAGGCGACTTTTATAATATATACTTACGAAAATAATATAAACATTATTGCGTATTTTTTAAACATATAAATTATATATTTTAGTAATCGACTTTCAAAACTTTTATTTTGGCACTCCACTCGATAAGTATCCGTTTTTTTTCTAGACGCGTAAAATGCGCTGTAAAACCACCACTCTAATTTTTAATATTTTCTAGTAAAATGTATCCACTATCCTTTTTAATCAGATTTTCCAAACAATATTTGACGTATGGAATTCTATTATATGAATAGATGTATATTTTTCTTGTCTCAAGTCAAAAAATTCTATTGCAGGTTTTAACTATATAGTAAATCAACGATGAACTATGAACCGCCCATTATTTGAGAAGATTATCTACGGCTACAGATCAATAATGCTTTTAAATAATAACAAATATGAATCATAGTCCTTACATATCTAATATATATCATCTAAATCAGATACATCTAAATATACACAAAAAATCGGCCAAGCCGTTTCGGAGGAGTTCCATAACAAACACTGTGACACAAAATTTTTATAAGTAGGTATATAAGAAGAAGAAGTAAAGTCAAAAAAGAACAAGAAAATTAAAAGGGTCACACAGGTACATTTGGAGCCAAAGTAAATGTTTTCACTTAAACATTTGTTATATTTTATCTATTTATAAGCAAAATATCTTTAATACGTATATACATTGTATTAAATAAGCATAGTTGAGTTTTTATTAATTTAAACTCATCAATAAAATAAAATAGTTGGTACTAAACTCCCTTTCTCCTCGCATATTTACGATTTACGAATATCCTTAAAAAAGTATTTAATACTAATAATTTATAAAAAACATATGCTCATTTTTATCTCAAAAACTGCTAATGATAATGATGGGCCATCTGTTGCAATGATAAATGTTTTTTGTTTAGTTGTATGTATATTTGTACAGTAACAAAACCATCGCTTTCTAAACAGGAAAGTAAGAGTAGGTAGATTTTAAGCTGTATTTTTTATTTTTCACTTTTTCTACATTTATAAGTTATAAAATACGCCGGTAATCTTGAAATCATTAGTCTTATATTTTAAAACTTAAAAGATTTTACTATGTAAATAATTACTAAAGTACTTAAGTTAAATAATTTTTAAGGTAACTTACTCGTATGACAAACAAAATTTACTTTCTCAAATTATGTTATCTTAAATGTTATTCTATAAAATATTTTTAATAAAAAAGAACCAAAAACCGACTTTAAAAATATTTAAACCGACTCCAAAATAAACTATGTAATTAAAAGAATAATTTTTTACTTCTTAGTTTAGGTTTAAATAATTTTGAAGTCAGTTTTAGTTTTTTTTGTTAAAAATAATTTATTTTAATTTTTTTAGATAAAAATTAGATACGTGTTTTGTTTATTTAAAAAATATATTATGTCTACTTACTACTATGCAGTTCTTTGTTGTAAATATTTACGCCTGCATGGATACAGTTATTATTACCAAAATATTTTTTACGGTAAAACATTTTATAAAACCTTATGCACCACCCAGCTAGCAAGTAGACCAAAACAAGAAAGTATTTAAAACAATAAGAATCTAACGCAGAAGCTTTAAAATTAAAATAAATCAATAAAAGATGAAGACGATTGATTCATTTTATTTAGGTACTTACAGGCAATTCCCGCGGCTCCTCGCCGCGCGTTCTAAAAACGGAAACCTAATTCTCTGGACTCTGACATATTAATAAATTACTCTTATACCACTTTCACTGCTCACTGCAATCTTGATAAAAATGGCAGTACCTAATTTGCAATGCCTCCCTTATCACCTAGGAAAAAAATAGCCTACAACCTATTCTTAGACCTACCTTTTAATTACCTTACCTATAATGTTGGTTTTAGTTCATAAAATAATAAAATAAATTTTAAAATTAAATTCAAAGTTTTCAGATTTTTTAATCTGTTTTTAAACAATACTATGTATTACCGAAAATTCGAAATCGAACAAACAATTTCTTATTAGCTGGAAATAAATATTATTCCAAATAGCACAGAATATATTAGAATAGTGACAGTGCTGTGGGAGCAATAAACCATTACGTTGCGACGATGATCGACTAACCGTCGTATACGTACGCGTGTGACAGCCCCGACAGATTAGCAAGTAGCAACTCCGAGTTGTCGGGCGCTGTAGGTAGGTACTTATCGCGGTAGGTATAGGGGAGCGATGGAGGCCTGGTAATAGGTACTAGGTAGTACTTACCGTGTATACTGTGTTAAGAAGGATACAACTGGGTCAAACTCGCATTCTTCGAAGTATTTTCCACTGTGTTTAGTTTTCGTTCTTTGACTTCAGATATAATAATTAAAGCATACCTAGAGAGGCTATTCAGATTTAATAAATATGATCTATTCATTAAAAATCAATTTAATATTGTAAAAATTTAGCTACTTCTCAAATCAAATTATTAAATTAACTAATTTAGAAAGAAAATATGTATTTTGCGTAATTGGGTACCTTTGTAGCAATTAATTCTACAAAAAAAGCGAAAAGTAAAGAATTAAATTAACCTTAATAATTTTGAAACGCGTCTGTGCCATAGAAATAAAATTAAAGATGCTCTTTAGAATCACTCTTTTACCGTTGCTATACACATGCAATTAACCCTCTAGCTCTACATTAATTATTTTTAATTTTATTATTCGTGTCCACTGTACGAGTACGTGTCTACTTGATTCACTTCGTACTGATTTCGGCTGCAGCGGCAAATCTCTTTCAGTCTAGTCACCTGCGCAGGAGACATTGAAGTTTTTTTATGCCCATACACGAGACACCCTCAAACGATCAGATCAGATGCGGGACTAACGGTAACGGGGTTACGTGATCTCTGTAGCACCCAGTAAGTTAGGCCTTACCGGAGCTTTCTTAGCAGAAAGATTCAATACAAAAACGAACCCGGGAGTCGAACCCCGCAACACCTGAATGTGGAAAAACAAATATTGTAGTGTATCTCGTGTGTGTATAACTTACAAATATTGACACCATACGTCTTAGAGAATTAATTTTTTTTATAGCTATCTCTTAACACAACTGTGCTATGATAATATGACCATCACTTTATAAGATTATTGAGGCTACAAATTGTTAAGAGTACCGAATAAATAAGCCTTTCATTTACTTTAGAGTTTAGAAAATAAAATTAAAATTAAAGAACACACTGGGCAAAAAGCAAACAAAAAAATGCCATACACTTACGTAGCAAAACTTGCAGCTGGTATAAAACATGTAAAATAAATAGGTACCATGTACAATGTACATACATATTATGAATAAAATTGAAGTGTCTGTTTTTAATTTTAAATTAGCAGCTTTTTGCTAAATGCATATGAAATTATATACGGTACTAACATCAAAAAATTAATTTTTTTTGTCTCTCTATTTGTTTGTTCCGGCTAATCTTTGAAACGGCTGGACCGATTCTGAGGGGACTTTCACTCCTGAGAGCTAATGAAGAAAGTAATAACTTAGGCTACTTTTATTTTATTAGAAAATAATAAAAACCGTTTACTTTATTTTAATTTACGCCAAGTAAAGCAGGTCGGGCTTGCTAGTATACAAAATTCTATATTGTATGTGGTCACCCTATGTATAATGCCATGTATCTGCGTCAATTTGTTCGCAGCTTTTTAATTGTGAAGCTGTACATTTTCATACAAAAAGCCTTAACGTTTTTCACCCCCTAAACATAGTCCAATTTTCATAATTTTTGGAAATGTTGTAGATATAATAGAAATCTAGGCCCGTACGTTTTGATTTTAAAGAAATATTGATTACAACAGAAATTATTAGCATCTAAAAATCGATATTTTTGACGTAAAAACTTCGTCGCGCGATTTTATTTTTTAAAATTAAACTAAACTAAATTATTAAAAAAGCAAAACGTACAGGCCTAGATGAGGGTTTACTGAATCGAATGACACCAAAATTATCTTATTTCGTAAATGTTTAGGGGTGTGAAAACGTTAAGGCCCGAAACCATATTTCAAACAGGAAATATAGGTATTTGCCTCGAAGACTTGCAACTCTCTCTATCGCACTATGCGGGTCGGGGGGCAGGGCATATTGTAGTGATGGTGGATGTGTATCGACATTATCATCGCCTAGGGAGGTGAAAGTAATATATCGATCGATATTGAAAAAATCATCAATCAGGATTATAAACCTACATAATTATTAACTAACATGAAAAAACATAACATTGAGAATAAATGTACTGTTTCTTAAAATATTTCGACTTTACACTTTCGAATACACAAAAAAAAATTATAAATAAAGGTAACCAACCGCCTTCAAAAACTACAAAATAAAAAAAATATCGCACTAAATTTCTGATCCAATTTATGTTTTTTATAAGGTTTAGTGTCACTTACTGAGGATGAAATTACAAAATGCTGACAGATCCAGGTGGAGTTTCAAGCCACCTTGAAAAAAGTTTTTAGCCGATATCTCAGAAACTATGCACTTTAGAGCAAAAGTTATTGAATCCATTATTGTAGAAAATATATTTTCGCATCTTTTATTTCCTGTAAACTTTTTTGTAAAACTTACCGTTTACGATTTATGGCACATTTAATGTACCCATTTTTCGTCTCGTCTCGGCCGATAACTCTCAAAATATTGGATTAATTAAAAAAATGCATCTATCCTTTTTGAAGATCAGTTTATTATCTCCAACTTTTGTCTAATACTTTTTTTTTTCTTATATCCATACTTTTTGAGTTACTATAGGACGATTAATGTTGGACTAACGGGCGTTAGTCCAACATTGTAGAAAATTTCAATGTACGCATGGAATATAATCGTTCAACTTCAATAAACAAATTTAAAGAAAAATATCCCGATTGTTTATGTTCTTAAAAATTAATAGTTCATTTCCTTACCTGCAATAGTAACGAACTTTTTATATATATATTTTTAATATATTTCGCCGCCAAGCGCCGCGCAGGTATGGTTTCAATAACTAATTGTACATTTTGTACAATTAGGTACTTAACTGTATAATATGTACTATTAGTACAGTTTTAGTAGAACATAATAACATGAATAAATAAATAAATCCTCACTAATATTATAAATGCGAAAGTAACTCGTCAGTCTGTCTATCGCGCTTTCTCCATAAAACTACTAAACCAATATAAATGTACACAGATAGTCTAGAGCCTGAGATAGAACATAGGCAACTTTTTAAGGTGAAAAAAAGGGGTATAAGGGATTGAAATAGGGGTGAAAGTTTGTATGGAAATTACGTCATTTTTAAATCTAGAAGCTTGAAACTCAATTTTCAATCAGATATAGGTAAATAAATAAGACATTCAGAGTTTGTAAAAATTTTATCCTAAAGGTGGTAGGTACCTAGGGACGAAAAGGAGCTAAGCGAGGGTGATTCGCTAGTAAATAAATATTATGTTGGGACATTGTCACACCAGCGTCATCTAGTTCCGTGGTAAGCTACGAGACTTGTGGTACGGATACCAGATAGTTGATGGATATACAAATTTATAAATAGGTACATACATATTATTAATATAAACACCATATGTATGTGTGATGTGTGTGTGTGTGTGTGTGTATTTATATGTGTGTGTGTATGTATATAAGACTGGACTTCAAATATTTGTGCTCAACCAATGAAAGCTTCCCAGTGGGACTCGAACCTGCGACCGCTAGCGCAGAAAGTAGGGTCACTACTAGCTGAGCCTAATGTGTCGACGCATAGAATAATATAAATGAAATATATATAAATGAAAACTTAGGCGTTTGACTTTAAAATATGAATATTTAGATTACTTCACATATTTTAACTATCAAGCATCATACTAAGTATTTCATTTTCCTTCATACTTCAACTAAGCCTTAGAATGGCATTTTTAGGTATAAAAAATAAATAATGAAATTATTTATTTTTTTATATTTTATAGGTACCTAAAAAATGGCTACAATAAATAATGTTTGCGTACATGCACGATATGTTTATTATGGATGATTAAATAATTTACAAGTATTATACCTATAAAAAAACTTATTTTAAAAGAACATCAACCGTCGTCGTCGTCATCTATATTTTAATAATAAATTATCAATATAGGTATATGTCCATAAATTATTAGCTATTGTTTTGCCACCGATTTCCAAAATATACCTACTTACCTATTTTACGTTGTAATTTTTGTAGGCGGTTGCATTCGATGCTCATAAAGTTTTTATTTTTTAATCCTAGTTCTTATCATCGAAACTGATTGATGATTACGTTTACATGAATCATTGGATGACATATATTTTTCCATTTATTTTAATTTAAAAACCAAAGTACTAAACTGATGCTGATAAAATTTGTGTGGGATCAATTTGGGGACATAATACCTATTTAACTACTAGTAGTAACTAGTAAGTTATAATGTCTACCTTGCCTATATTTTGCAATTTCAAAGTAACACAAACAAAATCAGGATAACGTATATTGAATGTAGGTATCTATGTACGCAAACCGCAGATAGACTTCGAAATTCGAATGAATTGAATGCTCTCGCGCCAACCGCGCTGCCGCCCTCCACCCGCCCCCCGCGACGCCCGCTGCTATCATAGTGTGCGTGAGAATTTGCGTGTGTTGTATCTGTGTCGTTCGCGCCCGCGGGGAAGCTAAGCAGTATGAAACAGATAGAAATTTATAAAATACCTATTGGCGCCGCGTATCGTCGCTTCACAATCCTCTTATACCGCATTTACATTCAGCCGTAGTGAGCAGGGAAGTGGGCAGGGAAGTGGGCAGGACGAGTGTGTAAACGCGATCCTTCTCATGCCACTGCCATTGCCACTCGCGCTGCCCGGCGCTCCCCAAAATGGCGGTTTTTTGTGCGGAAGTCAAAGGACCGGCAGCGCGAGCGGCAGTGCGTGTTTACATTCTGCTCCGGAGCTCAGTACTCGCCGAGCGCCTGGAGGAGAAAGACGTAGTAATTTGGGATGTTAGTAGGTAGGTCGATAATTAGGTACTTACAAAGTTCTATTTCGATGGATAGATACCATCCACCATCGTCTACGACGAACATTCTTTTTTGTACTCGATATCTTTTTAAATATCGAATATAATTATGTATCGCAAAAAGAGACAGCGCGGCCGCTGTAATTATTTTGACGTCTGCCATTGCCGAAACATGAAAGCGAAGTGAGTGGTAGCCGGTAGGGCAGTATGTAAACACACACTCCTCTCGATCCTGCTACAGCAGTATTTAGGGAATTATTGCCGGCAGCGCGAGGGGCAGCGGCAGGGGCTGAATGTAAATGAGGCTTTAAATACGCTTTTTACGCAGTCGGTTTTCTATTTTTCAAGAAGGAACAAAGCAGATTAGGAACTACAATTAAGTAGTTTCACTTAATTTCGTATTTTAAGAATAAAAATTAAATTAGAGCTGCAATGTTATTGTGCGCAAATGATTTTTTCTGTGTATTTGCGGGCCTGTATGTCATTGTGATTGCGATTTCGACATCCGTATCCGTTGGTAAACCGTAGACCAGACCTACTTATAAAGGTTTAGCTGCTACTCATATACGAAGCCATACGAGGCAAATATAATTAATGGCTAAGAAATAAAACAATACTTTCATGTGAAGTTGGAATCCAAAATTACTTAAAATATATTTAAGGATGAATGTCAATTATTTTAATATAGAAAGTACTCACTCATGTTTTTTAATCCAAAGCTATTGCGTTCTCATAAAATTTTTACACGCAAGAATGTCATTATAAATGCGACGATGCGTATTTAAGAGTAAGTAGGTAAATTATTTAAAGTTTTTCATTAAATAATCTACTCATCTACCAGAAATTGATATCACTTTAAGATCTTCATCTTCATCGGCCTTGATTATTATATATCTTTATATATAAGATAATTTTCTTATGGAACATAGGTACAGTAGAGTAAGCAAACAACAATACAATAATGTAAACAGAGCGAACAGTCGCTCTATTTAGTATTTACATCATTGTAAGTATCTTATTTTTTAAAGAATAAATACTTGCTTTCATAAAAATTTTAACATTTAAAGAAAATACCGTTTATGTACTTACTTTAATGTTGAATAATTAAAGGAAAAAAGTTCTTTCAATTATACAAAAGTAACTAGCGGACCAAAAAATAGTTTTTATCAATCAAATACATTGATGCAGAGTATATTAAGTTGTGAGAATTTATAGTAGGAACCTTCAAAAATTAAAATAAATTTGTTAGCTCATCTCGTAAGATTCATCTTATACCTCTGCCCACCTCTGAAAATTTTAGTACCCACCTACACAAAAATTTAAAAATAATTAAAGATGCTAATGTTTTAATTTTTTTTTCAATTAATATTAAAAGAAATATAGCACGTATTAAAAAAAAAAAAAAACAAAAAAAATATATTTTGCAAAGCTGAAATTATCTCTCAAAGAGATATCATTCCGTCAACCTAAGTTAGTGGGATACGGATATGGTCTCCTCATAAATCTGGCTAAAATTATGCAGACGCAATAATTTTTGTAAACAATAATATATAGATCTCTCAAACAAGATTAGTTTATATTTCTTGTACTCGTTGTCCAGAGGTAGGTACCTACTTGTTTATTTACCGTTCAACGATTTGGTGAAGCTCATTAATATCATCATCATCATGATATTAATGACTCATTAATATATTTAGAGTTAATGCCTGGTTTTACAAAGACCTTTTAATATTTATAACTACTAAAAAAACTATGTTACTCAGTGATTCATATATCGCAACGTATCTTTTATAGAAAATAAAGGAAAACAAAAATTATACACTAAGCAAATTGTTCCGATAATAACTATTATACGTATTATATAGGCAATGAGTTGTTACGCTTCTTGCGTTATTGTAGAGTATCAATATCCCTTAGTCGCTAAGCTGGCAAACGAACCGTTTAATATGAACTACATTTCATGCATCGAAGTACTGTTTTTATACATTTCTCTTCTAAACAATGACTGAGTATGATTTATGATTACCTTCGTTAGGCTAATCCGGGTTTATATAGTCCACTTTTTATATAAATCACTGGCTAGGTTCCACTTAAAATGACGCTTTTCATGGAAGACGAAGAACAATACTGTAAAGAGAATTGATTTTTTCCCTTGATTAAAAACTTTCATATCACCTTCATAATAAATTAAATAATTTATATATAATATTTATTTACAATTTTGACCTTATGCGAAACATATTTTATTGTTTAATAGTCCCTGACCCTCGCACCGCCTTCCTACGCTGCCTGCATGTTGATAAGATGAACACGTATCATCATACCAAATTTCGCCAAAATCCAGTGGTATTGTCGTGATGCGGTCACAGACAGACAGAAAGACGGACAAAAATTCTAAAAACTATAAGTAGGTTAGCCAAAAGAGCCTAACTCAGTTAGGCTCTTGTTATCGATATCGATAATAATGACTATTTCAATAAGACATCCAAAAGTCAAAACATAAGTATTTATTGTATAAACTCGGTTGAGTTTTGGGGTTTGGAGAAATTAATTACATGTGTAGAATCATAATATTATAACGTCAGTTTTAGAATTGCATACTTTAAAAGCGAAAAAAGAAAAGCTCATAAGATAAGGCAATTGTTTTTGATGTTTCCTTTCTCTTTGTAATATCTGTAAAACGGAAAAAACAATGTCTAAATTTTTATAAGTATGTAGGTATGTTGTTTCTACGAGTGCTATACGCAAAATTTATTGCGTAAGAAAAAGTACTTATAATATTTTTAATTTTAGGCTGTAATTTTGAAAGTAAACGTAGAATATTAAATGTAAAGGCTTGTTACA
Organism: Boloria euphrosyne; assembly: GCA_951802675.2. NCBI lineage: Eukaryota > Metazoa > Arthropoda > Insecta > Lepidoptera > Nymphalidae > Boloria > Boloria euphrosyne. Next base: position 8,328,076 of record OX637874.1, read on the forward strand.
AGTAGTACAAATATTTTTTTTATTATTTAATTTGTATATTTGAAAAGGTATGACTTAAGATATAATATTTAATATTAAAATGAAATAAAAAGTAAAATAACGTGGATAAAATGTATTATACAGGTAGACAATGACCTACCTTTGGGCTCCATTGGGTAAATCCCATAATATTTTATTACATGTATAAAAAGTAAAATAACGTGGATAAAATGTATTATACAGGTAGACAATGACCTACCTTTGGGCTCCATTGGGTAAATCCCATAATATTTTATTACATGTATAAAAAGTAAAATAACGTGGATAAAATGTATTATACAGGTAGACAATGACCTACCTTTGGGCTCCATTGGGTAAATCCCATAATATTTTATTACATGTACGTACTACGTACGTTTTAAGTACACATAGATTTCTTAGAAATTAGATATTTTCTTGGAATAAAAAGTAATATCACGTTGTCTTATACAAACTTTGCCCCCTTTTTCGCCTCCTTAGGGGTAGAATTTCGTAAAATCCTACCAAATTTCAAGTCTCTACGCCTTATGGTTCCAGAGATATCGTGATGAGTCAATATATAGGTGGAAATGTCTTTTATATATTATATAGATGTATTCAGCCATTTCTGATTACCTCCAATGTGCTAATCCAAATTTATAATATAATATACGATAGGCCATAGTCCACCACGCTGGCTAAGTGCGGGTTGGCGGAATTTATATGTCTTTCGAAAACTTGCTAGGTTCCCCTCAGACAGGTTTACTTACGTTTTTTTCCTTTACAGTAAAATAAGTGGTAATCATGTTAGAAGTTATTCATACATGAAAATATCAGAGGTGCGAGACTCAAATTTGAACCCGCATCACTCGGTTGTCCAAGCGAGCGTGTTACAACTAGGCTACCACTGCATTAGTATGGATGTAATTGTACTACAAATAAAAAAGACACGCAAATAGGTCAAAGCGCCTGGTTTAATATATTAATTTTCATGAATATTGGAGTAAAAAATTATATAAGTATATAAATATAAACGACGTTAAAAAACATTTAAAAAACTTTTAATTGCATAGAATAGGCCTACCTAAATTTATTTGACCACTGGCTGTATTTTTTTACTACTCATATCTAAATCATTTACATATTAGAAAGCCATTTTCAAGAAAAGCCTCAGGTATGTAATGCTTAAGGGCGAAAGGAATTACTAACAAGGTAACTATATATTAAACGTAATAGCTGGTTGGAGAGCTGGATATGAGATTAGAACAGTCAACTTGATCCACTGGAGCAAGGTAGCGCGAGCGTTGAAAGCGACAGCATCGCATAATGATAGTGGCAGGGAAGGTGCTCGCTCCGGCGCATGCGAGTCGTCGTCGAGTATAGTACAGTGCGCGCGCACCTCGCCATGCGAACACGCTCACCATATTATGGCGCGTCGCCTGGCGCTGCTTGCGCTTCTGGCGTGCGCGGTGCTCGCAAATTCGACCCGCCCGCCTTCACGCCCATCGGACGCTACTGACTCCTTGAACCTTGCACTGTGGGACGATTCCGAGGAGTCCTTGGAAAAGTCCTTTTCGTCGCCAAAAGTCACCGTGAAGCCCAATAAAATCAAAGTGACACTCAAAGTACCCAATAATAAGTTACAAGTGCAAATGAAAAGTACAAATAGTGGTGAAAAAAGTAATGTTATTAAAACTACGATTAACATTTCAAGTCATACGAACGTTATAGTGACGGAAGCGCCTCCGAAAGTGGCAGCAGCTAGTGTTACGCGGTTTCCTCAAGAATCATATGTTGATTTGAACAATCAACCATTATTGTTATATAGTTCAGATCATGAACGTGTTTCGAGTACCAAGAAGCCGATAAAATCGCTCATGACTACTACTCGGCGGCCGCCCAAAACTTCCCGCCCTCGCATCACGACTACCACTTATCGTCAACGTACTCGTACAACAACAACACGTCGCCCTACTACTCGCACTACACGCCGCACTTTGAAAACAACGAAAGTGCCTAAAAAATCGAAAGTGCCTTGTTCACAAAACAATAAACCGGGGTGGATATCAACGTACTTTCAAGATGTTAAAATTAAGAAATCTCCAAAACAAGAAGAAAAATCAGGTTGGTTAGTAGGTAGGTTTTATATTTTAGATGTACTAATATAACTGAGTAAATAAATGTAGGTGGAATAATAGTTTGTATTAAATAGCATAACAATGACTTTTAACTTCTTTTAAGTTAGCACATTTAAGTTAGCGAAACGTTTTATTATTTATTTGATATTTCATATATGTATTTTAGATATAATTTGAATTCTTGAGTGTTAATTCAAATTATATCTAAAATACATATATGAAATATCTAATAAGTAATAAAACGTTTCGCTAACTTAAACGCTAGTAGGTTGCCGCCGCACTTCGACACACAACAATTAATGCATGAGCGCTCATTTAAAAGTGTTAAGACTGAAATTAGAAAGAGAAAATTTAAACCAGGTTCAGTTATCTTCAGTTATGATCTTACTTACTCGTATTTTGATTGAAGCCCGAAATATTATTAAATTATCTGTGCAATATACATCTAGGGGAAGCCCGGGTAAAGCGTATAACCTAAGGAAAATTGAAAAATAGGCACAGAAATAGTAATCTTTAGGAACATCGTTTATTTTTTGTGTATTTACATATAGTCATCTTTGAAAAACCAATATCAAAATAAACAAATTCTAGCATTTTCATATTAAAATAACATTAAAATAAAACCCCTTCAATTATTCGCTGGGGCTTCGTGGGGAAACTCACCCGGTCGGGTAAAGCGTATATCCTGCCTTGAGCAAAGTGCATAAGTTAGTTACATCAGGTAACCATGCTGCTTTGCCTACCAAGTACCACGTAACGGACAATTTTTATGAACACTGAATCCAGTCTTCTATAAGTGGTCCCCCATACTCTTTCGTGTAGATCGGCCCTGATCTTTGTTCTTTTTGCTTTTTGGTAATATAAGGTTTGACATTCTCTTTTATTTCAGCTTTTCCTAGTCCTTATGATTTCCCTGTTCGTAACATTAACTAAAAATCACTCCTTCATTCTCTTCCGAACAAAAATATATATAGATAAAGGTTGATTTAATCTTTGCCTCCTGTTCCATTTTTGAAATGACTTATTTTATCGACATAGACAAAACTCTATAAATATTCGTCTAGCTCTTTTTATTAATCTGCTAATAATATTAGAATAACATTATCTTTTTTAAACTGCTCGATTTCTTTATTTTAAAGTTATACCTACCATATTTTCTAGCTGCTGCATTCGTTTATATTATTAATGCCTCTTTGCCCAAAACGTGTATTTATTTTGGCTTGGCTTCGTATACCAGACCAGCTTCTGAAAATAACCTTTCGCTGTAAACGCTACTGTACCTACGGGTCGTGATTGCGATCGATTCGAGATGTTTTTAAGAAAACTCAATCGCGTTAGCAGTTTGATGTTATTTTGTTTTGATCGCAACAGTCACTACCATTATCCTTTGTCATTTCATCGAAATAGTTTCAAAAATATCAATTATAATTATCAGTCAATATTGCCCATCACCTCGATTAAGATATGTTTCGAATACTTAGATAAAATAGTAAATTTGAGACTAATGAAAATTAGAAAATTGCTATCATAGATTTTTCAGCGGGTCTTAGACATGCACAATGCACAAAGACATATTACCTACTATGCATTTAGTGTATTTACAATTTAGTACCTTTCCGACTTTGTTCCTTCGTAAAAAATTGTTTTCATCTTTATAGCTTATTGTTACGCAATCGGCTTATTTTAATAATTATATAATTCTCATTTACCCCTCATTCTATGAGTGAAAACCTTTTTTATAATATTTAAATTTTATCAAAATCCTTTGGTTCCTTCACTGATCACTCCGTGGTTTAAAGTAAGTGGAGTTTTATTTATTAGATAAAACGAGTACATTATACCTACCTATAGAGATCGATAAGCGACTTACCTATCTAAATATTAAGCGTAGGTATTTTGCGGCAGGGCCAGATACAGGAGGTATAAGGGCTCTCGCATTTTTTTATAAATGTCCTTCATTTTTTGTACCTACTACAAACTTTAAATTTAGGAGGGAGCACCTAGAAAGTTTTTTTTGTTTTTTGCATTTTGACATCAAAATTGCCTTATTAAATGGTCAAATATGTTATATTTAACCGTGCTATAATATTGTAATGTTAAAAGTAAAAAAGTGTAGTACTTATTGTTTAGGACGACTCACCCGAACAGATATTTAATTTAAATTTTATATATTCTTAATGTAATAAGCGACGATTCAAAAGTGCTTATAAAAGTATATTTGAACACAGAGTTTAGTTGAAATTACACAGATATAAGGACAAACTTACAAAATTTTCTGCAACTATTTTTTGTACTCTATATTCCGTAGTATAAAACCTAGTATAGTATTATGTTATCTGTGATAAAACGTAACAAACATAATTTTTAAAATACATATTTTAACTTTCACATTTGAGTGTGTTACTATTTTATTTTATAATTATTATATTACTCTATAGTACATTAATTTTCTAGACATTTGTTTTCAAGCCTGATTGATTCTGATGTTAGTAGATCTTAATACTCTCAAATGATTTAGTTTACTGCATAATAAACGCAACTTGTTCATGATTTTTATCTCGTTATAAAAGTAAAATTAAATTATACTATTATTATTCATACTAGCGACTTACGCGTCGCTCGGGTCGTCCTTACATTTAGCATAATCGAAGCCGCGAGTTCCACTAGTTAAAATAAATAAAATTTTTAAAGTAGCCTAAGTTACTCCTTTTAGCATTAGCTATCTGCGGACTGCGAGTGAATGTTCCGATAAAATCGATCCAGCCATTTCAGAGATTAGCCGGAGCAAACAGACAAACAGACAGGCAGACAGACAGACAAAAATTTTAAAAATAGATTTTTTTTATGTACCGTGTATACTTTCATATGCATTTAGTGAAAAGCTGTTAATTTTAAATTAAAAACCAGACACTTTAATTTTATTTATGTGTACTCGTATAGATGTATATTGTATAGACTGATGCAGTGTAGTTTCTCTTACATGTTTTATGATAATTTCCCGAGAGTTATCTCAGATACAATCAATCTTTCTTAGTTAGGTACAGAAAAAATACCTAATTAAGTATTATAGAGATATTTTTAATTATAAAGATATCCACACTAATTAATTCGAAACACCAATAACATTATATTAATAATTCCTTAGAGAAAATTACTATTATTCGGAACTTATATAGATAAAAACATACCTGCACAGTGCTTTTTATAAAAAATATGCCACTTTCACAATCTATTCATAAGTCATATTAGAAAGTATGTGTGAACGTATTAATTTATTTTTCATAACTCACCTTTGTCCCTCTTTATACCTACTCAAACTATTGTGCCGAGATTTATACTTGTAAGTTATGTATGTACTTATAGTAAGTAGGTACATTTCTTAAATGAAACTCAAACTAAATGTTTTTGCATATATATACTAGTTCCGTACATCAATCAATGAATATAAATAAAATTGAAGTGTTTAATTTCAAATTAATAGCTTTTCACTAAATGCATATGAAAGTTTAAACAGTTACTACTTACATCAAAAAATCAATTTAAAAAAATTTTGTCTGTCTATCTGTCTATTTGTTCCGGCTATTCTCTGAAATGACTGAACCGGGGCTTTCTTGATAGATATAGCTTATGTTATAAGAAGTAACTAAGGCTACTTTTTTTTATTAGGAAATTATAAAAACCGTTTCATTTATTTTAACTTACGCCCAGCAAAGCGGGTTTGCTAGTTAATGATAATTTTGACGATTATTATTAATAAAAACATAACATATGTATATATAGTGTGTATATATAGTGACAGAAAATTAATTATTACAAGTCACCAATTTGAATTTTTTACTTTGTCTGTCTCAGCTCAGATAGCTGAACAAATGATAAACTTAATATACTGGGTAAGGATGCCTAATATGAGATACCATTTATATTTTTCTCCATAAAACATATATTATCGTACTAATTACTATGAAAATTGCGATATTCGATAGGGAATTTAATGGAGTTCATTTTTGAGAGACCGTTTAGTTTTAAGTATAATACTTTTTTTTCTAATTAAAAAAATATTATAAAAGTCAGAAATTACGTTTCAAGCAAATGGTCTCCTATTATGAGATACTGAGGGTTGCTAATATGAGATAGTAGGTATCAACTTAAATTAAACTTTTTATTGGCTATATTTTACATGTAACTATTTTACAGCTGAATACAATCACTGTTATCCAGTTCTCGTCAACGTTATAAGTACTCTCGGTATGTAGGCGATTTTATTTTATTAATTTCTAGCTCATACAAATCAACAAATTGATTAAATCCATTTACTCTTGCAGCAGGAACTGCTTCAGGTGTTCTGATAAATCAGCTCATAAACCCATGTAGCCACTTTTTACCAGCGAATCCTTAATTCAAGCTGAAGGTGTGCTTGAGATTACCAATTGAAACGCTATGTACTTGATATCTATATATGTACGTCTAAAGCGTAATCCATATAATGCATGGTTCAATTCTTTCCAATATTTTTCTAGTTCTGTTAGTTGCTTTTTTGACACTTTGTAACCCTATTGCTTGTTACGCATTGCATTACCGACCCGAATCATAGTATCGTGGTCCCAAGATTTTCTTTTGATCGACGACATCCAGAAAAATGAAGTCATATTTTTATATATCCTAATATGAGATATCTCATTTTAGGAGCCCCCGCGTGTCTCATATTAGGAAATCATCTACATTCAACAAAATTACTGCTTTTTATTTATTTGTAAAGAAAATATAATACAACTGCAAATGTTTCGTAAATTCATGATTCAACTGATACAATACTGTAGATTAAAATTATTTAGTGTAACAATACAATTGTAGCATACATTGTAAACATTTGATGACAAAATTCGGTTTTGAGATTTCGTGAAAACCCGCGTGTACACTGTACACTACCTAACTTCGCCTCGGACTGGGAAGCACTAACATACGTTTCGATCTTTTTCCACGTGGCTTCTAGGGACAGTAGCGCCAAATAGCACCGGTGATTAGTTTCGCCAAAACCTAACTATCGCATATTAGGCAACTATCTCATATATGGCATCCTTACCATACTAACCTAATAGTAATAAATAAAATATAAAAAACTTCAAAAAGAAATTATTACAGGCGACTGCTTAAAAATTTAACCCTAACGATAAAAAGTAAGTATAATGTATTATGCAGTTAGAGACATCAAGCATTCAATGATTCAATACACGAATGTAATATAAAATCTCACTAAAATCTTAAATGTGAAAATGGGAGCCAAGTTCAATATTATGATAATTACGGTGTGGTTGTCGACTTCACTGACAAAAGACTCGAGACTTAGAGCTTTATTATTCTAAGACTTGAGATATAGGTACCATAATGAATGCCGAGTTCCGTAGACAATCTACTTAAAAATTTATTTTTAAGATCGTATACTATTTTAAAGTTTTAAGACACAACTCCTTAGTTTCTGCTACAAAAGTTTTGCTATTTGTACCAAGCATAGAATTATTTATACCAAGCAAAATATTTAGAAGAATGACTTACTAAATTTAGAAGGATAGAACCTTATAATATACAATAACATGCATAATATAATGAGAAACGTAAGTTTTAATTTAATTTAGCTATAAAAAAATAATTTTCAAAATTAGGAAGGAGGAGGTTCTCAATTCGTCTGTACGTTTTTTTTAATGTTTGTTACCTCAGAACTTAGAACTGGGTGAACCGATTTTGATTATTCTTTTTATTTGAAAGGTGGTGCTTCCCGTGTGGTCCCATTTTAATTAAGTCCAGTTCTGATGAGTACGTATAATATACCCTGTTTACTATAGTAAATAATTGTCACAGCGCGGCGTTATGAAAAAGTATATTTTTAATAAAATAAAAAGTTAAACATTTATGATATTCAATAGAGTTAATCCTATTACGAGTTACGACTAAAATTTAACGCGAACCCTCATGATGTTGCTTTTACAAGCAGTTAGAAGTTTTGAAAGTCATTTAAAAGTTTTACGTAAATATTCTTTGGAATACAAAAGACAAATAAATCATTTTCCATTAACTTTTCATATTTCCATAGACTACAGGCCGTTAGTATAACATGTTATTTTGCTACCATTAATTCTTATGCTACTCTCACAGTCTCACTGTTAAAATAGAGGTGAAGAATATTTTGATATGTTAAGATACGTTGAGTACTTTTGAGATTTAAGAGGTGTTTATCATTTTTTGTATATTTTAACTTTTGACGCAATAAACTATATTCAAACGTAAATAAACATTAATATAAAAATGACATAAAAATGTTGCATAATACGGAACCCTCGGTGTGTGAGTTTGACTCGGACCTACCAGTTGTTTTAACGCTATTCACTGTGTAGAAATAGATTTTTTTTAATCTTTATAATATATCTAAGTTATTAAAGAGCTGTAATTCCGAAGGTAATTTTCTGTAATGATGCCATAAAAATCTCTTTGAAAGCTCTAAAAGCCAACAAGACAATTAGTACTATTTAAATCAATAACTAACAGCAATAGGTAAACTTATTTTTTTCTATAGAACGTACAGTTTTCTGTCTTACCAGCTCATAGCTTTATAGGTAGTTATAATATCCTATAATAATATTGAGTAAATTTCCGTAACTTTTTCAATTTTTTATATTGTTTGAAACGGGGATTCATAACATCAGACTTGCGACAAGAAAGGTTTTCCTTTTCATATAAACTTGCGAGAGCCCTCTTTAATCCTGCCCTGTCGCAAAATCCGTTTTTAGCGAACGTCAACTAACTTATAATATTATATCTATATACCTACTCGATATTTCGTGATAAGTGAGTGACTTTCGCTTTATATATATATTTAGATGTAAACTCCTGATGTTTATTTAATTTCGTGACTTCATACTAAAAACAGGAAAATGACTTGTACACAAGACGTGGAAGTCCCCAGCCAACTCTCTTTTTACTTTATGCCCTAGTGACATATAAAGTTTCACCTTTTTATAGACTCGCGTCATTTCATTGGCATCCTTTGAATTTCTTCTAGAGTATGTACCCATCGATCTCAACTTCCTCAGAGGTAAAATTTAAAATATCTGTTAAGGTGTCAATTATCTTTCTATTGTACCTAAATAACAAACCCCGCTTAGGTATTTTTTACTTTTAAGGTTTTTATCTCCACCTAGACATCGCAATATTGTACAAAATGTTTTCCGAATTATATTCACAAACCTTGCTTATCGCTTTTACTATTAGGGTATACCGTATTATAATCCGTTGCGTGGTTCAGAAAAAGTGAGCGGAAAAACAGACCGTAGGCAGATACCGACTTTGTTTTATACTATGAGTATGAGGTATAGAAATATAGATCAACTAATTTTCTTGTACACAATTATTATCCACTGACTTAACTACTAGTTATAAGTAATCGCCATTGGCTAAAGCTAACACACATTGACAGAAACAGTTAATAGGGCATCTTATTTATTCTTTTGGGAGCTATATTCTGTGCACAATAAGTAACAGTCATTTTTTTTTAAATATTTCATTTACAGTATTAGCTTTACTTACCATTTTATTATATCCTTTATTGCACATTAAAGTAAATACAGAAAAAATATAAACAATAAACTTCCTGGCAAGAGGGTTTTATTATCAGTAACGATACTTTATTTATGGTTAATGAATATGGGTTACTATATCTAGGTATCACAAGGTTGTTGGGATTTACTTTTAATACCTAAACTTAATTTTTTTTACCGACTGCAGTAAAGCCCAAAGGATGGTTATAATGAACACAGTTTAAAAAAAAACTATATAAAATTACCTTTATCACAGATAACATAATACTATACTAGCCTTTATAAAGCGAATTGTATTTGCAGGTCTATTTTCCAGAATATACAGCTGGTTTGTAGAGCCTGCATTACCTGAGTCAACTTGGTTTGGTAGTGGGTGGTTCCAAAAAAAATCTACTCGACCAACTACAACTAGCACACCAATACCTCCTTCGACTTCCACGGGAAACTGGTTTCAAATGTTTCTAGATTCAGAAGATACAGACCATTCTAATGCAGCAAGTGTAACCAGTACGTTTACTTGTAATTTTTAAATATATATCTATACAGCTATTTAAAAATTATATTTTTTTTGCTATATTATCGATTTGAAATTTTGAATTGAAAACATTGAATAAATATTAGGTATGTGATTGCGCTATATTTATTTAATAATATTTTTATATTTTATAGTGAAAAAACCTGATAAAAAGTCAATAAAGAAATCGTATACAGGATATCAACTACTTAGAGCTTACCCAGACGTGGAATGGAAGGTGCAATCCTTACTAGATTTACAAGAGGAAGCAGAAGGGTCCGGTCTAATGTGGTGGACCCCCCCGTCACTAAGTGGTTCAACAGACCTCTTAGTTCCACCAGATCTGCTTGTTGACGTCAAAGGCCATTTAAAATCGTCTAAAATTGATTTTGATGTGGTTATTTGGAATTTGCAGGTACCTAGTTTATTTATTTAATTTTCCTATATTATGACGTTTAGACAGGATACGAAATCATTATAATTGTTACAGAAAGCTATTGCTTATGAAAATCCGAAACTGTCGAAAAAACAGCGACTCGAGTTAGAGCAAATTCGAGGACATCCAATGACTTGGCGACGTTATCATCGCTACGCTGACATACTAAGATATCTAGAGTACTTACAACATTCATATTCTGACATTGTTGAGCTGGTGCCTTTAGGTCGCTCTTCTGAAGGACTTCCATTGGTGGCTGTTAAGGTAAGGTTTTTGTTACAAAAGGTTAAAATAAATATTACTCGAATAAAATTGATTAATTAAATTATCTTAAGGTTTCTTGTCCTACAAATGACACTGAAACAAGAAACTCTAACAGTAAGGACCAAAAGAAAAAATGGAAATTGCGCTCGCATTTAAAACCAGCTGTTTGGCTTGAAGGCGGTACTCACGCACGTGAGTGGATTGCTCCTGCAGTGGCCACATGGATGATACATAACTTAGTCGAAGGAGATAAAGGAACAGGTTCGTAAAATTCAACCATACAATTTAAAAATTAATTCTCAAAATGACAAAGTATTATGAGGGTATTATATGTAAACGATAAATTTATTATTACGTAAGGTGCTGATCGGGAAATGCTTAAAATGGCTGATTTTTATATCATGCCGGTAATGAACCCGGACGGCTACGAACATTCGCACACACATGATCGACTCTGGAGAAAAACTCGTTCACGCAGCCCCGACCATTCTGATGATTACTATGTAGGCTGGTGAGTAATTATTCAGCATATTGTTTTTGTTATCCTGACAAAAAATATTAAAATAACATAACTCAATTTAAAAATAAAAGTTACAAAACATTTAGTTTATTATTAATACAATTATTGTTTCATAATACATATACTTACATATTAATTAAATAAAAAAATCAATAGTTATTTATGATGTAGGTACATGCGTATTATTACGTATGTGAAATGAGTGACGCATTCTAGAAAAGTATTTTAGAGCAAGTTTCTTTTAAAACCGGATGAAGTTTGAGACTTATCACTATATTTAAGTAAGATACTTTAACAACACTTGTTTCCTGTGAAAGCGTCTTTACTTTAGAATGACCTACAGAAATAATATTTAATTGTATTAGGTATCATATCTCTTGACGGAGTATTTTTACGCTTTAAATAAACTAAACCGTAGGCACAATATTATATGTATATTGTATACTATAAATCCCACAAGGGACAAAATATAGTCTAGCCATTTTACTTAGGTCAATAACCATTGTTAGCTCATAAATGATAATGCAAAACGTTGCTGGGTCAATTAATTACGTTGCCTACAGCATACTAAAAACAGACTATAGGTATCTAAGTACTGTTAAAACAAATGCTTATTAAATATTAATATAAAGTATTGTATCTATTCATTATATGTTTACATGCATTTATTAAAACTATATTTCTAACCTTTATGCTCGGACAGAATGAAAAGCAACAGGTTTTAAGTGATTTTTATTCCGTTAGGTTTCCCTGGAATTGGGGTCGTACTGAATGCGTGGGAGTAGACGCTGACCGCAATTGGGACTACCATTGGGGTGAGAAAGACTCCTCAACGGACCCCTGCGCAGACAACTATGCCGGCCCGCATCCTTTTAGTGAACCGGAAACGCGTGCTGTTTCTGAATTTTTATCAGAACACAAGGGACACATAAAGGTAATTTAAAATTTTGTTTTTAGTTTTCTTAAGTGTGTTTCTCGTTTCATCTTTAATTTGGAAATAACTTTTTTTACTCTCTTTCCCGAGATATACATATACAGTATATTATAATCTCTTACATGCCTATTTGTTGAGTATTTTGGTTTAGCCTTTTCACAAGTGTTCCCAAAAAATAAGGAATTTAACATACAGTACACGAGTACAACCTGATCAGTCATAAGGTAATTTAAAAAAAATTGTAACCAGAGTTACCCTCGGTTCGCTAGAGTATATCCTTAAGTACGTTTTTAATATAGGTACTTACATAAGTACATTCAGTTATCGTGAAATTACCTTAGGATAGAGACTTATACTTGTATTGCAGACTTTTTTTAAGTTAAGCCTTGGTAAATGTAGCGATAGACATATTGTAAATTCCTAATGATGACAAGATGACTTAAACTAGTTACCTATTGAGTTCCCCCTTGGAAATGACCCGAGTAATTAGGTAGTTATTAATACACAAAATTAAATGAATATCAGTCCAGCATTTTTGTGCAAAACGCAGAAACAGACGAGCAGGCAAACATTGTTAATTCCTATTGTTTAAGGCTTCTATTATTATGTTTATGTACCTAAACAATACGTTCCAGTCATTGCAATAAAAAGTATTTCATGGATATTAGGATAAAGACGTAGGATTAGATATGAATATTAGCTTCGGGTAATTATTTAAAATTGCTATTATTAAAAATTATCTGCACCTAATCTTTTAGTTAATAATTATGAAAGCCTTTAGCATAAAAATTACTTCTTCAATAGCTTTTTCTTTGAGCAACAACATTCTTTACATAGTGTAAAACAAGGTTGCTTAGGCCGTGCATAAAAGCACCTACCTACGCAAGGGATTTTAATGCGGTTTTCATCAATAGAGTGATTCAAGAGCCTTCCTCTTGAATCTATTGTAAGTATATGTATAGAACATGCATATTATGTAAAAAAAATAATTCAAAGATTTGTAATGTGATGTCGTATCATATTTTTGTGATACCTGTTAGTCATGGTATTTGTGAGCACGTCAACAATATTTTATAGTGCGAGAAAATATCTAATCTCTGAGAAACATAGGTCGTATTCCTACTTACTAAGTAAGTATATAAAAATCCAGCTTATCTCTTTACACTTTCTAAATTTTTAAATTTTGAAATGTTTTTATTGCACTGATATTTAAATTAAATATGTTACTCTGAATTTCATAAAATCTCAAAAATCTACAGCTAAAATTATACTAAATATTTATAAGTGCCGGAAGATTTGGAGGTACAAAAACTTAATAAAATGTAATTAAATTAGGTTATTAAATATTTAACGTCAAGTACTTACGTACTTAAGGAACAATGTATGCCTAGATTTTATGATAGATTAGTGGTAAGATTGATCGATGCGAGAGACTCTGGATTCGAACTCTACACTAGTAAACTATTGATCAACTTAGTGTTACATTTAAAAAAAATAAAAATCTTAATAAATTGCAAATGCACCATTACAATATTTTACCCGATATGGCCTATGATTAATTGTATTGCCTGTCGGTCAAGACAAAGCTGGCACCACCATTGCAAATATACTGTAATTAGGTTGATATATAGATTACCTACTTTACTATTACTTTTTACTGTTCTGTTTTTGTAGACGGTTTTTGAACTTTTTATATAAAATAAATTAGTTCGTAAGCTACAGTAAAATACCCACTGACCCTAATTTAGATTACAGTTAACTTTAATATGGTAAATATATCCCTATTAGTGAAGAAGTAAGCTGGTAAAAGTAAATGTACAAAATATTATTTTAATAGTAATTACAAAATATTACTTTATTATCTCTAGTTTTTTAATGTAGAGGCACGATCGTTGATAAAACGATACGGTTGCAAAAAGCCATAGCCCATATGCCATATAAAATAAATGTAATAGCTTTTACTTTGAAACTTTTTGAGATACAATAACGTCTTATATGTCGTGGCCCCGATATAATTTATGTGCGTTAACGATTGCTTGACGAAGTAACTGACCATTTAATGTGTGCATCTTACGGTGCATTAGAATTTTTTAATATTTTTTTTACGAAGAAGCCATTTACTTGACTTAACTTTAAAATGATATAAACTTTACCTTTATATAATTTGAAGTTTGTATCTGCATATAGTAAGAAAATATGTTTCTATACATGGTATAGACCTACATATTCATATTCAAATTCAAAATATTTTATTCAGCATGAAATTATTACAATTTTTTAATGAACGTCATGAGTCTACTACCAACCATATACAAGTGTTGTCAAAGAAACTGTGATAATCTTGACCTATACTATGTTAAGATTTATACAACAATTTGTCACACACTTAAAACCGAGGTAGACCGCACATTGCTCGGGAAATTGTGACGGAATACGGTATTTACCCACAGCGTTACTTTCAAAACGTTTCCTTCTACACTTTCGACACTTCCCTTAAATAGAAAATATTTAGATTATGCTATTATGCTATTTTAACGTATGTACTCGTACTTTAATTTAGACTAGTGGTCGCCCTATGGTCGAACATCGACCATAATTAAAAATTAATATAATTAATTGTAATAAATGAATGTATTATTTATGTGTAATATTTATTATTTATGTGTGTTATGTGTGAATGTTTTTTTATTGATTTAATGTATTTTTAAAACACTAACAGTTAACACTACCATGTATTTGACACACTGAATATCAAACATAAGGAACCATAATTAATAATTAATTCATTTATTATGGTTATGCATTTATTTATTGATTTAATTTACTTTTACGCATAATTAAAAAAATATATTAAGTGCACTATGCTGTACTCCTTCTCTATATAAATTATTAGTGTGCCAAATTTCATACTCCCCCGACCTCCGACCGCGCAATTATCGTAAAAAGGGCTAGCTACAAAGTTTTTGCTTCACGTATTAATATATATATAGATGACATGTCAAGATAAATTATAACTTACGCGAACCTACTTTAATAAAATATTGTTTGTCCGTATGCAATAAATCATAGTTATGGAAAATTTTATAGTTTATGGTGTTTTAACTTGAAGTAAGGGGAATAAAAGTTGCTTAAGTACTTTCATATATCGACCGTAACTTTCAAATTAAGTACTTTCTTTTTTAGATAAAAAATACTAAGTAACTTACAAGTAGGTATTTTGTGTCCTGATTTTCAAAACCTACTTAGTTCAATTGTATTAATTTTATGCAAGTCATACACTTACATTCGAATGATTTTAATTTTGAATGGTAAAATCTTTCGTGTATATACTCAATGCGCTTTTTTAGTTACTGGCTTATTCAATCGTGTCAATTTGATATCTGATTTTGGAGAAACTGTATTCTAAACAAATATTATTTATTAATTCCATTGCCTCTTTATTAGTTATTACCCGACTGTGACGAAGACTAAAGGAGGTTTATGTGTTTGACCTGTATTTATTGATGCCCGATCCCGGCTGAACCGTATCTACGTATTTAGGCATAAGTCGTTAGATACATCTTGATAACTCATAAACAGTAAAACTATAAAAGATCAAAATAGCAGACTTAAAGCTATCATAATGGTGAAACCTATTAAGAGAGATATCAACATGAAGGGATCTAGTTCGTAGGGATAAATTCCCCGTTCCTGACTATGTACGTTACTTTATTAACTTCTTTATATCTTTTTAGTTTGCTATTTACGCGACCGGATGTTTAGTTTAGTATTTTTTTATTGAAATACTAGCAAACCCAGCCCACTTCGCTGGACGTTAGTTAAAATAAATTAAACGATTTTTATAATCTTCTAATAAATTAAAAGTAGCCTAAGTTAGTAGTTACTCCTTATAACATTAGCTATTTGGTAGTCCCTTCTGAAACGGTCCAGCCGTCAAAGATTAGCGGGAACAAACAGACAGACAGACAGACCAAAATTTTAGAAATTGATACATTCATATGCATTTAGTAAAAAGCTGTTACTTGGTATGATTTTTAGGAGTAGAGTACCTAAATTAAGAGTTTTTACCTATATGAACGGTCTCTATATGGAATAATGATTGCCCTTCCGGAATTATAACTCTGTGTATGATTTTTAAAAGCAATGACTGCATCGTATTGTGTACAGATATAGACCCCGGAACAATAGTTATTAGGATTATGTGGACAAGTACAAAAATATAAAATGTATTCATTTATATTAATTACAGTTGTATATATCGTTGCATGCGTATTCACAAGCGTGGCTGCTGCCTAGTTCGCACGTACAAACGACATTTGCCGACGATGGGATCCTAATGGATATGGCCAAGCTTGCTACAGGTGCTCTAGCTGATATGTTTGGAACTAAATACCAGGTAACAAAATCACGTTATTGGACTAGGACTTAGAATACTACCTATCAACAAAATTAAATAATGTACACTAAGTACCTAATTAATTTATGGTGAATTTCATCCAAATCCTTTGAGCATATACATGTATAACATTTTTTGTAAATTAATAATTAATAATAGTTCTGAAGCAGTGGTAGCCCAGCGGCAACGCGTCGCTTGTTTAACCGAGTGATGCGGGTTCAAATCCGGGTCTCGCACCTCTGAAATTTTTCATGTGCGAATCATTTCTATCATGATTACCACTTGTCTTACGGTGAAGGAAAACATCGTGAGGAAACCTGCATGTCTGAGAAAACCTAGCAAGTTTTCGTAAGACAATATGTGAAGTCCGCCAACACGCATTAGGCCAGCGCGGTGGACTATGGCCTGATCCCCCTCGTACTGAGGGAGGCCCGTGCCCAGCAGTGGGACCTTAAAAAGGGCTGATGATTGATTATAATATTTACTTGGCAATTTTTAAGGAACATAGTAGGTACATAATATTATGGAGTCGGACATTATAAAAATGTATACAGTATTTGCCTAATACCATGTTCCTTCGTCAACTTTTACCACTCTTAAGTTCGCTCTTTACTCAGTCGGGTTTTCTTTTTAATTTTGCAATTAATTTAATATAGTTATTTTTCCCTAGGTTGGTACAGCTGCAGAAATCCGACAGCCAGCTTCAGGCATGTCACATGATTGGGCGAAGGCTCGTGCGGGAATTAAGTTTTCTTATCATGTTGATTTGAGAGACTCATTCGGACCATATGGGTTCCTTTTACCTGGATCGCAGATTGTACCAACGGCTAAAGAGACCTGGCAAGCTATAAAAGCAATTGTAGATAACATTACTCCATGACTTTAATGTAACTACTGTGTCTGTGTAACTGAGTTTTATAGTTCTAGTTTAATTACAATTCAGATTTCTAAAATTTACATTTTGTATGATCCTTAACATGTTCCTATTAAACAAAATATTTATGTAACGAATACAAAATGCTGGTATAAATATAAGATTATTAACTATGTCGGTGTTTTTAGGTATATTTTTTTTGTAGTTTCTAAAATAAAAATAAATACTGATTATCAAGTGTTTCCATTGTTACATTTATCCTTAAGATATGTATGAGTATTTTAATAATTAATTATATAATAATTATTAAAAATTATAATTATTATTTTCAGTGTTTTGTGATACTCTTATGTATGTAGGTATATTTTAAATTGATTACCAGCAACGCATATGTAACTAAGATGACATTATACTTATTCCTAGGTAGTATATACCCTAATTACTAAGTACATACAATTTGAACCTGCAGTTTCAGAACTTTGGTTGGTTAAAGTTCCTTATTTTCTTCAATGACTTATTCACCGACCTATAGTACTTCTAGCAGACTCACAAGCTTTTTGAAGAGCTTTCTGTTCCCAGAAAGCTTCGTTCACGTTTTTCGTTTCGTTCGAAAGTTCACAGATAGACAAGTAGACGAACAAACAAGAAAAATCAAAATAAAAATCTAAAAACTAGTTTCAGCTAATACTCTAGACAGATGTTATGTATATATGTATAAGTACCCAGCAATAAATGTTGCACACTTTGGAAACAAACCGTCGGCTAATTTCGGCTTTGTAGAGCGTTATATCATTCGCACGAAATTTGTCAGACCGGTATATTGTATTAGGAGCTGTAAAACAATTATAGATAATTTTCTGTGTAATTGAATTTATTTAAATACATAATTTTTTTCTACAAGTGCTGTCTTTAAGCTGTGGAAAAATAAAATAAAAAGATCATGTTTATGTACTTTTTTCTTAAAAATTTGCGTATTTTGTAGAGGTATTCAGTGATATTATATCCGCTGGGTGCGTGACTCTAGCGCCATCTAACGATACAACTCACGGTGGCTCTTTTGAGAAAATATACATGTATTGTATGCCAAATAGCTATTGAAAAAATAAAATAAACTTGAAAAAAAATTTTTTTCAATGTTAAATGTGATATATTACACAGAGTGTACATTAAATTAATTTTTTTTCCGTGGGTCAGCTGAAAACAGTAAGTAAAATAAATACAACAACTAAAACAAGTCTCAATAAGTGAATTAGGTTGGCCCAACTTTTTTTGATTTACGGATTTTTTTTATTTTTAATTATTTGTTCGTCGTTTGTTCGTTAATGTTCGAATATAGAAATTGTTTGTACGTCTTTTATTTATTTATAATTAATCAAACAAATTTTCACCCTTAAGTTGGCCCCCTTTACTAGATATCTTTATTTTTATCGCTCACATTAATTAATTTTGATCAATTATCGTTGGTTCGACGACTATTGGTGATTGTTCGATCATAAAAACAATTAAATTCCCAATTATTAATTATTTTATATCTAATAAGCAAACCATCACTTCATTGTCTGGCAACCAGAAACTTATAAAATTTACAATTACTATTTCTACTAGTCTTTTTGCAATCGACTACACAACAACTCTGATGACCCATTTTATTTTATTTATTTAATTTAACTGACACACGTGTTATTTTTATGGTCATAAATAATAAAAAGCCACTCGTAGTTCTGTTTTGGTCCGCAGCGGGCGCTGACATCACTTTTGTTTCCCCCACCATGCCTTACGCACCCAGCGGATACAAGATATGTTATGTTCATACTGCACGCACAGCATAATTGTTCCGCGACACACACATACATATTTAATAACACTGTACATCTAAGCACACGCTATAAGTGCGACAGTAAATACGCAAAGCGTAAGAGTGAAAGAGACAGCTATTCGACACGCGTGCTCGCAATGACAGGTGACAGCTCGACTGACTGGTGACAAATGGAACCAATCCACGACACGCGTTGGGTGCGTTTGTGGCGTATCTTGTATATAATATCATTGGAGGCTTAGACTAATAATACCTAGACTGATAGTTTCATACATAGATATATAACACCTAGATGGAGTGTAGGTCGAAGCGAATTGTAACCACTTTTTTTGGCTAGACTTCGAGATATGGCTAGATACGTTTCCCGTCGTGTCAATGTCAATTGTCAAGTTACACAACTACATACGTACAACTTAGGTACTTACTTATTCTTAGCTCTCGCTTTATCACATCACATTCACATTTTACAGGTAGGTACTATTTGGCAACTTATAATTTAAAGTAAAACATTCGTCTATACAGAAAATTAATTTGTAAACAAATCAAATCAGACGCCATTAGATTGTGACACTTACGCACACATTCATACTAATGCTACTTCAATATTGAGCGGAATTATGTATGAAACTATCAGTCTAGGTATTATTAGTCTAAGGTTTCATACATAATTCCGCTCAATATTGAAGTAGCATTAGTATGAATGTGTGCGTAAGTGTCACGTAATTGCAACCATAGATGAAAAATAAAGTAGATGGCCATCTTCTTGGAGAATCTTTCTATCCCGTTCATTTGCTTGATAATTATCATGCTCTCTCTACTTTTGGCGACAGTGGAATGTCATAATGGAATAGCAATATATTTCCATTTCATCTACATACGTCATTACTGTGACGTCATATCAACATAACAGAATGTCATGTACGTCACTCATTTTTAATTTTTTGAAATTTTCTAATTTTAACCGTTGCAACTTGCAAGGTTGCAACTTTTATTTTCGCAATTCGCAGCCATTAACGAGAGAAATGAATTGAACTTTTATTTTATTCCTTTGTGCTAAATACTACATACATATATAACTTTAAACTTGTAAAAAATTATATTAAATACCGGATTGGACTCGTTGTGACTGTGTAAGAGGGATTGTAGTTTTCTTATAGTAATTTACATTTGATCAATTTGTAAATTAGTGTTGATTATTGTAGGTTAGTGTCGATTAATATAGATCAGTGTTGAATAATAGTGGTATAGTTGGATTTGTGCTTTGATACAAACTGTAATTTCTTCATTAGTGTTTCTCTTCGTTTGGTCGTTGTTTTCAAGGAAGCATTGTAATATTCCACATTGTGAGAGAGGTAAAAATTTAAAACAGTGGGCTGGATTTGTTAAAGCTTGTCCTATTTTACTTAAATGTAATAAGAAAGATTTTGATTCAAAGATAATTTGTAGTAATCATTTTTTACCTTATAGCATATTAAGATCAATATAATAATGAAAAATTCTTAACCAATAGAGCTGTCTGCTGTGACTAATCAAAATATAATTAAGACTAAAGACGATAATGACCAATAATTATCTTTATAAACAACTGCCTACTTATTAAACTTGATCGATTTCAAATTCCAAATCCTTCTTCCTCTTCAACTAATAAGAATAATGTTTTATGTGTTTCACCTCTCTTACAAGTTACAGGTCAAAATTCCACAGAACCACCTGTAAAAGTTATTAAAGTAGAACATGCAGCTGAATAAGTATCCACTGTTATATAGTTATGGAAAAGTTGTAGTAGATTTCCAGTTATGATTAGCTGGAGTAGTTCCTAAAACAAGAAGATGACAACACTAATGAAGAAAAAGGTATAGATTTTTACTACATAATTTAAATTTGCCAGTAAAATCTACTACCTATAAATTCTATATTAATGAATATTCCCCTGCAACTAGGAATTAATAACTATAAATTTAGCAACCCCCTTGAGGCTTAAGATTTGCCATGTAATTTGATTTATGATGTAATGGCAATTAAATGGGTGGTATCAAGAAATACTTAAAAATGTACGTTAAGAAATCTTCAAACAATTTTCATAACAGGGTTTATTCCTAGAGTAATTACATCTGACCAGAGTTCTGCCAATTTAGCTGCAATAAATTCAATAATTTCTGATACTAAAGAGAACATAATTAGTAGTGATAATGATGCATCAAGAAGAAATTATTATGTAGTTAGTGGGAAAAAATGTACCATATCTATGATGTACCACATTTACTGAAATGTTTTTGTAATAATTTCCAGAAAAAGAAGCTTCTTGGCAGTCAGTGTGCTCAGTGGGATTATGTCCATAAATTATGTTGTAATAATGTTCTTCAACCAATTCCCACCATGGCGGCCAATTTCAATGAGACTGGCCAAATATGCAGGAGATATTATAGTGCACAAGTGTATGTGTAAACACAAGTGCACTCTATTCCTATCACTCTAATACTATGGTGGTACGACTACTCGACACAACCAGTGAGAGCTAAGGCGCAAGACCGACGGCTTTATGTGCTCTCCGAGGCATGGGGGTGACACACCCCCAACTTCCCAACTCTGGGCTGTTACTGAGGCTTACAAAACAGAAAGACTTAATGACCACAAAGGTGCTGCAAGGCTAACAATACTTCCTGACAAGCATATTTATCCAAACTCTTGATGAGATGAAGGCTATTGTTACATTTTATAAATTAAGGTAAATATTACTTAAGATCTTTGATATTAGCTTATCTTTTATATTAATATTGCCTTTAAGGAACAAACTTTGAAGGTTCTTGAAGCTATCAATATAATGTTGAAAAGTTTGTTCATTGATTGGATACATTATGTCTATTTCTCTATTTAGCTATTATTTACTAATCATTACACTTCAGATTAATTGACTTTTGCATTGAATAAATGATACATACATACATACATACAACATATAATTATATTATATGTTTACAGATGAAGTATGCTGTGCAGGTCTTCAGTCAAAGGGTTTCAACATCTATAAGTCTCCTGATAAAGGCTTTCAGTTTCCAGGAAGAACATAACTGTAGTACATTAAATGTGGATACTGAGAATGGCATTTTCACTGCTGAGCTGAGATGATTTTATTTATGAATGATTTATTTGATAGTCTGAATTGCTCTGGCTATGAAGGTTTTAGCTTACTACATAATGCTTTGCCATTAAATTCGAGTCATGTTGATTTTGAAACAAGGCTTTGAAAAAGCTACACTCAATTAAATTTGTCTGAAATGTCTTATCCAAGACTCACGAGAAAGCAATCCTGTTTTTTTACAATATTTTAGTCATGAGTTGAATACTATAAAGGAGCTTTGGCCTGATTTAAAATTAATTCCATATGTTAAATACTTAAGTCTGAAATGTCTTATCCAAGATCCTTTAGAAAACTTTTTTCTCAAATCAGAGGATAGGGTGGTTCTCTAGTACACATACTTACTGTCATGACTTTGTTGCATTGTTCAAAACATTATTGATAAATAACATATTAACTGGCAAATCTTAGTATGCAATTGCTCAGCTGATTATGACTCAATGTTAGGTATCTTATAAGTTATAATTTAGTTAATAAGGTAAGGTTTGATAATTATATTGATGACCACAGTTGTCAAGTTAGTGATTTGGATTTTGTCAACAAATTATTGCCTTATGAAAATGTTTTTCAATCACTTAGTTGTATATAGCTGGAGCAGTCTGCAGATATTTAATTCCTAAGTTAAATTGTAGTTAATGTCAAAATTGTAAAGATATGCTGCTGTCTAATGAGTTGAATCCAATACATTATTATAAAGGAATACAGTGAAGACAATAATATCAAATTATCCTTCTAAGAATCTATCATCTCTAGTATGGTATTTCATTTACATAATTGAAAGAAAATTGCCAAAGAATTGTAAATTTTACATATAATATCTGATTTGATGAAATCATTTGTAAATCTTGATACCACTTGGTACACTTGTTTGTGTTGATCTTACAAAAAAATTTTTAAAAGCATTTATTATTTATGATACATATAAAAGTTAGACAATTGTGTATAGGTACATTTTAATCGAAAACTGCACAAAGTAGATTCAAGAACAAAAGGGGATGAAGATTTGCTTAATGAAATGAAAGTTTCAAACGAACTCGGCGTCGCCAGAGTACTTGAATAGTATTCCAATATTGTTTTGTTCATTAATTAACTTTTATTATTGATTACTAATTTTTGAGATTTAAAAAAAATGAAATTTTCATTGAATTTATTTTGTATAAAAGTAATGCCTAAATATTTGATTTGATTCCTGAGTGACAATATGTAATGGATGGAAACCAGTATATTATGTAATAAAAATATGTAAAATAAATACTAAAACTAAGCAAAGAATATTTCTAAATGCAGGCATTAAATATGTAGACTACTTTTTTATATTTGTATAAACTGTTATATTCAACAATTTTACTACCAAGTATAATTTTATTATTCGTTTTTTTACTGAAATTTGTATTTTTTTAAATGGGTATGAGACCAAAATATTTGTTCGAACGCTCTAATTTCATTTGTTTTTATCATTTATACATAGAAATGGTTCAACTCCTAAAAAAATTTAAACAAACGCAAAAGCCAGTTGGTTCTTAATATATGACTATATGCACGTTCCTAGTTATAATAATGTGAATGTTATTAAGAAGATTGATCTAATTTTTGTACTAATAATTTTATTGCTATGTAATATAAAATATTTTCACTTACACATAATACAAATAAGGTATTGAAGAGTTTTTGAGGCCGTTAATTTTCTTCTACACAAAATTATTGTAATAATTTGTATTACATACTTGGAATTTGTATTCAAATAATAAAATTCTTTATAATTGTCCTTTTATCATAAATCATGTAACTATATTTAAAAAGAAAGTATCTCGCTGAGTTTCTTTACTATTTCTTTTTAGGTCTGAGGAGTTTCTCCGAAGTGGTAGTATTGAATAGTAAATAAAGAAAATTAATACCCTATTTTTGTATTTTATTTCTAATTATATTTAACTTTATCATAAAAATATCCTTACTACAAAACCGTAAACCGTTGTTGAAAACCGTTTTTTTTCGATAAATACATCCCTATTTAACCGTAATTAATACCGACTACACATCACTAGGCATTTAATCTCCCCGAATTGCAAATGACGTCATAGATGTGACGGTAGTAGAGCGAGATGGCTTGGCGACTGAAAAGAAATACAATAGCCGTAAGAGGAACAGCAAATATTGAGTTGCCATTTATGTTTTAACAATTCCCTACTTAAAAAATATTTCTCTAAATTATAAATCGATTTTTATAATCTCAAAGTTGTGGATATAAATATTTTATGCTTAATATAAGGTATAAAGTTATTAAGAATAAAATATAAAGTTATTGGTAAAAACAATTGAGAATATTTCAAATTTTTATATAAATGAATGTGCATATATGATTTACAAAAAATATTTTTTAGCATATTTAATTTATTTATATGTATTTAATAATATAATAGAATTTTAATTAACATATTCTATGCAGCTATTTATAATTTGTAATAATTAAATCGGGAAAAATCTTCATTTTATCACCCCACACTGCCGGCTGCTCCACCACTTACGTCCCTTATTTGCTCCTGTAACTAAGAATGCGCTTGTATGAAGGTCGGTCGGGCCTGATTGCAACCGCAGGCACAAACACATACAGCCAAATAATGTTGCAAGTATTTTGTTCTAAAAAAATTGGTACAGTTTTTAAAACATATTTGTTTAATTATGAAATATATTTGTTTGCATTTAATTCATGTGAATTATTATTTACATTGTATTCAGATGTAACAAATCGTCAGATAATAATATGACTGGTCTTAGGCTTCATTGTTTTTTAATTTTATTATTAATATAATTTTATTATTTATGACCTAAGTTGTACGTATGTAGTTGTGTAACTTGACAATTGACATTGACACGACGGGAAACGTATCTAGCCATATCTCGAAGTCTAGCCAAAAAAAGTGGTTACAATTTGCTTGGACATACACTCCATCTAGGTGTTATATATCTATGATTGGAGGTATTTAATTCGTTTGAAGCTTTTATCCTGCTTTTCCATGTGTAGTTTTCGATTGTTTTCCATTTTAGTAAACCGAAATCCCAACTCATGAACTGTTTTTATCAACGTCTTTTCAGACCAATTGTAATTAATAGGCTCAGATAATTTAGCTTTTAATGATTTTACAGTCGTACACCATTCTTCAAATAGCATCATAATCAAAATCGTCTATAACAAAACGAAATAGCTTTTTTGGGTCTATCTTTTTTCAGAGAGCTGAACACAATTGCAGTAGGTGTTTCAATATTAAATTCGTTTAATATATTTTTCAAATAATTCTTCTTGAAATTCCAGTGGCATTTGCAGCTCGCTCTTGAACCTTCTTGAAATAATTACCTACTATCAGTCAGCATCGGTTACAAAATATTTATAAACATTGAAGATAGTTTCGCGTGACTGTTTCGTAAAGTTTTACTAGTTTTAGTACTAGTAGTTTTACTCTCTTTCCTAAAAATGCCATCGTATAACTTTAAATTATTACAAGTTGGAAGTTTTAACAACTTTATATATATATTTTTGACTGAACGCGTCTGTATTCCAACCGCAGTTAAATAACGAGTGACAACGTCACAATATGCATATTGTGCATGGAGCATGGAGATTAGAGACCAGGAGGACCATTGCCCTTGAATGTAGTCTCTCAGAAATATTGTTAAGCTAAGGAGGCGCTGCGATCGCTATGTTGTCTCAATGCCTAACTTCACGTTGTCACAATAGTGACAATACTCATAAACAGCTAACTTCACAAATACTACTTGCCGACGACAGCACGTTATAAATTTAAAATTCTACAAATTTTCATAGACAGGCGGGTAATGCTTTAGTATGAAGCGATGGTTCTCCTGGTCTCTAACCTCCATGGTACGAATGACAAATGACAGTTGAAGTGTTGAGTGTTGACAAACAACATATTTAGCAGCTCCTACTTCCTATCTTTATTAGCTGTTAATTGTTATCCATGGTTCCTATGAGGGAAAAGTAATTTTAAATCTCAAAAAAGGATAATATTTAATAACCTACTACAAAAATGGCTAGTGCAATGAATGAAGTTTGCAAGCTGCCTTCTAAAAATCTTATCAATCCAACAGAATTTGATGTTACAATGAGTGCTATTTTGATCGGTCTAGACGCTGAAAAATATATTGATATTTTTAGGTAAATACTTACCAACGTTTTACTATATTATGAATATTGCAAGAGGTACAAAAAAAGCGTATATTACTGATATTTTATTACAGAAAACAAAATATTGGGCAACTTACTTTAATGGAATTATCAGATGAAGATTTAGTTAAATTAGGAGTAGATGATCCAAAAATTAGAGTGAAATTGATTGAAGAAGTTAAAAATTTACCAATTTATGATGAAAAACCACCGTATGTTACAGTGTTTTTAAATATTTTTTAATGTTGGGTAATTGTTTTTAATATATTAATGCATTTAATTTATTGCAGAGAACTTACTTCAAATTTAAACTTGTTAGAAATTGTAGATGTTTTAGAAGAAAATACTCAACACCTGTACAGAATTTATTTGAGTATGATGACAAACTCATTAGCTTTAAAAAAGAAAAAAGTTGAGGATTGCTTAATATATAAAGATAAATATGCGTCAAATATTGCTATTTCTACTCTAAGTAACATGAACAATATACTAAATTCAATGGATATTGCTTTGCATACACAAGTTAAGGTAAATTGTAAGAAAACATTTGTACATATTTTATGACTTTTAGGAAGTGCTTAGTTTTTCTTTTTTTTTTACAGAACTTATCAAAAAATTCTAAAAGCAAGAAAACAAAAAAAATCATAGTTGGAACATTAGGTAGTGCTGTTGTAGCTGTATTAGCAGTTTTATTTGTTCGTTCCTTAAGAAATATCCAATAATTTTTAGTAAATAAAACATGTTCTGAGAAAAAAAAATTTGACAAATGCTCTCTATTACATAGTTATTACTCATAGATTCATTTTTGTATAAAATTTTATATTAACTTAATCTCAATTCGAAACAAGACTAAAACTATTAATAAAAAGAATTTCTTAAATCTTGTTTTATTCTCATCAATTTCATCAATCAATTTTTCCAATTCAATTACAGTAAGGTATATTGAAATACCAGTCACACATTTAATATATTATGTCTTACTATATTCATGGGAATTTTCAGCTAAGTATATATTTATTATTTAACTTGTAAATAAAAAAATGTTCATGGAATAATAAACAGGATATGAACCAAATAAATAAATCGAAAGTGTGAATCGACTCAAAAGAGCCGCACAATGAGTAAATCCATTTGAAGTGACCCAAATCGCAATTGTTTCGACCTCATCAATTAAAAAGTGTAAGGTAAATGATGAGTCGGGCAGCCGTGAGCCAGCAGTGTTTGAGCGGCGCAGCGGGCGGGCGTGACGTCACGGCCGGGCTCCGGAAGTACCCGGAGGCGCTCGCCGGTAGATGGATATGGTAGCTCAGTCGCTGGCTCCCTGGACCGACGACATCGTTTATTGCTACCAAACGCGCCAATTGAAACGCGTGTCCGCTCGCCCACTCGAGCGATGCTCGCGCCGTATCACGATTTCGAATTCTAATAATATGTGCAATTTTTCTCATAGCAAACTAATATATAGAATCAAAATTTTATATTTTATAATCGTGTAAAATGAAAACTTTGTGTTTTTTCGTTTTTGCGGTTGTGTTACTTAAACATTTAAAAGCACAGGATGTTATTACAGGTGAGTTAAGTTTTCACTTTTAATATATTGTAGATATCTAAATAATTATAGTATCTAAGCCAAATCTATTATTTGTAAAAATTAATAATACGAGTAACAGAAAATATTATATTATTATTTCTTACAAAGTAAACCTCAACCTCGATAAAAGTACAATCAATAATAATACCTACTTGAAAGACCGCAGGAGTAATCTGTGCATCCTGACGCGAAATGTTCACACTTTGTAATCTTCAATTTATAGAATTATTGTCACTTGAGTGAGTTGATCTTAAACCCAAATTGTTTTTATATATATATTAATATAGACTTGAAGCATTCTTTACCTAAATATGATACTTATATCTCTTACATGTAGTGACGATAGTTACAATTATTAAAGTAAAATAAAATTAAGTATAAAATTAAGTAATCTGTACAATACTTTTGTAATTAAGTCCGTAAAGTAATTATCCGGGAGAACATATAGGATACATTACTGCGGATTTTTACTGCGGAAAATATCTCAATTCTGGAAAATCTATACCTTTAAAACGAATCTAGGGAGGATACCGAGCGGAGCGAGGGTGAATAACTAGTAAAAAATAAATGTTCAAAATTAAATATTTATTGTTAACTAAATTATAAGTATCAACATTATTTGAATTAAGAATATTGTGGTTTTAGTGGAAGGTGTCGTAGGAAACACTGCAGAATTGCCGTGTAAAGTGGAAGCGGAAAAGGAGAATGACAAATTAAATATTTTGGCGTGGTATCGAAATGGTTCCGCAACTGCCTTTTATAGGTGATTATACTAATCTATTTTATTAAATTAAATATGTCCGTTATAAGTTTTAATAAATAAATGACTGAAAGCATAAGCCGCCGCAGCTAAAAAATTATACTGTTTATGGTTTTTAACTGTCATGCATGCATTTAGTCAATCACGCAGTCACAATGCGCAGAACATCATTTAGCTACCCATCATAACTAATTGGAAAATGATTTGTGACCTTAAACGCATGGCGGACCCTACCTACAAACCCACTGACATTGTAATTACACCTGTTACATCATTCATTGGCGAATTATAATACGTTCAATTACCTACTAGAAAGTGCAATAAATTACAAAAAAATATTTACAAAAGCTCACGTATCGTATTCTACACCTCTGAGCAGTTCTCGATAACTTTTCTATCGAAAGTTTTCCTTTTTTTAAAATAGATATTTTGTGTATTATTCAAATTCACATACAAATTAATATCCATACAAAGTACGCCAGGTACTTAATTTCAGAAGGAAAACAATAAATTATTGAGATCCGCCGTTAGAGAATATATTATTAAATCTTACTCTTGGTTGCATAATATTTACCAAATGAAAGCAAACTTCACTACCGCCAATGTAAACAATTAATTAAGGAGGGAATCAAACCTGCAACCTGCAAACGTGAAAGTTAGCCGCACAAACCATCAACATAATATGATAGCACTATATAAACGATAAGATTTATTTTAAAGTAACTTACGAATATAACTTTCTATCTTCATAATAATCAAAAATAATAATTATTTTTAATCATCATAATAATTAGAAATACATAGTGAAACACTTGTACTAGCAGTCGAGACCTGCGCGGAGAGGGGAGTGTGATGTCCTCAAACAAACGATACCGGTTGGTGTCACAGAACGACGGCGTGGATAAGCTGCAAGTGCTGAATGTACGTCCTTCTGACGCCGGCCTTTACCTCTGCCATGCGGACTTCGCCGGCAGTCCCACTGTCAAGACTTACTCACAATTATTTGTTATTGGCAAGTTTCTGATAAGTCATAGGTCATATTTTATCGTTTTTTTATCTATATACCTATGTAATAGGTATTTAGTATTTACATCTACGTACGATCTGTTAAAATTTTATGCTGTTTTACGAGCCGAAAAACGCATTATAAGTACGAAAGTTAAATTAGATATGTATGTAATGTGTAAAAATCTCGTGTCACAGTGTCTGTCAACAAACTCCCGAAATGGCTTGACCGATTTTTATGATTATTTTTGTGTATATTTGTATGGTATAGTTTTGGGTGTTATGGTTTTTACTTTTGATAGGTCTGAGAATAGGTCATAGGCTATTTTTTATTGCCCTAGGTGATAATGGTGGTTTTTATTTTTATACCAAGTTTTTATTTTTCTATGATTTCTATCACCTATTTTAATCGTGAACGCGGGCGGAGCCGCGGGGCTTACTAGAATACAATATATATTATGTAAGCAGGTATATATATAAGGTGTTAATAATATGTAACTAGGCAGATTGTTAATTGATACAAGATTGTAAAACGATCTTTCACACTATATATAGTTACAGAGATAAATTACTGTAATGCCGATCTTAATTTAAAAATAAATTGAATAATTTAAAGGAACGAAATTTTAAAAAATAACTAAGTAGGTACTGTATATCTACATACATTATACATAATATAATAAATTTCAGTCTTAAAATTATTATTTTTTTGGAAATTCTTCGAACAAAGGACGACATTATAGTTTTTACAATTTTTGTCTATCTGTCTGTAGGTATGTGTCCCGAGAAAACCACTTCACAGATTTTGATGAAACTTGGCATGATGATAGCTGATTTTTCAGGTCAACATATTAGATACATTCAACCGTGAAAAAAAACTCATATCTGAGAAATGTATACTAACCCTTAAAACGTACCTAGGAAACGAATCCGAGCGAAGCGAGGGTTAGTGCCTAGTTCATAATAATTCTAAATAAAGGATAGGTAAATAACCGCTGAACTATCAGGTCTTTCAGACCTTTATTTTGTTTTACAATGAAAGCAAGCGGATTGTTGAAAGTTGAACTGCAAATGTTTACCTTTCTAGTAAATAGTTCTCTCGCGGCTCCGATTAATTGGTCCGCGGCTAATGAGGAAGCTGACAGCGCCGGAACAATTCACTCCATTTACGAACAATTACGTGTTGTAAATATTACGTCATTAATATGTATTTTGGTATTATAAATTCGAATAAATATTTTTAAAATAGGGCGCAAAAATATACATATTGTGCCTCAATAATAGGTACCTAGGTAAAAAGTTTTTGCTCTTTTCGCATCTACTCTTTATAGATATCTGCAACCTTAGCTTCATCTATTTGAAACGAACACACGAGAAGGGCTTTAGCCCCGTCCATTTTTGTTCTAAAAAAAAGAAATACCTACGTACAAATTATGTGACATTTTTATTTTTATTTTCTATATCTAATAATTTTATACAGAACCACCACAAAGATTATGGGTGGTACACGAGAATGGAACACGAATTGCCATGGCAAGTATTGGCTCCAACACCAGCAAAAATATTGGGCCGTACTATGTAGGTGACACCATTCACCTCGTCTGTGTCGCTTATGAAGGTACGCAGATCAATTACAATATTTACATTACAAGCTGTTGTCAGAATCAGTAATGCGGATAAAATGGCTATTCAATATTGCATATTATTATGTACGTTTCAATTAATGTGATAGATGAATGATAAAAATATACATAAATTAAGGGATAATAATTTGGATGAACTTACCGATGTAGTTATACCGACAGTGATAAAGAAAATATGGCACTGCGTCCTTAATCCTATCCATCTTTTTATTAACAACGCTAAATGTTAAAGAGAAAAAGATATTAGTTGATTTAGTATACTTATTACGATACATACTTATTACGTATTGGTTGGGTTGATGGCATTTTATGAGTTGCTTGTCAGTTACGTCTTAGTTATAGCAGTGTTGAGTTTTTTTTAAATGTACAATTATTTTACTATTTACAGATTTTAGTTCATATTTCATACATTATATAGGTATATTTAAAAAAAATCGACAGTATGTGGAACAAAGCAAATAAAAATAGCTTCATGAATAGCGTGAATTAGAGCTGTCCAATTTCTTTGTATGGACCTATATTCTATTGGTACATTATACTATAATACTGGCTCAATAACTGTTTCCTGTTCAATATTTTCTAAGTAAACAAAAATCAGTAGTAAATAAAATAAGAGATATATTCTAATATATTATAACCACGAATGTGTGTATATATGGATGTATGTTTATTAGTATTCTCATGCAAGAACTGATAAATTTTAATAAAATTTAACAGTAATTAAGCTTATTTTGTTATACATCAAAGTAATACATAGGCTAAATTTGATATGTTACACTATAAGTGATTGTGAAGATTTGTGGAATATTTTAGGAAAACCAAAACCGTCGTTATCATGGTCGTCGGAGCAAAGGCTTCTTAAGGACACTAAATTGCCGTTGTCAGAGCAGCGTGTACGTAGCGATCTAATATATGGTCCATTGGGCAGAGAAGACCATGGCAGAGTGTTCACATGTTACGCTAAAAACAATGAGAAAACGGAAAAGCTTGCTATTGACGTGATTGTAGATATGTACTGTAAGTTTTTAAATGTAATGATTTTTTACTTTAGAAGATTTATTTTTCAAATCCTGAGTACTTTAATTTGTAATATGGTATTTTCTACCGGAGCAATTTCGGCCACCGCGAATTTACGTGCTCTCTGACGTATGGAGATGAAATACTGCGAAGCTTCCAACTCTTAAGTTACTGAGAATTTGTTCCTGGTCTTACCTTGGAATCGAACCATTTATCCTTGGATTTACATTTTTTTTATGGGACAAAGGGGGCAAACGGGCAGGAGGCTCACCTGATGGTAAGTGATCACCGCCGCCCATGGACATCTGCAACACCACAGGGCTTGCAGATGCGTTGCCGGCCTTTCAGGAAAGGGAGGGAGAAGGACGGGAGGAGGGATGGGGAGTGGGCCTCCCGGACTCTCACTTACCGGACGAAACGCGACAGCATAGCTGCCACTTCACGCCGGTCTTCTGTGAGAGAGTGGTACTATACGGGGCGTGCCGGCCCATTCGGCTGCTACCCGAAGGTAACAAGCATGGCACTACCACTTAAAACAGTCGTACATGTTATCACTAGTCGCTTTATGTCTAAGTCTTCTAATGCAGATTACATAAATTGATAGTACCTATTTTACCCTTTAAGACAACGGAAACGCCCAAGGCTTTTCTCGCGTTTTTTTTTGAGCAAAACTCTTGGATCCTTTGTATGACAATTCTTCGTCACTGGAGTGAAAAATATATGAACTTCGAAGTAAATATTTTGATCATATGTGCGATAAAAGGCTTTCCCTTTATGAAAAGTCTGAAAGAGCCTTACGATGACCCTACCTAATATTCAAAACATGGCAAAAGAAGATAAAATCTAATAATAAGTGATGTACGGAGCATTGCTTTAAGAGGCAATTTCTATGTCCAGTACCACCGCAGCTGGTGTCAGTGCGGCCGGTGGCAGGGGTGGTGGGGGCAGGGCGCGTGAAGGCGGGGGAGCCACTAGCACTGCAGTGCCGCGTGCTGGGCGCGCGCCCCCTGCCCGCCGTCGTGTGGCGACTGAACGACAACCAGCTTGTTAACTTGGAACAGAATACTACGGTAAGAGAGAGCACCTAAGACTAGACTATCCATATAGAGATAGGGCTTCATGCAACCGCTGAACGTGTGGTGGTGGTGTGTGACATCGAGAAATACACGCCACTTCTTTTAACGTTAGGAAATGCATTGATGCAGAAATGCATTGATGCATCGAATCATAATCATAAAAAATCGAGTCGAATTGAAATCGAACTTTCGGACCATTATCTGACTTGAGAGTCTCCTGCCGTCAATCTTCCGATAGTTATACTAATTCTAACCACACATGTCGTACTAATTTACTGAATCATCAGACTATGACGGCCGTCTACCGAGTCGCTCGAAACAGCGAATGTTCTAAAAGTCATCCCGTCGATCATGCTCTCTCGACTACCGGACACGAGTGCAATCACGATACTACCCAACCCCGAGCCAATATTAAATTATAAACTTGACCCGGGAATCAATCCCAGGACCTGTCGCATGAATAACTCAGGTTATGACAAACTTAGCCGAGTTTTATGAGTAGATACTAAAGCAGTTCTTAAAAGCAAAACGCTTGAAATTGATAATTTATATTAAGTATTTAGATTGCTCAAGAGCTGGACACGGGCCTCCCTTTAATGCAAAGGGGATCGGGTCATATTATTTTTTTTTTTTTTTTTTATGGGACAAAGGGGGCAAACGGGCAGGAGGCTCACCTGATGGTAAGTGATCACCTCCGCCCATGGACATCTGCAACACCACAGGGCTTGCAGATGCGTTGCCGGCCTTTCAGGAAAGGGAGGGAGGGAGGAGGGAGAAGGACGGGAGTAGGGATGGGTAGTGGGCCTCCCGGACTCTCACTTACCGGACGAAACGCGACAGCATAGCTGCCACTTCACGCCGGTTTTCTGTGAGAGAGTGGTACTATACGGGGCGTGCCGGCCCATTCGGCTGCTACCCGAAGGTAACAAGCGTGGCACTACCACTTGAAAATATTATACTCGAGTATTATACTCGAGTTGGCAAAAATTTACAACTTTACATGTCCTTCCAAAATTTGCTGTAGGTTTTATAAGCATAATTTACTTTCTTCGCAATGTTTTTCATCGCCAATTAGCAAGTGACGTGTAGAACGTACATTTTTTATTAAAAATGATGTGCGAAACCAGGAGTTTTATTGATTTCTGCAGCCAGTCAGATTAGGTTACAATGCCACGTGATTATTTTGTAAGAGGTTTCAAATAGGAACATGAAAGAAAATATTGGTATAATACAAATATTAATAAGCTAATTTAATCCCAAAACCAAGTCGTCCTATATAGATAGACTCATCTCAACGATTAGTGGTGAGTGAGATCCAGTTAAGCATCACGCACGAGTACGACGAGTCGCAGGTCACGTGTTGTGCGCCGGCGCATCAACCTCGAGCAGAACGTTTCATCTGCGCCACGGCGTTACCTCTCACTGTTACGTGTAAGTTAATAGCAATTAGGCAAATTAAATCTTTAAAGTATTGCAGTAAACACTAAACAGTAAGCAAATCATATAATAAATTCATTACTTTTAAGGGTACTTAACGAGACACGCCCTCGTGGTATATGCAAAAAAAAAGCATAACGTCTGGCTACATTGTCAGGAAAATAATATGTATCCGTTATCATACAAAAACGTAATAGGGAAGCTTTCCTCGCTTACTACTTAATATACACTACCCAAAATACTAAAACAAGTACCATTTTTAAAATTGATTATGGTGTATTTATCGACCAAATCTTCTTCGTGTCTTCTCCATCCTAAGTGACACTGACGAAGCAATCCGTGCTCAACTGGCACGTTTTGAAGCTATTAACAAGAGAATTGAATAGTGTATTTGCAACGCCGAAATCTACTATTACTGCTAATCTTAAAATAATATGTTATAGTTAATCTTTAAATTTCTAATAGGTATTTGACTCGTAGCAGTCATAATAAGCATGTTATATAATCTTTATAAACTGATGTTAAATTCCTTATTTCAGATGCACCAGTGTTGGAAATTGTCGTAGATAAAGAGCTAGAAAATGATACCTTATCAGTTATAAAGGGTTCTAACGTTTCTATGAACTGCAGCTACCAGGCCAACCCTTCTGTTTACCAACTTACTTGGTTTCATGAGGTAAATGGAAAAAATGTATAAATATTAAATAATTCCTTGTTTTATGTATCCCGTAAATCCTAAAAATCCCGAAATTATAACAGCTACATTTTGAACAGAAATTGACCCATTATGCCTAAATGAACGGAAGATCACGATTATTCAATATAATTCCACACGAAGTTTAGATAATGGTAATACCGATAATTTGCTTGCGAGTTTAATTTTTTAGGTAAAAACAATTCTGAAAAATTAATTAACACCCAATCTTAAATTGGTCTTCATTTCTCATTTTATTTTAGGAGGATATGTTAACAACAATAGCAGAACAGAGCGAGACAGCAGTGTCACCAACGCTGACGCTCACGA
The DNA here is from genome assembly GCA_951802675.2 of Boloria euphrosyne. Classification (NCBI taxonomy): domain Eukaryota; kingdom Metazoa; phylum Arthropoda; class Insecta; order Lepidoptera; family Nymphalidae; genus Boloria; species Boloria euphrosyne. The sequence continues at coordinate 8,364,417 of OX637874.1, forward strand.
GTGTGAGCGAGACGGATGCAGGCGAGTACGTATGTGCCGCCACCAACGATGAGGGCTCTACCTACAGCGAACCAGTCGTCATTGATGTCACATGTAAAGTTTTTATATTATACAATATAATGCACATCTCTTTGCATAGAGGAAAGCTTAAGACATAGAATCATAAAATTTACCACACTCTAGAAAGAGACAAAGCGAGTATTTTGTCTCTTTTCTGGTTACTACCTTACATGGTTACCTTTACCTTTTCTGGCTACCATTGAACATAGGAGCTTATACATAGAAAAATCACGGTCTTAGAGAAAGACCTGTTTCCAACGCTTAGTCTTAAGCCCTTATATCTATGGAAGACAGGAGAGTTACAATTCTCATAAATTGAATGGCCAAATAAAATGTACTATTAAATGTAATGCAAAAATAATATGAAACAATTTCAAATTTTAGATCCACCATTCTGCGAAGACGAAAGCATATTAGAATATGGTGTAGGAAACGAGGAATGCGTTAACTTGACCTGCAAAGTAACTGGTAACCCTATTCCGAATACGTACTACTGGCTGCTGGTGACCGCCGGCGGGAAGAAGGAGAACCAGTCCGTCACCCTGGAGACATCAGACCCTGTGCTAGTATACAAACGGCCTAATGGAACATCGTGTAAGTAACAAAAATAGGCGCGTCATGTTATGGTAGTTGATAAATTAATGTAAAATCAAAATAAAGTCGCAAAAAAAAATGGAAAAGATGTTTTTTTATATAATATATCAAAAATCTAAAAAAGCACAAAGGGTCTAGCCAGTTAAGTACGACGAGTCGGACCCCAAAGGCCGCGAAATGTACATAAATTGTATTTGTACATAAGTAGATATTAAAACATAAGGTTCGATATCGGTTCCCATTTGGGGTCCGACTCGTCATACTTATCTGGTCCCAGGTCATCAAGGCCCTTTAGAGGTTTTAGTTAATTTAAAGTGCAATAATTTTATTCCAGCCATTATATATTGTTGGGGAATAAACGGAGTGAACAGCAACGAGCTGCAGCCGAGTAAATGTACGTTTATGATCACGGACGAGACGGCGCCGCGCGCGCCCTCCGACTGCCGCGCTGCCAAGAACGGGCTCAAGGAGATCACCGTCACTTGTGAGAAAGGGCATAATGGGGGATTGGAACAGGTACTTTTTATATTCATTATTTATAATCTATTGGACTATATGTATGTGTGTAGTGTGTGTGTGTGTAGTTCGCTTAGAAAACAACGTGAAGCGCCTACTAACTAATGTTTTATTAGAAATGTTCTAATATATGATAATATAATCAATGTTAAGTCATATTTTATGATTTTCCATTGCATGGTATTGTAATTTTAACCATACTTTACTGTTTATATTTATTATTTATTACCCTGTTTACCGTCTTTCATTATAGAACATAGAAGTATACTTATATCTATTTATAAAACTATTAAAAAAATATTTGTTCCAGAAATTTAAATTCATAGTAATGTCTCTGGATTCTGAAGAACAAATCGTATCTATAATCAATCTAGAACCCAAATTTATGATTGAAGAACCAAAACAAGAAAATTATAAGTTTGTGATACTCGCTTTTAACGATAAGGGGGAGAGTGAGAGCGTCGAGATTGAAAAAGACAGTATTGTTGATGAAAGTGAAGGTAACATATTATTTTCGAGTTATATTATTATTACATATTTAAGTTCTATAAAGGGTGTAGTAGTGTTATGTCAAAAACGGATTTAGTATTATTTTTGATAAAATTATATTAATTAAGAAAGAAACAGTTGTTTAAATAATTTTTAAGGCGGAGGCGTTAGTTGAGGTATAGCTTTTATTTTGTACCTAACAAAATGTATTCTACATAGATAATATATGTCAAGGAAAGTCTCGATTACCATCGGAAAAAAGCATAAAAGCATCAATGCTATCTTTGACCTAAAAAAAACTCTTTGTATTGTGACAATGAGAGATAATAAAAATAAGTCACATGACGGTTGAAACTAAAGGAAAGTAAACAACGGCATTTACTAATATGCAATTGTGGCAGACAACAAATTAAAATGGAAAGACGAAATAAAACTGACAGCAAAGTAGGGGGCTACTCGTGAGAGATATCAATAAAAAAAGGTTAAAAAAGTTAATAACGTTCTATAAAGCTTTGTGTTCATATTTAAAAAAAGTTACTTTAAAGTTATTTTTTACTTAAATAATATAGAAATAACAAACCTAATATATGCATCCAGCTATGGGCGAGACAATATCAGCAGTAACGAACATCACGACGCTGGCGCTGGCGCTGTGCGGCGGCGTGGCGCTGCTCGCGCTGGCGGCGTGCGGCCTCGTGCTGTGCGCGCACGAGCGCGCCGCGCGCGACCCGCCCGCGCCCGACCCGCCCCTCTGCGCGTATAACACTGATGGTACATCACTTTGCTTTTTAGAGTATTTAGAGGTATCAAAAAGACAAGAGAAAGCCATATATGATCGTATGATCAATTCGTTGCCTCTTTTTCAGAGGAACACGTGTTCATTCCTGTAATTTCACCTAGTCATGTGATAATGGACCTTTGGTGTGTGAACCAGACTTGTTGTATTTGACTCTTGATTTAGATCTGATTTCCGATTTTATTATACTTTAAGATAGATTTAAAAACAAGATACGATGCTCAAAATTCTTTCACTAATGAGTTGTACTACCTATATTAAATAAGCTATTCTTTTAACAATGTGTTTACCGTCGAAATTGATAATAACATTAATTGTATATGTAGCGGAGAAAATTTATAATCGGCAATTTTTGCTACAATTAAGCGTCTATAAATGTAACAGAGGGTAAAACTTTACAACACTAACCTCTAAAACCGACATTACCAGAATCAAACTGCGAGACGTACCACGACAGCGACGACAGCGAGTGCAACGTGCGCCGCACGGAGTCGTTCCGGCGCGCGTGCCGCCACGCGGCGCCCGCGCACAGGTACGACGTGCAGCGCTCCAGCTCCTTCCACGCCACCGCCTGCCGCCGCTCGCTGCAGAACCTCAGCCGGCGCCGCGACGACCTCGGCGACCACTTCGTCATGCACCTGCCGCCGGAGACTGGTTATAATGTGCCTAAACCGGTTAGTGTTCCAAGTGTCTGATATAATATTACATAGATATAGTTTCACGCTATATCATATTACTAGTTTTTTCCACGGCCTCGCCCGTGTTCTAAGGACCGGAAAATTTTCTTATATGAATGGTATTGCAGGGTTGTGCGGGAATGTGGCGTTCTCTATAATTTCTGTACGACTCATAACTTTTTCATTACACAAGTTTGTCATAGGGTGGGGACCCCTAAATACACCTTTTTAGGAATAACTGTCACTTTGTCTTTTACTGTAATATATACATTGTCTGTCTAAGCCTGTTAATCTCTATAGACTGCTAAACAAAGTATAACACATTAAATGTAAAAACTTGTACATTCATTATATAGATTCGATTCAAAAATTTTAACGTTGCAATTCAGATGAACACATTTTACACGATGCCGCGGAAGATGCGTCACAAAGCAGCAAAAGAGATCAGTGATGAAACGTCAGAAATCACTCAAAATTCCGACGGGTTCTCTCTGCCGCCGCCGCCCGACGAGTTCGGCAGCTACCGAGCCGCCACACGCATTCGCGACGTGCCCAAGTGCACGCCCACATACACCACCATCACGAGGCACAACTCCGCCAAAGACCCTGGGAAATACAACAATGTCATCATATCCCCTATGAACACAGTAGGCCTACCCACTCTGGCGCAGACCAGCGTCTACACCTACCCAGACGACGATCAGGTAAACACCAATCCCTTTGAGGATTCCCCGTAGTCCAACTTTTATTTAGTTCTAATTTTTTATTTTTTAATGTTGAAGGACTTGCGATACGGACTCGAAAGTAATTAATTATACTTATATTTAATTTATATATTAGATCTCACTGTATAAACACACTTAAGGTTTATAATTAAAACTGCAAATATTTGTTTAATGATAATTTATTTACAAAAATAGAAATCACGGTGTATTCTGACTGGCAGAACCACCTTCATATTTTAATGTAGATGCACATTATTAGGAATAAATGATTTTAGTAGCTTATAGCATTACATCGAATGTATATAGCACTTAGATGAATTGATCCAACACATGATTAAATATTAAGTAATGTTTAATTTATCAGTCACTGCCATCCTACACAATATTACATTTTAATTTAATGAATTTATCGTATTATGAAATATTTGATGTAATAAAATATGAACTTTTGTATTTTACTGTAATAGCATTTAAAAATAAATATACTTATTGAAGATGTCAAGACTGTTTCATTCTAAAATACTCAATATGAAATTTAAAATATAAAAAGTGGTACAAAATCCATTTGTTAACTATGAAATCAGAATCCTTTCGTGACCGGTGATCAAAGCAATAATTATATTATATTCTATAACTTAATCCATACGATCGAGATGCGCCTGCGCAACTGTTAGCTTATCTATAAGATGTTGAGTGTTCGGGCGGCTCTGTAACAAGAAAAAAAAATTGAAAATAATATAATAAGTCCAATTATAAGCTTTAATGCCTAGATTGATCCTAGTCAATCAAAACCAATAACGGCTGACTTTCTATACGGATAAGCTAAGCTATCTACACCAATATTATGTAGAGGTAAAGTTTGTAAATTTAGAGAAGATAGTTATTAGGTTTGTAGAGGAGGTAATCCTAAAACCATAGATAAGTTTCTGAAAATTATTTCACTTTTTCACTGCTTACTTTAGGGTCTTACTATTTCTTTAAAAATATATTTACTGTAATCATAATAACTACGATTGATGTTTGAAAAGAATTGGCTAGCTCCAATAGTATGCTGTATCTAAACTTGGCCTTAAGGCTGAATTGAAATGGCTTCATTTCGCTTGGGCCTACACCTTCTATGCGTTATTATTCTAAGGTTTAATAAAACCCAAATAATCAATCATGCTCAAGTACTAACTCATATAGCAATAAAGCGCTGCACAAATACAGTACAGTACAAACCTGAAGCGCGGACAGCGCGGCCTCGTGCAGATCCTTGCAGCGCGCGAGCGCGCGGCGGCGCGGCGCGGCCGGCAGCGGCGCCAGCTCGGCGCGCGCCGCGCCCAGCAGCAGCGCCGCCGCCGCGCACACGTGCGACTCGTCCCCGCACCCGAGCCACACGCGCTCGTTCACACTCACTAGCCTAGAATTGGGAAAGCATAACATTTATTCTTTAATATTTGTAACATATAATCTTATATCTTTAAACGAGGAATTCTTGTATATAAATATATATAATCTGAATCTCGGAAATGTAATTCGTACTTAAATATAATTTCTAAAAAACACAATTTATCAACGAGCGACGCCAACGATTTTTTTCCCGACATCTATTGGCGAATAATAATAACATTTTTCTTAAAAATACCGAGCAAAGTTCGGTCATCCAGGTACTAAAATATTAACTGAGAAAATGGTCAAATTTTAATTTTTGGTATGATAAGCTGGCTATACATGCAGATCAATATTTCGGATACTTTTTAGTGCAGGAAAATAATTCATTTCTGAGAAATATCTACTAATATGTAATTAAAATATATCTTAATTTTCTTTTAAATTTTCAAATAATGTCACCTAAGTCACTTACAGAGGTATGATTATTAATAGATTTTTATTTTCCTACTACAAATGCTCACAGCAATATATCATTAAAATACTGAAAATATTTGTCTTTTGTTTTAAATATTTATATATTTTTTATTTAACGTAGTGGCTTATCGTCTACATTATAAGAGCAATAAGTTTATTTAGACACACAACCTTTAACACGGACCATGCATGAAAATACCAAAAGTTTAAAACAACTACTAAAAGTGACAGAACGACGCGAACTTTATTGATTATTCTTGATTTATTTTCATCTATTTTTATATTAATAATAATATAAATATACTTTGTATAAGGACAAAATAATAAAAAATAATACTCACTTTATATAAATGTCTAATACTTGCTCCAAGGAAACTCCGATATTAAGAATAGCTCCAAAAACCATACTTTTTTCAGCTTGCAACTTACAGCTCATTATTTCTAATTGACGAACGATAAAATCTGCAACAAATAAAACAAAAGAGGGTTATTTTAATTATTATAATTGCTTTTGCCAAATACCAGTATGACTGATGTCTTTCATTCATGCTGTATATGAATATTAAAAGCTTAAGTACTTAAGTATTTGTTATTTTATACATAAAATGCACCTCATTCGCTTGTTTGAAAAACTCATTTTTGAAATTATATACAAGTATGTGTTCAAAAACACTTTTCTCACTCTGCAATTCTAATACATGTCTATAGGACATGCGAAAGATAGCATAGCATAGCATATAGCAAAAATTAGGGTTAGTTGTAAAAAATAAGCAGATAAAAAAAAAGAAATAGAAGACTCTGAACAAAACAGTGGTTATTAATAAGTAGGGCCCGGATTAATATGTAAATACATATTTTTAATTTACATAATTTTCGGTCTCGAATATGTTCTCTATATCGATTATCATATATAGATTGTGAAAAACTAATTTTTATTTTCCATATTTTTCCATATTTCATGGTTAAGTCCATATTTTAAGAAAAAATGTTACAATCATCCATATTTTCGATTTTTATATCATAGAACATCAGTTAATTCACAAAAATTGATATAATTTTACGTGTTTGCATTCTCGCCACCACACGGCCTCGCGTGTTTCATTTCTCTCGCGTATTATTTGACGTAATTTGATTTTTGATTCTTTAACTTCATTTATTTCACATTATCTGCCCCCGCGCCGCGGTACAAGCGAGTAGCGGCTAGCGAGCGCGCGCGGCGTAATAGCGTAATAGGAAAAAAAGTTTCTGAAGCGGAAGGCCGTATTGCTGAAATAGCTAAACAAAAACTAAAGTATATTTTAGACAAAAATAAAGGATTTGATTGTCTAAAAACAATTAATAAACTTCTGTGCGGAAGTTTTGAGGGTACTGCAGACGTGCCTTACACAATTACGGAACTAAGCGTCTTTAAGTATGCTCCCATTACAATATCATGTGACGTGGAAAGATCTTTCAGCCAATATATTATATAAGGCTATGTTAGACCAAATCGACAGAGTTTTAATTTCGATAATTTAAAAAAGCATGTGATTGTGTACTGCAATCAATTTAATAAGTCTGATTTAGTGGAAGATTAATAAAACTTCATTTGTTAATTTGTATTAGGTACCTAAACATTTCGCTATCTTTTTATATATTTTTTTAATGTAACTTGTAGTTACTGTAGTCATTTTTCACAATAAACAATGTTTAATATGAAAGATATTCTTATTTTATACTCCATATTTTTTCCATATTTTACATTTTTTGATCCATATTATATGTACATATTTTGAATTTTTTAATACATATTTATCCGTGCCCTATTAATAAGAAAGCAACTGAGTGATCGATGACCTTCAGTTTCATATTTCTATCCACATTACACAATTCAATTGCTAATGTAGTTAAATTGGCAGTAAAATTGTATGGTGTGGAAGCCCATTTTCGAGAAAGAAGCTCACCTCACTAAAGAACCTATCTCATAGAAATAATACATAAAACTTACACAACGGGAAGCAATGCCCAGTATTGACATACTCGCGACCCAGCGTGGTCAGCTTGCTGAGGACCGAGGCGAGGCGCTCGTCGGGGGCGGACAGCGCGCGCGCAGCCACCTCCGCCTCCGCCAGGATGTTGCTCCAGATGTTCTCCACCAGCAGCGCGTCGTTGTGCCCCGAGCACTGCACGATCGCCAGCTTGCACTCCCACAGGTTGTAGCGGTCCGCGTACTCTTCGTATAGCTGGTTGGAGTTTGTTATAAGTTAAATATGATAGGTGTTGTATTTATTGTTTATAATTGTTTTGATGTAAAAGATAAATAGCAATTTTCTTTCACGGTGCTTGAGCCGTGAATTTAAGTTTACAGACAAATGTTGGTCCACAGTTTAAGGTCAATTTTATTATATCAAACAAGTGCATTTTTAATTACATATATATTTTATTTACATAAATATATATTATAACTAGCGATTCCCGCAGCTGTGCGCTGTGCTGTGTGTGCCTGTGAACGTCGAACGTGTGACATGCCTGTGCCTTAAAGGAAAATTTAGGGTTATGAAATTCCTTTCCGGCGGCCATCTTGAATTTGAAATTAATCATAGTACATATATTGTATTCTACTAGTCAAGCCGTTTACTTTTGATACCCATATTGAGGGAGTTATGAAAAAATATGTAATCCGTCATTATGTGGCGGCGGCCACCTTGGACTGATTTTCATCAAACAAAGCTAAGAACACTCCTGACAAATTCACCTTTAAACGGAAAAAACATTATCGAAATCCTTTCAGTAGCTACGACGCCACAGACGAACAAACACATAGACACATCAAACTTAAAACATCCCGTAGTTTTTACCCGAAGGGAAGGGTTATGTTTTTCGAGAGTATGTATGTTAATTGTTTAGTACGCTCTGCGGCCTGAACGGCTCGATGGATTACAATGACTTGTTGCATCGGGGGTTCTAAATAAATAAGTACCTGCGTAATCTCGAGCAGCTCGTCGTCTAGACGCTGCAGCAGGTGCGCGGGCGGGCGCGCGGGCGCGGCCCGCAGCGCGGCGCGCACGGCGGCCTGCACGCGCGCCACCTCCGCCGCCTCCTCCAGCCGCCGCAGCAGCTCGGCGCCACCCGCCGCGCGCGCGCCCGCGCCGCGCACGCACACCACGCCCGACGACACCCACGCCATGCGCTGCGCCAGCGTCGCGCCCGTGCTGTGGACAACATTGTCATTCATTTACTGTAAACATTATAATTTTTTATACAAGCAACCAAAGATATTATTATTATTATTATCTTAAACTTTTAAAGATGAAGCATTGAAATATGCATGTGTCAGAAGCACACATTGTTATAATATTAAGTAAACTCTATTTTATACAACTAGAAAAATAACCCTATAGAATTTTCTGTTATAGAGGTGTTGCCATTTTTTCGTTATAAAAAAGTATAAACAGTAACAAAAGCACGTACCCAGGTTTAGTGGCAAGTCCCTCGAGCACGTGCGCGGCGGCGAGGTGGTCGCCGGCCTTCTCCAGCACCTTCCACAGCAGGTCGAGCAGCTGCAGCGCGGCCGGCGCGGGCGCCTGGCGCGCCGCCGCCTGCAGGTACGTGCGCAGGGACGCCGGCGGCGCACCACTCAGCGACAACAGCTCTGTGGCACAACAATCACATTACATTTTATCAGATTATGTGTATTCAACCCTTTATATTGTCCCGCTGGACACTGGATTCCTTTTAAATACGGACTTCACATGTCTTTCAAAAACTTGCTAGATTCTCTCGACATACAGGTTTCCTCACGATGTTTTCCTTCACCGTGAGAAAAGTGGTAATCAATAATCATGTTAGAAATTATTCTTATACCGCATTTATACCTCATTTACATTCAGCCCCTGCCGCTGCCCCTCGCGCTGCCGGAGATAATTCCCTAAATACTGCTGCAGCAGGATCGAGAGGAGTGTGTGTTTACATACTGCCCTACCACTCACTTCGCTTTCAAGTTTCGGCAATGGCAGATGTCGAAATAATTACAGCGGCCGCGCTGTCTAAAGGGGCTGAATGTAAATGAGGTATTACATTAAAATATCAAAGATGCGAGACCCCGATTTGAACCTGCATCACAGGGTTTACCCAAGTGAGAGCATTACCAATAAGCTGGGTTATCTTATATTAGATGTGTACAATATGAAATATAATGTTTGCATAGTATAAAATCTAATTATTCATACAGTAAAACTGTGTAATTCAGTAAAATTTCTACTTATTTATTTTGTTACATACAGATTTTATTATTAAAACGTCATTACCTGACCCCAAATTCTTTGAAACGAGCCATTCATATACAGCAACATGTAGAATTTCATCATCTCTGCATAAACAATCCCAGACCAGTTTTCTCCCCTGTAAAAATATGAAGTTTTTCAAAAATTCTTTATTTCTTGTTAAAAGAAATAAATAAAAATAAATATTTCTATAATTTAAGTTGTTACCGAGTGAAAGAACATACTTATGTCAATATTTTTCCATTTATGCTATTACAATAAAGATTAATTATCAAATACTTGGTTTTTATTTATAACTGTGCAATAGTTCTGCTCCAAAGGTCGTAATGTTTCAAAGATAGCTCTGTTTAATAAATTTGTAAAATTATACTTGGAGTTCTAGAGATTATAGTGTACAAAAAAATTCTTCAGCATTATATATTAATTGTATGTAAAATGTTACCTGGTAGTTAGCATCAGCCGCGGAGAGCGCGTGTAAAGCGTCCGCGGCGGCCGCGGCAGAAGTAGAAAGAATAGAACCGTTGGCGGATGTGTCGGCGCTGCGCTCATACAAGCGTTCCAGAGCGCTGCACACCTCACGGTATATCTCCATTCTATAACACATTATAATATGTCCTTCAATTTTTTAATTTAATTTTTTTAGTTGTTATTGAATTATTTAATTTTCATTAAATTGTGGTGATAAAATTTGAAACTTATTTAATTAAATATGGTATAAAATCATTTTCTATTTTTCACAAGTGCTAGTAATATATACAATTCGCCATTCTTTTGTGCAGAATTATTGTTTACAAAATGAAAGAAACACCTTTATACCTTCTATAGTATGCCAAATGCCCTTCCCTGTCCTGCGAGGGCTGGTCACTCTTGTAGTAATATAGAGCCTTATCCTGCGGGTCTATTTTACTGGCACAGGCTACGCATAGCTCCACTACACCCGAGTAAAAACCGGTGGATACTAGTTTCGAACACACCAGGGGAAGATTAACATTAGGGGCTACATCCTGTATATTAGAAAAAAATATAGATTTTATAACATTTATCGACATTAGAATTAAATTTAAATTTCGTAAAAGAATTATATGTTACCTTGCAAAGTTTCAGTGCTTGCTGAAGCATTTCCTCACGCTCAGCAGGATTCTTTTGTTGTTTGGCAAATATTAGCAATTCATTGGCCTAAAAAAAACAGTAATATAAAATTAATATTTTCGGGCTGTTCTAAAAATAATATAGACCAATAGACCTATCACAATACTCAATTTATGAGTCGACAATTATTATATACATTTTTTTTATAGATTAAATATATTATGGATATTTTTACTCACTTTTGAACACGTAGCATCTTCTTGCCGATACAAAGTAGGACATAGTTGCCTCAACTTTTGCGAGATGCCGTCAACAGAGGCGTTGTCGCGCAAGTACCCGGCCACGAGAGATCCCAGCAAGAGACATGCTACTTCTTGACCACCCACTAACAGTTCTCTAAAAATCAAATGTTTTTCATACATATTGTAGTACACAGACACACACATAAAAACTTATATATGTAAATAATTTGATAAACTTGGTAGATAAAATTGTTTTTAGAATACTTTTTTATTAATTCTATTATTTAATTTTATTTATTTACATGTATTAATTCGAAAGATTTATTTAACAAATAAATAAGAATGAAGCTCACCTAAAACTAGCTGCTTGCAAAGCACTTTGCTGTTCAGGAGGGAGACTAGCCGCTATTACATGGAATTGATGCTCACAGAGTACTTTCCAAAGACTCAACATTTCTATTGCCATAGCTGCAGGAAGAAGATTTTACATATTTTTTATTCACACTTATACAAAAGTAACTTAATCTATAAAATATAATTTATAATGGGAGGATAATGATAATGTTCTCCAACCAATTTCATCCAGTGGCCAATCTCATAGTCTTATGAGACTACTCAACTGTCTAGAAGATATTGTAGTGCACGAGTGTACGAGCAGGCACAAGTGCACTCTCTGTTCATTGCACTCTCATACTCTGGTGGGACGACTACTCGACACGTCCAGTGAGAGCTAAATGACAGGGGAGGCACAGGGATGAAACACACAGAACTTCCTAATTCCAGGCTGTTACTGAGTCTTACTAACAGTAGAATGACTCAATAGCTAAACTTGACCCGACTCAAACCCAGGACCTTCCGCGAATACTAGCCACTACAACTACTACACTAAACAAACAAAGGCAGTTGAATAGGAGAATAGTTAGTTACCCTAAGGAATATAAAAGGTTTTTAGATAAAAAAAAAGTTTCCAATTTTACCACATCAATACATAATAATAATCCATACTAATATTATAAATGCGAAAGTAACTCTGTCTTTCTGTCTGTCTGTCTGTCTGTCTGTTACCTTTTCACGCCTAAACCACCCAACCGATTTTGCTGAAATTTGGTATGTAGATAGTTTGCATTCATGAGAAGGAAATAGGCATATTATTTTTTGGAAATTCAACCCCTAAAAGGGTTAAAAGGGGTGGCAAAGTTTGTATGAGAAAAATATTTTTATTGCACATTTTTGCATGAAACTTTGAATAAATACTTTTTAGTACAAATGATGAAACACGTATTTCAGGGTTTTTCGAAATTCACCCCCATTGGGGGTTAAAGGGGGTGGCTAAGTTTGTATGGGAAATTTAATTCTATTGAAATATTATAAATGAAACTACCTTTTCGGATTTTGTCGCGGATTTATTTTGATTTTTAGTTCCCGACGTTTCGAATGCTTTACAGCAATCATGGTCACGGGAGAGACTAAGGTATTTGACGTCTCATAGGTTTATATACTTGTTACAGACAGTGCCTACCCACAATTTACAAAAATTTTGAAAATGGCATCAGAGTACCTTATAAAATTTTAATTCTAAACATTTATATTTAAATTTAAATAATTTAAAAATAATTTATAATTATGGCAATATTATTAACTTATTTTTAGCTAGTATTATTATAATTATTATAATTTTTATTTTAATATTAGTTATTCAAAAGTATTATGTAGTGTTGCTATTCTAATAATATGTATATTTTCTTACCTATAAATTGTTTATGCTAAGTTGCATTCTATTATTTAAATTAAGTATTAATTTGATATAAGAAAATTAAGTTAAAATATAAATTGAATTTTGATTATTTTAAAGTATTAAGCAACACTACTGCAAAATTAAAAATAATTTAATCAAATCAAAATATGCTTAGATTTGACAGATTCTTTTGAATTATAATTTTAAAAAATTTTTTGAATTTAGATTGAAAGAAAGCTACTGCACGGTTCGGAAGGCAGTTTGTGCAGAGAAGAACCGGCAAGAAACTCTACACTTGCTCTTTTTAAAAATATTTTAACAATATTGCAATACATACAATAATTATATATAATATTAAATTTGACTACTTGTATCAAGATCTACACAGTATGAGCTAACTACATCCGACTGTCTATTATGATTACTTTTATTCCTATTAGATTTTATTATATTAATTACAGGATCCCAAGAAGGTGGTAATACCCAGCCGTCCTCTCTATTAAAGTTAGAATGTTTTTTAATTTCAATTGCCTCGCGAATCATTCTAGGTCGATAACGATTCTCTTTCGCGAGTATTTGAGGGTTATCAAAGCGAATATAGTGGCTGGGGCGATCCAAGCAATGTTTACAGACAGCGGATGTAGTATTGCGACGGTGCTTCACATCAGCTATGTGTTCTTTGATCCTAGTTCTAATAGATCTCTTTGTTTGTCCGATATAAGAGAGCCCACAGTCACAATCAAGTTTGTATACTCCTGCATCTTGGAGAGGGATATGGCACTTGAGTGATGGTAGAAACTGACTGATTTTCTTAGGCGGCTTGAAATAAGTTTTGATAGAAGCACGCTTTAGGATGTAGCCAATCTTGTCAGTGACTCCTCTCACATAGGGCAGAATTGCAGGTACGCGCTCGACTGTGGCTGGTTTCACTCGTTCACTGTGACGAGGGCGCGGCACTTGTAGCTTGTTGTCTTGCAGAACCTGCTTGACATGTTGCAGCTCTCCCGCCAGGTGTTGCTCGTCACAGATCCCTCGAGCTCTCTGAAACAAAGATTTTCCCACGGTAGCTAACTGTGAAGGGTGGTGGTGAGATTCACCATTCAGGTACCTATCAGTATGGGTCTTCTTTCTATACACAGTATGACTCAAGGTGTTATCTGGATTACGTTTAATTAATACATCTAAGAAAGCTAATGTATTGTCCGATTCTAATTCCATTGTGAATTGTATTTTAGGATTTATGGAATTAAGATGTTCTAGGAATACAGTAATTTTGTCAGTTGGTAATATTGTGAAAGTGTCATCTACGTACCGCTTGTAGAACCGAGGGGTCACAGGTGATGTGTTTAGGGCAGTCTCCTCGAAGTCCTCCATGAAGATGTCGGCGACAACAGGGGAGACTGGCGAACCCATGGCCACTCCATCCACTTGCTTGTAGAATTCATCATTCCACAGTAGATAGCCAGATGTTAGGCAGTGTTTTAAAAGTTCTGTGTATTCAATCGGCATGTTGTAAGCCATAAGTTTCTTAGATATTATTTCAATACAGTCTTCTACTGGTAGGCTGGTAAACAAAGACTGTACATCAAAACTAACCATTGTTTCATTGTCCATGAGTTTTAGATGTTTAACTTCATTGACAAACTGGTAAGAGTCTCTTGTGAACGCACTTGTTTGACCTCTGAGTGGTGAGAGTACTTTTCCTACTAGTTTGGCCAATTTGTAAGTCGGCGAGTCGATTTGGCTCACAATTGGACGTAGGGGGGCGTTCGCCTTATGTATTTTCGGAAGACCATATAGTTTAGGTGGTTTTGCACATGATGGAATAAGATCTTTGACATCTAGATTTAACTTGTCGGAGTATTTCTTAATCAACTTCTTAGTGTCATTTAAAACGGTGGTTGTTGGGTCCGTTTTAACCTTTTTGTATGTACTTTCATCCGACAACAGTTGTTTAATTTTATCATTATAATCTGATGTATCCATCACTACGGTTGCATTTCCTTTGTCTGCGCGAAGTACAGAGATATCTGACCTGTTGCGTAAGTTCTTCAACGCTAAATACTCCTGTTTATTGAGATTAGGTTTGGGCCTTGTACTACGACGTAACAAAGATGAAACATCTTGACGTATGGCCTCCATATCCTCAGTTTTCATAGTATTTTTGGCCAAGACATCTTCAACAGCGCAAATGATGTTCTCATAAGGGATGCGCGCCGGTGTAACAGCAAAATTCAAACCTTTGTTTAGTACCCGAATAGTAGAATCGTCCAGCGGTTGTTTTGACAGATTGACAACTGCGTGAAGTCCGCACGAGTGTGAGTCTGTGGTAGACGGGCGCGTTCCGTTATAATCTTTGAATTTCTTTGTCTGTTTGATGTTTAATTTTTCAACGAGTTTTTTATATTTTGAAATATGCTTAATTTTGCATTGATTATATTTAGATGTTTCGCGCTTATTTAAAGTGTCAATGCATTCGTTGAAATCATATGGTGTCAACACTGTCTTAACATCGTCGGACGTTTGTTCGATGTCCCGGTCGTTACTGCGTAGATCGCGGCGGTTTTGACGAATCACTGTCCGTAACAACTTAAAACTTGCCTGGTTTATGATCTTAGCGCTTCCTCGAATGTTCTTTTTAGTAGATATTTTAACACACGTAGGAATGAGACGATGATCACGACATCTCTTCAAGAATGTTAGGGATGTTAATAATCTTGCACGCTTTGTCTTTAGATCTTCTAACCGGCGAATCTTGTTTGCGATTTCCAGTCCGTACTGGTTCACATAATACTTTCTTAGATTTACGCGAATATTCGACATTATAAATGAAACTACCTTTTCGGATTTTGTCGCGGATTTATTTTGATTTTTAGTTCCCGACGTTTCGAATGCTTTACAGCAATCATGGTCACGGGAGAGACTAAGGTATTTGACGTCTCATAGGTTTATATACTTGTTACAGACAGTGCCTACCCACAATTTACAAAAATTTTGAAAATGGCATCAGAGTACCTTATAAAATTTTAATTCTAAACATTTATATTTAAATTTAAATAATTTAAAAATAATTTATAATTATGGCAATATTATTAACTTATTTTTAGCTAGTATTATTATAATTATTATAATTTTTATTTTAATATTAGTTATTCAAAAGTATTATGTAGTGTTGCTATTCTAATAATATGTATATTTTCTTTCCTATAAATTGTTTATGCTAAGTTGCATTCTATTATTTAAATTAAGTATTAATTTGATATAAGAAAATTAAGTTAAAATATAAATTGAATTTTGATTATTTTAAAGTATTAAGCAACACTACTGCAAAATTAAAAATAATTTAATCAAATCAAAATATGCTTAGATTTGACAGATTCTTTTGAATTATAATTTTAAAAAATTTTTTGAATTTAGATTGAAAGAAAGCTACTGCACGGTTCGGAAGGCAGTTTGTGCAGAGAAGAACCGGCAAGAAACTCTACACTTGCTCTTTTTAAAAATATTTTAACAATATTGCAATACATACAATAATTATATATAATATTAAATTTGACTACTTGTATCAAGATCTACACAGTATGAGCTAACTACATCCGACTGTCTATTATGATTACTTTTATTCCTATTAGATTTTATTATATTAATTACAGGATCCCAAGAAGGTGGTAATACCCAGCCGTCCTCTCTATTAAAGTTAGAATGTTTTTTAATTTCAATTGCCTCGCGAATCATTCTAGGTCGATAACGATTCTCTTTCGCGAGTATTTGAGGGTTATCAAAGCGAATATAGTGGCTGGGGCGATCCAAGCAATGTTTACAGACAGCGGATGTAGTATTGCGACGGTGCTTCACATCAGCTATGTGTTCTTTGATCCTAGTTCTAATAGATCTCTTTGTTTGTCCGATATAAGAGAGCCCACAGTCACAATCAAGTTTGTATACTCCTGCATCTTGGAGAGGGATATGGCACTTGAGTGATGGTAGAAACTGACTGATTTTCTTAGGCGGCTTGAAATAAGTTTTGATAGAAGCACGCTTTAGGATGTAGCCAATCTTGTCAGTGACTCCTCTCACATAGGGCAGAATTGTAGGTACGCGCTCGACTGTGGCTGGTTTCACTCGTTCACTGTGACGAGGGCGCGGCACTTGTAGCTTGTTGTCTTGCAGAACCTGCTTGACATGTTGCAGCTCTCCCGCCAGGTGTTGCTCGTCACAGATCCCTCGAGCTCTCTGAAACAAAGATTTTCCCACGGTAGCTAACTGTGAAGGGTGGTGGTGAGATTCACCATTCAGGTACCTATCAGTATGGGTCTTCTTTCTATACACAGTATGACTCAAGGTGTTATCTGGATTACGTTTAATTAATACATCTAAGAAAGCTAATGTATTGTCCGATTCTAATTCCATTGTGAATTGTATTTTAGGATTTATGGAATTAAGATGTTCTAGGAATACAGTAATTTTGTCAGTTGGTAATATTGTGAAAGTGTCATCTACGTACCGCTTGTAGAACCGAGGGGTCACAGGTGATGTGTTTAGGGCAGTCTCCTCGAAGTCCTCCATGAAGATGTCGGCGACAACAGGGGAGACTGGCGAACCCATGGCCACTCCATCCACTTGCTTGTAGAATTCATCATTCCACAGTAGATAGCCAGATGTTAGGCAGTGTTTTAAAAGTTCTGTGTATTCAATCGGCATGTTGTAAGCCATAAGTTTCTTAGATATTATTTCAATACAGTCTTCTACTGGTAGGCTGGTAAACAAAGACTGTACATCAAAACTAACCATTGTTTCATTGTCCATGAGTTTTAGATGTTTAACTTCATTGACAAACTGGTAAGAGTCTCTTGTGAACGCACTTGTTTGACCTCTGAGTGGTGAGAGTACTTTTCCTACTAGTTTGGCCAATTTGTAAGTCGGCGAGTCGATTTGGCTCACAATTGGACGTAGGAGGGCGTTCGCCTTATGTATTTTCGGAAGACCATATAGTTTAGGTGGTTTTGCACATGATGGAATAAGATCTTTGACATCTAGATTTAACTTGTCGGAGTATTTCTTAATCAACTTCTTAGTGTCATTTAAAACGGTGGTTGTTGTGAATCTCACCACCACCCTTCACAGTTAGCTACCGTGGGAAAATCTTTGTTTCAGAGAGCTCGAGGGATCTGTGACGAGCAACACCTGGCGGGAGAGCTGCAACATGTCAAGCAGGTTCTGCAAGACAACAAGCTACAAGTGCCGCGCCCTCGTCACAGTGAACGAGTGAAACCAGCCACAGTCGAGCGCGTACCTGCAATTCTGCCCTATGTGAGAGGAGTCACTGACAAGATTGGCTACATCCTAAAGCGTGCTTCTATCAAAACTTATTTCAAGCCGCCTAAGAAAATCAGTCAGTTTCTACCATCACTCAAGTGCCATATCCCTCTCCAAGATGCAGGAGTATACAAACTTGATTGTGACTGTGGGCTCTCTTATATCGGACAAACAAAGAGATCTATTAGAACTAGGATCAAAGAACACATAGCTGATGTGAAGCACCGTCGCAATACTACATCCGCTGTCTGTAAACATTGCTTGGATCGCCCCAGCCACTATATTCGCTTTGATAACCCTCAAATACTCGCGAAAGAGAATCGTTATCGACCTAGAATGATTCGCGAGGCAATTGAAATTAAAAAACATTCTAACTTTAATAGAGAGGACGGCTGGGTATTACCACCTTCTTGGGATCCTGTAATTAATATAATAAAATCTAATAGGAATAAAAGTAATCATAATAGACAGTCGGATGTAGTTAGCTCATACTGTGTAGATCTTGATACAAGTAGTCAAATTTAATATTATATATAATTATTGTATGTATTGCAATATTGTTAAAATATTTTTAAAAAGAGCAAGTGTAGAGTTTCTTGCCGGTTCTTCTCTGCACAAACTGCCTTCCGAACCGTGCAGTAGCTTTCTTTCAATCTAAATTCAAAAAATTTTTTAAAATTATAATTCAAAAGAATCTGTCAAATCTAAGCATATTTTGATTTGATTAAATTATTTTTAATTTTGCAGTAGTGTTGCTTAATACTTTAAAATAATCAAAATTCAATTTATATTTTAACTTAATTTTCTTATATCAAATTAATACTTAATTTAAATAATAGAATGCAACTTAGCATAAACAATTTATAGGTAAGAAAATATACATATTATTAGAATAGCAACACTACATAATACTTTTGAATAACTAATATTAAAATAAAAATTATAATAATTATAATAATACTAGCTAAAAATAAGTTAATAATATTGCCATAATTATAAATTATTTTTAAATTATTTAAATTTAAATATAAATGTTTAGAATTAAAATTTTATAAGGTACTCTGATGCCATTTTCAAAATTTTTGTAAATTGTGGGTAGGCACTGTCTGTAACAAGTATATAAACCTATGAGACGTCAAATACCTTAGTCTCTCCCGTGACCATGATTGCTGTAAAGCATTCGAAACGTCGGGAACTAAAAATCAAAATAAATCCGCGACAAAATCCGAAAAGGTAGTTTCATTTATAATGTCGAATATTCGCGTAAATCTAAGAAAGTATTCTATTGAAATATTTTGCGTGACACTGAAATAATGCTCTGCAATACAAATTATGAGATACATATCTAAGCGTTTTTTGAAAATCAACCCCTATGGGCGTTAACGGGGGTGGCACAAGTAACAGTATATAAGCAAAAATGTTTATTTTATTCAATCTTAGGGCGAGCGAAGCCGCGGGCACCGCTAGTATATTATAATGACTTTATTTATAAATTTAAAACCTATAAATACAATTTTATTCAGTTAAATCAAAATATACAACTTACTGATGAATAATTTCAATGAGTGCAGAGAGGCCTGCTCCTCTGGCTGCGTGGCGGCCACCATACGCATGAATGCTGACACGCGCTGTAGCTTCTTCACAATGTATGCACAGTCCTCACCTGTCACTTTGCTTGACATCTAAGCAAACACAGTCTACATTTTACAGGGGAAAAAAATCAAACCCATGATACTTTCGTAGATTAGCGAAAATAATTGTTATTATTCTATTTAAGTAGTAAGATTTTAAATTTACGCGATTTGATATTAAAAATAGAATTTTTGGTACTTTTTTAGTAGATTTGTTTGGTTATTAGTATTACACAGTCACACTTACAAGCTCCTTATTATCTGGCGTCATGGACTTGGTGACACATTTTAAATTCCAAATGGAGGACAATATCCTTCCTACATAGATATACAGGCCATTGTGTTTTGCACTATATTCTATTTGCATGGGGTAATTTTCCCTTGGCTGCTGCGTTACATTGCCCATAAAAGAAGACTGGTTGAATCCTGTTGGACTCATAACATTTTGTTGGTATGATTGTGGCATCATCGATTGGTTTGACATTCCCATTGATTGGTTCATTTGTGCTTGTTGGTACGACTGGTTTAGTTGTGCCTGCCTCATTTGATCCTGTGGCCTCGTCGACATTGGCGTCGATACTTGACGTGGCGAAAACTTCGGCGAACCTAACAACACAAATTAAATTTATTAATTATTTATTTTAAGTGTTGTTTTAAGTTATGCTTTAAATAGCTAATTAAGATTGAAGAAGATATTATACTCTTAACAGCAAATAAAGCTGCATTCAAATAAAGATAAAAGTATATAAAAATATAAAACCAAGTTCAATACCGATAGCGGAGGCAGTCTGCGAGTGTTGCGTGTGTTGCGAGTGGTGCGCGTAGAGCGGCGCGGGCGTGGGCTGGCTGCCGTACAGGAAGAAGGCGCGCGCCGCCCACTCGCCAACCGACGCATCGCCGCTCGCGTCCTCGCACGCCAGGTACGCTGCGCACGCGCACGCCTGCTCCGCTCCTTGTAACTGCCACCGTTTCACATCCATTACATATTTGTGTAAAAACATATAATATGAGTAGAGCTAGTTCAGTTTTAATATACATTGTTAACTCCATGTAACGTAACTCGATTTAACGACAAACTCCCTAAAGCAGTACAATCACTTTGCTTTGGTTGGTTTAGCTTGTTTTACATACAATGGCACACTCTATTTAGCATTACACCCACTTCTCAGTAACGACAACATAGTAAATAACGATAAAATAGTAAATAGTACTTTTTAAGTTGTCAAAATTAGTAAAAATTACGTCGTGAGTTAAAGAAGATCTGGAAGCAAAATTATGGGCTAAGTACTTTCAGAAATAAACTTTGAGTTAAAAAAAAGTTCTTCATTCTGAGAACTGAGAACTAATCACACACCATCCTAATGTACTTGCAAGGGATCTAATGAACGAAGTCCAAACGCCTCGAAGGCTGATACGCAAAAACCCACAAGATCTATTACTATAAAGTTGTAGATCGCATAATAATGAAGCGATATTGTTAATGAACAATTTCGCACACGCCGAATACCTACACATTCCAACCTAATGCTGAATATCGCTCAAATAGATTGCATTATAGATTCATATAAAAAAAAATTCTGAGAACTTTGGGAAGGGCATATAGACCTGGAACATATCCTTGACCGGCTGCGCGTCGGGGCCGCGGTAGTCGCGCAGCAGCGTGCGCAGCAGGTCGGGCGCCGCGCCCGCCGCCAACAGCGCCGCACCCCACGCGCTCACCACCGCCCAGCGTGATGACGACCAAATTTCTATATTCAATTTTAATTGTGTTATTTAACAATTTGTACATTTCGAGACAGCATTTAATGAAAGTATTTTCTTTATTTTATTGTGTCCCATACAGTATATAATCTTGAGCTGCCCTTTATTTCTATGCAACTAGTGACTCACCCTCGCTTGGCGCGGGTCATCTATAGTGAAAAACTAATCACAGGGTTTGCAAAATTTTTCAGAATTCATCTAAATCTGTTCAGCCAATCTGCCATTAATAAGTAACAATCATCTATCCATCCAAACTGTACTATTTAAATTATTAACATATTTTAAATAACTAATAGTATGGGATTCAAAATGTCTAGTTAAAATAACATTTTTTTTTAGATTTAAAACCTATAGTAGCTAAAGCTATTTTTGACATTACACTGCTACATCATATACACACATAAATTATGAATTACCTCTCTTAGCAAGAAGAGCGGGTGAGATATGTTCAGCGTGTATGGGGGGCAGTGCGGTGAGGGCCCACGCCGGGCCGTCCAGCGCGAGCACCGTGTGCGCCTCGCTGAAGCCCGGCGCCGGCAGCGCGCGCGACAGACACCACAGCGACTCCGCCTCGCCGCCGCCAGACGAACACACCATTACCAGCGTACCTGCCCAATTTATATTAGACTAGTAATTCATATTTATATACTAGCCTTTCCCGCGGCTTCGCTCGCGTTCTAAAGGCTGGAAACCAAATTCTTTCGCCCGTCCGCCCGTCTTGCACGCGGTGATCAATATTTTGTTGCAGAGTTATGTTAAAACTATGATATCTCGTAAGATATTCATCGAAATCAAACGATGCCAAGAGCAATTTTATTCAAAATTAAATACTTGTGATGAATAACTTATTTATTTAGGTAAGGATTAATATCATGTTTATAAAAATACCTTCGCAAATACTGCATTTTCTTAAAATAAATTGATTACCATAAAAAAGGTTACAGAGAGTCCACCTTAAAAGATAGACATATGCTATTGCAGACTTTTTTTAGAACTTTTAAATAAGAACAATTCCGTCATACATGATTTTTGCATAACTTTAACCATTTACGCAGCGCACGCAACGGAAGCTCTCAAAAGAAATATTTTATCCCGTTTTTGCAACATTTTTCATTAAAAGCTCAGCTCCAATGAAAAATGTTGCAGATCGTAGCGGGAAGGCCTACAGCCTTCCTTGATAAACAGACTATCCAACACAGAAAGATTTTTTTTAAATCGAACCTGTAGTTACTTAGATTAGCGCGTTCAACCAAACAAACAAACCAAAAATCTCTTAGTTATATAAATAGTATAGATAAGTATATATTTAGAATTAGTTTAGGGTATCAACTATCTGGCATACATAACTCAAGCTTACTATGGAACTTGTTGGTGCTGTGTTAATATCTCAACATGTTATTTATTTCATAAGTAAAGTTATACCAGTAATGTCATACTAACCATTGTCATATACAGCACTGTGCACTTGTTTAGGTTTCAACACAGAAGCATTGGGTGTGAAGCCCGGTGGTAGTCTTACATGCAATAATGATAAATACTGTGGTCGTTGTGACCCACCTTGACTTGTACTGCAAACAATTTATATTTTTAGTTAAAGTACGATGCAAGAAAGTAAATGAATAAGTATGAATGGAACCAAATAGTTTTACAAATATAGTAAACAAAATGTTTAATAATTTTAAAGTATATATTAATATTAGGTTGAAACATACAATGCAGCATTCTTTATTTATTAATATGAACAAAAAAAAATATTAAAAAAAAATTGCTTACTCTCCGCTACCAGCACTAAAATAAAGTCTAGCCCCAGTCTGTGTTACTGCCACCAAATTAAGATGATCTGATTCAGATTCTTCCACAGCCGATATTGCTATGACTGGTTTAAAATTACTTGCTTCTAATGTTCTACAATTAAAAAACACTATTTTATTTCATTAAATAAATAACCAATATTATTGCTAGCACTATCAAATCAAATTTATTTTAATATTATAAATTTACTTTTCTCAATTAGACTTTTACAAGTTGTTTTGAATTGTCAATTTTACATAAATGAATTAAGGAAGCTACTACCAGCTTAAAAGGCAGTTCTGCTGATAAGTGTTAGGGAGAAACTCAACACTCAACACTTGTTCTTTTAAAAAAAATACATATTTGATAACAATATTACAATACAATAATTATCTATTTATCCAATGTGAGATCAAACCAAACATTAAAAGCAACAAATGATAAGATTTACATATTTACTTACTTGACTATATCTAGAGCTAACGACACAATCTTCCCTTGAGTCAATCTCATTACTCTACTTAAGCTGTCTCCGTCACTTCCTAAATCAAATATTTCAATACAGCCTTTCTCACTTAATGTGTATAGAATGTGACGTGAATTATCTACTTCAATTTTCACAATAGGGTCTTCATCATACAAGGCTGCATTAAGGAATGATGGTACCAAAAATGACAGAGCACTGGTAGAATGATTAACTTTTTTACAGTGTTTCCCAAACCAACCTAACTGTGCCTGTAATTTAATTTTTATATAAAAAATACATAATATAAAATGTAATAATATGTAGTCTAACAATCAATATGTCATATTACTTATTTTAAAATAATATTATAAGGTAGGGGCTAAATATCAATGAGCAACAACCCATTAACTTTTCTCATGCATTTTATTTAACAATATTGAATGTTACCTGATATGTTATTTCATATAAACAACCATCTTTTCCTCCCATAAATATTCTCCCTTTTGAGGTAGATTTAACACATAACATTGATGCACCATCAGTAGGTAATACAAAAACCGGCTCAGGCACTAAATGGATCTCTTCAAAGTCAGCATTACCATCATTTTTACTACTTGAAAATGTAACACCTGCCAGAATTCAACATATAAATTAAATATATTGGAGTGTATAAACTAATGTAAAAGTTATGAACTATGTCCATAAATATATTTTCATATATGTATTTTAAAAAAAAAACAAGACAAACTGGTAACTTGCCTAATACCACTATTTCCACAGTTGTTGTTAAAACCAGTAAATACTTAACAAAGCTCTGAAATACTCCAGGCTTAGGTTTTACTAATCCCACACTAACAATAGTTTCTCCAAGGCCATCAAAATAAGCTACATCACTTCCATGTTCAAAGGCCCAAACATAAATGTTACTATCTATTGCTAACCATACTCTACTAATTTCTGGAAATACTCCCATTAAACAATGACATTGCATATCTGTTAAATATTATAAGGATATTATGTAGTAATCAATTTTATTAACTTATATTATATATATAAAGTAAAAATTATAAAAACCCTTCTTTACAAATTCTTTCAATAACAAATTACACTTTTAACTAATATTTTTTAAGATTGAAGTACTGTTTAAAATAATTCACTAGCTATAAAAAATGAAAAAGGATACGAGCAAAATGTTCCATAATTTCAGGTGGTAGTGGAACTTTGTTTAATATTTTTAATTGCGATAAATTTGGATGGTTGAGCAAAGCAGATAAGTTTCTGTAATCTCCAGCGTTTAAGCCACTGCATGTTGGGGTTCCTTGAGCAGCTATGCCAGTTATCTAATAAATATAGTATAAAGAATTAATTTAAGAGATAACATACAATTATACTATATCATAAGAAATTTGTAACAAACCTCCAAAAATGAAGGGCGGGAATTATCGGCACAAATATAACGATCAAGTGTACACCCTGCTAGTTCTAAACACTCCAGCTGCATCTTCGGTGTTTCAGGCTGTCTTAGTCTTTCGGGTTCACTTATAATACTTGGCATCTAATATTTGCAAAAAACATGATATATAAAAACTTTAAATATTATGATTAATTTAAGAGGTTATGTATCTTTCACTGTCATAGACTTAAGTTTGGTGTCAAAGTCATACGAATTACATTTTATAACTCACCTTGTATTATATTTGATATTTTATAGTTACAGGCTTAAAAATGTTGAACTTCACACATTTCCTAAGTATTTAAGAATATTTCAGGTCAAATACACAATACTTTTAAATTATACTATCAGTTTTGAGACTAGTCTACAACACTTAGATTTTTTAAAAACAGTCAACGGTTATGCTCATAGAGTATATTGGTTATGCTTATGCGGTATGCCACAGATTACAGAAAACTAGGGATGGCGATCTGCGATCGATTAATCGAAAAATCGATTTTTTTGATTAAAAAAAAATTATATATTTTTAAATCGATATGTCGTACTGAATCGATCCAGTGAATCGATACTTAATCGTGGAGAACCGACATTCGATATTTTATGCTTTAATAAAGACTATAAAAATAGAATAAGTTAGTTCAAGAAGAGTTAAACACGAATTATCTGGTAATTGCACATTTGATAAAACTAATATTAAATGAATGATGACAGAGTATGCAATGTATTAGCCATGAGTTGCCTATAAAAAATAATTTCTGTTTTCATTTTATTTGGAACTAATTACTTTTTCAACCGACTTCCAAATGGAGGAGAACTTTGAACTGGGTGAACCGATTTTGATGATTCTTTTTTTAATTGAAAAAAAGAATCATCAAAATTTTATTTTATTTCTTTTTTATTTTATTTTTGTGGTCCCATTTTAATATTTTCCAGTTCTGACAGTGAAATCCATGAGAAAACCATAAAAGTCTTAAATTTGCATTAAGTGTGTGCGCGACAAATGGACGAATAACTCAATATCACGCCAACCGATTTCGATCATTCTTTTTTTATTGAAAAGGTACTTCAAGCGTTGTTTGATAAGAGTTTGGTAAGGTTCTGATGATTGGATCCATGACAAAGTAACGGAACTCTTCAATTATTAGGAGCAAATTAAAGATGCTCAGCCGAATCTTTTATAGGCTATACGGATATTTGAGTCACGTACCGTAACTGATGATGGAAGGTACAACTCCTCAATGGTTAGCAGTTTAAAGAAAATTCTTTCAATATAATACGCACTTATGGACCGATAGTTATATACTTTCAGGCTATTAGGTTTACCTCATAATAGAAGGTAAATTTTTATGATCATTAAATAATACAATACATATCTACTTTCCGCTAAAAAATTAAAAATAAATACAATATTATTTTTATCAAAGAAACAAAAACTGACTTCCATACTAAATAAATCTAAACTAAAAAGTAGAAAATAATACTTTTTAGAACAGCCAAGGCTAAATAACCCTAAATAGATACATATTCAGTTAATCTATCAATTTGTAAACATAATCGAAATACCTGGCACCGACTCCAAAATTAACAAAGTTCTTTAAGGTATTAAAGAATAATTTTGATATTATGAAGGTTTTTTTAGGGAAATGGCTGTACGCTTAATTTCTTTTACTTTTGTTAATACATTAAAAAAAATAAAAAAAAAAGCGTTTGCGTGTGTAATCATAGAAAATAAACTGCTTAATACTAAAATTCAAAGCCTAGCCTTTCTTATTAAACTTTAAAATAAATTATTTTTTATATTTTAATTATTAAAAAAAATCGAGATCGATTTTTGAGAGATCGATCTTTTAGACCTCGATTTTTTTTGAGAGTTATTAGGTTTCAACTTGAATCGATATAAAAATCGACCATTTTTTGAGAAGACGTTATCCAGCTCTCTTAAGTTAGCGGAGGAAAATGTTTTTTTTTTTAATTTTTTTTTGCTAATTCGTTTTTCCATCGTTAGTTCGTGATTGTCCGATCAAATTTATTGTTTGTTCGATGTTTGTTTTTTATAAATAATTTACAAAAATTTAATTTGAACCTAGCGACGACAATTATAGTCTAAGCTTTTTTTTTCATTCAATCTAATCAAAAAAAATGTTTATTCGATTTTATTTACGCTGATAATGTATTTTTTATTAATTAAATTTTAAATTACTAATACGATGGGTTTCACTGAAGCAACTTCACAAGAACACGTAGTTTCTGATCACCCAGACACAACATTCGATATGGTTTGTACTTTTAATCTTTTAGTTATCTAAACTTGAAAGTTCAATTCTAATTTAGTTAAATTTTAGACGTATCCAGTGTGTGCTTTACTTCTAAGCTCTTCCTGGTACAATAAGGACAAGTCAGCGACTGAGGTTGTTTGGCACTCATACCTTCTCCACTGTAGTAAAGTTTTGTAATTTATTGATAATTAGATGATAATGATGATGTAGATAGAGTTTGGTGGGAGATAATTACCGAAATTAGTTTCAGTTAGTATACATAGTCTTGAGTGGTCTGATAAATCTCGTGTTGTTATTGCTCCAGCTTAACTAATTGGAGTTAATATAAATAACTTATTAAAAACATTCATTGTGTTAAACAAATTATCGATATGCTCCACATAAAAATCATACGATCATATCATATTTAAAACTTACACGTTTTAAAGATAACATACTTAATTATTTTTCTACTTAAAATTTACTTTTAATAAATTTGGGAGTGCAGTAAGTACTTTGTTTAATGAGTTTTTACGTAATGTAATTACAAAAAGTATATTCTGTATTATTAAATTAATATATTAAAAATATATTTACATATATTCACGGCTCGTCCTTGCATTACAGTATGTAATGCAAGGACTTAATATAAAACTTAATATATTATTATATAAGACTTAAAATAATTAATTCTTGTAGCCACTGCAGGGGTGTTGCCAACGAATCTGGGAAAAAAATTAGATTTAATCCTAAATTTTATTCATGCTTGCTTTTTTGCATTTTGCTTGCTTGTGAGCTTTTAAGCCACGATCTAATTAGAGTAGTGGGTTAGCTGCAGTTTGTGCTAAATTTCGGCGTATGTATATAAAACATCTTTGCTCCAATTCCAATTCCAGCATACCTTATAAGATTATCTTGAAGAGATCTCAAGAATGCGTAACATTCCTAAGAGTGCATTACTTTTAGGTATATTAAAATTAAAATAGTAAATATGCTATTTCTAGACAGATACAGTCTGTCTTATAAAAGTAGACACTCGAATTTCTTCGAAACTTTTTAAGTTGCTACCTTCAGACATTATACCCCATAACGGAAATGGAGTACCGAAAGGTATGAAATATTTGTTGAATATAGTTTTGTGAATGGTAACTCACTTTTAGTGGTCTCTTTTTTTTATTTTTACTGACTTATTTTGATTCCTTTGAAATTTCCACTACACGATATTTTAGTATCTATTAAATTATGTGTAAGAAAATTATGAACTCTAAAAAATACATATTTTAAAATAAACTATTTTATTGTATTTTATTGAATGTTCATTCTAAATAGGAAAATAAATAATTATTTGGGATAAGTACCAATGATTTTTGCAAAGATTAGGGAAAACTGGTATCGCGGGGTATGGCGTTACCGGCATTAAATCAGGTTCTTGGAATGTTGCCATACTTTGATTTTTTTTAATTTGCTGCGACATTTTAGTCTCTACTTTCAATAGATAGACTATATTTATTTAAATAAATAATAAACTAATAATATTTATTTAATACGACCAATAAATTCTTAATACATATGTTTAAAATTGAGGGTCCTAGTAAATTAAAGAAAGGTGTTAAACATTTAAATGTTTATTGCATATAATTGGTACATAATACGTTATATAGATAATACATATTCTATATAAAAATAAACATATACCTATATTAAAAAAAACAAATTTTATAATATGGTCTGTAAGGTATTCTAAACTACATCAGTAAAACAGCTATTATTTATTTTATAATTTTGCTAATTCGTCTTCGTCTATTAACAGCTGTCCCGTAGGGTTTTGGATGGCTTCACCATATGAATAAATTTGTTGACCTCTCAAATACGTTTGCATCACCTTTCCATTTAAAACTCGGTACATATAAGGACTTAGCTGAAAATACAATAAAAAGGTTTTATAATATTATCATTGAACCGAATATCAGTAACTATGATTAGGTTTTAGTATAATATTTAGTTTCGCTAGTAGTTAGGTAAATACGTAGCGAATTAGTTTTTAAGTAGATAAGTATTTGCATAATTAATAATTATCTGAAAACATTCACAATATAAAAAAAAATACCTTGTTTTTGTACAATATTGTGTCAGGCGTAACGACAAACGAAGCATCAGGGTCGAAAAACACCAGGTCAGCGTCAAGGCCAGGTTTTAGTGCACCTTTGCGATTTTGTAAACCGGCCATATTTGCAGGACCCGCAGATAAGTAGTGGCTCACTGTACTGAGACTGTAACCACGGGCTTTAGCTTCAGTCCAGAATAAGGACAAACCTATTAAAAAAAACAATAGGATCATTTTTTTATATTTTATGGGTAATGAATATTCATCACTACGTTAAGTATAGATATACAAAATAATATCTATATAAATTAAAATGAATGTTGGTAAGCGCATAACTCTAGAATGGCTGGACCAATTCGGCTAATTTTTTTTGTATGTTCTTTAAGGTCCACGGCTTTAAAACTAAAAAAAATAAAAAATGAAATATATAAGATATTCAAAGTTTGTAAATACCCGAGCGAAGCGAGGGTGAGTCGCTACTATTATTATATATAATTTATACCTATGTAGGTGACAAAAACGGGTGATTACGATAGTCGAATACTAAAGGCAAAACTCAAAAGATGGTAATATATAGGTAGGTAGTAGGTACCTACCTAATGGCATTTCTGAGCATATAGCATGCGTATGAAATTTCATTTTTTAACCGACTTCAAAAAAAGGAGGAGGTTCTCAATTCGTCGGGGACTTTTTTTTTTTACTAATAAAATCCTCTTCCATTATTTACATAAGTTTTGTAAACAACAAAAATTTTAATTATCAAGTAATTTATCTTCTAATTACAAAAAGATATCCATGAACTTTAAACTCCCCAATATTGGAAGTAATCAAACGTATGGGTTTACAAGGGTCGCTAGATTGCGTTAATGCTAAAGATAATGTTTATAATGTGTTTTTATTTTGTGTATAGATAGATATTATACAAAATAATCTAAGGTCATGTGTAAAAGGTTAACTTAATATGTATTACAGCACTTAAACGTTATCAAATTGTTTCGTAAACCATAAGTATGATAATAGTACGGGATACCTACATAATTTTTATCTAAGCGATTGTGTTCGGTGTTCTAATCCTATTAATATGCGGCATATTAATAGGATTAGAATGTGAAAAAAGTCGCAAATTATATTCCACTCAATTACACCGAAATGCCTGAACAGAATATGTGGTTGACATTTGGCACATATACAGACTTTAATCAGTAATAGTAGATACAAAGGCTGCTTTTTACCCGGGAAAAATGTATGGTTCGATGACTAGACAGACAGACAGACAAGAATTATAAAAATAGATTTTTTGATATAAGTACTAAAAGCAAAAGATGGTAATATATACGGAAATACTTTCATATACATTTAGTGTAAAGCTTATAATTTAAAATTAAAAACAGATTCAATCAATCTTCAATTTTATTTATATAATATGTATTGATATTATTTAATTTATGCCTTTTCGATACCAAAATCTATATGGGAATTATATATTCACACTAAGAGAGATTTAAAATTTCTATCTATATCTATACTACATAATTATTTTTCTTTATAAAAATGTAGAGTTTTTTATTTGTTTCTTCGAAAGCGCTAATCTTAGGAATAACTAATTCGATTTTTTTTCCTTCGATAGCCCGTTTATTGATCTGGGAAGTCTATAGTTTATACGAATATATTATCATCATGCTACTACCCAAGGGAGTTAAGCAGTATTCATACTCGTAAATGTGACCGAATCGGGCAAAACTCACTTTAAATTATTGTATTAGAAATATAAACTATAAAATACCTACTACGATTTGACTTATGTAGTATATATCATATTATCCGTTGAAAAGTACCTACATTAGGACAAACCTGTGGAAAGGGTGGGTCGCTAGATAGTGTTATATGAGCACCTAGCATTTACCCGTGGTTCTGCTCACATAGTTCACATACCTAAGTATGTATAATTTTTTCAGTACTAAGAATGAAGAAGAATGAGAAGAAGGGTGGACGTATGTATTTCTATGCCATAAAACTGTCTAGAAAAAAATCATAAGTATTTAGTAGTAGATTATTCTAGTTGATTATTATTCTCACCAAATTGTACTGATGAAACTCCTCCCCACGCTGTCATAAAGTTTGGTCCCTTCAAACTAGCGACAGATGGAGAATGATCTGATGCTATTAAGTCGAGTCTTCGGTCTTTAATGTATTCCCATAATTGTTGCTAAGAAAAAAAATATAGCCATATTATCCAATAACATAATAAAATGATAAAGAAACCGTAATCTGAAAAAAATAGCCTGAAGTGTAAAAAATATACTATAGATTCAGGTACTCTTTGTTTAAAATGACATACTTACGACATAATCTCAAAAATTTCTGTCGGCTGTCGGCGCAACCTCTAGGACCTTCGATGCTAGTTTAAAGGTAAGTCATATAAGTATCTTATCTAAAACTCTATTAGCAAACTATAAAATAGTGTATGAAATTGTTAGGTTAGGTTAGTTTACTTTTTTATTCATATCTTATTTATCGTCTTTTCTTTAATTTAAACGAGTATAATTTTATTTGTTTTTTTTCTACATATTTTTTATCGTGCCATGCGGGTGCAAGTGCATCCCCTTCCATGCTCGCCCATGCTGTTCTATATTGATATATTAACGAAATCGTTACGCGTGATTCACGAAAAAAGTACTGAAACCATTTTAAACCTAATTTTGTGTACCTAATAAGAAGATATTACTCGTGTCAACGTTTAGGACACATTTTACTTCAGGAAAATCTTTCACTTTCAAGATGACACAATAGCTGGTTATATAGAGTCATTGATAGAAATTAACAATGCTAACGTTAAAGCTTAAGAGAACCATCAAATCAATGTAGTAGATAATTGTAGGTTTTAATAAGACGTACAGAACAATCTGCAACCCGATAAGTTTTCTCCTGAGGTACTTACATTCGGAATAACCATCTAAAATAGACCCGAACGAAGCGAGGACAAGTCACTAGTTTATAATTAACATTTATGTATTAAATTTAAAATTTGCTATCAAATTCAATGAAAAATGTTGATTCTTTATAATTATTAAATAATAAAAAACAACCTTGTTGGCATTTTCTCTAATCGGTGGTGAACATTTGAACTCGGTGTGTCCAGGTGGGATTTGCTCAGAGCTGAAAGTTAGGTAATGATGACAGGTTTCAGCTGTTACACCTCCTCGCCAACGTGTGGAACCAGCCTTTATCCTTTCTTCTCTAGCCTTTTCTAATATTGGTATAACACCTGCGGCTGAAACGTGCACCACATGCACGCGGACACTGTAAATGATGTTTAATTAACTTTAAAACATGTAAGTTAAATTTTTCTTATTTTACAGATGCCACTTGTATGGAAGTGGCTTCTGGAGAAACTTTATATTATATATACTGGATAAAAACAAAACATACTCAATGATGAATAACAGAAACACTATCGATTATTTTCACCACGGGCTGTCGCAGATGCTTCCAAAATGCATGGAAAAGTGTAACATTTTTTGTTCAACTTTTACTAACTAATTAAAATAGTTGCATTTTAATTATAATTGAGTAAATTATAATTAATTAAATTCGCATCCTTCTCTTACAAAAGTAATGTCCTCCCGACCGATTACGGCCACGGCGGCCAATCTCATTGAGACTAGCTAACTAAGCAGGAGAAATTACAGTGCACACTGCACAAGTGTACGCGCAATGCGCATACACAAGTGCACTCTCTTTTCCTATCACTCTCATATTCTGGTGGGACGACTGGTCGACACGACCAATGAGAGTTAAGACACAGGACCGACAGCTTTATGTGCTCTCCGAGGCACGGGGGTGAAACACCGCCAACTTCCCAACTCCGGGCTGTAACTGAGGATTTCGAAACAGAAAGACTTAATAACCAAATATGGCCCGACCAGGGACTCGAACCCAGGACCTCCCGTTGTGCGCTCGTACATACTAGGCACTACACCACCGAGGCAGTAACAGGCTGACAAAAGTAATAGGATGTTTTATACACAAGTACCTATAACTGCTAGTAGTTTTTTTTTATTTTTTACTACTTACTCTTAAAATAAATGAGAACTTACTCATATTTTGGTATATAAGTAGCTAATAATGAAGCAGCTTTGGTTTCCATTTCGGCAGGATGAGATGCTAGGTATGTGGTATACAAATTCGGATCTGTAATCAAAAGACATAGAAGTGCAATCGAAAAATGGAACAGACCCCTAATTCTTAGTATAATTAATAAATACTTCAATTTTACAATCACAATTTTATTTCTTGTATAGGTGTAAAGAAAATGATTTTCCTATGGATCGAGCGCATTTCAAAATAAAAAATAACTAATAACCGATCTAGCTGATGGTAACTATCGGATTTGAAAGGACTCTTGAAGAGCACCATATTATAGCCAGAGGCGTATTTACAGATTTGGCGCCCCGGGCCAATTAGCTCTGCCGCCCTATGAAGTGACAATAAAGTACATATTTTTTTTAAAAAAATGTCTTGAACGCAAATGTTATTTAGGTACTTGTTAATGTAGACGTTATGTAAGTAAACTTCCTCGAGGCATCTAGAAAAAGCCCCTGGTTTTTACGCTGAACTTATTTTTCCAAAAAAAGCCTTATATGAATTGGACCTGGCTTTTTACGATGAACTAATTTTTCCAAAAAAGGCCTTAAATGAATTGGACCTGATAAAGGCCCTAATAATACTACAAACAAAAAAATCGACATCATTATATCGAACAATTGCCAAATATTCAGGGATATATCAGTGATTAACAGGGTTAAAATTGGCAGTGATCACCGACTTGATAGCTCTGAATACGAACATCAAAATTGTACGTGTGCGGCTAATAAAGTCTACTCTTAGATTAACATAGTGACGTAGAAGCAAGCTGGCTGCGAAAGCTTTCAGTTAGGGCTACAGAACACAAATCAAAAACACGATCGAGAGATGGACAAAAGTTGAAGCTTTCAAGTGAGACTCTGAACGAGAATGGCGAAGGGACGCGTGATTGTAAATACCACATAGTCTAAACGTCACTTGAAAGGAATGTGAAGCGTAATCTAAGACAAGCGATACCCAAAATATTGAGGATGCTATAGAACCCAATATGGACTCCAAACATTTTTCCAATTCTCATAGCTGCCGTTGTCACCTGACAAAGCTTAGAACCTCACTAGGTACAACCGTGACCTCGAAATTCGACATTCTCGCCGAAGTCGAAAGATTCTATGGAGATCTTTAATCCTTACATATATTTCCACCTGAGTCCCACCTCGTGGAGGATCCCGACTGGTCTCCAAGCCAGACTGGTACGTCATTGAACAGTTGAGCTTCCCGACATCAACGCAGGCAAGAATAGGATAGGTCTTGGACACCAAGGAAACAACAAAGCTCCGGATGAAGACGGAATTACTGCAGAGTTCCTCAGAGCGGCAGGAACACCGGTTCTATCAGAGCTCTTAAAGTTCTTTGATTCTGTTCTTCACAATGGCACTACACCGGAAGCATGGGGTAGAGGCAGAGTAGTATTGTTCTTAAAAAGGGGGATTTAACCATATTGAAGAACTACTGACCTATGACTCTTCTAAACTATCTTTATAAGTTGATTTATGACGAAACGTCTCGCCCAAAAATTCGATGTCTTTCATAATCAGCATTTATGCCTAGCGGTTGTGGACTACGAGAAATATTTTTTATTTATTAAATAAAGCTTACTAACTAGAGTAAATATACACGGAAATAGTAAACACTAAAACTTTTAAAAAAATATTTTAAGTTACGTAAATACTCGTACTATACAAAGTTAGTTACATACATTCGTTCCACTTAAAGGTAACTAATATAAAAAACAAAAAATAATTGTAGAACTAAATGATTTCCTTAAGATTCCACAATCTATGCAGAGTTATCCAAGTACTACGGTGTGTATAACAGTCCGTAACGATGACCATCCAAGTACAAAGTTAGAGCACAAGGCCAATCTGATTACACCGCGGGGTAAGAAAGGGGGATGTTATCTATCCGAAACTTTTTACCTGTGCATTGGAGGACGTCTTTAAAACGCTCGATTGGAATTGACGCGGCATCAACATTAATGGAGAGTATAACACACCCGCAATTTGCCAATGTCATAGTCATCATGGCAGATACTATGCTGGATTTGGAAAACATGCTAAACAGCCTAAGTGATTCTTCAAGACGAGTGGATATGGATGACCAAAATCATGTTGAATTGTCGTGTATCCCCGAGACCAGTGATCGTGAATGGTGCTGTTCTCGAAGTTGTGCAGGAATAAGTATAATTGGCCAATCTATACAACTCGGCCGGCACAACTTTGAGAAAGAGTCCAACAAAAGAATACGCTCGGGCTGGGCAACTTTTGGGAAGCTACGAGTACATCATTTTCTAGAGTCATCGATCCCACAATCCCATAAGACCAGGGTATTTAACCAGTGCATGCTACCAGTAATGACATAAGGAGCCGAAACGTAGGGCTGGTCCACAAATTCAAGGTTCAGCGAGCAATAGAACGCGCAATGCTTGGTGTTTCTCTGGCAGACAGAATCCGAAATGAACTTATTCGCCAGAGAACTAAAGTAACCGATATCGTTCCGCTGTGGCCGATGGATCGGCTCCACAACATGTTAGCGTGAAGACCGCGTGTTGGCAAGCGTAGTGTAAGACGCCCTGTAGCACGATGACTTAAGATAGGTGGCGGGCAGTGGATGGATGCGGACTGCAAGGACTGGTTGGCGCTCATTAGGGTCCAAGAGCAGGCTGTGGAGCATCACCTTTGGCTGGGTCTGCTTCGGCAGACCTGCTGGGCCGTCGGGGCGTCGTGGTTAAATGCGTAAGCAATCCGCCGCCCCATTATGACGGTTGAGGTCTGTTGGGTTTTAGTGAGTAGTACTGCCTTTTCAGGTTAATTTAGTCACTTGTGTATACCTTAATGCTAAAATCTCAAAAATAAATAAAAAAGGCCTTTGTTTAGCAGTGGACGGCGATAGGCAGATTCATAATTGATACTATGGATGGTACCTATTGTAAACAATTTGTTGGCTTTGAAGCTTTCAATTTGTTTTAAGTTAAATCTTTCAATGTCATTCAAAATAAAAAAATAGTCTTGGCTTTGCCGCCCCTCAGAGCCTGCCGCCCCGGGCCATGGCCCCCTTGGCCCTAGGGTAAATACGCCCATGATTATAGCGCACAAGAAAACCTAACGAAGATCGTTCCACAATTTGCAAGTGCTTAGAATTTGAACCTCATGCACATACATTTGTGGGATGCGAATAACTTAAGATTTGTTAATGATCCAACCCGACGGCTATACAGATTTAAATGTCTATATATTTAAAAGGTATACACACATATTATACCTCGAAGTACGTACGTACTTCGTACATACCTATATTTTTATTTTTAACTATTTTTTATTTATAATATTCATTTTTTTTATATATGAATATAGTCATAATATTTAAATTATAAGCCTTTGTTTTATAAAATACATATACAACATTTTAAGTACCTGGACAGTCGCATTTTTCACATTGACTACTATTGTCAACTCTATCTACCGGTAATTCAGCGTGGAACTAAAACAAATTGGGAATATCATTACGTGATCTAACTGCTAAAAGTAAATATACAAAACAAGGTCAAATCATTCTTACAGCGATTACAACGTCAGATCCATTTAAAGTAGAGAAAATATTATCTAACTCGCTAGACTCTACATTAGGATACTCCTCAATTCCACTGTCTATCAAGTATGATTTAAATCCAATTACACCTGCTCGTATCATATTCTGTAGCTCGTTCTGAAAATAGGATTATGTGTGATGTTAATAAAAATAAATTGCTCCTACTGTTAATAATAGTCTTTAAGAAAAAGAAAAACGTATAAGCTACCTCATTTCCTGGGATAACGCCTCCCCAAAATGCGACGTCTATGTATACTTCCTCCTTTGCAGCAGCAACTTTAACTTTTAGATTTTCTACTGTTGTTGTTGGTGGTATTGAGTTGCTATAGAATTATTTGTAAGAATTAATATTTTTCAAGATAAAATGATGTAAGCTACTATAGTAGGTAAATTAAATTTTAATAATAAAAAAATCATGAATAAAAAGTAAATCTAATTTAATTTAAAAAAAATATCTCATTTCAATAAAACACAAGTATGCTTTTTCTTTTTTTTGTCGCCCTCAAAATATTATAATACCGCCATCTTCTGGATTTTGGGCTGTTATTGAGACAAAAATGCTCAATAACTGACCTAGGACTTGTACCCAAGTCCTCCAAATTTGTGCCCGTACCGTACATGATAGATCTACTAGACCGCACGCATTTTAATGAAGACAAGGTTATAAAAGAGAACAAACGAAGCTACAAGTATATATAAGTATAATAATAAGTAATTGCTGTCTCACCTCTTTATTGTTTTTTAAACCCAGAATAAATAATATTAAGATTAGTGAACAAATACAAATTATGATATAATTTTTCAAGGTAAAAATGTCAGTAAATTTGAAAATAGTAGGTACACACTTAGAAAAAAAAATCTTAAATATGAAGTATATATAAAGTCGAAAGAAATAGGAAAAAGACGAACGGAATAATATACATATATAATAATTGTAACGTTACTAACGTTAAGTATAATGTTATAATTTTTACATCTTGGAAATATTTGTCTATAGCTGAAAAAATATGAAGCGTGACATAAGTTTTGAATGGAATATTTATTATTATTAATGAAAAAGGTTATTCACTTAACGTTTTTAAGTGTAATTATTGTTATATTGTTTAGGAATTTACATAATTGCACGAATTGTAGTACTGACCTTCAATGCTGTTTTTTGCTAATAACGATAGACTAGATCTGGTATCATACTTTTCATTTCGGCATTTCAGCATTAAAATTATACTTAACAAAATCTTATACATTAAAGGGATATTAATCATTGAAATTATCAAACTTTACCATTACTGTTATAAATAACTTACAGAGGCATATCAACGAGCGTGGTGATACCACCCGCAGCAGCAGCCCTTGTAGCGGTTGCGTAACCTTCCCATGAAGTTCGACCAGGTTCGTTAACGTGCACATGAGAATCCACTACTCCCGCCATCAGAGCCCAATGGCCTCCATCTATCACCTTGAGAATTTTATGTAAAAATTTTTCAAGTATTGTCATTGAAAAATAAATAATTTCTTAAAATTATGTACTACAATAATTTATACCTAAGATATGAAAAAGAGTTATAGAGCAATAATTTATTTTTTGTGCGACGATCTTGGAAAACAATTCACATTTAAGTAATTCCTTTATTTTTAGACGATATGAAACATTAAATAGAGTATGAAGGTACTATTTATTACTAGATACAAATATTCATTAAATATATAATTACAAATAGTTTTTAAAGTCACAAGACTTAAAACAGTTCTTATTTACCTGCAGTGTGCCATCATGATGTAAAAGGAGTTGATCGATGGATTTTCGAGTGTATACCCCGGTAATAACTCCATTTTCGTCTACTAACACACCTCCATCGAATTCTCTTGTGTCCGTCACAACCCGGCGGCTAAGAAATAATTTCTTTCCACTATCTTTACTTCTGAAGCCTCTAGTAGTTAGTGCTGCAGTGGTAACTGCTACTAAACAAATTGTACCTATATAAAAAGTTAGTTAAAGAAAATCAAAAACTCCATAATAACAACAAAAATTTTAGAAATACCTAAAAGAGTTGTTAAAAGAAGTATTCTAGTAAGCGACGCCATGATATAGAGACGTTAATCACCATCTGCGCTCTATATCTTACTGAAGACTGAAGAGTTCAGTGAAGCTTCCTAGAGCAGCGTGACGTTATCTGTTTAAAAATGTTATTGTTATAAGTATTAAAGTAACTTATGGATTGCACGCATTTACATAAGGATTATAAGTAAATATAATTGATATCATCATAATTTAACAAAATTACTTAAATCCAACAATAAAAACGAGGGATTTATTAACTTTATAGTGCTACAGTGTAATCACTGCATGAAAATTATCATATAAACCTCCGTTCTTTGTGGGATTCATGGATAAATAAACGTAAAATGTAATAGGTACTTATCACAAAGTAAATTTTAATTTTGTCTTTAATTTTGCAAGCCACATAAGAAAATTAAAAAAATGTCAACATTTTTTTTATAAAAAATGTCTACATTTCTTTCACTAAACTTGACACTAAAACCTGAATAAATACATGGGCCTAATACATACATTAAGATTACTCAAATGTCCTAGATTTATCTTTAATTTAAAGATAAACTTTGAATTATAAATGAAACAAACTTTTCACATTTTGTTTTATTTTATTCTGATTGTTGGTTCCGACTTTTCGAATGCTTTACTTCAAATATGGTCACGGGAGAGACTGAGGTTTCAGATGTATCAAAGGTATATACATATACTTGTTAGAGACGGACGGTTTTAAAAAATAACTTAAAAAATGTAGTAACATTTTATTATTATTCATTTTAAGAAATCGAAGTCCTTAAAAGTCGAATTACTTATGGAGCACACTCCAATCGAATCCAGATCACATTTGCCCATTTTTTATATAGTCCATAGGTATATGGAATATTCTTCTTTGCTAACATTAGATCATTCGGATTTTGTCGCGGATTTATTTTGATTTTTGGTTTCCAAAGTTTCGAATGCTTTACGGGCCACGGGAGAGACTCTCCCGTGATCATGATTGCTCAAAATAAATCTGCGACAAAATCCGAAAAGATAATTTCATTTATAATGTCAAATATTCGCGTAAACCTAAGAAAGTATTTATAATTATGTATAATAATAATAAGTATATATAATTTGTTTGTTATTTTTGTTGCACACTTGTGTTAATATAAGTATAACTTGCTGGTACCAGTGTATTTTTAGCTCATGCTATATTATAATGGCCAAAAACTATGATTTCAATGAACGGACTGAAAATTATAACTAAATATAAAACTAAAGAAAGTCCATAAAATTTAAATAATTTGCCCCAATTTATATAATTAATATTGTCGGTTTATATATTGATACATAAAGCCAATGTAAATAAAATATTATACGTAAGTAGTTATATTACAGATATGTATGAAGGTACGTGTTTACATATTATGATTACATAAGATATATCTTGACACTTAACAAAAAAATAATCATCTCAGTTAAAAAAAATCGCTCTTATCGTTTCACGCAGCAATCACTTGGTAACTAAGCATCCATACATTATGTTATTGATGTAAAAGTAATATAAGATTGTACGTTTCTTTATTTTTATCGTGACTTTTATTTTTATGGACAGCGACGGATTGGTGTAATTTTTCACGTGA
Organism: Boloria euphrosyne; assembly: GCA_951802675.2. Taxonomy (NCBI): domain Eukaryota; kingdom Metazoa; phylum Arthropoda; class Insecta; order Lepidoptera; family Nymphalidae; genus Boloria; species Boloria euphrosyne. The sequence goes on from OX637874.1 coordinate 8,405,630, forward strand.
TAGTTTTTATAGCCTTATATGAGAGATGTATGGCATCAGTTTCTTTACCACTATAATAATATTCTCCGACTGATTCCGGCTATGGCGGTCAATCTCATTGAGACTGGCCAACAACGCAGGAGATATTATAGTGCACAAGTGTACGCGCAGACACAGTGAGACACGCGAGTGCAGACAAGTGCACTCTCTATTCCTATCACTCTCATACTCCGGTGGGACGACTACTCGACACGACCAGTGAGAGCTAAAGCGCAGGACCGACGGTTTTACGTGCTCGCCGAGGCACGGGGGTGAGCCACCGCCAACTTCCCAACTCCGGGCTGTTACTGAGGCTTACGAAACAGAAAGACTCAATAACTAAACTTGACCCAATCCGGGACTCGAACCTAGGATCTCCCGGTGTGCGACCGTACATGTTAGCCACAACACCACCGAGGCAGTTAACTTACCACGTGACGTTTCGTTACACGTTTAGAATTACAAATGCAAATTTATTTTAAAAAGCTTGATGTAGTTATTGATGTAGGTATTTCATATTTGTGTTATTAATTTAATGGTTCTTCTGTTTTCGCGCTTTTTCGTTCTGTTCACAATATAGAAAAGATAAAATATCGCGTTATTTATTGAATAGGATTAATATTGTGTATGGGGAAGCTACTGTAAAATAAAACGCGGAATGTTTTGTCTTTCTGGAAATAATCTACAGAAGAACCCCTTGTAAGCCTTAGTTGACAATGAACAATTACAAGTTTTCGTGAAAGTGAAACCACGTCATCAATCAAACGTAAACCACGTCAAAGTTAGCTGCTAGATTTACAAAACAATAATTCACTATAAAACAATTTTAATTGACTTGAAACAAGCATTAAAAGAAGTTCTTAAACTGGCCATGAATTGAGTGATATACCCACAAATACGCATGGACGCAATACGAAGCACGCGTTACATATTTATCGTGAATAGTACCTAGTATCATTACTTGTGATAAAAATGGCCTTATCGAAACAGCTCATCACAACGATAGAACCCAGTAGAATCGGTCAAATATGCTATCCGAAGCGAAAATGGACTAAGAAAAAATCATCTATAAGCGTCTGCTGGACCACTGGGTGTCATCGACTACAACTTCCTAAAACGGCCAGAACGGCCGGAACTGGCCAGACGATTACGGCAGTACCGTCAACGATTGCAAATCGTGATGGAAAAGCTAACCATTAATAAACCACAGAGACTGGTCAAACGCTCTAGCCGACAGCTGCTTCAGGACAACGTTAAATCACAAACTGCGGTCATTTAATTAGAAGAGACACCGTTGGAATGTCCCCGAGAGCCACTCTACTCCCCGGGCCACTATTATTCTAGTTAAGATATTGAAAAACAAGAGAGTCTATAGGACACATCACTAGGATATCTCTACATTATAGGTGATAAAGAAGTGCTCCTTAGTATTATTTAATAAAATGTAAAATTCGCTTCGTTATCCGTCACTTTTGTTATCAATAAAATGCAGCATGGTGTTGATCTAGAATTAGAGCATACTATTACGTTATTATACGCGGTGGTTAAAGAATCAACTAACATAACTAGAGGACTTGTGCAAGAGAACACAGTATGCCATTTTTGAGATTCGTATTTTACAACAATTGCACAATGTTATATTCCACAACCCCTTAGATTGTCTAAAGTATTGCAAAACAGATATTTTTTCATCCTCCCTCATTTAATTTAATTTTGATAAATAACTTTGTCTTTCAGCTGTGGAAGAAACCAGGATCTTATCAAAGATAAGCTGTTACAATAAAAAAACTTCGAGCATGCACTTTGTAAACAAGACATCATAGAGATAATTTATTATGATCACGTTATTTACAAACTCATGTAAATAAAGAAAAACCCATAATTCGGTACAAGGCTTTCATGAATTAATTTTATTGTCAGATTAACAGGCTGCCGAAGCAGATCACACAGCCAAGGAGTTGCTCGACAGTCCACTCTCCCGCATGACACACCGCTCACCTAAGAGGCCCGAGGGCCCTACCTGCGTGTTGACTCTTGACTTTACGTCCGGCCGGATTGCCGGACGCTACTGAGACCAACCCCTTAATTTTAGTAAGTAGGTAAGCAGTACTGTAATTTTGTAATTAGGGAAGGACCAACCCTTCATGTTTAGTACGTAAGCAAATGAATTAATGTAAACCCATTGCCGAAATATACGGTTTATTGAATATAATGAGTGTAGTAGTTAAGCAACGCTCTTATCAAGACCTTATATGGTTAACTTGAATTGAAGTTAATTAACATGAATGTTAATGACATGAATAAATACAGAGTTTTAAAAAAAGTGTTTAATGCTCATATCGGCCACTTTAACTTTATGTATTAAACAATGGTAAATGTCTTTGGACAAGATTATAAAAGCTACGAGTATTAGGTAGTAATACAAAATACAAATAAAAACAATAGTGAAATGTATCATGTTTATTTTATTAAAAACCAGTTATCGTCAAAATATGATCCCTGAACATATTTTCTAGTTAAGGCAAATCTTTCAATAGTAGTTTTCCTTTAGGCTGACCAACGATGTCACCGTCAGCATATATTAACTGTCCGCGAAGGTATGTTTTCTTGATAACGCCTTTAAGTTCTTTGCCGATGTAAGGTGTAAGCTGAAAAGATGTAAATTTCAAATCAATAATTATTTGTAAGTACCCGTGCTGTTAAATTGGTCCAGTCCGGACATAAAAAGAGAAACCTATTTTTTTCTTATCATTCAAAAGTGACGTTTAACAACAAGGTCGAAGCCATTTGCGTCAATTACATTAAACCTACATATACCTATACCTATAAGAATTTTGGATTATTTGTCATCATTATTGTTAACACTTTAGTGAAACTTGTTATTGTAAATATTTTTTAACCATTTTTAGAAATATATTCCAACTAAGATTTATTATAAATAAACAAAAATTAATGTCTTTCCGTTTATAACAACAATGTAAGTTTTTATAGCCTATTCAAATTCAAAGTAAGTATATACATTTAAAAAAAATATCGAATATAAGTATAAAATTATGAATGAATAAAAAATATATTATTCGTACGACTATCGTCGGTGGATTCAATAGACATAAATTAAAATCTTTTTAGTCCGGTAGGTTAGAAATATATTGCTTTTATTCATGAAGCACAATAATCCTAAAAATAAATATATTTCTAGCTCCGTAGTTAAGGCAGTTTTTTTATTTTACCATTTTATTCAACCTTTATAAATCTATAGGTTAGAATCTGAACTTTTAGTTTTCCGTCGACAAATTCTTTTTATTTTTATTTTATTTTACACATAAAAAAATAGTGCATAAACATCAATTAGTTCTTTACAAAACATGGATTATTATATTCTACTGACATAACTTTACCTTGTTTTTATGGCGAATAATGTCGGAGGTAACAATGAAGCTGTCATGTGGATCAAAGAACACTAAATCAGCATCGAGACCAGGTTTAATTGATCCTTTGCGATTTTGTAATCCACATAAATGTGCTGGGCCGACGCTTAAGTACTTGGTTATTGACTTCAAATCTAAGCCACGCGCACTTGCTTGCGTCCAAAATAAGGACAGCCCTGTAATTAACGAATTAACTCCGTTATATAAAATGTATTATATAAACTGTAATAAAAAATATGTACCTAATTTGTTGTTATTGTCAAAGTAACAGTAACGTTTTTATAGTTTTTACCAAATTGTACAGAGGATATTCCTCCCCAAGCTTCTAAATTGTTGCTACACTTAAGATCTGGAGTGCAAGGCGAATGATCCGATACAACAAAGTCCAGCTTATCTTCTATCAAATATTTCCACAATTTTTCCTAGAAAATAAACCAAAAAAATAAATAAAACATGTAGGTAACTACTTATTAGGTCGAGCGAAGCGAGAATTAAAACTATCCCACAACCTGAGCATTTTGTGGTACACTTTACTGAAAAACTATCACGCCAATAGATGTTTGCTTAAACATAGTAATTTAACTTTAAATCTAGATGTGTCAAAAATATAATTTTATAACCATTAAAAAAATGAACAATAACAATAAATTTGTTTTCATTGGAAAGAATGTTAATTCATATTGTACTACTATTGCCATCTGTTGGAAAACCCAAGAGTTAACATCACTGTTACATTATTAACCGTTACAAAAACCACGCGAGCGCTCACAAAGCTCAGCTTTTTGCTAGTATATTCTAATATTGTCAAAAACGTAAATTTTGTACCTTATTATCGACATCTCGAATAGGTGGTGCACATTTATATTCACTGCGTCCCCTAGGAATCTCATCAGCACTCAGATTAAGATAGTGGTGACAAGTTTCAGCAGTCACCCCGCCGCGCCACGCTGGGTTGCCTTTAGAAATACGTGCAGCACGTGCTTTTTCCAGAACAGGCACAACTGAAGAAGATGACACATGTACTATATGCACTCGGACACTAAAATAGGAGGTTTAAAAATGATAGTCCTTTTAAAAAATGTTGTATATATTATGGGTAGAAATCGCTTAATTTTATTTAATTATTACTAACTTATATAATTGATATTAAAGATAAATCTGTTATGTTACAGGTTTTTGACGATTATAAAAATTATATAAAGCACAATTATAAAAAATTGCTAACATTGTTGACTCAGGCGCGCTTCATTCTAGAAAATTATTAAGCAATTACTATACGTAAAATATTATTTAGAAGTAAAAAATAAAAGCAATTAAAATATTACGGGAAAACATACTCTGTTTTTTCCACGAAATTCGTAACAAGGTTAATGGCATTTAGTTCCATCGTCGGCGGTCGTGACTCGAGATAAGTTTTATATTCTTCAGGATCTAAAAGAGATATTGACACTACATTACATACAAAATAAGTTAAATAACAAAGTATTATTTTACGAGGTATCTACTAATAACATATATTTTAACATATAACATACATTCTTTTTCATATTTTTACTAAAAAGTAATAAATATTAATAAAATAATAATTAAAGCTCAAAAATGAAACAGATAGACGGACAGTGTATCCAGACTGTAAATAATGTGGTAAAATATAGGTATGAGTTATTATTAAGATTCATAATAATTATTAATTATTATAAAATGGGTAGAGTTTTACTCTTTATAATGAAATTTAAATTAAATTTTATTTCAATCATAATTGAGACATTTAAAGTTTTTTTCCATAGTAGGTACCAGTTTTAATGGCGCGATTTAGTATAAAGGTACGATTAATATAAAAAAGTATACTGATAACTATTTTAAGGTAAAATATTGCAATACATGGCGAAGAAGGACAATGACCTCAGAAACATAAACCAGTTTAAATGTAGAATAATAAATCTATTTAAACAATGTTGGCGTGTATAAAATGTTGAAAATATGTAGAAATAAACTAGATATAATTAATTACCTACATTTTAATGTTAGTAGTATAATTTACCTTGATAAATTTTTTTCTCAGCACTCGGGGAGTCATCTTCAAGCTCCGCATGGAACTAAAGAAAGTTAAAGTTTAACTGTTATCAATCTCAAAAAATTGGAATTGGATTGCTTTAAAAGCAGATATGTAGGTATATCTCTTATATATAAAAATCTCGTGTGACCGATTTTTATGATTTTTTTGTGTAGGTATATTTGATAGGTCTGAGAATAGGTCGTATGCTATTTTTATTCCCCTAGGTGATAAGAGTAGTTCTCTTCAAATTTTATTTTTTTTTATTTTAAGACCAAAGTTTTGTTAATTTTTTTTTTATAATTTCTACCATATATCCCTATTTTCAATAGTGATTAGAACGCGGGCGGAGATGCGGGAATTGCTAGTAAATTATAATATTTTATAGCAGTAATAATTTCAAATAAAACAGGTCAGATTAACATTTATTTATTATACAAAATATGCTCTTATTATTGAAATACCTGAAAATTATTCAGTATTAAGTAAATTATGTAATTGTCAACAAATAGTATGTTAGGTACCTATATTGGACATAAATGTAACGGACAAAAGTATTGTAGCATGCTTAATCAATGAACGGCACCTGATACCTTCTTTTGGAATACTTAAACAAATTTTAGTTATTAATCCAAGCGCGTTCTGTGCCCCGAAATCCGTTACTGGGTTTTAGATATCTAATAGTATTTAAATAAATTATAATCTTTTTAAACACGTAAAATAAACTGTAAGTATAAGAATACCTTGAAATTGATTATTTTATTTTATATACCATCTATTACCCCTTTGAAGTAGAAAATTTTGGAATGGAATATAGCTGATTTTTTATCAAATATTTGTACGTAATATAATATTTCAATTAATAAAATTAGTCGAAGCAAAAAATCCAAATTACTTAGGTATTTTATTTACAATAACGACTTACTTACTGCTAAGACTGATCCAGTACCCTCAAGAGCTTTAAAAGCTAACTCCAAGTCCTTGGCTCCAACATTGGGGAACTCATCAACGCCACTGGGACATAAAAAACATTTGAATCCTACCACTCCAGCTTTAACCAAATCTCGCAATGAGTCCTGTAATAAAATATATATTTTTATTTTTCTTATTATCTTTAGTAACTTAGTAGTTTATAAATACGCGTTTGTTAAACTCTCATAGATCAATGATAAATAATTACATAATATTCTTATTCAAGTCAACTTATTCGTAGGATTCTAGTCTCTACCCCGAACATAAATAGTGATGTGAATAGTTTCGCGTTGACTAGATGATTTTTTTAAAGTGAGAAGTCAAAAACTCTATAAATAGTAGGTATTAATATTCCTATTTCAATTAAAGATTTTAACATTTTTATGACAAAAAATTCAGACGTATCGATCTATCTTAGATATCTTAGATATTTTAAGAAAAAAATCCACGTAATTGCTTTAAATAATTTGAAAGTCGATGTAATTTTTTTTAATGTTATTTACTGTCCTTATTTTGCCTAGATACTGCGTTGCCTATAGCGTTAGTAATTACCTGATTTCCAACGATAACTCCTCCCCAAAACCCTACGTCCACATAAACGTGACCTGCAGCTGAGTTGGCCTTTAGTTTTAAGTTATCTAATGTCGTAGTCGGCGGAATTGAGTTTCTGAAAAATAATTTTAGACTTAATTCTAATATTGAAATTACAGTTATTTTTTTTGGGTGTACTGTATGTACAATCCTATTTTTATAGTTTTAAGGCTCCGTAGTCCGTAGTCAAAAGGCAGAAACGAATCGTCTATAATTCATTTATTTACTACTAGCAAACCCGACCTGCTTCGCTGGGCGTATACAACACTCCTTATAACATTAATAGCTATCTGCGAGTGAAGGTCCCGTCAAAATCGGTCTAGCCATTTTAACAGACAAACAGACACACAGACAGACAAAAATTTTATAAATTATTTTTTGTGATGAAAAAGATTACGTGTTATATTTTTAATAAGTTTACGTTACTTAAGAATTTGATAGAATGAATATTTACAGCGGCATGTCGACAATAGTAGTGATGCCTCCAGCTGCTGCAGCATTGGTGGCGGTACGGAAGCCCTCCCAGGCAGTCCGACCTGGTTCGTTGACGTGCACATGAGAGTCTACAATGCCTGCTATAAGCGCCCATTCTCCACCATCAACCACCTGTAACGATTAGTCCAAACTAATTTTTGATTCCACAACAAGAGAAAACATGTACAAAGCCTTTTTTTTCTCTTAGGCAGATAAGTGACTTGATAAAGTCAAATGGTATGTCATGTATCTTTATTATCAAACTTCAAATCGATATATCGAATACAATCGGATTAAATAACCGCAATAAGTTATTTTAACATATCTATGAAGAACAAATGGTAACTTGCTTAACTGTAGTATTGTGTACACTGAAATTCACGAATATTCTTTCTTTTAACAATTAATTAATAATAATAACTAGAATATTATGCCGTAATCAAATCAATCCCTTTTATCGTACGTATCTACTTACATAGATCAATACAGTCTGGCATTTACCCAGACAGGCAGCCAGACGACGCCGCAACTTTATTTTAAAAATGGTTCAATTTCTCTTTTAAGGCAGTGGTAGCCCAGTGGAATCGCGCTCACTTGGATAACCGAGTGGGTTCAAATCCGGGACACACCTCTGATTTTTTATGTGCGAATCATTTCCAACTTGATGACACTTGTTTTTACGGGGAAAGAAAAAATCGTCAGGAACCAACCTAGCAAGTTTTCGAAAGACATGTAAAGTCCGCAAACCCGCTCTAGGTCAGTGTAGACTGTAGCTGACTATTCCCTTCGTATACTTCATATATTCAAATCAAATCAAATCAAAATATTAACGTTTAACGTCAGCGAAGCCACGGGTTCCGCTAGTTAAACTAAAGAAATTTTCTAAATTATGTAATCTCCTCCTTTTTGAAGTCGGTTAAAAAGTAAAGTAAAGTAAAGCCTAAGTTACTCCTTACATCATTAGCTAGCTAGCCGTTTCAGAGGTTACCCGGAACAAACAGACTGACTGACAGACAGACAAAAATTTAAAAAATTTTAAAAATTGGTTTTTTGTTGTTAGAATCGTATATACTTTCATATGCATTTAGTGAAAAGTTGTTAACTTGAAATTAAAAACAGACCAATTTTACTTATATGTGTGTATGTATGTAATTGTAATATATGTAGTATATGTAGTATAGATGTATAGATATAATATTCACTAATATAATATAAATATAACATATTAAATTAAAATAAGTACTTTATGTACCTATAAGAATTTACTGTAATTACTTAACAAATGGTTGATAGACAAAGATATACCTTCTATACACCTGACTCCAGTTGTGAAAAATTAATACCTACCTATTATTAAAAAAGCGAAAAACATTATCTAAACTACTTAGTAACTTAACCCATTAAAAATGCCCTTTCCCAGTAGCCGATTTAATTTAAAGAAGTTTTTATTAGGTACATACATTTTTTTCTTTTTATAGCTGTTATATGACAAAAAATAGGGACTGTTTTTAAAAGATTCCATTTAAATGTTTAATTTATATCAAATGTAATAAAATAAAAAATGCTATAAAGCTATTCATAAATTATTCGCGAAAAATACCTATTCATATATTAGGAATGCATAATGAATTTAACCGTTATAAACAAGTCGCAACTACTTGCCCCAACTAGGTATCTTATGTAGGTACTGTAAACGTATTTGATTCTTTCTTATGACAAATTAAAGTTAATTAGTTACATTTATTAATATATTTAACTTTTTAGTTATATAGGTATTTACTATTTACAAAAAAAATATAATATTTATCTTACAAAAATTCCAACAGGTAGGTACCTACTTTCAATTACTTAAAAAAATGTCAACATAACCAAAAAACTGGATGTAAATTGTAACCTAAAATTATGTATAACAATCTTTATAGGTACTATGGAAATTGACAGATTTAGTTATTTTTCAAGAATCTGCGGTCGTTATTCTTTTTTATTTTAATAATTCTCAACAAATATGTCGAGCACGCTTACAAAAAAAGTAAGGCAGATGTCCTTACCGACCTCTCAAGGTTGGGCCTGTATTGCCGGAAAGAGACAACTAACCACATGCACGTTCAAACATAATAATACGGTTCTATATTTAACACAAATCTTACTTCAATGTTGTCTCCTTGCTCCGCAATCAAATTGTTAGCTTCTTTTCTGCTTAAAACTTTATCAATGACTCCATTATGATTTACTAGTACCCCACCATCAAATATATTTGATTCTGTTACCAAACACTTGCTTAAAAACAGTTGACACCGTTCTGTCATCGCTGCTTGAGTCACGCACAACTACACTAATTGAGACACGCTGTTCAACTACCAGAATAGTATGATAACGAAATGCTGAAATACTGATCTTACTAAAAATCCGTTTTAACTCTTATTTTGGTACCACGAATAAACATATTGATAACAACACAAATAGTACGATAACATATGATCCGATCGCAGATTTTATTGTTAATGCTAAAACATACTTTTCGTAAAATTTACTTAGTTGTAGACATGACAGTACTATTAACACCTAATTCATTTCAATAATAAAATCTACTAAGTATAATTGCTTACATTTTAAAAGACATATTAATTTATTGTTAGACTAGCGACTCACCCCCGCTTCGCTGGGGTTCGTCCCTAAGGACCCCTTTTAGGATATTTTTTTACAAACTTTGAATGTCTTATTTATTTATGTATCTTATCAAAAGCCTAAAAATAAGTTTCAAGCTTCTAGCTTTAAAAATGACGTAATATCCATACAAACCTTAATCCCTTATTTCAACCCCTAACAGACCTTTTTTTTCTTTAAAAGTCGATGTCCTTTCTCAGGCTCTATACTATCTGTGTACCAAACATTTAAATCGGTTGAATACATACAGACAGACAAAAAATTTTATAATATTAGTAAATACTACTACTTACTAATATTATAAATAAATAAAACTACATATTTTTGTAAATATATATAAGTATATCTACTCGTATGTTTATAAAGTAAAAATAAACTACTAAGCTTATTTTTAAAAAAGGAGGACCCGTTTTCTTGTCGGAATGAAAGATTTTTCTTCCATAAAAAGTATTTTAAATGTTGCCTCGTAAACGTATCACTACACAAAATTTAGTTCAAAATGGTTCAATACTTTTTGTGTGAAACGTACACATCGATTCGCTAAGTTACTGTTTTTATACGTACTGATTAAAATAGTTACTTAAAAAATAGACCTTTTAAGAGCTACAATTTCCTTCTGCATCATTATGTTTAGCCACCGCTAGCTTGACTCAACAATAGCAATTATTTTGTTTACCTGTGGAAATGGAATATTGTTCTCCAATAAAATGTATCCTAAGTCATGAAACCCGAGTATTAAGTTATCACTACGCAAAATTTGGTAAAAATCGTTTACATAAAAGCTAAATGCAATGCTATTCCCTTAAAAATTGAAATGTCAAATATTTTAATCAGAGTTTTGAAACATGTGTCAAAATAAATTGTCATTAAAATCAAATTCACTAAGGAGTATTAATATCAACTAATCCCCAAAATAACTTTATACCCCTTTTTAACCCCATTAGGCGATGAGTTTCAATAAAATATGAATCACGTCTTCCAACAATTCTGTTAAAGAATGTTTATGCAAAATTTTAAGTAAATTGGACCAAGGAATCACGTTGTCCCATACAAACTTTGCCCCCCTTTTTCACCCCCTTAGAGGTAGAATTTCAGAAAATCCGTTCTTATCGGATGCCTACGTCATACAAAGAACACACCCTCCAAGTTTCAGATTTTTACGATCTGCCGTTAGGCTGTGCGTTGATCCATCAATCATTCAGGACAAACCCTTTTATATATATATATATATATATATATATATATACACATATATATATATATATATATATATATATATATATATATATATATATATATATATATATATATATATATATATATATATATATATATATATATATATATATATATATATATATATATATATATATATATATATATATATATATATATATATATAGATATAGACAATGATATTTTAACTAAATATCATTGGATATAGATAAATAAAATGACATAGAAAGAAATCAATATGAATGAACTTATAACTTTGAATTGCACCCCTCAACGATCTCTTTTTTATTCTTTTTCTCTATCTTAGAGAAGCCCTAGAGGGATTTACTCGAGAGCGACAGATTAATATAAGGTAGGATACTATATATATTGATAAGTATCCTCAACCAATATGAACCTTTAATATAGGGGGGCACGCTCAGGCCCCAACCCATCAGATATGTAAAAAAAAATTATCATCTGAAATACTCGAGCGCGTCTGATTAATAGAAGGGGGATTAATTACTTACTTAAGAAGTGTCAAATTTGATAATCTAATGGTTTAAGCTTAACCCAAGGGAGTGGGAGGGTAACAAAGTTGTAAAAAAACGATGCCTTGACCTACTCGAGCACGATTTAATTTTTTTATATTGTAAGGGTAATGATACCTGAATTACAAAAATATATAATCTGACGATTTACGTAAGCCTAGCTACGGCTTGTTTGTAATGAAAAGTTGCTTTTATAAATCAAATTTGGTGAGCTATATTTATTGCTATTTTGATAATATGAGTTATACTCATATTAAATATTTTCTGTGAAGAAAATCTAATCTTTAAAAAAGTTTTATTGGTCATTCCTGATGGTAATTTTTTTTCAAGTTGTTAGCTTACCTATACGGTATACCCCTCAAAATATTCGTCAGATTTTTAGTCAATATGGATGGGACATCATGATGAACTATCAGGATGCTAATCTAACGTGTTCGAGTATGTCAAGAATCAAGATACATAGTTTTTTCAAGTACATTTTTAGCAATACAAACAACACGTCAGACGTGTTCGAGTAAATTCATATTTTTTATATTTTTCACCCCTCCCGGCCCGCATGGCCACCCCCACCTCACAAATCAGCAGATTATTATATGTTTCATATAAGGGACATGTTGGAGCATGAAAAATATAAATACCTGACACGCTGGAGTAGTTAGTATAATGTGCATGTCATTGATTTTTTTTTTTACAATTTTGAAAGTCTGTACACGAAAGTGGAAAATTATAGGACCATTTAATCTTCCCATTATCTAATCTACAATATCTTATAGGTTTCGCGCGACGCTCAAGTAAGTCCACATTTAGCATCATGAACTCCCCTACCACCACCCAAATGTTGCCTGGAAGAGATCGCACTCATAGCGATAAGGCGGCATATTATGCTATTTCTACTTAAAATAACAAAATTCTATGTAAAGTGGTGTGCTATAAAGAATATTTGATTTTAACAAAGTAGGCTATGCCTATAAATCAATAAACACTGTAAAAATAATAAAATTATTCTATAGATTTATAGACTATGCTAAAATATGTTAATTTTATCTCAATTACATAGGTCAATATACCGTTTGGATAAAGGAATAAAAATATGTAATGTAAAGCTTATTGTTTTATTTATGAATATAATTATGTGCTAATTTGATGCGTAGTGAGACTTCAGTCTCACATGTTGACGAATCATCTAATAAATGCCAATGTTTCACCTTGAACTTGCCGTTGCCATAATTAAGCTCGCGGGATGCTCCCATTCGCCGATGCACTGTGTTTTCGTTTATATATACTTGTTCAGATCGGAAGACCTAGATCAAGTAAATGAGAGACCGGTTCCTGCTTGCATTTTTAAAGGGCATAATCTAGGAATGTCCACCACTAAAAATAATACCAATACTTGTAAACGACAACAATACCTTTGACTAAAGTTTTAAAAAATACATTCTTGCAAACCTACATCAAATAAAATTTGGAATGTGAATATTTATGAAATGCTTTGCTCAGTTTTTCAAATAATAAATATTTGTACTAAATAAAGCTTCGCCTACAACATATTTTATTATAGTTCCCACTAATATGACAAATGCACTTCTTCTTTACTTTTCACTTTCTCTAGCATCATGCATATTGGGTAGTGGTCACAAACGCCGTTTACCTTGTTACTTTCATCACAGCCGCGGTAACGTATTGCTGCATTTTACCGTGGTCGTGGTGGTTTTAGCAATCTTAATTTACTGAAACTGATGTCCCTTAAAAAGGTTTTGGCACGGGTAGCGAGAAAACGATAAGAGGAGAAGATGGTAATAACTATAAAATTAAATACATACTTCATTGTATAAAATGAATGAAAAACCTAGTACATCGGTATATAAGTATAAACAAACTTCTTTATGTATAAACGAACTTTTCGTAATAATCTGCCTACTTTTTACCAATAAGTAATAAATAATAAAGTTCTATTAAAATATGATTAGTAGTGCGATTTATCGTTAGAATCTTTCTGGTTGTAAGTATGTCATTATTAGTTGCTCAGCTGATAGACACTTAAGTAGACACTTAAGTAAGTTATGGAAAAAAGTTTTAAAAACAATAACTTCCTTAATGAGGCTAGGTCGTCAGTTTAGGTCGTTTATGCGAGTGTTACAAAGGTGAAGCCAATTTCAGGGTCCACTTAGCCAGTTTACTGTTAGTCGGTGAGGTGACGGCGACTGTATGGCAGTAAACAATGCGGTGACATTGGCGGGAAGAAAGGAAGAAACGCTACTTGCATAGTAATTGTGGTTTGCGTCTACACATCGCGGAACCACGTACTCGTAACTCTACTTTACTGCCTGGGCCACATTAACTGAGATGTGATACTATAACAAAAGTGTAATGTGTAATATATTATATATTTTTAATTTAGTGTTAATTAAAAAAATGAATTAATTACTTAATAGTTTTGTGATGTACCTAAGTATATAAATAATAAATTTATTTATAATTAATAAATTGTGTAAGTATATAATGTCTTTATAATCATTTATACATTGTGTTATTTGTGTTCTGACAAAAGTGACACGTACGAGTATTGCTGGGAAATATTAAAACTCACGTAAAAAATAAAAATATTCGTAATAGAGAAAAATTAAAACGGTGTACACTGTGTTTGAAAACTCTATCATATTAATAAGACAAAAATAAAAGAAATCGAGTAAAAAAATAGTATACCAACTAAGCTATAAAAAATTTGGATTCGTATTGAAAATATTAAATTAGGTTAAATTATTGTTGATATTTATAGACAATAAATTTATCAAACGCCTTTGCTCTTTAAAATAATGTTAAAAGGGCAAAAAAATGGTGTAAACTTAAAAGCAGACAATAAAATTTAGTGATGAATGAATTGATTTGCATTCTTAATTATTTCGATTTGTTGTTATAAAATGTAATTTATGCAGCTTATCGTAAATATTTATTATATCTGATGCACCGATATTTATCAAATAGCAATAGCAATCTTATTAAGAGGATATCTCTAATTTTTTAAGCCAAAAAGCTAACTAAGATAAGAATTTAATTTACTTCATAATAATTTTAAAATATAAGAGTAATTTTAAAATAAATAAAACTTACGCATGTTGGTGTCTTTTTATAATAAGTTTTTTTTTATTATTAAATTGTTAAATAAAATAATTTATAAAGCTCACCATTTTCTAAATATGGTTAGTAACCATTGGTTACGTAAACCATTGTTAATGTGCCTGATAAAAATTAGGATAGTTTGCGAATATTAGAAAAATTATATAATAATGCTATAATTATGATAAGACTAAGTATAATTATGGAGATCTTGACAATACAATATTTCCTTCTGAATTAAAAGTGTAGGTACTGCTCGATAGCTACATTTGCGGCTAATTGTTTTTAATTCAAGTGTTGGGATGGACCTGTTCCAAAATTCCAAAGATACATAATATACATACGCGTAGGTGCGAGATGTGAAGCTCGATGACACCGAGGTATTAACACTAGGCGACCCATGCGCAGTCCGCTCAGTCGCACGCCGTTCGCGACAACAACGCAAACGCCGGGAAAACTTACCTTTAGCCAAAAATTTGCAAATCTTTAAATTATATCTATTTTTCTAGTAACTAAACATGTAAGTACCTTATAACGATAAAATGTATTTTGTATTAATTTTAAAAATATAAACGGTTCTTGTTAAACTTTTCAGATTATTTTTGGGGCGTTGGAAAAAACTTAAATTCCCCGTTATGGGGCAGAAATTAATTTTTTGGGTAAGTTATTTTTTTTAATTTTTTAGAGTTTACTCTTAAATTTATATAAGCATAATTAATAAATTTTAGCTCGAAACTTACAAATAACTTATTTAAACGATAAAGGTTCATCCCATCGTAGGACTTAGGAAAAAACATCTAAATATAGACCTAGTTGATAAGCTATTTTTTTATTTTTACTTACTAAATAATTTTATTAATAAAACTTATTTATACCGCAAATAATTTTACCAATTGACACGAGCAAGAAAAATTAGTTATTTTTAAATCTTAATTTCATCAATTTTTGTGTTCCTGATTATATTTTCTACCAATCAAGACGCGTATTTCCGACACGTATTTTATTAATATATAATAATAAAAATGGTCATGATTTTGTTATTTCTTTTGATTGACGACATAATTAATAAATAATTGAATTTTTGAATATTCTCTGAGATTAATTGAATCAGCGATTATCCAATAAGGTCATAGAGATATAAATTGATTTATAATATTTCTTATAGTTCTAAAACTTACTCTTTCATACCAACTGCCCTACTTCGAGCTATTGATATAGTTTCTTTCCTTATTACTTTTAAAGGTCCCCATTTTGGCCTTATAACTAATTTCATATGCATGTCGTATATGGCACATACAAATTCATCGACTCGTAACATTTGTCGGGCAGTAGGACATATAATGGCATATATTATTTTTATAACGATGCCCAATAAATCATACAAGTATTAAAGTCAAGTATTTAATCTTCAATCAAAATATCAAATGTCTCGAGTGGGTTGCAGATGCATCCTATATTTTTTTCTTATTAGAATAATGTGTTTGTTACACATCGTTTAGTTTTTATAACTCGAATTGACTTTAAAATATATCATGTCATAGGATACACCTACTCATTACTTATTATAATTTGTTATTGATAGATGTATATTAGTACTTATTGATATACGATTATTTAACTTTTTAGTAACACAATACTTAATAGGATAATCTATATATCTAATAAGGAAGAAAGCGAAACATTCTGACATTTAAAATGCATTGGGTTCTAAAACTAAAAATTACAAACAGAATATTTTCAATTAGTTTAACGAACAAAAAATGCTGTTTACATTAAACATTACCTTACTAATCTATAGGAGAATAGTTCATAATTCATTTAAGTAATGAGTTAATTGGCGTCTAAAATAAATGTGTTAAAATGTCGCTTTATGAGGTATGCTGTTCACAAATGAAACACTGCTTCTTCTTTGTACCTTTTTACAAATTACCTGCTTATTGATTATTCTAAGACTAAATTATCTATATGTACTATATAAATAAATAGCATATTGATACACTCTCTATATATCTTTTACAAAACCGCGGTAGAGTTACTACTCAATTCTCTACGTTCACAGTTTTCCAAATGTTCTTTTGTTATTATTAAAGTTAAGTTAAATGAATCTGCTAGGCGGGAATCGTAAAATTTTAGTAGGTAGTACAAATGAACTGTAAGACCTATGTACCTAATTAAAAAACAATTTTTTTTTGAAACCTATGTTGGGGTTATTCCAACATCTTCCTTCTCCATCCATGTTTTTTCAAAACAACTACTCGTATACATAAATTAAAAATAAAAATAATCTCATTTAACTTTTAAAGTTTCATAATGTAGAAAAAACTATTTCGCGCAAGTCCATTCCTTACTTCATAAATTTTTGCCTGCATATTCCTTAATGCATTCAATTGTAACGCAGCCTGAAGTGATAAAAAAAAAGATTATAAAAAGGTAGTTGTTATTTTTTCTCGCAGCAATAAAAATTAGTAGTTTGTACACGAAAAGTAATACAAGGACAAAAGGAGAATTTGTCCTAATCACTATTGAGATGACACTTGAAAATAGGTGGAATGGACTGGTCGTGCTGTGATGACGATGACCCCTAAGCGACTTCGACTACCTGGCTATGATGCCTGGCAAATATGCAAATCGTGTTTTCTGAATGAGACGTCAATGTACCTACTAGCTCGTTTTGAAATTATTTATTGGATCATGATCCGACATTAAATGGAAAACCTTAATCAGATTTTTTGCGACTTAGACTTATTTCAAAGTTATCTTAATGACTTTTATCATAATATGGCCATATATTTTGACTTATATACGAGTACATTGAGTAGGTACTTTCTAGCCACTAAAGCTTGCTCCAGCTTTAATAATGTCGTCTGCCTACTTTTATTAATATTTTACCATAAAAATAATATTCAGGAATGAAATGATTTATACAATCACTTCAAAGGTTTTATTCCCCGTTAAACGAAAAGCCTTTAACAAATTGGGCTCTGGATGATCAAGAAGCGGGAAGGACATGCAACAACGTATACATATAATGTATATAATTAATGTACGAGTAGATGTACAATGCAAATTGAAGAGACCGTAGGTACTTCTGCTCCCTTGATAGTTTTGAAAGAGAATCTTTTTACTAATAAAATCATAGATTCATTTCATATAAAATGAATGTTATTTTGTAATGTTACAAAATGTTATAAATGTAACTACGCATGAAATTTTCCATTCAGTTGTTTATTTGATTACATCATCATTTAAAAAATGTTTATTATTTAAAATACGAGTATATACCATTTTTTATGAAACTTTCGAATATAGTCAAAGACTTCAATTATGAACGTTCAAAAAGTAAATAAATATTAAGTTTTGTGAACCTGTCTTAAGTGTTGATCTTGATCTTGACTCAATCATGTTATGTAAATTATACATAGATAGAGCTTTGCTTGATTGGCAGTTCAGTGACCGGCGACATCACCCACGCTTACGTTTTAATTCGGTATGTCACGCAGGCGCCGCTAAAAGAGTACTTAAAGTTCAAACCTTACAAAAAATCTTTACATCCTAGAATGAGATGCGCTTCGTCAATTTTTTACACGAATCTATTACCTGAAGACAGTATAAGTGTTAACGGAACATAAATAAAGCAGAAAATTGCCATTATATAATTGGTGAATTGTTGACTAATGGATACAGAGCTTTTTTATGAGGTCAACAGCCGCCAAGCCTTTGTTCGACAAATTGTTTATTTATACGAAATTCGATATGTGTAAGCTGTATCGAGAAAACGATATTTAAATATGAACTTTAGGTGATAATAAATATGTAAATATTTTTCAATTAACACATTAATTTTCAATATTGTCTTTTTAAGTTTGCGGCTCTGTGCGTTGGTGTAGCTGCCTCACCAAGGTATCCGGATGAAAGCCCTTTTGCACGCATTGCAGTAGAAACGGCTCCAGACCATGAACCTCTTGGTCCTCCTATTCGATCGTCCGTTGAAAGCATACCATTGAGGTAATTTTAGTTTATAGGATTACTAATATTCACACATCAGTATCACTATACTATACTTATGTTGTAAGTATCACATAAACCTGTGCAAACCTTGTATGTAACTATAACATTAAAATAATTAATTTTTAAGTCCGATTTATTTATATGTTGTTTGCATAATTTCACTGTTAATATTTGTGATTCATTCCACATTGTCGCATAAATTTATATAAAACTGTCATTGCAACTTTAACCTTCAAAAATATTTTATCATATATGCAAATAAGATAAAATAACCAAAGAGCTATGGTGAACCTGTAACATATACCTTTTTTAAAAGTAAATTCTTAATAAAGTTGATTTGAAGACGTAGAGTTTTTACAATACCCGATAATGTTTCTGAATTATTCTTCAGTAGATGTTATTTTTATGTCTTTTAAACACAATTGTTTTCTCGTGGATCCGGTCTAGAAGTAAGATAGCCTATAATCATTCTCAATAAATAGGCTAAAAAATGTCATTTTTTTCATTCGATATACCTATATCCACTGATTAACGCGTTCAAATAAACCGATAAAAACTAGCTCTGTACTCGTACATTAGTACTTATAGAAAGATATATTTTACTAAATTAAACTAACCGTAAATTGAAATAGAAACCTATACGAAGAAGGGGAAGGACGACTACCTCTAAGAGATGCTGTGGAAAAGCGTCCAATTCCAGTAGCAGACCAGGAATCCATAAACAAATACTTAAAGGTATATTTCTTATTATAGTAAATATACGAAAATACACTGAAATCTCGGATCAAATAATAACGTAATTATATAAAGAATGCATAAACTCAATTTCTGTTTATATTTTATAGGCCGGCAAGATAAACTTCGCTGTTCAAAGAATATATTTATTTCAGGGATTAATTCCCTGTGTCTTCTTCTTCTTCTTCTCTATCAGTAGAAATAATGATGGCTTTTATTTATTATATCTAATTCATATCTTTAGAATGCTGAAAGGACATCCGGGTATGCGGAGGAGAATGAGGAATATAAAAAGTATTACGGAGCTGCCAATCACTTAAACAAGTAGGCGTTTTTTTTTAATTTAAAATATAAATATTAACTGTTCTTAGGAATATTATTTATTATTTAATAATAATCATAAAATTGTATTTTTAGTAAACCGCTTAACGATGACAGATTAGAACAGGGAAATGCAAACCTCGAAGGTAATAATTTTACTTAAAACTATTATTAGACTACTTATTAAGATTTTTTAAGTTTTTCTAGGATTTTTGAATTCTTTCCTTCCTTAAGAGTTACCTTCTATGTTTTTTTAAATAATTACATATTTGATCCCATTGAACTTATTACATATTTGATCCGTGGATTAAATGATTAAATACTGTTAAATAATGCTACTAATTTACAAAAACATTAAAATATTTTATAGTACCTATGAATAGGGTTGCCACCCTTGCTATATTTTAGAGTAGTCTACTATAATTGAATCCCAAATACTTTATTTTTTAGAAAAACATAAAGTAGGCAAAACTACTATATTTTACGGAACAATAAAAAATATACATTTAAATGTAACTAGCTATTTGTGTAACAAAAACTACTATTATTTATTCGGATTTTCCCTCATCTACTTTATTTTTCATTACGGATCCTACATACTCCTATATTTGCACTAAAAAAAGGTGGCAACCCTACCTATGAAGTACCTATACAGGACACTGGTTAAATTAATTACAATTCTTGACACAGCTATGTAACTTTTAGTTTTATTTAAAGTTACTTGATGAATATACAAATAAAAAATTATTTTTATTTAGCAATGCAGCAGACGATGAATGAACCGAAGACCAAAAAGCATGTGGTATGCTACATAGAGTCTTGGGCCGCATATCGTGCGCCGCCGCTCGCCTTTACCGCGGGACTCGTGCCGAAATCCTGTACACATCTGCACTACGCTTTCGCAGTCTTACATCCTCATACCTACTCTGTTATATCCGCAAATGAAGACTACGATATTATCAAAGGTAGATTGTATAAGGAATTATGATAAATGCGAATTATAAAGTTAATATATAATTAAGGGACTAAAAATGCCATTTCTATGCACCAAAGTGCATTTTTAAATTCCATCAAAAATAATTCAAAATCCACCCCACTTAGCAAAGCCTTTATAAGTAAAAAAATGTTTTTTTTTTGTTATTTTTTTCTTACAAAAGTAAACACATTTTGTTGGAAATTATTATACTAGCATGTATGTGTAAGCGAAATAAAAAAACTACCTACCTATAATTAATAATGGTTCTGCCCAAAAGCGCATAAGCAATATTAAAAATGACTTTCAAAATTAATGGCCTTAAAGGAAAATAATTGTTAATTATATTTTTAATAATTACTTTAGTAATCAATTTCACATCCGGGCATTTATTTATTTTGGAATTTTCATATCAGGTGGATATCGCATCGCAACTGGTTTGAAACGTCGCATCCCAGGTCTTCGAGTGATTATCAGTGTAGGTGGTGACGGAATGGAACGACTGTTTAGCGAAATGGTCCAAGAGCCTTACAGACGAAATTTATTTATCGACAGTGCGGTCACCTTCCTCCAAGAACACGATTTCGATGGTCTCGACCTTCATTGGGTGTATGCAGGTAAATGTCTAACTCGTAAAACAAAAGTCTTGTCAAATTATGCGTCCGCACACAATTAGGTACACATATAAATATTTTATTTGTTTTAGGAGACAAGGATGATAAAGAAAAAGAATTATTAACCACTCTATTATATGAGCTTCGCGAAAAGTTTTCATCGTATGGATACCTTTTATCTACAGTTCTACCTCCATTTAGGTAAAATATATTTTTATTTTTCAAAAACACGGCTAAAATATAAAGTCTAATAAATCCTTATCACATTTATTATAGTTGTTTATTAGATTTGAATTTATTTTTTTAATGTTCACTAAGTTTTATAAACTTTTAACAAAATATAATGCTTAAACTTTAATTCTATATAACATTTATTTTATTAACATTCATACTGAGTATGGCTTCCTCTGTTTTTAACACGCTCTATCATACACATACATATAGAGTAAATGATGACTGTTAAAACGTATTATGTTAAACTACTAAACAGGTACCAAATAGAAGATGGCTACGATCTAAGTGCAGTGAGTGGTGCTACAGACTACAGCATCCTACAGGCGTGGGACATGACGTACTCTCGACACGTGGGCGACGACGCACCACCACGCGCGTTGCAGCACAGCCCCCTGCACCGGGACCCCGGCGCCGCCGCCCGCGACCAACGCTATGATAACATCGTAAGTGTCTTCTGATTGCGACGATATCTAACATTTTATTTCGTGTTATGGCTATTTCCTTACTACGAAAGAATACATCACAGTAATGATAAACAAGCAAACTTACGCCTGGGTAGTGCGCTATTTTTAAGCACCTCTAAGTAATAAGATGTATAGTTTTGTATTTAAATTAAATAATACTTAGGTATAAAATATATCAATAGGAAGGTATATACTATACCATTTATGAAATTTTTGTTTAGTTAGTCAATAGGTACCTACTCATAATATATTATGCTTGCATATGTACCTGCACAGATAGTAACGAATAAAGTAATAAAGAATCCTGTACATTTACATACTACTACTAATATTGACAGGAATTCATGGTGAAATATATCCTTCGTCACGGAATGTCTGCTGACAAACTAGTATTGGGCATCCCGGTGTTCGGGCGCAGTTACAGGCTCGCGGCGTCTACGCTGCCGGCGCCCGGCGCCAACGTCGACGGCTGGGGAGACGAGGGACATTACACGCAGACTAAGGGAATGCTAGCTTATTTTGAGGTAATTATTCATAAGCATCATATGAATATTATGTGTTCAGCCTTTTTTGCCGTTTCAATGCTATACTCTACATGGCGACCAGATCAGGTCATAAGCCACTACGCTGGCTAAGTGCGTGTTGATGGACTATTCTTTTTATTTTCATATAATCTATGACTATATTCATATTAATCATATTTCTGCTATTAGGTACCTTTTTTATTAAAACAACAAAACGCGTACAAACTACTACGAGTATATAAGTTTGTGGAAAAATATTGCTTAAATAAATATTGAACTTGCTGTTAAATTGAAAATAGAAATAATCTACTTAAATATCATTGTATTATTATACTATACCTACTCGTACTATTGCAGATTTGTATGAGCGAACGCGAAGGTAAAGGGTCGACAGGAGTGGACGCGGCTGGCAACGCCTTTGCTGTGTTTGATAACCAGTGGATAAGCTACGACACACCAGATACAGTAACACAAAAGGTAAATTAAAATGTATCCAAATAATATATAAAAAAGCTATAATACGAAAAATGGAAACTTTAAAAATCATAATTATCATTTTGCATAAATTTTGATATGTTTTCTGTAGATGAAATTTATCATGAACCTCGGCCTGGCGGGCGCGGCGGCCTGGGCCATCGACATGGACGACTTTCGCGGCTTATGCGGGAGATCTTTCCCTATTTTGAGCGCTATATCCACCACCTTAAACGGTACTATCTACAGCTATTAATATATTATATTGAATGCATTATATTGCACATCTCATAATACATGAAACCCACATGATACATTACTTATGCAAGAGAAATGTTATAATATCTTGATAATAAAAAGTCTTAATTAAATTTGAAATTCGAAAATAATATAACTATCTTCAAAATATAACTGATCATTTACTGAACAAACAATAGCCATATGACTTATAAATAATCCTAAGAGTTCTAAAACACCTACAACGTAAAATAAAAAAACCTACTTAGTTTTATTTGTTACCAATGTAACGGGACTTATAGACCCGTGATGAACTATGAGAAACGAAAGTCTAATTATTAATAAGTAATTTAATCTAACATTATTATTGATTACCCATTGAGGAACTCTCACTTAGCATATACAAATTTTATAGTAAAAATGGTATAAAATCAGAACACTAACCGAAGCCAAATTAATGAGTAAAAGGAGTTTTTTTTCGCTTATGTATAAAAAAATTCCGCATATTTGTTAAGCTCGCTCGCATGAACAGAATATTATATTATATATTATCACATAATTCGAATGACCCATTTACAGGTAAAGCGACTCTTAACGATCAGTCGTCACTCAAAGTTGGTTCGTGTGAGTCTAACATGCCATACTTGTCATCGGACGAGGAGTCTTGCGCGCACTTCCACTTCTGCACGGGCGGCATTAGCTACAGGATGATCTGCGAGGATGAGAGACTCTACGATCCTTCTACTGGATTTTGTGGGTGAGTTTACAATATTTAGACCAACTAAACTAATGCATGTTGGTGAAAAATTTATGAGAATAAACATGGAATCAAGGTTATATTTGAGTTACCTACACAAAACTGTAAAATTATAAAATTCTTGTTGCGGATTCTACTGACTCATTTTTATTTTAATATTTTACTTCAGGCTTACAATATGGTGCAATCGAATCTTTTGTTTTTTTAATTATGATTTATGTATAAATACAACTACTATCTGGATAGTTATAGTCGGTTCGATTCCTCGTCATTGTTAAGGTGTTTTACTTATCTCGTTTAAGGCACCAAGACGTTGGAAAATGTATACCTGGACAAAGCCTAAGAATAAGCGTAGAAGATGCGGCTCGTTTCTTGGCACAAGCGTACGAAATTGATTTTGAAGTAAGTATCTTTACAATATCTACTTACTAATTTTAGTGATAAATTATACTACATACTTATATTATTGTTCTTTAGCTTTATTGACTATAAACACCTACTTATTAATCTGTACACAGTAATATGAAGATTATTTTTTTTAAATATCTTATTGAAACTGTTATTATCGACACAAAGACGGAATCTATAGTTTTTTATAATCTTTCTCTCTCTCTCTGACTGTCACTTTGGAATCGCATTACGTAAGGCGATTGTCGTCAACAATGATTGAGTTTCATTTTCAAATTTACTTCATTTCAACTAAACTAATAATTTTATATTCACAGTGGAGCAGCGCCACTCATAAAGACGTTCGTCCTTCAGAATCAGATCGGCTTATTACTTATCAATCACAAAAAGGACAAGGTAAGTTGTAACTACTTAATCCCGTCTGTATTACTTCTTTCGCTCTGCTTCTATTTAACGCTTGCTTTTGTTAGTAATTCCTAGAAAGAACGCTGCGAATAAATTGCATATGGAAAGTTCTTCCAAACCTCTTCGTGTTCGAAGATCATTAAATTATAAATTTACGCAAAATGGATATGGTCCTTGGCTAAGAAAACAATACAACATTTTAAATAAGAATATTTTGAATATTCAAAAGAAAAATCTTAATAATGATATTGATAATGATGGTAAGATTGCTTGGCATTTTTCAGTTCTGACTTTAGTCTCCATACGTATTGACTAATTTATTTAATGTTTAACGCTTTGAAATCAAAAGTTTTACGGATACCTAAAGTACCTAGGTACATCAAATTTTCCAACACATTTTTTGTAAATAACAATTAACTCCTCGTATCATAAAATTGAAGTATTCGTTCTTAATTTCATATATTTACAGCTTTTTATTAAACACATATGAAAGCACCTACTTATATGTATAGACTTTCACTCGCAGATAGCTAATGTTATAATTGTTGTTTAAACTAAAATTATTAACTATATTATCATTCAGGTAAGGAAAACGACAAACGGGTAATATGTTACATGACGAGCTGGGCCTTCTACCGCCGCGGCGATGGCAAGTTTGTCCCCGAGCAAATTGATACGCGCCTCTGCACTCACATCGTATACGCGTACGCATCGCTCTCTCCCGACGAACTCATTGCTAAAGAGTTCGATCCATGGGCTGATATCACTAATAGTAAGTTATATAATAAAACCTTATGTTTTAAAACTAATGGACACTTTAAAGATTTTCAAGAATGGACAATATTATTTATATTGTAATTAATAATTAAAATGTTTTCTCTACAGATCTCTACGAGCGCGTTACATCACTAAGTGATGTGAAGGTCCTCCTGGGTCTGGGTGGCTGGACTGACTCTGCCGGCGATAAATACTCGCGCTTAGTATCATCCTCTACTCTACGCACGCGCTTCATAGACAGACTGATCACGTTCTTGCGTATGTACAACTTCAAGGGACTCCACTTAGACTGGAACTATCCAGTGTGTTGGCAAAGTAATTGCAAGAAGGGCGCTAAGTCAGATAAGGCAAACTTTGCCAAATTTGTTCAGGTAAGTTGAAATGTAGAGCATGATATTTTGTAAAACCCATAAACTAAATTATTGAATGTCCTGCAGACTGTTATATTGCTAAATGCTATACTGAAATAATATTTACAGAACACTTTTAAGTTTTAATAGTCGTTGATATTAAAATATTTATTAATTACAAAATTAATATATTTGCAAATAATGACAGGAGTTATCCAAAGGCTTGCATGGAGCGAATATGGAGCTGGGTGTGGCTCTCTCAGGGTACAAGGAAGTAATAGAGTCCGCATACGACTTGCCGAAGATATCATCCGCCGCCGACTTCATGAGCGCCATGACGTACGACTACCATGGCGGGTGGGAGCGCACTACGGCACACCACACGCCGCTGGTGCCACTGAAGTCTAGTGACCCCCTTTCTTATTATTCTATTGTAAGTTCAATTCGTATTTGTTTTTACCATTCAATCAAATTGATTTTAAACATTTTGAACATTTTATAGTGATGTGACATATAATAACATACTTGTAAGATGTCTAAAGTCACATTTTCGATTTACTATCATTCCGAAGTACATTGTCTAACTCAAGCAACTGTTTTATAGGAATATGCAATAAAAGAACTAATTAGCGGTGGTGTGGAACCCAAGAAGCTAATGCTCGGGCTCGCATTCTACGGACAGTCGTTCCGGCTAGCGGAGGCGGAAGGCTCGCGTAGCCTTGGGGCGGCGGCCGCAGGCCCCGGTGAACCCGGGGAGTACACTAAGCAACCGGGCATGCTGGCCTACTATGAAATTTGCTATAGAGGTTAATTACATTTTTTATTGAGTAAAAATATTTAATTTTATTGATATGATAATTTTAATCTGTTACTTTTTTATAATTTCTTTACAGTAAAAAATCTAAGATGGAAAACAAGCCGACAGGAGAAAGCTGGACCTTACGCGTATTCTGATAATCAATGGGTTGGATACGATGATCCAAAATCTATTACGGAAAAGGTATCATCAAACATGTTATATTTTATACTTTAATTATAATTACTTAATAATTATACGTAATTCTTTTTTGGAAACATCAGATCACTGTAGATGAGAAGCTAATATTACGAGTAATAGAATTTGATTTGGTTTAGCTTGTCTAACACAGTATTTTACTATGTAGGTAGATTGGGCGTTGCGTCAAGGACTAGGTGGAGTGACGGCATGGGCTATAGACCTAGACGACTTTAGCAACCACTGCTGCGCTGAGCCGTCACCGTTACTCCGTGCCGCGGTGCGAGCACTTGGCCGCCCTACGCCGCCACCGCCCACGCGTCCTTGCGAGCGTCCACCTGAGCCCGTCACACCCGCGCCGCCCACCACCACACCCGCTGAATCTGATGGTAGGCTTAAGTTTTTCATATATTTTTTTTATTTATTAATTTTTTCACATATTCGTGACATTTGTGTGAAATCATATCTGAAGAAGTAAATATAGTCTTTCTCTAATTAAGCAGTTTTACCCTAGAAAGCTTAAAATCCTTCACCCAAAACTATTTTGAAGTTAATAAATAGCAAATTAATTCATATACTTGTAACAAATTTACTTATACGTACAGGATCAATTATTGGAGCTGGTGACCACAACCACGGTAACCATGATAAACACACATCTACAACCTGGCCAAGTTGGAGCCCGTCTACGACGCTGTCAACCGCGCAGACGTGGTGGCCTCAGGCAACCACTACCCCTATGACAACGACATCCAAAAAACCTACAACAACAACTCGTCGGCCAATTACTACTACAACCGAGATCGAAGTAGATCGTAAGTCGTAATTCTCAGCTGAACGGTATTTTTCCCTTGAAAGTAATATAAAAAAAAAAACAAAAAGTTTAAATAAAAAATAAACTAATACTTTTTTGGTATAATTTTGTGTATGGTACTAATACTAATTATAATTTCTAATACAGAGGTAGAAGACTCGTTATGCGAGGCCGGTGAATACCATGCAGCACCGGGCGATTGCGAGGCGTATCTGCAGTGTGAGGGCGGGCGCTGGCGCAAGCACCGTTGCGCGCCCGGCCTACACTGGGCCGCTAGGGAGAAGAGATGTGACTGGCCAAGCTTTGCTAAGTGTACAGGTAAAATTATATTGCTATACTATTTGTAATGATGGGATAATATTATACTTAAATTTTCGACTGTCTTATGTGGGTTTAATAAAAATGTACTTTGAATTTAATATTTACGTTACTATTATTTATTGTTTACAATGTTTTAATTTCTCACAGGAACTTCCACGAGTGAAGCAAGTACAGCAACAACTACATTAGCACCAATGACATCACGACCACCACCCAGACCTACCACCAGACCAACTACAACAACATCGACTACCACCACTACTACTACCACGACAACAACTACCTCTACTACTACTAAGCCACCAACAGCACCTACAAATGAAGGTGAATAATTAATTCCACCACATATTACAACTAACCTTAATGTTTTATGCATTTACTCGGTGCGTGATATGTCTGTTCATCCGATAATCGGATGAATAAAAAAATATTATTCGCTCCAGCTATTGGTATTTGATATATTGCGATTGAAACTTTTTGTTCCTTAAAAGACAGAAATCGTAAATGATATTGCGGACTTTTCTGTTGTACTTAAAGTGGAATATCTTTTACACATAAAATCTCTTACGCTACCTACGCACTATGCGGTTAGCCGCAATGCGGTCAGCCGGCCGGCGGACCCATCATCAATAAATCATAATTACTTCATTATAGATGATGTAGCAGAAGGTAGTCCATGTAACGGGGAAGACTACCATGCGGTAGCTGGCGATTGCAATTCGTACCTGCACTGTGACGGCACAGTGTGGCGTCTACAGCGATGCGCGCCGGGCCTGCACTGGAGTGCGGCACAAAAGCACTGCGACTGGCCCAGATACGCTAAATGCTCAAGTTTGTACAATATATCTCTTATATGTATTATACTGGATATGCCATAATAAAAAAAACTATTTCTGTCGTACTTTTTCCACATATTAGTATTTTTGGGAAGTTTTAAATAGTTATCCGATTTCATAGGTTCAACCACACCCTCGACTACCACCACCATGACTACCACCACCACGACTACTACTACAGCTAAGCCAAAACCAACACGACCCACGACCAGGCCAACAAGGCCAACGACTACAACAGGTACATAAAGTTTCAATTATTTATCTATTTTTATTTAAAAGTCATAATTGTTATAAGAACTAATTTTCTCATAACACGTTTTATCCGACATTCTTAACGAATGAATATTAAAATAAAAAATGAAATCGCTTAGCCTCCCCATCCAACAATCCACGAGAGGACGGATTGTGCAGTGGCAGTGAAACATACGCACCAGCGTCGACGTGCGACGCATACCTGCAGTGCGTAGGAGGACGGTGGCGTCAGCAGCTGTGCCCGCCGGGCTTGCACTGGGACAAGCGCACCAAACGGTGCGATTGGGTCGAATTTGCTATGTGCGAAGGTATTTAAGAGTTATTTCCTTATTTTTAACCCTTAAAATTACGATGACTTCTGTAATATGTACGTTGTTATAAATCTATGGATTAAAATTTTATATTTTCTTTAAATTGACCCATCAGCAGAGAAAGGTATATGTACGTATTTTTTTTAGATAGACAGTACATTGCCGTGAAAGGTATATGTACGTATTTTTTTTTTAGATTTTATAAAGTAGGTCTATGATAATTGAATATAGAGCTTACGTAGACTGAGTATTGCAATTAAATAAAACATACGATAGTTGGGCACATTTTACTATTCCAAGATCCCATAGAACTTGCAAAGAACATTTTATATAAAATCGTTATATTTTAAATTTCTAGTGAGGTTGCCTGAAAAAACGACAAAATCACCGCTCCAAAATATTTTCACTACTACAAAGAAGCCGAGGACAACAACGACAACGAGTAGACCTACATCCACTACTAAAACTACAACAACAAGGAAGCCTGTCACTCAATCCGGACAGTACCAGAAACCAACGGTAAAACATTTAAACATTACAACTTTTTGACACGAAAATTTATTTTGTTCCTTTGTTATTTTATCCCTTTCCTTATATTACTATTACTAATAGCTACTCGTAATCATTTTTTTTTAATATTAAGAAACAGAATTTTGAAAGCTTTGTCTTTGATTGCTAATTAATTACTATTACCTCTATTTTTCATGTTACATTAATACAATATTAAAGAAAAATAAACAATATCACTTTTTGAACCAAAAACAGCGTTGCGCAACGGGTACATACCACGCGCACCCACGATGTGAAAAGTTCTACGTATGCGTCAACGGCGTGCTCGTGGCACAGAGCTGTGCGCCTGGTCTCGTGTGGAGCGCGCCGCGCTCACAGTGCGACTTCCCCTCTGCCGTAACGTCGTCCGCCTGTACCGATCGCCGACACGTGACTACTTCCGACTCTAAGCCCAGTGCCAACCTACAAGATGAGGAAAAGCCTCGTATGTATGAGCAATGATATTGTATCATAGCCGGAAACCACTTGGCTATTATTTTTTCATATTTTTTTGTGATTAGACAGTAGATGAAAACCAATGTCCACATAATATTGCTAACTAACCGATCTTGGGTAATTTGTATCAACGTACTTATAATTCCATAAATAGTAAATAATATATACTATGTACATACTTTTAAGATCCCCCTTTTTTAACTTCAAATGAAAATGAATGATTGTTTTAATACAGAATTTTGTGAAAATGGCCAGTACGCAATGGAGCCATCAAGTTGCTCCAGCTACTTACATTGCTTATTCGGTAAATTTGAAGAATTTACCTGTAGCGCTGGCTTACACTGGAACCAGGTAAGGTTTTGTTATATTATTTATGTCAGTATTTTTAGGGTTCCGTATCCAAATGCAAAAAACGAAACCCTGATTGATTTGTCATCAAAATCTTCAAAAAGGTCTTCAAAAATGATATTGAGGTTTCTAATATCATTTTTTTCTAAACTGAATAGTTTGCGCGAGAGACACTTCCAAAGTAGTAAAATAGCCTTAAAGTATTGAAGAAAACTTATCAAAATATTTAATTATTTATAGGAGAAACAAATCTGCGATTGGCCCAACAGTGCTAAATGTAAAGTACAAATAGTTTCCACTTCATCATCAACAACAACAACAACGACAACAACAACTGAAGTAGCACTGGTGGATCCAGAGTCTGAAGTACTACCTCCTCCCTCTATACCCATCATAGATATAGTTGATTCTGGTACTAAGCCAGAATTAGCAGATAGTAAGTCTTATTTAAGTATTTCATATTTTAACACTTTTAGGTCTTTGACATCAATGAAATTATTTAAATCTTTGTAATATCTAATATTTCACCTTAATATAAGAATTAAATATTTAAATGATCATAATTTGAATATCAAAAAGATGAATTAGACTCGATGGCATAATATTTTTATTTGATAAACAAAGACAGTATATTTATTATAATGATAATTTTTAGCGCGTTATAAGCTCATCTGCTATTACACCAACTGGTCCTGGTACCGCCCCGGACTCGGCAAGTTTGTCCCAGAAGATATGGATCCATCAATTTGTACCCATATTGTGTACGGATTTGCTGTTTTAGGCGATGACGGACTAATTAAAGCTCACGATTCTTGGGCAGATGTAGAAAACAGTAAGTATTAAGAATATACTCGTACGTATACATTTACATCAACTGATTGTAATAACTAGGTAGGTAATAGGTATGGTACGTCCTTAATTGCTTTGCAATGAGAATGCAATAGAAGCCTTAAATACCCAGATAAAATATAGATATAATATCCTTAAGTTATAAACACATTCTTAAAAATACTTTATAAGTGATAATTACTTATTACAAATTACAATCAAAATTTTCAAAACCAGATTTCTACGAGCGTGTGGTTAATTTCAAAAAGTATGGCGCTAAAGTATCTCTTGCAATTGGTGGCTGGAAAGACTCTGTCGGAGACAAATATTCCATATTAGTGAATGACCCACAAGCTCGCGCCAGGTTTGTGACACACACTGTTCAGTTCATTGAGAAATATGGATTCGATGGATTAGACTTAGATTGGGAGTATCCCAAGTGTTGGCAGGTTCGTATCTTATATCTTAAATTGCATAATTAAGTTCACTTCCTTACAATTTAAAAATTTACAAAATTTTGTAAAAGTAAAATTAATATAAGCAAAACAAAAACTTATTACGAAATCGAAATCAAATAGTGACCTGTATATAAAAACCTATGCAAAAATATTTAATGTGCTTTACAAAGATGATATTAAGTATTCCTTGTATCTTTTTTTTTGTTGATAATCGTGATAACTGTCAGTTCTGAGAATGTATTGTTATTGTTATAAATGTTTTAAATTTTAGGTGGACTGTTCAAAAGGCCCAGATTCAGATAAGGAAGGATTTGCTGATCTAGTTATAGAACTTTCAGCTGTATTGAAACCTAAGGGTCTTTTACTGTCATCAGCCGTATCTCCCAGTAAAATGGTCATCGATGCTGGATATGACGTTCCTATATTAGCACGTTATTTAGACTGGATCGCCGTGATGACTTACGACTATCATGGTCAATGGGACAAAAAGACTGGTCACCTTGCTCCGCTCTACTATCATCCTGATGATGATAACACTTACTTTAATGCTGTTAGTTTTATTTATCTTATATTTTTTTATTCACCCAGTATTTTTTTTTCTTTTGATTACATTTTGCAACTTAACGCTGTGTCATAGACTAAGGCTCACATTTTTTTATTGTGTAGAACTACACTATGCATTACTGGATGGAAAAAGGTGCACCCGCGACGAAACTTGTGATGGGTATACCTCTGTACGGTCAATCTTTTACGATCAACTCTCCTTTGAACAATCGCGTAACAAATGGTCTAAACTTGCCGGCTATAGCAGGCGGAAAGGCTGGAGAGTACACAAGAGCTGACGGGTTTTTAGCTTATTATGAGGTAAAAATAAAGTTTATGTATTTTTTTTTCATTATATTACAATAGCTTTATAAATGACGCTTTAAACATACATAACACTATAACACATGAATACAATTAAAATATACCTACTTTAATTTATTTAAGATATGTGACCGCATTAAAAACCAAAATTGGAACGTTATAAAAGACCCTGAAAACCGAATGGGACCTTATGCTTTCAAAGATGATCAATGGGTATCGTTTGATGACGAGGACATCATCAAAAGGAAAGTGAACTTTATCAAATCTCTAGGTCTGGCTGGTGGAATGGTTTGGGCGATAGATCTTGATGACTTCCAAAATAGGTACATTTCTTTTATAAAAAGTAAAATGACTTAGGAAACACCAATTAACAATTATAAACTTTAATGAAAATGAATTTTCAGGTGTAAAAAAGGAAAGTATCCGCTTCTTAATAAGATCAAGGATTCTTTACTTGATCCAAATGAAGATTTAGATGTAGTTCCAGAAAAGCCTATTTCTATACCTGAAAATACGATAGATGAAGACGACTTTGAAGACATTGAAGTAAAACCTGCTGTTGCTAAGCCTTCCACAGTTATATACAGACCCACAAGTACTACAACTACCAAAAAACCAACCACAAGCAAGAAAACAACTACCACTAATAAGCCAACCACTCCTGAAGTACAGTATGATGAAGTACAACATGATGAAGTACAACCTGATGAAGACAAAGGAGGATATAAAGTTGTCTGTTACTATACAAACTGGGCGTGGTACAGGTATTAAAAAAGTTTTCTGACTAGTTTTACCTGCTTTTTCTTATGTATATAACTATGTGGATAGAAAAAAATATTTTTTTTACATATACATAATTGTATCAAATATTTTATGAAATGATTCAAATGTCGCTTAAAATACATATTCAATTTAGTGTGATAAAATAAATAATTAACATTAATAATTTAATGAAATTTATATTACTTTACTCTTAAAATATTAATTGGGCAAAATAATATATACAAATTAAATAATAAATTTGAAATAAGCACATTATTTTTACTTTCATAAATTCA
The DNA here is from genome assembly GCA_951802675.2 of Boloria euphrosyne. Classification (NCBI taxonomy): domain Eukaryota; kingdom Metazoa; phylum Arthropoda; class Insecta; order Lepidoptera; family Nymphalidae; genus Boloria; species Boloria euphrosyne. The sequence goes on from OX637874.1 coordinate 8,440,083, forward strand.
TCATGTTGTACACTTTCAGGCCGAGTGCAGCAAAGTACACGCCTACTAACATTGATCCGACGCTTTGCACTCACATCGTGTACGCATTCGCAGCACTCGATAGTTCGAAGCTAATCATGAAACCTCACGACAACTGGCTAGATGTTGAAAACAGTATGCACTTAAAAGTTTCTTTCCTTTTCGCTATGAATTGACTTACTATTCCTGCAAAATTACCATAAAAAATATATATTATGTTGTTTTAAATTTGTTCCTCATAAAAAATATTATTCCTATTAAAAATATGTTTGTAAATATAAAACCGTACTTTATATTAGTGAAATACGTAATTAAAGTTAATTTATAAATAATTTTCAGAATTCTACGAAAAGGTTGTAGCACTAAAGAGTACTGGTGCTAAAGTAGTGATAGGTTTGGGAGGCTGGAATGACTCCGCTGGAGATAAATACTCTCGGCTCGTTAACAATCCTTCAGCGAGAAGGAAGTTTATTCTGCACGCTGTGGACTTCATTAAACAATATGGATTTGATGGATTGGATCTTGATTGGGAATTCCCTAAGTGTTGGCAAGTAAGTACTAAACGAAATAAAAATTTAAGTAGTGGTGGCGAACTAAATCATAATATATGTATTAAGTATATCGTAACGTTAATACTTTCTAGGCTGAATGTGAGAAAGGGCCGAAATCTGATAAGCAAGGCTTTACTGCCTTAGTTAAGGAACTACGTACTGCTCTCCATCCACGTAGGCTTCTTCTTTCAGTTGCGGTTTCTGCGATCAAACGTGTCATCGATTTAGGTATTGTACATATATACATACACTTGTGCTTTTTGTAATTAGTAAAATTGAGGCTGTTTATTTAATTTTTGTTTTAATAATTTATTTTAATCAGTCAATACGAGAAACCTAAATCATTTTTTTATGAATTATACCTAAATTAGTAAATTATAAACATATTATTATGTCAATTATATCGATAGCGTTTTAATTATTCATGGATTTCAGCGTACGATGTGCCTGCGTTAGCCCGAGATTTGGACTGGATTTCGGTCATGACCTATGATTACCACGGACATTGGGATAATAAGACAGGACACATAGCGCCAATGTATGCTAGCCCGGAAGACGATGACAAAACATTAAATGCGGTAAGCTTAAAAATTAACTTAAAAACTTTAACTTCAACTTCTTTTAACTCCTTCAGCTACATTTATTATCAACTTACCAGCAAGTGTATACATGTTTATTTTTTATAGAACTTCACGGTTAACTACTGGATTAACCAAGGTACGCCAAGAAACAAACTGATTTTGGGCATTCCTTTCTATGGACAATCTTTCTCTTTGGTTGAAAATTCTGGTAACGGATTGGGTGCTCCAAGTTACGCCGGAGGAGAGGCAGGGGAAGAAACTAGAGCACGGGGCTTTTTAGCCTTCTATGAGGTAAAAAATATTATGCTAATAGGGAAAACAATTTATAGCTACTACTTTCTTAATTTTAAAACCACATTTTGTTTAATATTGCAATAACGAGCTAGAATTTGGCACATGATACCTAGAAAGTATATGGAAATTTCATATCTAAGCGTTTAAAAATACTGTGTTACTAAAAAAATTATAGAAATTCAATCCGTATTATAAGGAGACTAATATGTATGTAATTAATAAACAAAATGAAATATATATCAAATACATATTCAAATCAATGAAAATAATATGACAGATCTGTGAACGGATACGCCTTGAGAGCTGGAGCATGGTACGTGACGCGGGCGGGCGTGCGGGTCCGTATGCCACGCTCAACGAGCAGTGGGTTTCGTTCGATGACGCATACATGGTGCGCCACAAGGCGGAGTACGTGCGTGCCAACGAGCTCGGCGGCGCCATGGCCTGGGCGCTGGACCTCGACGACTTCACCGGCTCGCGCTGCGGCTGCGGCCGCTACCCGCTGCTCGCGACCGTCAATCACGTGTTGCGAGGGCTAGATGCACCGCCACCCTGCACGCTAGAAGATGGTATCATTGCTAAATATTTATTGTTTCACATATATAAAACATAACTCAGACTGTTATTTGTCTTAATGAATTGCCTTATACGTTGTCGTTTCTACCAACATTAATAGCTGAACGACCTGGATCAGAGCCAGAGCTTCGGGCTCAGAGCTTAGTACAGGAAAATTCAATAACTGTAAAACAGTCCTACCTTGGAACTCAAAATATGTCTTACATATAATTACAAAAATATGTTTTATTCTTAACAGTTCAAGTGGAAGCTCCCCCATCTGCAAATCCAACGACCACAACAACACCCGAAATTGAACCTGAAGAAGACCCTACAGAAACTCTTTCTGATACAGAAATTCCCAATGAAGTACGTTTCAATATGGCAAATTATATTAAGTATATCTATTTATAATTGCGTTGTAATTTAGCAGGAACTTAATAGTATAATATATTGCCATTATTGTTCTACATTATTAAGCTTCACGCAAAACAATTTTCCAATTTCCAATAAGATTTAACACCTTGTATATTAGGGCAGCTTGATGTTTCTACACAATATTAACACGTCTATCTCATGAATTTGTACTATTATATGCTCATTTTCTGGTCACGATAATTCAAATTTAAAATATTTTATTTAGCATAAAATTATTACAATTTTTTACTAAATGTCATGAGAGTTGAGACTACTACTAGTTCGGAAAGAAGAAGCCTCTAACCTTAGAAGAACTGGCGGGACTAATATTATTTTTTGTCTTAATCTGTTTTGTTTAACAAGTTAATCGAATAATATCCTTAAGTAGGTACACAAAGTTTCTTTCACATTTTTTTTAATTTAGCAATAGAAGCTTTTTAAACGTTTTCTGGGATATTGTTGTAAAGGCGTATTTTTCATTGTCCATAAAAATAATTACTAATTCATTCATAATTAATATAAATATTTCATTAATATTTCATTAGAAAGAATTACCAATTCTTTTTATGCATAGTACAGATTTACTTTTATAATAAGTGAAGAGGCATCAGCCACCAATACTATCTCATGTTTGTCCTGTTTAAAAAATGGCAAATCATTTATATAAATTACGAAGAGAAATGGGCCAAGAATAGATAGAGCTACAATGCTATAAAGAGTCGATAAAATATGCTTGAAGTTAACAGTAATCACAATTGTTAAATTAAAATTTTGAATTGTACTAAAAGTAGCATTTTACTACATACTAATTAATAATTATACTAATTAGTAAATGCTACGTCACAATGAAAATTTAGGAATTTCACTCTCTACCGAACTCTTGATGTATAAAACTAGGCTCAGAATCGAATTGAATCTAAAACTCTACAAAATAAATACGGTTGAAAGTTATTAGAAAATATGTACCTATACTACGACTTTGTCTCCAACTGCATTAGACATGTTTATTTGTCAAGTTTTTCTCATCTTTATAGTTCACTTTTTAAGCATTTGGGTTTTTTATTATAATAAATTATTCCCCTCCCCCATATAATATCTCTATCCCTTTTTTTTTTGACGTTGGGAAATGCATTAGCGCATACCACCAGGTGGTTATGTGATACTCACTGGCCTAAATTAAAATAAGTCAGTGCTACCCACTAAAAACCCAAAAAAACTTCCTCCGTCGTAATGGGGCGTCGTGGAATCGCCTAAGCATTCAACGACAACGCTCTGATGGCCCAGCAGGTCTGCCGAAGCAGCCAGGGGCTTACTCCACAGTCCACATTGCTACCAGAGAAGTACGAGAAGCAACCCGTATGACATACCGCCCACCGAAGTGGATCCTCCCTGCGCGTTTCTTAACTTAACTAAGGTGAACGCAAGTTGAGGGGGGAGGGGTTGTTGGGAATAGTTGGTTGGTGGGAATAGCTCTATCCCTGGAAAATTGTGTGTAATACAACTTTGACTGTTACAGGACGCTCCCTTGGAAGGTCAGTCTTGTTCTGGTATTACATTCAGAGAAGAAGAGACCAATTGTGCGAAATATTACTTATGTATGAATGGACAGTATATTCAACTGTCGTGTCCCGCGCCACTCGTCTGGAATCAGGTAGCACTTACTGTTAAAAGATACAAGTTTGTAATGTTTAATTTATTAGACACACTTGAAATAATAAAATTATTGTTGTGAATTTAAAAATTATAACCTATTTTTTATATGTTATTTAAATTTATGTTATCGTTATACGTGCTGCTTATTTACATTTCAATTGTATGTATCACTTCACTAAACATGGAAATAGTACCTAGATAGGTATATTTACAGTTTTGACTTTGATATACATATTTATGATAAAACATGAATTTAGAGTACATTATTTACCTAAGTAGGTACGTAAAAGTCGGACAATTTAATAATATCATAACATGTATTATAACTGTTTCCTCACATTTTTGTTTACATAATTTGTAGATATCAAAACATGTATTTACAGAATCACTGCGATTTTCCAAAAAATTCCAAATGCAAGGGAAAGAACAGTTTGAGGATAACGGACGGTAGCGATGAGATCGAACCTGAACTAAAACCTATCGTCGCATGCTACTTCACCAACTGGGCGTATTATAGGTAAAGAATAAACTATACCAAGCTTACTTATAATTATTACACTACACTAGCAACTAATTCTTTCGTTTTTACGTTTTAATTTTTTAGCCGAAACCCCAAGTATTTTTCTAAAACAAAAGTCGCCTAAGTTACTCCTTCTATCATCAGTTATTTGCCTGTAAAATTCCAGTCATAATCTGTCGAGCCGTCGCGTTCAGGAGATTAGCAGAAATAAACAGACAAAATGTTAAAAAGTGTGTTTTTCTTATAAGCACTGTAGGTACATAATAAGTATATTCATATGCCTTTATCAAAAAGCTGATATTTTGATATAGCAAAAATACATACTATATATTTATCTGTATAGAAAATAATAATTACTTTTATATTATTATGTATCCAAATGTGCTCGATTCAAAAGGCAATTAAGTACCTAATTTATATTCAGATAGATAAATAAAACAATAGGTGTCTGTTAAAGATGATTAAATATTATGTATACTTAGGTAAAATATAAACGTAAAGCTTTCATTTTATGCCTAGTTTTATCGATTTAATATCTTTACTATATTATTACATATTTATATTTTCCAAACATTATGTTATTTTACCTCGTAATTAGTATTGAAATTGAAAAAAGGAATCTAAACGATAGAATCGTCGATTTATTGGAAATAAAAGTAACAAGTAAAACCTTTCATCGCGTTTTTTCTGCTGAGAAAAATTATTTATTATTACAATATTATTCCTTACTCTAGAATCAAGACTAAAATAAAAATTGTATACCTCACTTACATAACTAACAAATTAGAAACACTACAAAAAATACGAAAACAGACGAGTAACTTCCATTAGCCCCTTATCTATACTATTTAGAAAGCTGAAGAGTTTGTTTGTTTGTTTGTTTGTTTGTTTGTTTGTTTGTTTGTTTGTTTGTTTGAACGCGCTAATCTCAGGCACTACTGGTCTGAATTGAAAAAATTTTGTTTTGATGGATAGTCCATTTATCGAGGAAGGCTATAGGCTATATTACATTACGCTACAACCATTAGGAGCGGAGCATCAATGAAAAATGTTGCAAAAACTGGAGAAAAACATTGCTTTTGAGAGCTTCCGTTGCGCGCGCTGCGTAAACGGTTAAAGTTATGCGAAAATCATGTATGACGAAATTGTTCCCCTTAAAAAGTTTTATGGTAATCAAATTTGTTTTAAGATAATGTATTATTTGCGAAGGTGTTTAATAAACACAATATTAATCCTTATCCAAATAAATGAGTTATTCATCGCAAGTATTTGATTTTGAACAAAATTGCTTTTGGCATCATTTGATTTCAATGAACATCTTACGAGATATCATAGTTTGAACATAATTTCGCAACAAAATAATGATTACCGCGTGCATGACGGGCGGACGGGCGAAAGAATTAGGTTTACATCCTTTAGAACGCGAGCGAAGCCGCGGATAAGGCTAATTAAGATAATATAATGAATAAAAGAAATGTTTATGTCAAATATCAAGTACTCAGTTTTGAAAATGAAAATAAGGTACATCATACATTTTTTATCTCTATAGGTGCTTCTTAGCTTTAGGTAATAGCGAATTTCTAAAACGTTACATCGTTTTGGAACACACAGTACCTACCAATGTTATTATAGCTGTTTTTTAAACTTTTATATCATATAAATATTAAATTGTTTAATGACATTATAATTTGATAGTAAAAGTTAAAGAAGAAAAGTTTATTTTACTCTTCTTAGCGCATTTAAATTAAATTGGTATTTTTAAGTTTTTTAATTATTATTCATTTTTTATTTAGATATAGTTTTTTTAACTTGCATTCATATTCTTAGCAAGTCCTTTCATTTGATACACATATCGTAGAAAAGCATAAAAGAGATGAAAGAAGTCAGCCATATTTGATTTAGAGTGAGGACACTATCTTTATAGTCAACGCGCCCTAAAAAGTTGATAAACATATTATAGAAGTGCATTAAAATTAACTTGCGCAGTCTTGGGTGTTCCACCATGTTGGATTTAAAATGACATCACATAATATCAAAGTGTGCATTAGCTAACTATGCATTGTCATTAAACTAAAAATGTATACAAAATACACTCATAGTACATACATTGCAAGTTAAATAAAAGCTTATAAATTATAATAATCTTATTCGGCTGCGAAAATTTGAACTTTTTAAATCGTGATAAAAGTAATTTATTTAGTACAGATATTGTTTATAGGTTCTTATAGTAAATTTATATATATGGGCAGCAATATCATTTATGGCTAATTGTTAACAGACAAGGCAATGGCAGTTTCGGACCGGAACAGATAGAGCCTTCTCTGTGTTCTCACATCATTTACTCTTGGGCGCATCTCGACGGTGATACCCACACAGTTGTTCCCGGTAATCCAGAGTTGGATATAAGCAATGGTAAAAAAATAGTTTTATTCTGTATATTATCTATATTTTTAGAACATATTTTAAAAATTATACTGTTCATTTATGTTTTAGATTTCTACGGCAAAATTACTGAGTTCAAACAGAAAGGTGTTAAAGTAATCCTAGGAGTTGGTGGTATTGAAAACTCCATAGATGGTAAATGGAGCCAAATGTCTGCGAAACCAGATAGTAGGAGAACATTTGTTAAATCCGTCGTTAAATTCATACAAAAATGGAAATTCGACGGAGTTCAAATAGCTTGGCAATATCCCGTATGCAAAGAGGTATGCAGCAGAATGTTATCCTAAATATCCTTATTTTTATTATTTTCTAAAATTTCTACACGAGGTAAACTGTAAATCAGCTAACCCTATACTTGTATTCATTATTAATTACAGACTCCTTGTTCTGAAACGGATGCAGCAGACAGGGACAATTTCAGTATTTTATTAGTAGAATTATCCAGGATTTTCCGTCGTTACAATTTGGAGCTTTCCGCTATAGTATCTCCCAATCCCGAAATAGCGGCGGTAGCGTACCAGCCCACCGTGCTCACTGCTGCACTGGACTGGGTTGCAGTCGCGGCCAATGATTACTACGAGTCTAATTTAAAGAGAACTGCCTATCTGTTACCTATGACGTCCAGTGATCCGTATGAATTGGATAATCTGGTAAATAAACAATCTGATTATTTATTAGCTTTTTTAAAATTTAGGCTTGGAACAAAGTACCTACATCCCTTGGCTGTGACAAACAGTTTTTGTACTTTACTTGGTAAAAAAGTTAAGGATTAATTATCATAATCAGTTGGTTTAAAATTTAAAGTTATAAGATTATCATAATATAAAATCTAGTGAGAAAAATGTATAGAGACACATGTTCGACGTCACTGCATAATGCTTAAAAAAGACAATGTTTATATTCATTTACAGCAAACTATACTCGATTTCTGGTCGAGCGTAATCCCAACGCGTCAGCTAGTGATAGGCCTGCCGGCATACGCACGATCCTACACCCTGCGCAGCGAACACAGCACCGGCCTGGGCGCACCTGTCGCCGGTGCCGGTACTCCTGGACCCTATACCAGAATACCTGGCTTCCTTGCATACTATGAGGTACATACATAATAATTAGTTACTGAAGATTGTGAAATGTATGATTATATGAAGAATGTGAATGTATGAATATGAAGTTCTACGAAGAATAATAAGTGTATGAACTATCTGGAATGCATGAGACAAACCTCACACAAATAATAGATGCTTTCCATTTGGCAAATCGCCATTTACTTCACGTTCATTTCTGCAATTTGCAAATAATAGTTCGACGAATAAATAGATAGAGCATAATATAGGCCATATATACACTTGGTATTCAGTCTATGTTGCTTACATGATATCGTCGCTCCAAGTCCTCCGCTCAATTTTCATTTTTTATAAAAAATATAAGACGTACTAATAATTAACATTTCATTACATACATTCTAATTAACTATTTAGAGGCGTTATTCCTTTTATATGAAATAAACAATTTTGACACAGGTTTGTGAATCCCAGTCCGACTGGAAGGAAACCTCAAACAGTGAAGGCACATATGCAGTAAGCTCGTCGCAGTGGATTTCGTATTTGCGTCCCGAGGACATGCGCAGAGCGGGCGCGGAGGCGACGCGTGCCCAACTGCGCGGCGTCGCCTTGTGGGCCCTGGATCTGGACGAGTGGCGCGGCGCATGCACGTGCTCGCTGCTCTCCGCCCTGAGGCAAGGGCTACTTGAACCGAACACACATACTCTTATATGTTAATGTGACGCAGTGTACTATAATGAATTACCAAATTATTGTGTTTTTTAGCCCAACATGGTATGCGTTTTGATGAATTTGGTCTTATCCTTTCATAGAACTGAAGATTTATTTGCATTTTAATGCTTTGATTACGACAAATTGATATGCTCAAATCATGTTTACCTGATAATGATTTGTAAGGGTCACGGACTCACTTTGCTACATGTAAAAATAGAAAATAAAATTAATAGGTAAATATCATTCGATTGAAAAGTTAATAAATTTTATAATTTACAGATTTTATAATTAGATTCGTAATCTTATGTTATTCGAAAGTCGAAACTTAATTTACTCAATTTTTATAAGAAGGTAATTTTTTTGTTTTTATTGTGGACAGTATACAGACGTTTAGACCTGATACAAAAACTAATGTAACAAAAATCTCTAAGTGTATGTATCTAATAGTCATACATTGGAAACGAATTATTCATATATCCTACACCTTCCATGATTGTAACATTAAGATTAAGATAACATTAAGATATTATAAAGTTACTCATTTAAAGACTCTACGTATGATATTATTTTTATAAAATGAAAAAGTGATAGATCCTCATAAAATGTAAGTAGAATGTTATAAATAAGTTGATAAATATAAGTTAACTAGTAGGTTGTAGATACATTAACATGTGAAGTGCTCCATTATTTTTGATCCTGCCATGATTTGTATTTAGGAAAAAAATGTGAAAATGTTTTATGAGTAAATAATGAAGAGGTGTAATTTATTTTATTTTCTACCATTAAACCTATGTAAATGCTTGCCTTATCCACACTGCACACAACCTATTTATATTAAGATACCGAGTACGTACGTGTAGGGTACATATCGAAATTTGACGACCCGTGTGTGTTAAACATCATTTATATAATTGTTGTTACATAAGAAAAATCTTGAAATTGTAACACATTCTATCAGTGCTGATATTTATTAGTCCAGTCAAATAAGGTCTGAAATCAAAATTTGACTTAGGTACAACTTTGCATTTTTTAATATGTTAAAGTATTATTTTCTACTTTTTAGTTTAGATTTGTTTAGTTTTGAAGTCGGTTTTTGTTTTTTGTTAAAAATAATTTATTTTCAAATTTTTAGCGGAAAGTAGATACTTATTTTGTTTATGTACAAAAAAGAATTTTCCAAATCGGTCCAGCCATCTTCGAGTAATGGGGAATATACATAAAAAAAGTCCCCAACGAATTGAGAACTTCCTCCTTTTTTGAAGTCGGTTAATAAGAGTTTGAAAGAATTTACCTATCGGTCTATAATTACGTATAATTTTGAAAGAATTTTCTTTTAACTCCTAACCGTTGAGGAGTTGTACCTTCCATCATTAGCTCAACCACAGGAGATGATGATTATCAGACGCAAATACTTGAACAGCTTTAGAAAATATATGAAAAACGTAATAAGTGCCTATAAAATTTGAGAGTTGTCTTCGATTTCCCTGGGATCCCATCATCAGATCGTGACTTGGTGACTATGGGACCAACTAGAAACTATACCCTTTCAAACAAAAAAAGAATTTTCCAAATCGGTCCAGCCATAGTCGAGTAATCGGGGAACATACATATAAAAAAAAAAGTCCCCGACGAATTGAGAACCTCCACCTTTTTTTGAAGTCGGTTAAAAATGAATTTCATTAATATAAATGCGAGATAACCATTTAGTAGGTGGTAGCATTAATAGCAGTGACGTCGATTACGTAGCATGTACTAATAGTATATCCATTTGACGGAAGATGGCTTGCAAATTATTTTCGCAATTAACAATTAACACTAGGAAGAGCTTTATAAAATTATTCTTCAATTGTGATTTAAAAAAACTGCATACAGAGGTAGGTTATTTCTCGTTGTTTCTTTATATTATCAGTATTTTTTTGATAAGGTAAAACATAACAAACTTGACTAATTATGAAAAAAAATAATACATTATTTATTTAATCAATAAACGGATATTTTCATACCTTTAATATCTTTATACGTAAAATAATTATTCTAAGTCTTTATAAATTATATAAAGCACTTCTGTGCGTGTATGTAATTGAACTCTTCCTAAGCGGCTGGACCGATTTTGATGAAATGTGTTGTGTATTTTTTAATTAATTAGTTATTTATACATATAGACAAAAAATGACATCCATTGCTAGGCAACGTTGTTTTGCGCAAGCGTATTAAACATTTCACCGGGAGCAAAAGTTTATAATTTTCATTGTGTACAAGACAACGTCGGTCGGGTCCGCTAGTATTCGTATATAATATAGAATGCTCTGTGTAAAAGTACATCTTATTTTATCTAATATCTAACCAACGTCTGGAAAAAACTCTTCTAAGGGATGGAAAATGCATCGCCCTGATAAAGGAAACAATTGAAATCACCTAGAAAATCGTAAAAGTTCCTTGTAGTATGTTTGTATGTTTGAAAGGACCCAAGACGATCAATCGCAATTCAATCAAGTCAATGTGTTATTTTTTATACGTTATTGTCAACTGCAATTGAAGTGCGATTGATGCAGTGTTAGCACAGGCTCAGACGCGCGATATTCGAAAAGTTTCAAAGATTCAAAGTTTGCCAATAACGTGGTAAACGATCAATTGGCAACTTCAATGACTCCTTCTAGTCCTCCAACTAGCCTTTCCCGCGGCTTCGCTCGCGTTCTAAAGGCTGGAAACAAAATTCTTTCGCCCGTCCGCCCGTCTTAAACGCAGTGATTATTATTTTGTGGCGGAGTCAAGGGAGGATACAGCTTTGGTACCAGGTCACATAGTCGTGGTCAAGTCACAAGAAGTTAAAATTAAATTTTTACTCTTTTGCAAAAAAACCGGATACTTTAGATTTTTTGAAGTTATACTTCTTTTGGCGCGTTAGGGAAAAATGATGAGAGTACATTTTTACGATGCGCGCGCTCACCGTCACGAAAAACTAACTAAACTAAAGAGGTATTCTGAGCTTACGTGTCTCAGCGGCTAAATGTGAGTCGTTCAACTATTCGGAAGACTTGGCTACAGTATCAAGAGATGAGAGATCGGTTCGGTCAAAAAAAAACGATACAAAGAGTCAGGCGTTGCGGAATCGTAAGAGGAATAGAAGTAAGCTTGTGGAGGGTTAAGCTTTTGGCTGCCAATTTCAGGAGTTACTGTCCGGCCCTAAATTACTACTTGCAAGGGCGTTGCTAGGATTTTGTTTGGGAGGGGTCAGGCTAGACAAACCTAGAATATAAACGTAAATGCTTATAATAAGACAGTAACTCAGAAGAGAATCTGTAGGTACATAAAATATTTTTTTATGTCTAAAATATCGAATATGTACCTACTTATCTATCTTCTCTCTAACTCGGCTAACTCTTACTAAAACTTAAAAGATTATATGAAAATTATGTAATAATTTAGAATAAAAATATTTTTGTACTTTAAGCGCCAGCGGAGCCGCGGCGCTAGTAATATGTAAGATAAAATCAAATTAAAAATTTAAAAAACCCCTGACACAAAATATTAATAATATACTAAAAGCTATATAAAAAAATATTCGTTAGATTCTATACCTATACCAGTCATACTCCACTTTCCTCGTCAATCTCGGGCATTTATCAGACAAAAAAAATTACAAGTTTAGTTTAGTTTTCATTTCTTAGTTAATATTCCTCATTCTCTTTTAATATAGTTTACATTATTCTTCTAGTCAAGCTCTTTCATTTGATATCCATATTTAGGGAGTTGTGAAAAATATATGTAATTCGCCATTTTGTGGTGGCGGCCATTTTGGACCGATTTTTATCAAACATAGCTAAAAACTCTCCCAACTAATTCACCTTTCAAATGAAAAAATAAATCAAAATCGGTTTATCCGTTCGGTAGCTACGATGACACAGACAGACACAAACACAGACACGTCGAACTTATTACGAACTTCGTCGAACTTATACAAGTTTTTGCGTCGGGGGTTAGTGATAAACAAAATATCCATTAGTGAATTTATTATAAACTAGCGAACTCGCCCTCACTTCGCTCGGGCCCTATATTGCCTACGAGATTAGATTCCCTAAGAAGGATGAAGACGACACCCGATAACATGGCGTGGGGTTTCTCATATCGGATGTGTATCGAAAAGAGACCTTCTGGACTGATAACCGATCTCAGACCGAATTATAACAGCGCATCTGGCAGGAAGAAGATTTACCAGGCGATTGGAACAAAGGCCTTCTTATCACTGTACCAAAAAAGGGGAACTCAGTCAATGCTGTAACTTGAGAGGTATTTTTTTTTCGGGCTTTGCTTTCAGTCACGTCCAAAGTGTTCTAGAAAGTCATTTTAGATAGGCTTTCGAAGTTAAATTAATAATTTAAGTTCTTTCATCAGTTCTTCTCAGGTCAGCGGCTTCTTCTTTCCAAACTGGTAGTAGACTCATGACGTTCAGTAAAAAATTGTAATAATTTTATGCTGAATAAAATATTTTGAATTTGAATTTGAAGACCGTCGACCCCCTCATCCGCAGAGAGCAAGCAGGATTTCGGCCCAATCGATCGTGTATAAATCAGATCAACGCCCTCCGTATCATACTAGAACAGGCAACAGAAAGGGAGATAGTATCTCACTTTTGTAGATTTCGAAAAGGCCTTTGATACATACGATGAGGTTGGCCAGCATCTGGCCTCAATTGCGCAAAATTGACTTCCCAGAGAAAATAATGAATATCACAAGAATTATTCTTGTAAAGTGACTCATAAAAGACTCATTTCAGAGGACAAAGAGGTACATGCAGGCGTAAGACAGGGCTGTCTCCTTTCACCACTTCTCCTTCTAGTCATTCTGGATGGTATTCTGCATAATACCACGAAGAACAAGCGCCGCAGCATTGAATGGGGCATAACCAAGTTCTTAGAAGAACTGCACTATGCAGATGATATATGTCTCTTGAACCACACTGCGCAGACATGCAGGTCAAATTGAACGACATACGAAAGGAGGGTATGCACGGGGCTCAAAGTTAATATAAGAAATGTGAAAGTTAATATGAGGAGCAGAGCAATGAGTACACTCGCGTTGATCATCGGCACAGAGGCAGTGGAACGCGTTCGTAAATTCATATACCTCGGCAGCTGCGTGTCAAAAACAGGACGAACCGAATAGGACTCACTTCGAGAGTCGTCAAAGCACGAGCGACCTTCGCACAACCTAGACCCGTATGGCAATCACGCAATACTGTATTGAAAAAAAGTAGTCGACGTTGATCTCAGCCATGTTTTAAAACGACGTAACGTTTCGCGCGTATAAAAGCAATCAAAAGAATTGAATCTATTCAACCATTCAAAAAAAAAAGTTTCGAAGAAATCACTCTTTATGGCGGAGGCTCCGTTATGTGATTTGACGGAGCGTACGGAGTTAGTTTTTATAGAAAATAGAACATTAAATGCACACCGGTACATAATGGAAGTCCTAATTACATATGCACAACCCGCATTACTTGGGGAAGGTTCCATTCTTATTGACGACAATGCTCGCCCGCACCGTTCTGGAGACGTGGAAGCGTACATGCAAGAAGTAGGGATCCGCCGTTTAGATTGGCCGAAGCTCGAAGAAGCAGCTCGAAGTTTTGACCTCTATCCAATTGAGCATGTCTGGGATGTTCTAAAGAGACGGGTAAGATCAGTGCAACCTGCTCCACAAAATAAAAAGAGTCATTGCAGAAGAGTGAGAACGTATTCCTCAAAATGTTATTCAAAATATCGTTGAAAGCATGCCCAGAAGGGTTGGGATTGCCCAAGAGGAGGCTGTTTTTAGCAAGAGGAGGTCACACTCGTTATTAAGTTTATACATTTGTAACTTTATTTAATTAAAAAAGTAAAAAGACCCTCTTCTCTTTATTGCCGACCTCTTCTTATTGTTTGGCCGTGTACATCGATTTTAAAGAATTCATCGAAATTTAAAAAAAAAAATAAAAAATTGGCAGAATTGACTTCACGCATATTAATTTACACGATTATAAGCATACAGACTACGTCAAACAATTAATTTTCATTTAATTAATTCAAATCGACCTTAGAACGTACATTTCTTTACTTGCCCGTTTTTTTTTTTGCAAATACGTTAGTCCATTGAAAAGTTAATTTTAGGGTTGCGTTTTTCAGAGGACGCAAATTTGTTTTTTTTTTGGTGTGTAGTATCAGACATCAGTATCAGGTTTAAGATTATTTGTTCCTCAAGAAGAATATTACAATTCACTTATATGAGAAATTAACAATTACTAAAAACTAACACTATTGGGTACATCGCAAATTCACAAGCCATACAAATTACAATTTCAGGGTAAAACTAAAACATTTATACACAAGTTTACAGAATAAACGCAACTGGAAGAGCCATTATTACTCGAGATTTAATTTGTTCTAACGTTTACAATGTATTAGTATTTTATATATATTTTTTGACTTTTTTGTTATTATCGCATGTATTAATATTTGAAAAATATTGTACTAACTACAATTTTTTTCTTTTTTTTTAATATAAATTACCTTTTTTTACAATTTAATAAATGAATTTTACATCGGTTTTTAGTTAAATATACTTTTTATAATATTTGTAAGTTGATTTTTGTTTAGGTTAAATATTAATTATAATTTATTTTACTAACTACTTTTTAAATAGTTTTTGAGTAATTTTTTGAAAGTTAGTAATAATTTAGCTTCTTTAAAGTTATTTGGCAGTTTTTTGTACAGTTGTCTTGTCCTTCAAACATTACGCATTTTTTGCCATAGTTAGTGCGTGGCTTATGGAGTATAATATCGTTGGCCGTTTTTTGTATTTCTTGTTTTTTCGTAAATGTAATTTTTGAATGAGTATTTTTATTTAATATTTTACGTACTAATAGGCAATTATAATATATGTAGGTTTGATAAATGTTCATGAAACCCGTTTCTTTATAGATTTTTTGGGGTAAGAAAATCGTATTTTTATCAACTTATTTTGAGCTATTGGTAGTGATTCTAAATTTGTTTTTGCTGCTAAGCCCCAAATCTCAATTAAATAATCAATATGTGGTTTTATAAGGGAATTATATATAATAAAACGTACCACACGTAGCAAACAACGTACAATACTCCTTATAGCACCCATCAGAGAAGTTAATTTAGCTTTTATTTTTTGAATATGTTCATGTTGGCTTCCACTTCAATTTATTATCTAAAATTATTCCTAAGTAAATATTTTTCTTGATCAACTTTAGTGATTGCTTGGTTATTATGACATGCTTGGGTATTATAGATCATCCATTTTTTTTATTTATCTGACGGGTTCGCCTGAGTGTACCCCCCTATATTAAAGGTTTATACTGGTTGGGGGTAGTTATCAATTTGTAAGGTATCCTACCTTATATTAATCTGACGCTCTCGAGTAAATCCCAAAATCCCCACTTAGGCTCCCCTACCAAAATGCGGGTTGGCGGTCACATGTCTTTCAAAATATTGCAGAGACAAATTGACAGAAAGATCATCAGATGTTTTAGCCTTAACTAAACAATTGTATTTTAGGTGGCAGTAAAGGAAATTCAGATACCTCTGAAATTCGGGAATGTAGCAGGCAAATTATGGGGTAATGAACACAAGCAGCCCATACTGGCTTTACACGGTTGGCAAGACAACGCTGGTACCTGGGACACGCTAGCACCTTTGCTCTGCAACATACGACCGATATTGGCCATTGATTTTCCTGGACATGGACGTTCCTCGTGGATTCCAGAAGGCAATTTTACTAAACTTAATATACTCTTATTTGTTAGTTGCAATTGTGACGTTTCAGTCACTTGTTTATCATAACAATTATTAACACTTATAACTACCTATATAGGATTTGTATACATTATAAACCACTGTAGATAGCACTGACCTCTATATTAAACCACTGGACTGGCTGTTCCAAGCGTTTGACAGCAATTTTTTTGTGTCCATTTGAAGCGCCACTAGCGAGAGTCCCGAGAACTAATTTTGACGTATATTGCAAATGACAGCGAGAAGTGTTTGTTTACTGTGAATTAATTTTGTATTTTCGTTGTTAATATAACATAAGTAGTAATTATGATGATATGGTTATTGATTAATAAAAATAAAAAAATATTCAACTTTATATCGACATCATTAGTTTTAGTACCAAAAACTCTCGCTACGTCCGACAGCGGCGGACAGCGCCAAAATGGCGAATATCAAGCAGCCACAAAGGCACGTTAACAACAGCCAGTCGAGTGGTATTATAGAGGTCAGTGGTAGATAGGTATTATGAAATACACCACGCAACGTGTCAGCGTTTGACACTTTTCTTTACTACCTGAGGTCGGTGTGTGCCTACTACCTAAGAGAATTGAATTGTGCCTACTACCTACTACTACCTTTATTATGAAATTCGTGGAGTGCCGTAAGACATAAAAATTGGAAAACCACGGAACCCAGGGTCAGTTTATCAATCTGTATACCGAGTGTTTGACTACATTATTAAAAGCTCAAATAAAAAAGTTAAAAAAAAATAAATTGGCCGATCTCGATTACAACAATTTTTCACAACAATTTACCGGAAAATGAGAGGCGGAAGGGGAAACAAAATGTTTATAGTAAAGATTTCAATTTTATATTTAACTAGCGGAGACATTGTTCTGTCCACATATAAATTTTTTATAAACTTTTCCTCCCGGTGAAATGTTTTATTACGCATTCGCAAAACAACATTAATACTTCGCACCTCCCAGTATGTATTCGCTGATTTAATTACCATTGCACGCACCATGGAGATTAGAAACCAGGAGAACCAGGGCCCTAGAATGTAGTGTCTCAGAAATATTGTCAAACCAAGGAGGCGCTGCGATCGCTATGTTGTCTCAATGCCTAACTTCACGTTGTCACAACAGTGACAGTACTCATAAATAGCTAACTTCACAGATACTACTTACCGCCGGCAGCGCGTTGTAAATTCTACACATTTTCAGAGACAGGCGGGATCTACAGATTTCCTTTTTTTCCGCACAACTTTCATATTTATTCACCTTTAAAACCTTCCCTGGACTTCCACAAATAATTCAAGACCAAAATTAGCCAAATCGGTCAAGCCGTTTTCATGCTATGTCGTGACAACGGAAAACGGGTTTCATTTTTATATTATTTAATAAATTATATTTGCATCGTAACTTTAATGTTAATTTATTAGATTGTTTGCAACAAAAAATTAATTACAAAAAAAATCACAACTATATACATTATCTATATATATATAAAAGGCAGTCGTGTTAGTTACACTATTTATAAGTCTACAACGACTGTACCGATTTGGCTGAAAATTGGTGGGGAGGTAGCTTAGAGCCAGGAGACGGACATAGGCTTTTTAAGGCAACAAAGGGCTGTAAAGGGCTGAAATAGGGGATGAAAATTTGTATGGAAATTACGTCATTTTTAAAGCTAAAAGCTTGATTTGACGTATCAGTAATTATAACCAATGATGTTAATAACTCAATGGCAACGGTTATATGCCATGGTGCGTGCAATGGTAATTAAATCAGCAAATATATTCCGGGTGGTGCGAAGTAAATATATACAACACGTACCTAGGGACGAACCCGAGCGAAGCGAGGGTGAGCCCCTAGTTTTAATAATAATTGTCTTCGTCGTTGAACTCGTTGATGTAGATTGTAGGTGAAAGAATTCTGCCAGTGAAAATTGGCAGTCATCGTTTTCTTCAATGCATTTGAAAATCTTTGCTACATTGCTGCATCTACTTGTATTGTGACTGGGTTATTTTTTTTTCTCCCTCTGGGTCTGTTTTAGGGTAGTTCTTAAACGCTTGCAACAATCCGCGTGATACTTAGCTTCCTGAGCTACTTAATCTAACACACCTACAATTCTTTTGTGGATGTTACGACATGTGGATGTTCTCTTCACTTATCAAAATTAAAATAGTTTTCTTGAAATCAGAGGTAGCTACGTACTTGATTGGTTGTCTTGACGATTTGGACTTTCTTTCCTTCATTTCATCCGCTTTTTTTCACATAAAAAACACCTACTTTTCCAATCAAAGTCAATTGAAGTAGCCGTTAGGAGTTTTTGTGGAGAGCATGCTGACGTGGTGTTCTTTTTTTGCCTCCTAGTGCAGAGCTTAATTCATAGCTACATAATTTTGTCATAAATGAGGGAATCATTATTTATATTATCACTATTCGATGGTTCACCCATTTTGATACGAGGGTGTAACAACAAATTTTACTAATAATATTAACTATTATTATCATGTTTAATGATTTAAGTACCTATATTATTAAATTTTGCTTTTACACTCTAACTTTTAGAATCGATTTATTATAAAATATACGATTGAGTATTCACAATTATTTTTAAAATCGTGTAATTTAAATAAAAAACAAATACTTACTATCTAAGCCACTATTTTGAAAGTTTGTCACACTCAATATTGTTCAGTAATTATCTTTTATCACACTCACTGCACAATAATA
Organism: Boloria euphrosyne; assembly: GCA_951802675.2. Classification (NCBI taxonomy): domain Eukaryota; kingdom Metazoa; phylum Arthropoda; class Insecta; order Lepidoptera; family Nymphalidae; genus Boloria; species Boloria euphrosyne. The sequence goes on from OX637874.1 coordinate 8,459,405, forward strand.
TATACATTAATTGTAATGTATTACATATTGTTAGGGCTCGCATTAACAATACCCAACAGCTGCTGGTGTCCCATCACCGTCTAGTCCCTCCCCACCCTTCATCTTTATACCTGCAGTCCCTTGAGACCCAAAATCGAGTTTGTAATAGTTCTCCTTTTTAAAATTTAACTTTAAACTAAAATAAATAAAGGAAAACTCAGAAAAATTAGAAATTATTTATTATAAAATGAAAAAATTGAGATCGCGAAAAAAACTTTATCTTAACATATTGCTGCAAACTATTAAAAAGACATTTCCAAGGTTTATAATATAAAGATTCATTGACTGGCCCTGGATTCCGAGGTATCTAACGGCGCGGCACTCCACTAATGTATATCATCACAGCCATAGATATATAACACCTAGATGGAGTGTAGGTCCAAGCGAATTGTAACTACTTTTTTTGGCTAGATTTCGAGATATGGCTAGATACGTTTCCCGTCGTGTCAATGTCAATTGTCAAGTTACACAACTACATACGTACAACTTAGGTACTTACTAGTCTTAGGCTCTTAGCTCCCGTTTTATTTATTTAAAAATGAATTGCTGTGCAGTGAAAGGGTGTCATAAGTCATAACACGTCACATAATAAAATTAAGAAAAAGAAAATCAACATTATTTGGCTGTATGTGTTCGTGCCTTCGGTTGCAAATTGCAATTACGTGACACTTACGTACACATTCATACTAATGCTACTTCAATATTGAGCGGAATTACGTATGAAACTATCAGTCTAGGTATTATTAGTCTAAGATCACAGCAATATCTAAGGTTATGTTGGGTAGATATTAACGACTGTCAACTGTCCTTTACGTTTACAATACAAAATTTGTAGGTATTGTCTATTTTTAATGTCTTTCAGGAATGCAGTACCACCCATGGGATTTACCACGATTAATACTACAAATAAAAAAGTATTTTAAATGGGAGAAAATATCACTTTTAAGTCACTCAAAGGGCGCCATTGCCTGTATACGCTTTGCATGTGTATTTCCAGATGATGTAGATTTCAATATCGCTATTGAAAATCTTGTTGTGGACGACTTCGATTTAGAAAGAACTATACATGATAAGTTACCAAAAAAGTTGAACAAAGTAGATGAAATAAGGAAAGAGCCTCCTATCTATACGATGAATGAAATGATTCAAATGTGGCATGTAGGGAGTTCCAAATCAGTGTCGATTGAAAGAGTTCCTCACCTTCTTAATCGAACGACAAGAGCAAGTAAAGTACCTAATTATTACTACTTTACACATGATCCAAGGCTTAAGTACTTAATATACAGTGTTGAAAAAAAAGAATTTGTTGAGAAATTAATTACCCGATTAAAATGCCCGACTCTCTACATTAAAGGAATAAGCTCTACGTACGCTACTGACAAACATTCTATAGCGATTCGTGAACTCATTGGTAATAATAACAGTAATTTTGAAAGTCACTTCCTTCCCGGGACACACCATCTGCATTTAAATAACCCTGAGTCAGTGCTACCTTTTATACTAAATTTTTTTAGAAAACATAAATTTATTAAATAGGATTCAAATATTTTTATGCATGTAGTAAACATATAATATTATCTAATGATTTTTTATTTGGTACATACCTATTCAATTTTTTTTAATAGTAAGCGATGAACTGTTGTTGTTTCTATTGGTGCTTGTGATTTCGTTATGGTACCCAAAGAAAGTTTTCTCAACATGGTTTTTGTTATTTAAAATACTTAAGTAAATAAAGAAAATCTTCTTTACAAAGTTTCATACTGTTATGTATTGTTCTAGTATACGGAAATGTCTAATCACGAAACCCTTTATCCTGAACGGTCTCGGAAGAATGTGCTTTGTTATTATTCTGATACATATTATACGAGCTCTACATGTTTATGGAAGTTCTTATTATTTTGAAACACGTCCTTACATGCATCTTATTATATACTAATATGATTGTGTATATTTTTAATAAAAAAGAAAATAATTTTACATACGAAAACATACGAAGGTAAACAATGAAGTTTGATAAAATGAAGATATAATCTCCGTTAAGTTCGTCCGTTACCCGCTAGATGGCGCATTGACTAAAAAGGTGATTGGTGACTCTATAAAAAATTTTCATTTTTCAGCAAAGTAGGTACTTTATATAGTCCGCTTGCATATAGAAAGAAAACAATGAAGTTGTTTTATCAACTAGATCCGAATGTATATAGCAGAGTCGTGTAGCATAGTGTTTAGTAGTAGGTATTTTATAGATACAATAGATAATATAAACTTCAGCAATAAATGTTTCATGATAATATCCATTAACGATTGGAACGTTTACATAAAAATACGTATGAAAAGCAGTTAAAAGTGAAAATAATCTCAGAAGAGTACAAAGTCCCTTTCCGCTTTACAATAACCTTGGTAGGTAGTTGGTAATCATAGAGCATCGCGCAATAACTAACCTTTTAATGTATAGTAGGTACTTAGTAGTAATCGCATTGTAGGTTATGAAATACAATTTTTATCGGTGTGTGTGAAAATAATATTTTAAACAACTTTTATACCGACTACATACTCGTACTATACTAACTAGCACAGTGCTACTCTGCCTGAGTACCTATATATAATTTATTTATCTCGTAAAGTAAACAGTTTTGGAGTCGGTATTGATCGCAGTTACGTCAATGATACGATACTCTTGTCTCAGACTTGCCGTTGGTATTTCCTACTTCCTAGTGACACAAGATGGCTTGTAAAATATTTTGTTCGCTAATAATAAGCCCTAATAAAAGCTGCATAAGACCTATATTCCTGCAGAGCAACATAAAAAAACTACATACAGAGGTATGTTTTAATTAAATATTCTTGTTTTTAATTATATATAAGTTATACGTACCTATGTAAATAAATATTGAATGAGTATGAAAAATTAATGACATTTTTTATAATATTTAATTATCTAGTACTTAAATATTGAAAAAATATAATTTTATGTTTTATTTTATTACATCGACGGTCAATTGATGTTTTTAGGTACCTACTGAGTGAAAATTATATATCTATAAAATTAATAGCTGATTACGCATTTCGAAAATTGTCTTTGTTTATTAATTAATAATATATAATAGGTATAATCAAAGACCTACAGTATTAAACTTAATTTTATTTATAAGCCTTTATATAAGGTAAAAGAAAGTACTTATTTTTTTATTTCATTATTTTTTTTTTCAATTTTACTTTCATTTATATTTTTTATATTTTTTTTATTTACAAAAAATTACAATCAGATTGAAATCCTCCTCCTGTTTGAAGTCGATTGAAAATATGTTTTAGGTATCAGTAAAAGAAGTCCAAATCCCTGTGAAATGGGGGCATTTAGCGTGTAAGCTATGGGGCAATGAACACGAGCGACCCATACTAGCCTTGCACGGCTGGCAAGACAACGCCGGTACTTGGGACCCTCTCGCGCCTCTACTATGCAATAAACGCCCAATACTGGCCATTGATTTTCCTGGACATGGGCTTTCTTCGTGGATTCCAAAAGGTATAGCTGCTAATAATAATATATATTGTCTAATATCATTTTACAAAATATAGATTTAGAATTATTCAATCACTTGTCATTTATATACTTATTACCTGTGCTATATTTTGTATGCTTTGCTTTATATTTTATCTGATATATCTCTCTGGAAGAGATAAAGTATAAATGTGTATAACGTGTTCGTAAAACGTTGTTAATTGTATCTATATGTAGTTAGGAATTTACCAAATATGATAATTCCCATTATTTTGTAGACTGTGTGAATGTAGTATGTACCTATGTACATTGTACATAATAAGTTGAATGTGGTCTCTATGAATTAACGTAGTACTTTAATAAGTTATTATGTATGGTATAGATTTTATTAAAAAAAACAATACAATTCAGCTTACATATAATTAATTATAATAAGAAGGGATTTCTTATTAAAAATTATTATCTTTTTTTAGGAATGCAGTATTATCCATGGGAATTACCACGATTAATCCTACAAATAAAAGATTATTTTAAATGGGACAAAGTATCACTTTTAAGTCACTCAATGGGCTCTATAGCTGCCATGCGCTTTGCATGTGTATTCCCAGATGACGTAGACTTTTATATAGCTATAGATAGCCTTATCTTAGACGATTACGACTTAAAACAAGTTGTAGATAATTTGCCAAGCCTATTGAGAAAAATACAAAAAACACAAGAACTACAAGGTGAGCCGCCAGCCTACACGATGGAAGAAATTATTAAAATATGGCATATGGGCACTTCAAAATCAGTATCAATGGAAAGTGTCCCTCATCTTACTAAACGGGGAACGAAAGAATCGACTATAGTACCAAATAAGTATTACTTTTCACGTGATCCAAGACTAAAATGCTCTATATTTAGTGTCGAGAACAAAAAATTTATTGAGACTTTAATAAAACGATTAAAGTGCCCGACACTGTACATCAAAGGCGTAGACTCTCCGTATGGTGTGGATGAATACTCAGTAGAGATGCGTGAAGTAGTTGCTAAGAATAACCCCGAATTTGAAAGCCATTTTCTTCCTGGAACACATCACCTTCATTTAAACAACCCTGAGTTAGTGTTGCCATATATATTAAAATTTTTAGAAAATTACAAATTTATACAATAAGAATAAAATTTTAATTTTATCTGTTTAAATTATTCACTCTCTACCTCTTATATATTTCATTTTACAGCAAATAAAATATGCAATTAGAAATTATGGTTTATATGGTACATATGTAGTATTATATACACATATTTGTGTAGAAGAAATTTGATATGTCAACATAATTAACATCAATGAAAATACTTAAAACAATTTATGTTCTGAACAAATTATCCAGAAAGTTAACATAAAATGCAATGAAAAGTGATGCTACAACTTTTTGTATTAACCTTTACATTTTATTAAATATTATTTATTCTATAACAGTAAGTAAATGTATATAATATATATTTTATTAGTACAAATATTGGAGTTTATTTTTGATCTAACTATTAGGATCACTGTTTAAAGAAATATCTATGCTGGATGAATCATTGCTGCTAGAGTCGCACACATTTACTCCTTTTCTTACAGGCAACACATTAATTAGGGCTTCTTGCCATGACATTCCTTCACAAACTTTTAGGACAATTTCGAAAACTGAAAAAAAAGATTTTTTTATTTGTATTACAAATTATAAATATAAGTGAGTAAAAGTATTAAAAGATTAATACTAATATTTTAATGAAGTTAACACCAAAACAAATAAGAAATATAATAAAATAAATAAGGCAAAACTTTTACCTCCAAATATCTTTTCCAAATTTTACAAATCTATTAATAAATCATTGCAAACTAATTAGAAATTAAAGTAAATAGTTGCAGTTACATTCACAAATAATTATATTGAAATATTCTTACTCATACCATGATCAATTGTCAAAACTTTCCTAGTTTTCATATTAACATATTTACTTAATGGTAACTGACCATGTCTTATTCCTTGTTTAACAGCTATACTATGACAAAGTCCCTGAAAATTAATTTTATTTTATGATATATGATGTATATATACACAATTTAAGAGAATTAATGCAATAATATGGAGTATTAATGTCCATTCTTTTTCCATATATTCCTTATGTATAAAGTCTTCAGTATCAAGAAAAAATGTTAAACTATAGGTACCACATTTCACATGCATAACATTTTTTCCCAAAACAAGGCACTTAAGTCACCTTATGTTGATTATGGTCAACTAATCCACCTATTATGTAATAAGTGTCTTCTTCAAATTCTTCAATTACATTATCTGACTCACTGGTTAAATAAAAAAGTTTTTCTTTAGGAAATACCTCAAGGTATTCTTTTTCATGGAAAACTATCTGAAATATAAAATGCATCATATGAGCTAATCATTACAATTCTGACTAACAAAATATGCCCTTTTTATTATATCATAGGTATAAATCTTAATAATTTTAAATGATAATAATCTCAAAACATACATCCCAGTTTTCATAACCATTATGTCTTGACATGTCAATTTTAGTTTTCTCTCCGAGGCTTGTTATAAAAAATTGTAAAGGTGATTCTGAACGTCTATTAATAGAATAACATCTTAAAATTTGTTTGATCACTTTATATCTATCTTTCTCAATCATCAAATTATCAAAACTAAGATCTATAATGATTCCTGTTGTTCTTTTTGGTTTCTCAAACTTCATTTTCTTTAATACTTTTCTGGTAGGTCCTAAATCTATATTTGCAGCTTTTGCTTCCCTTCTTCTTTGCTTAGCACGTTCTTTTTCTTTACTACGTTTTTTAGCTTTATTATTTTCCCATCTTACTTTCTTCAACCACTTACGCATTTGATTTTTTGTAAATGGTCTTGGTAGCTCAATTCCATCATTATTTTTTAATCCAGGGTCAATTTTTACGTCAAAAAGTGTTAAGTGTTGAAAATTAATTTTATTACCAATTTCTTCTTTTATTTCATTATTTGTTGCTACCTCCATTTCGAATAAAAATAAAAATAAATCATTTAAAATAATTGACACGACAGGTTATTGAATCGCTAGGAAAAACAGTTAACATTGGTAACTTTAATTACTGTTTTAGTATAATTGAATTATATAGGTATATTATTATTTATTAGGAGCGATATAACCAAAACACCAACATGCGTTTGTGACATGTGACAATTGTAAATTGTCATATGCTGACTGCTGTGACCTGTCATTTCACATTTGTCAAATGTCAACACAACACAACATAAATGCCATTTTCCTATCTTCAGAATAATAACTGAAGCTTAGAAGGCGCTTTACAACGTTTGAAGCACTGACCTCTATAATACCACTGGACTGGCTCTTGTCAACGTGCTTGTGTGGCTGCTTGATATTCGCCATTTTGGCGCTGTCCGCCGCTGTCGGACGTAGCGAGAGTTCGTGGTACTAAAACTAATGATGTCGATATAAAGATTTTATTTTTTTATTTTTATTAATCAATAACCGTATCATCATAATTACTACTTATGTTATATTAACAACGAAAATGCAAAATTACTTTACAGTAAGCAAACACTTCTCGCTGTCATATGCAATATACGTAAAAATTAGTTCTCGGGACTCTCGCTAGTGGCGTTTCAAATGGACACAAATAAATTGCTGTCAAACGCTTGGAACAGCCAGTCCAGTGGTATTATAGAGGTCAGTGGTTTGAAGCATGGAGATTATAGACCAGGAAGACCATCGCCCTAGAATGTAGTGTCATAGAAATATTGTCAAACTAAGGAGTCGCTGCGATCGCTATGTTGTCTCAATGCCTGACTTCACGTTGTCACAATAGTGACAATACTCATAAACAGCTAACTTCACAAATACTACTTACCGACGACAGCGCGTTATAAATCCTACAAATTTTCAGGGACAGGCAGGTAATGCTTTATTTAGTATGAAGCGATGGTTCTCCTGGTCTCTCACCTCCATGGTTTGAAGTTTATTTTTCATCTATGGTTTGAAGTGTCCGCTGTCATAGACAAAAGAGTATTAGTTATTGATGTGAGTTGTGACTATGCATAACATAAATACCGATATCGACTTCTTAGTTTATAGGATAAAAATATTACATCCAAAATTCATGCAAGCAATTGTAGAGTAATTTAATAAAATGAAAAAGACGTTATATACAAATATATTGATTGAAAGAAATGGCCATCAATAGTTTGATCAAGTATTACGGGCGTGCGACGTATTTATATTTTTTCTTGTGTGTTACGTGTGTTCTGGTTTATTTCTTGTGAGCCCCACCCAGTTAAGTCATAAAATACAGTTTTCTGTAGTTAAAGAAAGATAAACGGTCACATTTGCTATCTAACTATACAGTGCACTGTATTATATAATGTAACTAGTTTCTAAAAATACTAGGTTACCCGCTAGCTTCAAACGTATTTAAGCTTGATAAATTCTAATTGTTAAATATTCTTTGCTTATTAATTTAATCGATAAATTTTATGATCATCAAATACAACATTATTGAATAGTAATATATAATAGTAGTAGTGAACTAAGTCATAGATATAAACCAGAGACATTAGGTTACTTTTAATCTTAGTATCATACAGATATGCAAGGTAGCCAAATTGACGTTTGCTTTGTGGACAATTTGCATTTTGAGCAACCTACATCTGTCTCTTTCTCATGCTGTTATGAGTGCATAAGGAAATAGAGACGACTATATTAGTTACATTTAGCCCTCCTTCTATGCTTTAGTTATAATTCTGAGCCTATCCCACTTGAGTGTTGCTTTTTTTACATTAACACCATGGAGATTAGAGACCAGGAGGACCATCGCTTCATACTAAAGCATTACCAACCTGTCCTTGAAAATTTGTAGAATTAATACAACGCGCTGTCGTCGGTAAGTAGTATTTGTGAAGTTAGCTGCTTATGAGTATTGTCACTATTGCGACAACGTGAAGTTAGGCATTGAGACAACATAGCGATCGCAGCGCCTCCTTAGTTTGACAATATTTCTGAGACACTACATTCTAGGGCGATGTTCCTCCTTGTCTCTAACCTCCTTGATTAACACGTTCACTGCGGTTCACCCACAATCGGCCTGACACGGTACCAAATCAATGTGCGCACAGGAAAAATAGATCTTTCTCGCTGGTGTTGTGTGAAACCTGTTTCCTTTTTCTGCGAGGGCATTTCTACGAGTTTTACAGAGACAAAATACAGCATTTGATATGTAAATCACAATGTAAAAATAGCAATTTAATTTTGGTGGTTGACCGTTCACGACCCGTTGCTATACTGAGCAGCAGTTAAAACTTTAAGATCGAAACAATGAATGAGCGATTGGTGTACTGGTTCTACCTGGCTCACTGAATTAGACCCAACTTGTTTTGGTTTTCGGATTTTTTTATTTTTAATTATCTGTTCGTCGTTTGTTCGTTAATGTTCGAATGTAAAAAATGTTTGTTCGTCTTTTATTTATTTATAATTAATTAAACAAATGTTTACCCTTAAGTTGGACACCCTTACTAGATATCTTTATTTTTATCGCTCAGATTAAATAATTTTCATCAATTATCGTTTGTTCGATGACTATTGGTGATTGTTCGATCATAAAAACAATTAAATTCCCAAATGCGCAGTGTAGGCGTGAAGTGATAATTTGCTTATTAGATATAAAATAATTAATAATTGGGATTATGAGATATAAAATAATTAATAATTGATGCGAATCGAAGAATGGTGTACGATTTTCACTTAAGATTTAATGAACTTCCGACTGTAAAATTATTAAAAGCTAAATTATCTGAGGCTATTAATTACAATGGGTCTGAAAAGACTTTGAGACAAATACTTCATGAAATGGGATTTCGGTTCACTAAAATGGAAAACAATCGAAAAGTTCTTATGGAAAAGCATGATGTAAGTCTCAAGCGAATTAAATACCCAATCAATTAATCCCAAATATACCCAGTGATTTTGTTCTAGTTATCGACAACAGTGAACCCTATTATAACAAAGTTGTTGAAAAACCACCTAATTCAAACACCATTAAACAGGAAATGATCAACTGGTTAAACAGACACGAAATTTCAGTAGACTCAAAATTGACAAAACCCCAGATTTACGATTTAATATGTCAGCACAAGGACAGGTTTACAGAGTTTTCCGTGGACAAGATACTTGCCGAACATGGGCACACTGTGTTACTTGCGATTGCCACCATATCATCCGGATTTTAATCCAATTGAAATATATGGTCTCAACTGAAAGGCTATGTAGCCGCTAGAAACGTGGATATTTATTTATTTATTTATTTGTATGGATCTCCAACAGTTGTACATAATATTCACTTATGAGTTTAACTACAGTAAAAAAATTATTCAAATTGACTGAAAAAGTAAACATGATTGGGGCTGAAGAATGGAAAAAGGTTGCGATCATGCAATCAAATGTGAGAATGAATATCGAAAAGTTCAACACAGTTTTGACAATTACACTGATAGACTTGTGATAAATTCGGCTGATAGTGACAGTAATATTGACCTCATTGAGAGCAGTGATAGTGAAATCGAAGGAATTGAGAAATAAGATGATTAAAAGTTTTTATAAGACTGTGTTATTTAAAGAATGGATATAATTGTTTCATACGTATATATATATATATATATATATATATATAGCAATAAGACCGCCTTTGCACGCTTAATGTTGTTAATTTGTACCTTTATTTTTATTTTTGTTTTTGTATGATGTGTGCAATAAAGACTAAATAAAAAAAGAAAATAAAAGTATGTAAAAACTAAGTAGGCGTTCAATTCAAACACTCTTTATGCGTATTTTAAGCTATTGCATAGCTTCTATCGCGGGCCTTGAGCGTGGAGACCGAATCCAGAAATTCCGTAACGAAAATAACCTTACACATTTTGTGCTGATTGCAAAAATGAGGTCTATTTTCAAATCCAAGAAGGCGGACATCCGGTTTTTTTTCATTGATGACATGGGTGTCATTTTCGAGGTTCCTCGTGGTGCTGATTGCGAAAATGAGGTCCATTTTCAAATCCAAGACGGCGGACATCCGGGTTTTTTTTCAATAATGACATGGATGTCATTTTCGAGGTTTCTCGGGGTGCTAATTGCGAAAATTTTCAAATCCAAGATGACGGATATCCGGTTTTTTTTCAATATTGGCATGGGTGTCATTTTCTAGGTTTCTCGGGGTACTGATTGCGAAAATTAGGTCCATTTTCAAATCCAAGATGGCAGACATCCGGGTTTTTTTCAATAGATAGTAAAAATATTTTGAACAATATTAACTTCACATTTATTTAATAAAAGAAATAAAATTGTTTTCTTATCGGTCACCACGCTCAAAAAGTGTATAACTTGAATTAATATCAAAGAAATAAAAACAAAGGAAAAAAATACTTCATAAATAAAATAAATAAATAATTATAATTGCAGTTGATAAAAACAGCTATGCAATAGCTTTACCGCGGCAGTCTCCGAGTGCCACATGTCTTTTTTTATATTTAAAAAGAATGTTGAGGTATCGTAAAAAGTTATACGTGGTGATGAAAATTACTTTCTCCTATTTTCTAGCTAAGGGGTGCATTTATTTATGTAAAATTATTAAAGTATTAACAAACTTAAAAAACATACCTTGGTTAAAGATCGAATAAGAAGAAAAAGAAGAAGAGTAGGTTAGTAATGCGAGAATATGCGATGTATTAATCGTAAAACATATACAATATATCGTCGGTTTACTGCAAGAACTCATTAACCAACAAATTCAAAATGTTGAGTAAAGCCACTTTTAGTTTTAGATTATATATTATTTTCCCTATATAATCTTAGATATGATTATGTGACAGAAAAGTAAAACTCCATTATATTGCTAGATGTTTTTACTATTAAAATCAGGTATTTTTTTTAATTATTAACCACTTGATCCCCGCCGGTACCTATGTGTACCACTTCCGGCGTTACCGTAGATCCCCGCTGGTACCTATGTGTACCACCTCGCCCTCTGCGCTTTTATCACTTATTACACAACGAAATCGCTATATTTTTTGCTAAATAAGTAATGCACGCTACCTTTAGAAATTTTAGTACATATATAATAAAATAAAATTTTAATCAGATTCCGGCAACATTAAAAACAAATGCGCCAAAAGTTGTTAAAATTTAAAGTTAAGCGCGCGCGACTCGCTATTGGTTTAGTGAGATTTAAAAATTGAAAACAAGTGAATTTGTGCCTTAAACGCAGGCATATTAATTGTTAATATTCTTTGCTACTATTGATATACTAATTAATTTATATTTACGTTATAATGTTAGTTTTTTGGTTAAAGTAATTCTGATGTATTGAAATTTGTAAATAAAGTCGCCATTATTTTACATGAATTTGGACTATTACTCACTTATTTATTATCTGATAAAGGTAAATAACTGTAGAAAAATAAATATAATTTCATATTTTCAGTTTTTTGTAGCATATTTCAATAGTTTTATAATATAAAATGTTTTTATTTATAAATAATAATAATATAAGCCTATAAGCTGTCAAATGTGACATATTTGACTTTCCTCAAATTTGAGCTAGACATTGACACATGTCGATATATTGTGCTATCGATGATATCGATGTTTTAATATAAAAAATGTATATTGAAGAAATATGTGTTAGCTCGTTCTAGAATAAAATGTTATATAAAATTTAAATATTCTTATGTATTATAAATTAAATCAAGTATACATAAGAGTTTCAATACAAAGTCAAACATAATATACTATATTATTATAATAGCAATACAAAGACCTTCTAAAATAAAATATTTTTTTCTTGACGATCTCGAGTGTTTATAGTAACTTGAAATGGGTGTACGAGTACAACACGTATATACCTAGATAACTTATATACAAACTATCGTCCCCTACGGACGATAGTGTTTGTATATACATTTTGATGATTTCCATATAAAATAAACGGTTATATACTTTTATTATTCAGATATTTTTATAGATAAACTTATGGAGAGTTCCCAGCAAAACAAAAACATGTATTCAAAATATTCGAAAATAGTCAATAGAACATGAATTTTTCCAAGTAATTCTAACAGAATTCGCTCCGAATTCTGTTAGAATTACAATACGACAAAACAAATAAAGAAGAAAAGGATTAATGTCATGAAACCGATAAAATCACTTTTTCTGATACATATGACACATTTTTACTAAATAATTTCATCAAGACCCGGTTATAGCTTGCTACAAAATATTGTCATTTTTATAGTAAATTAATCATTTTTTTGTAAATAAAATAAAGTCTATGCTGCTCGCTGAAAATAAAGCTTTCTCTAGGTGAAAGAATTTAATAAATTGGTTTTGGAGTTTCGGAGCCTATACATTACAATGAAACAAATGAAATCTTTTTTCTTTTTATAATATTAATGTATAAAAAATCCTTTTTTGTAAATTTATTGCTGCTTTGAATACTGGATAAGAAAAAGACAATCATCTAGAGTAAATTATTAGTTTGCTTTTGAATACCTGAAGGATTATCTGGATTAAAAGGTGAGATCAGAAAATTTTAGAAGTAAGGATCTTTGAGTCCAATTACGTTAAACTAAATACTGTACGAATGGTCTTTTTGTTATCAATTTTAGTCATCAAAAACTAAAAGAGCGATATTATTGAATTGCAAAATAAATTTTTTGTACCATATAAGCGGAATAATTTTTATTATATTATTTAAATATTTAAAACTTTAACTGAACTTTTTATATAAAACTTGCCTCCAATATTTTAGTTTCAATGAGAATTATTACTTTAGCAAGATATGTTATTAGTTTTTGAGCGTTTGCAATTACAATTTTTAATGCAAAATTGACTTTATTTCTCATGAAAATACTATATTATTGACTATTTAAATTATACAACTTATGATTAGATTATTGAAGATTTGAAAATAATATAGGTACTGTCTTATTTTTGTCAAAAAAAATTACATAATATAATAAAATACAATAATGTATTCCATAAATTATATTCATATTTCGAAATACTTAACATGAATTTTTCCAAGTAATTCTAACAGAATTCGCTCCGAATTCTGTTAGAATTACAATACGACAAAACAAATAAAGAAGAAAAGGATTAATGTCATGAAACCGATAAAATCACTTTTTCTGATACATATGACACATTTTTACTAAATAATTTCATCAAGACCCGGTTATAGCTTGCTACAAAATATTGTCATTTTTATAGTAAATTAATCATTTTTTTGTAAATAAAATAAAGTCTATGCTGCTCGCTGAAAATAAAGCTTTCTCTAGGTGAAAGAATTTAATAAATTGGTTTTGGAGTTTCGGAGCCTATACATTACAATGAAACAAATGAAATCTTTTTTCTTTTTATAATATTAATGTATAAAAAATCCTTTTTTGTAAATTTATTGCTGCTTTGAATACTGGATAAGAAAAAGACAATCATCTAGAGTAAATTATTAGTTTGCTTTTGAATACCTGAAGGATTATCTGGATTAAAAGGTGAGATCAGAAAATTTTAGAAGTAAGGATCTTTGAGTCCAATTACGTTAAACTAAATACTGTACGAATGGTCTTTTTGTTATCAATTTTAGTCATCAAAAACTAAAAGAGCGATATTATTGAATTGCAAAATAAATTTTTTGTACCATATAAGCGGAATAATTTTTATTATATTATTTAAATATTTAAAACTTTAACTGAACTTTTTATATAAAACTTGCCTCCAATATTTTAGTTTCAATGAGAATTATTACTTTAGCAAGATATGTTATTAGTTTTTGAGCGTTTGCAATTACAATTTTTAATGCAAAATTGACTTTATTTCTCATGAAAATACTATATTATTGACTATTTAAATTATACAACTTATGATTAGATTATTGAAGATTTGAAAATAATATAGGTACTGTCTTATTTTTGTCAAAAAAAATTACATAATATAATAAAATACAATAATGTATTCCATAAATTATATTCATATTTCGAAATACTTAACATGATAGCCAGATTTCTGACTCTTGCATTTATGAGATAATTATAATATCTTTTATTTTATATTTTATAAAAATTGGAATGCTCAATGTAATATTTCAAATCTCGTATATATGCATAAAAATAAAATATCTGATTTCAATTGCTATACATAAATATAAAATTTATTATATTGTTTATATTTGTTTCGCCATTCAAAACAATTATCGATAATTTTTTGTGTTGACTGTTGAGGGGTACAGCATTACTACGCATCCAAATATTTAAAATTATTATTATCAGTACAATAATTTGGACAACTTTACATGTTTAAATATTTAGTTTCTTGAATGAAAAGTATAAAGGTTTCATAATATGTGATAATGCTTAACTTGTATATTTAAAATTTAAGCTAAATAATAAATACAAAAATGTGAATTATATTGAAATACGAGTGTTTTTAAAAATAACCTCAATTTTTCCCTTTTATAATAAAACCAACTGTATTCTAATCACAGTGGATTGTGTTCAAGATTTATTGGTGTATGTTTTTAAAGTAAGAACTAATATGTATTTAAGTGTAACTTTTGCTAAGAATCTACTATACCTAATCCTGATGATTGCTTTTAAAATTGCGCGGTAAGCTGTGTAAATACATCGAACGAGCCGCGATATTTATAAAGTTTTGAATGTGATTGTTACTTACAACTAAAGAAAATAATTCAATGAATGGTTTTGTGTGACTACATGTTTATTCACAAAGTAGTGTTTCAAAATTAGTGTAAATATAAACCCTGGTATTATCAGCAATCATTGTAATACAAAAAGTAGAAAATTTTTAGCTAACGGTAATATTTTACAAGCTTATTTATGATTTATCAATAGTTTAAAGTACATTTTATATACTCTCATAAATGCTCAAATTATTTAAGATTCCAAAACAACTGAAACATTTAAAATCGCTGCTGTATATTTTAAATTATAAATGTTTTTTTATTTTATGGTAGAATCGGCGAATAATGTCAAACGGCGGTCGGTGATTATTCGGTGTTGCATGTCATAATGCGCGGGCGTCTAGTGGTTAACGAGTAATTATTTAAAAAAAAAAAAATATACCGTTAATGACTTCTTGCCATTAGGCTTTTCTTCAAGATTTGAATTAAGTATTTCTTAAAATACATGTCTAATTTAATAAATACATACTTTTTGAATAGGAATAATGTTTTATTTTATGGATAAAAGGGGGCAAAGGGGCAGGCCGCAGGAGGCTCACCTGATGGAAAGTGATCACCGCCGATAATGGACATCAGCAACACTGGCTTGCAAATACGTTGTTGGCCTTTCAGGAAAGAATGAAAAAGCTGTCCACAAGTATTAAGGAGTATTCTCACCCCTATTATGGACACTAGCTGTAGGCCTACTTCTTGTAATCATGGCGGATCTCGACTATGACACACAACTTTATGCAGATGACCTTGTTGTTATAGTAAATGGACACTGCCTGAACACAATTTCCACCAGATTACAAGGAGCTTGCAACACTCACACACACAAGGTGGTGCAGGGAAAACTAATTATCATTTAACACTGATAAAACAACAATCGTAACTTTCAATAAGAAAAGAAAGCTTGAAAAGCTGATCGAACTCAGACTCAATGGCGACATCTTTTACTTATCAAATGAATTAAAGCACCTTGGAATCACTATTGACCAAAAGTATACTTGAAACTCTTACGTCTGTTGAGGTGAGAGTTACAAGTCATCGTGACATTATACAAAAGGCCAAAATGGCTCTCTGATTATGTTGTTAATATTGGCAGAAGCCAAGTGAGGCCTCAAACCCAAAAAGACTCTTTGGTTGTACACCGCCGATAATAAAATATGCCTAAGTAGTAAGTAGTATGGCATAACAAAACCAAACAAAAGACAACAATGAGCAAACTAGACAGCGTGCAACGGATGGCATGTCTAATGATCACAGGAAGGAAAATGGAAGGCTTTCCATTCGGCACCAGGTAACGCTCTAAATGCATTGTTGGACATAGCTCCGCTATACCTCCACGTGCGAAAATAAGCGAAATCTTGCCTCTACAAGCTCTGTACACAATCGAATGTAAAGTTGCAATCGCATAGTCTCAAATAGTCGACATTCAAACATAATATTCTAAATTTCCTAACGAATGGCATGAACACAGAGTTGAACTTTACAAAATTATACAAAATAGACATTATCAATCGGGATATGTCGCTAAACCGCCAAGAGTATCACAAGAAGGGCAGTCATGTTGCTTTACGGACGGATCCAAGAAAGCATCTGATATAGTGTGCGGTATCTATGGCCTTAAGCGTAGAGCCTATCAATATCAGCAAGGAGGCCACGATCTTCTAGGCTGAAGTCTTCGCCATTAACAAAAGCGCTGAGGTCATCCTGGAGAGAAAGCTTAAAAACTAAAATATCTACATCTTCTCAAATAGCCAAGCAGCATTATGGGCTAAAGATTCTCTTGAGACCAACTCTAAGTTGGCTAAGAACTGTATGGACAATCTGAATGTCCTGGGTACATCTAAAAGAGTTACCCCTCAGATGGGTTCCGGGTCCCTCAGGTATAGATAGGGATTGGCAAGGATGGGCGCTGAAACCCTGCATTGTGGCCCCGAGCCATTTTGTGGTATTGCCAAACAACATGTCTATTCAATTCTCAAAAACCACTGCAATCTCAAAGCACTTCAAGAGTGGCAATCCACCTATGGACAAACTCACTCCAAAGCACTAATTAAGGGATATCGCAAATTCTTCAACTCAACAAGTATAAAACCATAATATTTTCTTAGGTTTACGCGAATATTTGACATTATAAATGAAACTATCTTTTCGAATTTGGACGGGAGAGTCTCTCCCGTGACCATCATTGCTGTAAAGCATTCGAAACGTCGGGAACCAAAAATCTTAATAAATTCGCTACAAAATCCGAATAAATAGTTTCATTTATAAAGTAAAAAATCAGTGCGGTAACCAATACTCGCTGGTCAGTGCAAACTCAAAAATATAATGTTTACCCTCGGCCTCAGTCAGTCTGCAATGTGCAGACTATGCCACGAGCCGGAGGAATCTGACATGCACATCCTCTGCTCCTGCGGATCGCCCATGCACCGCAAAAATATCTATCTAGGGCAGCATATTATCATGCAACCAGAAAAGATACAGAAACTCTACACTCAGAAAATTTGGAAGCTCTTGAAGGCAACAGGACTAAGCGGATAAATCTAAATTAACTTTAAAGGGAACTACAATGTATCAGAACTGGTCGATGTAGCTAGGGACGACCATGGCATTACACCCAATAAATAAATAATAAATAAATTATTTCACTATTTAGATTTATTTAAAATTTTACAAAGTGACTTAATGATTTTTATGAAACCAAAAGTGCCAAAATTGTAATTATCGACTTTATGCTAACGTCATAACTTCTAAATTAGAACAGCTAGAAATTAGTGGGTTTTTGCATCATGTAGAGCTCGTCAAGACGATGTCCAAGGAGTTATAAACGTACTTAGTGATTTTTTGCCGTTAGTGAGTTCTTGCAGTAAACCGATGATATGTTTTTTCTTATATTCTGCTGATTATAAAAAAATATTATATCAACCTCTTTCTAATACACATTTAAGCTCCACTAGAGAACTTAAGCGAGAAATGGTATTTAAATAGAAATTGCCTTTGTTAGTGCGCCTATGTATTAAAATTTTATTTAATTATTATAATCATTGTATTTGATCTCTCCTGACCTACGTTAGATAAAGATGTTCGTATACAGATGCTCGTAGTTATTCAGTTCCAACCAGTAAAAATAGACGTAAGAGATAACATTTTTAAGCAAACACAACAGCGATCAGGAGCATTACTCGTAATATTACAAATTATATACAGGAGACTAAATTATTTTTACGTAAAATGTCTGATGTTAGTTTAGTTTTATATTGTAAAAAATATAGATATTTATTATAAGTTAACAATTATGTTTTTTTTTAAATGTATGAAGTGTAAAAGTGAATATCTGAAATTTCTTTATACAGGAACGATATCAGCTATGGGGTGGATGTTTCGATGAAGAACCTTCAACAGTTTTAAGGCGTCTAAATGA
Source organism: Boloria euphrosyne (assembly GCA_951802675.2). Taxonomy (NCBI): domain Eukaryota; kingdom Metazoa; phylum Arthropoda; class Insecta; order Lepidoptera; family Nymphalidae; genus Boloria; species Boloria euphrosyne. The sequence continues at coordinate 8,478,143 of OX637874.1, forward strand.
TTCCCTACAAGTAGATTCACGTCTGTTTCGAGAGGATATTAAAGGTAGCAAGGCTTGGGCTGCAGAACTAAATCGAAGCGGACATTTAGCCAATGATGACAACGAATTAATACAATTAGGACTAAACAAAGTAAGTATGGCATTTACAAATAAGTTTACAAATAAGCAAATAAGTTTTTTAAATAAAATGATAGAAATTTTCAGTGTCGTATCATTTAAAGTAATCTCTTCTTCTCTACATCTACCCTACTGTATATTGGTTGGCGAGCACTGAAATGGGGGAACATAATAATATAGTAACGTAGAACATTGACTCAAAACATTGGTTATAATTTAAAACTTCATAATTAATAGCTATACATACTACTATTCTATAATAATTCTTATTATAGGTCGAAAAAGATATAGAAATAGACCTCAAGAACGGACGTCTAAAAGATGCCGAAGAGGACATTCATTCGGTTGTCGAAAGACGATTAAAAGAATATGCTGGAGAGTCGGCTTTACGCCTACATACTGGTCGAAGCCGCAACGATCAATCCGCTACCGATACCAAATTATGGATGATGACATCTATTCAAAGAGCGCAGTCTGAATTATTACGCCTTATCATGGTAATGTTTTATAAAAAAAATAGCGCGCGCGTAAGCTTTACGCGAGGTCTTAAAACTTCTATGGCACTGTGTGGCAGAATTAAAATTAAAAAAGAAAAAAAGGACTTTATTAAAAATAAAATACATTGGTACAATTTCATACAGCCCTAGCTCCTGAAATAGAAACCTGTATTTCAGGAGAATGAAAGGAGGAGGAGGAGAAAAGAGTAATTATCAAATTTAAATCAAATTAAAATATACCGAAATATATTTAATAAAGTTATTATAAATAAATATTCATTCAGTTACTGTGAGTGCACCTTAGGAGATAGATTTATGCCATTGCAGTTTTTTTTTCTGAAAACCTTATTAAAACCTACAATTTTCTATTATATTTGCCAACTGTAGCCATGCAAAGTTTTTAGAAGAACAACTCGAAAGAACCAGTTATTTTGCCGTGGTAATAAAAGATATTCGATACGCAAAACAATTGTTAAAATCATGGATTCGATTAAATAATTTATTTCACTTTATAAAGGTATTATCAAAAAGGGCACGTGAAGAAATCGACATTATCACTCCAGGATACACTCACTTACAAAGAGCACAACCAATTCGTTGGAGCCACTTTCTGTTAAGGTGGGATTTTCCTCGATATGCTTGTAAAAAATTCTTCATTCTTTTTCTCAAGAATAAATCCTTTTAATTATCTATGTACAATTTTTCCCTTATATTAGTTATGCATGGATGTTTCGAGACGACTTCATAAGACTGGAAGAACAGAAGAATCGGCTTTCATCATGTCCCCTGGGTAGTGGAGCCATTGCTGGTTGTGCTGTGCCGATCGACCGGAGAAGATTAGCTCAAAGTCTTGGATTTAACGAAGTCACTCCTAACTCTATGTTTGCAGTTGGCTCAAGAGACCATATAGGTGCTTAAATATATTTTAACTAGCATTTCACCCTCCTTCCCTCGGGTGCGTCCCTAGGCGCTCCCCGCCAAATTTAAAGTTTGTAGCACAAAAATCCATCCCGTAATTTAATTAAATAAAAATTCTAATATAAAAGTTGCCTAAGCTACTCCTACCTTTTACCTTTACCTTTTACCTACCTAACATTCGAAGCGAGTGAAAGTCAAAACAGACAGACAGACAGACAGATAAAAAATTGTTTTTTTGTACCGTATATACTTTCATATCCATTTAGTGAAAAGCTGTTAATTTGAAATTAAAACAGACCCTTCAATTTTATTTATATGTATTACTAGCTGTGCCCGCGACTTCGTTCGCGTGGATGTCGGAACTTAACAATGTATTTTTTAGTGCGAAGCGCTGTTGGAGGATACCGATACAAATTATTTTTTTTTATTTATGCTAGTGCTTCTTTATAAACAACATTAGCTGTGGAACCATCAATTTAAATAATTATCAATCAAAATAACTTTTCCATCTTCTTGTACGGGGTATGTGCCATCGCCTATTTGTAACAATAAATTGGCAAACTCCTGTGAATTTTCGCAGCCTCCTAACTGTGCACGCATATTTACACTCAGGTGTGTAGATGAGTGAGACCAAATTCACATAACCCCAATTTTACTTCTGGAATTTCTCTACTTCTTCACTTTAAACTCAAATATCTTTTGATAGACTGAACCGATTGCAATGAAACAAAAACTAAATGTTACTTCAAGTTACGTTCAATCGTTGTGTATAAAAGTTATCTACATTGCTTTCGTACATTTTACGTGATGCCCGGATAAATAAACAGACAAACCGACAAACCGACAAACAGACAAACAGACAAAAATTCTAAAAATGCTGGAAATGGGTTCTATTGGTTGTCCTTTAACACCCTGGCTATTTTTTTGTAATTTTTTTTGATGTACAGAAACGACTTTTCTACAGTTTTATTATATGTATAGATATTTATGTGTTTTTGCTTTATCAATTTAGTACATATTAAACATAATTGTATACTATCTATGGGAAAATATGTTTCCAAAGACTGTATGATAGTATTTTTTTTAGTCGAATTTCTCAACTGGGCGTCATTATGCGGTATACATCTAAGCAGATTGGCGGAAGACTTAATAATCTACAGCTCCCAAGAATTTAGCTTTATCCAACATTCAGATCAATTTTCTACTGGATCTAGCCTTATGCCTCAAAAACGAAACCCAGACGGCTTAGAACTCGTCCGTGGAGCTGCTGGACTTTTATTAGGAGATGCATTCTCCTTCACTTGCATATTGAAAGGGTTGCCTAGCACGTATAATAAGGATCTACAGTCTGATAAAGATATTCTTTTTAGATCCTACGATAAATTGATAGACTGTTTCAAAGTAACCACCGGGACCGTTGATACTATGAAAGTGAGTACCTTTTGACTGTACCTACGTATAAAACCTTGCTATTAACCGGATATTAACCGGAAATGCCGAATAATTATGTAACAGTATATCACACCGCACTTTATTAAATGACATACTCGTACATTAGGGCTTTATAAAATTCAAAATTTACTTATGGTCCTACAGGTCGATGGTGCAAAAGCCTTAAAGTTATTAGATCCAGGCATGCTAGCAACGGATCTTGCGCATGCCCTAGTACGTGGAGGAGTGCCGTTCCGACGCGCGCATCACCTCGTGGGTTGCGCCCTACGTCGCGCCGCTGCACTCGGCCTCGACTTGCAGCAGCTGCCGCATCATGAATACAATGCAATATGGTAAATAGCTTTCAATATTGAATAAATTGTATAGATTCTAAACAAGAGTAAAGTAACAATACAGTATAGCACAAAATACAAATACCTACAGTAATATAAGTACACCGTGTGACCGTATTAGAAGAAAGTTTTGTTCTCTGTTGTTGACTTGAAAAATAAATTGTTGTTGTTAATTAAATCCGTCCAGAATATGTCCAGGATGGTAGCCCAGTGGTAACGCGCTCGCTCGAATAACCGAGTGATGCGGGGTCGAATTCGGGTCTCGCACTTGTGATATTTTCACGTGCAAAACATTTCCGACTGTATTAACTATTACCGTTTACAACTTTTCGGTGAAGGAAATATCGTGAGGAAACCTGCATTGCCGGGGAGAACTTCGCAAGTTTTCGAAAGACATGTGAAACAACCAACCCGCTCTTGGCCAGCGTGGTGGACTATGGCCTGATCCCCCTTGTATTGAAGGGTCGCCCGTGCCTAACAGTGGCACGTTAAAATGGACTTTAGCTATATTTATTGTATTAATACAATACCCTGAGTCTGTGACATGCATAATAAAAAAAATATCAAAATATGTTCATGAATACAACAGAATAACTAATAAGTATATTCATAACGTGACGATTCTTAAGTAGTTATACGTAGACATACCCACTTATTTTTTAATACAGATTTATTACAAAAAAATCTTTACTATATAGTAACATTTTCTTATCAGCCCGGAATTTGGAACTGAAGAAGATTTACGGCAGCTTTTCTCTTGGGAAGGAAGTGTAGAACAATACACAAGTGAAGGTGGTACAGCTAAGGCTGCAGTTCTACTCCAGTTACAGCAACTTGATAAATGGATGAAACCCTACGAAATACTTTGTGAAAAGAAATAAAAAGCAAAAAATATGTCATCGTTTTCAAGATTTTTCATCTTTACTCACATAATATTTACAAATCATTGTACATTATTAACTGATTAAGTCAATTATAATATTATGCCTTATCTCTTTATCTTGTATCATTGAGTTATTATTACTACGTCTAGTAATAATAACTCTATGTCTTGTATACGCTTAATTACTCGTACCTTTGTACATTTAAACAAGTCAAATTTAATGTTAAAAATAAACAGGTAGATAAAGTTACGATATCTACACCAGCAGATCATTGTGTCGATTGTGCATACAGGCTATATGCAATAAAGCGTTATCATTTTAATACCTACATTGTCAACAATATTGATGTCGCTAGGCAAATAATTATGAAACGTGTACCGTAATAATGGCAATGCTGCAAAAATCAGAACAATAAAAGATAATCGTAAGAGCTTATCAATATTATATTTTGATTTATGCTAGGCGCTAGCTAATATTATTTTATGGATTAAATTAACAGGTACTGTGACGAATATTCTTAGTATAAAAACACAGAAATATGTAAATAAATACGCGCTAGGGCTTGTGTTATGGATAGTTATTAATACACTACACGTACTTATTATATTATAAATCATTAAATACAACCAAATCATAAATAATATGTCATGCCTGGTGTACACAACATTCGTGCTTAACATACAAATGTATGCCCCCAGCGGGAACCGAACCCGCGACTGCATGTACAGCAAATTGGGTCACTACAAACTGAGCCGAACGTGTCGTCAAGGCAAACATAATAACAGTAATTTAAAAATGCAAAAGTAGTGACCGATTTTTACTGAATTTTTGTGTACTTAGATAACTTATTACTTGGGTTAATAATTAGGATACCTTTTACTACGAGGAAAAACGTTTCAATCAAACAAAAATCTTAGAAAGTATGAATAAGTCAGTCATACATTGAAACAATCTACCTACTTACTTACTAGAAAATTGTAGGACTTAATAAGTTTTATTAAGCAGTCGCCTTTTTTTGTAAATTAGAAACTATTATTTTTTTATTCTGGAAACAATTTTAAGTTTCTATCTATACGATTAAAATATCTATATATAATCAATCATCAAAGTGATAGATCGATTTAAATCATCTAATCTAATGTTGAAGCAAGAAGTACAAATACGTAGCTAGATGGTGGTAGGCGGTAGTTAGTGAACCCTATAACTACTAAAACTGTAAACATATTTTTATTCAGTCTCATTGAACTTGTGGTTTAAAAGTCCTACACGTAACAGCTAATAGTCGTTATTCTGGCAAAAGCTTTATGTTAGTTTTGTCAAGCGATTATTATTTCCGTTACACCTAAATACCTAGATTACTCGTATGTAGACATTAGGCATATACTTACCTAGTTAATAGAGCAAGATAATTATGATACTTAGATAGAGATCTATACAAATTATGTCACTTATTTTTTTCAACACTATAATATAGTGTTATTTTATTTTTTGTTGCGTCTATTGATATATGAATGAGGCCATGAATGTGAAAATTTAACTAAAATAAGTCACTAATCCGTGCACTTGTAATAATATACGGTAGGTCGCAGAAATTGATTCATCTGGGTCCTTCATAATGCCTCCATGCGTTCCACTGCCTATTTTGAAACCAATCTGTTTACAAATTGAGCTACCTATGCTTATAGCGTAAGACGAGTCCTCATCCTCAGGGATGCCAGTGGGTCCTTTCCCAGATGTGGTTCCTATATGACAGAAATACAGACAGACAAAAATTCTAAAAACTATAAATAGGCCGTACGTCTGTGATCTGTATCGTAATTATAAGGATTAAGTATTTCAATTAGACCTACAGAGTCGTTCCTATAAGTTGTTAAGTAATAAGTTAAGAATTTTATTAAAAGTATCACGTATGTATAGATATAGGTGTTAGCTAATTATGCGTATTCTATATTTGAATGGTACAGGGGCAAAACAAGGAGTGTCACAAAAAACACAATGTTTAGGCATACAACCACCGGGCTAAGTTCGGTGCATACAACCTAGTTTTCAATGCTAACAATTGGACACTCTATTGTTGCCTATGCTATAAGGACACAATAAATTGTGCCAGAATCTGTTTTATTTTTAAAAACGTTTAAGTATACATAATTTAGTTTTTGCCCTTCGCTTTTATTATTGTTCTCTCACTCAACGACGGCACACTAACGCTAAATTAAAAGGGAAATTATGTGACCGCGATAGGTTCGTATACGTACATGTATCTACATACATTGTACTTACATACTCATAAGTGCATTTCGAGTATCCATGGGATACGAGTACGTTCATCATTTTACCATAGTCGCTTGCCGCGATAGTCACGTTTTTCCTAAAATTCTAAATTTAATTTTACGTGCTATTTTATAACTTTTATTTTATGTTTAGATCCCTTAAAAATTATTTTATTCAAACAAATTAATTAAACTGAAAACTAATATTCATTAAAATTGTACTTACAAACTGTCATTTTAGAAATATTTTCAGAATGGCTCTACAAATACTGAAAATGACCACGTTGCTAAGTGTGTTATTTGCTACACATGAAATTTCTGCATTTCAATTAAACTCGCTTAAAACAGAGCCGCACTCTTTTGCTCAAAACCTTCAAGGTATCTCAAATTTACCTAACAAAGAGGTAAGACAATTGTTTATTTCGTATTACTTAACCTACATATATTGTTTATATATTTGTGTAAAATTATTAATTATAAGTAACAACCCGGAGTTGGGAAGTTGGCTCACCCCCGTGCCTCGGAGAGCACGTAAAGCCGTCTGTCCTGCGCCTTTCACTATAGTCATGTCCTAGTATATACCAATGTACTCTGTGAGTCATGTGAAGCAGTCATCGCACCGGAATATGAGAGTGATAGGAAAGAGAGACCCCTTGTGTCTGTGCGTACACTTGTGCACTATTATATCTCCTGCGTAGTTGGCTAGTTTCAATGAGATTGACCGTCGTTGCCATAATCGGTCCGGAGTACAATTTTTTTACAATTTTTGTCTGTCTGTGTGTTTATTCAAATTAATCTCTGAAACAGCTGGACCGATTTCGACGGAACCTTCATTCGTAGATAGCAATTGTTATAAGAAGTAACTTAGGCTACTTTTATGTTAGAAATTTTATTTATTTTAATTGGGGGGTGGATTTTTATGCTACAAACTTTAAATTTGGTGAAGAAATAGAACCAAAACAGTCGTCTTTTTTTATATTTGTGGTTTACCACTTCACACGTTCGTCTTAATTCTACTGTCCATAGTATAAAATATCAAAAAGTCCTATAGTCTTTGTACTGTAGTGATGTGGAACTACGGAACTCTGCATTGGATTAATTTTTCAAATTGCTTTTATTATCATTTAAATTCTCTTCTCGGTTGCTCTTCATAATACTTGTAGTTTTTGAAAAATATCACTGCCAAATTTAAAGTTTCTAGCACATAAAATGAAAAACTGTCATACAAACTTGCGAGAGCGCTTATAGACTTCCTTAACCTGGTCCTATCGCAGAATCCGTCTACCAACTATGAACTACCTCAATAGTTTGTGAGAGCCAGTTCGAACCATCAGAAACTCAACTTATGATAAATGAAGTTAAATATACTTAGTTAGTTATAATATTATGTATTTTATTGTAAAATTAAACTCGGTATCGAATCTATAATTTTTTTTAAATCTAATTTAGTTATCCATTATTAGAACTATTTGTCTGTTTGAACATGCACCATGAGAAAACCACTAGACAAATTTTGATGAAATTTCTCTTACCAAAATAAAAAAAGGAGTGTTAAGTTGAAAAGCGATCCTATCAACATCTTTTATAGCAGTTGTATGTATGTCTCCGGCTACATAATATCTGCAACATTTTCAATATCTGTTCTTACACCTTATTTACTTTTGGGGAGTTGGTAAAAGATAGTATTCAGGTCTTCACGATATCATCGTCATTTTCATGTTCGACTGGTGGACACGGCTCCCTTTCAAATCAAGGGGGATTGGACCAGAGTCCACCATGACGGCCATGTGCGGGTTAGCAGACAAAGTAAAAAATAGTTATCCCTATTAGTTGTGACAAATTTTATAAACTAATTTAAGCAAAGCAGAGTGAAGGCACCGAAAGAAAAATTCTTCCTCACAAGTCCCATGATTTCAATTTTGTGCATTTTTGGTGTGCAATAACGTTTATATCGAGCTATCTAAGTCTTTTAAGCTTATCGGCGAAGTTCAATATTATTGTATCATCTAATTACATACACAAATATAGTGGGCGGTGTCGGGTAATCACAATAGAATGATGCGGTAGTAATTAGTGTGGCGCAACTAGTTTTGTTATCATCGAATATCCAACTATCTAGAACTAGCCAAGTACGCGTGACACTGATATAATTGAAAATAGTTGATTGAAAATTAATAAGTTTTTTTATGACATTTAAAATTATATTAGCTTTAAGCTACTTGTGTCTAATGTATCTATTAAAATAATACATTTAAATAGGTATTATTAGTAAGTAGGTTTACGAATTACAGTACAAGTAAAATTTCTGTTTCAGTATATTCAACAAATCTATTCGATGTTAAATGCCTTCAAAACTGACGTGAGCAGTAATATACAAATGCAAACGAATGAATTAATCAACATGAAATATCAAATACTGAAGCGCAATGGCGATCTTATCAATTCACTCTTATTTCTGCCGAAAGGCATGATGGACGCTGGACGTTAAAATCATAACATAATTTATATATCGAACAATGAGCCACTATAAGGATATAATTTGTAACAATAAAACAAAATAAAGTTCTGTCAAAACATATAATATTGTATCATATTATTTCTAAAACTAGTCCTTTCGAGTTTTCTATTTTAATTTTATGAAATATTTACATTTGTGTCTAATTACATACACGTTTAGTAGTTTAAAAATGTTATACATTGTTTAAGTATACCAAAATATTTTTATTCAAAAGTATGTCATTAACAAAAAAAATCTGACAGAAATACTGTTACCTGAACATGTTTTTGTTTTTAAATATTTTTTTTGGAAATATTTTTAGTGTTAGCATTAGCTCTAAAATGTTATATTTTTTATTTGTTTTTTCAATTTTTATTACTTAATTTATATAAGTACATCAATTTCTACACATTTAGCTTTGACTTCAAGATCTTTGCTGATTTGTACGAGCTAATGTTCACCAAAAAAATTAAAGTACATTAATTTCTAATATGTACAAATTCATTAAAAATCTAACCAACATTAAAACATTTGTATATTGTTAGAAATGAACACAATTCTGCAATTATTGTAATTATATATTGAATAGGTACATAATATGACCTATCATTCAGTCCTTCGCAGGGGAATGCCAAAAATAACTATTTTAAAAATTCTTACCAGTGTATGAAAACGTATATTTTTTTTGTCAACTCGTGTTACTCTTTTTGAAATGTATGCGAATATAGTTTAGGAATCTTCCACAGTGACAGTTAATACAAATGTTTAGCATCCCCTACATTACCGTTTCTGTATGTGAATACCGTTTTCATATTACACATTCTAATATACAAAAGTATGACAGCATAAAAATAATATTAAGATTTCGAACTTTATTTATAAACTCCTATAGTTCAGGTGTAAAATGAAATTCGATTCACATTAAAATCGGATGACTTTGATCTTAAACAAAACATGTTGCAAGCTAAGATTTTAAATATCTCTACAAGTGCCCTGCCGTGTCAATACATTATGTTACGATTATATTTATCTGTTGCCCTGGTACTGCGTGGCATTAAAATCGTTATCGTTAGTCATTCTATACTTTAAAATGTAAATTAAAAAAAATCTGTATAACGGACAATGTCATTCTTAACAATATGTATAGACATTTCTTCAAGCACTATGCAAAGTACTACGAGGACACTGTGGTCTGTGGCTTGCAACGGACATCCGCATGGTGTCAGGGAGAGCGCTAGAACTTGAGCGAGAAGCCGGGCGCGACGTTGAGGGAGCGGTGCTGCACGTGGAAGCCGAGCGACTCGTCCGAGTCGGCGCGCGCATACTGCGCGTAGGCGGCGCCGCCGGCGGGCGGCTTGGGGCTGTGCGTGGAGCGCCGGTTGCCCTCCGACTTGGCGGGCCACGTGGGGAACATCGCTGGCTCGATCGCGACTGGGTGCTCCTGTGTGTTAATATCTCTTTTAATATATTGTATTATAGGTGTATGTTTGCAAGGAAATACGTATTATACTAATATCGCCTTAACTTCGCTGGAATGCGTCCTTAGGTGATTTTGTTTGAATAAAATTATATTATACACAGATACGGCACCTTTTGACGAATTTTGTTACCAACTGTAACCAACAAAATCATCTACATTTATTAACAAAATTTTATTCAGATTTCGTACAGCAGTTTCTCGGCCAGCAGAAAAATTACTTCCTCATTTATTATGACACAAACAAAAACAAATTACCTTAAAATATGCATGTTCTAATGCAGCATCGGCCGTCAATCTTCTGGCAGGGTTGTATGTTAGGAAACCTTGCAGCAAAGAGTGTCCAGTCTCTGAGAGTAGGTCTGAGCCGATGCGCTGCTTCAGGCCACCGGATGGGTGCTCTGCAAACGTCATCTTTTGTACTGCAGGAAGCTCCTTGTATCCCGGCCATAGCAGCTCGGAAGGCGTGCCCAGGTCCTAAGGAATATTGGTATATTATTAGTAAGTAAAGTTGAAATTGTCAATACATATTAAAAAAATGATTATTGATTAAACCATAACATTAAGATTAATTCGATATAATATTAAAAATGCCTATGTAAAATAATGCCTAAAATTAAATAATTATATATCAACAAAATTAAACAAACAATACCAAAGATCCATACATTGAAACTTGATAAAACTCACCTTGAAAATTCTATTCAACTGATCCACTTCAGACTTTCCAGGGAAGAGTGGGTTCATAGTGATGAACTCAGCAAAAATACACCCAACACTCCACATGTCGATGGGTGTAGAATACTCTTTACAGCAAAGCAACAGCTCTGGCGCCCGATACCACAGTGTCACTACTATGGGCGTGTATTGGCGTAGAGGCGAACCGTATTCTCTTGCGAGACCAAAATCACCCACCTGTAATTAACTCTTTTTTAAGAAGTTTCTAATATTCACTATATATGCATTACTTTTTTATTAGAAAACATGTTAGATAGCAATAAAAATATGAAAAACTCACCTTTAAAATTCCTTTGTGTGATAACAGCAGATTACTCGTCTTGAGATCTCTGTGTAATATCCAATTGTCGTGTAAATGGTGGACAGCCTTCAGTAATTGGGTCATTAAACATTTGACCTCACCTATAAAAAGAATTACCTTTTTAGATTATACAAAGTGTGTAGGTAGAGACATTGTGGAATGGATGTGGAACCAAAGAACCAAAGAATTAAAAAAATATAGTGCATAATATAACCTTTACCCGCGATTCATATACTAGTTAGTCGCGATGGCAAATACCGCAAATAAATTTAATTAATAGCAATAAATACTAGTATTAATAATAGTTAATAATGTATTTGACACTCACTTCCGCTACACTATTTTTTCCAACATATTGACTTACGTATTACTTACTCAGGGAATCACGCCTAAACAAGTTTTATTTCAAAAACTTTCTTTAGAAAACAATATATTTATAAGATATTAATCTCACAAATACAAAAGGAAGTGCATAATTCAGATAAGTGTGAAAAGAACAAGTTACCTGGTAAAAACACTTGTTTCTTCCCTCTCATAGTTTCCATAAGGCTTTTCAAATCGTGCTCGACGTAGTCCATGACGATGAATATCTTGTCCATGTTGGAGCCGACCACGATCTCGCGCACCGTCACGATGTTGGGATGCTGGCCCTGCAACACACAAGTTGAATGTGCGACTTGTTAGTAAACGGTACTTTATCGATCTCCTCAACTTGGTAACAGTTGTAATAGAAGACAGCGACTTCTCACGACACTCCCTGTATTCACTGCAATATTAGCAACTACCGTAATAAATGATTCGAGCATCATAGTTTTAAATGACAAATAATTAAAGGAACGACTTCGACATCTGCTGTATTTTTATAATAAATATTATATTTTAATGACCAAAATAGACTCTATGTGTATATGTTAATTTAATGTATAAAATCGCGAAATTAAAGTAGAATTTAAGATTAAATTTAATAATGCATGGTTTATAAAAAGGCAATTTTGGTCATTTAAGTAGTAGTACATAAAACTCAATATCAAAGTCTAACAGATCTTATAAAATTGAACATATATCATGTATTTTAAAAGCCTGATAATTTCAATTATTTTATGCGGAAGCATTAGTTAGATGTTCAACACTAAAAACATGAGATGTGGTCTTCATAGAATCACCAAAATTATATAACATTAAATCTGTATTGTGTAAACATCGTTACACCTATAAATACATCAGAATATTTAAGTTTTAACCAATGAATTTTATGACTAAAATGTTTAAACAATATGTCATCACTTCGATATACAATGTTATATGAAAAAAATCAATAATTCTATTGATTCCTTTCTTTTTATAAGTGTAACGATTAACGTTACTAACGTTTAATATAAAATATCTATACTAAGCAACTAGCCATGTTTATTACATAATATATTTTATTGTCATATATCAAATGTCACTTAAATTACACTTAAAATAACAAAAAAATATATACATATAATATTAAATAAATATTTCAGTTACACAATAACTGACACCAATCGATGTATTCATTATTATATAGATATATTTATTAGTATAGTATAGACTGACTAGTTGCATTTTACTTTATATTTTATACAATACAAATTTTATGAATAATGTAATTCTAAAAATCAGTCATATAAATGATTCTTGATGAACCCATCTCAGTTTTATTTCATTTTAAAAAATAAAACAAAATGTATATTTGAGATAAATAACACAATAAATTACAAACTGAGATATTGAATTTTATCACTACATAAACATATAAGGCCACTGTTGCACAGTTGCAAAAAAAATGTTTTTTTTTTTATACAACAAATAAACACAACATAACCCTACATGAATGAATAGTTCATGTACAATGCCTTACTTCTTAGAATAAATTATATTAAAATGAATATATTGCTACAATTTTTAAACATTGTGCGTTCATGTAAAAATTATAACTTGAAATTTCAATGAGTCACCATTTGATATATAAACTTAGCCTATATATCACAATGCATATTAATTTAGCTAAATCATTCTCTCATTTATAGAAAAAGTGTGTAGACACTGCTTTTTCACAGAATATTCGAGACTCGTGACAAATGTAAAAATTAAATTAATAGTAACATTAATTTGTCACTGTAAGTTTGTACATGAAACATTCATAAAATTAATGAAGTAGTTACAACGTAGTATAAACACTAGGCCGCAGTGTATGTTAGACTCGTTGATCATGCAACTGCGGTTTGGTTGAGCACATTTTAGTAATTTGAAGAAAAATGACAACGATAAATTATTCCATCGTATTACTCACATTTACGAACTCTCTTCACTGACTTATAATTTTGAGGAATCATTAATCAAGTATGATATGTATGATATACATACATAGTATAATATGTATATTATACATAGGCAAAGAAATCATTATAAACTAGTAAAAAAATACAAAATTAAAGCCTTTAAACTTGAAGTATAAAATCTTAAAATTAAGGTCGGAATATAACAACTTCGTCATATTCCACATGAATAACGTAGATATGAACATCGCTAGTTCTGAAATGGCAATACAAAATGTCACTTGCACTTTAACATATCACAAATTACACTTTCATAGAATTAATAATACTTTCAAAATCTACAACATATAAACATAAATCTAATAAATAAAATATGAGGGCCTTTACGGTTTAGATATTGAATTATTTATTTTTAACAAAGAAACTATCAAAACCGGAACCCAATATGACAAAGCCTAACTTTAGATATTCATTTGAATTTCTTCTCTAATAACGTTTTTCTTTTTTTGAGGAAATTATATAATGTATTACAAATTACAAAAACACACTTTCCCATCCATCTATTTGCCCAATTTAAATAAATGATATTTTGAAAGTACTTTAAAGCATCAAAAGCATAAAATAAAGCATTAAAAAATCACAAATATTGATACTACAATAAACACATATTATAAAACGCATTAATGGTATAATACAATTAACAAAATGGTCTAGAGATATTAAAATTCAATAATTTCCAACAACCGTTTAAATATTAAATACAAGGAAATTGCTAGGTCAGCTACATAGGTTCCAAATTTTTTGTATGTGGCATGTCTTTGTGCTCCTAAGTGATCATTATTTTATTTCCGTGCTGATACATTCTTTTTATTTCTCATCAACTTAAAGTATTAATTCAAAGTAAGGAAAGTTCAAAAATTTGAAATTTGAAAAAAATCGAAAAAAAATTTGCGAATATTTATTTCCAGTTAAAACAACTGTCAGTGTACAAAACATAGGATTGGTTTGTTAAATTTAATAATATAGAAGATAACGATTTTATTAAATTTGCACAACTTTAAAAGATTCAGAAATATATCGGATAAAAAAAACTACCACGTGGGAAAATTTCCTAATTATTTTTAGGTATTTTTATAATCAATATGGTAAGTATTGACTTAATAAAGTTTACGTTCCTTTTATAGCAGAGGTATTTTACGTATTTCCCAGGGAAGTCTTATTCTTTTAGCATGAACTGTACATTTTCAGTGTTTTTTTTTCTTTTTAATACAGTTAGTTTTCTCTATTTATTAAGATTTTACTTTCATTTTTGAATCTGGAAAACGATAGTATAATATTTTTTATTACTTTGTCATAATTTTAAATTATCCTTGTTACTTTTAGTTAAAACGCTCACACAATATTAGTTCATGCTCTACCATTAAAAGCGTCACACGTCTAACTGTAACAAATATGGATGCATAGATAATTTCACGTAACGTCATAAACACTTTCGTAGACATGCTTGTTTATAAATGTCGAGCATCTACACATGAGTGTAAGCTACCTTTAGTGCCTTTTCACACGAGCCGGTTGCTGGGTAGCGGGCGGTACAAATTTAACTTTCGAACGATCCGATTTAGTATCCGGTAGCGGCTAGACCTTCAACGCGAGTACACTTACGTAGTAAGTAGGCATGCATTAATGTGGTTGTACCTGGGCGACTAACCGCCGTCCGGGCGCCGGTGCGTATGAAAGCTTATGCGTATTCCATTATACACCACCGAGTCCGGTCGCCGTATGACTGGTTGGCGGCGACCGGGCACAGTGGTGGATTCGGTGTGCATCCGGTGACCGTTTGCCGGGCAACCCGCTTGTGTGAAAAGGCACTTAAAGAGTTATTATCTAATAATCGATCAGTCGTCCTCCGTAGACGATCGTAGCGTCTACATCATCATCAGCCCTTTTTACGTCCCACTGCTGGGCACGAGCCTCCCTCAACACGATGGGAATCAGGCCTTAGTCCACCGCGCTGGCCTAGTGCGTGTCGGCGGACTTCACATGTCTTTCGAAAACTTGCTAGGTTTTTCTCGGACATGCAGGTTTCCTCACGATGTTTTCCTTCACCGTAAGACGTGGTAAACAAAGAAATACGTACGGTACGCAAAGAGGCTTAATAAAGATACGAGTTAAATTAAGCTTACCAATAAGATCTTATATTTTAAATACAAAGGAAAATTATTTCAATACCTTTGTATTTTTAAAATGTTTAAATTAATATATCTCTAGACCATTATTATATTAAATTTAGGACATTTTTAAAAACATGACGATTGGACATGAAGTATAAGCGATTATATTTTTATACATTTTTTATAGTAACAGTATGACTAAAAATACATAATTCACAAAACAACTACCTAATTTATTATACTCGTAACTTATATATTTTTCTACATATACAAAAGTCACAAACTAAAATTAGGAAAATATCTTCAATTAAATAAATACTGAAAATGCATGTAATCATCTCCAACATGATTAATTACAATGTTTCCTCTTACATAAATACTCCCAATATACGGATATGTGCAAAAACATATAACTATTTTGCTAGTACTTTTTTGACATTCGCCATGTTACAGAGTATTACCAGCCATAAACCTTGAAGTCAATGTTTTTGCCAACATTGTTTTGAATTTTTTTTCTTTCTATCTTAACAGTTTTGAAAAGTACTGATCATGGTTATTTTTCAGCAACATATAATAGATCATGATCCCAGGGTCGCCAGACGTTATATTACGATTCAAACTTAATGGCGGCTCCGAACATCGTACGTTCCGATGCGCAGATAGCAATTTTTAGGTATCAGCCAATCAGCGGGACGTCGACTGACTGTACATGCGCGCACCTGCACTCGCAGCTAACTTCCGAGCCGCCATTAAGTTTGAATCGTACTATACTTATTTTCTTAGTAACCAAATGTATGGAGTTAACTATTTGAGTACGACTCTGTACCCGCTAGTTTGGGCCGACGCGACGGTCAATTATGAGGTACCCGTGCTAAAGTTGCTAAAGTTGGTCCATTATTACGCCCGCGCTCATACTCATAGTGACACTTCGCATGTCTGGGAGGATGTTTGGCCCATCCGATTGGTCATTTTACAGTGAACAGTATTTCTACTTAACTTTAGCACCAGGTACCTTTTAATTTGCCGTCGGCCCAAGCTAGCAGATACGCGTACACTCTACTTAAACCCATACATTTGCTTACTGAGAATATAAGTAAAGTCTGGCGGCCCCAGGATCTTGAACAATTATATTTTGCTCAAATTAATAAAAAGCCTACCATCATATTTTCTTAAGTAAAATTCAAATAAGAAAAAATTGTCTCAAAATAAATGGAACATAACAAGTCTTTTTTCCTATACAAGATGGTCAATATATTGTGTTTTAATTGGTTTATCCGTCTTTCACATAAAAATAGTTAAAAAGACATAAAATTACACCACAGAAACGTTACCATTTTTTTTATGTATAAATAAAAAAGAAAGGTAAAAATAAGAAAGAATTATTAACAATCTAAATAAATGAAAGAGTTATGAAACTAAACTTGCGCTTACAAAAATAATTTCAAATTTGCACTAATTTATTAGTTTTAATTTATATTTCCATAGCTTTAATTATGATATTAACCACAGCATTCAACTTCTCCAGTAGTTGAATCTCGCAAAAAAGTTTAAGGACTCCTTTAGACTATAGATATATCATAATACTACACGGCCAGAAGTATGGGTGTAATTTACATTCAATGGAAATATATGAAATAAAGTTTCATAACTACACAGTTTAATACATAACAAGCAACTGTACTAAGATATGACTTGTGAATTATATAGTATTATTGATATGCCCTTTTTTATCTATGTTTAGTCTCACTTCTTTTTTTTTTTTTTAACTAAGTATTCATGGAAAGGGTACTTTTGACCCATAAGTTATTTTTTATTGCTTTGCACAATAAGTTAACTTTGCCACTTTTATGATTATGTTTAAGTTAAAATAATTTATTTTATCACAAAAATACCAAAATTAGAATAATTTCTTTGATACTCAAATTATTTTCTTGACATTTATATTGAAAGATTGTTTTTGTTGTGAATGCAATTTAGAAATTCAATCAAAATAATGATAGCAATATATTTAGAAAAAGAATTGGCTTGTGATATTTCAAGTACCAATTTCACGAGTATCTGACCCCAGAATGAATAATAATATAGAACTTTAATATAATTGGGTTGACAGAAATAGTAGTCTTTAACTTTATTCATAACTAGCAAACCCGGCCCGCTTCGCTGGGCGTAAGTTAAAAAAAAAGGTTTTTATAATTGTCTAATAAAATAAAAGTATCCTAAGTTACTCCTCATAACAAAAGCTATACGTCCCGTCAAAACTGTCCAGCCGTTTCAGAGATTATCCGAAACAAACAGACAGACAGACAAAAATTTTGAAATTGGTTTTTTGATGCAAGTGCTGTATAAACTTTTATATGCATTTAATGAAAACTTGTAATGGATACTTCGTTATATTATGTACTGATCATGGTCAAGAAGTACCTGGAATTTAATCACATTAGGTATTTCTTCAATATTGATTATTATTAGATAGTTGATATAACTAATCTAAAAACTATGTATGTCATAATCATATCTTGTTTAACTTTAAACAAAGCTGATAATAAAAGCTACATTATAATTTTTAATTTAAATTAACTATATATTGTTAAGATATTTCGTTTTTTTTCTGGTCAAAGTTCACTAGATATGTTCATAAAAATGATATCAATATCTTAAGGAAATTAAATGTATTGGTCATGCTGTACTAGGAATGTTATCATATTTGGTATTTTGTCAATGTTGATATAACATTGAATCAGAAATTATAAAATAAATTATTTTTACCAGCACCATTTTCCTTTTATATTTTTACTACGGGTCCAATCGTCACATTCTTAAAATAACTTATAAATGTAAAAGACTAAATACCACAAGTTAAATAATGTTGTAAAATATATGTATACATACAGATGTTCGTTTCAGTATATACCACTCAATATTAGTAGACTTTTATCACTACAAGGTTACCTTTTTGATGTTGACACGTGATGTTCTTGCTAATAGGCTTGATGGTATATAAAATAACCTTTGTATCGCCATTTCAGAAAACTGTCGATGTTCATACGTCGGGTATTATTATGAGAAAGAAATTACTTTTCAATGAATATTAAATTCGAAGGAGGGAGAGCATTTGAGTATTTTCCCCTGGAATAAATTCCATATAAGATACTTAGGCCCGCCCGTGTATCGAAGTTGTTAACCCTTGCAATTGGGTCACACCTCTAGCACAACCCTCTTCAGGTAAGAGGTGCCGGGCCTGTAGGAATAAAATACAAGGCATTAATTTTGTATATTTCATATGAGAGCCATCGAGTGCCACGCAGCTCAAGGCTCTAGAAGCTGCACATGGACACAAAAGGAAAAACAAATAGTTCTGTATACCTTCAAAATGTGTGCACTGATGCATCACGATGGCTCATGTGAGCTTAGAATAATAAAAAAATTGAATTGTAAGCCTACCTTGAGCAAAGTATTGATTTCTCTCAATGATGTAATAGGAAATCCCTCCTTCTCCTTTTCCATTTTGAGTCGTTTGAGAGCGACTATTTCATCGGTTGTCTTGTCGCGCGCTCTGTAAACAACTCCGTACGTGCCCTCCTCGATTCTATTGAGACATTGAAACTCTTCAACAGATCGACATCCCTATAAAATGAAATTCATTAGCATACCAATCATTGACTTTTTCATTCTTAAAACTATTAGATTTAGTAGTAATTGCTAAAGTGTTTTGAGACTTACACATAATTTGTTGTTCCAATAACAGTTAAGGTTCATTTTTAATGCACTTTACTGTTTTGTGGCTAAATAGAAATAGGATAATTTTTGTACAGTAAAAGGTTTGTGGAAAAATAAAAGAAAGTCAAATTACCTGCAAGGCGGGAAAATACGGTGGCAAGGCATTCATAGCCTCTTCCCTTAATTTTGTTTCCTCATCATCTTGAGGTTTTTCTTCTTCAGTATTAACTTTGCCATTTTCACCAGGCGGAGGAGGTGAAAATGAATGTGATCTACTTCTGCTTTTTGATCTTGATCGTGACCTTCAAATTTTTAGTAACTGTGATGTAATTCGTAATATTTTCACTTGAACTTAAGAGTATTAGGACTGAATATTTAAATCATTATATAAAAAATATGTATTAGTTTTAAAAAATATTTAAATTTTTGATATTTTTTAAGGCAAGTAATGTGGATATAAATCCCAGGATGCATCTCTAGATTTTTCATGAGCCAAAGATTCACCTTGCCATTTTTATATACAGCTGGCCAATATATGCTAGATGTTACAATACAGTTTATAAGCAATTTGAATAATAAAAAATAAGTATTTTTTGATTAGTTCTTTATGATATGATAGTAATAAAAAATATATTTACCTTACAGATTCATGTGACAATGGGCTGCCGTGATTGGACTTAGGTGAAACTGGAGATTTGGAATTTGGCCTAGATTTATGCACTTCATCTGTAGTTTCTTTTTCATCTTCTTTTCCTGATTTCACATCCATATTTTCATCAGCAGATTTAGAATCTGCGTCAGACTCTGACTCAGATTCTGTACTTTCCTCTGAGCCTGAGTTTGTATGTTCACCTGTAATCAGTTATTTACATAATGTTTTATATGTGTATATAATAATAACTTTAATATATATGTAATAACAAATAATTATAATTATTACTTATTAGAATTGAAATAAAATAAATAATTACTATTTTATAGACATTAGACAAAATAGATAATTTATAAACAGTAAAAGTAAGAACAAATTAATTGAGGAAATACAAAATTTAAAGTGATTTACATGCGAATATATGCATTTTGCATTACAAACAAACACATATTATGTAAGTATTCTTTGCACACAACTGACTACTTAAAGTTTGACATTGCAAGTAAATAATATGTGGGTATTTCCCAGAGCACATGTATAAATTACAGTTCTTAACCCAATTAGAATAATAAAAAAATCATGCATACCTTCTTCAGGTTCAGAATGAGGTGAATCACTCTTCATTTCTACATCACTAGCATCCGACACAGTTACAACTGAATCTCCATAGTGAGGGGAATGCTCAGTCTTATTCTTTTTAGTAGTAACTTCTTCAGGAGATACAGATCTCTTCTTTCCACGACGACGTCGGTCTTCACGCCGAGCCTCCAATTCCATTCGGGACTCATGTTTCCTTTTAACCATTTCCCGCTCTAGTAAACCAAATTAAAATTTAACATGTAAAAAAAAAAATTTAACATGTAAAAATGTATATCTTTAGAATTAGTCCAAAGGCCTATTTGTTAAGCAAATAGCCTACATTGAGAATCAAATTATAGTTAATATATTTAAATATATTATCTTACCTGCTTCTAATAACCTTTTTCTTCTTTCTTGTTGATGTTTATCAAGAGATGTATGACGATCTGAGTTTCGTTCCCTTTCATAATCCATGTGTTTTTTACTTTCCTTATCATAATCTGAATGCTTTTTAGTAGTTTCTTGATTCTGTAACTCTTTAGAAATCCTTTTACTAAGTAGTCTACTTCTTAAATCTTCTAACTCCTTGTCGCCAGATGTTTTGTCCCTATTTTCTTTTTCATGATTTTGTGTAGTTCTCCCATCTTCTGCTAACAACCTTAATCTATTTTCAATTTTATCAGATTCTATGCGTTTTCTTTCGCCATCAACATATTTATACTGACGGTCACGGCTTACATACATTTCTCGCTCCCTTTGCACATCCTTCTCTTTATAGACTTCTTTTTCCCTGTAAGCTTCCTTAGGTCTACCACTTTCCCTGTAAGATGTATCTCTGTACACTTCACGTTCCCTATAATGTTCCCTCTCCCTATAAGGGTCTTTTTCCCGGTATATTTCTTTCTCCCTATAAATATCCTTATCCCTAATATCTCTTTCCCTATAAATTTCTTTTTCCCGCAAATCTTTTTCGCGATAAACGTCCTTCTCTCTGTAATATTGCTGCTTATCTCTATAATAATCTTTAGGTAAATCATCACGTTCTAAAGTCTTACTAAATTCACGTTTTTGCTGTTGTTTTTCCGATTTATCACGTTCCCTGTTGAAAAAATAAATATTTTGTTGTACATCCCCAGAGCAATGAGTCAGACCTTAAAATATGAATTTTATTAATAAAATAAAAGGGCTTTATCTCGATTCTCTATTATACAAAAAATATTAACACTAACCTGTAAAGATGTTTTTTCTCTTTTCGCGTTGTTTCCTTATATCTATCTTTACCAGAACGTTTATGACCTCTTTTGTCTCGATGAGATCGAACCACCGCTTGGGGGGGTTTTATTACAAGGGAATCAGCATTATCTCGATCATCGTCAGATAGACTAAAAACAAAAGGATAATAATTGAGTAATTAGTTTGGTATAGATGTTCAATGCGCAATCACTGGATCAATATAACCTGACCTAAGCTATACTTTTGTTTTATACATATCAGTAGTAAATTAGAAGAACATTTACACTTACCTAAAGTCCATTTCGTCTTGTACAGGGCTGCGTGCTAATTCACCATCCTCACTTTGATCATCTTCGTAATTACTCATGGTACAATTATACAATTTCACTTTTCAAATCCAAAGGATTACGGTAGTGTAAAGTATTTGACGACTTGATTAATTTAATGCACTTATAAAATGATGAATAATTCAATACTTTCTATACAATAAACGTACAAAAACTATGAAATTATGAATACAAGATAAATTGTAAAGTAAAATGCCACTCCGCACTATAAACTTTCAAGCACAGTCGCCATTTTGTTATTATGGCGATTGGCGACCGTATGTAGCAATATACTCTATGGGCGAACGACATGAACCTGGATTCGGAAATACAAAAGAGCAAATCATAGAGTATATTGCTACGAGCAAATGAACGAATGAATTTATTATTACAAAGGCTATTCACAGTTTAGTCTTAATTAAAAATCATTACGGTCTACTATTTATTTCAATAAATTTATATTATGCAAAATAATATACATATTAAAATAAGAATATTTTTTATACAGGAGTCGCGTAGCAAGCATTTTTCTTTAAAAACCCATTGAAAACACTATTTAAAATAAAATAAAAAACTTTTATAGGAGTAATTAAATGTAAAAAATATATGAACTCATTTATGAATTACCTATTTATCAACCAACAATTATAAAAACATAGTACATTATTAAAAATACGTCTAAATTAAACGTTTTAGTTCTTCTTGAAACACTACAAAATGAGCCCTACAATCACTGACCTCTATAAACCATGGTGATAATCTTGAAATGTTATCTGTGGTTAGATGTCAATCTGACATATCTCTACTTGACACTTGCGAGTTGCGACAGCCAGTTTGAAGTTTCAATTTTTTACATTTGACATCTGACAAGTAAATTTATTAAATTATATAAATTAATGTTTGTTTTCATGTTTCACATACGAAATAAAAACATAAAAACGTATCGTATTTATGCTATATCTTTAAGGTTGAACAATAATTAATAAATACATATAAATGAATAATGGTAAGTATAATAAATGAAGATAAAGAACAATAAACAAGTACAAGTTGCAATTAATTATTACAACTTACAATTACTTTAAATATGAGGATGCTGTAGGGAGGGTATGGGGTATGTACGTATTTTAAGAGGACATTTTTCCTTAAAAATCTAAAATTGTTGTCAAATTTCAGAATAATAAACTTTTAAATACTATAGCAAATGCAATAGATAATAAAGAAGATGTAAAGAAACGAATAGACACTGGCAAAACAGTGCTTCGTGAACTACAATCATGTGTCGAAAATTGCCAAAATCGGTTTGGAGGAAAATCTGAATTGGCAACTGAAGATGATATAAGGTATGATTAGCTAAAGTAATATTTCTATTTGTTTCAATTTGAATCAAACAATTTCATACAATTGGTTAATTAAATATTTTTTTTTATACTAGGTAACATAACTATGTTGTTACTGATTTTGTAAAATTTTCAGAATTGTCAATTTATGTGAAAGATGGGAAAAGCTTCTCAGTCATGGGCTCAAGACAAATCTGTCAAATTCAATGTTACAAAACTTTGTTTCAGCTGGACTTAATTTCACATTTAATATAATCAATGTTGGTATGTAATTAATTTATTACATTATTGGATTGGCACAAAAATTGACAGAAAAAATATATACAGTGTAAACTCTATATAACAACACTCAAGGACTGTGCATATTTTGACTTTATAGAGAGTTGTCGTTAAATAGAGAGAAGAAAAATCTGTATAAAAATGAAAATCTGAAAAAGAAAATGCTTATTTTTTTTATTTCAATCTGAATTAGTGCTTGACTACGTTCCACCTGATGGTAAGTGGTAACGTAGTCGTGGATGGTAAGTCGCACTAATTCAGTAGCCACCTATTCACTCTTGCGAAGAGGATCCACAGGCAACCTCCAATAGGACAGCCCTGAGTATCTTCACAGACGGCTCAAAAACGAAAACTGGGACAGGCAGCGGAATCTTTTCCGAAGACCTAGATTTTAATACATCACTACCCATAGGCACCTATAACACAGTGTTTCAAGCCGAGAGTATAGGTATACTTGAGGCAGCCAGAGCAATCGTGGAACGGGGGGTACAGGATTCCCCAATTCGCATACTATCAGACAGCATGTCAGTACTACAGGCACTAAATAGTAGCATAACCACTTCAGGTATTATCTATGAATGCCATAACATCTTGATGCAGGTAGGTGAAAAAATGACATCACACTTCAATGGATCAAAGGTCACAACAACACATGCGGTAATGATAAGGCCAATGAGCTAGCAAGAAGGGGATCAAATACGACAGCCATTGGGGCTGAACCAATCATACCATTACCATCTTGCTGGCTCGAAGGCCAAATTCGGCAACGCATGAAAAGTAAACACGCCACTCTATGGCCCGAACTCGAGGACTGTAGACAGGTCAAAGGGGCACTTCCAACTATTGACTAAATATTTAATTATATAATATTTTATTAATAATTAAATCGTGTAATTCCTGCGCACACTCTCCGAAATGTAACCTATAGAATACACAGAGGCTGGCAAGTGGCAACCCTACGTCGGTGATCGAGGCTGTGTAGGTTGGCTTTTACCAGCGTAGGGTCACCTATAAGTCTCTGGGCACGCCTCTCGATCGAGTCTAAGGCTGACAGATGGCATTTCGCAGCACCAGCCCATATGTGACTACAGTATTCCACACACGACCGGACTTGAGCTTTATATAAATCAAGAGTCGGACCTTTGCAAGGATACCAACTTTCCTCGCTGCTACATTAGCCTTAGACTCGATGAACCGCCCATAGTTCATGTTGGAGCTAATGTCCATACCCAACAACTGCAGATGGTCAGTGTAATCCAGAGGCACATTTCGGAAAGACAGACACGCCTGTGTTTTAGAGGCGTTGAAACTCACAAGGTTGGCATCGCCCCAAGTGGAGACTGCCTTGAGTGTGAGATTCAACCGCCATGGCCTCTCTTTCGGACCGAATTTGATCTCTACTGGCCCGAGGATTTGGCAGGTATCTCTCTACAACAGTGCTGTCGTCTGCGTACCCATAGATACCGGGTATAAGCAGATCGTTAATATGCAGCAAGAACAAGGTTGCAGAGAGAACAGACCCCTGAGGAACCCCTGAGTTGGTCTTTAAGGGTTGTGATGTATAATCTTCAACCACAACTCTAAGTGATCGGTCGGTCAGGAAGTCTTTAATCCAACCGATAAGGCCAGGAGATATACCGTAGGATGAAAGCTTGCGTATAAGGCTCGCGTGCCAGACCCTGTCAAAAGCCTTTGAGACATCGAGGGAGACGGCAATCGCCTCCCCGCTTCGCTCAAGAGCTTCGCCAAAGGTGTGATTGGCATACACTAGAAGGTCCCCAATCGACCAATTCCGGCGAAACCCATATTGTCGATCACTGAGGAGATCATTCTGTTCTAGGTATGCCATTAGACGACTATTCAATACACGCTCCATAATCTTGCAGAGTATGGAGGTGATTGAGATCGGACCATAATTGGCAGGGTCGGCACGGCTAACTTTTTTGGGCACTGGTTGCACGTTGGCAAGCTTCCAGGATTCAGGCACTAATCCAGTCCTAAGAGAAAGGCGGTAAAGACGTGTTAATATCGGAGACAACTCGGGAGCACATATTTTTAGCACTATCGCTGGTATACCATCAGGACCACTGGCTTTGTTCACATCTAGACGACACAATACTCTTTTGACCTCCTTATTGGTTATGGGGATATCTGCCATTGAGATTCCGCAGTGAGGTAGATATGGTGGAGTAGCATTGCCAGTGTCTAGACATGAATTTTGGGCAAAAAGAGAAGCAAGCAAAGTCGCCTTTTCCTTTGCCGTATGAGCCAGGGATCCGTCAGGTTTCAAAATATTATTTCAAACTAGGGTTAGTAATGACATACATAAAAAAAATTCTTATTAAAACGCTATTGCGTACAGTTTGTTATTTTGGTCCGACGTCTTTTGCTGCACCAGTAACTTTGATGTATTTTTTTACTTATTTTATTAATATCTTGCGACATTGGCAATCACAGGCATCTTGGTAATAAGGAAAGTACTTAGCCCATGGTATGGTTATGGTATGGTATGAGCGGGCTGGTTTCCGCAACTCGACGACTGTGCACCTATTTTGCGTGTGTGGGAAATTTATTAGTTTACTCCTGCCACCCCAGCTCTTCCAAGAACTTCAAAAGTCTTTTTGGCTTCTTAAAGATCTCCGGGAGTGTCTTCGGGGTGCCGAGATGGTGTGCCCGGTACGCCGCTACACCTGGACATTTTAAAAGTACATGTGTAGCCGTTTCTTCTGCTCCCATGCAAGCTCTGCACAGGGGCATGTCGTTAATACCTTTATTAAACAGATGTTTGTTATACGGCCCGTGACCAGTAATTGCCGCAGTTATTTGCCTAAGGTGCCGTCTGTCGAGCTTTATAAGTATGCTTGCCATTTTGGCGTCGATTGTAAGCAGCGCCGCTTTGGCTTGTCTGCAGTCCTCAAGTTGGGACCATAGAATGTTGTGTTTTCTTTTCGTGCGATGTCGGATTTGGCTTTTGAGCCAGCAAGAAGGTAATGGAATAATTGGTTTGGTTCCTATAGCCGTCATATTTGACCCTCTTCTTGCATGCTCATCGGCCACAACGTTACCGCGAGTGTTGCTGTGACCTTTGATCCATTGCAGTGTGATGTTATTACTAGCACCTACCTGCATTAGGGTTTTATGGCATTCATAGATAATACCTGAAGTGGTTGAGTTACTATTCAGTGCCTGTAGTACTGACATGCTGTCTGATAATATTCGAATAGGGTAATTCACTATATTCCTCGCTGCGATTATTCTGGCTGCCTCAAGTATACCTAAACACTCTGCCTGAAACACTGTGTTGTAGGTGCCTATGGGTAGTGATATAGTACTTAGCCCATAATTTTGCTGCTTCCAGAGCTTATTTAATGCATGGCGTAAGTTTTACTAATTTTGACAACTTAGAAAGTACTATTTATTATTTTATTAGTGTCGTTATTGAGAGTGGGTGTAATGCTAAATAGAGTGTATCATTGTATGGAAAACAAGCTAAACCAACCAAAGCAAAGTGATTTTAATGCTTTAGGGAGTTTGTCGTTAAATCGAGTGTCGTTACATGGAGTTTACACTGTAATTTTGTTGATGGCTGATATCCTACTAATATTATAAATGCGAAAGTTTGTGAGTATGGATGTTTGTTACTCTTTCACGCAAATACTACTGAACCGATTACGATGAAATTTGGTATGTAGGTAGCTGAAGACCCAGAATAACATATAGGCTACTTTTTATCCCGGAGTTCCCGCGGGATTGACTCCTTATATTTAAAAAATTAACGCGGGCGAAGCCGTGGGTACTGCTAGTAATAAATAAAATACTGTACAAGTCGTGTCCGCGTGGAATAGTGGCAAGAATGCTAGCTGCACTTTGGGTAATTTTTAAGGTTCACAATTTACATTTTTAATGTTTAAGGTAATTCATTATGGAGTTATACTTGTCTTCATCTCACAAAGCATGAGAAGGAGAGATTTAAAATTCTATCCAATATCAACACTCCTTTGGGCTACTTCAGAGCTTTTTTGAGAGCTTCTTTGAATGAAAGATCTTTAGAGAGGTAAATACATAGTGTGGTAAATAACATTTATAACTGTTGCTAAGGGCCACACTCATAGTCACTTAAAGAACCATTAAGTCATTCTTTAGTAGAGAATTTCTACTTAATGGTTCAAACCACTTAATAGTTCAATAAGTGATTATGAGGGAGGTGGTAAATGCAACAATTTATATCTTTTTTGTTTATTTAATATTTTTTGCAAATACTAGATACTTGCAAAGCTGGATTAGTCATGGACTTGCAATAGAGTACTATGATGAAGGTGCATTTATTCGAAGTCCAGAAGCAAATTTACTTCCTAGCATGGCTTCAGGTAAAGCTTTCTATATTAATAAAACAAGTTTTGTGTAAGTGATATTTTCATGTTAATATGACAACTTGTTTAATTTCTATATTTACAGGCTTATCAACTGTTTTGTTTGCGTTATCAATTGACAGAGCAGAACTGAATGAATCACAACAAGTGAACAATACTAATAAAGCTGAGCTTGTTATACCATTGCCCACTCCTGTAAAAACATCTGGCAATTCTAAAAAAAAGCCACTAAGACAAGTTATATCATTTGATAAAAAAGAAGAATTAAATGAAGTGAAACAAAGGAAATATGAACAAACAATAGAAAGTTCCAATGAATCGTCCTGGAACAGTGCACCTGCTACTTGCCTCAATTCTCCAGATCCTAAAACTACCCCAAGAACAGTTTCCACTAGTGAACCAACAAGCTCAGATTGCAAAAGTGGTATAAGGCATTTCTTTCCAGACAGTGTTAAAGCTATAGAGAATCCTTTGCAAATACTGTCAAAATTATCTGAAAGTGCCAAAGAAATATTCTATAGTTCTCAAAATAGCATCGATAAAAATAATATTAAAGATGATATGTCAGATTTGAGTGTCAATTGTTTAAAAATATATGAGAGTGATAGTGAAGAGGTAGCGGGAAGTATAGATGGAAGTACTTCATGTTTGGAACTCTGTTTTACTGAGGATGAAACTGCTCCTGATGATAAAAGCATTAATTCTGTCTTAGAAAATAAAGAAAAAGAGTTTATAAATTTACAACTAAAATACAATCAGATTGAAGCAATAAGTAAGGAGAAAATTTATAAGTTAGAAAAAGTCGTTTTAGATTTAAGCAAGTAAGTACAATATATTATTAGAAATATATTATTTGACTGAATTGAATACATTCTTCAATGGTTTTTCAGAGAAAATGATAGATTAAAAGAACAATTAAGAAACTATATGTCAGCAGTAGAAATGGGTAAGGCTTTAAAAAATAGCAATAGCCAAGATGAGGAGATCAGTCAATATGAGAGGAAGTTAGTGCAGGTTACAACATATTTTTATATATTTAATAATCAGTAGAGGTTTATATAAATATTGATTCTGGTATATTGATATTTCTTTTTTAAATAAATAATAATAATTTTGTAGGTAGCTGAAATGCATGCAGAGCTTATGGAATTTAATCAACATTTACAAAAGCGTCTACAAGATTTGGAGAGTTCAGGGTTAGAGATTCTAGATTTACCAGAATCAAATGTAAAAGCTTACATTCCCAGTGCTTTCCTGGTTGGAAAGAAAACACAGTCTTACCATGTGTATCAGGTAAGCAATGCTTATAGCTTCTTAATATTTTATTTGAAAATACATACATGATAAACTGTAATTGTTATATTTTAAAACTAGTACCTAGTACTAGCAGCTAATAGAATTTTATACATTTAAACAGATTCTATAAATAGCTTTTATATCAGATACGATAATTTTATTAATTGCCTAACAATTAAAAATCAAATGGTAATTATGCTACTATAAATATATGAGATCAGGAATAAACACTTTGTAAAACATAATATTTTACACATATTCTCACACACTGTTTTCTGACCTTCAGATATTTCTTAAAATTGGTCAAGAGGAATGGAATGTTTACCATCGATACGCGAAGTTCTACGAGCTGCATTCTCAGCTCAAAAAGTGTCATCCAGATATCGCTAATTATAAATTTCCACCAAAAAAGACACTACGAAAACGAGTAAGTTTGTTTTTTTGATATAATGATATTTATCATTAAATGTTTTGAAAAAATATTTATTTTTTAATTGCATAATATACTACAGATTTTTTTATTTCTTGTGATGTAATCATAAGATCTTTCAATGAGATCTTTATTTTTTTGAATTATTATTATCTGTTTGGCCAAAATATGCAAAGATTTATTAATAATACCATTGGGTGTTAATTTAATTAAAATACCTTAATATACATATATAAATATGTTGGGACATGAATACACACCACCCTGGTTCCATGGCAAGCTACGAAGTTTGTGTTATATAAACTAGATAGTTTATACTACACTATACAATACACACATGTATAAACATCCACAACCAGGTTATATAAACATTTGTGTTCATTACACAAATGATTGCTCTTAACGGGTTCGAACCCTGGACTGCTGTTAAAGCAAATAGTGTGACTACAAACTGAACAAAACGTATCGTCAAAACCTAAAATTGAAGTATAAATTGCACTACCAATTAATGTAATAGATTAGAACTAAATATTAAGCTTGGTGTTTTACGCTCTAATACTAGCAGAGGTCATATTAAATTATAGCGCATAATTAGAAATATTCGTAAGTATCGGTGGAACATGCGAGGGGCGGATGATAAGTTCGCGGCCATACTTAGTTAAATAAATGAAGTATTGAGATATTATAAGTGTATCAAGAATTGAAATCATAAAAAAAAAAAAGAATTTTGCGACATAATATCACCTACATCGCTTCATGTCTGTAATTGTTTGGTGTCAACTAGCCAATGACTCGTGTCGTGTGCATGTGTGCAGGACGCGCGCGTGGTGGAGCAGCGGCGCGTGGCGCTGCAGGCGTACCTGCGCCACGTGCTGCTGGCGCTGCCCGAGCTGCGCGACTGCACCAGCCGCGCCGCGCTCGTCACGCTGCTGCCCTTCTTCGGGTACTCCTTTACTTCAATCACTCACTTACTTAAATCTTATAATATACGATCACGGCGGCTTGAATAATGGTACTGTATGTCTGTGTGGAAGATGGTCTACTATGCTAAATTAAAATCGTATATGTGACATGCACTAGTGGTGTACTCTATATACTGTCCCTGACGTATATCATATACGTACATAGTCGAAATAAAAATCTGTATACTTACATTAAAACCACCGAACTAAAAGCAAGAACGGCCCTGACCTTGAAAAACGTTGCAAAACTGCGATTACACAACCGTACCGACAAATACATGTTGTCTCTTTTACTCCCGAGTAAAACTAAACATTCGTTCTCTTTCACTCAAAATGGCAGAATATTGTTTCAATGGAGAATGGTGTGCGCTCACGCCTTTCAATGTGAATACAATTCAGAGCGATCTGAGTACTTTAGGGCCCTTCTTGCTTTAAGTTCGTTGATTAAAACCATTATTCAATTAAAAACAAATCATATTTAAATAATTTCTAATTTTGTTTCAGAACATCATCAACCACAAATGAAAATGGCTTTAATCCAACACTAACACGTCAACATTCAAACGACTCCACATCTACTTTCGATGCACTTTGATGCTAGTAGTATATACTATATTATCATATAAATGTTAACATCTATATTTTGATAGTAATATTTATAAAATTAAAGTAATGTAGACTATTTAACTCTAGTATTGCAATAAATTATATCAGATATTAGGTAAAAATAATCTCACTTCATACCATTGCAGTTCCTTAAGTTAATTTTGCCTCAGTTTATACATTACGCTCATGCATTTCTCCTCATTATAAAATTTAAATTAAAAAAAAAACAGATTTTTAGCAGTTATCTATATTATTATAGGAATACTGACAAAGTATTTTATTTTATAATTTATGAAACATCTAATGCTTGCAGTAATAATAATAAGTGGAAGAATAATAATATAACGACATGAACGCGTCAACGTCCTCTTAGTTAAGAAATTCAAATAGAGCAATCTGCGACTTACCCCCAATATTGACAACATATTACATCTTAAGAAAAAGCAGCTTTAAAATTTTATAATTTGTATGTTCAATTTTGAAGAATTAGAGTGTTGTATTATGAAACTTGAACTTAATATGGAGGATACTCCCTAATTTAGTTCCGAAATAATTACGGGTACAGTATTGAATTACTGTAGTGGAGGATTATTTTTCGTATTTGTAAGGGTTTTAGTTTTTAAATATTACAATGTAACAAATGGCAATGCTAATTGCACTTGATTTTTTATTTTATATATGGATATAGTTAATTTTATTATTTATGTAAAGAATTATTATATTTAACATAGTAAACCTACTTATCATGTTGTAAACATTTTTGTCAAGCTATGTATTATACGCAATGTATTATAATTTCTCTAATTTATAGAATCTGTGATATAATTAGTTGTAAAATTGCTTTCTCCAATTCTATTTAAATATTATATATTTTTTACTAAAATAATACTTTAAAAAAGTTGATATCAGTCAAAATTACACTACCTGACTATGGTTATAGGTACGTCAAAAGCAAATAAAAGTGTTTTAATCTAATGTTATAAAAAATATTTTTTTACATACCATGTAAAAACAAATTTACGAATATTGTGTAGTGGATGTAGATGAAACAATATTTACCTTTTTTGTAAATCTAATACATTAACATGACATGGTACGTTATTTCATTCGAACATACGTTTATTTTCTTATTAGAAACTAGAAAGAATTTATTTAAGAATTTATGAAATTTCATTGTATGTAGTATTATTACTTACATTGCTAATATCTTTTATTATACATTCTTTAGCACTTATAGTTACCAAAATACTTTATTAAGAATGCTTACGAATTACTAATTAATTTATTAATATTTCTTATTTTTCCCAATTCTTGAATATCACTTATAATAAATCGTTCTTTAATGCAAAAATATAATGTTAATACTAAAAAAATATCTTGTATATTTTGTTGATAATTTTCAAGCATTATCATATCACAATAGGAGCCTTATGAAGCTTTAGTTCGTGATGTAATATACTTTACTGTACGGAAAATATGTATGTACAACAATATTGTAAGCATGTAACTATCATATAGTAAAGAATTATATGAATAAAAACTAAACTGTAATCTTTTATTTTATTCGTCCTTGTGTTCTTTAGAGCTATAGACACTTTTACATAACATTACTTTTAAAGCCTTATCTTTTTAGAAATCTGCATTTGTGTGGTTGCTCAGTCACGAAACTGCACATACCTACATACTGCTATATTAAAAGTATTATTATATATTTTAATAAAGTACTACCATGTAGGTAAATGAAAGACGCTGTAGCAAATTAAATTCATAATTTTATTTTTATAATAAATAAAAATCAAGAAAACGCTCGTTTTGAGAATTTTCCATATATTAAATACATCGTACAAAAGATGTCAATACAAACTAAATCACTTGGTGCAAAGGCAAGCCTGTCTCGGGTCGCACGCGCCCGGTCACTTTGAGCTATCTATGCAACAGGCATGAGTGTAACCGAGGATAGCCTCATATTCGTCTACACATTATACACAACGAAGGAAGTTACTTATCGATAAACAAAGATACCAACTGTCTTCCACTCGGAATGCATCTTTGCAGGCGTCTCCCAATTTCTAATGAAAAAATATGCATTTGATCATGATTATAAAATGTTGTAAATAGAGGTATGTAAAAAGCGTTTTACACTTCAAAAGTGAACAAAAAAACGCAATAAGTTTATGTGGTATAATAAATAAAAATAATAAAATCATGTATCTAACTTAAGTATGAAATAATTTACTACAACTTTACACCTAAACGATATAATGTATTGCAACACTCGAAGGAGCTTTGGAACCGTTGAATCGATCGGGGCTTATAGTAAATTTCAGTTGGTAATAAAATAATCTCGAATAATAAATCTAAAAGGTGTGATTTATCTTTGGTTTTCTGAAACATGTGTCGACCATAGTTCCATAACTCCTCGCAGGACGCAGCGCGGGCCCGCTCGGTGCGGCGTCAGGCGACGGAGCCCGCACTGGTTAGTTTCTAACGTGAATATTTCATAAGTACTTACATAAGTTGCAGATCTACTATGAAGCTAATGCATCTTAAAAGCAAATAGAGAACTTTAACCAAATCGAAGGCATCTAAGTCAAATACTATCGAAATAAAAAAAAACTAAGCCTAGGGATCGGTCAGTAATGGGCAAAAATAGCGTGAATGTGCTATTTCGAAACGAGCCTTCGACTCGATTATTAGATAGTGACTACGATTACACGAGTGTCGAGAGTGAAAGCGCGACCGGGTCTTCACTAAAACATCACAGCTCAAAGCCAGCGTGAACACGACGCAGTTACGATCGGCCAAAGTAAACGTGACGAGAGGGATAGCCTATGCCGTAACACTATATAACGAAGGGTTAATATTTTACGAATATTGTATCAGAATCAAGACAAAGCATTGGTTTATTGTTATTATTACCAGGCAATATGTATATTAGTTGATAGAGATTTTCATATTCTGCGGTAGAATATAAAAACCACCCACTAAAATTTCGTAAATCCATCTGGCGCAGACGGTGCCTAGAGGCTTAGAACTTGCTCGCTGCAGCAAGTCGCCCAGGACGCGCTCGGAGACCAATGCCGGTTATGCCACGCTCCCGCCACTTCGCTAAATGCTCACGTCGGCATAACGACTCTTATCACAATATATAAAAATATATATTAAAAGAAGCTTACACTATAACTACACATCGAAGACGCACTCCGTTATGCATTCGCCGCCTCACTGCGATGCGGCCACCGCGCCGTGAGGTTGAACGTGATACTTTAAAGATTTTTCATTTGTGCTATATGCTGCCGCATATGCAAGTTGGCGAGTAACTCACGGCATATTCTTAAACATACAGGCGTATTGCATCTAGAGTGTTGTCCGACGGAAGAAACGGCTGCGCTCCTGCTCCTATCGCAAACGTACTGGTAACTGGCTCGGTGATTTTGTACTGACGATTCTATATAGCTTTTGTCACTTTGAGCCATTTCTTCCGCGAGGACAGCGTCGAGACATCGAGTTTAGCGCAATATTGCGGTAGTTTACATTCAAAACTAAGTTTAATACTTGTCATTTTATTAAAAATATTTTATATATCTGATCTAGAGTGGGAAGCGACATTAAGAGTAGAATTTTGAATCTGAACGAAATAATACTTATTCTTGGATAATCTAAGGGCTAATCAGTAAAGGACATACACCTGTGCCTATACCTATTCTTTTATCAACACAGAGAACCAGTATAGGCACAGACAGAACGACGAAGATCGCTAGAAGCTATAAACCTTTTTAAATACATGTGCACTTATTGACTTTAAGATTAGACAGCTCGAAACGTTAAGCCTAAGAGAACTACTTTATTTTTTTTATTATTTTGTTGTAGCTTATATTAGGCTTTTCATAAACACATAAGTAGAATTATTTTATGGATATATTTTCCAAGAATGATTTTTGCCGCCTTATTCTAGATACATCTATAAAGTTTCATTAAGATTCTCTATGACATAACGGCTATCTCTTCAACTTTCATCTGGAAAACAAAAGAAAATTTCATTGAAAAACAAAAATATAAATAATTTATTATATAATATATTTTTAATCTACATTACTATTAAGTAAATAATAAATATCAATTTTCTGTTGCAACTTTTAATGCATTAACTATTTACTGTTTAATAATTGAAGTACTTTGCAGATAATTAATACTTGACTTTATCCTGTTCACCATAGTAATTACTACATATTTCACTAACGCAAAAGTATATAATGTAGTCCTTACCACTAGAAAGGTTAAAAAGATTTTAAATAAAAATTAGTACATACATAAACTATGACTCAAGGTCTACTAGAGGGCAAAAAGTTAAGTGGCAGATACTATACACAAAGAATGATTAAAAATCCCGTTATACAATACGTACCGCGCGCGCCCACGATAATGGATTTCCGCTTGATGTCCTGCGCGGGCGCGTTGGCGGGCCGCACCACGCCCACCGCGCCGCCGCCCACCAGGTGCCCGCCGCCCGCGCGGATCGGTTTCGCTGGGGATTGCACATTAATAATTTAAACACATTACACATGCAATATAGGAATTAGATTACTATTTTTATTCAGTCTAAATATATTAGGAACTTTCCAGAAAAATATTATGGTTGAATAAACAGAGGCTTAAGCAGTATCTGTACGTATATAACCTCTTTTTCTGAAGTTTTCTTTACTAGAGATAGAAATAAGACAACTTTCGTTTATTAACTTTAGTTATGAAAACAGTCAGGAAATAAGTTCTAAAATTTTTAATGTACACACACGTAGATGTTTTTACTAGGAAGACTAGCAAAAATGCAGATACACTCACCGATTTGTGCCTGGACACCTCTTCGGGCAAGATTCTTAGCACGTACTGCTTCCTTGATTCTATCGACTTCGAATTGGTATCTCTTACGATCACGCATCGCGCCTTCCTTAGCTTCCTGTTATTAAAAAAAAATACAAAATTATAAAAAAATGAATTAATTACTAATAAAATATTACAAATGAAAAAATAATTCAGGATCATTCTGTCAGAAACTAATCAGGCTAAAATAAATATATGCAGACTAAGACTACCTGGCTTCAACCATCTGCTTTCCTTATTGTCGAAAAATATTTTTCGTAGAAAACTTGCCTCCCAAAACTAAAATTAATTTTTTTAAATTCCTTCTTAACAGTCATTCATACATGATTTCTACCAGTAAGATCAATTAACAATATGTACTTAGCTGTATAAATAAAAACTATATAATGTAAGATATATGACCTTGAGCGCGGTCTCGAGCGCCTTCACCCGCTCCATGGTAGCGCGCAGACGCTTCTCGAGCTTGGGCAGCTCGCAGCGCAGGTCGGCGTTGTCGCGCACCAGCTGCTTGTGCACCTTCGTCAGCTGTTCTAGATTGTTCTCCAGGAAGGAGATCTTCTGCTTCTGCGCGAGCGATCCGCCCTCCTCCTCCGCACCCTCCTCGGAGTTCGTCGATTTCTTTATTCTGGCCTGTTATTATTTGTTTATATTTAATCTTTTGTTACACGTAAAGTGAAAGTAAAATGACAATTATTGTTTATTATTAATTAATCTCAAATAACTAAAAAACAGAGATTATAAGAAAAAAAGAGATTAACATTTCTGAAAGTTAAATAGGATTTTTTAACTTGTATACACAATTACAAAGAGGAAATAATGTATTTCTATAATGATATTTATATGAGTATAGATGTTAAAGCTAACCTGCAGATCTTGCACAAACAGTTTCCTCAAGTTGTGGAGAGTCTGCAGCTCCTTAGCCACAGTGTCTTCCAGCCCCTTGAGATCGGCGCGGGCTTGCTCGCGTCGCTCCACGCTTTGACTGTAAAAGAAAATTACTATTATATGCAATTGTAAAAAGTTAAACAAGAATAAAAAGAGTCATTACTTAATCGAAGTGGTATTTTTAAATGACATAGGAAAACAATGTCAAAAATAATATATTAAGCACAAATTAAATGTAAAATTTGATTATGATGTCAGAGCCAACTTTTTTTGTAGGGCAGGACTATGCAATATAGTCCAGATGGGCGGGAATGTAGTTAGTTACCTGAAAATGCGATCGAGCTATATCTCCCAGCACGCACCCATCCATATTACGCCGCGCGATGCTTATAGGCCACATTGAAAATGCCAGCTCCCGGCAGAATGAATATGAATGGGATACGTGCGGAATAAAATGACAACTTAAAAAAATAAAAAGCGAGCCATTACAAGACAACTACAATTACTCGTACTTACATCGACTAAGTAATAATATACCTAAATATTATTATTGTATCACAAAATAGTTAACCATTTCGTCTCCTCGTATCATGGAGGTTCGATCTAGAAATAAAAAATAAAAGGAAAAATTGAGTTGCATACATTTTCTAGATCAAACCGGTGGTTCAGTGACATTTCACGACCGGCCGTCGGATCTGAATCCGAGTGCAAATAGTTTACTTAGAGATTTAATGTGTACAACTAAAATGATAATGACTGGGATTATTTCTATTTGCACAAGTTCACAACCGATAGGTCGAGGTGACATCACTCTTCGGCATTTCGAGTGCTTACACTGACTAAGGAGGTGTAGGTACTAGGGTAAGAGTAAATGCAATCAAATATTAAGAGGCGTGGATGGTCAGAGGAATGGATGAGCGAGGTGATCATGCCATCTATAAAATATTACTGCTGGTCAATAGAAATCAGATTATATGCGTTATTTGTCAATACTGAATGGATATCGATTATAATTTTTTAACAATATTAAGTCTTACTTGGTTTTTTTAGCATATATTCTAATATCTACTTATTGCTTACAATATAAATGCCATCATTGGAATGACCTTTAAAACGAATTTTAAATGCTCTACCTTATCATAGCGTCACGCGAACGTACGCAAGATACCTAATTAACCTATTATCTACTCGTACTTTCCGATTAAAACTTTGTAATATTTAAAATATATGAATGATATTTGTAAATATAAATTTTCATGAGATCTCGTTTAAAATGCTTTCGTTAGAAGACAGTTTACTTATGGTCGTCACATGTTATACAAAAATATTTTAAGAAAAATATTTACGCGTTGATTCTCTATACAAAACGTTCAAATCTATTTACAGTACTATGTACATTATTAAGCTACCTAAGAAGGATTCAAACGTGATACATTCCGAAAACCATGCAAAGTTATCCATCCGCCAAATTTTGTGCTTACTTGTTAAAAATAATTTAACGAGACATTTTATAAAAATACAACATAGCACTTTAAAGAAATATTTGACTAGTGCGTACCGAAACTAATCGCCGCAGTTCACAAGGCAGTGATATAAAATAGCTTAAATATATTATTTTGTTTTAACAGTTACTAAGAAGTTATTAACTAGTAACAGGTACCGATTTAGAACAACCATAACGTTAAAGACGACGCCACAATTTACTAAGTAACGAGAGAACACCTAAAATATTTATATAATATATTGCTTACTCGTATTCAGTGGCGTAGCTATCCCAATGGAACCAATACGATCGCATGAGGTCCCTGATTCAAGAGGGCTCCCCACAAACAATTCTTTTAATTAAAAAAAAAAATTGTCGCAGACATCTCTCATAGAAGTTTAAAATAACCGTATAAAACGTGTCCCAAGTTTTCACATATTATTTTTACAAGAAATGTGATTGTATCTATGTTCTATAAAACAATGAAAGGTCCTCTAAGTTCAGCTTTTTTACTTCATTTATTTTCGGGTAGATTCTTTCGAGAGAGCAGTATGAAAAAGTGAAAAGTCACTGTCCGTCTGTGAATCACATTCATTATCAAAATCGGCTAAGGGGGCACTTCTTTATTTTTTTGCATTGGGACCTAAAAAGGCTAGTTACGCCACTGCTAGTATTACTTCAACCCTTCTATATAGTAACTTCATAATCATGCTTTTAATCACGAGTACAGAATACGGCCGTAAACATGCATTACATTAAGAACTAAATCAAAAAGCATTTCATTAGTAATTCCCTATCACTTAATTCATACTTTTGTAAACTTATTAGACTAGTCACGATGAACTCCGAAGCGAAGCATTAAAATACGTTAAATATAAACGATATATCCCCAAACAAAGATTCACTAGAATGTTATTTCGCATACATCTGTCTCATACAAAATTCTACTAAAACTAATTTGTATTATTGCCACTCAAAATCGTAAGAGACAGTCGTATCGAAAACATAAGCATAACTGATTGGAACATGAGTCATGGATCTCGTACACCGAATTAAAAGTTTACGTAACAGAGAAAAATAGAACAATAAAGGCACCGAAACATTTGAACTACGAGTTGTGCGGAGACCCATGACTTATCACAAAAGCGAGCCGACAAGCTTAAACCAAAACCACAATCTGGGGATAGCGGTGGGTGAGCAGGATCATGGTAACCGAGATGAGCAAATGCAGCTGGAGGGGGTGGATGTTGCAGGAGTGGCGCGGGGGAGGGGACTTAGGGATTGCCGAGAGCGACTTTTCCTCGCCGGAGGCCTTTTCGAAATTCAGGCCCATTCCGTATGCGAATCCTAATTTCTCTCTTTTCGGAGATATAATAAAATCTCTGTAGTCCTCCTTAAGTAGCATCTGCTGATTGGCTACTTCTTTCTCAGCCTTATCGAGGTTACGGCGCGGGGAGCGCGACACTAACATGAGTTCCTTGAGCTTGGCGGACTTGTCGGCCTCCTCGCGTTTCAGCTTGTCGTAGTCGTCCTGCAGCTGCTGGCGCGCCAGCGTCAGCTCCTGGTACGTACTGTGGAGGGAGACGTGGCATGTTATATTGTTGGTAAACAATAAGAGAATGTAAATTTTAATTCTATTTTAGTTTAATTATTAAATGTTTAGTTTGAATATGATACTTGAGAAACCCTCTGTAGAAGTGATTTTATATTATTCATTATAACATCAAAAAAACGTTAATAGAGATATTAGAGATGCATTGAATTTGGTCACATGAACCATCAAAATTATAAAATTAAATTTTCGATAGTAATTAAGCCATAATGACGTGTATAGTAGCCCAGCGGTAACGCACTCGCTTGGATAATTGAGTGACGCGGGTTCAAATCCGGGTCTCGCGCGATGGACTATGACCTGATCCCCCTCGTACTGAGGGAGACCCGTGCCCAGCAGTGGGACGTTAAGAAGGGTTGAAGACATAATTACTTCCAATACGAACAAACAATTTGATGTATCAAATAAACCGATTCGACTGCGCATCTCAAATACATAATATATGGCTACAAAGCGTAAACATAGCATATAAAGACGTACTCCTTGAGCTCCTGGTGCTGGCGCTGCAGCGCGGCCAGCTCGTCGCGCAGCGCGGCCAGCTGCGTGGCGTGCGACGCGCGCAGCTGCTCCAGCTGCGCTTCCAGCGCCGCGCGCACCTGCGAGTCCGCGCGCTGCTCCGCCGCCGCCAGCTGCACGCGCTCTGCCGCCTGTTGCACCACCACTCAAATATGTACCCGTCATTTTATTACAGCTATATACTCTGTGGCTAAAACTATATTACTGTGAAGTTTTCAGTTTCATCAATACCTATATTTAAATGTATATCGAAAAACGGGCCGACAGTCTGCCCGTGACCACGGCTGGTGCAACTCAGCCGAAACATCGGGAATAAGGTATTTATACCTAAGAAATTACACGCGTTAAGTCCCGTTTTTCGATATACGTTATATAGTTATGGAACGCGATAGTTTCAAAATTTATCAATACCTATTGAGGACTTAATACGCGATAAAATATATTGTAAATATTAATTTACAATATATTATATAATTACTCTGTTGCTATTAAGCAACAGAGTAATCATATCATTGTTTAAATTATCATTAAATTAACACAATACCAAATCCTCGTTCTAACTAAGAAAGTTTTTTAGACCATTCATTAAATCAGAAGAATTTATTTCACTTCATCATGACGATTCATCACGCAATACGAAATTAATTACTTATTTCAATTACTCAAAATTAAATATTCACTTAAACACTGTCAAATAAAAAAAGTCAAAAATTGATATATTTGAAAAAAAAATCAGAATAAATAAATTTACATATTATACCTATATTAAGTTTTTGGGTAAAGAAATATGTTTGCGGATTCAGCTGTCGAGTTACAAAAATAATAACAGAATAATGTTACAGTACTTTCCATTTACTGCACAGCATTAGCTTTCCCCATAAGGAATCCCCCAAGAGGACCTTTTACTAATTCATACAGTACTCCAAGATTTAAGAATTAAAAAATAACGGGACGGGACTTGACGCGTATAGTTGTGACTTGCCATAAGATGGAAGTACTTCAAGTTCGAAATCATGCTTACATAAAATTGGTATTTTTATCATCGAAACCCATCCTACTTCCATCGAAATTTATTACATACAAATTGCAAAACGTATGATGTACCTGCAGACGCGCGCACTCCTCGCGCAGCTCGTCCGCCGCCTCCTCGAGCTGACGCTTCTTGTTCTCAGCCTCGCGCATGGACTCCGCGAGCGACGCGCAGCGCGCCTCGTGCTGCGAGATCAGCAGCCGGCACTCGCCCAGCGACCGCTCGTACTCCTCGATCTGTTTGTCATAAGCGTACATATTGAAATTATATTAGTTTCACCACTGAAACATTATTATACATGTAAAAGTTTTTTTTGTATGTTTTTTATATTAATTAAAATGTTATTTATAGTATTTTTAAGTACGCATTTAATCAGGCTACTAATAAAAATAGTAATTGTGTGTGTTTTTACATCCAATTTCCGCTCTTTATTTCACTTGTTGAAAATCCATGAGCTAAAAGAAAACTTATGCTAATCAATGGAGATATACAAACAAAATGAAAACTGACCTTCTGATTAGCATCAATATTGGCAGATTCCAAAGAGTGGCAACGTTGCACAATATTCTTGACTTCACTCTTCATCTTGCTGATGTGCAGACGGGCGACGGTGAACTCCTCCTCGAGCTTGCCCACCGTGTCCACGTTGAGCTTGAAGTCGAGCTCGGAGCCGCCCACGGCCGCGCCTATCTCGGCGAGGTCGCGCAGCAGGTTGGTGAGCAGCTCGGCGATGCGCTTGCGCTGGTGCGCCGACAGGTCGCGCAGCTGCTGCAGCTCCGCCGTCGCGGTCGTCAAGGCACTCTGTTCATTGAAACATAAGAAATAGAATATTGTATGTATGTATGTATGTATGTATGTATGTATGTATGTATCTATTTAAAACATTTTAATTTCCTTCGATACGAGGGGGAAGAGGCTATTGTCCACCACGCTGGTCAAATACGATTTAGCGGACTAGTAACAACACATGTCTTTCGAAAACTCTCTAGGTTCTATCAGACGTGCAGGTTTGCTCACGATGTTTTCTTTAACCAAAAGACTATTATTGGTTATCTAGTATAGTAAATGATTCGCACGTGAAAATACTACAAATGCGAGACTCGAGATTGGAATCCGCTTCATTAAATTTTTCAAGAGATCGCGTTACCACTGGGCTACTACTGCTGAGACGGAATAGAATAACATATTTACAA
The DNA here is from genome assembly GCA_951802675.2 of Boloria euphrosyne. Lineage (NCBI taxonomy): Eukaryota > Metazoa > Arthropoda > Insecta > Lepidoptera > Nymphalidae > Boloria > Boloria euphrosyne. Next base: position 8,521,487 of record OX637874.1, read on the forward strand.
TTTTTTGGCAGCTAGTATGCATCTCGACGAAGCAAATGCAAGTCGTCAGTATAATAAAATAACAAACTTGAAATTAGTAATCATTATTTTAGGCCGTTTATAAAAATAATAATCATCCTAATGCAATATTAAGTGTTATAGATTACACCTAAAATAGCTACTTGCCTATTCATTTTAAGTAAATCATTATTCATTTATGAAACTTAATGACGCATTTAAATGAGTACGATTTTATTTAACACATAAAATTTGTATATAAGTATGAAGTAGTGTATTTAATTGATAATAATTAATAACCTGTTTAGTCTGCAATTCCTCAGAGAGCTGGTCGCACTCGCGGCTCTTGCTGTCTACCTCCTGTGACTTCTGGTCATAGTTGACGGCGAGTTCTTCGAGCGCCTGCAGCACTTCCTTCACCTCCTCCTTAGCGGCCTCATTTTCCTGCTGGATTCGGTTCATATCACCCTGGAGGGCTTCGTAGTCTCGTCTGAGGAAAGATTTAGTTTTAGGCAAAATTTGACCATGTCGTTCAAAAGAGATTGAACGTTTGTAACCTTGTTAAAAACCATCGTCAATTCTATTTTTTAACTAGATAATCGTACGCCACTACTTTGAAAAACAATACTAGCTAACACTAGTATTGTTTTAACTTAACCAGCTTCTATAAAGAATTCGACTTGATCCCCTTTTACTATATTAATTAAAATCTACCCCGTTTTAAAAATGTGCGGAAAACATGTAGGTAACATATTTTAAACAATGTACCTTTCCATTCCAATAGAAAATATTTATAATAGCAAAAATAGCTCATAATAGCAAAAACATAATATCTTAAACACAAATAAGATTATATTTTACATTCACATTCAATATTGATAGTCTTTGTTTTATAGTATTTTTAGATATTAATAATAATCGGAATCGCAAACTATAAAACGATTCTGCCTACAATCTCATTATATATTCCGTTCTAATTCCGACCAATGGCATTGTATGCATGCACAGACACTTAATGATTACAAATAAGTTATTATTTTCTTAAACTTATTATAGTTTGTTATTTATTACAAATATATTTATTATATACCTATGTGTTTAATTTAAATAATGATATGACATTATTTTATGGGAACGTTTCCATTTGGATTAAACTTTTTATTACAAACGTCGCATTAAATGCGAACTTATTTTATGAACGGCCTCTATAACACATAGTCTTTCCATAGATGATCAAATATTTAAAATAAATATTTCAGTATTTTATTTTTAGTGAAAATAACACTAATATTAAGAGGTAAAGTGATAAATACGTAACAAATAACAGTTTTCGTCATACGTAGAATTTGGTGCAAACTTAAAATAAGTAGAGCGTGAAATCTGATATACGATTCGGCTATCATCTAAATTTTTTTTATATAACTCTTACCAAATACCACTAACTATTACATGATCTATTGCGAGTGATGACATGCAATTTTGATATATTAACGTCTACATACTTCATCAACTTTAAAACATTGAAAGCATTTGAAACAGTTACATTTATCATACTTTCATTATTTTATTCACATTTTATACTCATCTTGAATCAAAATTATATTCATATTTCCATTTCTAGCATGGCTTCATTGATTTAGTATTATAATATTATAATATATTAAACACATAATTTAATCAATCTATAAAACGCATATCGCCTACACATAGAACAAGTTATAATAACGATTTGTAAATTGGATTAATACGGTGGAGTAAAATAACGACACGAAAGATAACAACAAAATGCCGACATACGCACCTAGTGCACGCGATCAGTTCCTCCTGCTCCATCATTTGCTCCTTCAGTTTCTCCACGAGTTGCGAATGTTGGTTGATCTCCTCATCCTTGTCGTCCAGCTGCTGGTACAGAGCCTCGAGCTTGGCCTGCGTGGCCGCGTCCTCGACGGCACTAGATACGGCGACTGGTACCGGCTATACAGAAAGTTAGGATGAAATCAATACTGATTTAATGCTTTATTTTTTTATGAAAGAGACACTATCGTCTTCTTATGTTACTACGAAAACGTATTTTGTGTATTCTAAACATAATTTTTAACTAACATTAAAACTTATAAATTTAATAATTGCACAAAAAATCTAACAAATTACCTTTTACACTATATTAAATTATAAAATTCCTTTATAAGAAGAAATATTTGAGGAAAATAGCACAAATTTATTATGAATGTATGCATTATGGTATGATGTTAGCTTATAGGAACTTTTAAGTGTCGCGTTCTTCGCAGGACAATCGTGACGAGTAATATCCCCTAATCCATATACTTACTTAGTTGATATACATGTATGCATGTCCCTTACAAAATTATATATATAAACTATACATATTAATGCAACAGCTTGTATTATATAAAACACATTCTAGCTAGACATGACAAACAATAATTGAACGCACGGAATTTCTCGTAGGTTGATTAAATAGCCCTGACTGTATTAGTATTATGCTAAATACTCTCTTACTGCCTTCAATCGAATTTGCACACTGAAGGTTCTGTAAATTAGTAGTTTTCAATAAACATAGTTCTATTTTTACCAAATGTAAGAATAACGTTATTATTCAAAACTATATAGTAAACTAATATACTTTACAAAGTAGATATCTTAACCTGAATATATGGAACATAATGTTATAAAAGAGAAATAGCAGTTAGTTAGCAGTTATTCTTTTTTAAATTTACATTGTATTTGTATAATTTGAAACATTGTATGATGGTTATCAAAACAAAAAAACTCTGCATTGTGCTGAAATGAAATCTATATACAAATAATACAATTGTAACTAAGTCGAATCTGTACATTGAATATTTTTAGGAAAATGTGATTGAAATAGTCATTTTCAGAGCAGGCAGAATGTACAGTTTTTAGAATTTTTGTTTGTCTGTCTGTTACCACATCACGAAAACACCTCAGGACAGATTTTGATGAAGTTTGGTATGGGGAAAAGTAAAAGAATACTTTTTACTGCACGAAAATAACTAATTTCTGTAAAACTTTACTTACAATAAAAATAAGTTATTTTTAAAAAAAAAATTAAACCGACTTCAAAAAATATGCACTAAAAAGAGAAAAATAAAAAGTAGAAAATAATACTTTAAAGAACTATGTTAATTTTGGAGTCGGTGCCAGCCAGGTATTTTGATTATGTTTACAAATTGATAGATTAATCGAATATACGGTTATTTTTCTTTGGCTGGCACCGACTCCAAAATTAACATAGTTCTTTAAAGTATTATTTTCTACTTTTTATTTTTCTCTTTTTAGTGCATATTTTTTGAAGTCGGTTTAATTTTTTTTTTAAAAATTACTTATTTTTACATTTTTAGTGTGCCTTTTATTTAGCTGATTTAATGATAGTGCCTTACTATATGTCACTAATTTAAAATCTGTTTAAGCTTTATATTAAACAACGAGCATACCCATTAACGACGAAAATAGTAATTAATTATCGGGTCTGCCGAAGGGGGGGGGGGGGGGGGGGGTGTGTTGGTGTCCAAAGAGTACTCGATCTACGACTACTGTAGCTGTAACTAAACTACGAGCTCATCTTTATGTTTACATTCCCCATACGAAATAGTTTAAATAAACCACGTCCATTATTCCACCTAACTCCTAGAGGTTAATGAGATTTACCTTCTATTATCATATTAACGTAATAGCCTGGAAGAACACAACTATCAATCTATATGTATGTATAATTTTAAAGGAATTTCCTTTCAACTCCTAGCCGTTGAGGAGTTGTACCTTCCATCATCAGCTTATCCACATGAGATGGTAATTATCAAATGCAAATCCTTAAAAAACTTTAGAAAATATATGAAAAATGTACTAAGTGCCTATAAAATTTAAGAGTTGCCATCGATTTCCCTAGGATCCCATTATCAGATCCTAACTTGGTGACAATGGGAATATCTTGGAAGTATACCCTACCAAACAAAAAATAAATTTTTGAAATCGGCCCACAATTGACGCATAAATCGGTGAACACAAATAAAAAATAACATTTGAAGAATTCTACCTTCCATCATCAGCTCATCACATGAGATGACGATTTTCAGACGCAAATGCTTGAACAGCTTAAGAAAATATATAAAAAACATAATAGGTGCCTATAAATTTTGAAAGTTGCCCCGGATTTCCCTGAGATCCCATCATCAGATCCTGATTTTGTGATAATGGGACCCCCTCAGAACTATACCCTACCGAACAAAAGAAAAATTTCTGAAATCGGCCCACAGTTGACGGAGAAATCGGTGAACATACATAAAAAAAAAAAATACATACATCGGAACATATAACCTCCTCCTTTTTGGAAGTCGGTTAATTAAAGTATCTAGGTACGAACCCGAGCGAGGGAGAGTCATTATAAATTCTTCGGTGTATATTGTATTGCAAACATGAAAACAGCTGACTTTAATTTTACAATAGTCAGTTCAACTAAAACATTGCGTTCAATATAAACAATGTATGATGTTATGTAAATTTCTCTGAGATCTAAACGGATTTAAAATATGAACATATTTGAAAGTCGGCAAAAAATAATAATTTTGTATGTAATTATGTATATCGAACTTAAAAATGAAATTAACAGCAAAATAATTCAGTATCATCTATAAAATTCTATATATATTTAGACATAGTGAGTAATGAAATGACGTACGTAACGTAATACGTATAAAACAAATTATAGTTTCGTCCTGTAATAGGCATGTCCACCTACATCTCAGAATCGTGTGTCATCGCCCTATGTTATAAACAGATTCCACTATAAACAAGGGTTAAAATACCAAGTTCTTAACAAATAAAGCAGTCTTTATAACCGTAGCAATATTCAATTAAGTTTACATTTAATTTGCCTTTAAGCAGGATGAAAGTAATCCTGTATTATTTCCTTTACTGCATTTAACACTTGTATCACATTATTTAAATGAAGAACCTGATATTGTTAAATATTTTTTACTATTTTAATTTAAAATTAAATATTTAATTAAATAAATAATAAATGCCTTTAGTTAATAATTGAAAATATTTTAACTAACATAATGGTATTAATAATATTATATTGAATAAAAGATTTGTTTGTTTGTTAATATTGAGAACTACTAAACTAATTTTGATCATTATTTCAGTTTTTAAAAATGCACCTGTTTTTTTTTCCATTGTTGCAGAGAGTATTTTTTCCTGAAATGCTATTTTACTTGTTTAAACAAATTGAGCCACACTGGTCTTTATATAGGTCATACACAAGTAATGTGCCAAACATTTCATGTTTATAGGTCACCCACCTCCTAGGGATGGTACTATATTAAATTGCTATAGATAATAATGAACATTGCCTTTAATTATAAATAGAACTCACCGCCACAGGTGGTTTTTCTTCAATGAATGATGTAACAGGAGTGACTGCTTCAATCTCCACCAAGTTGACCTGCTCCTCAGGTCTGACGGTTTCTCCAGACCGCCAGCGGTTGACTTCAGCCTCCAATTTCTCAACCTTAACAAATATGTACACAATAAAAAACTATTTAAAGAACATTTCTCCTTTCAATTAAATGTAACAAATATAGTATTGACAAAAATATTAATTTTTAATTTTATATTGCAGTTTTTCATTACCTTTCCTTTTAGCCTAGCCACCTTCTCCTTCTCTCTTTCATAGCGACGTTTCCATTCTTCAGCTGTAAGTTCCTCGTTGACACATACCACATTTTTAACAGTCTTGGCCCTGTGAATTACAGTATAAATGTTGAAGAAAACATATTTTTTTCTATATACAAAAATATTCTTATACAAATGTATTATTAATGTTTACAAAAGCTTCACAAAAATTTCAAATAAATTATAATTACCTTTTACCAAAATCAAGAGTACTCTTTGTTTCACTTTCATTGAACGAAGCTGGTGAACAACAGATGACTATAGTTGTTCTGGCATTACCACCAAGTGATTCTTGTAGGATACGGGTCAATTTGGAATCTCTGTATGGAATATGAGATTTATTGCCATCTGCTAAAGCAGAAATTACATTACCCAAAGCTGATAATGATTTGTTGATATTTTTTGCTTCATCAAGCACAGTACCTTCAGCACCAGTTTTGGATACCTAAAATAATAGTTGATTTAAAACATGTAATACTTAAAAAAAGCATAATTTTACACAATTAATAACAAACCTTTTCAGAACCAGCCAAATCCACAAGATATAACTTTCCAGATAATTTCTTCTGGTTCTCTAGATTTTCTTGTTTAACATTTATGAGGAAGACTGAATGAGATCTGGATGAGTGTTCATTCATATCTGGAAGAAATTATTTTTATTACACCAATAATATGGAAATTATTGAATATTTAAATTTCATATTCATATGTTTAACTTTTTGTATTATTTTGCTACACATACTTGTTACTGCAATATGTCTATTTGATTTTCCTTCCTCTATTACTTCAAATACTTCTTCTGGACTTGACACAAATCTTTCTGTAGCACCTTTTACAAATGGAACTCTGTTTTTGTCTTCATGTACACTGAGGTTCACCTTGGATACTGTATTGAAAATAAAAATGTAAAAATATATTCAAATTCTGATAAGCACAAATTTATTAAATAGATGTGTATATTATGTGTGATTACCATCTAAGAGATCCCGAATTTTGTCCATATAAATTTCAAAATAGGACACTTTAATGTGAAATTCAAGGTTTTCTTCCATGGCATAGATATGGTTGAAAATATCATTCACTATCCGTGGAATTATACCCTGTTTTCCTGGATCCCCTGTAAATAAAAATAAGATTTCAGAAATAGCTTGCAATACAAAAATTATAACTTAGCAGAGTTCTAAAAATAGATAATTTGAAATATGATTATTTATTTTAAAAAGATTGAACTTATTTTAATAATACCCACCTATGACACCCTCCATGGTATGTGTTTTACCAGAACTTGTCTGACCATATGCAAATATAGTACCATTGTAACCAGCCAGTACATCAGATACAATACTTTTCGCTGCTTCATTGTAAACCTTCTCTTGGGTTGCGTTGGGTTTAAATACTTTGTCAAACAAATATACTTTACCCTAAAAGAAAAGTAATAAATAATATAAATTCGTATAATAACCTACAATTATTTAAATGTATTTATAAATTATTATAAATCAAGTAATATCTCTCTTATATATAAAAATTAATTGCTGTTCGTTAGTCTCGCTAAAACTCGAGAAAAGCTGGACTGATTTGGATAATTTTGGTCTTGAATTATTTGTGGAATTCCAGAGAAGGTTTAAAAGGTGAATAAATATGAAAAAAAAAAAATTTAGGTCTTTTATTTATCAATTGAGACAGTACAAAGTCTGCCACGTTAGCTAGTTTTTCAATTATTAAATGTAACCTGACCAAAACAAATGTTAATTTAGACAAAATACCTATTATTATCATATAAATTATATTCACGTAATGCATGTAATGCTTGAAAAATTGTTACCAAATATAGAAAGTTTAATATCTGCATGAATTACTTCATTTTCGGAAAGCCTAATTTGATTTTAAGCACAATATTGTAAATCAAAAGACTTTGTGTTAGATATCATGCCTGATAAAGGTGGATTTAGATTCAGAAATGCTAAAAGTCAAATTTAATTTCAATAAACATTTATCAAGTATAATTTGTTAAAATTGCTAAATTCAAAATAATCAATAATATTATTCCACTGCCCAAAAAATAAAAATTGATGAAAATTAAATATTTTTCTAATTTTCAATTTTTTTATGTGATTTTAATGGTTTTAATAATAAATAGCTACCAAATTTGTTCAGTAAGATGGTAAACAATAATAAAAATATAAATACACAAATTATCCTAGGAATTCTCAGGTCAAGGTCGAGAAAGTATTTGTATTGATTTTCGACAAAGCTAAATCAGATGTCAGATTTAGTTAAAATACACAGAAATTCTTCAAATTTTCATGATCGCAATCATAATCAACGAAGCGGAATAGAAAAGAAAGGCCATTTCGTAGCAGGTGAACACTCGTAATGTATTAGTCATCATGGTCTAAATTAGGGCGATGATAGAGAACTACAATGTGGGTATATTGATAATTGTTCGACTTACCCCTATGGAAATGCAATTATCATCAGGTCCTGAAGGAAATTTTACAATGAATTTGGAACCAGCTTTTTCTTCAGAGTCATTGAGTGGCCGAAATCGGCATACGACTCTTATGCTGTCTTCAGCAGCTATTTCACGATCTGCTGCCATATTGTAAAATTAAAGCTTACACTAAACACCGTCTATAGAATTAAAAAAATAAAACGTTACTGGAACATAAAACCGTGCATGAAGAACTACAAAGTTAAAATTTGTCACTGGGAATTCTTCATGACAGCGGTATCAAAATGTCGGCCATATTCTGTAAAGAAGAAAGGCCTGAAATAGGTATCTTATTGGTTGAAAAATCAACAAGCTGCCAACAAAAGCAAGAAAAATCGATTCGCTGCCAACACTATTTTAAATTTAGCTAAGACGCGTTCAATTGTGACGAAGATGTAATACTTATTTTATGAAAAATAAAATACTTTCGAAAGTTTTAACATTACTTATTTCTATTCTTTTGTATTACAATTACGAAGGAACATTAGGTATTGAACTAATATTTCTATTGCATTGTTGATATCTCAATATTATGATAAAAAGTCCATAAGTTATTTTTTATTCTACGCTCCATCAAATTTTTTTATATCTGTGCAGTGTGCTTTGCTTATGTTAATTTTATTTTTGGGTTGGAGTATATTGTTAAAATTATATGTGAATTGTAAATTTGTAATCTTGTCATAAATACAAAATGTTTTTGAATTTGATTCGATAATAATTAACAAGAACAAACGAGACATGCAAGAACTTGGACTTTATTAAACTTATTCAAATTCTAAGGCTGGTGAGTTAGCCCTATATTACATTAAGTTCAACTTACCTTGTATGGGTCGTAACACTACGATTTCGTAGTGTTTTATATAAACAACAAAAGTATGTATTACAATATAATTAAAGAAATTAAAGCATATCACCGTTAAATAACTTATATCCCTGGCAAGTGGCAACTGATAACATTCCTAACTACAAACTAGATTCTAGTTTACTTGACCAAAAGAGAGTTAAATTAATTTATTCCAATTCTTCCTTTTTTATGGCTTTTTTTTATATTGAGATTAAAGATTACGCAGTAGAACTTAAAAGTCCAGCATTTTTTTTTTCATAAACAAACAAGCTTTTTTAAATCTAAATAATCTAATGCTAAAGTAAATGCAGAAGTAAAGCTCAGGAAGGATTACTGTAGTTATCCGGCATAAAGTGCAAATAAATTCCAAGTAACTACTTGTATTTCACATTATTATGTTCTAGACATAAACTACTAAAATATGGCTTTCTCTCAACACAGCGGATCAATTTGTTCATTAGATACCTATTCTATTAATGACTATCTTAATTGTTTTTTATTTAATTGATCTATGAATGTTTTATTTGTGACTTGATTTAATCATTAATAATAATAATATAAACAAATTTTTTTTAACTTAAAAATTATTTCTTTTTCTGGAGAAAAAATAAGTAAAGATTAGCTTTACTATATGAAAAAGATGAATGAAGTGGTAGCCCAGTGGTAACACGCTCGCTCTGATATCCGAGTGATGCGGGTTCAAATCAGGGTCTCGCACCTCTGATATTTTCATGTGTGAATCATTTTCTATCATGATTACCACATGTCTGACGGTGAAGGAAAACATCGTGAGGAAACCTGCATGTCTGAGAGAACCTAGCAAGTTTTCGAAAGTCATGTGAAGTCCGCCAATTCGCACTAGGCCAGCATGGTGGACTATTGCCTAATCTCTCTCGTACTGAGGGAGGCCCGTGCCCAGCAGTGGGACGTTAAAGGGGCTGATGATTTTGATTATATGAAAATACTTTCATATTTATAATTTTATAAAGTACAGCTCTATTGTTTTTTAAGAAGCAGGCTTAATCATCAATACAGTGTAAACTCTATATAATAACACTCAAGGTTGTTGTTAAATAGAGAGAAGAAAAATCTGTATTATAATGAAAATATGAAAAAGAAAATGCTTTGAATTACATACATAATAACAATTCTTATTAAAGCGCTATGGCATATTATAGTTTGTTATTTTCGTCTGACGTCCTTTGCTGCACCAGTAATTTTGTGGTTTTTTTTTGCTTATTTTATTCATATCTTGCGATATTGAGCCATCTTGGTGATAAAGAAAGTATTTTGCCAATAAATTTTGCTGCTTCCAGAGCTTCCAGCTCTTTAATGCACGGCAGAATTTTTACTAATTTTGACATCTTAAAAAGTACTATTTATTATTTTATTGTGGTCGTTATTGAGAGTGGGTGCAATGTTAAATAGAGTGTTATTGTATGGAAAACAAGCTAAAAGTGATTTTAACGCTTAAGGGAGTTTGTCGTTAAATCGAGTTATGTTACATGGAGTTTACACTGTATTTTTTAAATTTATAAATGACCCACTAGAAGTTTTGAACTATGAGTATTTTCTGTCAATAAGCAAATTAGATTTTACATTCTCCATGACTAAACTAGACCAAGGATAGGAACATGAGGGTATCTAATACTGGCTTAAATTTACAAATCCTAGATCCAAAGACTTTATTTCATTGATTTCTTAGTAAAATAAAAGACATCTGATCCTTTGTATTTTATTTTTTACATTAATTGTTCTAATGATGAAATACTAGGTTGAAGAGGAATACTATCACTGCATATTATAAAACAAAGTCCTCCGCCGCGTCTGTCTGTCTGTTCGCAAATAAACTCAAAAACTTTCATGCTGTTTTCACCAATGGATAGAGTGGTTCTCCAGGAAGGTTTTGGTATATAACTAGCTGAACGAACGACTTCGGTCGCTCTTGTTTTAAATAAAACTATTTTTTCGAATTTTGCCGCGTATTTTCACTACGTTTTGAATACCTACAATCATGGTCGCGGGACACCATGAATGCAAAATCCGAAAATATCGTTTTATTTGAAATGTTAAATATTCGCGTAAATGTAAGAAAATATTAGGGATACCTAATATTTGTAAAATAAAACGTAATTATAAATATAAATATGTTGGGATATTAATTGTCCCACAATTGTGTTGGGACAAAATTCATGAGTATGTGCGAATAATCTGAATATTATGTAGTTTTATGTTGCAATCAAGCTACACCATATAAATGTATAATATTATACGCGTAGGGATGTTAGGTGGCGCCGCGCCCATTAAGCAGACAGGAGCGGTCGTTGACTCGATGTGCACCCTCCACCGTTATCGTCGGTAACTGCATTCAGGTTACTTCGCACAAATAAAGGACAAAGTTCTGTTATACATGTTTACTGTTAATCTAAAAAATGTACTGAATTTATTCCATCTCTGAACAGGTTCAAGTTCGAATATGGTTAAGAATGTATCAAGTTGTCTCTAATACTTACCTGTTTTACTACCTTAAACCTTATTATCGGAGCTTTATAATATCAAAACATTGATGAAATTCAATACGAAGTATCGATGTACTTTTTAAAGATTTACCTAAATAGGTATTTAAAGCAAAAGTACATGTCTTCCCATCTAAATATCTTATATTGTATTAACGTAAAAAATATAAAATTATATAGAACTTTATTGTTATCTTGTTTAATGTTTATAAAAGATATAAAAGGCGACGCGTTTTACATGCAATCGACATAAGACCTTTGTTGAGTGTATTTAGGGTTTATACGAATGTTAGAATACAACAAGGCTTACTTCTAGTATATTATTTGTGATAACAACAATATTAAAAGAATCAAGAGGTAATGACACAAGAAAATTACTTTGGAATGGTTGAATCATCTGATGTTGTTAAACATGACGTAATCCGATGACCTACAAAACACTGGTTTCTTGCTTTTAGTCCTTGGTTTTATTTGTACTTAATTAAAAGGAGAATATTATGGTTCTTAAATATTTTATTTTATTAAATAAAATAAAATTTGGGTTTAGACATTATATTTATAACTATTACTTACTTCTTACATCTGTATAATGTTTATATTTTTATGCAAAACTAGATGCGTGCTCTCAGAAAATCTAAATTATTATGATGAAATCTAATGAGGAAAAAATATTTTCACTTTTAATATTAAAGGTCTCATGTACACAGCCTGCGCATCCAGAGTCACGACTTGTCTTTTCTCGTTTGTAATACGGAATACCTAAGTGTATTATTGTACGAAAGGAATAATTTTTGAATAATAATACTGCATGGATCTTCAATTAATTATATACAGTTTGTTGTACTTAGTGCGATTTGGCTCGTATTGGTTCTAAGAAGGAGTGGTGACGGCGCCGCTGTATCACTCGCTGACGAAGTTATTTTCTGTGCCATTAGTCACGCGTGTATCCGGCGCGGGCTGGCCGCGCTTTTACTGCACTCGCACGAACGAGCTCTACATCGAAAAATAATACACCGAAACACCATCGCTTACTTTCTGTTTTTTAATGTATATTTATTTACGTCTAATATCAACTAGTGTTAAATAAGTGTTATTTAATTTATAATTAGGTATAACGAGTGTTTCCAGAATCATAGTTAGTATTTGCTAAAGGAAAACTTTCAATAATTTATCGTGATGAGTGGCCTTTCAGACTAATGTGACTAATTTCTGTGATAGTAGTGTTTAAACATTATATTATTATACTTGAGAATTTCGTTGTGCTTAATGTAGTCAAAAGGTGAGTTCCATGTTTGGAGAGTCATGTAATTAGTATTTATAATAAATACTTATTTACTATGAGATTAGTACAACTTTTTGAAATATATGATTATTAAACATTATTTTCTGATTCAAGAAAGTAATATTTTCAAGCAATATTTTTTTTATAATTAGTGAATAACTTCCAATACATTATTTTTTACATTATATTTTATTATATAAATCGTAATAATATATCGAATTTTGAAACTAAAATATTAACTACATATGGTTTATCAAATATGTAAGAAATGATATTAAATTCAGGAGTTCATTTAATCCATAGAGCTTGTGATAGCGGCGTTTGTTTAGCGCGTAGCCCGACCTCGATACTGTGGTGTGGGCGCCTAACCGCCCGCGCCCGCCCACAGGTACAAGCGTGGTCAGATATTACTTACACATTTTTCCATATACATACTTAGCATAACTACTAACTAGTACCATATGACGTTATTTTCATTCATTAAATAAAAAGAAAGCTTCTCAAAGCAAATGTCTAGTTTATAAAAGTATTGTAATGAATCAGTTCAATAATTAGTTATTTTTTTTAAATGTTTTCTTACATTGGCTATTCAGCGCAGTGTTAATACAAATAAAAGTAACTGCTACACTACAATTTTAACATTCAGATTTTAATGTTTTTTTTATTGGGAAATAAATATCTTTAAACCTAATGTTTGAGAATTTAACTTCACCAAGCCTGAATAATAACTATTAAAATCAAGAGCTTTCTATGTACGTCACTTATATTATTTGTAGGTTCATGTTCATTGAAATGTTGCAAGACAACGAAAATCCCAAATAACTACAATTACGAAAGTCAATAAAAAAAGGAAAAGCTGTATAGTGAAAATGTAAATAAATATAAACAATACAAGAATCAATAACTAAACCTGATAAAAAGTTTTGTCTGAAAATAGTAATGTTTCTTTACAGATATTGATCTTAATCGAAACGAATCACTAAAAATGGTCGCACGAACGAGTTTACTACTATGTGTGGGTGCGAGCTTGCTGGTCATGTGTTTGGGACAACGTGCGGAACAGCTGCTCGCACAGAACCCTTGCTCGAGTAAGACGACGTGCAGCGACTGCGCCCGCACACCGACCTGTGCGTGGTGCTTCGCCCCCGAGTTCAATGGGCCCCGCTGCTTTAACCCCGCCATGGAGGGCGGCACGGCTGGATGTGACGAAGCCTATATATTCAACCCCGATAACCAACAATCCATAGACCCAATGTATAATAGAGAACTTACTAGAGGTAATAACTAATAAGCTATCCTTTTAATGTTTTTGTTAAAAAAATGTCGATTTATTGATTTTAATTTTAAATATTTAATATTATCTAATCAAAAGCGAAAGGGCGAATGGGAATGGGAATGGAGTCGTCATATTATGAAGAGTCCATGAGCAGTAGCAGCAGCAGCAGCAGCAGCAGTAGTAGTATAAAGGGCGGAGGCTTCATGGGTGGCGCTGCCGGTGGCGAAAATCTCGTCCAAATCAAGCCACAAAGAGTTAAGCTACAGTTACGAATGAGTAAGTACAGACATTTGTGATTTGTACGTAAAATGACTCATAAAGGTGTCATATTTATTGATTGCTAATTTTTAATCTTAGCTATGACATGCGCGTTATAGGAAAATAATCAAGTGCCGTATTCACTAGTGTGTTTTGTTAATTTCAGATCAAATGCAAAAGATGACATTCTCTTATGCTCAGGCACAGGACTATCCCGTAGATCTTTACTACCTTATGGACTTAAGTAGATCTATGAAAAACGATAAAGAAAAACTCAGTACGCTCGGTAGTTTGCTCTCAAGCACCATGAGAAATATCACTTCAAACTTCCGAATCGGATTTGGTTCGTTCGTTGACAAACTTGTTATGCCTTATGTTTCGACTGTGCCTAAGAAGTAAGTTTATTTTAATTTTTCTATAATGAATTATATAATCTACGGATGTTGGTATTGTTCTTTTTGACATGTCACATATTTTTAATGGTTTTATTAATTTACTTCAAAGACATGTTTGGCTCAGTTTGTAATAACTTGTCGTGCCAGTGGTCGCGGGTTTGAATCCCGCTGAGGGCGTTCATTTGTGTGATGAGCATCTACAAACATTTGTTGTATTCCACTCATGGGTGTTTAATGTTTATGTTTTTAATAGACACGTATTTTTAGGTTTCTATATGTGTAGTGTATCAACTATCTGTTATCCATAACACAAGCCTTGTATTTTACCACGGCACTAGGCAGTGGTGTTTGTTTGTGTTCCAACCAACATATTATTTATTAATTAATTTAATTTCTGTGAATTAGTTTAGAAATTGTGTCGACCCTAGTTTATTTGACACTAACGGTTGTTTATTTTTTAGTTTAATAACACCCTGCGATGGCTGCGCAGCGCCATATGGTTACAAAAATCAAATGTCTCTCAGCAATGACACTGACTATTTCGATGTAAGTTCGATTTTTTTTATTAGAATTTTTGATCAAAATCCTTATTATATGATGTCACCACTGCTGATACTACGTATATTAAGTAGGTATGTTAAGATTTCCATATTCTAGTCATTTTCTGAAAGCTCACGGTAAAAACTCAATAATGCAAGGTAGACACGTTGACGTAAGACTTAACTCGCCTTGACCCTAATATACTATCTTTCTGGCCCGACTTGTTTATATCCAATTTTGACCTAAATAGTATTTATTCTGTGAATATACATTATCCTCATTGGCCGTCATTTATGGTACTAATGTAAAATATTTCATTTCATATATTTAAATGGTTCAAAGTACATCATAACGATGCATATATATTTACTTTCACAAAGATAAGATAAAAACGATTGATTTGTGTGAGAGTATACATTCAGCCTTGACCTGACTCATGCACTAATATGCCCGATAACAGAAAACCATGAAATATGCTAATTTCGTATCATATACATATTAGTGCATTTTACTTTCTAATTAATGATTTTATTGGATGTTGCATAATTAAAGTTTTTTTTTGTGTTATGACTTGTTGTAAAATAATATTATTGATATTTTTTCTGCCTTTATATATTTAGTTATGAGACAATAACAAGTATATCTTCAAAATGTTATGAGTGCTGATATTGTTGTTGTTGTTAATTGCAAAATACTATAACATGATATCAATAGTAGTTTTAAAAAAACACATATACAATTTAACATAATTTGTAAGTTATGGGGATCAAAACAAATGTAATAAAAGCAACCTTAAAGAATTTTCTATTAGACAAGAAGAACATTCCATTTTCTAACACCATCACATCAAACTAATAATCACTGATTTTAAGATTTTTATACAAAGCTTTGATAGGATATTAATAACACATTTACAAATACATATTAAATATTTTACTTCATAGTTGTAAGTGAAGCTAATAAAAGCCAAGTAGAATATATCAATATTAGAGTATATAATAATGTAATTTACATTTCCTTGCTTTTATTTAGAAAGCAGTGGCCCTCGCAGACGTGTCGGGTAACCTGGACGCGCCCGAGGGCGGCTTTGACGCCATTATGCAGGCGGTCGTGTGCAAGAACGAAATAGGATGGCGGGAACACGCCAGAAAGCTGCTTGTTTTCTCCACTGACGCCGGCTTCCATTACGCGGGGGATGGGAAGGTAATTAATTATGTAATTTCATACTGTTTGGTGGGAGCTGATATCCTACATAAATGTCTTCACCCCATACAAAAAATATCTAAGACCGCTTCACCGACTTGCTAACAGCTTTTCACTAAATGCATTTGAAAGTACATATATTATTGTATACGGTACTTACTTCAAAAAAGTCAATTTTTTTTCTGTCTGTTTGTTCTGGATAATCTCTGAAATCGCTGGACCGATTTTGACGGGACTTTCACTCGCAGATAACTTATGTTAAAAAGTAACTTGGCTACTTTTATTTTATTAGAAAAGTATAAAAACTGGTTAATTTATTTTAACTTACTTCCAGCAGAGTGGGCTAAGTTTGCTAGTTTTAAATAAGACTGTTTAAAGCATATAAAAGATTAATAAAATTTCAGTTCAATTGAAGAACTTGTTTGTAAACATGAGTTTAAAATATAGTTTGTAAGTATTGTTAAATTAATGTTTGGTGTTGTTCTAGTTGGGAGGAATAGTACAACCAAATGATGGAGAATGCCACATGGAAAACAACTCGTACACTCATTCCACTACTCAAGACTACCCAAGCATTTCACAAATTAATCTAAAGGTATGTATTTTTAAAGGTTTTTAACCAAAGCATATAATATAAGTTTATACTTGTAACTAGCTTTTTCTATACGGTAATTTCATGGCACATAGTTAAATAGTGTAGAATTTGATGCAACAAAAATATAACAATTACTTAATAATACATATTAAAAATCATACAATTCTAATTTAAAAGTATGTTATGACAGCTTGTCGTATTTGAGAGTTATAAAATAAATTTTACTAATGAATTTTTATTTTTTCTTCAAAGGTGAAGCAGCACGCCATCAACGTGATATTCGCGGTTACGGCGGAGCAGATCAGCGTTTACGAGCAGCTAAGCAAGCACATCGAGGGCTCCAGCTCCGGCATACTCAGCGACGACTCCGACAATGTCGTGGACCTCGTGCGAGAGCAGTACAATGTTAGTATAACATACTATAGTAAGAAAATCATTTATACATACTTTGTTCTTTAAATCACCTATGTTCTTGGAGAATGGTGAAAAAGTAACTGAATTGTAGTTGCCTTCTCGAGTAATTTACTGCTAAACCTGTCAAGTGTATAGAACATTTTATCAAGTAACACACCTTGCAATAGTTTACATATTTCTTCAAAAAATGACAAAGTATCCTTTAAAATGTACATGTAATAATAACTTTTAGGTACGTATATCGTTTCTAAAAATATTACTTTTCTAAGGGGACTTGCAAAATTTGAATTTGCTACAACTTGTAATGTATACATTAGAATATATATTTTTTTAGTTTTAAATATTACTATTTCTAGTTATTAATTTTTAAATTTCTACAGAAAATTACGTCAACTGTAGAAATGAAGGACACTTCGAACGATGCGGTGCAGATATTGTATTACTCATCGTGTCTCGGCGGCAAGGACAATATTATGCAAACGAACAAATGCGATGGCCTTAAAGTATGTATCACGAACAAAACAATTATTAATAAATAATTCACAATTGTAATGACGCTAATATTCTTGGAATATTTCTTATAGGTCGGTGATGTCGTGGAATTTACAGCTGAAATTACACTCAAGGAATGTCCCAAAGACTCTAGCAAGTGGAAGCAGAATTTTAGCATTTATCCTGTCGGTGTGTCTGAAAGTCTTAATGTTGAATTGGAAATGCTTTGCGACTGTCCTTGTGAGCATCCTGGACATCATGTAAGTATGATATCTTTTTAGTAAAATTATTCACTTATTGATCTAGTATGCCATTATTGTTTGTAAATGATTGTTTTATCCGCTGGGTGCGTAAGGCATAGTGGGGGACACAAAAGTGATGTCAGCGCCCGCTGCGGACCAATACAGAACCACGGGTGGCTCTTTATTATTTATGACCATAAAAATAACACATGTGTCAGTTTAATTAAATAAATAAAATAAAACGGGTCATCAGAGTTGTTATGTAGTCGATTGCAAAAATACTAGTAGAAATAGTAATTGTAAATTTTATAAGTTTCCGGTTGCCAGACAATGAGGTGATGGTTTGCTTATTAGATATAAAATAATTATTAATTAGGAATTTAATTGTTTGATTGATCGAACAATCACCAATAGTCGTTGAGCAAACGATAATTGATCAAAATTAATTAATCTGAGCGATAAAAATAAAGATATCTAGTAAAGGGGCCAACTTAAGGGTGAACATTTATTTAATTAATTATAAATAAATAAAAGACGTACAAACAATTTTTACATTCGAACATTAACGAACAAACGACGAACAAATAATTAAAAATAAAAAAAATCCGTAAATCAAAAAAAGTTGGGCCAACCTAATTCACTTATTGAGACTTGTTTTAGTTGTTGTATTTATTTTACTTACTGTTTTCAGCTGACCCACGGAAAAAAAAATTAATTTAATGTACACTCTGTATAATATATCACATTTAACATTGAAAAACATTTTTTTCAAGTTTATTTTATTTTTTCAATAGCTATTTGGCATACAATACATGTGTATTTTCTTAAAAGAGCCACCGTGAGTTGTATCGTTAGATGACGCTAGAGTCACGCACCCAGCGGATACATATATGCACACAGTGCATATAAATAAACATAATATGTTTAAAATTATGCTGTAACAGAAGTTAATTGAGTGATATTTAAAACTTAAAAAGCTAAATTTTTATATCACACTTAATTAAAAATCATATTTTCAATATGATTTTTATACGTAATGTCAATCTGTTTTTTATATCACTGACACAATACATCAACATGGGATATTAGGGGATCACGGACCTTCAGGCTTAAAAACTCAATAGCTATACTTAGCTCGATCTAGGATCTGAACAATTGACCTCGGGCAGTTGTCATGATAGTCACTAGACAATCAAGGACCATTATAACTTAATGGGCAGTACTTGCTTATTTTAAACGGGGGCGAGTCCCAC
This sequence comes from Boloria euphrosyne, assembly GCA_951802675.2. NCBI lineage: Eukaryota > Metazoa > Arthropoda > Insecta > Lepidoptera > Nymphalidae > Boloria > Boloria euphrosyne. Next base: position 8,541,003 of record OX637874.1, read on the forward strand.
ACATGACATTACCACGTGTGCATTAATGCATATCCCAACGTTAAAAAAAAGAGTGTGCGTACAAAGTACACATGTCATAAGTGAAACTACTTTGTTTATAAATTTAACTCACTGTTTACACGCTGTATAAATACTAATGATATTGTAATTTCACTTCAAAAACAATTCCTCATGATTACCAGCATGAGCTGCCACGTCATAAGTTAGGCTGTATATTGCAATATTTTTGCTACACATAACGTCACATTAAAAATCACCGACTTGCGGTGGGCGAGATCCCCGACCTGCGCATCTTGACCGTCTGAGGGGTGGTGGCGCTAACTCTTCTTCGTCTCTGAGTGCCTTGTACTTGTACTCATTTATATTTTATAATAATCTAAAGCTTTAGATTTCCGAGACTTAAGACCCCAAGGTAGCGTTAAACGTTTTACGCAACCTTGTCGGAAGTCGCATAAGACGTTTCACTTCAAAAACATTAAAAAGACCATCATGTCATGTGTGTATGTGCATGCAGGCATACAACGACAGCCCGCTGGTGTGCAGCGGCGAGGGCATCTCGGCGTGCGGCGTGTGCGTGTGCGCGCCCGGCCGCTTCGGCAAGAGCTGCGAGTGCTCGGCGCACGGCGGCGGCTCGCTGGAGCAGGAGCGCGGCTGCCGCCCCACCAACGCCTCCTCCGGCCCGCTCTGCTCCAACCGCGGCACCTGCATCTGCGGCGTCTGCGAGTGCAACAAGATGGAGGACCCCCTCAAGGTGCATATCTTTATATTGCAAACACCGCGACTACCTGTCACTGACGTTTTTCGAATTTTAGTTTTTATGACTCGTGATTTTTTTTTTAATTTTGCTGAGTTTAATAGTCACGCATTTAAAAATAAATCTGAGTGACAGGGACTACCGGCTCAAAAGTTGACATGTATTGTATTTATTGTTGTTTTTCGAGAAGAAAAAGGACGAAAATACGCGTCGCTTATTTAATCAATATTTCAATAAACTCTCCATCTTCCTAGTAGCGAATATGAAAATCGTATAGTACTTTCGGATTATAAATATTCAATTTTTAACAACAATGATGAACCTCTATAGGTGATATCCGGTCCGTTCTGCGAGTGCGACAACTTCACGTGCGACATGAACAAGGGCTTCCTGTGCTCGGGGCCGGAGCACGGCGAGTGCGTGTGCGGCAAGTGCGTGTGCCGCCCCGAGTACAGCGGGCCCGCCTGCCAGTGCCTCGAGGACCAGACGCCTTGTATATCGAGGGGTGAGCATTCATATTAATATTTATTTAATTAAATAATGCAATAACTATTATTATATATTATTATTTAACTAAACAAATTAAATGTCTTATATTTTCTAGAAAACGGCAAAATCTGCAGTGGAAACGGAAAATGTGTGTGCGGCCAGTGCGTGTGCAACGTAGATGATGACCGACACTACTCTGGCAAATTCTGTGAGAAGTGCCCGGTATGTTAATGTTTTTAGCCTCAAGGATATATTGAAGTATATGTAAAATAAAACCTGAAATATTTATTAACGAATATTATTTTTATCAGATTTTGTGCTTTTTTGTTGTGGTGTTTTATAAAAAATGTAATAAAAGTAATAAAATAGGAATTTAATATTAATTTTCTCAAATCACCTAAATGTCTTTTAGTAAAAGTAACAAAGTTTTGAAAAAATATAATATAGATGCGTCAAAATTACATTTCAAAAACGAAACAGTGTATCGCTAACGCTCAAAAAGCGTTGGGACTTTGCTTTGATCCTCACTCAAAATAGCTCTTGGAACTTAAGTGCTTAAAAAAAAGTAATATAACATCAAATATGCCCATGACAGACGTGCCCGGGCAAGTGTGAGGACTTCAAGGCGTGCGTGCTGTGCGAGGTGCACAAGCGCGGGCCCAACTACTCGCCCGACGCGCCGGCGCGCGAGTGCGGCGACTGCAACCTCTTCCCCGAAGTCGTGGAAGGGAAGGTTGAAGGTCACTACTACTTCTTTTTTTATATTTGTAACGCTAATCGTTATGCCTTTTCCTCTGCTGTCATACCTTAGGAGTAAATACAAAATCTAGTGTAAGTAAATTATAAGTATAATATGGTACGAACTTGGAATTTGGACGATAAGTTTCATTTCAGTAAAAAAATAGTCAATCCTTTCCTTGCAGATGCTAGGAAAGTGTTGGAGGTTAACGGTTTGTAAGGAATTCCGTAACTTTTAAAGTTATTGTGACAATCAATAATTTTTAATATATGGACCTAAATGATAACTATTTCTTTTATTAAAATTGTTAGGTGTTTTGATCTTCTACAAATAAAAATAAGATGTTATGTAAAAGTAGAGAATTGGTTGTAAAATTAAGAATCATGAAAATTAAAATTGAAATCCTTAATAAGGTGCAAGAATTGGAATAAATAAGATAATGCTGTTGCAGCTGCAAAGACGGCAAATTATAATAATATCAATAATATTTTTTTTTACTATGTAAGTTAAAGTCTTCTTTGAAAACCATTTACTTACTGACTATAGAAATTTAATTTTTTTCTAATTCCTTTGTAGCAAACGAAACTTTGAACGAGCATTTGTGCAGTTTCTACGACGACGAAGATTGTTTATACGTATATGTGTACTCTTACAATGAATCTCAACACTTGCACATTAGAGCACAAAAGGAACATGAATGTCCACGCAAGGTAAACATCGTCCTTATATAATACATATTATTACAAAAGTGAGTTTTAACTGCCTCGTTGGTGTAGTGACTAGCATGTACGGTCACACACCGGGAGGTCCTGGGTTCGAGTCCCGGGAATCTTTCTGTTTCGTAAGCCTCAGTAACAGCCCGGAGTTGGGAAGTTGGAGGTGTTTCACCCCTGTGCCTCGGAGAGCACGTAAAGCCGTCGGTCCTGCGCCTTAACTCTCACTGGTCGTGTCGAGTAGAGTCGCCCCACCGGAATATGAGAGCGATAAGGAACAGAGAGTGCACTTGTGCTTGCGCGTACATTCGTGCACTATAATATGTACCGCGCCGTTGGCTAGTCTCAATGAGATTGGCCGCCGTGGCCGTAATCGGCCGGGAGGACACTATTACAAAAGTCTTAGTCGTGTTAATTCATGAAATTTTTAGAAAATCGTAATAAAATAGTCATAACTATCAATACAAAGGCCGAATTTATAGTTTTTAGAATTTCTGTCTGTCTGTCTGTAATCGCAACATTAGAAAACCACTTAACAGATTTTGGTGAAATTTAATATGATGATAACTGGTTATCCAGGTCAACATCATTAACAAAAATCTAGGTAAAATTTGAATTTTTAAAATTGGATCAGTAGGTTCAGAAATAACTCTACACACAAGATCTTGCATTATAATATTAGTGTATAATATAATTCTACAAACACATGTGCAGGTATTCATCCTCGGCATAGTGTTGGGCGTGATCGCCGCCATCGTGCTGGTGGGGCTGGCGCTGCTCATGCTGTGGAAGATGGTCACCACCATACACGACCGCCGCGAGTTCGCGCGCTTCGAGAAGGAGCGCATGATGGCCAAGTGGGACACGGTAACGACTCTGCCATATATATGTGTTGTGTTAACCTATTTAATCTGCCTCGATAGTCTAGTGGCTGGCATGTACGGCTATCCGGAGATCCGGGTTCGAGTTCAGTGTCAAACTAAGTTATTCAATTTTTCTGTAAACAAATTTTCCTATACTATAGTGAACGGTGTTCGCACCTATATGTCGGATCTTTTTCTTTTTGTGTCGAACTGTCGTCGTGGAGTATAGAGGCAGGATTAGTGAATGCACTTGTTTGTGTGTGTTGTGTGCACACATACTTGAAGACCAGACTATCTCCTGTAGTTACCAATAGATAGTTTTAGAGAGAGAGATAGATAGAGAAATTGGCCCGCGAGTAGTCAAAATGATTTTTATTGATAAAAAAACTAAATTTATTTCAATATATCAAAACTATTATAATAATGAATATTAAATTTATAATTTTTATATTATTTCAGGGAGAAAATCCTATCTACAAACAAGCGACATCCACTTTCAAAAATCCAACATATGCCGGGAAATAAGATTCAACATGAGTTAAGAGCAGTAATTAGTTATGATATAAAGCAATAAGCATAAAAAAATATTCTTCCTACAAACATATTGCATTTGTATATAGTTTAATCCTCAGTATTCGCTAAATATTTTAGAAAAGTTTAAGAGATACTATTTAGAGTAACGCCTTAATACGTGCCTTAAAATACTTGACATCAATTAATAGCCCAAAAGTAATCTCATTTTAAATAGTACTTTTTAAAAGCCGTTGAGCCGTCTGTATCAATCTCTATTTTATAAATATTATATTAGTACGCTTTTGTACTTAGTGTGTGAGTGTGACGTATGTACTTATGTGTGTAGTTCATGTATTGAATGTATCATAGCTCGTACAAATGTATACATCCACTTATATTGTCAGATGCGTGCTATTGAACTATGTTACATTTGATTTTAGGCTTAATAAAAATTATACGAAACAATTTACCGTCTATATTGTTAAATATAATACTACAGACGGTAAATAGTATGATATTATTGTTTGACAGACGAAATGTAAATTAAATATTTTATTTGGTATGATCATTATCATTTGTATACTAAACTCAAGATTCACAAGACGTAGCGTCTAAAGAGTGTTCTCAAAAGAAACGCACAATTAGAAATTGTATTTTTTTCGACACAACGATAAAATTAAAACCTAACGTTAATGAAGAACTTTATGTCATGCGTAGCTTCGAATTTGTCGAGACTCGAGACACCTAGAGCTTTATATTTTTTAATTTTATTAGAGATATTTGCTTGGTGTATCTATGTTCTTAGACATGGGTGTGATCTGCTATTTTAATATGACTATATTTGTAAACGTCATTGACACGACTAAATGATATATAAAAATTTGTGTAGCAATTACAAATAATAGTAATTAAAAATGTACTGCCGCTTTTCATTCATAGTAGTGCCTTATAATATAAATATATTAGTGCCATTACTAATTGTACTTTATGAGAGTGTTATTTATTACGATATTAATGTCTAAAAATTAAAATTATTTTAATATAGGTTTAAATAAGAAATAATGTTTAGTTTTTTAGCAGTCATTAAGAGTAATAATTTTTTTATTTACGTTTTTTTCTATTTCTAGAGTTTTGATTCAACATACCTACATATATTTTTCAGTTATTGTTATTATTATGTGATAAACCAACTAAAACTATAGCTATATGTATATAATTATATTTTATGTCCAAAAATAATTGTGGCCTTTAAAATATATCTAATAAAATAACTCTAAAAATGACATCGACCTTTTATTTACACTGTTGACCTTTATACGCCTCTAAAGCGTTTTCGTTTTCATTTTATATTAATTAATGTCATACCTCATATGGACATTACACAAATGCATAGCTTTTCTAATCTAAAATGACGCGATTAGTATGCAAGTGCAAATATTAATAACGATTATTCCGTAAGCTAAGACCTGTATGCCTACATCTCGGTCGATTAGCCTCGTGGTAAATCCGACAACGCCTTCTGTGTGAAGCAGCGCTGTCACATTGTATGAAACAACGTCCGCGCTCTTGCGCGTCCGAACTCCGAACGTATTATGCACAGATTAAGTATTAGTTACATGGTAGGGGAGCCCAGGAGGGGATTTTGGGATTTGCGCGTCAGATTAATATAAGGTAGGATACCTTACATATTGACAAGTAACCCCAACTTGTATGAACCTTTTATAAACGAATAAATAAATAAAATAAATAAATCTTGACTTACTCGCGATTGATTTTTTGTATCTTAACTTACTCTTACTTGATTTTTTATATTGTAAGGGTAATGACACCAGCATTACAAGAAATATATAATCTGATTATTTCCGTAATCCGAGCTCCGGCTTGTTTGTAATAATTTTTCTAAGTGGTAGTGCCATGCTTGTTACCTTCGGGTAGCAGCCGAATGGGCCGGCACGCCCCGTATAGTACCACTCTCTCACAGAAGACCGGCGTGAAGTGGCAGCTATGCTGTCGCGTTTCGTCCGGTAAGTGAGAGTCCGGGAGGCCCACACCCTATCCCTCCTCCCGTCCTTCTTCCTCCTCCCTCCCCCCTCCCTCCCTTTCCTAAAAGGCCGGCAACGCATCTGCAAAACTGCAAGACCTGCAGTCTAGCAGTCTTGCAGATGTCCATGGGCGGAGGTGATCACTTTCCATCAGGTGAGCCTCCTGCCCGTTTGCCCCCTTTGTGACATAAAAAAAAAAAAAAAGTTGCTTTTGTAAATCAAATTTGGTGAGTTATATTTATTGTTATTTAAATAATAAATAATAAGTAATATGAAATGTTTTCTGTAAAGATCTATCGTTTAAAAAAAAATTATTGGTCATTCCTCATGGTGAACAAAAAAAAAATTTTTTTTTCAAGTTGTCAAATTACCTCTCAAAATATTCGTCAGATTTTTGGTCAATATGGCTTGGACATCATGATGAACCTTCAGTATGTTAATCTGACGCGCTAGAGTACGTCAAGATAGCGTTTTTTGTACATTTTTAGAAATTTTGCTGCAAACTTGCGTCACTTCAAAATCATCAGTTTAAGAAATGGAGCATCTTTAAGGTTCAATTAACACCCCCTCTAAAAATCTAACGCGCTCGAGTAAATTCTTTTTTTTTATATATATTTTTCACCCCTCCCGCATGGCCACCCCCACCACGCAAATCGGCAGCTTAATATATATTTCATATCAGAGACATGTTGGAGCATGAAAAATACCACAGGAGTATGCGAGCGACAAGAATAAAGAGTGCATTAGTATCTGCGCGCACCCGCACTGTCAAAGAGTATAGATAATATACTGGGCGCACTGTAGGTTAATACCTACAATGCGGGTAACCTTTAGTTAATACACTGACCTCTATAAAACCACTGGACTGGCTGTTATCAACGTGCTTTTGTGGCTGCTTGATATTCGCCATTTTGACGCTGTCGGACGTAGCGAGACGTAGCGAGAGTTTGTGGTACTAAAACTAATGATGACAATATCAGCGAGCAAATATCGATAACTTTTAATAATAAGTTTTTACAATCAATAAAACTGTTTCAAATAAAGATTTTTATTTTTTTATTTTTATTAATCAATAACCGTATCATCATAATTACTACTTATGTTATATTAACAACGAAAATGCAAAATTACTTTACAGTAAACAAACACTTCTCGCTGTCATCGCATTTGCAATATACGTCAAAATTAGTTCTCGGGACTCTCGCTAGTGGCGCTTCAAATGGGCACAAAAAAATTGCTGTCAAACGCTTGGAACAGCCCACAGAGTACATTATTATATACGAACAGCCTGTCCAGTGGTATTATAGAGGTCAGTGAGTTAATATGTTGACTAAGAAACATGGAAGTACGTATAATGCAGTCGAAGACATATTATTTATGTACGTGATTTAGAGTTGTTTTCCTATGTTCAGATATTTTTACTATGAACTTTGAACCAAGTACCAAAGACCACGACCAGACCAAGAACCAAAAATTCATGTCTTTCTGCCCCGCAGTGATTGAGAGGAAGAGGAGCGGAGGAGGAGGAGAAGAGGGCGTTTAAGTAATATGTAACGCAATTTTTGAATATTTTTTGAATCCGTCTTCCCCTATGTTATCTAATTTAACGCGCCCGCCATAACGTTTTTCTGTAAGAGTTGGGAGAATTTATTTCCTTAGTTTTCATATATTATACATATAAATAAATAAACAATGTTACGTAACGCGCTGTTCGAAGCCCACTTGATGAACATACCAGTTACCACATAGTATCGAACCCTAATAAATGTATGCACATACTACCCGACGTTACCTACGAGTACCTATATGAGTAGGAATAGTAGGTAGTACAATTACGACATGAAAAGAAAAAACATAAATAAGTTATAATTGAATATTTTAGTCACGCGATTATACTTCATAGTATAAATTAAATAGAAATAACGCTAGACGAGGCCGACTAAGTTTAGACATTAATCACTATATTCACGCTCTCAAAACTGCAATTGTATAATGCTTTTGCTACTAAAAACAGGTAATATTGAGGCCGAATCTCAAATAATATAAATTATTCCTTTAAATATTTTTGGTCAGGTCAATTTGCGGTCAGGTTCACTGTCACTGGTGTTAAAACATGATTCTAAAAAGTAATTATGATATAAATATAAATACATATCTGTACAAGTTTAGCACTCGCTTGAAAAACAAGTGAAGTGACTGTGGTCTTTGGGCCTAAGATTTTATTGGGCAAATCATTTCCAATATAACTTAATATGTACCTAGTTTTAAAATAAAGGGACACCGCCGATGAGTATTTGTTACCTTACTTGGATCCGCGCCCAAAGCCAGATGCTTTTATCAAATAATGAGACGATTAACTAGCTATATTTTCATTTCTCAGTTCTAACTTATGTATACGTAGACTCTGTAAGAAAATTCGTTAATTTTACGGATTCTTGGTCACGTATTTCACGTACGTGTCAATAAATATTAAATATCTAAAATATTTCATTTATACTTTTTAAACGATGATTGCATATATATTATGTATACTCATTGCATAATATTATGATGTATCTACTAATAACGGGATCAGAGTTGCCTACGTTGCTTTAGGGCTTATAAACTCCCTCCCCCCAAAGTGCGTTAACCTTGTCGTGGTAAAGAAACGCGCAGGGAGGGCCCACTTTTTGGGCGGTGGTGGGCGTTGTGTCTTGCGGGTTGCGGGTACTTCTCTGGAGAGCAGAGTGGACTGTGGAGCAACTGTGGTCTGCTTCGGCAGACCTGCCGGGCCGTCGAGGCGTCGTAGTTGAATGCGTAAGCGATCCTGCGGCGCTCCATGGAGACGGATGACGGGTGCCTGGGTTTTAGTGGGTAGTACTGGCTTTCCGGTGATTATATTGTACATAACCACCTGTACTACATGCGGTGGTATGCGTCAATGTATTTCCTAAGGGCTAAGATTAAGCTGTGTAGTAGCTGTGTAGAAGTTATCTACCACTTACGTACTAATTATACGGACCAATGTAATTTATCAAGTATCTTATATTTTACTACTATATCATTGTCATTTCTTAAGGTAACATCTAACTTTATTTTTTTAAGGCGGGAATTGAAATTTAAAATACTTATACCCGATAGAAATAGATTTCATAAGTCGTAGGTACCTTAATTACAAAAAAAAATAGGTGTTTTGTTTTTCTTCAATTCTTCATGTTTGATTATTTGTGTATTATGTGCCCACCTAACAATTAGCCATAATTCATATATAATAACTAGTAACGCCGCCTAACTAGTACTGAGTTTAATAACTAAAAATAACGGTAAGGTAAACAAAAATAGAAACAAAAGTTTTTTGTTTCTTTGCGCGCACATTGCACTTTAAATCAGTACTTCCCTAATCCCTACTACTTAACAAAATCTGCAATTTTATCTTTATGTCCCTAGACCTACCAAAAGTAGACAATGGTAGTATTCTGAATTTAAAAAGCACTTGTAGCTAACAACCGTGGATTTAAAATCAAGATAAATTATAACTCTATACTTTAACTAAAGTTGAATCTTTTTAAAATTTCAACATTAAAATGGGTTATGTAGGATAAATTTATATAATACATGTTACATTCATGACGTAGATTATAATTGCTGTGTAATAGACGTTATTCATTCTTAAAGTTTCTGAAAATACGGGAATATTTTAACTCCCTTCTAGTGTCATGTTTTACTTAATATTTTTCGATTAATAACTAAATTAACACCTTGTACATTGAATAATGCGAGCGAATCCCATAACGAAAGTCGAAAACAAAAACCACTTCAACTGAATTTATAGAAAGGAATCAAGGAAAATGTAACGATGAAAATATACAATATTTATTCATTATGAACTTAATCAAGACTCTTGATCGTAAACTCGCCTGCAGTATGAAACAGTGTCGAGTGGTCTCCTGTATTCAATTCATTATTATCATTTAACCAACGCGACGTGAACTCTATTCGTCAATTTATAAAGTAATAATTATTTACATGTATGTACCTATTTATAATTAATCAGCTGAAATTCATTTTGTAAAAACTATAAATTTTAAATACTACCAAAATGCTCGTAGTGTAGTACGTAATTACGAAAACAATTACTCTATGAGACATTAAAGAAGCGATGGCTATATTCTCTGTTTTGTGTTGCCTACAAATAAGTAGTTCTGTAATTCACATACTAAAAGCATTCATTAAAAAACATTTCAAGCATCTACAATATAGCAAGTACAATTGTAAAACTGACTAAAATATAAACATAATTTCTCAGTTATTATTTGAAGACTGTTTAGAGAAAGAATACATTAGTGGTATACAAAGGCTCCGCAGGTGGGTCGGCGATTAATCACGGCGAGGAATCCGCGGCGGGGGCGGCGGCGGCGCGCTGCCCTAGTGCCGCCTCGGGAGCCGCGCCGCACGCCCGCCCGCCCTGACGCCGGACGCATGGCCCGCGATAACCCTCACGATAATTCTTTATTTGCTCGCGATAAGGTAAGGACTACTTTTAGTTAACTACTTCTCTTGCTTTTAAATGAAATAACATTAATGAAAAGGTTATTATTTATAATTTCATTTCTGATTGGTATTCTTTGTTAAAACAAAAGTTATATTTGGAGAAAAGAAACAAAGTTATTAGTGTCGTAAACAACACATACCTACTAATAGGTATGTAACTACGTGCAACACTTAAATATATTTCAATTTAATTTAAGTATTCAAAAATTGTATTATTTGTTATTTTGTTAAAAACATTAGTCGATATTGTATTATAATCAACATAAGCGATTTCTTTTGACGAAGCTTAACTTAAACACGTTCTACTGTTACTTTGGCGGGAAACTGACAGGAGAGAGGCACATATTATGTACAAGTAGGTACATAGTATATTCGATACAGGTGTTAAAAGAGGTATATCATATATGTATTTATTAGTAAAGTATTTTTTATTTAATGGCTATATACAGTCTTTAAGGAAACTAAATAACTTTTAACTCTATACTTCGACTTTGAATCAACACAATAATCTGTTTTTTGGATTCCGTTAACAGGTAACAGAAGTATAAGGTACCAAATGATAAATAAATGTCATCATTCAAATCTAGAAACATTTTGATCAACAAAAAAATTTGTATTTTTTTGTACGTTACGCAATTTTTCGAAATTTTTCTATGATCATTGATGTTACGTGACAACACAACTTGAATTTGAAGAATGTAATTGTTTTAAAGAAGAGATAAAATAATTAGTCGTTAATTTAAAATTAGAAAAATTATTTTTAACAAAAAAACAAAAATTGACTTCCAAACTAAATAAATCTAAACTTAAAAGTAGAAAATAATACTTTTAAGAACTTCGTTAATTTTGGAGTCAAAGAATTGAAGAGTTCCGTTACTTTGTCATGGATCCCATTACTAGAACCTTACCTAACTCTCATCAAACTACCATCGAAGTACATCCTTTCCAATAAAAAAAGAATCATCGAAATCGGTTGGCGTGATATTGAGTTATACGTTCATTTGTCGCGCACACACCTAATGCAAATTTAAGACTTTTATGGTTTTCTCATGGATGCCATTGTCAGATGTGGAAAATATTAAAATGGGACCACACGGGTAGCACTACCTTTCAGATAAAAAAAGAATAATCAAAATCGGTTCACCCAGTTCAAAGTTCTGAGCTAACAAACATAAAAAAAAACAAACAGACGAATTGATAACCTCCTCCTTTTGGAAGTCGGTTGAAAAAAAGAGAAAGTACAATACAGAATTCTATAATTTGAAGGATGTATTATCCTTCAAATTATAGAATTTTAATTAAAGGAAACACTAAGTACTTCAATAGAATTAACAATTAGGCCGAAAGCAGAGTCTAAAAATCCGTTGTACTGAACTCGTACGTCGCTGTCAAGCACTTCCACTTTCACCAATTCGTTTCTTTTTTGGCCGGAAAAAAATAATAGTTGAGCTTATTACTTATTACTAGCAATACTTTAATACTGTATACCTACTGGAGATTAAGCGCGAGTGAAGCCGCGGGTTCCGCTAGTAAATGTATGCAAAAACTTGACAAATTAAAAACTAAAATCTTCCACGAACCACTCTAATCTCAAGAACCACTCTATCCGTTGTGAATTGTGAAACAGTATGAAAATCGGTGCTGTAGTTTTTGAGCTTATCGCGAACAGACAGACAGCCAGACGCGGTGGAGGACTTTGTTTTATAATATGTAGTGATAGGATTTTAAGGAACGCAGTGGCTGACGTTCTTAAGCCGTTACTTTTATATTCAGATAGCTTGTAATAATACTTTTCAAAAATATTACATAATTATGATAGAGCTAAAATCGAAATCAAATATTTTAGTGGTAATAATTTTTGGGTTTGATTTAAATGATTATTCCTTGTCATTGTCTTTATACTCCTACCCTAGATTGTATCTGTAGAGTAGAGCAAAATCTAATTGTAACAACGTATCGGGGCGAACCTTTTAGTTAATTATAAATAATGATATTATCGTTATATATAAATGTTTGCAACTTTTTACTTATTATTATTGGTTGATCAAAACTTACGAAAAGTAATTGAATCCGGACTACTAATTTACTGTGATTACCTACTGCCAACCTAGAAATATTCTAGCAACAACAAATCTGAAATAAAGAAAGGATCTAAGTATTCTTTTATAAAAATGATAAAACATGAAATGCATATGACTTTATCGTACATAGCGCATCTAAGCTTTAGATTGTGAAGCTTCTTAAGATGAAAACTCAACACGTTCTGGAGAAAACAAGAATATGTTTGTATGAATTTTGAAAATACGGCGTAAATCGACCATTTTTACACTAGGTACCAAGGTTTCATTAATACCTTCATCCTTATCTACATAAATATATATGAGTAATTGTAGGAAAAAAATAATTATTAATTTTGTATGAACTTGTTAGAGATCTCGCATTTATTAAAAAAAATAATTTTGCTAGCTTATTCTTATTAGTTACTGTACTGTTGTCATGAACTCTATCATGCATAAAATTAAAAAAGTATATCGAACATCGAATATAAAAATAAGCTCGAAGAGATATAACTAGATACGACCTAAGTTATTCTTTCATTCGATAAACCGTGTCGAGTCATAGTCGTAGTTTGGATATTGGGAGTTGAAGCATACAGTGTTAAGGCGATTAATGCAATGTATTGTTGACGTTAACGGGATTGCATTTGTGTTGTATTATACTTAGGTTTCGAAGTAGGGGCGAGGTCTGCTATATGTCTACCTACATCAGTATTATGCATGTGTCTATGCTAAATGCTGACATATTGTTTTAATACTTATACTTACCTTTGTAATTTGTATGTAACTTGCAAAACTTACATCCGCTTAACTCTATTTAAATTGTAAGTATATCTAGTAATTTCACTGTTAAATTTTTTTTCTGTAAAAATGTACAAAAGTTTGAATTAAAATGAACAAATAATAATTTAAGGTTCTTCGAAACCTCGAAAATCAAAATAAATCCGTGAAAACATGCGAAATGTTAGGTTTAATTAAAATGTTAATTATTTAAAATAATACTAATAATATTTTATGTACAGATTTTGTTTTTACATTCTACTTTACTACGTGAATAGATATCATTTTTATGCAAAGATACTTTTATACGTAGGTGCATAATAAGTATATATTATAAACAAGAAGGTGTTGTGAATAAAACGGAAATGGCGGCTAGTGCTTTTTATGAGCAGCGAAAAAAGCCCGCAACAACCCTTATTCTGTAGAAGACTCTGAAACCTTCACTGGCTTCAAAACACTTACCGCTTTATATACCGTGTACTTTTCGTAGCTTATGTAAATACGTTTATAAGTATATCTTTTGCTTAAAATAAAATATCTGAATGGAGTTTGAATAAAAAAATTTTAGTACCTACGATATACGTCATAAGTTTCAATCAATTTATATATTTTCATATACGTAAAATGTATAGCTACCAGCTGAAAACAAAACTATTTTGATAATAACAGACAAAGATAACGGTTTTCCGCAGCGGATGAACTCGCCCCAACTTGGTCAAAGCGCCACAATCGCGACAAGGTCGACTGAAAGCGATCTATGCACTTTATCATGTTGCGTTGGGGCCGGTCGTTTGTATTTATGCAGATTACAGGTTTTAAGCTTTGTTAAACGACTTCCACCTGACTACATTAAAAGTATATCGTTTTTGAAGTTATAATTCTTTTGGCGCGTCAGGGAAAAATGAAAATTATAAGAGTGATTTTTATAGGACGATATGATAGTCTAGTCTCAAGATATTTATATGAAAGAGTAACGCTGAATTTTGAAACACGCGTTTGGATCTCGTGACTTCACGATTACCTAAATGCGTCCATTTAAACACAATAGGCAAAATCATTGAAAAAAACTGAAACAAATAATAAAAAGAAAAACAAAAAAAGAACCAGCTTTAATTTATGGGCTTATTCTGAAACTCTTTCTTTTAAGCATTTAGTAGATATAAAATACAGAATCTTACGTCGCGTGGATACTGGATACATAAGTTTAAGTACTTACACAAACACTTTTTTTGAAAGTTCTCATGTAAAATATTTAATCAGCATTTAAAGTAATGACGTAAACAAAATAAAATCGACCAGAAAGAATGGAAAACTTTTTAGTGACAAACATGAATACTTCTACGAGTAAACACTTATATATGTATAGACGTAAAACGGTAAATTAGTAAAATCTGTTCATAAAATATTTTTATCCCTAACTGATATTCAAATTTTTATCTGTTTGTCTGTAAATCTGTTTAACTCTTTGTATGTTATCGTTTAACACAAAAAGTAATGAACCGATTTTAACAAACTTTAAGTAGTGTTAACTAATTACTTGGGTCATGACTTAAGATTTTTATTAGAGAAAAATATTTTATTTTCACAGGACAACAAAATAATTGGTTTTATTAAGTCGCCCTTGGAAACTTAGCGGTGGCTAAATCTTTAGAGATACATACGTTTAACGTATGTATCTCTCGTGTACAATGTCGAAGGAATTTGTAGGTCTTAAAAAGTAACTCGTAATAACTATTTTTGTCAGTGAATATAAAAACCAGTCACTTAGCAAATCGATTTTCACATTTCACACAAAAAGTACTGAATTAATTTGAACTGAATTTTGTGTAGTGGTACGTTAATTCACGGTGCAACATTTAAAATACTATTTATTAAAGAAAAAGTCTTTCATTCCCACGGGAACTATTCTATGTATAGATAAGAGATTAACAGCCAACAGGCGCAAATGCTATAGAAATAAAGAGAATATTATGTCAAAAGGCTTTTGAGTTGTGTCCATTTATACGTGTATTTTTATAATGGACAAAACTCAAAAGATCCATCTTATCAATATGGAGTCTATAGAGAAGAGCATACGTAATTACTCTTATTTAATTTTGTATTATCAATGGTGGTCGGTAGATTCCTAATAATATATTTTTAATGTTATTGGTTAATGTCAATTTGTATAACTTATGATGGATGTATAATTTATACACTAATATTGATTTAAAAAATAATCTTAGCACTGCCATTAATTTCCATCCAACTTCAAATATAAATGAAAACCCAATATACCTTACATTTTTATCACATTTATATTTCACATCATATTATCTTAATTTCATCAATATTGCTACTATATCACCTCTATCACCTGTTTTTACAGGACTCTATCACTGAACCTACCCAATAAGTATAATTAAGTTAGTTGCGTGAGAAATTTACTTAGCGTTATAACGCCGAGACTTATATTACCTAAACTTTATCAAGTTAAGGTTTAAGAGAATATTAGATGTAGCGAACAGTTATTAAAATTCGTGTCAGAAAATGATTTTGCGATTGATGCTTAGATTAGTAATCTTGGGATTAAATATCTTATTTTAATCCTTATTTTATTAAATTTTCCTTCTTATTCGCAATAACAATTAAAAATTAAATATAAAATCTTTCTTATCAAGTCTCTTTATGGTTTTTTTCGAATACAAGTATGTAATCTTGAACCATTCATGTATGCATCGTGCATGTTGACATTTTATCCCAAGATCCAACGACGGCCAGACAGTTCGCACATACAGCAGACTTTCAATGTGTCTGGCAAGATGTAAAAACCATTAAAATTGTCCGTCTATTGAGGTAACATTAACTATTATACTATAACGAAAGTATATAATAATATATTATTTATTTAATTTTAGGGGTGTCTGGCAGGGGGTACCAACTGTCACAAGTGTCCGGCAATAGATGACGAGATTTCTAAAGGTATCCCGAAAAAATATAAAAATTTGAGCGTTATACGTTAACAAATTTTAGGAATTATTTTATACACCTTTACTACCTGTGACCTGCCCAGGTAACCACAACCCAAACTCTATAGTCACTGGTCGTTCTTATATACATGGACATATAGGGGACATGTACAGAGAAACCTTCAGCTTTTATAAAATAACGAAGGTCGGGCCGTCGCGTCGTGGGCTCTTGCTCTATTTTAGAAAGTAAACATTTGTGATCCGAGGGTCCAAGAACCAGTGACAGATTTTCATGACCAAGTCCCTCCCAATCGAAACTTCGTAAAATGCATAAGGAACTTACACTATGAATACTCGCGACCGTCAGCTGCGACTCCGTGGGTGGGGTGGGAAGTGGCAGCCTCCCACGCATGGAGAAAAAAAAAGTTTTTTCAGTCATTTCCTCTCATTTGAAAATTTATCAGAGAATAGTTTATGTAGTATTTTGAAAGAAAAACATAGTCAGCTGACCATAACACGGTGGATTATACGTCAGCTGGCTCCTTGAACATGAAAAAAAATATATTATATTTTTAATGATTTCCTCTCAACTAAAAATTTACCCGGGGATCTTTTATATGCTACTATGAATGAAAATTAATGTTAGCTTGCTGTATCTCAATGGAAAGTTTGTCAGCTGGTACATTGAAAGGTGTTACGCAACAGCATCCATGACCTACTGAAACTTATCAGCTGACGACTTTTCCATTGACTTACAGCAAGCTGATTTTTTTTATTATTTACTAGAGTATTTTAACAATTCTCTGATAATTCATCCGGGAGGAAATAACATAACGTTTCTTAAGTTATTCTTTACTAGATATTATATTGCAGCTACATTGTAAATTAAAATTACCTTTTCCAGATATTATGCTATAGCAATAGGTACACTTGGAGAGGGTAAGTTTTAACCATGACTACGCACAAAGGCTTTCAGCATTCCATGCATTTACAGGATGTGATTACAACCCTGCATTTTTTAAAAATGGCAAGAAGCGTCCATTCACGATAATGTCAAAATCTGAAGCTTTTACAGAGTGTTTCGTACAAATGTCAGAGCCATCGATGAACAGGGATGAGTGATTTCGCAAAATACAAGAGTTTACTTGTCAAATGTATGGTCTTAATCGGTTAAAAAAAATTAACGGCGCTAGGGTTGCATTGCTCCAACAAACTTACAAATTTTTGGATAGCAATAATGAATTTAAGTTGCCTAAAAAAGGTATTGACGCTTCTTCTCTACCACCATGCGCGTGGCGTGGGCGTGTTACATTGCGCAAATTTGGTCTCACGCTAACCTTAAAATTCCAACATCTGAAGAACCCACAGACTATGGTTGGGTAGAAATAGACAACCGATTTGAATTTGATTCGTTTTCTGGGGCTCAGTTACCAACGTCGATTGAGGAGATAACCATTCAGCCTAAAAAAGGTATCAATTCTTTTTTTATATTTTTATTTTTTTGTACTGAGGGAGGCCCGTGCCCAGCAGTGGGACGTTAAAATGGCTGATGATGATGATGATGATGATGATATGATCATGTTTTAGTATAGGTACATGTACAGGTACAGGTACATGCGGACTAATAATTTTTCATTTCATTTTTTCACAGATGATGATGATGAAGACATGATCGCATATAACTCTGACAGTGAATCAGAGAGAGAGATGAAAGCGACTCAAGCCAAAGCGAGTTGAAAATGATTAATTTTTATTGTTTATTTAATCAATTAATTGAAATAAAAGTTTATTAATTGAAAAATATGTTACAATAAATTATTCAATAATTAATTTACTCATACCAACATTTCCTCCAATATTAAACTTCATATATTTTGTTATCAAAACTCTCAAATCAAACATACTGCCAAATACCTTAAGAAACGTTATTTCCTCCCGGATGAAAATTTATCAGAGAATTGTTAAAATACTCTAGTAAATAATAAAAAAAAACAGCTAGCTGTAAGTCAATGGAAAAGTCGTCAGCTGATAAGTTTCAGTAGGTCATGGATGCTGTTGCGTTACACCTTTCAATGTACCAGCTGACAAACTTTCCACTGAGATACAGCAAGCTGACATTAATTTTCATTCATAGTAGCATATAAAAGATCCCCGGGTAAATTTTTAGTTGAGAGGAAATCATTAAAAATATAATATATTTTTTTTTCATGTTCAAGGAGCCAGCTGACGATAATCCACCGTGTTATGGTCAGCTGACTATGTTTTTCTTTCAAAATACTACATAAACTATACTCTGATAAATTTTCAAATGAGAGGAAATGACTGAAAAACCTTTTTTTTTCTCCATGCGTGGGAGGCTGCCACTTACCACCCCACCCACGGAGTCGCAGCTGACGGTCGCGAGACGCGAGTATTCATAGTGTAAGTCCCTTATGCATTTTACGAAGATTCGCTCGAGAAGAAATAATTGACCGAAAATGTACCTGGCTCCTGGACGTTGGTATAATTAATTAATATTCTAAATAGGTAATTGTTGCTGTCACTTTTACGTGGATATTTATTTGTTATGTTAATTCGTTCGGTACTTGCTGGATGTATTAAAGTATTATGGAATATAAAAAAAAACACAATTAATGTTATTAAGTAAATAATTTGGGAAAAGATAACCTTATAAAATTATCTATACATAAGTACCATACAATGTGTGGCGCTGTCCCGTAAAGATGGGAATCACTTGTCGTTACCCGCTAGTCTCACTCGTCCCATGAACAATTCCTATTTGTTTTCATATTTTATTTACGACCGACTTCACGGCCAGGCGCGTTTGTTCTATCGTAAGTCGTAATAAATAAAACGCTCTTCACGATTGAGAAGGTTCACCTTATGCTATTGTTATTAGCAACTCTTTTACTTATTATTATTATTTTTACCCAATAATATAATACATTGTATTCTAAAAGAA
Source organism: Boloria euphrosyne (assembly GCA_951802675.2). Classification (NCBI taxonomy): domain Eukaryota; kingdom Metazoa; phylum Arthropoda; class Insecta; order Lepidoptera; family Nymphalidae; genus Boloria; species Boloria euphrosyne. Next base: position 8,560,393 of record OX637874.1, read on the forward strand.
CGTAAATCTAATTTATTTGTGGTATGATGATAGCTGTTTATTTGGGTTAACATAGGTATAGGAAAATATACGTAGAGTAGAGTTGTAGAGATGAATTTGAGCGCCTCCTATGACGACTCAATTTATGAAATGGATCATCTATTGGAAAAAAGGAAGTTAAACATTATTTTATTACAGAAGATGTATGTGACACCCCGTATTTGTAGCTATACGTTTACTTGTAATTTGTACCTAGTTACCTACTTTGTGTAAAAATATTCTACTCTACTTATTTTTAAATAAATATAATCTATACTCTATCATACATGTATCGTAAATAATTTGAATATTTTCATGTCATTGACAACATTTCCAAAGAGGGAATTCGTTTCAGGAATTTGATATTACGGACATTTCAATTGCTTGTTGCTGGAATTTCTACTATGTTATGATATCACTGCAAAATTCTCCCCTATTCACTTTGGTCTGATGCATTGAAAGTACCAACTCGCCACTCGGTACTTATTACGCCTCGCATTTCTTTAAATAAATAAGTACGTAAGTACAATGTACATGTATAATCAAATCAAATATAAGTACTTGTACTAGTAAATGATACTACTATGAAGACATCACAAAACAGTTTTATAATATTAATGTGTATGTTATTGTTAATCCAATATTTTTACAGAAACTTTTATCGACGCAAGTTTATTTCTATTAGAAATCGTGTGGGTTAATGATGACATAATAACGGCTTAACGGATTTGAATGTCAATTCGTGAGAATGTAATTTTATACTCGGCTCAACATTTACCTTTTAGAATATGAAAAATCTCTATTTTCTCGAAAATACGAGATGGATTACATTTAGATATACTTAGATATAGATCTGTTGTTCCTGATCTGTACCTTAAAATTGTATAACATTTATTGGCTTAATTCGTTATGCTATTTAGTTTAAAATAATAATATTTCTGAAGAATTAATACAAAATCAATTAATTAATAAATAAAGTAAAAATGATGTATAATATTACTATTAATAATTTGTAAAACAAATTAACTTTGTTTTTTTTTGTACATAAAAAATGGAAACAGAAAGGAACTGAAACGTTTACCTTCTTACTTACATAATATGTTGTTGGGGCACGCTACATATAATTGCTAACATACTACAAAGCAATGGTCTTTCTCTACTTGTGTAAGTTTTATAAGTTTATTGTACGAGTACTAGCAATTGCCACGGCTCCGCGCGCGCCCGAGCGATGAAAATTTAGGGTTATAACACCGAATGGATTCTAAGAATTTTTTGATGCTAAATCATAAAAAGTGAAAATTAAAATTTGGTCTAGAAATAATAAAATGTAATATCTGGAGAGGCCCCCCCATATCACTTAGGGGAATAAAAATTAGCCCAAGACCTATTCTCAGACCTACCAAATATACACAAAAAATCATAAAAATCGTTCAAGCCGTTACGGAGGAGTTTAATAATAAACACTGTGACACGAGAGTTTTGTATGTAATGCTAAAATTTAAATCAATTCTCTCTAGAAATGTAGCAATTGATAGCAAACTTTTATAACAACATAAATTACAAAAAAATCTGCCCTGAGCCCTGACTGATTTAAGTTAATGGTTAGCCTAAACCACATGTCGGAATTAGCGGAAATCTTCCTCATAAGGCACTAGGCATCCATGATCCATCCCATAAAAACATTTTTTTGAAATTCATCCCTATCATATTTTTGTGATTTAAAATAGGGAATAATAGTCCAAGATTCTAGCGCCGCCGGACTTTACTTATTTTCTCAGTAACCAAATGTATGGGATTTGATAGTTTGAGTGTACCTATACGTACACGTACTCACTAGTTTGGGCCGTCAGTCAATTGAGAGGTACCGGTGCTAAAATTAAGTAAAAATTGTATTCATTTTCCTTAAAGCTTAAGTGGTTATTTTTAAGTATGTTTTAGAGAACATAGTTATAAATTAATAATCAATACTGCCAGACACTTTCCGTCTACGGTAACTTATACCAGACGCTTTAAAGCTCCCAGAAAATAGTGTTTTTTTTTTAATTTATAATCTCAGTGTTGAATTTTATGTCTGTATGTATGTATGTTTATGTATGTGTAATCATATTCAGGAAACTATTTCAATACTTCTTGTAAGCAGCCAGAATAATCGGATTGTTCAAACCTAACACAGGAACACTTGATCTATCGATTCTTAATGTGAAATACAGTAGAATAGAAAGTTCAAATAAATTTGTTATCTTTTTGTCAAAATTCATCCATTAAAAGGGTAAAATAGAGATATGATGATATAAATAAGTAGTTTGTATGAAACTCTATGTCTCGTCTGTTTGAAGTGAAATACTTACATGGAAAATGGTAGTGCTATTTAGTTTTATATAAAATGAATAAGTTATTTTAAAAAAAAAATTAAACCGACTTCAAAAAATCTGCACTAAAAAGAGAAAAATCTAAACTAAAAAGTAGAAAATAATACTTTTAAGAACTTTGTTAATTTTGGAGTCGGTGCCAGCCAAAGCAAAATAACCTTAAATAGATACATATTCGATTAATCTATCAATTTGTAAACATATATAATCAAAATACCTGGCTGGCACCGACTCCAAAATTAACAAAGTTCTTAAAAGTATTATTTTCTACTTTTTAGTTTAGATTTTTCTCTTTTTAGTGCAGATTTTTTGAAGTCGGTTTAATTTTTTTTTTTTAAATAACTTATTTTTCCATTTTTAGTGTGCCTTTTATTTAGCTGATTTAATTATAGTGACTTACTATATGTCACTAATTTAAAATCTGTTTAAGCTTTATATTAAACAACGAGCATACCTATTAACGTATGTAACGTAATAGTAATTAATTATCGGGTCTACCGAAAGGGGGGGGGGGGGGGGTGTTGGTGTCCAAAGAGTACTCGATTAACGACTACTGTAGTTGTAACTAAACTACGAGCTCATTTTTATGTTTACATTCCCCATACGAAATAGTTTAAATAAACCACGTCCATTATTCCACCTAACTCCTAGAGGTTAATGAGATTTACCTTCTATTATCATATTAACGTAATAGCCTGGAAGAACACAACTATCAGTCTATATGTATGTATAATTTTAAAGGAATTTCCTTTCAACTCCTAGCCGTTGAGGAGTTGTACCTTCCATCATCAGCTTATCCACATGAGATGGTAATTATCAGATGCAAATTCTTAAAAAACTTTAGAAAATATATGAAAAATGTACTAAGTTCCTATAAAATTTAAGAGTTGCCATCGATTTCCCTAGGATCCCATTATCAGATCCTAACTTGGTGACAATGGGAACATCTTGGAAGTATACCCTACCAAACAAAAAATAAATTTTTGAAATCGGCCCACAATTGACGCATAAATCGGTGAACACAGATAAACAATAACATTTCAAGAATTCTACCTTCCATCATCAGCTCATCACATGAGATTACGATTTTCAGACGCAAATGCTTGAACAGCTTTAGAAAATATATAAAAAACATTATAAGTGCCTATAAATTTTGAAAGTTGTCCTGGATTTCTCTGGGATCCCATCATCAGATCCTGATTTTGTGATAATGGGACCCCCTCAGAACTATACCCTACCAAACAAAAGAAAAATTTTTGAAACCGGCCCACAGTTGGCGGAGAAATCGGTGAACATACATAAAAAAAAATACATACATCGGAACATATAACCTCCTCCTTTTTTGAAGTCGGTTAAAAATGTATCTGCGTATGTATGTACGTATTGTGAATTATATATTTGTGGATATCCACCCATTAAGGGTCAAAAGGTAGTAATGTGTAGGCAGGTATTTGGTGCATTTGAATAATAATTGCTTAAAACCAGAAGTAATTATAACTTTATATATGATTTTTATACAAAAAATTAACACGTATTTTAGATTTTTTTTAATTCTGCCCTAAACATGCTTTAAGAAATACAGATTTTCTTTTTTTAATAGTTTGAACGCGAGTAAAGTCGTGGAAACTGCTAGAGTTAAGAATTTTAAATTGCTGGAAATTGCTGGCTCATTCACCCCGTAGTCTGTAATAGCTTCTCACAAAGGGTCCACACATAGTTGCATTTTTATGTAATGGTAATTTTATTTTCTTTCGTTACAATACAATTTCATAAAAAAACAATTTCAAACTCCATAAATGAATATAAACAGCACCACTATATTAATTCAAATTTGCTGAAATACCTATAAAATACATGAAACTTTGATGTTTATATGTACATCAAGCTTTGAGCGAGATTTACCTACTCGGTATATGGTTTGTTTAAAAACTTCATCAGTGCTAGGTCAAGGCGGTAGGCATTTTATTTCCTGCTGAAATTGTCGAATGATTTGCAAAAGTCCAAGCTAAGCATAGTAGTTACAAGCACGCGATCTCTGTTGGCTTTAGAAAAGCGTTTTGTGTACTGCCGATAATAATAATTACGTCATATAAGTACATATTATAGATAGGTACTTATAGTCATTATTTTTGTTGATAAATAGATTATATTGATAAAACATCTGATTTATATGTATTTTTTTATTTTATAAATCAAATATTTTTTTTGTATTTAAGGTATTATTTTGTTCGCTTTTATACTATTTAGATTAAAATAATTACTATCATTATTTTGCAGGATTCATATTAATAAACGTTCAATATTAAGTTAGAAAACTATAAGAAATCGTCTAAGCTGTTCATTAATTTAACAAACACCCTTTTATTGCTTTTTGTACGAAGCACGTAAATACTAAATCTCTGCAATATACTAAACATTATATTATGTAGCTCCAAAAATTGGTTTAATAAAATGACTATGTCTATGATATACATAAGGGCAGACGCTCAGACGAACAACTCGTAGGATGTGGTGGCTTTTTTTGATACTTATATTACAAAAAAGGAAAGTTCTTCATAGTTGCTTAACGAGCCTGTGTTTGTAACGATTACAGAATTATTCATTTTAATTATTTTATTCCTATAGACCTACTAGTACTACTAGGGATTCGTCCGAGCGAATCGAGGCTAAGACATAGTACTTTACTAAATATAAACTGTAATTACAAACAACGGTGAAATTGATAGTGAAAAATGCGGTGTAAGTTTTCAGAGTTATCTTTAATTCAAAGACGCAATATTTCTATGAGAGACCATTTTGATTTTATTTGGTTCGATTCCCGGCTCAGGTAAGCCATTATTTTTTAAAATAAATAAAATGTTTTCTTTTAGTAAATCTTGATAACTTTATTATACTTTAAATTATTTTTCGCCTATGTCCACTTCAGCTGTATGTATATATTTAGCGCCATAATTTTGATTTCGATATCAACTACGAGTACTACCAATTACTTAGCGATAAAGCAAAGACCGCTAGGCTTTGTTACTCGAGACCCAACTTTCTGAGAGATTGAAGCTAAGATGTGGGTAATTTCCTAGGTACGCGTAAGCATCTATCACGTATAAAGGTACAAAAATATTCGTCGAAGTTCTTACCTTTCATCAATGCCTTGTTGAAGTGCTTATTTTCTTTTAACACTGATTTTACCCACTGATTCTAAAGTCGTAATTAGTATAACAATTATTAAAAGAACAATATTTTACTTATATAACAGGTATGTACCTATAAATGTTTACGGGACGAAAAATCGATCTCTTATCTAGAAAATTAAAATTAAAGTGTCTGTTTTTCTTTTCATAACAGCTTTTCACTAAATACATATGAAGTATACATATATACGGTACTTACATTAAAAAATCAATTACGAAAGACAGACAAATCAATAAAATGTTTTGTGTGTCTTTCGTCTGCCTGTTTGTTCCAGTTAATCTCTGAAACAGCTGGACCGATTTTGAGGGAACTTTCACTCGCAGATAGCTAATGTTATAAGGAGCAATATAGCCTTATTTTACTGTATTAGAAAATCGGTGTCGGTGAGAGTTGTCGGTCGCGATAGAAAATCCGGTACATTAAATGGGCCATAAATCGTAAACAGTAAGTCTTACAAAAAGTTTGCTGGAAACAAAAGATGCGAAATTTTATTCTCTATAATAATGGTCTCGATGACTTTTGCCCTAAAGTGCATAGTTTCCGAGATATCGGCCGAAAAAGTTTTTTTAAGATGGCGATTGTGGCGTCACATGGATCCGTCAGCATTTTGTGATTTTATGCTCAGTAAGTGACCCTAAACCTATTAAAAAAAAGTTTGGATCGGAAATTTAGTGCAAAGTTAAATTCTATTTTTACTGGCCTATAATCTATATACCTGTAATAAAACAGTAACTTAAAAAATGTGAACATGAAATATTTTTAGAAACAATGTAAACGTGTAACGTATTAAATATTGTCTATAGTAAACCCCAAAAAATAGTTATTAAAAGTTTTGTCTGTTTGTCTGTATGTCTGTTTGTATGTTATTGTTTAACACAAAAAGTGGTACGTACTGGACGGATTTTAACTAAATTTTGTGCAGATTAATACTATATACTTACTATATATACGGGTCAATATTTAGAATATCCTAAACTACAGGAAAATGCTTAACTGTCACAGGAATACACAGTAACTGGTTCTACAGTCGTTCTCAAAAAAGAGGGGCGGAATTAAACTAAAATAAATGTGAAATCAATCGTTGGTAGGTACATTATAAGTAACAGCATAAAGCCAAAAATATTTTTTTTTTACTTTCAAGTATTTTAGTTTCATAATTATGTAACTTCTAGCTTTACAATTCCTAATTACTTAATGACGATTGACGGCGTTCCCTTATCGGTCATATTAACGGTTTCCAAATCGGTTTTCGTTTTGTATAAAGTAGCCCTTTCAAAGGAAATAAAATTCGGACTTGAATTATTCTTTATCTTACTTTGATTGATGAAAAGAAAATTACAGATAGCACGAACTAATTTCATTAATGTATTTGGGATATTAACCTCCGACGCAAAAGAGTCACTACATATTACTATAAAACAAAGTCCTCCGCCACGTCTGTCTGTCTCTCTGTTTGCGATAAACTCAAAAACTACTGCACCGATTTTCATGACGTTTTTACCAAGGCATAGAGTAGCTACTACAACTAGTGGAACCCGCGGCTTCGCTCACATTAAATCTAGGGACGAACCCGAGCGAAGTGAGGGTGAGTCGCTAATTTTAATATAAATGTGAATAATCATTTACATAAGTTTAATTTGTGTATCAGTCTATCAGTATGTCTATGGCATCGTTATATTTTAGGTGTAATACAGTAAACACAAAATTAAAATATAAAATAATTGAACCTAAGTATGTATTTTAAATTTTAACACATTGTAGAAAGTTGACATTTAAAGTATGAAATATATAAAATATAGGAATATACTTAATATGTAAGTATGCGTGTATTGCTTTCCTCCTGTGTATTTCTATTCTTTTTGAATATATTTGTGCATAATATACCTATTACCTATGTAATATATTATTTAATAGTTTGTGAATGTATGTACCAACCTGCTAGATCAGCCGAGACCATTGACCAAACAAAGTGCTAATCCACGAATATTACTGATGTAATACACAGGCACGTAATTACATGTAGTTAATAATATAATACGTAAGTAGCTGTTGTTTCATTATATAGATAGAAGGCACATCTCTAGGTCTTAGGTACTCTCGATAGCATCAACAGGCAGGTCACGTTGTACAGAATCAGCTTATCATTCTACACGTGATACAGTTACACTGACCCCGGACCCGGGAGAAGTAATTAGTTTTTATATTAGTATTATTATTTCTATCTTTATAAGTTTTATTTATAACTTACTAATAATATAATAACTTGTATAAAAAGTACTTAGATAAAGATCGTTAGTGTAATCGAAAATTATAAGAAAATCTTCCTCCTCGTATGAAAACATAATAACTGGTTGTAAAGAAAGAAAGTACAAAAAAAAATTCTTCGGCAATTGGCTTATAAAGACAATGTACTGAACAAACTAGACGCTACTAAGTATGACCATCTCAAATTATACAAATGTCTTTCTCTATCCAATCGTAGAGACTTAATGGATCTATGCTTTCTACATAAGATTATAAATAGAGATATCGATAGTCCAAATTTGTTAAATAGAGTAGGATTTGCAGTTCCAAGATATAATGCTAGAAGCCACAATAAAATGAGGCAGACTTTTCAACAACGATTTGCTAGGAGTAATCTAGGCAAAGCCGCCCCTGTAAATAGAATAGTCACTACATACAACAATGTATTTAAAAAAGCAGGCGTAGATATTTTCCGTCATTCTGCTTCATCTTATAAACAACGATTAAAGAAAATGTTCGCCACTTTAAATTGCCTCTCATAGTTTTTTTTTTATTTAATAAGCATGATTTGTTTCTCTTTTTGTTATAATATATATTGTAGGTACTTCTCTTATCTAAATTATTAATTATAGTTTATACTGTTTATTTTTTTTATTTTAAGTTGGTTTGATTTTAATTTCTTTTTTGTTTTTACATTTTTATATTGTTTTTTCTTCAGTTTATTTTTAGTTATGTAAGTTTTTAAAATTTCTAGTTGCTAAGAAGGATTGTATATTTATCTGCTATAAATGCCGAGTTAGCCTATAAGTGAGGCATACAATTTATAATATAGATAATATCTCAAAGTGTGCTCTAGAAAAAGTTATTAATAATTGTATGAAACGCTTCCTATTTAATAAATAAAAAATAAATAAAGAGTCGAACTTAGAAAAAATATTAAATGGTGAATTAATCGCTAGTACAATTTACAACAAAATAATAGCATAAAGCCATAGACTTTTAGAGGCTGCGGGTTCAGCTAGTTAATAATAAATTTCCGCTTACAAAAAACAGTCTGCCATATTGGATTTACAATGACGTCACTTTGCTCAATACGTTTCGCTCATCATATTATCATGAATATAAACATCAGACTTATACTTAAGGGATATTAATAACTAGCTCCACATTGTATCCAATACTAACTAATCTTACTAGATCTAAACTGACACATCGTGAACACACACTCTCAACAAAACACTCTCAACAAAAACGTTCTCAGTTTTCATAATAGCAGTATAACACAAAAATTGAAACGTCTATTGTATTTAAAAAATACTTATGTACTAAGTTATTAAAAAAAATGAAGAAAAATTGAAACCAGTATAGTATATAGCTAGAGATGAAACGGATATCCGGCAACTATCCGGTATCCGACCTATCCGGCCCTGCTTACACTATCCGGCCGGATACCGGATAGTAAGTCAGTATGTGGCCCGGGCCGGGCACCGGATAGTTATAAAAAAACTCATTATTTTGCACAAGGCAAATCATACCACAATGGGTTGAGGACACCGTTTATATTATGTATAATTATAAGCAAGTCAAAAATGTTTGTTTCATCTTTGCGATCGATTCGAGATGTTTTTAAGAAAATATGTCAATCTTGTTAGCCATAGAATTTTATTTTTCTTGATCGTGACAATCACTACGATCAATCTGTTTGGATTTAGTGGATAGTACCTACTGGCTTTTCTGGCCAGTGAGTCTCACATAACAACTTGTAGTATGCGTTAATGTACCAACATTTTAAAAAGGAGTGTTAAGGACGGCGATAATTTATATACTCTATCATTCACTGCACTAATATACAAATCAAACTGATTGCGTCATGTATTGTGGTATTAATTCCCTTATCCCCTATACGTCCGATTACAATATGGGTGTCTTCAAGGCAAGAGTGAATAGGTGGCTACTGAATTGTGCGACTTACCACCTACTACTGCGTTACCACTTACCATCAGGTGGAACGTAGTCAAGCACTAATTCAGAAGAGTATAAAAAAAAATTACAAAAAAAAGATATCCGGCGGCCGGATATCCGGCGCTCCGGCCTCGTAGCTTGCCGAATGTCCGGTATCCGGTAACCGGCCAAACCACTATCCGTTTCATCTCTCGAATATATTTCGAAATTACCTTAATATTACATTATAAGAAAGGTTTGTAAAGAATTGGCAGAATTTCGTTTGCAATAATATCTTTGGTAATATTTACTCGTAGGTGTAGGTATCTCCTCTAAATCCTAACAACGAAAAAAATATTATGTACATTCACTACAGGGTATCCTCATAAATATGTAAATACATATTACTTATGTAGAGATCGCTCTGAAAATAGTGATATTTAGTACGAAGTAAAAATGTTTTTAATTGTTTAACAAACCTAATGTAAACTTGCCACATTTTCACATTCTACACGCAACTTGTTCTATATTCCCCTGTATGCTAAGAGCAGCCATTGAAAAAGCCATGTGAATTCGACAACGACGACCTAAAAACATCGACGCTCGCGCTGCACTGCAACATGTCGCTCTGCTTTATGCTCATCGCCAGCAACTACGAGTATAATGTAAACATGCAAACCACCCGCGCGTCATTTTTAATGCAAGACCCAATTAAATCGCGTCCTGACATTTGAAGACTATTACGCCTTTAAAATTTGAAGACATAGTATGTTTTATGATTTATCTATATCACATGTAAATGTATATCATATAAAAAGTGTACGCTAATAATTGCTTTAAAGTATTTTATAGTAATCTAAGTTAATGCGCTCGCTTGTATAACCAAAAGGTATGTGAAGGAAAAAACCGTGAAGAGACTGCATGTCTAAGAGAATCTAGCAAGTTTTTGAAAAGCAAGTCCATTGAAAGTTTTTGAAGTCCACCAACCCGCACTAGGCCAGCGTGGTGGATCATGGCCTGATTCCTTGTATTGAAGGGAGGTCCATGCCCAGCAGTGAGACGTTAAAAAGATAATCTACGTACCTAATTAAATAATATTTACCTCTATCTTTACTTTAAAACCTTCTTTTGTCCTTTTTAGTGTAAATATAATATAAATACAGGTTTTTAAGGTCTTTATTACGCAATCTTATTCAGCGCGTATGCAAGGAACAAGGAAGTACCTAAGTGGGTCGGGGCCCGGGGGTGGTTGTTGCGGGCTGCGGCAAACAGACGGAATGACTGATGTCCGCGACTTGCCTATGACCGCCCACACCACGCGCCTTAGGTCTAGGGCTGCCTATAATTCTTCCCCTTTGTTGGAAATTAGAAATGGTTCATAAGCTTGAAACTTAAAAAATATAAAAATTTAAAAAAATACTTACATGGCTTTCGGGCACTAATAAGTAAAGAATATTAAATAACTAAACGGATTCATTTACTTACTTTAGATACCTACCTAATCATATATTTTCCAAGTTGGTTTCATCCGACAATGCTTTAAGAGATGGTAATAATCTTTCTGTGAGTGTGTATGTATGTAAACTCTTCCTAAACGGCTGGACCCATTTTGATGAAATTTTTTGTTGTGTTTAAAGGATTCGAGTATACTTAGTTTAAATTCAAAATTCGGTCCATTTAGGCAATAAATGACATAATATCATACCTATTCCTTTAAAGTGGCAAAATCAGTATTCCTCTCCGAGAAATCGGTGAACACACGTAATAAAAAATGCACGTCTATCTTTCTATATAAAAAAATATATTTTCAACTATATTTAGTCAATAGAAAATAAATAATACCTACTTTCGGTCAAAATTCAAAATCTTAGAACATAGGTAATATAATGTAAAGTATATTACTTGTCGCTACATTATTAAGGTAAGTACCTAGGTTAAAAATGAATCCGCAATTTCTTTTTATTTTTAAAACGAATCTTTATTTTTATGATAATAAAAAAAGTGTTTTAAGTTAATTGTAAATAGCTATAAAATATAAGTTTAATATATTAAAGACAACCCTACTTTACCACTTGCTCTAGCTTACATGACCTGCCACTGTCGTTATAAACTGTAGTTGTAAATATTATATTTTTACTTATGTGTGTTTTATTTATCTTAAAAGACTTATAACTAAGACCTAAAACTTTAATACCTACAAAGAAGCTACCTACATGAGATACCTAACGTGAACCAAAAAGAATTTTGTTGTTGTTGTTCACAATTAATAATCTATTATTAATTTTAATATTAAAATGTAACAAAAATATATCTTCCAACATGTTAATAAGTAACTTATGTTAATAAGTAACTTATGTATTTTCGTCTAACTTACTGACGCGTGGCGTTTCGAGTAAGACTTAGGTACCTATATACTACTCTTACGTACCTACTTATATTAGAAATCCGAGGTTACTTTTCTGCTGAAGTAAAACTTCTTTACGCATGCTTGACTTGGGGAATAAGCTGGTGAATGCGTGACGAAAGCGTCACGAAAAGTGTGATCGGGCGAGGCGACCGGAAGTTGAGACTTGAGAGGGAGATAAGTTAGTGAAGATAGAGAGAGAGAGAGAGATACGTTTCGTATATTACTGTAGGGGCAAGAGAGGTGCAAGCACAAATTTTCTTTCTCTCTTTTTTATGTATATACATGTATATTATATTTTACATATATACATATATAAATTTATATATTTTATACATACATAAGTAGATGTAGCTAAAGAAGTTTTACTTCAGTCGTGTGGCCTAAAGCACACTCGTTTTTTGCACTCTTGTTTATAAGTGTATCAAAGATATGTACTCGTAAAGTTTTCTTTTACACAATCATTCGTACCTATTATAAATAATATTTAACCCAATTTAGAGCGAATGGTAAAATAATATATTGGTAAAATAATTATTGAGTAAAACAAAATCAGAATGAAAAAAGTTTTTAAATATCTTATAAAGTCAACGTTGGATAATATATTTTAGTAGTGCTAATGGCCAACAGAAAATAATTATTTTATGCAACAAATGTGACACTATCAAAGTAATAGGCCACGTTTGTTCAATGTAAATATGCAAGTTTTAGGAACCAGAAGTGGATTTTATAAATAAAAAAGAAATAACCACTAAGAACACGTGTGAACGCTTTGACGTTTGACAAGCAAAAAGCCCTGTCATCGGTTTGACACTTCCTTTTATAGATGCGATGCAACTTGCTACCGTTCCTTCCTATTAATTCCTAACACGGCCTCTCCTGATTGTGCGTCGTCCTCGACCGCATCTAGTCTGTTGCTGGTTCCTGGTAAAGGCAGTGCATCAAATTTACCGTTTAGTTCTTTAACCAACCTCAACAATAAATCACTACCTAGTGAGATGTCTCGCTTGCATATACAAACCATACAGAGTTAAAATCAACGTGGCGCGTTCAGTAACCTTTTACTTTTAGGACAAGTTCCTCTACACACTGCCACAGGCCTTACAGAATAAACTTGCCTCAGTGTGTCAGTTCAGTGGTCCAGTAGCATCTACATCGGACCAATACACAACAACCCAGTAACAGCTACATCGGGTTTCCAACGATATTGATCCAGTAACATCTACATCGGATCATCTATCGGCATAGATCCAGTAACATCTACATCGGATCATCTATAGGCATAGATCCAGTAACATCTACATCGGATCACCTATCAGCATAGATCCAGTAACATCTACATCGGATCATCTATAGGCATAGATCCAGTAACATCTACATCGGATCACCTATCAGCATAGATCCAGTAACATCTACATCGGATCATTTATAGGCATAGATCCAGTAACATCTACATCGGATCACCTATCAGCATAGATCCAGTAACATCTACATCGGATCATCTATAGGCATAGATCCAGTAACATCTACATCGGATCACCTATCAGCATAGATCCAGTAACATCTACATCGGATCATCTATAGGCATAGATCCAGTAACATCTACATCGGATCACCTATCAGCATAGATCCAGTAACATCTACATCGGATCATCTATCAACATAGATCCAGTAACAACTACATCGGATCATCTATCGACACGGACCCAGTAACAACTACATCGGGTCGATATAAGTAACACAGTCAAATGGATAACCATCAGACTTAACCAACAACACAACATAAGTGTGTGCAAAATACTCACTTTAAAAGAACGCTACACACGTTTCATGGTACCACTCCCCTCGCTGGGGCACCATATACTCAGCCACCACCTATATCCAGCGAGTCCTAAGAACTGCCGGGCTTGACGTTTTGTGGCAAACGGATGCTTACCAATGCTTCTAATTTGCGAGGACTCGGCCTCACCTGACACCGACTCACCATCCATCCTTCGGATACTTCGGTAACTTTTGATCTGTAGCCGCTGCCGCCACTCCGCGGCGCGCGCTTTCAGAAGTACATACCGAGCTGACTCGCTGTCGCCGTCGCCGTCATTGCCGCGACTTTGTAACTGGCACCACCGCCTCGTCATAAAGCCGCCGCCGGCACCGCGGCCGCCATATCAAAAGCGCAGCCGGCCGCCGCCGAGTCACGATCTCACGCATGGCCGACGATTCTCAGAAACCGCGCGAGCAAATATCTATAAAAGAAGCCAGACGTTTTAAATAAAGACATTCCACATTTGACACTCAACGTGACTACTTGTCTTTCATTTCAATACGTGTAAAGATCCTTAGAACGTTTGCAGGTAGCGACTAGTACTATGCCTATCACGGCACATATGCATAACGCGGGGATGCGACCGTAACCTAGTTCGCGATCGACACCTATCACTATCACTGGAATGTCTTCCTGTCTATGAAAATCACATGATCCACCACGAGAATGAAGACGCTGCGATCTACTCATTATTTTGAGCAAAATAACGCACGGTACAAAAAATTACATATTTAACGAGTCGCGCACTGGTTAAGCGTTAAATTTAAAAAAATGGATAGTCCAAACGGTCAGGCTATGTGCAGATCCGATCCCACTTCTGATTTTAGGAACCAGAAGTGGATTTTATAAATAAAAAAGAAATAACCACTAAGAACACGTGTGAACGCTTTGACGTTTGACAAGCAAAAAGCCCTGTCATCGGTTTGACACTTCCTTTTATAGATGCGATGCAACTTGCTACCGTTCCTTCCTATTAATTCCTAACACAAGAATCTATTCTATACATATAATAAAAAAAGAAAGTAGAAAAATCGTTTTTGTACATGAAAAAAAATTACAAAAAAATAGCCAGGGTGTTAAAGGACAACCAATAGAACCCATTTCCAGCATTATTAGAATTTTTGTCTGTTTGTCTGTTTGTCTGTTTGTCTGTTTGTCGGTTTGTCGGTTTCGGTATTAGTCGGTAAAATGTACGAAAGCAATGTAGATAACTTTTATACACAACGATTGAACGTAACTTGAAGTAACATTTAGTTTTTGTTTCATTGCAATCGGTTCAGTCTATCAAAAGATATTTGAGTTTAAAGTGAAGAAGTAGAGAAATTCCAGAAGTAAAATTAGGGTTATGTGAATTTGGTCTCACTCATCTACACACCTGAGTGTTAATATGCGTGCACACTGCACAGTTAGGAGGCTGCGAAAATGCACAGAAGTTTTCCAATTTATTGTTACAAATAGGCGATGGCACATACCCCGTACAAGAAGATGGAAAAGTTATTTTGATTGATAATGATTTGAATTGATGGTTCCACAGCTAATGTTGTTTATAAAGAAGCACTAGCATAAATAAAAAAAAAGATTTGTATCAGTATCCTCCAACAGCGCTTCGCACTAAAAAATACATTGTTAAGTTCCGACATCCACGCGAACGAAGTCGCGGGCACAGCTAGTTCAAAATATAAAAAGAAAATTAATTTAACCTATTGAAATAATGTAGGTTCCTATGGCAAGAACTCTTAGATTTTTTTATATCGTATAAAATACGTCTCTGTCTTATTTTTGCCTGGTACAGGGTTTGAATTAACGACCCAGGGGGTAGAACAAAACGCTACGTGATGTAAACAGCAGTTTTTTTATTTGTTTTATTTATATATATATATATATATATATATATATATATATATATATATATATATATATATATATATATATATATATACTGTTAAAACTAAGAATTTAAATATAAACAAAGAATATAAATATGAATTTATATTTATATAGAAAAAAAAATAATTTATAAAGGTAAGTTCCAAATTTAAAAAAATGTGGTAAGAATCAAACTAGATTTTTAAGCAGCCAGTTATAAAAAAAAGCGTTTAATATTATAAAATAAAAATTATAAATCAATTTTAATTATGCACTTATTATGTTTTAATAACTATTTAAAAATCGGATTTTATTAGTTTGTTCATTTGTCAACATAATGCAAGCAAAATATCTCTTATTGTTAGAATGGTATCAAGACTGGGAGGATATTAACAGAAGTATATGGGTAAGTCGATGTTTATAGGAAACAATAATTACATTATTATTTTTACAAATGCAGGAACAGTCATAGCCTAATTATCAACATGTACACTGTACGTATAAAGATAGCGTTACTTACTGCTCCCCCCTGTAGTAAAAAGAGTAAACAGAATTTTTCATCTATATGTCTCTACTAGTCAACAGGCAAAGCTAGTACTAATCTATGTGCGCGTTCATGCAAAAAGCACTCAACTGATTTTAACTAAGCTGATTATGATGATGATAATGATTAGTAGGAGTCCGTTACTACAGAAAAATTTTCTATTCCCATGGGAAAACACAATAACTGTTTCTGTAATGAGTATAAAGTAGTCCTCTGTCCTCAGAAAAGAGGGGTTGAACTGTAAATGGGGAAGCAGTAGTTAATACTTTATAGGCAATATAGTACCGATTAGCACATAGTCAAAGATATTTATTGTAGTTTTCCACAGTCATTTTCTTGTGATGAGCTTAGACAGATAGAAAAAAAAATTAATCTATAGAATCGGCCTTAGTATCGATAATATTCACTATATCTATAAGATACCTATTACCAAATACTTTCTTAGGTTTACGCGAATATTCGACATTATAAATAAAACTACCTTTTCGGTTGTTTAAGTTTTAACCTAACCTAACCAACTTAGTAAATATAAAGGGTTTTAAAGCTTTGAGTTATGTTCCACACAAAATTTACAATCACCAAAACCCTGTTTGTTTACAATTTTGCGAGATTGTAAGCTGCGAAAATATATACTACTTAATTGAATTTACAATTTTACGGTCACATATTATAGTAGGTATACATAGATGATAGAGATTTCAGATTGTTTTGTAGGTAAGTTACTTTATGTTTGTAGGTTTGTAGTGACGCGGCGTGTTTATTTTAAGCCTGTGTCGATATCTAGCGGTAAGTTTTGTAAGCTTGTTATAAAGATGATGAGCTGCTCTATGTAATTACTTGCTATTTTATGTTATTAGACACTAGAGTGCGTTAGTATCTTCTGGTATATGTTACTAGATGGCGCCACATGTATGTTCTACCATAGGTTCTACTAATAATTAAATAGTAAATTCAATGCAAAGAGTATAGATAATATACTGATTCAATGTTTTCTTCACGGAAGAGAAACTATTCCGTGGTTTTCTTTTTTCACGTTTATTAAAACTTAATGCTTTACCTATTGTTGAGCACTACTTAAATATTTTACAATCTATTTAATTATGTTTGCAACTTTTTATTTATAGAAATATCAATATTTAAAATTATTTATTTAAATTCCTATATAGGTTATAGGTAGGTACTTAGAATGTAAATTATTAAGTTATTAAATGGTAAGAAAATAATATATCTTTTCTTATGCAGGTATAACTCAATACAATTTTTAAACATTAAATAGGTATATAATATAACCTACCTACATATTGAATACAAAATATTATGAACGTTAATAACCTACCATACCTATTATTATAGGTACCTAATTAATTTTAACCTTACAATTTTCATTTTTCATATCCCTAACGCAAACGATTTATCATTTATCTTTCTAACATCGAAATATTTAATAAATGTGAACTTAGTAAAAATGAAAATTTATAAATAAATGTAATTTAAAAACAATATTATGTTTTCGTTTCTACCAAAGCGACGCGACGTTAGTATTTATGTGTTTGTTCGTTCAAATTTAAAAATAACAATAATATTTCAAAGAGCTAAGAATAATTTAACGTCTAAGGATGTACCTAGGTAACAAACAATAAGTTGCCCAATAATTCACGCATAAGTTGTATTATGAAGACCCATTTCGACTATACAAAGAGAATAAATAGATTGTAAAAATATCTTGATATTGTTCATATACACTATGTGCCTATGTACCTAGCTAAACTACCTAGCAATTATAGGTACAATATTTACTTAAAGTAAATAAAAATATTATATTAAGACAAATCATTAAAAGTCAATTCTATAATGACTTCTTACTAGTTAATTAGTTATAGGCAGATGGCACCAATGTAAATAATATAATATCGATAATAGTTTTTAGTTGTCATTACGTCAACTAGTCAATAAAAATGTCAAAAAACTACCTTTACATTTTTACGAAACACCCGATCTTTAGAAAGATGATTTATTTGCACCAGTACGATAGTTTTAATGCGTTGTTGTTAAATTTCTTAAAGCAGCTTATCTATTAACATAAACGTTATTCTCAAGCAAAACTAAATGCTTTTTTGCTTAAAATATTGAATTGATGAAATGAGAGGGAGCGTGAAGCACACGTTGGGATGATGCCGGGACCGGGGGGCCTGGGAGCGATTCATTGATCCAAACCCCTCTCGGCCGAACGACAGGGACATACGAAGTAGATTCCAGTAGCTAGGCGTCGCTCGATGTAAACTTAATATAAATACTATTTTTATTTACAAGTTTAAATAGTAAGACTCTACTCTCTTTCGCTTTTTTTTCTTGTACCATACACGGTTTAATTTCTTATTAAACATATTTTTTCGTATGTAGTTCATTAGTGACTAGATTATAAATGAATAAAATTCATTAAAATACATATTTTGTTACATTTACTGTGGCCGTACTAAAATTATTTTTGGAAGTAAATTAAAATACCAAAGAGAGAAGCTTGTTATCTTGTATATAATATGTTAGACAAAGACGGACTATGTATGAGAAGTGAAAAATTATTCGCCTCCATTCGGAATTTCAGTCTATCTCTTTCACGCAGATGGCGGTTCGCATGAGTTCGTTGAGTCGCCACGCGCGCCTGTTCGTTGTTGCACATCGACGTCAACCGCTTTCAGTGCTATAGCGCGTTCCTCCGCGCTATATCTACATAACCTAAAAATTTACAAATTGTTTTATCTTGTTCATTGTTATAGTATATTTAATACTCATGAATACCTCGAGTTTATAAAAGTTGTGGTGTGGAGTTAACGCCAAATCGAGTGGCGTTAGTTGAGTGTATTTTTGTGCAACACAAAGTAAATATAAACGGCAAGCTGTGGGGTTCAGGGGCCTTTTTTTTGCCGCCGCAGGGGATGTACTATCCTGTGAGTATTTTTGGTTCTTCTTGATACTTTCAACTTTCAAGATTTATTTTACTATTCATTACCAACAGAACTGGAACACATTTTAGTGCATGTTTTAGTAACTATAAAGCATTTTTATATTTAATCCATTTTGTAATATATTTTAAGATACGAAGATAATTACGAAGTGGTTATTCATAGAATGCATGAATCAAAGACGATTTGAGTCGTATATGTACTCCATTTAATAGTAAAAACAGACTGAAATTGTACATTTGCCTTGTTGTAGTATGTAGCTACTACTATGTGCACTAATGTATACATTACACAATGGTAATTTGTATATAACACAATATAGTATACTGGTGCTCAATAAAGGACTTATATATTCCAGTTTTTATTAGTAAACTTAAAAAATGTACATAAACAGTAATGTGATCAGAAAATATAGTTTTTATGTACATTTGTAACAGTATAGATTGGAAGGCATCTTGTAACTAACTATATATAAATTACTACCAATACCCATATACAATCCATTGTTGTGACATTGAACTGTGAATGAATTCATTGTTGTCGTTCCTTTCATACAGCTGCGCTAAATGCGAGATTTAAAAGAGACAAAACCTGGTTATAGAATCTGGAATAGATTCTAAAATCTATTTGAACATAGTGCTGCTAATTTATATATTTCAAGTACCTATATTGAATATGATTCTCAATAATTCGTACTTTTCGTTTATTTAGCGCATGCGGTATTTTTATCTCCGTCGACACTCGCAAGCTGTCCGAACCGTACCGAGTCTGCAAATATCATCCTATACTTGGTTATTGTCAGTAATGGTTTGATAAGACGTCTCTTGGATAGACAATAATAATTAAATTATGGTCATCGTTATCCATGATATGATTTTCGTTTCCTATATTCTTATTATTATATATTTTTAGTCGCAGCCCGCAGGCAATATATACTAAAATTATTAAAAACTACCAAATGAAATAAGTAACTGATGTTGTAATGCTTAACATCTGCTATTACATTTATACGAAACCGTTGTGGGCTGTCGTAGCAGTAAAAATATAAAATAAGTATTTATTCTTAGCGAGGTTCTGAAATTAAGATTTTCGTATGCCATTATTGTTTTTACATCCTGAATTGATTTCATAAATGTGAATTTGGAGTTTTGTTTGCCTTAACATACCTACAAACATAAGATTTTCATATTCTTGCACTTTTATAAAATGTTTGTTTTGTGTTTATAAAATTGTAGTCGGTGTGTCAATGTCATTAATAAGTAAAATGTAAATGTACCTCGTAAAAAAGTGTGTACGACACAGCTGTACAGATGTAGTGTATCACTACTACTGTGTATTATTTTTTTCATTCTTCATCTTGGTAAATATCAAGTACTTTTTAAATAATTTACTTTTCAATATAGTAATTTAAGAACTTATAGGAACTGGTTCAGGGCTCCAAGGTGAACACGATGAGTCTGTAATGAGGACAAATTATTCACATACCGCCCTTTGTCCGTATTTTGGGTTCAGGGACGCGATTATTACAGTTCAGTTTGCTACCTGCCCAACAATCGTTGAATTTCGAACGCAGGTAGCTATTGTTCACTGGGTTTCCGAGAAAAAATTACTAACTTTGTAAAGTTGCTAGTAGGTACTATTCAAAATTGTTCAAAACAATTGTCTAAATCATGAAATAAAATATATTTCATTTTTTATTTTGTTTTCCACAAAATTTAATAATAATAAATAAACTTATATTATACCTACCTATAGTGTTCAATAATAGTTAAGCATATTTAACATTTTTTTGTAATGATATACGATCAATCTTTGCATTGTGTTCAGAAACATTTGGTGCTCTAAACTAAACATAGTACGAAGATGCAGAGGGGCTGTTTTAAGCCCAGGGGCGCGCTCTAAACACTACATCAAAATTATTTTATACATCACACATGTCCGTT
Organism: Boloria euphrosyne; assembly: GCA_951802675.2. Taxonomy (NCBI): domain Eukaryota; kingdom Metazoa; phylum Arthropoda; class Insecta; order Lepidoptera; family Nymphalidae; genus Boloria; species Boloria euphrosyne. Next base: position 8,581,693 of record OX637874.1, read on the forward strand.
GTTACATAAAGACCGTAGGTGCCTAAAATATATTGTAGATAGAATTAATAATATAAGTAATATAAGTACAGTAACAGTAAACGCAGTCTTGGTGCATACATATTTCATGCAGTTTACTGCATACTTTTATATATAGTTTAAAAATGCACAACTTTAAAATAGAACGTATTATAATACTATTATTCTCAAGTGGCACAGAGCTCTGTAGCGTCTATGTAGGGGCCAAGCAAATCAAGTAATTACGTCTTGTTACTCGCGATATTAACGTGCAATGCGTGATTGTGACGTACGAGTCTTCAATTACACTGTTCAACGGACGTTGAGCTCTAATTCTTCTCTTTCATATGCACTTTCTAAATAAGACTTATGCTTTTTAATGCGTTGCGGAAAATTATTATAGAATTTTCGCCTTACATTATAATTATAATTGGGAAAGATACCTATAACGAACAAGTGGGCTTAGAAACATTAGTGCATTATATGATTACCTATTTATTGCTTATGTTTTTAGAGTAACGCGTTAACACACACATTGTACCTAGGTAGGTACATTGATGGCGAGGGATTTTGAATTTATGGTATTTTGTACAACGTTTAACTTTATCGATGACTAACCTTTAGTATAACATTTTTACAAACTTTAAATGTCTAACTTATTTATATCTAATCAAAAGCCTAAATAATAAGTTTTAAAAAAGTTTTTTAAAAATTAATTTCCATACAAAATTTCATCCCCTATTTCAATCTCTTACAGCCCTTTTTTCGCCTTGAAAAGTAGACGATGTCGTTTCTCTCTTCTTGAAAATTAGACGATGTCGTTTCTCAGGCTCTAGACTATCTTCAGTATCAGTAGTTCAAATCAAATCAATTCAGTATTTTTGGCGTAAAAGCGCGACAGACAGACAGAGTTACAAAGGATAGATAATATTCAGAATACTTGTTTTTATCACCTTTATAATCTCCTTAGTAGAACGATGCCTGGGGCCGTGGCTTTGAAACGATGAACCCAATGCATTCAGCACAACGATGGCTACATAATTTTATTATCAACCCTTATAGTTATAATTAACTGAGAAATAAAACTATTTGAAAATAGAATCTAATAAAACTTTCAAATAAAAAACACAATTATGTTTTTCTGCGTCAATTAGTATCTGCGTTCTACATTTTATGTAGGTAGTAGAGAAACAGCCCGTCCAGTGTTTATTCGTCGCCCTTATTTAAGCTGAGCTATCCCAAAACCTCTTTATAACCAAAAGTGTCTCAGACCGCAAGGCATGCATATTTTTGCTTGCAACCTAAAAATATTGTTGAAATGTTGTCGGTTGTGAGTTCAAATAATCATTCTTGTGTACTTGCTCTAGTAATTTTATATTCATATAACTTTACTTTATGTCTTTTGTTCGCCTATTTCAAATGCCAAAACCTTAGTTTTCTGGAATTTCTGCAGGACTTCTTTTACTACAATTTAATATTTATGATGAGTAAGTGGAGAAACTTTTCGCCCAGAATCGAGCAATTATCGTAAACACAAAGATAACTCGTATTCTTTGATTACCTATACTATGACAATTGTATTTTGGAGAGTCAAATTAATAGTCAAAATAAAAAATTGTTAACTAGAAATATAATAAAATTAACGACCAACCTTATTATTTAATTTGATTCTTCCATATATTTTACTGAGAAATACATACAAAGTAAGAAGCCGACTAGCCGGCGCTTTTTGCCGACTAGTCGCCGACCACAAAAGTGGTCGACTTGTCGGCTTTACCGACTAGTCGGCACATCTCTACTTATTACGCTTAAATTTAAAGTAAAAACAAAGATACTTACAAAACGTTTGACTACCTTTCTACACAATCGTGTAAATAAAATAGTCATTAATATGGACACAGACCAGGTAGCCTTTAAAAATAATAAAAAGTGAAACAAAAATAATAGTAGGATGAAACCCATTGGAAAAGGAGGAAAATATTACAAAAATGAAAGAAAAAATAATTTACGGGCGTTATCAGATATTTTTCCTTCAATTTTTATAATATTCTCCTCTTTTTCCAATGGCTTTCATCCTACTATTATTTTTTTTGGTTTCAAAAATTATATATCGGAATCTAATATACCTAGGTCTATAATTTTAAGAATAAGTCTTCACATCACGAGGATACCACTGGACAGATTTAGTTAAAATTTTGTATGTTCATAACTGGTATTTCTATCAAGATCAACATAAATGATGTTTTTTTCGGTCATAATTGGAAATAAAATAGAGATGAAAGATCTCTAAAAAACTACACTTTCCGTTAAAACGTACACCTAGGAACGATACCAAGCAAAGGGAGGGCGAGTCGTTACTCGTTACTCGCTAGTGATGCCGTAGACTATGAGTGATGCTATATTATATTTTATTATATTAACGGTAAGTATAGAATAGACTAAGTAAATACTATATTTTGCAGTTATTTATGATTAGGTACTAAGCATGAATTAAGGGGTATTAAGCATGATGATTTATAGACTATAACGTTCAAACAAACAATTCTGCCTCTTAATAATATTACTATACATTTATTCCTGAGTTTCTTTCGCCAGTTCTTCTCAGGTCAGAGCTTCTGATACTGGTAGTAGTAACTAGTCTCATAACGTTCAGTAAAAATTTTTAATAATTTTATGCTGACTAAAATATTTTGAATTTAAATATAAAAATTACTATTTAAATGTTGAAAACCTAATTTGTTTACAAACACGTGACGAGGTCTGATAACTTTTGAAAGAGTAAACATGGTTTTCGACAAGAATCGAACGTAAACCTATTGCCAAATTTTCTGCTTATTTTACCCGATGCCTACATACGTTGTGGCATTAAACCTTTATCGGCTCTCTGTCTCTCCTCTGCTCAAAATAATCTTATCTGATTTTTAGAATTATAGGATGTCTTAATGTTTCCTTCTTCTTGTTTTTTTTTAATTATTATGTATACGACTGCATAATTTTACAGAGAGACTAAACATTCAAAAAACCGTAGATTCGACCTCTATATCGATAATAACGACTATCAATAAGGTTTCCCAAAAAATATTGAATGTCCGTAAATTCCGTATTCGAGAAGTAAACATTTTATTTTATTTTAAATAGAATATAGACTAGCTAACGCGACCCGCTTCGCTGGGCGTATGTTAAAATAAATTCAAGGGTTTTTATAATTTTCTAATGAAAGTACTCTAAGTTACTCCTTATAACATAGCTATCTGCTAGTAAAGCTAGTCCCGTCAAAATCGGTCCAACCGTTTCAGAGATTAGCTGGAACAAACACAGACGAACAGACAAAAAATTTAAAATTGATTTTTTGATGAAAGTAGCGTTAGGTATACTATACTAATATACTTTTTTTTTGTATATGGATTTAGTAAAACGCTGTTTATTTAAAATTAAAACACACACTTCAATTTATATATTATATTACTTATTATTTATAGATAAAACTTGGTACTCTTAAATGTATAGTTGCTTAAGTATAAAATTATTTCTTTTTAAACAACAATAATTGATAACTACTCACTGAAGCAAATAGGCCTTGTATAAACACAGACTTGGTGACATAACATACACGGTGAAATGAGTGAGCCACCTACTTTCTTCTTGTATTATTTTTTGCAATCGGGTGAAGCAATGTTCATTTTTCTACGTGTTGGTAACGGAACTTTGAGGGTCGTACAAAGCTACACTTAGTGATTAGATGCATTTACATTCTTATAAATCACAATCTTTGAATGACTTTGGCTTCCTCTCTAAATGTTTCTCTTTTTTAATTTTTTAATTCTAATTTAGTTGAACCTGTACATTTTTTTGGAAAATCTATAAAAAATAATCATAAATTTACGAAACCGAGGGCAAATCTATAGGTCTTAAATTTTTTATTTCTCTGTCTGTGACCGCATCACGAGAAAAACGAATTTTGAGGTAGCTGCTATAAAGCTCAATAGGTGGTCAGTTTGATTTTAATAAGTACATATTTATATTGTGTTTAAACCTCACTGTTAAAGGTGATTTTGTCTTTTGTTATTAAAATATCGTCTTTAACATATTGATTGAATGGAATGATTTTCTTTCTGTATCCTAGAGCAGATTTATTATTTTAAAAATTAATACAATATGATTAAGTCAAATTCTTTATTATAACATAATAAAGAAGAAAGAATTTAGTTATCAGCCTAATTTATTTGGCCAATTTAATGTGATACCTATTATTCGAGCTCTATTATTTTTCCAAATTGTTTCAATGAATTCAATTTATTTAATAACACACCCTAAGTTAAGAAGGCAACGCTAAATTGATTTGCGGTGGATTCGCTTCCACGTTTTCCATATTAAGAACAAAATGGCATCAAAGGAAAATCAAATGGCGCGAAAACAAATGAATCACGAAATGCGAAACACAGATACACTTCTTTTTACAAATTTGTATTTTTAATTTCTAACCAAACGTCATTTCGTATGTAAGAACCTAATATTATAATAATTGTACCTATTATGTTTAAACCTAACAAGTGCTTATGTGATCTTGACCTTTACAAACTAAAAAACATAAATTAATACATTAATAATATAAGATTGTAGGTTCTTTATTAGGTACTTTTTGATATTGTTCCCTTTTTCTGTTTGTTCAATACTTGTAAATATATAATACTTTGCTTAGAACAATGTTTTTGATTTTCAAAAATCGTTTCTTTGTAATAGCAATATACATCGCTAGAGGAATTGTCTGTCAAGTCGTCAGGTCCAGCAGCTATCTTAAGCTTTTAGTTGTGATAAAGTTTTGACGGTTAGCATGGTAGTTAGACTATAATATTATATTAGTTTTCCTCACTTCTGTAATGATTGATCCCCATACTAACTTCGATTCACCTCTTCACCCCCTTAAGGGATGATTTCCGAGAATATTTTTGCGTATATTTGGTAATTCTGTGAATAGATCGTAGGCTATTTTCAATTCCTCTAGGTGATAAGGGAGGCACTGCAATTTCGCTCTGACATATTTTTTCGATATTGCAGCTAGCAGTGGAAGTGGTATACGAGTAATTTATTAATATTTAAGAGGTCGGTCTCCGTCTTTAAAAAGCGGGCGGAGCCGCGTAAAATTGCTAGTTTTATTATAAATAGCAAGAAACATTTTTGTTGTCCTAGTTTAATAATTCCAAGTAATATTCATTTATTCAAATCTGTTTTATATAACAATTCCGGTATTTGTTAAATTAGATTATGTTGAATATTCTCATAATATAAGTACAATATTATGCAAATATTACTATAGCGAAATAATTTAATTAAGGTCACATTCAAAGCTATAGGCAAAATTTGTAGAAATATCTTTAATTTCCCTCGGTAAGTTCTGTGATCTGTTGGGTATATTTAACAATTTGGTATAGCGTCCATAGTATTGCATGTGTTATTTGAAGGCGAACCACTTGGTAAAATACCTGTTAGTTGGTTGATTGTACGCAAGCGAATGCCAAAACTTCGGATATCGCAGCCAAAGTTTATTATATTTTCAATAACAAGTGCACAATATGCGCTGAAATGTATAAGGTTGATGCTGTTATAAAATCATCTTCAATGTTAACAATATTTTATTTATTTATTTATTTAAAAACGAATTTCTTCGTTGATCTAAAAAAAATGTTACCTATTTTATTTTTTGAACCATCAATAGTTAAATTATATTAATTCTTTTTATTTAAGAAAGTACTAAATTTTCTTAGCACAGGTTTTTTTAAATTAAGTTTCTCCTTCTTCCTTCTCCTGATAATGTGATGACAAACAAAAAAAAATTAGAATTAAAATGTGAAATCAGCCGTTCACGCGTGATTCTATGGCCAAGGAAAACAGGGATTCATATTTATATATTATTAGGGCGAGCTAAGCGAGACCTAACACTATCCCACAACCTGAGCATTTTGTGGTACACTTTACTAAAAAACTATCACGCCTATAGATTTGTGCTTTAAAATTGTAATTTAACTTCATAGATGTGTTATCTGACAAAACATATATAATTTAATAACCATCAAAATAAAAGAACATTAACATTGTATATTTATTATTGTACTGACGCCATCTGTTAGAAAACCAAAGAGTTAACATCGCTGTAACATTATTTTTATTACCCGTTAAAAAACTACGCGAGCCGGCACAAAGCTGAGCTTTTTGCTGGTATACGATTAGTTAGCCATGTCATGTTACAAGAAACAATAGAACCATTACATGCAGTCACTATCACTAATCACTATATTCTATAAAATTATATTATAATATTGTTAATTTTTAAAATTATGGTATGGTAAATTAACCCGTTTAATCACAACACGTTACATGGTTTCAACGGCTTAAACGGGAATAAAATGTTTAGGTCAACCTAACTGGATACGGAAAAAAGTATCTTCGTTGAGACCTCATTCAAACGTTGAATGATCCCCGACCCGAATTTTAAGCCAGTTTGTCTGCTTCCAAACCTTCACATAGTTCCGTGTTAATTTGGTAATTTGTTCAATGTCGCTTAGGTTAAATGATAGAGGACAATAAGAGATAAGATATCCGGTTTGAAATGCATAGTGTTTTTATTAAAAATTGCCATCTAAGCGAAACTGCGGAACGTCACTGGTAGATAGGTAGGTACCTCATTATTAAACTATCCAACTTATGTGCATAAATTGAGTTAGTTTTTATTGTTTAATTCAATAAATTCAGGGCTATTATTGCGGAACTAAGCTAATCGGCCAGGTCGCTAGACAATATTTGTTGGCTACCTCATGCTTGCAATATTTTTAATTTCGTTGTATCATTTCTAACAGGTTTGTAGTTAACACACTTATCGGTCTTTATTTTTAAATATTAATTTTGGTAAATATCTAACATAAGCAGAACAAAATCCTTACTAATATTGTAAATGCGAAAGTAACTAATTCTGTCTGACTGTCTATCGCGCTTTCACATCAAAACTACTGAACCGATTTAGTACCCTTTTAATTTGATTTTAGTTTCATTCCCTATTTCAACCCCTTTTTCGCCTTGAAAAGCTTGCTTGTATCCATTCTAAGGCTCAGTAGTTTTGACGTGAAGACGACAAACAGACAGAGTTATTTTCGTATTTATAATAATAGTAAGGATCATCAAAGGTAATAAAAATGGCTAAGGTTAATATATATGGGAGTACATAATACTCGTATGTATTGGTATTACCAAATACATAGCTTGTCGTTTGAAACTTACTTCTGCTACTTCTACTGTCACTTTATTCCATTCTCATCATTAACCAAGTGAGGGGCAGATGGACAGATGGAATTATAAAACTTTTTTCTTTAAGCACTCTAAAAATATATTGTCCATTTACTTCGCTTAGAGGATATATTGATAGTAGGTATACCGCTTTTGCTAATTTTACTAGAATAATAACGTGCTGGGTTATGCTACCTAGTGTCCGGTGGCGAAGTGTATGGCAAAGTGCAAGGCAAAATATACGTAGCTTTCACACGTACCGGCGTAGATTGCCCGGCACATTACATAGACTTCGCCGCCGCGGCCGGTTACCCGGTAACCCGCTCGTGTGTAAATGCACTAAGTGTCTAATCAATGCCGAGAAAAAAACCTGAATTAAACGCCTGTCACGACTCCTTCGATGATTGTCATAATAATCGTGCGTAGGTACGCACAATTAATTATCATAAAGTTATTTGAATTATTAGTTTTATTGATTATAATTGTAATAAATTAAAGTCATTAACATTACCAATATGTATTTGCAATAAATAATGATAATATGTAATCTGTTCTACGATATAAGAATACGATGGCGATGGCCGCATTTATTATTCTCGCAAATGTTTAGTACTTGCGACCCTAAAGGTTATCGTTTGTTTTGTTAACGGTTATCTATACTTATAATGTTACGGGTTTAAGTCTTTTAATATTATTGTAATTATATGTTCGGTGTTATGAATAATACAATTTAATATAATATTTTACTAAATTTCTATTTTAAATTAGAGAATTTATTCCGCACCGCTCGGTTTTCCCTATGTATGTAGGTACATCATAAAAATTATTATGAATTTCTCAGAGATATTTTCCCGCAGTATAAAGTATCCTAGTAAGTATCGTTTGTTGACCTGAATAATCAGCTACCATCGTACCTGTTAAGTTTCATCAAAATGTGTCTAGGTTTTATCGTGATGCGGTCACATACAGAAAAGCAAAAATTACATTACCGTTCCTGAACGACCTGCTTATTTCTCTGTTATTGGCGCCGCTTAAAATTTTTCCTAGTTACTGTATATATTAATTTCTTACGGTACGGACTCCCATACCGTAAGATATTAATATATTAGGATTTCATCTCAACACTTCTATATTTGCGACAAACAATTTTTTATAATCCCATTTATTTATGGCCCAAATCAAAAATTACACAAAACGACAGATCGTTAATTCTGAACTGCAACAAGTACATTCATTAATTAATACAAGAGAAAAATATCGTTGTCTAAATATATTATATCAGCAGTTTATATTACCTTAATCTCAATACAGCGCGATGCAAATATATTCCAATTCAGGTGAATAGGGCAAGTCATCCCGGTATCTAGCGGGCAAACGAAAAATATTTGGGCAATTGCCAGCGATGCTCGAGCTCGCGGCCGACGCGATGCTTCATCGAACCGCAACGATTGGCCAATAATATAACGCCGTACTTTAGAACGCACCGCCGCCGTCCTACTAATTGTTACTACTATACGAACGCAATTAAACTTTAAATAAAACTACGTATTTGAAATCTATACTGTATATAGTAAAATTATATCTCGGATTAATCCGTACATTGAAATGTTATTGAAATAATCATTATTATCAAAACAGAGGCCGAATAGATAATAACTTAATAGCCTATAGGTTTTAGAATTATATCTGTAAACGCATCACAAGGAGAGCACTAAGCAGACATTGATGAGATATTATAGATACTGATAGCTGATTAACTTACTAGAGTTAATAAGAATATTTTTACTCAAACAAATCCCAAGATAATGAAATGGCCAATTCTGTTCATGTTATTAAAAAAAATCCAGTTCAAGTTATTCAAGAAATAAACATTTGTTATATTTAAATCATAAGTTCTATTGAAATATAACAAGCCTAACTACTAAAGTATCTGACTAAGCTATGTATTCTTAAAAGTTTTAATTAAAAAAATATTATATCAATTTAAATAAGCGATTATTATAATTTTACTCACAAAAGTTTCATTTATTGCAGGTGAGTAACGGCAATGTCATCGATACAGGAACACCTACACTACTGGTACATTCAATTTATTATATTAGCATGTGAATGCGATGCACAAGTATAGTTGCTCTATGTAATAATATAACATCTTTTATACTTATATTATTATTTTTTATTTTAACTTTCTTAAGCTTTGCATGTGAAAATTTAAGTTCTGTTTTAAGTTAGATATTAGTAAATTAACATATTATGTAGTACCTATAATATACATATTCATATCAATCAGCCATTTCTTCATTGAATGTTTTAGTGAGGTTTACGTATGCAAGGAGCAAACAATGAGTTCGTTGACTTTTTGTAAGTTTTCAGATAATAAAACGACATGACCTCACAACTGACACTGATTTGTCATATATTATGTTAATTACGTAATATACTATTTTAGTAGTGATGGGAAAGATATGGCTAGTATTAAATGTTGAAATGTATCTAAAGTTGAAATAAAGCGAAATAACTTTTAAAAAAATTACTATGTAGTCAAAAAGTATGATCTTTACTAATACTACTGAATTTACTTAATATGCTAAGTTAAATTAATAATCTAAGCAAAATTATTTTTATGATTTTCAATATTTCTTCGCATTGTTGTAACCTAGTAATCATTAGTTATGAATCGCTTAAATTTTATTTATGAATTTTTCTACGTACATTGTGTCTTTAAAACATTACTTTAAAAGTTAAAATTACTACATTTTAGCAAATTAGCGGAGTGATAATGTTTAATTGCTGTGGCCCGAGCCCGACCCATATCATACTGTACCGACCACATAAGAAACGAACGATGTTATTATCATTTAGCAGTTGTTAGCCGATCTTGTCAATTTTTCTCTAGGTAGGTTGAAATTCTACAGCTGTGGTGAAGTTTTAATACAATTTCTTTGCGTGGGAAAATGAAATTTAAAGATCATTTAAGAAAATTATTTTATTAAATATACCTGCTGATTGAAAATATTGTTTTCGATTGCTTAACATTTGTTTTTGTTGAGAAGTAATTAGTTGTAGCTTGATTCCCTAAAAGTAATAAAATTAACTCTGAAAGGGGTCACATAACCAAAAGCTTAAGATGTATCTCAATATTATATTATTATTATTCTGTCACTTTCCAAGGTTTAAAACAATTGGGTAGTTTACTTATTACGTTTTATTTTATTACGACCTCGATCGTGTGGTGAGATTTTTGTTGATAATAATATATATATATATTAATATCTATGGGAAACAGCATTTTGATACTTGGAAAACATGATTTTATGTAATCTTTAGTTATCATTAAACTAGCGGCTCACCCTCGCCTGTTCGGAATGGTCCCTACTCCCTAGATACGTTTTGCCAGCTTTAAGTTTTAACCCACGTTTCATATTATGAGATAAAAAAACTATAAATGATTTTTATTTTCTTTTGTACAAGCCTTGTCCTGGCAAGTTATTGCTATATTTAAGAATATAAAATGAAGAATTATCCAATTCGGTGTAGTAGTTTGGAATATGCGAGTAGGTACTGCAATCGCCAAAATATATAATTACTAGCGGAACCCGCGGCTTCGCTCGCGCTAAATCTAGGAATGAACCCAAGCGAAGCGAGGGTGAGTCGCTAGTACAAAATATTTAACAGGGGCTGCAGCACTGACCTCTATAATACCACTGGACTGGCTGTTGTCAACGTGCTTTTGTGGCTGCTTGATATTCGCCATTTTGGCGCTGTCCGCCGCTGTCGGACGTAGCGAGAGTTCGTGGTACTAAAACTAATGATGTCGATATAAAGATTTTTATTTTTTTATTTTTATTAATCAATAACCGTATCATCATAATTACTACTTATGTTATATTAACAACGAAAATGCAAAATTACTTTACAGTAAACAAACACTTCTCGCTGTAATTTGCAATATACGTCAAAATTAGTTCTCGGGACTCTCGCTAGTGGCGCTTCAAATGGACACAAAAAAATTGCTGTCAAACGCTTGGAACAGCCAGTCCAGTGGTATTATAGAGGTCAGTGGGCTGCAGTGTATAATTAAACACATTTTATTTATTTAAAATTTAATTCTATATAATGTTACAGCGTATACTCATTATATATGCCTCAGATTGTATTCATAATAATAATATAACAAAACTTGGTTATGCTTTAACTCTTCTTTATCCACCAAAAATATTAAATAAATATTCAAATAATAATAAGTATTGTGTATCAGTGGCGAAGAATGAAATTTTAGTAGAGGCCTACAGTTTAACCTACAGTTTTATAAAACAATTCACAAAAATAAAGAACGTAATCGTGATAATTTTTCCTTTTCATATTAAGGCAATTATCGTTATTTTTAAATATACCTATATAATATATATAAAATATTATAGCAAAATACAATTAACACTTACTCAAATTGAATAATAAAAATATTATTATTTTTAACAGTATATTTTACAAAGGAAGTACAATACGTTTTAAGGATTTTTTATATATAAAATACCGCCATCTGCTAACATCTGTTTGAACGACTTCATCTTACTGAAGAGATTGATCTATTTATCAAGTGAACTACTAAATTAAACGTAAAATGTGTAGATATGGGGGTTTATTTATTATATTTCAAATTATATTGGTTGTTAAATTACCTAGCGCTTTTAAAATAACTTAAGCATAATTTCACTTGAAACACAAATTAAGGAATAATAAACATGAAAAACAAACTGAATTATTACATTATTAATTATTACATAAAATGTATTAAGTTAAATTCTAAATATTTTTATTAAAATATGTGACCTGCACTTTATTAGTTTATTAAAAATTACGTAAAATGTAAGAAATGTAACTTTCTGGCAACACAGGTGTCATCCGATGTCAGTGACGTTTCGCTTGAGTGGCCAATATGGCGACTGCGATTTGTCTGTTATCACCATTAGAATTAAACGAAATACTCGACAATCCGAATTTTGCGGATATATGTTGTCGACTCGAAATGTTTATTTTTTCATGTTTTATTATTCAGCTAAGGTTTCGATCGAGTCTACCGTACTCCTTCACGGAATTATTAATATAGAAAATATTTAACAGGGGCTGCAGCACTGACCTCTATAATACCACTGGACTGGCTGTTGTCAACGTGCTTTTGTGGCTGCTTGATATTCGCCATTTTGGCGCTGTCCGCCGCTGTCGGACGTAGCGAGAGTTCGTGGTACTAAAACTAATGATGTCGATATAAAGATTTTTATTTTTTTATTTTTATTAATCAATAACCGTATCATCATAATTACTACTTATGTTATATTAACAACGAAAATGCAAAATTACTTTACAGTAAACAAACACTTCTCGCTGTAATTTGCAATATACGTCAAAATTAGTTCTCGGGACTCTCGCTAGTGGCGCTTCAAATGGACACAAAAAAATTGCTGTCAAACGCTTGGAACAGCCAGTCCAGTGGTATTATAGAGGTCAGTGGGCTGCAGTGTATAATTAAACACATTTTATTTATTTAAAATTTAATTCTATATAATGTTACAGCGTATACTCATTATATATGCCTCAGATTGTATTCATAATAATAATATAACAAAACTTGGTTATGCTTTAACTCTTCTTTATCCACCAAAAATATTAAATAAATATTCAAATAATAATAAGTATTGTGTATCAGTGGCGAAGAATGAAATTTTAGTAGAGGCCTACAGTTTAACCTACAGTTTTATAAAACAATTCACAAAAATAAAGAACGTAATCGTGATAATTTTTCCTTTTCATATTAAGGCAATTATCGTTATTTTTAAATATACCTATATAATATATATAAAATATTATAGCAAAATACAATTAACACTTACTCAAATTGAATAATAAAAATATTATTATTTTTAACAGTATATTTTACAAAGGAAGTACAATACGTTTTAAGGATTTTTTATATATAAAATACCGCCATCTGCTAACATATGTTTGAACGACTTCATCTTACTGAAGAGATTGATCTATTTATCAAGTGAACTACTAAATTAAACGTAAAATGTGTAGATATGGGGGTTTATTTATTATATTTCAAATTATATTGGTTGTTAAATTACCTAGCGCTTTTAAAATAACTTAAGCATAATTTCACTTGAAACACAAATTAAGGAATAATAAACATGAAAAACAAACTGAATTATTACATTATTAATTATTACATAAAATGTATTAAGTTAAATTCTAAATATTTTTATTAAAATATGTGACCTGCACTTTATTAGTTTATTAAAAATTACGTAAAATGTAAGAAATGTAACTTTCTGGCAACACAGGTGTCATCCGATGTCAGTGACGTTTCGCTTGAGTGGCCAATATGGCGACTGCGATTTGTCTGTTATCACCATTAGAATTAAACGAAATACTCGACAATCCGAATTTTGCGGATATATGTTGTCGACTCGAAATGTTTATTTTTTCATGTTTTATTATTCAGCTAAGGTTTCGATCGAGTCTACCGTACCCCTTCACGGAATTATTAATATAGAAAATATTTAACAGGGGCTGCAGCACTGACCTCTATAATACCACTGGACTGGCTGTTGTCAACGTGCTTTTGTGGCTGCTTGATATTCGCCATTTTGGCGCTGTCCGCCGCTGTCGGACGGCAGCGAGAGTTCGTGGTACTAAAACTAATGATGTCGATATAAAGATTTTTATTTTTTTATTTTTATTAATCAATAACTGTATCATCATAATTACTACTTATGTTATATTAACAACGAAAATGCAAAATTACTTTACAGTAAACAAACACTTCTCGCTGTAATTTGCAATATACGTCAAAATTAGTTCTCGGGACTCTCGCTAGTGGCGCTTCAAATGGACACAAAAAAATTGCTGTCAAACGCTTGGAACAGCCAGTCCAGTGGTATTATAGAGGTCAGTGGGCTGCAGTGTATAATTAAACACATTTTATTTATTTAAAATTTAATTCTATATAATGTTACAGCGTATACTCATTATATATGCCTCAGATTGTATTCATAATAATAATATAACAAAACTTGGTTATGCTTTAACTCTTCTTTATCCACCAAAAATATTAAATAAATATTCAAATAATAATAAGTATTGTGTATCAGTGGCGAAGAATGAAATTTTAGTAGAGGCCTACAGTTTAACCTACAGTTTTATAAAACAATTCACAAAAATAAAGAACGTAATCGTGATAATTTTTCCTTTTCATATTAAGGCAATTATCGTTATTTTTAAATATACCTATATAATATATATATAAAATATTATAGCAAAATACAATTAACACTTACTCAAATTGAATAATAAAAATATTATTATTTTTAACAGTATATTTTACAAAGGAAGTACAATACGTTTTAAGGATTTTTTATATATAAAATACCGCCATCTGCTAACATCTGTTTGAACGACTTCATCTTACTGAAGAGATTGATCTATTTATCAAGTGAACTACTAAATTAAACGTAAAATGTGTAGATATGGGGGTTTATTTATTATATTTCAAATTATATTGGTTGTTAAATTACCTAGCGCTTTTAAAATAACTTAAGCATAATTTCACTTGAAACACAAATTAAGGAATAATAAACATGAAAAACAAACTGAATTATTACATTATTAATTATTACATAAAATGTATTAAGTTAAATTCTAAATATTTTTATTAAAATATGTGACCTGCACTTTATTAGTTTATTAAAAATTACGTAAAATGTAAGAAATGTAACTTTCTGGCAACACAGGTGTCATCCGATGTCAGTGACGTTTCGCTTGAGTGGCCAATATGGCGACTGCGATTTGTCTGTTATCACCATTAGAATTAAACGAAATACTCGACAATCCGAATTTTGCGGATATATGTTGTCGACTCGAAATGTTTATTTTTTCATGTTTTATTATTCAGCTAAGGTTTCGATCGAGTCTACCGTACCCCTTCACGGAATTATTAATATAGATGGCGATTCATTTTTATTTTTATTCATAAATATGATTTTATTTATAAAATGAAAAGAAGCGACGTAACGCAATTAATTTTATAACTTCAATTGCTTACTTACTAACCGAATTTGTGTTGCTCAATTTTTGTTTTAAAACTTTTCAAAATATTGAAGAATATTATAACACTAGCAAACCCAGCCTTTTTCGCTGGGCGTAAGTTAAAATAAATTAAACGGTTTTATAATTTTCTAATAAAATAAAAGTAGCCTAACCTAACATAACCTAACTAACCGATTTTGACGGGACTTTCACTCGGCACTTTAACCGAGTGAAAGCCCCGTCAAAATCGGTTTAGCCGTTTCAGAGATTAGCCGGAACAAACAGACAGACAGACAATGATTTTAAAAATCGATTAATTTATATATGCCGTATAACATTCATATGCATTTTTTGAAAAGCTGTTAATTTGAAATGGAAGAACAGACACTTCAATTTTATTTATATTATTTAACTACTGATTTCTTGCTGTAAAATGGGATTATTCTCATTTCTATTTAAAGCGGGGGAGAAAAATTTACATTGTAAACAGTCGCAGGTTTTTATTTCGTTAGACAAATATTAAGGATCGAAAAGGAATTATATAAAACAACTTTTTCACATACGTATTTTACGTCGCATACTACGCATCACGCAAAAACAAAAATTTGCTTACTACGTTCGTGTTATTGTTTTGTAGGAAAACCACCAGAACTAAAATATTTAAAAGTAGTACCACAGGTAGTACTACAGAAAGTACCTACAGTAACTCTTGTAAGTTACTAAAATTATCCCACTCATAAAATACATACTTGTAATAAAAATTAGATACATATTTTTTAATATATTATGTATTTAGGTAAATTTTATTCATATTTTATATGTTTTCTTTTAATTTTCAATCTTATGTTTTCTTGTTTTATCTATCTTATCTTTTAATTTTTATGGTCTTTCGACTGATGATAAAACGACGAATATGTGAACACTAGTTACAAAAAGTAAAAACTAGTAGACGGATCCGATATATTTTATGCACATTAAATATATAAAATCGCTTAACAAACATGACTGCTTTCGAACTTACTTAACATTCTTTATACTCATACATAAAACAGGTTTATAATAATAATAATTGATTCACAAGGGAGTACATACAGCATACAAGCTTTAGGTTAGACAGTGATGTTAACGAACCAAGGCTATATTAATTTATAACTCAAAAAAAATTGAAATCCGATTAAGCATATAGTAAACATTGTTTATGTATTCATATATGTATATATATTCATAAATACAATATTAGTTAAGATAAAGTAGTGTCATTGCTATTAAAAGGGAAAGTGCCCAACAATCTGACTGCGACCGCTATAGAGCTACTATGCTTATATTTGACCACAGTATTGGCCACTCTAAGGTTCTTTATGTCAAATGACATAAACATTAAACATAGAACTTTCCAAAAGCTGCTACATGGGTGCTGCATGCATCTTCAGTTCAGCATGCGAGGCTGCGCCTCCCGCAGTGACGTAGTCGCTTGTTCTGAGACAGATCAAGCGTATCCACGTGCATACATTACTGTATCTTCACAGCCACCAATGACATTCTGTAAGGTCTCTTACTGTCGTCACGTGCAATACTATTTGGCTCAAGGATAGCCGGCATGTTGGCAATAGCAAGGCTCCTTCGAATAATTTCAAAGTTGGTGGCATGGATCGCTAATCTATAGATTAGCGATGCGTTGACATGACAGACTTTTGTGGCCTGGATGACCAACTACAATAACAACAACGGGGTTCATTTGTTTTCAACTCTAGATGCATTATTATATTTAAAATTATTATTAAATAGATATTTATATATTTAAGTCGTATGTAAGTAAGCATCTACTTACCGTCTAATGCGAATAGAATTTCATTAAATATGGATCGGCATAATACCCATGGGTATTTAAAAAGAACCTCTCAGGATGTATAATTAAACTTTCGTTAGTTAATTAAACTTTCCTTTGATATTCTAGTTTACCCGGGAAAAATTACACCCAAATTCTGAATACATTTATTGACGTATACCCAACGAACGTTTGAGAACGTCAACTTAATCTGATTTCAAATTTAATTTCGGTAAATTGGAAGAGTATACTGTACGTAATAACATATAATATTTCGTAAATAGGTGCTCTCCCATTTTACAAATTGCAACCGCGCCGTTTAGTATTTTAAACACCTTTTGTCACATTATTATTTTTTGTCATATTATTATTAATTTTATTAAGTATTTATATTTTTCTTCTTTATTTGATATTTTCAATTATTTTCTTGACTTATTTTTCTATTAATTCGGAAACACGTAAATAAAATAAAGAATATCTAAAATGAAATGTCATCAATAAAAATTTTATAAGTAAACATTCAACAATATCCTATAGCGATAGGTATATTATCTAACCACATCATACTTTTACATTTAATGTTCTATAGAGTACTGGTAACATGTCTGTATGACAATCGTGGTGCTGATACCTTCGTGGTAGCTCATGTTTTGAATTTAAATTAATCTTCCTTGAATAAGAATATCAATTCTTGTAAGCTATTTTGAACTTTAGGACTTGAATATTTAGATAAACTTTTATGAGGCAAAAAAATTACGTAGACATTTTCTGATTTTATGGTGCATACAAATAGCATTCTTGGTGCCAAAGTTAGAATAATATTATTTTCTGGGTATATAAAGCCTTTCCATCTTTTTGTATAGGCGCGAGAAGCAAGCAATTTACTTATTAAGCTTGCAAAAGAACATAGTAACAAACACATGTTGCCGTAAATGTTTAAATATTTAGATTTTCATCGTCGTTTTTTATTATAACCAATATAACGAGAGCAATCAACAATGAATTAAATATATATGGCACTGGCCGAGAAGTTCTTGTCAAGTGCGAGTCGGACTCGCGCACGAAGGGTTCCATTATCTATAACAATTAAGCTAGTCCTCTAAATTGTATCAGCACCCATACAATTCTGAGGACTTTTTTAATGTTGGAAAATGCATTGACGCATACCACAAGTGATTATGTGAGACTCGACGGCCAGAAAAGCCAGTACTACCCACTAAGACCCACCTCACCCGTATTAATGGGGCGCCGCAGGATCGCTTGCGCATTCAAACACGACGGCCCAGCAAGTCTGTCGAAGCAGACCACACAGCCAAGACGGTTACTCCACAGTCCACTCTGCTATCCAGAGAATTACAGGAGCAACCCGTATGACACTTAGCCCACCGAAGTGGGCCCCTCCTGCGCGTTTCTTAGATTCGCGCCGGCCATGCCCGACGCTACTAATAGGGACTAATAGAACCTAATAGGTCTATGTCTATGATCTCAGTATCTGGTATAAATATCAACTTGCTAGGCAGCTTGCTCCGTTCCTAAGAAAAGCGGTGGTGACACACGAACAGACAGACGAACAAGAGAGTGATCTTATAAGGGATTCTTTTTTTTTAACTTTTGAGGTACAGAACCCTAAAAAATTTGAATTATAAATGAAACTATCTTTTATCTTCCATTATATAATAGAATTTGCGAATCCAAAATTATTTTAATATTCTTGTTGTATTCAATATTAAAATGATATAAATACATTAGAGGAGACACCAGGGGCGTATTTACCCTAGGGCCAAGGGGGCCATGGCCCGGGGCGGCAGGCTCCAAAGGGCGGCAAAGCCAACACTATTTTTTTTTAATGACATTGAAACATTTAAGTAAAAAAAAAACAAAAGCTTCAAAGCCAACATATTGTTTACTTATCAATCATGAATCAGCCTATCGCCGTCCACTGCTGAACAAAGTCCTTTTTTATTCATTTTTGAGATTTTAGCATTAACGTATACACCAGTGGTTATGTGAGACTCATTAACCAGAAAACGCAGTACTACCCATTAAAGCCCAACAGACCTCAACCGTCATAATGGGGCGGCGCAGGATTGCTTACGCATTTAACCACGACGCGCCGACGGCCCAGCAGGTCTGCCGAAGCAGACCACCCAGCCAAAGGTGATCCACAGCCAGCTCTCAGAGAAGTACCAGAGGACTACTAAACAAAGGGCTCCGACCCCAATGAGCGCCAACCAGTCTTTGCAGTCCGCATCCATCCACTGCCCCGTGCCCGCCACCTTTCTTAAGTCATCGGTCCATCGTGCTACAGGGCGTCCTACACTACGCTTGCCAACACTCTAACATGTTTCGGCTCTATCGATCATCAGTTCGCAAACATGACCAGAACACTTCCACTACAGAGAGCTAATTTTGCATGCGATATCGCTTTAGTTCTATGGCGAATAACTTCATTTCGAATTTCCTCTGCCAGAGAAATACCAAGCATTGCGCGTTCTAAGCTCGCTGAACCTTGAATTTGTGGACCAGCCCTATGTCATTACTGGTAGCATGCACTGGTTAAAAACCCTGGTCTTATGGGATTGTGGGATCGATGACTCTAGAAAATGATGTAGCTTCCCAAAAGCTGCCCAGCCCAAGCTCAAAGTTGTACCGGCCGAGTTGTATAGTTTGGCCAAGTATATTTATTCCTGCACAACTTCAAGAAAAGCGCCATTCACGATCACTGGTTTCGGAGATACACGACAATTCAACATGATTTTGGTCCTCCATATCCACTCGTCTTAAAGAATCACTTAAGCTGTTTAGCATTTTTTCCAAATTCAGCAGAGTATCTGCCATGATGACTATGAAATTGGCAAATCCCAGGTATGTTATACTCTCCGTTAATGTTGATACCGCGTCCGTTCCAATCGAGAGTTTTAAAGGCTTCCTCCAATGCACAGGTAAACAATTTCGGGTAGATACATCCCCTTTCTACCCCGCGGTGTAATCGGATTGGCCTTGTGCTCTTTGACTCTGTATTTGGATGGTCATCGTTGCAGACTGGTATAAGCACCGTAGTACTTGGATATATCTCTGCATGGATTGTAGAATCTTAAGGAAAGCATTTAGTTTTACAATATTTCTTTTTTTGTTTTTTACATTTGTTATCATTTAAGTGGGACGGATGTATGTAACTAACTTTGTATAGTATGTACGTAACTTAAAATAATATTTAAAAAAAAATTTAGTTGCTATTTTTGTGTTTATTTATTCTAATTAGTAAACATTATTTAATAAATAAAAAAAATATTTCTCGTAGTCCATAAACGCTAGGCATAGATGCTGATTATGAAACTCATCGAATTTTTGGGCGAGACGATTCGTCATAGCTCTTGAAATCAACTTATAAACAAGGTTCAGAAGAGTCACAGGTCAGTAGTTCTTCAATAGGGTTTTTCCTCCTTCTTTAAGAACAATACTACTCTGCCTCTGCTCCATGCCTCCGGTGTAGTGTCATTGTAAAGAACATAATTAAAGAACTTTGAGAGCTCTGATAGAATCTTTGTTCCTGCCGTTCTGAGAAACTCTTCAGTAATAGGGAATATGCATAAAATTTAATTTTGCTTCAAATATCTTTTTTTCCAATCTTTATTATCGTCACATTATGATTAAAAGGTATTTTTTTTATTTAGTTATTATTTAAACCCTTAAAATATTGTATAAAAAGTGAATATTAACGGCGGGAAATCGAAACTTCCTAAACGCGCCACCATTGGTTGAAAGCAAAATGACGTCAGTTGTCAAAACATTGGGTTTATCGGCGTCGATATTCATACTAGACCAGGTTTAGGCAGCTTTTCTGAGAAAATTTACTATGATAATGTATATATATTTTTACACCATCACAAAGTAGAGATTTTAACAAACAAAAAGCTCACTAATTTTTTTAAGAAAGCAAATATTTTGACGTGAGAACTTTCGATGGAAAACTAGGGTGCTTTTTCGATATTAAGTCAAAATAAGATGAAAAAAATAAATATTTTAAATCAATAAAAATACAGTGTATTTAGAACATAAAAAGGTAAGTTTTCACAAAATTTCGTGAAAAATATTTTCTTTTTGTAAAAGATAAAAATAAAAAACCAAAAACTTGTTTTCTTTAATTTTTTCCATAAATTTTGAGGTTATGTGAAAAAAGTGTGAATACAAAATTTTTAGATCTTTTTATTACCTACAACATTGCCATTTAACTTTTTTCCATAGGACTTGTAGTTTTGCCGGAAATCGAGATAACAGTTTTTTACCCTTAAAACACCCCCCTTCCCCCTTCCCGACCTCAGATCGCCCGTAATTTATTTTTCCTTTCATTTTTATAATATTAGTGGGTTTTATTCTTTTCTAGTGGATTTTATTCTACTATTATTTTTTTGGTTTCAAAAATTATCGACACTGGTCTATACTACTAAAAAGTAGTATATGTTAGAAAAATTTTAAAACTGTGTTCCTGTGGTGTTTTCTAGTGAATCAATATTAATAGTGAATCAAGGACGGTGACTTAAACTGGTTTTATCAAAGATTTGAACGAACGAAAAACATCTTTTCATCTTTCTTTCTTTTACTTTCGCATCGCTTGGAATACGAAAAAACACTTTATCGGGTGTATTTCTAATAATGTTTTTGTACTTACAATACTTGTAAGAAGGTTTTTTAATTTCCTCAATGTTGTGTATAGCAATTAAAACGGAAGATATATAAGAAGTAACTGAAAAGCTTAAAGTAAAAAAGACATTCGTGTGACAAATGACGTCATCGACGTGGCGGCGCTACTGGTGGCGTTTGAACGGCTTAAATTTAGTCAATGTTTTAAATTTCACTTTGCATAAAAAATTATATATTTTCAAGACTATTTATATATTTTTCTACTTTATAATGATGTAAAGGATGGATTTAAGTCATAAAAAAAAATCATGCATATTCCCTATTCCGTCCTCACCCGGAGCTTTGTTGTTTCCTTGTTGTTGGTGTCCAAGAGCTATCCTAATCTCGCTTACGTCGATGTCGGGAAGCTCAACTAGTTCAGTCTGGATCCTCCACGTGGACTCAGGTGGAAATATATATAAGGAGTAAAGATCTCCATTATTTCCTCAATAATTTGGGTATTCGCTAGTCTTATATTACCTTATTAGGTTTCTCACATCCCTGTCAAGTACCTGACGCTTAGACTGTGTGGTATTTATAATTGCGCGTCCCTTCGCTATTTTCGTTCGAAGTCTTACTTGAGAGCTTCAACTTTTGTCCATCTCTCGATCTTGTTTTTGATTTGTGTTCTGTAGCTCTAACTGAAAGCTTTCGCAGCCAGCTAGCTTCTACATCACTATGTTAGTCTAAGAGTAGAGTAGAGTAGTAGTTTGATGTTCATATTCAGAGCTCCCCTTACAAGTCGGTGATCACTGCCAATTTTGACCCTATTAATCACTGAGACATCCGTTTATTAGGCGTTTATTAGGTCCAATTCATATAAGGCCTTTTCTGGAATAATTAGTTCTTCGTAAAAAGCCAGGTCCAATTCATATGAGGCTTTTTCTGGAAAAATTACTTCATCAGGAGCAGGAGCTTTTTCCAGATGTCTCGGGAAAGTTTACTAACATAACATCCATACTGATGATGATGATGTCCTCCTGACCGATTCCGGCCACGGCGGCCAATCTCATTGAGGCTAGCCAACGGCGCGGGACATATTATAGTGCACAAGTGTATGCGCAGACACAAGTGCACTCTCTATTCCTTATCACTCTCATATTCCGGTGGGACGAATGCTTGACACGACCAGTGAGAGTTAAGGCGCATGACCGACAGCTTTACGTGCTCTCCGAGGCACGGGGGTGAAATACCGCCAACTTCCCAACTCCGGGCTGTTACTGAGGCTTACGAAACAGAAAGACTCAATAACTAAACTTGGCCCGACCCGGGACTCGAACCTCCCGGTGTGTGACCGTACATGCTAGCCACTACACCAAAGAGGCAGTTAAGCATCCGTACTATTAACAAGTACCTAAATAACATTTGCGTTCAAGCCATATTTTTTTTTTAAATAAGTACTTTATCGTCACTTCATGGGGCGGCAGAGCTAATTGGCCCGGGGCGCCAAATTTGTAAATACGCCTCTGGGAGACACGGCATGCTAACTTTATATTTTAATTTCTTTAGTAATTCGATAATTGCAAGCGAGTGTATCGGATGGATGCATAACCTTTAAAACTTGTCGTATATCGAAGTGCCATTAAGGCCTCTCCTGGATCAGTGCCAGAGTTGGGATATTATTAGCACGTCGACAACGTCCGAGTTAATCAACTCAAATAAGATCAATATTCCTGTAGGTGATTTTCTCAGGGACGCTGCTATTGGCGCCGCCTGCTTGGCAGGAGATTATTATGAGACAACTTTCCATATCTGTTCTATGTCAATAGTAATGCGTTTACCATTTACTTATTATCAGGAACTTCTCTGTCCGTATACAATCTCCATGTACGCGTAATATTATGAGTTTGAATTTTCACAGAAAATATTATTTTAATTTCTGTTATATATATACATATAATTATTATAGTAATACATTATACATTACTTAATTTTTAATTTAAAAATAAGCTTAAAACCTCTTAAAAATAAACTTAAAAATTAAAAAAATGCTTATACGACTTAGCAATAACTCTTTATACTTTAAGAAAGTATTTTTCTCTTCTTCTGCCCTTTTTCCAATATTATGTAGTGTCGGAATTTCTCGTGCGTATGTGTGTCAATGTTTTATGATGACGTGTTCATAAAAATAACATCATACTGACAACAATAAATTTAACGAGCTCTGCACATAATTAAGTGGGTCCGCTAAAATACTTTTTCAATCAAATTCTATTAGGAATATAAAGTTTGTAGAATGATAAAAAATTGCTAAAATTCTTATGAACTTGAAAGGTTAAATATTAATAATTACCTACTACTAACTACTAATACTAGTGGGCGCTACGAATCATCTCATTTCAGCTTTATTAAATAATAGATAATGTTTTAACGATATAACAATTATAAATGATATTTTCTCTCATATTTTAGGCATTTTTGTATTAGAGAAAGTTACATATAGCAGGTAGCTACTAACTTAACCTGCGATTTAGACAACGCAGACCTGTTTTACGTGAGAGTAATTTCTTAGAACGATCGGTACGCCCTACTGACACTAAACTAAGAAAAGTACATTCATATAAACCGTGAAGTAATAGGTATTTAAGTTACACTCTATCGCAAATATGTGTTCGTTGTTGGGACAGCTTTTAACAGCTATATACATTGCACAGCATAAGGTTAAAAACTAACTTTTAATTAGTGTAATTAGTGTAGGTACATATTATGCTCTCGATTTTTTTTTATTCTGATTATAAGCAAATGGTTTTTGACACCTTTATGTAGCTGTCTCAAAACGATAATGTGGGACAATAAAAAAATAAAAAAAAATATTAAAAATATATATTAGCGAAATAGAAAATGAAACTTTTTGTCAGACAAATACCGCGTTTATTGTCAATGACAAAAATCTTCCACAGAAATTAATTTTCCAAACCAAACGGTGAAAACGGCAAAAATTCCTCGCAAAAAAAGCAATTTCCACATGTTTGTACTTCATACATACTCGTAGGTGTTTATCGTGTGAACCGTGGTGGTTTAGGGCGAGGGTGTGAAAAAATTACTGTACGAGTATATTGGCGTGTGGATTTTTTTTGAATATTTAAAAAATGTTATTTAAAAAAAGAAATTTAGGTTTTGAAACAACTCAAACTATGGGATGTGTTTAGCCGCTGTTAAACATCTTGCGTACGTCCAAACGTAACTTTTGAATGTACCAAACATTTAGAATTTAAATTAAACTTTGTTGTGTATTTTAAAATTAATTTGACAAAATAATTTGTAGAAAAGTTAGGTTAGGATAATATTTTAAAAAGAAACATCTGCTCACCAGGAAGAAAAATTAGTATAGTACCTACTAATTACCTAAAAACCAACAAAACCTCCCTAATCTTAATGGGACGTTGCAGGATCGCTTGCGCATTCAACCACGACGTCCCGACAGCCCGGCAGGTCTGCAGCAGAGCACACAGCCAAAGGGTTGCTTCACAGTCAACTGTGTTATCACAGTAGTACCAGGAGAAACCCGCATGACACACCGACCACCGAAGTGGGCCCTCCCCTCCTAGCGCGTTTCTTGGCTTTACGCCCGGCCAGATTGCCGGACCCTACTGAGCCCTCCCACCCACAAGGGAACACACGTTGGGGGCGACAATAGAGAGATCCTAGTTTTACCCTGTTTATAGTTTTATTAAAGCTGAAATCTGTGCAAACTTTTCAAAGCTTTTATAAGCTATTTCAGGTACATAGTAGGTATTTCGCAAATAACTCGCAAAATGTTTTCATTATGTTTAACTGTCGAGTGTCGCCCTTGCTTCCACTTTCGAATTACGACGAGAAAATATTCTATCTATCAACTGAATTTTCCGCCAGCGGAAGTCCATTAAAATTGCTTCAGTCGTTTCTGCTATATTTCATCCCTCGGGAACTCTTTTTCTTTCGCAATGTCATGGCGGCCTACGTTCTCATCCTATTACCATCGGTGAAAGTTATGTTAAAAATTAAAATTAAATTTAGCCGTTTTGCAGTTTACGTAGAATTAGACAAATATTAAGATTTGAGATAATCGGCCTAATTTTAGGGTTGCTATCACGGATTCTCAAGCAGTTACTTCTATTTTGCTTTTAAAATGCTATGTTAAATATAAATTGAAACAATGAATAATATAATCCTTCATTTACTAGAAAATATTGGCCTCTGACCAAAAAAATGTTTACTTCTTTTCGATATGTTTTTAAACATTTCATTCCTAGGGATATCTGAATGAAGCAAGAGTAATTATTATTACATTCTTTCCCTATTATTATAACATTTTTTCTAGAATTGAAACTGAAAAAAGTGTTGAATTGATCGTTTTCGCGAAAATAAACCAATTTTTGGATACCAAAAATAGTTTCATCTAAATAATTCAGTCTACTTTCACGCTACTTATGGGTAAAATGTGTAATACTGCAATTTAAATTGAAGCTAATTATACAATGCGCGCGCTTCATCATGTTAACCTCACGTCATTGGATTAGTTTATCCCGAACTACAGTCCCAATTGTGTCAACATTCCTCTCGTTAATAGGGATATGGTATTCAGTGCTAGCAACTAACGTGCTAGAGACTAATTTGTCAATTGTATACGTAATTGCGCTACGACTTACCTAACCCGCATCTGGTGTAACTTCTAAAAGGGTTTTATTATAATATATACCTACTACACTACGAAAAAATATGTCTATTTAATATTTATATAATTTCTATCTAAACGTTGCAATATTAATAGGAATATGTTTACTTATTCGTATCTACTTCAAAAACAAAGTATTTTTTTGTTTTTGATTATTAGCCAAATACCTAGTATTTTATATTTTTTTCGATATAATCGTATATAAACCCAAACTTGAAATTAGTAGCACAAGCAACACGAGTAATTCATGGATATCTTATATAGAGCTTAATCTTTCTGGGTAGTTAGGTTAGGTAGAGGGTGGTCGACAGCAGGCTGAGGCCGCGCGCATCGCTAAGCACTGTAAATACTCCCTTAGTCACGTAGAGCTGCTCCGAGCTGTTGAATATTAATATACAAAATAAATAATATTCACCAGTAGAAATTCTACTAAAGCTGAAACGCTTTTCCAACTCGAGAAAGTGTATGTGCAAGCTTTGAGACTCGCAATTTTGTAAAATTAAAAACAAAGCCGCATATTGTTCTACATTTTGTACTATATATATGCCTATGAATAGCAAATCTGTCACAGATCTCGAGCGACCGCTTATTGCGTAAACTTTTGCAGTCACAGTACATGTGACTAACATTTGAAGTCAGAAAAGTAATGTCGCTCAAAAGGTTTTTTTGATCATTACATATTATGTAGCTCATTTCAAAGGTTTTTGATTGTAAAATGACGGTTAAAATATTTAACAAAGAATTATTTTATCTAAACTGTTGAGATTATGCATTCATGTAAATATATTCAAGGCTGTATTAAAATCTCATAAAAAATTTGCACAGGGCCTGATATAAAAGATTTTTGGCGCTCCATATATTTAAATGACTAATACATGAAGATAACGTATTGATTGATACATTTCTGATAGCAGAGTGGACTGTGGAGCTACCCCTTGGCTCTGTGGTCTTGGCTCGGCAGACCTGTCGGACCGTCGCGTCGCGTCGCGTCGCGTCGCGGCGTCGTAGTTGAATGCGTGCGAACGCTCGATTGAGACAGATGACGGGTGCTTGGGTTTTAGTGGGTAGTACTGGCTTGCTGGTGAGCCCCACATAACTACCTATTTTCTATACTTAGATGGTATGCGTTAATGGATTTCCTAAGGATAAAAAAATAGGATACTTTTTACTGCGAGAAAATATCTAATATCAAGAGAAATCTGAAAGTTGAAACATAGGTACAAACGAAGTGATGTAACGAATACGAATATTCGTATTTGCCAAATAGTAGATATTTACCGAATGTTCGCATTCGCCGAATATCATCACGAATATTTAAAACAAGTATGAAAATTAGTATTAAAAGAAGAAATCTGGTAAGTTAAACATGCACATATCTTTATTTGTACGATTTTTTTATAATTAATAAAAAATAAAAATATATCGGTTTGTCCGCATGACTTGTGAAGTTGTGAGTGAACCGTCCCAAAACGAGTTCATTTGACGAGTTTAATTTTGTTTTTCGGGGACTCTCTAAAATGTTTTTTTTAAATGTTTAAAGATGATGAAAGTAATGCTAATGCCGGTATTGTGCCTGCGAACTGTCTTACCACCTGAATATTATTTTCATTCGCTATAAATGTACAAACAGAAATATCAAATAAGAAATCGCCTAATGCCTGAGAAATGAATGAATGAAGAAATGTTGTGTTTTTTAAACAAAAAATTGTCAATAGTTAATTTCAATTATTCAAAAAGGATAATATTATCGTGTTTTATTTATAATCTTGTTCAATTATTCGTATTCGCCGAATAGTAGGTTTGATATTCGTATTCGAATTCGTATTCGTTAAAGTAGTATTCGCCGCATCACTAGTATATACCCGAGCGAGGTAGAAATTATAATACTCTCCAATAAAAGACTCGACTAGAGGAATCCTAAGCAATATACAAGATCAAAAATTCATGTTGCCAACAGAAACAAATAATAATTGATTTACATCAGTCATAACCTTTCAATCCGGGCGGGTAATTCACGACGGCGTTATAAGAAACAATCGCTTTATTATACGAATGTAGGAATAAAAGGAATGGAATCGGTAACAAAAATTGTTTATATTTGTTACTTATATATTTTTTTACTGATAATATTAATCAGCTTTGGATTCTTGGATATGTTGTTTTTTTTTTGTTAAAAAAAAACAATCATAATTATGTATTAACTATGTACCTACTTATTTTGTGTCTTAACGCTCGACTGATCTTGTAATCTTGCGCGCGCATTGGAAACACTAATCCACGAGCACAGATAACATAATACTCCACGAGTATGATACATTATGTAGGAGTAACGTAGACTTT
Source organism: Boloria euphrosyne (assembly GCA_951802675.2). NCBI lineage: Eukaryota > Metazoa > Arthropoda > Insecta > Lepidoptera > Nymphalidae > Boloria > Boloria euphrosyne. The sequence goes on from OX637874.1 coordinate 8,610,549, forward strand.
TTATAAATAAAATGTTTTAATATGATCCATATGTCTTTAACTTGTGTTATGCTGGCTCTATAGAGCCAGTGTAACACAAGTTGTCCAGTTAAGATCAATTCCGTTTAATTGCCTTTAATATAATTTACTAATTGTACGTAAGATGTCACAGTCACACTTATAGTAGAGTTCAGTCCTAATGATAATGGTCTTTAAAAGAAGTATATATTTTAAAATTATTTTTAACAAAAAACAAAAAACTACTTCAAAACTAAACAAATCTAAACTAAAAAGTAGAAAATAATACTTTTAAGAACTTCGTTAATTTTGAAGTCGGTGCCAGCCAAGACGGATAGACTTATCTTGCCTTTACAAGGAACTTTCGAACGGTATTTTGATTATGTTTACAAATATTATAGATATAGATTAATCGAATATGTGTCTATTTAAGGTTATTTTGATTTGGCTGGCACCGACTTCTAAATTAACGAAGTTCTTAAAAGTATTATTTTCTACTTTTTAGTTTAGATTTGTTTAGTTTTGAAGTCGGTTTTTGTTTTTTGTTAAAAATAATTTATTTTCAAATTTTTAACGGAAAGTAGATACTTATTTTGTTTATGTACAAAAGAGAATTTTCCAAATCGGTCCAGCCATCTTCGAGTAATGGGGAACATACATAAAAAAGTCCCCAACGAATTGAGAACCTCCTCCTTTTTTTAGAGTCGGTTAATAAGAGCCTGAAAGAATTTAACTATCGGTCTATAATTACGTATAATATTGAAAGAATTTTCTTTTAACTCCTAACCGTTGAGGAGTTGTACCTTCCATCATTAGCTCAACCACAGGGGATGATGATTATCAGACGCAAATACTTGAACAGCTTTAGAAAATATATGAAAAACGTAATAAGTGCCTATAAAATTTGAGAGTTGTCTTCGATTTCCCTGGGATCCCATCATCAGATCGTGACTTAGTGACTATGGGACCAACTAGAAACTATACCCTTTCAAACAAAAAAAGAATTTTCCAAATCGGTCCAGCCATCGTCGAGTAATCGGGAAACATACATAGAAAAAAAAAGTCCCCGACGAATTGAGAACCTCCTCCTTTTTTTGAAGTCGGTTAATAAATATATAAAAAAAGACAAATTTTAATTAATTACTTGTTAATCGCATCATCAAAATCGCACCATATGTGATAATTTCATCAGTGTTTAGTAAACACTGTTTACAGATCTCATGAAGCTAAACATAAGAATAATTGAACCATATAACCAGATTTCTCATTAATTAAAGAACTGTATAAATTATATCTTAAAAGCAATTAACCCTTTACGCTAGACGTTTTTTTGAAATTTATTTACTTATTAATCTCCTTATTAATCTCTTTACAGTCATAATAGTTCCAAATAGTTCACGGAATCACATACCTACATTAAACAAAATAATAATTGAGGAACTCTTCTTATGTATTAAAGTCGAATAAAAATATTTATTAACTTACCCTATCTCATAGATTATATATCTATTAAAACGTAATTTTTTTGCTTTTAATTTTTAGTGTGCTTAATGATTCACACTCGTTACGGTTGGTATGTATACGTACATAATATATATGCATAATATATACGATACTCATAGTATAGATTCGTAGAGTGTTTATCTTTATTCGGTTATAAAGACCAGAGCAATGGTTGAATGCTCGGGGAATTGCACAGGCGCTCTATAAAAAGTCAGTTTGTTTACTCGTCCCAGTGCAGCGTGCCGGATATGAGTGAACGATGGCACGCCGCATGTGTAATGGTTTCTGTTACTTTTATCCTTCCACTAGTGTTTTGTTTATATGAATAGCTTTATAATGTTATGTTTACCGCGAAGCCGCTAAACGAAGTTCTGTAGCCATCGAAATTTTAAACTGTATTTCAGAATGTTAATCTCAATCTCGGATTGAATAATAACAATATTTTAGATTTTTAATATATTGCCACATAAAATTTTGTCTATATGGGTTTTGTCTAAATTCATTCAAGTTGTTGGAAAAGTATTAATAAATAAAATCATGTTAAAAACGTCATCGTTGAAAACATTAAAATATATATAGAAACCATTTAAATAACAATGGTTCTGATTTGAAAAGGATTAGGGTAAATGGTGCTAGGACGGGCTTGTATCATAAATGTTTTATGACGCCCTAGTGTATGAATGGAAGTAATGACATTGATATATTGATACTTGCTTCAAAAGACTACACCTGTTACCAAAGTAACCTTTGCTAACTAGTACAACGATTTGTTGATTTTTCTCAAACATAATAATTACAAACATGATTTTATATATGAATATACCTACCTAGTAAATGACTTACCTAGTAAATTAATCTGCGACAGATTAGACAATATTCAACATTTACATGATTAAATTAGAAACTATTAAAAGCTTAGAATATAAGAGCACTTCGTTTTGTACGTATGTAGCTTACCTACTGCGTAGCTTCGTATATAATTTGCAGCTGTGTTCATGGAAATCTAAATATATCTTCGACCACCGATTTCTACTTAAGGCGTTATTTTCTTGTGTTTGTCAGACTTTGTCTTTTATCTCATTTTAAACTGGTGCTAACCAGGACTTTTTTGTGACTTTTTTGAGGGCAGGTTACTGTTTTTAATTTTCGAAAGTAGTTAGTACATAACTTATGTACACCCTTCACCACCCCTTGCTGCCACTGTGTTTTGAGTTTTACTCATTTTTTTTCAAATTCTTTCAAAGCTATTTTTTGATATTTCCGATATGGCACGCGGGGGCACACCCCGCGTGCCCTCACAAAAAAGACCCTGTTGATAACCAATATTTATTAAATATGTGTGTTGTATGTACATAATATATTGTACCTACATAACAACGTCATAAAAATATCACAAGAAAACATACTTACTTCAAATATATTTTACAAATAAATGTCTCTATAGTAACTTACGCCACCCATCTTTATAATTGCCGATTTTATTCTACCCACCTACCTTCAAAATGAGCTTCATGATGTTTTTAGCAGCCACCTTGCCCTATTGTAAAGGAACACAATAACAATGAAATTTTGCTATTCATGGCTATTCAAAATATTCTTTTTTAATGTTTGTATTATTATTTGCCATTAATATCCACGTACATTCTTGGTAATTTTATTGCTTCGTGCTTTTATATTCATGAATGCCTTACTTGAAAAGATTTTTGGATATACATATGTATATTCCTGGTAGGTAGGTATATAATCAATAGTCGTTATTGTACACCAAAAGCTTTGTTGTACTTACTCAGACGAATTAAGCCTCGTTTAGATCGAAGAGCTTTTTCAAATTAGAATATTTTTATAGGATACCTATTTAAGTTTTGATACCCCAATACTGATTTCTGATTGATTGATTCTTTATGTCACTCTGCATTTAAAAGGGTAAAAACTAAAAGTATATAAATACCAAATACTATAGTTGAATGTAAAATAACGGCGCGACTGAGTCAGACGCGGTTAGGAGAGCTCAACGCAATTGTAGCCAATATACCACATCCTAATTTTCTCATTTCCGCAATTGTACTGCGCGCCTTGTGTAACAAATAACAATATATACAGTAGTTAATCTTATACATTTTGGTTATATAAAATAAAACGTCTATACTTCTTTGCTAATATTTAAAAAAGTTTTTGTGTTTTATGAGATACTCTTCAGCTTTATATTATCTTCTTTTTTCTAAAAGTCTTATCACAATCAAATAGGTATCTATTGGATGAGGGTCGTGTATGTAATTTAATTTTGTATCCGACGAGGCTTTGGTGTATTAAATGAAATGAAAGCGAATGGGCGTTTGAAATAAATGATATTTACGAAAATGTTCGCATAAAAGCAAACAGTAATATAGAAAAACGTTTAAGTGTGGGTCGTACTCGCGCACCAAGGGTTCCGTGACGTCACACCATACGCTTTGTTACTTACCTTTTACATACTGTACACTTTTAAAGTTTGAATAAAATTCTGAGTCAAATTTTTCATAATAAACTAATGATTCACCCTCACTTCTCTGGGATTTGTCTCTACATACGTTATGACAATTAGCACAGATTTCTCAGAAAATATGATGATTTTCCCCCAGTAAAAGTATCCCATATGTTGACCCAGAGAACTAGCTGTTATCATAAACTTCATTTTATCAAAATCTGTATAGTGGTTTTCTTGTCATGCGGTCACAGACAGACAGACACACAAACTAAATGTCAATTAGTCAATGTTTTGTCAATAAATTAAATATCTATTACAGTCTTTTCAAACTTTTTCTTGTCCTGGCAATAACGAACACAAAAAAAGAATTATCTGATTTGGTGGAGTCGTTTGGAGGTTATGCGCGTACTACTACGTTTCGGCGATTTATTTTTATTTATATTACATAGATATTCTATGGAAAATCTTAGTGAAAGTCATTATTATCTATAAAACGTCGCATCTTACGTTCTTGTAGAACTTTTGTCCATAATAACGCACCACGAGAGAACCACTAGATAAGTTTTGTTGAAATTTGGTATGATGATAGATGGTTATCCGGGTCAACGTTTATGTCGGAAAATATACCAAATCTGAGAAACAATGCCGTACAACCACAGATATAATTATTACATCTGTGCATGTGGTTACAACGTACCCAAGGATTAACCTATCTAGATGTATTAGGCACCTACCTAGTTTAACAATGAAATAGGACTTTATATCTATATAAATAACAAATAACTTAAGGATACGTTTTATGTTTCTTTTTAGGGTTCCGTAGCCAAATGGCAAAAACGGAACCCTTATGGATTCGTCATGACTCATGTCTGTCTGTCCGTCCGTCCGTATGTCACAGCCACTTTTTTTCGAAACTATAAGAAAAATACTGTTGAAACTTGGTAAGTAGATGTATTCTGTGTACCGCATTAAGATTTTCACACAAAAATAGAAAAAAAAGCAATAAATTTTGGGGGTTCCCCATACTTAAAACTGAAACTCAATATTTTTTTCATCAAATCCATACTTCTATGGATCTTATTCTATGGATATCTATGGATAGGTCTTCAAAAATGATATTGAGGTTTCAAATATATTTTTTTTCTAAACAGTTTGCGCGAGAAACACTTCGAAAGTGGTAAAATGTTTGTTGTTTTTTTTTATTGATTATTTAATAAAATAAGAAGCACTTCTAGGAAATAAGCTATATGTGTGTATTTTCCATATTTAAATACATAATTTGAAATCATAATTTTTTTCTATACATTACATTTCGTCTCATTATTTTTAATAAAAAATCCTATGAAAGGATCGTCGACTGGAGCCACATTGCCCTATTGTAGGTATTGGTGGTCTGGTCTTTAGTCTCCAGAGCCTTTGGCGTTTTGCCAGTCCTACCGCCCTTTAGTTACTTATGTCGCTGACCCTTATATGACAAGTACCCTTTTCTTGTCGGAGAAACGTAACTATGACCGAGAGTCGTGGCTTAGTGAGTGCGAAATAATAACCTAGTTTGAAAAATGTTATGTACATATATCGCCCTTTTAAGAATCATCATTTACAGAGCAATTTAGTTTAAGAGTAAAAACAAGCCCTGGTGCTCACGGAAACCTAAAACAATACATAAATGCAACTGAAAATCTTGAAAATATCCTCGTTTTACATAGTGATAGTATATAATAATAATAATTAGATACTCCCTTATTTTTTTATTAAAATTTATAACGTAATGTATTGTAAAAAGGCTAAACACCATTTATATACCAAGATCCCAGAGCGTTCTGACATAACTTATTTTCACATGGATGAAACCTTCACGACTTAGTAGCGTCTAGTATACTTTTAAATACCTGCCTACTTGTGAAGCTTGCCCTGTGACACCTGGGCAGGTACCAGGTGAGAAAGGTAACTAAAAATATGAGTTATCTTACTTAAATTTGTATGGCTGATTTTTATATATATTTTGTAGAATATTATTCTAAACTAGAATTATAAAGTGTCAGACACTTTTCATGGACCAGAGCTTTTGTCAGACGCTTTAAAGCCCGACAAAAAATTAATGAACTTTACTTATTTTTTCATGTCTGACTTTTAAATATGTTATTCAAGTAACTATTACAAAGTTATATTTCATCAGTCAGACAAATTCGAGTGACCAAACACAAAAATATATACACACCTGAAGTACCTACAGAATATAAATTAATAAATATATTCGTAAAGTAAAGCACCTACTGATATGTGCATTGTGTAAATATAGCGGAAACAATAGTAGATTAGAGAATAGAAAGTTAGAATTTAGCTTAAAATTAACACCTATGTTGCTATTACTATAAAACTATATTCCTACCAACATATTCCCTCAATGCTATTAAATAACTACATGTAAATTAAAAATAAAATTAAAAAATTAAAAAACCTGTGCAAATTCTTATATTTATTTGATACACACAAAGTTAATTTTTTTTGGTCAATAACCCCCGGCGTCCTTAGAAGACCTTACCAAAATTTCATCAGATAGAATATATAGTTTAGAAATGCATAAAGAACAAACATACAATCTTTTATTTATTAGGGCGAGCGAAGCGAGACCAAACACTATCCCACAACCAGAGCGTTTTGTGGTACACTTTACTGAAAAACAGTCACGCCTATAGATTTATGCTTTAACATAGTAATCTAAGTTCACATCTAGATGTGTTATCTGTTAAAAGAATATATATATCTGAAATGGCTGGACCGATTTTGATGATTTGCTAGTATTATAATAAAATACTAATTTATTCGAATCTGTACATTAAATATTTAAATTAAAAATCTTATTATATTATTCTTTTATCCATTACATAAACAAGTAAATAAATAAATAAATAGTCATTATTATCGATACAGAAGCCAAATATATAGTTTTTAGAATTTTTGTCTGTTTTTCTGTCTGTGACGAGAAAATCACTGGACACGTTATGATGAAATTTGGTATAATCTTAGTTGGTTATTCGGGTCAATATATAGGATTCTCGTTACTTCAGGTAAATATCTCAGTTGTCAGAAATATATACTATGAGTTATACGTTAAACGTATCCAGTCATATATTTAATTTCAATCTAAGAATTTGGTTTCCGGTGTGTAGAATGCGTTTTTAGAACATTTTTTTACATAATAATTGTTGAGTACTGATATGATTTCTCAGAAATAACAAATCCTGCAGTACTGATACCCCCTATGACCATACTCAATTTCATAAAAATGTGTCTATTGGTTTTCTTGTGAAACAGTCACAGTCAAACTGACATTTTTTTTTAAAGAAAAAAAGATTCAACTTGATAAATATATAGATATACATTTTGCATGGGTTGAATCTTTTGTAAATCTTTTTTTTATAAGGGATCTTATTGAAATAAGGATGCAAAAATCTTGGATTGAAATTAGTAAGTATTTTCAATACATTTCAATTTTTTACTCTGAGACCCATGCGCATAGTGCTCTCGCGCTCGCACTCCCGGCTGAATAATTTTGTGTTTAGGGGATGTTTTGTCACTCGAATTTGTCTGACTGATGAAATATAACTTTGTAATAGTTACTTGAATAACATATTTAATAGTCAGACATGAAAAAATAAGTAAAGTTCATTAATTTTTTGTCGAGCTTTAAAGCGTCTGACAAAAGCTCTGGTCCATGAAAAGTGTCTGACACTTTATAATTCTAGTTTAGAATAATATTCTACAAAATATATATAAAAATCAGCCATACAAGTTTAAGTAAGATAACTCATATTTTTAGTTACCTTTCTCACCTGGTACCTGCCCAGGTGTCACAGGGCAAGCTTCACAAGTAGGCAGGTATTTAAAAGTATACTAGACGCTACTAAGTCGTGAAGGTTTCATCCATGTGAAAATAAGTTATGTCAGAACGCTCTGGGATCTTAATCTATTATGCAACAATAAATATTTAAGATATGGAAGTCAAAATGAAAGTTACAAGGGTATGTTATCGAATAAAAGAAAACTTGTCATTTTTATTAAAACATTATAATATACATATATACAAGTGCATTAAGACATATTAAGACGAAAAAAATACTTGAACGCGTATGAAGAGGCGTGTAGAGCATGTGTTTGCTCCTTCAATCGCATAATAATAATATACAATTGTAATAAAAGATCGTCGTATTTTTCAGTCTTGACGAAAAAAAATTTTAAAATTATCTGATTTTAATATAATACAGACACAAATAATAGGATCATGATTAAATTCCAATGAAAATAGGTTTCACAAATTCCCGTTGAACGGCCGTGTTTTGGCACGAATGCTCTTTGACAATATTTCGATTCGTAGCCCAGAAATGTCTTCTATAAGCTGGCTGCTTTATTTATTACGACAGAATTAGTGTGTACCGTATCTTAGAGGGGACGCCATTTGGTTGTGTTTAAAATAGAATATGAATAGTAAAGTTTTTAATATAATAATTTGCTTCTATTTTCTTCCCTACTACTCTGAAAGTACTAATTCTTATATTATTATAATGGTTCTGTACTTATTGCTTATAGTATGTATTTGCTGAAAAACCAATACCAAACGTTTTTTAAACCTTTGAGCTTTGTATTAAATTTGTTCTTATGTCTTTGTGATGAGAATAGTTAATAATAAGAATTGTGAACTGGCATTATCGCTCCATATATTTTATCAACAGGAGACAAAAGTTCTGTTACAAAACAAGCTTCAAGAGACTTATACGAGATATATGCATTTTCCAGCACATGGTGGGCACGGGGATGGCGAACCCGTTCCCTGCGGCGGCGGCGGCTGCGGCGGCAGCAGCGCAGTTCGCCGCGAATGGAGACCTCAGCGGTGTAAAGTCAGAAACCGGGCCAGCGGCTCAGGCCCAGCCCCCTCTGGTCAAAAGTGAAGGCCAACAAACACAAACTCAGCTCCCACCTAGCAATTTCTCTCCACAACCATCGTCACAAACACACACGCAGAACTCAATAGACAATCAAAATAATAATTCAGTAAGTAAATATAAATTTTGTACCCTATTGTCTTTTTGCACTTATATATTTTTTTTATTTAATTTAAATATTCTTATGAAACAATGAAAAAAAGAAATACTACGAGGCTTTCCTCGCTTGTAGCTGCAAAACATTACCGAGCCTTATTCTTACTTTGTTAGAGGTCCGAGATTTTTATCACCATAAATGTATTTTGTTTTATTTCATTTAAAGTTCTTGAGGAGTGTCGTCTAACTCTAATCGTATATTATAAACGTAAATAAATCGTTAAAGTAGCTCTGTTAAGTATTAATATGTTACGCTTAACGTTCGACAGCAAAGTGAAGGCGAAACAAACGAGGAAAGTACGCCGGTGAGTGTGGCGGCGGCCGTGGCGCAGCAAGCGGCGGCTGTGGCGCAGCAAGCGGCGGCAGCGCATGCAGCGGCGGCGGCCGTGAGCGCGGCCGTGGCCGCTGGTGCCGCGCCGCCCGCACCCCCCGAAAAGACCCTCGTCCCAGTCTCTCAAGCGTCACAACCCAAGCGCCTCCACGTATCCAACATCCCCTTTAGATTCAGAGACCCAGATCTAAGAAATATGTTTGGGGTACGTACACTGTTATCAGCACTGCATGACGATATCTCTACTTTTAGGTATTAGTTTAACTAACATGAAAAATTTATATTTCAGCAATATGGCACAATACTTGATGTAGAAATTATCTTCAATGAACGCGGTTCGAAGGTAAGCATTTATTTATCGAAGTATTTAAGCAAAGTTGCCCTTTGAAATCACTTTGGTGATTCCATGAAGGCAATTTATAATTTTCTAAAAAAGAGAAGCAATAAATCTATTAATTTAAATCTTAAGTAAGCAATTATATCAGGTACGGAATCTTGAAGTATAAAATGTGAGTCTTATTGCTTCTCCAATTTCATTGTATTGTACATTACAGGAAAGTTTTGTAGATATCCTAATGGATTTATTAACTGATTAGAATTTTATTTTCTAAATATTTTAAAGTACAGGTTGAACTTTCGTAAACTTCTGAAATGTGCAAAGCGCTCTACATAGCTGTTGCAATTCGTTAATATACCTAAATATTTTAATCTGAGCTTTTTTTAAATAAACAATATGAAATTGCTAATAATTGCAATAGCTATGTTGGGCTTTTAATTTTTTTTATTTCTGCTGCCCAAATTAAAATTTTAATAAATTGGTTCTTTGAGAGAAATATTCTAATGTAATTCTATTTATTTATTGCAATAAAGCAACTCTATTTATATTTGAGCTTAACATAAATTAATAGGAAAATGGGCTTAGATTTAATATTATCGTGATTAAAACACAACTCTTTCTCATAGTATATTCTTGGTTTTAATGTTTGGTGCAGTATCTCTAATTGCATTGTATATTATCATATCGTAATAATTTCTAAGTCTACTGCAATTAAAACATCTTTTAAAATACTTATGACATACTTTTACTCTTTAACGCATTAACAAAATAATACTTTTTCATTACACTATATACCTAATATACATTAAATTAAAAGCCATAGTAATCAAAGTAAGTCATGTGTATTTGTGTCTTAACGGCATCATCTAAAGATTTTTATTCACATTTTATACGATTCTCAAAAAACAACTCACTGATAATATAATAATTAATTGAACTCTACTTAGTAAGCCATAGCAAGAGATACTTTTCAAGAATTTACAATAATTGATTGGATTGAACGCTTTTTCGTGTTTACTGCTTTCCTTGTGTCAGTTTGGTGACCGCCCCTACAAGTAGTCCATGCTCGCTCATGTCTAAAACGTATTTTACTCTTTTGATATAATTGCTCCGAATTATTTTTTCTTCAATGCCTCACATTGGGATATGCAGTATTACTTATTAGTGAATGATGCATCGTCACTTTAACAGCTGATTTTCTAAATCATATTTAAAAGACAGCTCTATTATTTATCACTACTAAAATTGACATTATCGACCAAATTGCATCAGCATTCTAGTATTTTCTGTGTTGCTAATGATACCTATCAATGATAAAAAAAACTATGCGGTAGCAGTTTGGGCGAAATGAGTTTTTGAAATGTGTAATTCGGATGTTTAGATTAAATTTTATTTATTTTTATGCCAGACGTGTTGTAATATTTATGACTTTTCAATCATACGCTTCCTAACCAGGGAACATATTTCATTAGTTTAGGGCATGTAAATTGTAAACTTTGCTGAACCTATATGCCGTATTAATAAATTTTTATTGCAAGTTATACTTCCTAGAAGTTACAACAATGGTGCATCAATTATGTTATTAGTTTCGCTTATCTTGAATGTCATTAGCGTCTTCCTCGCCTATTGGATCGAGTTCTGTGTCGTCAGCTATATTACGTTGTGTCATGCGTCCTTAATGCGCGATTCTTGGGTAATGGACGGGCGCTTGCCCCTGCTTCCTTTCAATTTTTTTTGTATTTTTTTCTTCGTTTTCTATCTCTCCTTTCGATCAATCCTTCTCTTTCTCTCTGCCCCTTTAATGTTATACTCGATTTATGCACTGTGAATATGTTTGTAATAATAGAGCTGTCATGCTTTTTTAAGTGTAACGCGTCTCTTATAATCAATAAACATGTTTGCCACTTTCACGTCTCGTCTTTCCCACTGTACTGTGTGCTGTGCTAGCTGCTTTTTGTATCTATGGGTTATCACCGTGTATTGAAAGTAGTTTATCATAACCTTTAGCACGAGTGAATATTACAGTATTAGATAAAAAGAATTTGTTTGATATACAATCATAGAATTTTAGTTAATATTATGTGACGTGTTATTGATATACGACTTGTAAAATGACGGTTAAATTTGTATAATGGCTTTTATTTTATCGCTGTATTTATAGCACTGTACAGTTTATGCACTTTTTTAAAAATATCATCATATAAAAGAGCTACACAGGTGATTGATTGATTTTTGATTTATAAAAGAATGTAAAAAGCTGGACGAGCCGAAACCAATGGCCAATATCCCTTAAATACGAATTATTTAATGACAGGCCATTGTGTAAAATTTCCTTGTCAAATCATTTTCCTAGCTGACGTAGAAGACAGTAGATCCCTTGCATGAGCGATGACTATTTAGATCAAATTGCAGCTAACACTCCATTTAATAAATTTAGAAATTTTAAAACTGTAGTGTCTATTATTTTAGAATCTATAATAATCCTTACGATATTTGTCAATATACAGTGATACAAATTCTTTCCAATAGTTGAACTGCTAGGTCGAGCATAAACATATATTATTATACTGTTATCCAAACGCTTCTGTGTACCCATTCAGCTAGATTACGCTCAAACTACCAACGGAATAAAAACAACAATATCCTATCGATTATTTCACTAGAATATTTAAATAAAATATGCAATGCATAAATGTTAATTTTTGTTGCACGTTGTTTTTTGAGCGACGCTGTTTTTAATGCATGTTTTGTCTGTCTTGCATGCAGGGATTCGGTTTTGTAACATTCGCAAATAGTGGTGATGCGGAGCGAGCACGAGAGCGTCTACACGGCACCGTGGTTGAGGGCAGAAAGATAGAGGTGTGCATGACTCAATGAATACCATCCGTAGCACTATGTAACTTATAACATCCCGCTCCTACGCCCACCGCCCACCGCAACCTGCGCTCGTCTGCTCTGTAGTTACTGCCATGCTAGTGCCGAGCCGGGCCCGGCCCCGCATATTAGCACTAAGTATGCCCTTGTCTAATCCACAAACAAACCTTATTTATTTTATCCCTTTACTCTCTAGACGGTCATTTAATATGCCGATCGATTGAGAGAGTCTCACAGAGAATGTAGAACGGTCCCTACCACTCGATGTCGCTCAGGTAAGACACCATTCAATATTATCTACTTCGGATAAATATTAAATACTGGCAATATTATATTGTAATTTAAACTTAATGGAAACGAAGCTTAACTGTTAGTGCAATCCTCTTTTAAATAATCTAATATGTAATATGATTTTATATATTCTTAGTCTTACTAGTTTAACAAAGTCAATTTTTATCACATGAAATGTTTACGAAACATACAACATACCTTGTAGCTGCAAACACGCTCATCAAAGATTTTGTTACCTTATAGCTATTATTTTTATATTCCTTTTAATTTTTTATCAATGAACATATCATTGTTTATGATATTATAAGGAACTTCATAATATGATCTAAAATCTGGGTTCGATTCCTGAAGAAATTTTAAATAGCTTTTAGCGTGACATTTACAAATATTTCAAATAATAGTTAGCCTAACTTTATTTTTGATACTACTATTGAGTTTCGATCGGAATACCACAATTTTTATATTATTCTTTCTCACGTACTATTTACTTCCCATATCAGGTTAATAACGCTACAGCGAGAGTGCAGACAAAGAAACCGACTGCGGTTCCTAACGGTAAGCATCGTGACGTTCTTAAGTTTTTAAATACTATTTATTAAAACTGAAAGTATATTATAAAATGACGCACCATATTCTCCTACAAATACTTTAAGTCACGTGTACGATACCATTATTTATAATATATTTATATATGTATTATAATGCATCTTAGGATTTTTTCTTTTAACCCATCCAGATATTCTGGCTAGAAACGGATCAGTTCCCACTCTGGGTGAGAGTGCTGGCTTATACAAATCGGTGTTGTCCATGTTAATGTACATTGTGACATGTTGCCTAGACCCGTTGAATGCTCGTAGGTGAATGCTATTTAGACGATAGTGTTGCCAGGTTTTTTTACAACGCGTAGAATCGGGATTGATTAAAGCTGTAATCTTAATGTTTTTTAAATAATATTTCTTTTAAATTAGATTTTGATGTTAATTTTTGTGACATATTAATGTTCTAGGTAATAGAATGATAAGGAAATATTATTAATGCATTTTACCTGTGTTTAGGCTAATCTGTAATATGTATATTGCATACTTTGAACTTGCTTTTTAGTTATTTTACTATCTGTCTGTCTCATATTAATGAGGACACCTGGCAACATTATTAGAGAATGAGACGCGCAGCTGTCGGAGACAGTAAAAAGTGAAAAGTCAAAGTAAAAATATTTAATTTAATGAAAAGTTCGGAATTACGTATCGTTATAATCGAAGTTACTGTTTCGAGAAAAATCTCTTAAATTTTTATTATGAACATAATATATTTAAGTAAAAAAATGTGCTATGTTAAATTTGGTACTATACATACATTTAGTCATCGAATTGATCGTATATCAAAGTATACGAAGGACTGTCTCCGGCGTCACTGTCGCCTAACAATTTACTTTTATTTTCGGATAACACCTGAACTAGTCAGCTTGTTAGTTTACACTTTCGTTATGGAAATGTTTCCTCTATCTTGACCTATGTTGGAATGAATGCAATTTCGGCCTTGCGCTAACGATATTTACATTCTGTAGTAGAGAATGTCTTCTAGGAACGTTTTCATTGTCTTAGCCGAGCGACACTTAAATATTCCATGTCCGCTAACACCGAGTTGTTTGTTGCAGTGTGTGTCCAGTGGCCGGAAGGTGAGGCATCTTTACTATTTAATCGATCGTTCTTCCCTTATCGACCTAAGCTTTCGCGTTACATTATTACAATAACATTCATTCGAGCATGATCTTTTCTTACTTATGTGGTGGGATTATGGTTTATTAGTATATTGCTCGATGAGATGTTGTATGTCACGAATTGATTTAAAGGCATTTGTATCAGTTTACCTAATGGCCATGCTTCTTTAGAGCAGATAGTAGGTATGTGTTAATCGATCGCACGGTGGTGAGCATTACGATATTCTTCCGTGTATAACGTGCTGTAATGTGGCATGGCCTTGACTCTCCGTACACTCGATGTGAATATTAAATATTCTATTATACTAGTATTTAAACGCATTATAGTACATAGCATATAGTAACATAGTTTTTTGTTTATTTGTGATTAATGATTGGAACATAACGTATTCGCATTTTGGACATGTATCTAATACACGAGTGAAACGCAGTGTGAATAATTGGCAGTTGTTACTTTGATAAATTAGTTCATTTTTTATATCCTTGATGGCTTATGTGGAAATGAAAACGCCGAAATAATATTCATTAGAGGACTCAATATGAATGGCCAGAAATATGAACTACGGAAACGACTACAGTGCTACCAGCTCGGATAGGATTCACTTACTAATCTCGGTAACTGGATTGGTTACTGTTGAATATAATTAGTAAAATATGTAACATGTTACTCTTATTATAAAAATAAATTATTTCTCATTCTTACAATGGGACAAGTTGTAATTTGAAGAAGTAACATTGAGAGGAAATAAAATAGCGCTACGAAAGCGTACGTCGAAGGTAACGGATAAAGTGCGCCATAGTGCCGCCGGTGGTTAGTCAGTGTGTAGAGGCGCGATGTGTGCGCAGGGCTGCGGGTGTCCGGCGTGACGTGGCCGTGGCTGGGCGCGGCGCCGGCGGCCGCGCCCGCGCCGCCGCTCGTGCTGGCGCCGCGCGCCGCGCAGCGACGCAGGTACCCCCGCCCCCCGCACCCGCACCCCGCACCCGCACCTGCATGCCAGTATCTGTGTGTTGCATGTAGCTCCGGCGCTCCGCGGCGCGGCCGTGCTGCGGGGCCGCTCGCCGCGCCTCTCCCCCGCCGCTCCCGCGCACCCCCACCCCCTCCAACAGGCAGTGCTGCCCCGCGCCGCATTCGCATCGCCGTTGCACGCATATGCACCGTGAGTACTCACCCGCTAGTGTAGCTCACTTCACACCTGTAGGGTTGTCTGACGCCCACCAAGTAGAGTCGTCTGCTCTGACAAAATTGGTATATTAATTATGTTATTGCTAAAATAAACTATACGATGGGTTTGTTAAAAAAAACTTAAATATATATTTGATGACATGAACGTTATAGTCGTTTATATTTTGATTTCTTATATTTAATAATAACTATTTTTCTGCTGAGCTGACAACCCTGCTTATTATCCCGCGCATATTTCATATTAAGTTTTATTCACTAACAATATGTTTTTAATCCATTGTGTTGGAAGATGCGCCGTGTCAATACTAGTAGAATCTAAATTATATACTAAACCTTGCTAAGAGGTTGACACTTAAAGAAAAAAATTTAAAATTAAAATTGAACATAATTCACTAATTCTTTTCTCAAAAAATAATCCGTACAGGAGGCGAGGATGGTCCTTAGAAAACTTACCACTTAGTCATAATCATTAGACAACCTTCCGCATCCCGTCCAATTCCTTTAATTGGTATGACGAGAAACAGCTAACTTATATTAACTATCACAGCTTTTACTGCCAGAATAAACGTTATAATATTGTACATAGATTTTACCAATAATTAGCAGCTACTAGTTAACTAGAATCACATAACTATTAATCCGTAGAATATAGAATACCTATTTTAAATGTGTTTAGTGCGGCAAGAATCCTAACTTTAGAACGTTCTAGAAGGATGCGAACTTTTTCATTAAGTGTTGTGTTACAAAAAAATACTTGTATTTTCAGGCTTTTAATGTATAATAGAAAATCACGAAAACTATATATTTTTAAGAAATCTACTTACATAATAATATACAATTAAATGAGTTGCAAAATACCTTTGCCTGCTAGAACTTTCACAACGTTTTTATTAACATTTTTATATGTATGTGAAAATTTTCTTATTTTTTAAAAGTAATCAATTAATTATTATAGTAGATATACTAATAATAGTCAGTGCATGGTGCAATAATATGTAAACGACTTCTTAAAGTTCATGATGATGTATCCTACATGTAGTTTTAAGTATTACTGGCACTTGCTTACTGTGTCGTAGCGTTTAGATAGTTGTTTATAGTTATTCTTCTTTCATAACATTCGAATCATTCTTCTGCACTAAACACTTTTATGCTTAATAGTTCTAAAGTTACTAGGTTATGGTGACGACCTAAAAATCTGTAAGTGAACTATATTTTAGTTGTAATCGGTATTTTTATTTAAATATTTTTATTAAAAATATATACGTAAAGGGTAAATAAAAAAAAATCAAATATTTTCAGATATACCTATAGTATAACATATTTCACCCTCCCGGTGTTCTTTGATTATAATATTTTGATTTAATAATTTAATATTATTAGGATATTTTAATATTTTTTATTATTAAACGTGTAATATCTTAATCCACAGCGTGTATTACGACCCGTTCTTAGCTGCAGCTGCTACGGCTGACTCCAACTACAGACTCCAGGTGATTAAACCTTAAACAATATATTGTACATTAATATCATCAACAATATAACTTTCTAATCTTTTACTAAGTTAATGTTTGTATAATGAGTAATATTTAAGCGAAGATTGGAGGTGACCGTCCGTGTGTTGTTGCAGGCGGCGAAGCCCGCAGCAGAGGTAACGTCGCGGGTGTAGAGCTCGACTATAATTTTATCTGTTTTCTATCGCTTCCTAATTCATGTGTCACCACGCTAGTACCGTTTGATAATCATTGTGGAGTGAGTGCTGGGATTTTGGTTGCTCGTTATTATTACATGTAGCACGGTCTCGGCGGGCGGCGGCGGCGTTCGCTTTGTTCAGTTGTCAGTATGTGATGGGTGATTAGAGCTAGGCGTATGCGAGCTGCGACTTGACGATCAGACGCTAAATACATCATGCTCCGAGTAGAACATTGAGCCCACAACACTCGAACGTCCTTATCTATGTACTAACGATCACCGAGTATTTAGTTATAGTGATTTGCGACTCAGTACTAGTAACTTTGGTAGTTTGTGCCACGAGCCAGTAATGTCTCATCGATTGCGTACTGCATGCTTGTCGAAGTCTGTCACTTACAATGGTGTTTTTCTGCAACAAGCGAAGCAAAGTATCTCAATTGTCTGTTTGATTTGCTGCAGAAAATTCTTTGATTTTATTCAGTAGGTACCTACGTATGTGTTTCGAGAACGTTGCATGGTAATACTGTAAATAATATACACCAAAGTTTATATACTGTTTTTAAGTTTTTGTTTATATGCATCATTATTGCTTTTTTCTGGCAAATTTAATTAATATTTTCGGCTTCTAATATTTAAAAAACATCAATTCATCGAGCGGACATTGAACGTGGTAAAGTATCACCCAGGAACTACCTACGTAATATGATATTAGAATACATTTCTCTTTAAACATGAATTCATTGCTGCTTAACGACCATGGTTTTCATATATTATACAAATATTATTGATTGATTGATTGACAAGCCTTTGTGGGCCCATTGTTCCAATTATCCAGTCGTTAGAGCTTATCACAAATACAAAACTAATTTTATCGAGATAATATTTTAAGTCAGTCATGTATTTTCAAATCAATTTCTGTTACGTTAGTATCATAATGTTCTCCGTTCACCTCGATATATCGTACCGTTTCGCAGTTGAGAATATTAACGTTCGGTGCTTGCAAAGTAAGTTGAACCATATTTCAATAATTTACCCTATTTTAAAAATTATCAAGAAAATAGTTATCTTATAAAGTTACTGTTATTAGAAAACATTAATCGTATTATTTCAACTTTTAAAATTGATGGTTATGGTTAGGTAAATATGTTAAAACGAAGATTACAATGTGACTTATTGATGAAAAGCAGCGATAGCATTGTGTCAGTCAAATGGTACTTTCGTTCAGCAGTAAACAGACAATGGTGTAATCCCTGGTTCAACTTACATAGCACTTGCACACAAACACAAGTGAATAAACAGCGATTCCAACTCGATAGGTGTGCTCGATGTTGCAGGCGGCGGCGGCAGCGGCGGCGGCGGCGGCCCCGCTGCTGAAGTCCCCGCTGACGACGGCGCAGCACGCGGCCGCGGCGGCGGCGGCGGCCAACTACGGGGCCGCGGCGCGCGCCGCCGCCGCCGCCGCCGCGGCCCCCGCGCCCGCCGCGCTCACGCCCCTGGCTGCCACGTAAGTACTCTATTTATTTTTCAGCTCTTTACATAATAAATTATGTATATATTTATACTTTTGAAGGTTGCCTTTGCACATTTTCTCTCTCTCTCTCTCGTTTGTTCTTTATTTCCTTTTTGAATATACAATTTTATTATGCAACTAGCGACTCACCCTCGATTTAAAATATATCATCAAAATCTGACCAATGATTTTCTCGTGATGTTTTTGACATAAGTATACTTTTTATAGCTTTATTTTAAATCGTTATGCACCACTCTCCTATAAAGTAACTCAAGACTTTGAGCCTTGAGTTACTTTATAAAGCAACGCAACCAAACTTTTACCGATTCCAATAAAAGTTAATTATAACGATATAATGATATAATTATAACGATAACGATATTCGAGGCAGAAAATATATTTTCAGAACCTATTACTGAAGAAATAGCTTTTTGAAGCTTCAAAGAGTCTCCTCATAAGAGTCAACGGTTTACACTTATTTTTAATTAATATTGTTGTTTTATTGTATTCAGGTACGGCAGAGAGTATGCAGATCCGTACCTAGGTCACGGCATCGGACCAGTAACAGGCTACGGGGTATGTTATAGTGAATCAAGATTTAAATATTTATTTATTGAAGAGATTATAAATATAACCATGATTCTGCTTTCAGACGGCGATGTACAGAAGCGGATACAACAGATTCGCGCCATACTAAGCCAGTGGAACAAAGTAGGATTCTATTATTACTCGAATATGAAACTACCTTCGTCATCCTTACGTAACATGACAATGAACTCTCTTTGTAAACGTACAAAAATAATGATAGATATCAGTATAGTGGTAGCCGGCGTCGGACCCGCCGGGAACTTATGAATACCAAAGTCATTAAAATTTCTAACGGAAATAGTTTAAGTCCAACTGTATTGTAAATTATGTGAGAAATGCATATACAAGTGCGAGCAGCTCACGGGCGCATTCGTTCTTTAGATATTTGTAAGAGTTACTATTTTAATATTCGCGAGAAGTCGTCGCTCGCGGCGCTAGTGCTGCGTAGTTGTTACGTATGTCGTACGTCGTACCGTTGACAATAGAACATTTCCTGTAACGTATATTAGTGAGCTTTGCACTTGCATATCATATTAACTTGTAAATATTGAATTCGAGCACGTTTTAATCATTTTACAACATAATTATTATTTGATGAATCATAAATTATACGCTTCGTAGTCCGCGGAAATTTTAATAAAATATAAAAACTTTTTAAATTTTTCATACTCAAGTAGAGTTGTAAGAATACGGTGTGCTGTCCCCTGCGTTTGTTTTACCGTGAAATGTTATTTTTGATACTGTGTTTTATTTAATCTGTATTTTATACGTATACCCTACAAGTAGAACGTTTGTATCCGCGAGGATACTTTCGGTACGTAGCTAGCCGTTTTGTAGTATATTTTATTAATATTTACAACTTGGTGCGAATAGATAGCGGTGCCATTTACTCGGTTGTTATTTACACGTATGTTTTCCGAAGATTACCCTCGAAGCTAATAAGATGAGCGGTAACCCGTAGCGTTATTGTAGATCTAATAATTGAGTATCGCTCGGCGCCTCGCGCTCTGCGCCGCTGCGCACCGTGGCCAGTGGAAAGTCATACTTACATATCTATGGTATTACAGGTAACTAAAAAAATCGAAACTAATTTAAGACAATAATAAAAAAATAAAACATAAAAATACATCTGTTTGCCAGATAAGTCTAAGAAGTACCAGAGCGCGAGGTGTGAGCGATACTCTGTATAAGCGTTTATTTCAGTCGCGCTGTACACTTAGCTTTTTGTCGATAGTTTAATTGGAATGTTTATTTTTCAACCCCGTAAGAGGATCGGATGATTTATCTGTCGTTAGTACTAATATCTAATTTTACTGGAGGTAGAGTATGCTTTAGACGTAGCGTTTAAGTAAAGAGTACTCCGTGGAGTTCTTACATATCACTGAGATTTCTCCTTGTAATTATGTTTTAGTACTTTTTCTACTGTATCTAATTTACAGTGCTATCTGATATACATTCATTTTACTGAACAAATATGCATACGGGTCCAAACCCTTAGTAATCGTAAACTTAGATCTAACGTTTGCATTAGGATTGTATAATATTGTAAACATCTATGAATTCGCTCAACGTTTATACCAAAGCACAAAAACCCATCGATTCATACGTTTGCGGAGCTGTCGCTATTCATTCATCTTCTCATTAGATTTAATAGTCTTTCAGTTAGAAAAACTTAAAAAATCTACTAGTTTGTACGTATTAACTCTTTATAAAAAGTTTTAGATTGTTTAGCTTTCTGTATCATTTTGTGCGCCGTCTGGTTGGACGCGCAGCACAGTGTCGTGATCGAATATACTACAGATCTGATGCAACTCACTTCCTCAATCTCAATGTGTCGATCAAAATCGTGTCTGCGAAGGGACCCAACGTCCACTTGCGTGGATGAAGTCTCCGCTTAGTCCACATTTATCCCGTGTTACTGTTATGTATGTCGCCAGTTGAAATACATCGATGTCCGTTGTCAATTGATAGATGCGTGGTGCCGTCTGCATTAGCTTTAATTAACCTCACAAAACGTTAGACACGAAGGAACGTCTCCGATGACAACTGATGTATATTTCGACTCTATAGAATTTCTAGTCTTTTCGCGCACAATCGTGTAGGTTCAAAGGTGCTCGCTATGCTCCCACTGGTTTTATGTGATAGTTACGAAGTACAGTTTCGTATATCTGAATTTTAAAGTGTAAGTTTTTATCTGCGTAAAGGTTTTTTGTGTCATATTTTCTGTACGCCGTCTCGGTACTTCACTCACCTAGTGCCACTGGCTTTATGTTGTAGGTTAAATTTATTATTATAATATGTTAGTGTAGTCCAGTTGCAGCTTTGAACAATACACTGCTTTATTGCTAAATACTCATGTGTGAATGTGTAACTTTAAGGTTTTACTTTTATTGTTTATTGCGATTTTTAGTTACTTTTTAATGCTATTTCGTACATAAGTACAGAAACTGAAGTACACGTGATTAATATCGATGATTATGATTATAATTGTATTTTTTTTAACTGTGTCACAAATATTTGTGATTGTTTGAATATCTGTAATATTTTTATGAAGTGAGTACACGCTGCGTATTTTTGGCGAGGACTGCATCTAAGGACTGAAACGTAACAAGATTATTTTTAAGAAATTGCTCTCTGGCTTAAGTCCTCTGTTTCACGCCAGAAGTCGCCGCGCGTACTCGATCTCTATTATCTCTCTCGTATTGATCTTGTATTTTTTTTCTACTTTTTATTAAATAATTTCGATGAAATTAAAACGTATATCGAAACGTACGAAATGAGTTATGTAAGATTTTAGATATTTTCTAATAATCTAAGCCAAATCGTTGTTACTTGGAGAAAAATCTGAATTTAAATGACATATCTGACAAAATGGTTAGTGTGCTACAATAAGGTTTTGAAAAGAAATCATCAAGATCAATGTATTATAAATATAATCGTTAAATTAAGAATAATATTATGTATTTTGTATCAACAATTGTTTCTCGTTTTTAAGAGATGTTAAATTAAATCAGATCGGATCCGTTCATTCAATACCGCTGTGCACAATCCGAGGCTTCTACGACCCGCGAGCCGCGAGCGCGGGCCGGGCCGCGTCCTTAGCGGCGGCCGAGGACGTGTGGGCGTTGCATTCATTGACTTTGCCCTAATTCGATACAGATATCGGTAATTCTTAGAGTCGAAATAGTGATCAAGCCGACTCGGCACGTCCTCGGCCCGAGCGCTAACCGGAGCGGCTCGTCTGTATATAGTGTTATCGGCGACATGGCCGCATGTTGCGAATTATTTGTACCCTCGGGTTTATATTGTTAACTTAGCGAGTTAATAAGTATCACTTGTTCGTCAATTGCACTCGTCGACGCTGTTCCGTTAGCGTAGTTTATTCAGATTTTTAGCAGGGTTTATATTATCGCCTACGCGTCCGTTTACTTACTTGTACTTTGATTGTTAAAATTGAGAACGTGCCGCCGCACGTGGCAGTGTGCGATCGACGCTTGCGACCCGAGGCGACTGCTGCCGGCACGTAACGAAGTTTAAGTAAGTCATAAAACGCGTTCTGTTCTACCTAATTAAATAAAGGGATGGTACGTCCAGCCAAGTCGGGTGAGGCAGCCGATGTCAGGTGCGGCTGCCCCCCCCCCCTGGCGGGGCGCCGCCCGCACGACGCTGCGTAGCCGCGGAGGACCAGTATTTAGATACTAATGACCGTGCTCAATTTCCGTATCTGTATGTTGTACGTATAATGTTGAAACTCGTTTTAAAGGTTTTTGATATACCTTAAATACCTACGTTTGTTATGAGTAATGGATGTCTTCCGTTTGGCACGTTTTATAGTCGATGCACACTTTAGTCTAGCACGGAAGCTCAGATTTGGCCGTTTTGCGGTTGACTGTTATCCGAACTGTTGGAGCCGAGTGCACAGCGATCTTTCTCATGCGATTTGTGATAAACGAATGAATAGATTTTTCGTGTGACAATTTTATCATAGATTGCAGAGCTGATTTTCTCTTCTATTGTAAATATATATTTTTTTCAAATGGGAAATGTTGAATGAAGTGAATCATTTAATAAAGCCTTTGGCATTGTGTACTCATTTACGTTATTAATAAATTATAGTATGAATTTAGCTGTGTTTTTATTTTCCTTACACTTATCCTATATTTACTTGCGCTTTATTACGCTTACATCACGTACTGAATGTGTCTTGATAACATGTTTAATAATACGATAGAAAAACAAATAACTCACTTGATAAAAATTAAGCTATTATAAGAATTAGTTTTAGCG
This sequence comes from Boloria euphrosyne, assembly GCA_951802675.2. Taxonomy (NCBI): domain Eukaryota; kingdom Metazoa; phylum Arthropoda; class Insecta; order Lepidoptera; family Nymphalidae; genus Boloria; species Boloria euphrosyne. The sequence goes on from OX637874.1 coordinate 8,634,416, forward strand.
AAAACCGATTGATACCTATTGACGCCATTATAATGAAGTTTTGATTTGTAGAAAGATAATGATAAGAAAGCAAGGTTCTTTGATAATAAATAGTAATCATCGTTTAGTACGGAATAATTAAAACAATCGGTAAGGCAAGATAATCTAGCAAAGCGATAAGGGCTGCTTATGCGCCGATCGAGTAGTCTTCGCTTGCACGGCGTTGCGCCACCTGCGTGTTATAATGAACTTCAGTTTATAGAGCATTGTGAATAATCAAAATGGTGCTGTGTCCTCCGTTCAGGTGGGCTTCCAGAGGAGGGTTTAATTTGGCCTCTCCCGCACGGCGCAACGACGCTAATGATGGTCGCAGAGAAACTATCGTTGTAAGTGGATCCTTTGTTTAGTTTTTATTTAACGACCATAACATGATGTGGTAGAGCGTGAATAATACATTTGTAATTCTAGGGTAATTGCAAAATTATTTCTTAAATACAATATAGTTCACGAGCAGCCTAATCTATTTAGCAATATAATATGAAGTTTTCTTACTTATTAGTATATAGGTACAACAAAACCAAATAACGTCCATGAAAAATTTATCATTAACAACTATTTACGATAATAATACTGATTTATTCTGTATATTTAGTACCTTGCATTGTGTAAGTAGTAATAATGTAGGAAATCACTAGCATATTTCAGTCTTTACATATTTTATCGACTTTTCTCTGCTATGAAATGGCCAATTGCATTTATAATATATTGTACATTGTACATAATTTAAACCTTCCTCTTAAATTACTGTCTATTGATGTAAGCCGCAGCCGCAAAGTAAATTTCATAGTATAAAAGATCTAAGCGTTTTAATATTCATCTATGGTACAGACAGCGGAACGCGACTTACTATGTAGAGATACATAAATAACTTAACATACAAGAAAATTTCCACGAATTGTCTACGTAGTATCTAGGTATACCTATTATTTTTAAGACCATTGAAACCCTGCACATATAAATAAATACAGATTCAATGTATTCAATTCATATAAATAAATACAGATTCAATATCTTTCTACATAAATTATTATTAGTAGTATTTTTACTGTGTCATTTCACAATTTTGTGAAATAGAAAGGTAAGATAAAAGCTCAATTTTGTCACCTAAGTATGCAAGGATACTATAATTTGTAGGCTATCGCGTGGACATAGTGACACGTAGGCTAGGTACTGTCAGGGGCGCACCCGGGCGAAGCGTGGGTAAGTCGCAAGTCATGTTCCATATTGGTTCTGTGTACTTATAATTGACTAGTTACTTACAAGTTAGGAAAAAACCAAACCCTTAAAAAATCACCTATTGCAAACTCATCTGTAGGCCTGGTTAAAACCTATAATTTTCTAATACATTGTTTTAATGTATCTCTTAAGTTTTAGCAAGAGCTAGCCAAGCTATTTCTTTTGTATGGGGGACTCCATAGAACCAGTTTTTGTGTTTTCCTGAAAAAAATGAAATTATTTTAAAATGAATAATTTTCTATGGACGACTCATAAAACCAATCATTTTGTTTTCCTGTGGAAATGGACTAAGAGTCACGACCCGAGTAATAAGTTATAACTACACAAAATTTAGTTATAATTCGTCCAGTAATTTTTGAGTTAAACGATAACAGACAAACACACAAGAAAATTTATAACTCTTGTTTTGGGATCTATATTCAATACGTTACAGTCATTGTTTTTTAAAAATATGTCGAATCTGTATAATTTACTCGTACATTGAACTATGTTACAAAAATCTTATTGAAATATATATTATTAAATAATATAGAAGGGGCCGAATCTATAACTGTAAGAATGTTTGTCTGTCTGTCTCTCCGTCTGTCCGTGACCGCGTCACGGGAACATCACTGGATAGATTTAAAAGAAATTGAATATGATGATAGCAGATTATCCGGGTCAACATCCCTGAGAAATTTTAGATCATTCCTGTGGAGTACAGAGAGGAGAGTTAAGAGTGCGAGGGTGAGTCACTAGTCACAAATAGGTAATATTCTTAGGGTTTTCTTGATAACCCACCTATCATTTGATTCAAAGAATTAAAAGAAATTGAATTACCTATCGCTGACAAACGGTACCTACCTATCTACGTTTTATTTAATCCACAATTCAATGAAACAGATTCATATATTCGGAAGCTCGATATCTTAGTGCCAAAACAATATGTATCATATCTAAATAATTCCATTAGGTAATATAATATTATAAATACAAGTGTGCGTTTGGATGGATGAATGTTTGTTACTAAATTATGTCAGAACTAAACAAAATATATAATTTTCACCTCTGTGTCCTTGTGTCTGTGTTTTCTCTAAATGTGTGTGATTCTTAAACTGATATATGTAATTTTAGAAACTACCTGAAATGGTCGAAGATGTACAAGACGCCCAGGCAAGGTTTGAAATTAAATCTGCGAATGGAAATATTGCACATTTTAAGAAGAGTATTACATTACCAGTTGATTCTGCATGGTCTAGTAAAAAATCAAGTTACATGAGCATTCAAAGTGATAAATCCACAGGAAGCATCAATAATTTTAGGGATTCAGATTCTGACGAAAGGAAAAGCAGTGCTGGTCGCAAAACAATCTCAGATTTAGTTCAAAGTGATCCTCAAAAACAAGGCCGAAGGAAGCGTGGTATAATTGCACCGCACGCACCCTTTGACACTGGAAGACTCCCAACAGATTTGAACTATGAAAAATTTACCAAAGATGAAAAGTGAGTGACTGATTGTTAAAATTATTTGAGATAATTAGGGCGAGCGAAGCGAGACCTTACACTATCCCACAACCTGAGTATTTTGCGGTACACTTTACTGAAAATATATCACGCCTATAGATTTGTGCTTTAAACATAGTATTTTATTTTCATATCTAGATGTGTTTTCAGTCAAAAAAAAATAATAATTTGTTTTGTTATAAAATTTACCATTAAAAAACATGAACATTAACATATTTGTGTTCATTGGATAGAATGTATTGTACTACTAACGCCATCTGTTTGAAAATCAAAGAGTTAACATCGCTGTAACATTATTACTCGTTAGAAAAACTACGCGAGCTCTCACAAATCTCAGCTTTCTGTTAGTTTATCTATACATATGAATAAAATTGAAGTGTCTGTTTTTAACTTCGCTTTTCACTAAATGCATATGAAGTGTTATACGATACTAGCATCAAAAAATCCATTTTTAAATTTTTGTATGTCTGTTTGTTCCGGCTATTCTCTGTAACGTCTGGATCGATTTTGACGAGACTTTCACTTGCAGATAGCTAATATTATAAGGCGTAACTTAGGCTACTTTTTAACCGACTTCAAAAAAGTAGAGGTTATACTTAAAATTTTCTGAGTACAACTTCTATATAAAATATGTATTATTTTGAACAAAAACCATTGTTTTTTTTTAATTCAGATCAGCAGAACAAATTAAAAAGGCGATAATGGCCAATGACTTTCTAAGAAATATAATGGATGAGGAGCGTCTTTATGCAGTCGTTGAAGCTATGAGTTCTCAAGAGTTCCCCGCAGGGAGTCTGATGATAAGAGAAGGAGAAAGCGGGAGTCACTTATACGTGTCGGCACATGGACAATTTGAAGTATTGAAAGGAGGTCAAATTGTTAAGAACTTTGGCGCTGGAGAAGCTTTTGGAGAACTGGCTATTTTATATAAAGCTAAACGATTCGCTTCCATAAGATGTATGTAATGATTTCGTTTAAAAGTAACTTTAAAATGAAATTTCAATTATTTCTTGATAATAAATTCCTTTTGATAAAAATATTATCATTATCCGTATTTAAATCAAAGTGCAAATCGGTTACTTATCAGATAAATCGATCTCTCATTCGTTTTAATACAAACAGTGAAATCTGTTTCAGGTATAACCGAGGCGAAAGTATGGACTTTAGAACGACGTGTATTTCAAAAAATTATGGTGCGAAGTGGGCGCCAAGAACAGGAGGATAATGTTCGATTTTTGTCATCTGTACCTCTACTCCAGGGAATTCATCCCATAGAATTGGCTAAAATTGCAGACTTTTTGAAAAGGGTTTGTTATTTGTATTTATAAATGTTAAAATTAAATTGTTCAATTTATTCATTTAAATACTTATTACTTACTATATACTGCATAAACTGATATATTCAAGTAGAATAATCTAGGTACCTAAATTAATTTGGGTAATTGTTGATATGGCCGCGAACCAAATACATTAACAACCTTCTGTCTGTTGATTGTTAGTGTGTATTGCAGCAGTTGGAATTGATAATTTAAACTATAAGCAAAGTACAAAATAAATACTTATTAAATAAAAATATTAAACTACTAACAATAGTTAGAATGAGATTAATTTTGCGGTGGCAGGAGTTCTTTTCGGCGGGAACTGCGGTGGTACGTCAAGGTGACCGAGGAGACAAGTTTTACATCATTCGTGGAGGAACAGTCGTAGTGACGAAGCGAGAGGAGGATGGTGACGACAGACGCGTGGGAGCGTTGCGAAGAGGCGACTACTTCGGAGAGCAGGCACTCCTGCACGAGGATAGACGTCTCGCAACAGTGACCGCCCTGCCTCCTGGCGTCGAGTGCTTAACATTAGAACGCGGGTAAATCTTGATATTTATATATTTTAATGCAGCTTATATATAAAGAAGATACAAATCTACAAAAACTTGAATATACAATGTGATTGATTTTTAATTTACGTAAATGACGATGAAGCTTCTTCGTCCTGACATAGTTTAAAAAGTAAAAAAAAAGAAGATGAATAATGGTGAAATTTAGAGTTTTATTGAACTTACATAATAATATTTAATTCGATCGCAAATGTTTTGTTTTAGTCCGTTCACAGAGCTACTAGGCAATTTAGAAGAACTGAAAAATGTAAGACACTCCGACCCAAGACCGTCACAACAGAAAAAGACGTCCATAGTTAAAAGCGGTAAGGTCAAAGAAAATTTATTTGATTGATAATTAAGATTTAATTCTATATTTTAAGAATATTTTGCCAGTGAATAATGATCGCGGGTTTAAGTCCCACTGAGAGCAATCATTTGTGTAGAGATCATGAATGTTGTTCTCCAGTCAGATGTTTATTTATAACATGTATGTACCTATTTAAAGTTATATAGTATGTGTAGTATATGAACTATGTAACTACACAAGCCTCGTAACTTATCTTGGCCATGGAACTGTGTGTTAAGGTCCCAACATATTTATTTATTTAAATCTAAGATTAGATAAATCAAATATAATTAATTTATTATTATTCATCAAAAATAGTTAAAAATAACTGATATTACATATTGATTAAATTAAGCAGACCTATTCCTATTTATAGCATACCTAGTCAATTATTGTTAATTGAGTAGGCAATAATATCATGTTACCTACTTCACAATCAAAAATAACGTAATGTGACAAAACAATACAGAAGTATTAAAAATTGTTTTTAGAATACCAATTCGTGGAGTTAAAGGATCTAGAAATAGTTGGTACCATGGGAGTAGGTGGATTTGGACGGGTTGAACTAGTTCAGTACAAACGAAACCCATCCCTTACCTTTGCGCTTAAATGTCTGAAAAAGGTGGACATGGTACAACAACAACAGCAAGAGCATGCGTTTAATGAGAAAAATATTATGATGATATGTAATAGCAGATTCATTTGCAGGTAAGATTAATAAAAAGTATTTGAATTCAATAATTTTAGTATCAAAGTATGATTTATAAGCTCTTTTTTTTGTAAATGAAAGTACCTTTTCGGATTTTGTCGCATATATATTTTGATTTTTAGTTACCGACGTTTCGAATGCTTTACAGCAATCGTGGTCACGGGTGAGACTGTGTCTCAAATCAAAATAAATCCGCGACAAAATCCGAAAAGGTAGTTACATTTATAATGTCGACTATTCGTACCTAAGAAAGTACTCTTTTTTTTTGTTTAGATTATACAGTACATTTAAAGACAATAAGTACATTTACTTCCTGATGGAGCCGGTGTTGGGTGGAGATGTGTGGTCAATACTTCAGAAACAGCGGTATTTCCCAGAAAACGTCGCCCGTTTTATGACCGCCTGCGTTGTCGAAGCTTTTCAATATTTGCATTCTAAAGATATTATCTACAGAGATTTAAAACCTGAAAACTTAATGTTGGATAAACAGGGCTATATCAAATTAGTAAGTACTTAGTAGTTTAATAATAGTTCTTCTCTTAGAATACAAATTCGTAAGTTTGAGAAGCTTTTCATAATATTAGATGTTTAAAAAAAAACATATCTTTTACTTACAGGTTGATTTTGGATTTGCCAAAAGATTAACCATAAATAGTAAAACATGGACCTTTGCAGGCACACCTGAATACGTGGCGCCGGAGATAGTTCTCAATAAGGTAATGTGTTGAAAAAAGGTAAAAAAATAAAAAATAAATATTATGTTTGATTAAATGACACTTAGTTCTTAAATTCCCCATTAAAAATAATATATATCGGCACTAATATCTTAAAGAAGATAAGGGTTCATAAAATTTAAATGAAACATACTCTTACACATTGTTATGAGCTAGGGCGCTAGTACCTAACCTACCAATTAGTAAAACGGGGCTCTTGCAATATAAGGTTTTATTTCTTGTCCAAAGAGAGCCTCATTGAACATTTACAACTACTAGTTTCAGTTTCACCTCACTTTTTTTATTTATTTACTTCACCTTTCTAATTTCTTCTTAATCTTTACTTAGCTCCTAGAAGTCGCTCGTTAACTCGTTACCTTACTGCCTCTCTATATTACTTAAGTGTAAAAGAAAGTAGTACCTGTTAATCGAAAGTTCGAAAATCACTGTCAGTTTGTTTCTGGAAAATGACAATTACCTAACTTCCTGTATTCAGCTCTTCTTCTTCTTCTTCTTCTTTGCACGGCTGGTTTCCGCACTTAGGCAGTAGATGCCCGTTGTGCGTGAGCTTGTGCTGAATGCGTTAGTCTGTCCACCCCAGGGCGTCCCAGTAGTCAAGCAGGCTGCCGGTGTCCTGAATGATTTCCTGAAGAGTCCTTCTGGGGCCTAGTTTTTCTTTACGCAGGTGTTCGAGCTCGCAGCATTCTAGTAGAATGTGGGCCGGTGTTTCTTCCCCTTGTAGACATGCTCTACACAGGGGGCTGTCGGTGATACCTATGTTAAACAAATGTTTATTGAGTTGGCAGTGTCCTGTTATTAGTCCCACCACCGTTTTGAGTTTTGTTCTATTTAGGCGTATTAGTTTTGCTGTTAGTTGTTTGTTTGTTTTAGGGAAGGCTAATTTGCACTGACGACAGTCGCTATTTGCTTCCCATAGTGAGTTCATTGTTTTAATTGTATTCAGCTCTTTTTTTAATCTCCCTTCAATAGAGGGGATCTGGCCATAGTTCACCTCACTGGTCTAGTACGGGTTGGCGCCTAACTTTCTGCTTACGCCTATTATAACTGGAATGTGTTATTCATTCGACATTATACATTAATGTTTATTTTGCAGGGTCATGATCGTGCTGTAGACTGTTGGGCGTTGGGCGTGTTCGTGCACGAACTGCTAGTGGGCAAGCCGCCGTTCCGCGCGCCCGGCGGCGACCACATGAAGACCTACACTCTTATCCTCCGGGGCATCGACGCGGTGACCTTCCACCCGCGAGTGCCCAAGTCCGCACAGCTACTCATCCGCAAGCTGTGCCGGGCCGTCCCCGCGGAGCGACTCGGATACCTTAAAAATGGCATCGTGGATATAAAAAATCACAAGTAAATTCTATGTATCCATACTAATATTATAAATGCGAAAGTAACTCTGTCTGTCTGTCTGTCTGTCTGTTACCTTTTCACGCCTAAACCACCCAACCGATTTTGCTGAAATTTGGTATGTAGATAGTTTGCATTCATGAGAAGGAAATAGGCATATTATTTTTTGGAAATTCAACCCCTAAAAGGGTTAAAAGAGGTGGCAAAGTTTGTATGAGAAAAATATTTTTATTGCACATTTTTGCATGAAACTTTGAATTAATGCTTTTTAGTACAAATTATGAAACACGTATTTCAGGGTTTTTCGAAATTCACCCCCATTGGGGGTTAAAGGGGGTGGCTAAGTTTGTATGGGAAATTTAATTCTATTGAAATATTTTGCGTGAAACTGAAATAATGCTCTGCAATACAAATTATGAGATACATATCTAAGCGTTTTTTGAAAATCAACCCCTATGGGGGTTAACGGGGGTGCCACAATTTGCGTAGGAGAAATATTTAACAGTAATTTTTACCATAAGTCCATAACAATGAACCACGTACATCAGTTTATCATTAACGAAAAACACACAAAGAAATTATGATACACATAGTAGCAAAATTGGTTAAAAATGGGAAATAAGTTTTAGAAAGCGCAGCAGTGGCGGCACGGCAGGATGCTACACAGTAGTTTTCAGAAAAGAGGGCCAGAACTTTAAATGGGGAATCAGTCCTTGGTACATTATAAGTAACAGTATATAAGCAAAAAATTTTATTTTATTCACTCTTAGCGCGAGCGAAGCCGCGGGCACCGCTAGTATTTTATACATTTATTTGTTTCTCTGTTTTAGATTTATATTATTTGATATATTTACAAATGCTTTTATGCTTTTGAGTTTAAGACTGTACTTTATATTTTAAAAGTTTTATTGTATTTTCTCTCAGACTAATATCTCAGACCAAATTTTAAATGGCAACCTGACCAAACCATATTCTCCTATTTATAATAATTTATACAAAATAGATTTCAATCAAATACGCAATGAACGTAGTAATCTTGCGATGGGATCCTGCAAGAGCTGCAACCCGGCAAGAGCTGTCGGCCGATAGTTTCTCTAGTTTGCACACCCAACAAACCCAACAGTTTAGTCGGGCCAGTGTACGCGCTTACCCGACCAAACTATGAGCCGTTCGAAAGTTCGCTGTTTGCAGAGGCTCTAAGACTAAAGTCAAAACAGTTATACTTAATGTAAAACAATCATTCCACTTTCTTTTTTGTGTTATTTATAATTTTTATTTTCCTCAGGTGGTTCCTCGGATTTGACTGGGAAGGCTTGCGCGAAGGCAAGTTAAAAGCACCACTCATACAACCCGTAGCTAATGATCTCGATCTTTCCAACTTTGAGAAGTATCCTAAGGATAAGCTACCTCCGGATGAAACATCTGGCTGGGATATTAACTTTTAAGTCGAAACATCATGATACATCTTTGCATCTATGCATTCTAATAATTATATTTTGATCTTAGGTATATGTCCAATTTATTTAAATGAGTATATTTGTAATAAAGAAATAATATGTATAATTGTTGTACTTTTATTCGATTTTAATACGATGCAATATGCATAGTGGGTGTGATGAGGCAAGAGTATTCTAGAATAATTTTAAAAATAAATTTTACCTGGGCGTGCCCCGCGCTGCAGAGATGATACGCTTATGAGTAAGCAATGATGCATTACGCAGAATACTGCGTTCTGTTTCCCGAGGCGTTCTTTAGAACATTTTCAACCGACTTCCAAAAGGAGGAGGTTATCAATTCGTCTGTACTTTTTTTTTTATGTTTGTTAGCTCATAACTTTGAACTGGGTGAACCGATTTTGATGATTCTTTTTTTATTTGAAAGGTAGTGCTTCCCATTTTAATATTTTCCAGTTCTGACAATGGCATCCATGAAAAAACCATAAAAGTTTTAAATTTGCATTAAGCATTTGCGCGACAAATGGACGAATAACTCAATATCACGCCAACCGATTTTGATGATTCGTTTTTTAATGGAAAGGATATACTTCAAGGGTAGTTTAATGAGAGTTTGGTAAGGTTCTGATGATGGGATCCATGACAAAGTATCGGAACTCTTCAATTCTTAGGAGCAAATTAACGATGCTCGGCCGAATCTTTTATAGGCTATATGGATATTTGAGTCACGTATCGTAGCTGATGATGGAAGGTACAACTCCTCAACGGTTAGCAGTTTAAAGAAAATTCTTTCAAAATAGTATAGATAAGATAGTTGTATACTTTCAGGCTATTAGGTTTACCTCATAATAGAAGGTAAATTTTTATAGTTATTAACACAATACGTAACTACTTTCCGCTAAAAATTTAAAAATAAATTATTTTTAACAAAAAAACAAAAACCGACTTCCAAACTTAATAAATCTAAACTAAAAAGTAGAAAATAATACTTTTAAGGACTTTGTTAATTTTGAAGTCGGTGCCAGCCAAAGCAAAATAACCCTAAATAGATACATATTCGATTAATCTATCAATTTGTAAACATAATCAAAATAGGTACCTGGCTGGCACCGACTCCAAAATTAACAAAGTCCTTAAAAGTATTATTTTCTACTTTTTAATTTAGATTTATTAAGTTTGGAAGTCTGTTTTTGTTTTTTTGTTAAAAATAATTTATAATCATGTAAGAAAATAACATGAATGATAAAAATCAATACACGATTTTTCGCAACACAGGTTGGGTTCTACTCCGCAAAACCTGTGACAAAGACAAAAAACGCACAAGCTAGTGCTATTAAAACTATTTACTTCGATATTTCAATAGCAATATTCAAGTATATTTATAGTGACGTTACTTAATATATTCGCGAATTATTTAATATTATACGTAACTTCTCTCTTTATAAAAATACTATAAAATGATATTTTCAGAAACTTATGTTAACTAAGTAAAACGGAAAGAAACTAGTTTAGATTAACTTAGTTAATGAAAAGGAGGGCATGTTCTACACGATAAGTAAAAATGTAGGTTGAACGTCGACCTCGTACCCCGGTTCCGCGCTCTTCCACGCCTCAGCAGCTGTGCCTACAGCTGTTCTAATAAATGCAAATGTAAAAGTTTTTGCGGAAAGGGAATGCAAAATATTTTTATAACTACAACGCTCAAAACTCACATTCTAATTGAGTAGGTGCTCTGCACTGACTAGTGACTTCACAGTGCGGTGCAGAGTGCCTGAGGAGGTCTGTCCGCTGTCGCGCCTTGCGAGTTGCGTGTGACGATCGCGGTTGATAAGGTTCCAACTCGAGTGAGCTACTCAGTATCTCGCGGGTGTGTGCAGAAGGCTAGCGTTGCTCGCGACCCGCGTATGTGGCGTCAGTCCTGTCTTTCCGACACTATCCCATCGTTTACTGAATACAAAATACTACACGTTCATCATGCCTTTACAGCTAATGTTAATTTTAAACACAATGGACGATCATTAAAAATATTTTAATTTATTCTAATTCAACTGTGTGGTAAACGTGAAGTGCCTCTTAGTGGAAGTTAAAGTATAGTGAATTCCATTGACTATTTTGTGAATATTTAATAAAGGTGTTGCATATTTAATTTATTTTATAGTACTCAGCTCTCACTTTACATGTGCGACAGAAATATTTTATAAGGTCCGTTTCACTTCTCTGCGGTGGGTAGGTCCCTGATATAACTGTATGAATTCAACTTAATATTATTCTAGTCTAGTTCCAGTAGGTACGTTGAGTGTGAAAGCAAATTCCACGGATTCAAATGATTGTTATTATTTTTTTTTTAATTTTAAAAGTATTGAAGTGGTTCTCTATAGAGAACATAATATTTCGATTTAGGTGTGTTGGATGAACGATTAGATGTTGTGTAAATATTCCTTTCATATAATTATAAGTACTTTCCGTTAACCATTATCATTCCTTACGTATTCTTATTTTATTACAATAGGTAGGTAGGTCGGGTACATAGTGATTTTGTTTTTTTGCATTATACTTAACTGATAACTCTAAAACGAACGAAACTGATTTGATTATAAATAATAAAGATTTTCTAAATTAATTAGGTACATAATTTCAAAATTATGCGTTCTATCGCTGTGGTATCTTATTATCTTATAGTAGGTACATTAAATATCTTATACATTTGTAGTATTTACTTAAAATATCTTTTTTCACGGCATTTAAACACAACACACACAAATACGATGTGTATAAAAAAAATACCTAATCATACCGAGATTTATAACTTGCGTTCGCCTGATCGTCAAAATTCTAAAATATGAATAGATTTTACCTGTCTGTATACTTCTTGGTACATTTTGCATCCTTCATTATTGTGCTATCGTGTTTACTTACAAATTACCTACACTATTCAATATCTTATTAATTTTTAAATATAACATAACTTTTTAGTTTAAGAATAGCCTATACCTGTCAAAATTCATGGGCACATCTCCAGAGTAAAATAAAAACCTGGCAGGTAGAGTTTCGTTACATTTAATTCAGCCCCATGACCCATCGTATACAAATCCCAATTAACAGGTAAACATTTGTTTAGAAGTTGATTCTGCAATTATAAAATGTTTAATAAAATTTATAAAAACCAGAATTTACCGTCATAAAAAATTTAATACTTACATAAATTATTCTTACCGACCAACCCTCGCCCTGCTTGTTCAATCCCTCAGTAAGTACGTTTTAACGGTTGATATTATAAGTATTTCTCGTATATTCTCGCAGTAAAAAGTATCGTCGTAAACCGACTTCATGAATGAATCGAATGTACCTAATTCATGTTTTTATTGAAACCGGTTTGTGGCACATTGGTTGGATGATTTCAAAGCTTATTACGAACATATCTAGAAACATTATTTTGTGTTTTGGATACTATATAGACAATAAATATTCCCATCACTATTGTACGTCAAAGTATACGAGTATCGGTACTTCCTCTTCCTGTTCATTTAGCGTAAAATAATATTATGTTCATCCGGATGTTGCAAAGTTCTAACTGTGAGCTGGGGTTAACCAACCAGTAAGCTGCTAATTGAGCATGACGCACTGGACTGCACTTTCATTAAGTTCTTCTATTGAAATAATAAAAATAATGGATAGTTGATTCATTAATTCGCAATGATTGACACAGGGATGTATTTAAATAAATAAGATGTTGATTAAAATCTTTTATTTAAATGTTTTAATCAATATAATGTAAATAGTAAATACTCTATAAGTCTAAATATTTAAAAAGCAATATAAAGAAATAAAAAAGTAAATTAAAAGAATATATACAATTTCTTCGTTCACATAATGTAACGATTTGTTAAATTATTTATCTTCTATGATAACTATTTATTTGTAACCTGTTCAAAAAATATGTATTCACACCTTATTAACGTCCCACCACTGACCAGTGACCACAGGCTACCCAATACGATACGAGGGGAATCGTGTCCAAATCATACACGCTGGCCAGGTGCAGTTGGGTAAAACGCCTTTCGAACAACAATTTATATAAATTTTTCTTCCTACCTATTGTTTTTTTTTTGTGTTATAGTGACTTGTATTGGCATTTTCATCATCTATAATGCTCAGTATATATAGTAAAGATACGTATTATCTCTTACTCTACCTATACGCATTATGTAGTAGGTATGTTTTGCAACGATTCGTTTTATGGGATCACATTTATTATTTTTATCCACCTGTCAGCTCATGATGTAGCAACCAAATTATTATTATGTGTAAAATACAAAAGTTCTAGGACCTGGTAAGGTTTACGGTATCCGGTCTATTACATCAGTACCTACATCATATACCTAGGTATATCTATTGAATTTCGTATTGTTATAACGTTACTCTATGTATAATGTGTAGTGTTGAAACTCTATATGAAAAATTGGCGAACGAACTACTTTGATCTCAAATATCTGGCGTTTTGTTAGGAATTCCTAATTCAAATACATATATTTCAGTTTTTGTATGTGTTTCGATGTTAGAGATTCATTTGTTTTTACGTCATAGGTTTTTTTACATCGTTCAAAATATGGAAAAGTACTCGTATCGACTTCCACCGTGTCACCAGCGGCGCTATAAAAACAGCTTGCCTTTTCAATTTATAAAACGCCAATTTTATATGTTAGGACTTAGGGAGTTAATAATAATCGAACATATTCATAATTCTATGCAAGTTTATTTTACGTAAGAATGAATGCGTCAATTGAGTGAAAATAAAAAAATCACATTAAAATTTAATTAAAGCTACAAGAAAATGGACGCCGTATGCGTACGCGAGGACGGCACGTGTCAGGCGCACGCGCTGGCTGCGGCGCTACATTCGCTCAGCCTCTATTGTGCTGCCATCTCCACCGCCCTTATCTGTTGCTGTTCCTCGCCACGACCTCGCAGGTTTGAATTTTATCTATTATAATAAAATATTTGTATTTTCTAATTGTTTATCTTTTTTCTAGAAATATAAATATGGTTTTCCTATATCTGAATCTCAATTTCACTCTTGATCGTATCTCGAGCTTAAATATTCCACTGAAATAAACATCCATGTCTATCCAATTAATTTACTTCTTAATCTTAATTTGATCGGTTTTTAAATGCACTTGCATTTAACGCAGTTAACAATTTTTATTACAAAAATATGTAAGTAATAAAATTATTACAATATGTTACTGTAGTACTGTATTTCCAGGAGTGCTATACGATGGAGAGGTCAAAATATTAGAGGGATAGCTAGTCTCGCTTTAGGAGTAATATGGTGCTGTGGGGCAGCGTCCGCTTCCTTGCGTCCCGGAAACACTGTGAGACTTGTGGGTGCTCTGATGGCCCCCCTTGCCTGGGTCGCTGCGGCGGCTATGCACATATCTTTGTGGACTCGAAGGACGACAGCCCCTATTCTTTACTTAGTAATCTACTGGTTACTGTCTTCAGCCACATCGGGGACTATTGTCTACCGCTTTCTACTCCTCAGAGTTTCTTCTAATCATGTTGAAATATACGTACATGGTGTCGGAATGATTTTGGCGTTCATTATTTCAGGAGTGGACTGCCTATGTTTTTATGACGAAGTGAGTTTAGTAATTTTTCTATATTATATGATGATATTGGTAAAAATTCTATAAATAGAATAGATACATTCACTTTCCCTGTATATTTAATTTCGGCGATTACGGCTAACAAAACATTAAATGTTAGGTAGGTACTAGGTATATTAAATAATTTGATTATCTAACATCTTTCCGTAAATGAATCTAAATTATTAATAGATAATTCCATTATTAATACCTAAATATAAAGTAACAAAAATGTCTCTTTAATAGTGAAAAGAAGTTTACGTAGTCAAAGAAACTAGAAAACATATGAGTAAGTCATTGCACTTTCGTAGTTGCAGGCCATTCCCCCAAAGTTTGAATGACTCAGACTTTGTATTATTGATAGGAGACTGCAGACGCCCGCCACGAGACACACGTCTAGTCGGGCGCCACTCTTTCCGCAATTTACTAAACATGGCTTAATAACTTCGAGGTTACACTTAAGCTTTAAAGATGATATAAAGTTATATTAAATATGAATTACTTGGTGAATTTTGACAGGTTAAAAGAAGTTCGCAGGATCGACAGAAAAGGTCGATCCCAGACACTTTGTACAAATATGATCAAACTCACTTTTATTCAAAAATTACTTTCTTTTGGTTAAACCGGACGTTGTATAATGGTTACTGGTCACCTATAGAAAAAGAAGATTTAGGCGATTTACCTGAAAATGAGCAATCACAGACATACTTCGATAAATTCAAAAAACTATACAGAAATGGAAAGGTAGGTAGTAAAATGTGTCTTATACCTCGCTTTCAAGCCATAACATTTAAGGTAATTAAGAATTTATTTTTCTTTTTAGGTCCCAATAAATGACGAAAACAAACTGAATATATGGCAATGTTATATGCGTATGGTTTGGCCAAACTTTTATATAGCAGGAATATTAAAACTTATTGGCGATTTAGTAAGTGTAATACCAGCGTTAGGATTAGCTGCTATTATACAATTCGTAGATGATCCAATTTTTAATTATGACTCTAAATCTGAGGTCACTACTGAAGAATTATTATCAAATGGCTACGCGATGCTGGTGATCGTTACACTAGCATTGATTCTTCAAGCTTTATTATCACAAAATTCAACTCATTTAATTACAGTGGAAGGTACCAGGCTAAAAATGGCTTTACAAGTGTGTATACCTCTCGGCTATTCAATTTCATTTTCCGTACAAATCAAAATACACTATTGATAAAACATCTTTGATTTAAGAGTACAATTTTTGACAAATGCACGCGATTGTCCCTATGGTCTACGGGCTTAGATTCAAATGAAGACTCACCTCTTTTAGAGAAAACTGAAACAGAAGCAAACTCTCAGTCCGGTCTACTCACGAACTTAATATCGCAAGATACTTACAACATCATGTCGTGCGTTTGGATATTTCATTATACGTGGGCAATACCTTTGAAAGTGAGTATCTGAAAATATTTTTGTGCATCAGAAAACTTCTAGTTACAACTTTATTTTTTATTTTTAGGTAATTTTTATATTGTATTTACTTTATACAAAACTGGGAATAAGTGCAATAATAGGCACTGCAATCAGTCTCTTGATTATAACTCCTTCACAACTTTACATTGGGAAAAAGATTTCGGACAACGCAAAAGATATCTCAAAATGTACTGACCATAGAATAACAAAAATATCAGAAATTTTACAAGGCATGAATGTCATAAAACTATATGTATGTGAAGATTTATTTAACGAGAAAATATTACAATTAAGAGAAGTTGAATTAAAAATTCTTAATAAAGACTCTACCTACTGGGGAATTCTTAGTAAGTAAATGTACCTATAATAGATTTTTTTCTATTTTTTTATAAAAATTTGTAAATTTAAAATAATTTCATGATTTCAGCTTTTACAATGCAAGTTTCCGGAATATTGGTCACTGTTATAACATTCACCATGCATTATTACTTAGAAAATACGACCACATTAAATGTCGTGAATGTATTTGCTGGATTAGCACTATTCAATCAACTGACAATACCATTGTTAATTCTACCTGTAACTGTGCTAATGATCATTCAAGCAATGGTAAGCTCACAATGTAATTTAAGATATTATTGCATGATATGTTCTCTCCTTTAACGTGAAACTACCAATAAATAAAAGAAAATTCCTTCAGGTGAGCTCGAAACGGATAAAAGATTTTTTGGAACTGCCAGAATCATACAACGCACGACTTGACAATGATTCGAAACAAAGTGATGAACAAGACAAGTTCAATGCTACCTTTCTTGACGCTAGTCCTGAAGAAAATCCACTTTCAGAACGGGATGAGATGAATGGAGATATTGATGAAAATCTGCCTGATTGCAATCCTGATCGAAATCACACCACTGTCCAAGGACAAGAGTATTTAATGAAATTTAGAAATGCTGCTTTTTCATGGAAAATGAAAGATTTTCAGAATGCGTGGCTAGAAATTGATGATTTAGATATTCCAGCAGGTAAATGACGGTAGTAGGTATAAAAAACATATAGTACATAATATGTATACTTTACTTCAACTTTAAATGTGTGTTTTTATAAGAAATAAATAAGAGAATCAACTATCAAAGGAAACAATATAATGTTAATTAATTAATATTTTTAATTTTATTTAGGTAAATTAGTAATGGTAGTTGGTGCTTCTGGTTCTGGTAAGTCGTCCTTGCTCTCAGCTATTCTCAGAGAGCTCCACCATGAGAAGGGGGAAGTGAACGCTAGTAGGTAAGATCTTTATTAATTATTTAAATTAAATATCTATTATTTCAACATGCATTATTTCTATTTATGAATATTTTCTAGACACTGTTCAATGTGGTACTCTGGTCAACCACCTTGGCTTCTTGAAGGCACAATTAAAGATAACATAGTTATGGGTAGCACATGGTGCGCTCAAAAATATGCCCGTGTTCTACGTGCGACAGGCTTGCGACCGGACTTGCAGCTTTTACCGGGTAACCTTTATATTTCAATTTTCTTATCGTATATTCTTAGGAATATTTTACCGATTTTTACCAAATCTTCTCATAGATGGCGACAATACTTGCTTAGGAAGCTACGGCACGC
Source organism: Boloria euphrosyne (assembly GCA_951802675.2). Lineage (NCBI taxonomy): Eukaryota > Metazoa > Arthropoda > Insecta > Lepidoptera > Nymphalidae > Boloria > Boloria euphrosyne. The sequence goes on from OX637874.1 coordinate 8,652,385, forward strand.
CGTTGTCAGGAGGACAGAATGTGCGATTATGTATCGCACGCGCTTTATACTCGCGAGCAAGGCTAATCATATTAGATGAGCCATTTGGTGCTCTTGACGCTATACTAGCTCGACAAGTAGTGGTAAAGGCGCTGTTACCGGCTGCTCGTGCTGGTCGCAGCGTCGTATTAGCTACAAATAGATTAGAACTACTTCACTACGCAGATATGGTAAGGACTGCATGAACTATAAAGTATAACATTGTATAAAGATTAAAGATGATTAATATTTTCTATTAATATTCTTAACATATAATATGTATATCGTTGATTTTACCATCACATTACGTATTTGTCGTATTATACTTGTACAAAGGATAATATTTTAAACACTGAAAGGCACCTCTTGTAAATCTGATAATTCAGTAGAGAAGGTTGCATTAGACAAGCAAGCCACTTATGTTTGATATGTATATTTTATATTCAGACATTCAATGCACAGCGAGAGCTGTTTTGACTATACATTAGTGGCGAAGGGTCCATACAAGACGATTCCCACCGTCTTACCTTTTAAAAATCCAATAAAGTTTTAATTATTCTACATGATATTTATTTTTTAAATTAATTTTTAAAAATAATAATTTATAGTAATAATCCTTTTTTAAAAATAATATAACGCCTGCAATAAGTCAAAATCAACAAAAATGTATACTTTGCTAAAATGCGTCTTCATAGAAATGCCGCGGTAAGACGTAGTAATTCGGCTTACCTTTTCCATACGAATCGTGTTTCATTCATACTTTTGTATCGGAACATTTTCAAATGATTTCATTCATAATTACTCAGATTTTTGGTCGCGGTTAAGACGCTCCCGAGCAGCTTATTTTGCATGTGATTGGTGGAAAGTACAAGACGTCACTATGATTGACCAATGACAAGCGACAAGTATCTAAACAAATTAATATGGCGATTCTGTTTACAAGTGCTTAGTGCATTATTTGTGTTTTTCTTTCGTTTTATTGAGTTTTTACTCGATTTTAGCGTAATAACTAATATAGACATTTTGTGTTGAGTCTGTATAGTGTATGGATTTTTTAATTACGGTGAGTTCTATAAGCCATTATTAGATTTGCGTATTTTATTGAAGTTGCATTGTATGCGACTTTGTTTTTGAAACTTGCTCAAGTCAAGTAATTTGTAGTATAACTTTTTATTGAAATTGTGTGTAAGTGCTAAATTAGAAAAATATTGTGTTTGTTTTCATTTATGTTGCAGTGAAAATATGTTTTAAGTTATTTTATATGCGTTTCCTTTTAACAAAATTACTTTACGTGTATTAGTTTAAACAGTTTATTCCGACTAGAAGGAAGTATTGCTATAGGATATTGTAATTAAATTTTAAAACCAATAAAAACATCTACATATTTCAAAATCTTAATTTAACTTTGATAAATAAAAAATAAATCAATCTCTTCAATAAGATAGCAAACTGATGAACTACGAAGTTCTTTAAACACTTGTCACTAGATGGCGATATTTTTTAAAATAATGATTTAATGTAAAATTAACAGAAGGGAAAAAATAATATTTAAATCTCACTATATTATGTTTAGGTTGAAATTAATGATATTTATAATGAATACAAAATAAAAAAATGCGGCCTTAAATCAAATCGCCGTACTTTCACTTTTTAAATGATGCGTAATGATTTCTTATAGATGGCGTCATTAAATATTTTTATATTATTTTAGTAAATATTAAATATATTGACTATTTTGCTATAACTTTACATAAATTAAAAAAATTGACAATAGTCTTATGAACACTTTTTTACTTTTTAATTATTACAAAAAAAAATCTTCACTACAACATAAGGGATACTTACGAGGTACTAGTAGATACTAGGTACTTTCGCATCGCATGTATTAATTTAGTTTTTGTCATTTTTTTGGGCAGCTTACCTCTGCTACAATTTCACCCTTCGCCACTGCTATACATGATATATTAAAATAATATGTCCAATCTATTTCTGGTCATGTGATCATTATAATGTACGGGATTAAATTAATTATTTAAAAATATGATTTAAAATAGGTAATAGCAATGGAAGACGGCCGCGTGAATGGAGTTGGCCGTTTCAGCTCAATGTGCGAAGGTGTAATCGGTCAATGGGCCCAGCTTGCAGCCGAGGCCCGCATGGCGGCGGGGCGCGCCGGCGCGGGGCCTCCGGGTGGAAGCGCTCGTGAACGCTTACAGCTTTTGAGGGCTATAAGCCGCAAAGAATTCCAAAGACAAATATCAGATGATACTTTGGTACGTTATGTTTAATATTCCTATCTACTAAACATGCGTAATGTTATTTAAATATAATAACAATCTTTTACACTAATTTCATAAAACAACTAGCTCTGCTTGGATTCGCTTTCGATTATCTACTGCTACGTACATTTTGACGGTTCAAGATAAAAATCGGTTGAACACACAAATGTATATTATATTAACATAGTACATACAGATACATATAAACATAATGGTAAAATACAGAACCCTCTTTTGGGCTTTGTCGCAGCCGTGTAAAAAAGGCATTGAGTTATTATTACTACGTATAGAGTGGGCGCCTCAACTAGATTTATTCAAACACCTGTATAGGCCGATCGGCATATACGCGTTTAGTCTGTGCCGAGCGGCTGCGGTAGCTTGACGCATTGGAGTAAAAATTATTACGTCTAAATATGCCGTCATGTGTAGTGAGGTACTGTACAAACCGTACAGGAAAATCAAATAAAAGTCAAGGAGTGACTTTTCACGCGTAAGTTTACTGCATTTTCGTTTAATCACGCTTAATTTAATAATTTTGTATAATTTTAAAGTCATGCCGACGCGCCATGCGGCGGCGGCCATGATTGTTGAAATCAAAGAGTAAAAAAAAGGTCTACGCAGAAGTGACAATATCGAGTTGCTATGTTAATTAATACAGATAATGAAATTATTTTGTAGTTCCCTATCAGATAAAACATTTTATATTATTATATATATACTTTTTTATTAAGCTATTGTATTTACAGAATATAAAACCTTATTGGTGTTAGGTTTTTTCGTTACGGAATTTCTCGATTCGGTCGCCGCGCTCAAAGCCTGCGATAGAATCTATGCAATAGCTTAAAAAGTAATTGTAATTAAAATAATTAGTTGTATGCTCATTAGGCAGAATATAAACAAAGTGTCCGTGTCCCTTCTGCATAGTAATCTATGATGCGGTCGCCTCCTCCCCCGCGCCCCGGGCGGCCGCTAGTGGCGAACAGATTTTGTTCGCGGCGTCTACTCTAGTAATAATAACTCAATGAAAAAAGGTAGTAATTAATATTTATTGTATACCTGAAGGGTGTCCTTTGAATTAACTAATCCGATTTTGAAAATTCTTTGGCTAATAACTACTAAACCTGATATTTACATTAAAAATATATATGTACGCTCAGTTGCTTAATCGCCATCGGCTACTGTTAGGCAAGCGTTAGTCACTAGTGTAAGAGAACGCTAGATATAAAATAACTTAATATGTTTATTTGAACGCATAATTTCATAATACCTAATCATTTGGTCATTTGGTTTTTGTATATATAACACTGTCTCATTGATAGCGGTATGCTATGCCTCTTGTTGATAATATATAAGGAACAATATTATGTTTTTAACAGATAGAGATAAACGAAGTAATTGGAGCCCATTTACTGACAGAGGTGCCAATGTGCATAGGCGGTAGCTGGAGGCGAACTGCAAAACGGATACGACTGTCACTATCTCGACAGTTTTCTTCTCCACCATCTTCAATGCAACGTTTAAAGTGAGTTTTGGTTAAGATAGATTTGACGAAAAATTCATTTTGAAACCAAGTAATGAATCTTCGAGCAAATCCTATGCATTCCCTAGCATAGTCGTATTGATATATTGTATTACTATTTAATATGTCATAAGTGAAGTTTTCATTGCACGTTACGTAAGGTGGTCTCGTGAAGTTAGAAGAGCAGTAAGTGCTGATGCCACAAACGAAATTTTGCAACATGAAGCGAGTTTGCTGCGGCGCATTATAGGCGGTCGCCCGTACCGAACATTATCTAGGTAACATTACACAAACATAAAATTACTAATACTTAAGCACAAGGCATAGCTTCAGGTATAACTTTTTCACAGAGGTTCCTATTACAATGTGAAAAGGTGAGCCACCAAGGAAAAAATAAAAACTTATTTCCCGAAGTCAATGATCGATCACTATTATGAATTTATTGTCTGTCTAATGAAAGTAAAGAATGAAATATCGACAAATTTAGAAATCGATGTTTAAACATCAGCTTCCCTTTTAACAAATTATTATATTTCCAACGAGATGTCTCATTATGCTCGCTGCTGGTTTTGTAATGATTACAGGTGGACGCCTAGAACTCTTCAACGATTATTAAGCGTTGACCCCGAAACGTCTACTGTTGAAGGACAAAATAACGCAAATGGTAATTAAATGTAATATTACGAGCGTACTCATGAATATAAAATTATGTACTATTATTGAAATTTGATCCTTACGAGTATGTATACATTATCGTGTATAGCGGAAGCCGTTATATGAATAAAATATTTATTAATATTAAAAAATAAACGTAGCAATCTTGATTTTAATTCTGATATGTGGATTGTATCAATTAAATCAAAATACCAAAATTTTATTTTTATCGTTGGAAAAAACCGTATTAGGTTTTTACTTCAACGTTTTTTGCCTTATCCTATTTTTTGCGAACCCCAAAGAGAGTTTTGTGTTTGACCTGTATGTATGTATGTACCTAAATAGTATAAGTGTATATAATGTATGTAAATGTGTACTTTGATTTGTGCATGCACATAGAAACCTATATATAATAATTTATTATTTATATTAAATATTATAGATTACACATAAATTAGTTACTTTTCAGCTGCATTATATGTACCAAGCATTTTATTATAATATGTACCTATATATTTTACAAGAGGTCTTTATAATAAATAAATTGGTAACACAATTCACTCTTTTTATCTTCACAAGGAATTCTCGTGGAAGCACCGGCCGATGCGACATTCACCTCAATAACTTCAAATGGTATCGAGACGTCCGTTAAACCAATTTCTCAAACACCAACTTACCAACCTAATAAAGAAGCAATAGAACCTGTTTTAAACGAGGTAATTAAATCCAATATATGTAATAGCCCGCGCAAACAGCGAACTTTCGATCGGCCGATAGTTTGGACTGGTAAGCGCGCACACTGGCCCGACTAAACTGTTGAGTTTATTGGGTGCGCATACTAGACAAACTATCGGCCGACAGCTCTTGGTCAAGATTACTACGTTCATCGCGTATTTGATTGAAATCTATTATTTATAAATTACTATAAATAGGAGAATATGGTTTGGCCAGGTCGCCATTTAAAATTTGGCCTTTGAAAAATGCGATGAACGAAGTAAACTTGCGGTGGGATCCTTGGTTATAAGCTTGACATTCCGGTGTCAAAACTCGAAAAATCTGAAAGTCTGGCCGACTGAACAGTCCGTAGCGTGCGCGCGTGGAAGCCCGCCGTACTGATTAAGCAGTCGGCCGATAGTTAGCCGAATGTTTAGTTTGAAGGCAATCGTATAGCACATCAAACTTTTTAGTCGGCCGTACCAAATCGTTCTAATGTGCGCAGTGCGCACTTCCATACATCTCCATACTGATTGAGCAACCAACCAAACTATCGGCCGATCGAAAGTCCGCTGTTTGCGGGGGCTCTAATACTTTCACGATTGTCGAAAGAGTATAAGTATGTATTTAATTATGTATGTATGTATATTGTATATTATGTTTATGACTCTTAAATACTTTTTGCGACAACGCCAAATAACTTTTCTGGAAAAGGGAGTGCAAGCAGTAAATGACGTAAATACTCTTGTGAACATAGTTGTTTTTTTTAATATGTATTTAAACCAAATTTAAAAGTTCCCTTTATGTTAGTAATTTATATTAATATAAGTTGTAAAATATTGGTCTGCCAGTCTGCAGCTTAACTCAGATACTAACTCTGGCTCTAAAGTCTAGGTAATGGTAATTCTCAGAATAAAAGAATCGTTAATGTTGACCTCATCATTCTAAATTTTACCATAATATGACCATTGGCTATCCCGTGATTCTGTCACAGACAGACAAAAATAAATTCTTAACCATAGATTCGACCTCTGTGTCGATAAAAATATTTAATGTACAGATTCGTCTTAGTCATGATTTTATCATATGTATACAGTATAGATAAATATATAACTCCATATAATAAATCAGAGCAGAATATGGTGGGAATACGCGCGCGCTTGTGGTTGGTGGGGAGCAGCGTACGTGCTGTGCGCTGCGGCGGCGCAAGCGGTCGCTCTTACGGCCGACTACTGGCTCTCGCTCCTCGCTGCAGATAACTCAAGAAAATCTCTCACCGATGAACAGGTAATATTTGCTTGATATAGTTTACGGATTGCTTCTTTTCACATTAACTATCATGTTTTACTAAATTTATTACCATTTAACTTAAACAATACATTGAACTATGCGATGATATATTACAATTGATTAAAATACTAATTTTTATAATAATAATAGTCTTGTATATCTTTAATTACTAAAATAAAGATTTATTTTAATGGTTCATCAATTCATTGCAGACATGGAATTTGTTAAGTGTCTACGCACTGTGGAGTGCCGGCGGAGTGTGCGTGGCGGGCTGCGCGCAGGTTGCTTGCGCTTGCGCAGGCGCAGTATCAAGGAGAGCTCTACATGAGCGTCTACTATATGCTACTCTACACGCACCAATTAACTACCATAATACACACCCTGCTGGTGATACACTACACCGATTTTCTTCTGACACACTAGTTATTGATAAGGTAATATAATATCAACGTGTTTAAAACTTTCTTAGATTTACTCCAATATTTGACATTTTAAAGAGATCTATATTAAGGATCGTTTCGGGTAGTTTACTTAGATTATTTAACATACATAGTAAAACTTATTAAAATTATAAAAAATGCTCAAAACCTATTTCTAATCATTTTGCATTTTTGGTCATTTTTCAAAGTTTGAGACCTCTAAATCCTTATAGATGAAAAAGTACATAAAATGTGTATTATAACTAGATAATTATTTTATATTTTATATTTATTTTAGAAATTACCGACAGCTATAAACAGATGGGCGCAGTTGGCTTTTCTATGTAGCGCTGCCATAATAATTAATATCGTGGCATCACCGTGGACTCTGCTTGCGATGATACCTGCATTTACATTATATATTCTTCTACAATCCATATACCTCCGAAATGCCAGGTAAGAAATTAAAAGCTTATAACCTACGATTTCTAAAGAATTTCTACCTCGCATATCTCAAAATTTGCGCTTTATAGAGAGCTTCAGCACATTGAAGCGGAGAGTGCCGCGCGCGTGGTGTCGCTGGCGTCGCAGACGCTGGCCGGCGCGGTGACGGTGCGCGCCGGCAGGTTGAGGACACAAATGCGCGGCGCTTTCTGTCACCGTCTAGACCAAAACCATTCTGCCTTGTTATTACTTAATTCTGCTAATCGGTGGTTAAGTTTATCAATGGTAGGTAAACACGACATACTTATTAACATAATTGCTTAACTCAGAAACATAATTGTATAAATTTAAAGTATGTATGTATATTTTTACCGAGCAGGACATGGTGGGCGCCGCGAGCGTGTTCGCGTCGCTGTCAGCGGCGCTGTACGGCGGCGGCGGCGGCGCGGCGGCGGCGGGGCTGGCGGCCGCGTACGCGCTGCTGCTGCCCGCCTTCCTGGCGCACCTCGCCAAGAGCCGCGCCGACCTCGACCTGCAGCTAGCCTCGTTGCAGCGGCTGCACACGGACACTAATATACCCCAGGAAGATTACAGAGACGATTGTAAAGCTTTTTCATTTTTTATTATGTTTACTGTTTACACTTTAACATCAACCTAAAATATTAATTAAATATTTGAAATATTAATGAATAAAATTAAGGCAGTAGTAGCTCAGCGGTAACGCGCTCGCTTGGATAACCGAGTGATGCGAGTTCAAATCCGGGTCTCGCACCTCTAATATTTTCATGTGCAATTCATTTCTATCATGATTACCCTTGTCTTACGGTGAAGGAAAACATTGTGAGGAAACCTGCATGTCTGAGAAAACCTAGAAAGTTTTCGAAAGTCATATAAAGTCCGCCAAGTGTCAACACGCTCTAGGCCGGCGCGGTCCACTATGGCCTGATCCTCCTCGTACTGAGGGAGACCCGTGCCCAGCAGTGGGACGTTAAAAGTATTAAAAAATGAATTAAATTATTAAATACTTTTTCTTATTTTAAGGTCCAATTCCTTCAGATTGGCAAAGGGAGGGCAAAATAGAATTTCAAGACATCAACATACAGCATCAAGAAGACGCAGCACCAGTGCTCAAGAATATCAACCTTATTGTTAAGCCGAGTCAAAAGGTAGTCATCAATTAAATATTTTAATCATCGTAATTTCACATTAGAAGTAGGTATATAATATATTTTAATTGGTATTTTCTTTTAGGTTGCAATTTGTGGTCGCAGCGGAAGTGGTAAATCAACTTTACTTTTGACTTGCGCGGGAGCAACTACGATTCACAGCGGTCGTGTGCTTATTGACGGTCAAGATATTTTGCATGTCCCGTTGCGGGCATTGCGACATCGAGTGGTAGTCTTGCCACAGGAAGCTATAATGTTTTCGGGAACTCTGCGTGAGAATCTCGATCCGCTAGCTGTACATACTGATGAAGAGATCTGGCGGAGTCTTCGTGCCGTGGGACTTTATGATCACGTTACAGCTCAATCAGCTGGTTTAGGTAGGTTTAATTCTGTATTGTATTTAAAAAAAAACTTTTTTATAAGAAATTATAATTATGTTTTTGTACTGCTCGACTTCCTAAATTATCTACTTAATATGTAGGTTATACAAAATGCCAGGTACAGGCGTGTACCAGGTATATTTAAGTCTTTAAACTTAATAGGAAACAACGATTTTACAAGATCGAAGAACTACGATTTGTTTGTAATTATTTAAGAAGTGCTTAAACCTGATAGGAAGCAACAGTCGAATAAGATCAGACCTGCATTATATTTTGAATGATCATTGTGTTCAGAGTGCAGCGTGAGCGGGTGGCGCGGCGGGTGGGGCGGGCGCGGCGCGCGGGTGTGCGCGGCGCGCGCGGCGCTGCACGCGCAGTTCGCGGCCGCGCTGCTGCTGGACGAGCCGGGCGCCGCGCTGGACGCGCCCGCCGAGCGCGTGCTGCTGCAGGCCTTCTCCGCCATGGCGCCTAACACTACTATCATTACCGTCGCTGTAAGTGTTGTTCACATGTAGTTAGTGCTAACTACTAAGTATACGATGTAAAGTTTTTTCTTATTACCCAACTGCGGCAAAGTGTGGAGTGTGTGTGGAGAGATGTGTTTGTCCTGTGTGTTCGATTCTATGTTCCATCGTAAACCTAACATGTACCGAAAATCTTTTAAGTTTTGATGACATTCACATTAAATGTCATAGATAATAAGCATATCAATAATATTTAAAATAAAATAAAATTCGAAATGGCGGATCTACAGAGTCAATTTTGTAAAGAAAAAAATGTTCGTCCTAATAAATCGAGTGGAGTGTCAAAATACAAGGTTTTAAAAGACAAAGATTACAATGTATATATATATATAATAAAGCTATATCTGCATGATTATATTCAAATGAGATAATTGTTCACAGCATCGCGTATCATCTGTGCGTGGTTACGACAAAGTAGTTGTACTTGAAGACGGTGTGGTCGCGGAGCAGGGCGACCTGGACACGCTGTTGAGCGAGCCTGCCTCGAGCCTGTCCCGCGCTCTCGCCGCTCAGTACACGCAGTGCGCGGCGCGTAGCCGCGACTCTCGCTGAAACGCCGTATTACTTATTGCTACTAAATAACAACACTGCCCAAGGATCTTACTATAATTTAAAATATACATATGGGCCCAAGAACTAAAATATATGATTATTAATGACGAGCTGTTGAAATATATCTGCTTCGTATTGGCTCTGTACTTTATAAAACGTAGCGAAAAAAAACCCTTTTTATTCTGTTTAACATAGCGGCTAATGCATAATGCGGCAAATGAAAGATAATATAATCAGTAAAGCCAATAATTTTGGGCTCGCTCTATTTTTAAGCATAGAAAGTAAGAAAATCTGGAATTTAGTACTTATATTAACTGCTAATATTATAAGACGCTGTTGATACAAAATTAAGTTTGACAATTATAAAACTGTATTTTCATGATTTTTGGCGTGATCAATAATAAAAATATACGAGCCTCTTGCATAAAAATAGCTTTAATCCGAAGACTGAACTCTCAACAAACTTACATTAATCACAAAATAAAATAATTTATTTATATTTATTTGACCTGTAACCATTAATTTTAGTATTGTATATTCAGAACACAAGACATTCGTATAATAAATGAATAAGTAAATAAAACGACGTGTAAATTTCATTCCAAACTGTATTTCCAATAGAATAACAACTGCAAATAACTCATTAAAGCTCACTCGAGGGCCGCGCCGCGCCCTCCGCGCCGTGCTACCAGAGTCAACGATACATCATAAAATTATATCACTACATAACAAATTACAACAATATTTACGTTGGCACCGATTTATACAGTTTATATAAAAATATTTGTGTGACGACACACACCATATAAAAATATTTACTTAAAGTACTTACTCGCGTAAATATACTTACAGTAACTCTTAATTAAATCTCGTCATCCGTCCGCCGACGACGTCGACTTTAGGGTCGATCTTCTATAATGCCGTCCACAGTTCTTTCTCGGCCCGATTTCGGCCTGGTAAAGTCGTATCAAGATCACATTACAACATGAAAAATTCTACAGAATTTGGATTGGCTTGAAATATATTTTTTTCGCGATTGATCGTAAATGGAATGGGATGTAGCAAAATTTAACTGTAAAAGTATGTATGCACACATATATTTCTTACATGAAAATATGTTACCAGACCGACATCAGACCGAGAACGTACTGTGAACAGCATTAGAGTGAAGATCGGCCCTTATTCATAAATTCTGTTTTATCCTTACTTGCTATATTGGTATTCACTCGTTATGGAAAGGGACTGGCTGAAGTACGCTCGTACGTCAGTACGGTAATTATCACATACAATATTCTAGATTCTTTTCGGTGGATATTAATTATTATCATATATGGGAAAAGTTCTATGAATATATACAAAAACAGTTTAAGGCACAATATTAAGCCACCGATTTTTATATACATTATGGTAAATTCGTTGCTATATTCTTGTATATAATGACTAAGTCACAATTAAAAAAAAGTTTAATAAGTGACTTAATTATAATAATTTCTCGCCAGCATTACAAATCTAATTTACATATAAATATTAATATATTTGCATTTTTTTTTAATTTCCTAGGTTAGGTCACTTTTGTGCTGGCATCCTCATATATGCCGTAAATATGTAAATTCCATTAGATTGCCAATTTGTGATATGGACATTTCATGTAAATTCACAATTTGACATTCTAACAGTATTTACAATTTTACGGTGACATATATATTCCGCGTGTAACTTTTATTTACAATGATGTACCAGTTTAATATGCAATTCAAATGAAGTTTAATAAGTCAAGACTCCTTACAGTATATTGTGCGTAACAAGGAACAAGATGTGAACACCAACAAAAATTGCACAAATGTGTAAGCGCCAGTGTAGCTGTGTACTGAGTATTGTTACCTTAGGTACAAGTAGGGATCTTATCACATAGTACATACAAAATCTCTACACAAATACCTCAACATATCTACTTAATTTAATACATACATAAAGATTCAACAACAATATGTTTGACTATTTTATAAATTATATAAAATTCTAACATTAAATACAGTGTAAACTCCATGTAACGTAACTCCCACTCTCAATAACGACAACAATAAAATAAAAAATAGTACTTTTTAAGTTGTTAAAATTAGTAAAAATTCCGTCGTGCATAAAAAAATCTTTGGAAGCAGGAGAATTATTGGCAAAGTACTTTCTTTATCACCAAGATGCCTCAATATCGCAAGATATGAATAAAATAAGTAAAAATACATCAAAATTACTGATGCAGCAAAAGACGTCAGACGAAATTAACAAACTTTACACAATGGCGTTTTAATAAGAATTGTTTTTATGTATATAATTACTAACACTAGTCTGAAATAATCATTTTCTTTTTTAGATTGTACAGATTTTTCTTCTCTATTTAACGACAACTCTCTGTAACGTCAAAATATACACGGTCCCTTGAGTGTCGTTATATAAAGTTTACACTGTATTGATAAATATAATATTATATGTAATATTTAGATATAATTTTTAGTGAATTTTGATATGCAATACCAATTGTATAATAGAGGTATTCGGGCACAGAGTGAGGCGAGACCAATCAACACCGCACTGGGAAATAATTGACCTAGTATAAAGAGATTAAAGTACATGGGACACATCAGTCGAGACGATATGGTAATGCGGTGTTCATTCGGTACAAGTCGCACAGAACTCTATAAATCAATTACATAGTAAATTGGGTAGTTCACTCTGCAAAAGGAAAAAAAAAACATTTCTAAATAAAAACGTTCAATATTCTTCTTAACTCTATTAAATTCAAAAATTTATAAATTTAAAATTACCGTTCAAGTTAATAAATAATTAAGTAAATTAAGTTGTCAACTAACGTGACAAATTGCTATTGTCACATAAACTATGCGAGAATTTAAACAGGTCAGGATGATGTCAACTACCCAATTGTACATACATACATACTCACGGTAAAAATTGCACTCATTGTTTAAACATTGAAAATGCGTTAAAAACATAAGGAGACATATTACGTCATGTCTATAAGGTCTAGTGATTCAACAGTAAATTTTACGTAAATAAAAGAACGGTTGTCGCAAATTCGTGTCAATTTAAAAAATAATGCTATGCTATCTCTTTCTAATTACTGGTTAGAAAGAGATAGCAATAACACAATAATTACGTCATTAGAATAAACATTTTGAATCGACTTCGTTAATATATAGAATTCTGTCATAACATTGTTAATTGTGTAGAAAACATTCAGAGAGTATTTATAAACATTTCCAATTTAAATGCGAGTGCAACCATCATCGTTGGATAAGAACGTGGTTTGGAAACCTAACAATTACCTATAATTAAACCACCCTGGATTCACACATTAAAGTTATTCAAATCTCTTGGTAATTACATTTACTTTGTTTGCTTATAAATAGATTAAATCTCAAATATAATATGTCACACTTAAATCGTAACATAGAAATCAGTATCCTTTTTGCACCAAAATAGTAAATATTACGTCAATGTGTAAATCAAGGGATAAAGTGAACAGCTTGTGGAAAATGCTAATAAGATTGCAAAATTACCAAAATATATCTGTAATGGTCCTTTTATAATAAGTTTATCCAAAATTCGCTGAATAATATGCATCTGAATTCTGTCTTTTGTATATGTTATAAAAATATATATAATTCCTTTGTCCTAAGAAGAGCTACCAAATTTATCGCGTTTAATTATAATGGAAAACCTTGTTAATATTTACAAACTAATAACATAGCAACGATTGCCCACGTCATTTTTATTCTCATGTAACAACAGTAATTTGTAAATACTAAAAAGCTCCGCAACCCTATTAGCATTCAATATTCGGGGCTACTGACGGCCCTGTTTAAGTTTGGAGCGAGATTCATAGATCACACTTAAACTTTACAAAAGTACCACTTTAAAAGAAATTATTCATATTCTTAAGACAATTGAACACTGAACATTATTTGGTTACTTTGGAATCAAAATAAACTTTATTATAATATTATAATACATTTATATTTAATTGTAAAACATCGCAATTTAAAATTCAATTTGATAAACTTTGAGTAGAGTTAAGACTATGAATCTCACCCTTAGGGCAGTAGGGCTTAATATATAGGGAAACTGTGAGACCTTATATGGCCTTAGGACGTAGGGCCTAAGGACTGTAGGGCCTAAGAGCGTAGATTACGGTTACGTCGGCTCACGCTTGACGCCGACGGCGGCGACGGCCGCGGCGGCGGCTCGGGCCTCCTCGGGCAGGCGCTCCGGGTACGTCAGTATATCCGTCTTGGTGCAAAGCCCTCGCAGTGAGTTTAGCACCGCTGTGAATAGCGATAGATATCATATATATTTATACCATATAATTTTGTAATCTTACGGTAGTTCATATATATTAAACTTTGTGTTAATTCCCCTGAATTTCAATTATTACTCTATTCCAAACTTTATTCAATTTCGTTGAGCCAGGAGAGCTTCATGTTTCACTTACATTCAATCATTCACTCACTAATATAGGAAACTGAAACTTGTGACATTACGAAACGTCCGCCATTTTAAACTCTTTTTCTTAGCTTGCGATGCAGTCTTATGAGTATATTATATGGAATAGAGGCTTTTTATATAATTAATAATTATATTAAAAGCCTTTTAATATAATATGCGTAGATAAAGATCTCCAAATCAAAAAATAATTCAATACATATTAATACGTTACCTATATTTACATAGTTTATTTCTGTTCTCGATTAAGCTATTTTTACTTTAATTTATCTCAAAAACGTGACACCTTAGGCCATTATTTTTTTTTTATATTTTAGGTTAATATGAATCTCTCTATCCATTCATGCCAATGGCAGGTTTCACGCCAGGCTCGGCTCAGATGGCGCTACCAGCGCATAACGTCACCGACGAAAACCTCAATGCCGCCTATTTTGACAGACGCGTTTATTATTATAGAATAGTTTGGTTAAATTTTGTAAAATCAAATATAAGAGGGGAAAAAAACGTTGTTTTAACTATTGTTGAATTAAAAAAATTGACATAAAATAATTTGACATACACTGCATACATACTTGACGTTGTTTACGTTATGCGCTTGTAGCGCCACCAACGGCTAAAACACGCAGTGAGACCTCTCATTACATATATCATGCGCCACTATTGTAAAAAAAAAACAAATTGGCGGCGGCCGGCTTGCCAGCTTCCTTACCGGGGCGCATCTCGACGAGCGAGCAGTGCTGCTCGGCCCACAGCAGCGTGGTGCGCACGAGGTCGGCGGCGCTGCTGCACGACGCGCACGCGCTGTACGACTCCACCAGCGCAGAGCTCACCTCGCTGAACTGAACGCTCGATAAGGATGCTTATTGTTTTTTTTTTATTATAGATTTTTTATTAATAATTATAATATAAGATAATAATCAAAAGTAAACCTGCTAATGACTTACGCATATGCTATATGTTGTGTATAAATCTTTTTTTTTACAGAATATAATGACAATGTAGAAGGTTGACAAAGTCAGGAAATACAAAAAGTGCTTTTTCTTTTACTATATGAATGCAAGTATCGTACATAAAATTTTCAGAATCGGACTAGTAGTATCAGA
This sequence comes from Boloria euphrosyne, assembly GCA_951802675.2. Taxonomy (NCBI): domain Eukaryota; kingdom Metazoa; phylum Arthropoda; class Insecta; order Lepidoptera; family Nymphalidae; genus Boloria; species Boloria euphrosyne. Next base: position 8,667,962 of record OX637874.1, read on the forward strand.
GACTACCCATTGCATACAACCTTTATTTCTTTTATAATTATTAGTGTTGAATGTAGATAATTGGTTTTACAGCACTGTATAAAATTATCTCAATAACATATACAGAACTACTAAATGAAACATAACCCCTACTATACAATATACAGATTACACAGTTGTCAAAGGATACGAGCCAGTACTTCCAGTTGGCGGCGGTGCGCGCGGCGACGTGCGCGTCGAACATCTCGCGCAGGCGGCCGGCGCGCCCGCGCGCCACCGGCGCGCCCGTCGCCGGCAGCAGCGAGTGGCAGTTGCTGCGCACGCACACACACTAGTTACTACCTCCGTCCAATGATATTATGTACAAGATACGTTACGTTCATACTGCACGCACAACGTAATTGTTCCGCGACACACACATACACATTTACATCTAAACACACACTGTACATCTAAACACACGCTATAAGTGCGACAGGAAATACGCAAAGCGTAAGAGTGATAGAGACAGCTATTCAACACGCGTGCACGCAATGACAGGTGAGAGCTCGACTGACTGGTTACAAATGGAACCAATCCACGACACGCGTTTGGTGCGTTTGTGGCGTATCTTGTATATAATATCATTGCCTCTGTCCTACTACTTAGGTTAAGGTAAAGGAAAACATGAGCATGTTTGAGAGAACTTATAGTTTTCGAAAGACATGTATTAAGTCCGCCAGCTTGCATTTGACCAGAGTAGCGGGATGGCCTGATCCCCCTCGTATTGGAAGGAAGTCCGTGCCCAACAGGGAAACGTTATAAAGGGCTGAATACATACAAGTTGAAAGTAAGTGTCATTCAGGTAATATTTAACAATGATACACAATTTGTATAACTTTCAAGTAGTACTTTTATAACTAGCCCTAAAGGATAATAATTAATCTATATGAAATGCCTACTGATATTTCATATACTTACTTTACATATTGATGTGCCTCCGGAAAACATACAGCATTGTATATGAAGAAGCAGTGTATACTTTGCCATTTACTTACGGTCTGTTGCATATCTTATCTATGGTTCAACTACCCTATAATAAATGACGGTAGTAGAAAATCCAGCTAGGACACGTTTAGCCGTTGTCATTTTGAACGTCATAGTCTTCACCAGGAAGGACTTCCTGCAATGCTGTATGTTTTCCCTCTCGGCACATAATATCGGTTTTATTGTTATGTAAAACCGTAATATTGATGTGCCTCCGGAAAACATACAGCATTGTATATGAAGACGTGTTTGTTATCTGCTGGTGAAATGTGTATATAAACACAACGCTATGATGAATAATAAAATGAGACTAATAAAAGTTTAATCTGGAAATTAAATCATTTATTATTATCTTAGGTAAACATTTTCAGTTTTCTAACAAAATTAAATGATAAGTAAGCGATACAAGTTTTTCTTATTGCAAAGATCTTAAGAGTTATATTATATCTATATAGCTATTTAAATCATATAAATTTATAATGAGGTGAATGTATTAAAAAAGGAATTACGATCATTTTTAGATACTTCAATTATCTTACAGTAATGATTAAAAAATGTAGTGGATGATTTCCAGTTGCCACGAACTAATATATCATCTAAGGGCTGATTATCTAACCAACTAAGTGAAGCTACAGCTGACCTACAACTCCCTGGGGTAGCATCAATGCCACTATCCTTAAGAACTGTGCGCACCCAATTACCAATTACAGTGCGGGAAGCAGACTTAACTTTATTACAAATTGTAATGAAAAGGTTGTCTAAGGCCCTAATATTCGATCTTCTTTGATTGGTTTTCTCTATTAAGCACCTAACTAAAGTAACTGGACAAATGTTCTTATCAGGGTGTTTAGAGAGCTTCCAAGCAGATTGGCGATAGTCATGTCTGTCAGTCTTTGACCCAAAAGCAGGTATTAAATAGATGTTTTGCCCATTATCAAGATAGTTGTCTTTGGAAATTCGCAGCAAGGTAAGATCGTGGACTCTACGCCCAGATGCTAGTAACAACACTGTTGCTGTTCTACGCGATATATCAAAAAGAGTCCCTTTAGGTGAATTAGCTGAAAGCCATTCTAGAACAATTCTTGGGTCCCAGGTAATTAACGGTCTAACTAATTTTGGTTTAGCTACTCCAATTGCCTTAAGGGCATGTTTAATAATGAAGCTTGTAAATGCTTGTTGTTCCATGTAAGGACCACAAAAAGTTAATATAGCCGATTTGTGGACTAAAATAGTGCTATAAGATAAGTTTTCGTTTAGGAAAAGATAAATTAAAAATTTCGCGATGTCAGCAGGATTAGGTGCTTTCGGGTTAACTTGCGAACTCGTACACCACTTTAACCATCTCTTAATAGCAGGTAGGTATGTTGCTAAAGTAGACTGCCGCCAGCTGTTTTTTAGCAGCTCCCGTTCTTGGGTGGACCACTCCTTTATTTGGGCACCCCACCCCCAATTTTCCAAACTTTCAAGGTTAATAGTTGTACTTGTGGCGGTGGTAGCGACGTTGTCATATCTATCATTGTTTTCGATAGATTCTGTATTTCGTGTGGGTGATCTAACGCTCTGGACTTCAGATCTTGCAGCCAAAAAACTTGAGGCCACTCCGGTGCCACTACCAAGTAAGTCCCTGTCGCGTGGTTTAGATGTGCCAAAACTCTGGGTAATAGACTCGGTGGGGGGAATACCCACGCTAGTTGGTATTGCCAAGGTCTGCTGAAGGCATCTATATAGCTTGCTGATTGATCTCTGCAATCTATTGATACGTAGTTTCTTACTACAGCACTCCGTCGGGAAGCAAAGAGATCTATTTCTGGTCGACCCCATTTCCTGAAGACTTCTCCAGTTGCTTGGGGCAAGAGATGCCATTCCGCAACGTCTTTCCCTCGTGACAATCTGTCTGCTATTGTGTTGTACCTCCCTGGCAGGTAATGTGCTGATAGAGTAATTTTGAACTGATCTGTTAGGGTTAATAGTTTGTAGGTCAACCCTAGTAGTGTCAACGATCTCGTTCCGCCCTCTTTCCGAATATATGCAATTAAGGTTCGATTGTCTGATTGGATGAGTACATGGGATTTGCTTAACGCAGCAGCGTTTGCTCTGATCGCTGCCATTACTGCATATAGCTCTTTCCTGTTGCTGTGCCATCTCCGTTGCTGAGGAGACCAAGTTCCCCACATTAAAAGCCCATTTAGATGAGCACCCCAACCCAAATCCGAAGCGTCCGTCGCTAGGAAATGAGTAGCCGGCTTTTTGTGTATTACCGAAGAGTGACGTGTGGCGCCGAGCCACCACCTCATCTCTTGATACACCACGAAGGGGATTCGTTTCCTTTGTCGTGGTTGCCTCATGTTGAAATGTCGAAGAAAGATTTGTGCTTTTCGACAGTGTAATCTGCCTCGGGGTATGACAAAGCTGGCGAAGTTGAATTGTCCCAGTAGACTCTGTAATTCGCGAAGCGTGATCTGGCCTCTTAATAATGATCGATGAATGGTTGCTTTGAGAGTGTGCCTCCTCTTTTCCGGTAATAACATCCTGTTCCTTGCAGTTTGCCAGCGGATGCCAAGGTATTCTAGGTCTTGTGTCGGAGTTAAGATTGATTTCTGGTAATTGAGAATCCAGCCCAGATATTCCAAGTGCCTCACGGCCTCCGAGGCCTGACGACATAACTTGGATTGGTCTTGGTTGACCAAAAGGTAGTCGTCTAGGTAGACTAGTACACGACATCCCTTGGCACGCAGGGTCTCCGCGACCCAGCATGTTACGGACGAAAAGAGACGTGGCGCTGAGGCCAGGCCAAAAGGCAGACATTTCATCTCGTACAATTGACCTAAGTAACTGATTCGAAGGAATGGGCAGTGAGCTTTTGCTACGGGTACGTGAAAGTATGCCTGAGAAATATCTAATTTTATCATCCAGTCTCCCGGTTGGAGAAAATCTGGCACTGAACTGTGGGAGATGAGGCGAAAATGCTTTGTCTTTACGAATTTGTTCAATTCTCGCAGGTCGAAAATAGGTCGCATCGATCCGTCGCTTTTCTTCCGCAGAAATAGCTTGGAGATAAAACTGGGCGTTACTTTGGTTACCCGCTGCAGTATTTTTTGATCTAAGAGGTCTTGCACTATTTGAGTCATGGCCGGCGAGGGTTTGGTTGCAAATCGACTCATAACAAGTCTTGTTGGCATTATTAGAGGAGGTTTCTTGCAAAATGGTATTCGAAAACCAGTGATCGCTGATATTATGAATTTGTTCGCGCCAAGTGCCTGCCAACGGATCTTGAACGTCTCTAGACGACCTCCCCTGAATTGCGTCGGATAGTCATTTTTTCCTGTCTTTGATTCGAAAGGACACATTTCTTGGTTGTTTGTGGGCGTCAGTCTTTCCTTTGTACGTTTGCTTAGAGTTTGATTTTTTGTAGGCATTTTGAAAATAATTTTTATCTTGTCCTTGTGACCTGGGTTTGGATGTCGATGGTGCCAATTCGTGGTATTTTCTTTTCACTTGGTCCCTATTTTTGACCACCTGCGGGGGTGATAACCAATAATGAGGCCCTCCGAGGGATTGCACCAGCGATATTAATTGTGTTCTCTCGAATAGAAACTCCTCGCTAGGAGGTATGTTAACAAGTGCGGCTTGAATACTTTTATCAGAAATTTCATTAATTAATCTTTTACGCCTAGTTTCTATGCATTCAGCTCGTTTACCACAAACAATTTGTAATGTTTGTTCAGATAACTTATAAGATGGCGACGTAGTACCGAACATTTCGCTTATTTTATTGAAAAGGTTATCAGAAGTTAGTTCTGTAGGTTTATTGTGAGACCAATTAATAATTTCTTGCAGGCCTGATTGTAGTAATTGCCTTTGATATAATAAAGCATTAGTAATTGCTGCCATAACTTCCTCTGTTGAGGCCAGAAAATCTTTGCCTTTATTTAAGCAACATATTTCGTCATTGATTTTCAAGTTACAAAAGCCTGGGAACGCAAGCATGTCTGCTAATGCTTTCTTATATCGAATATGTTGCCACGTAGACGAATTAAAATGTTGTAGTTTTATTAACTGGTTTAAACGCTGTTCATCGGCCGGTTTAAGCACTTTTTTCTCATCGAAATCAGTTTTACAAATACCTAAATCCAAAGATTTTGGTGTACTAGTACAAGGATTAATCAAGAAATCGCCATTACTCTGTTCAGGCTCAATAACGTCAGTAGATTTTGCCGGCACCTCTGTATTTGAAGATGACGCACATTGTTGATGCATAATTAAATTAGTAAGGAAACTGACCTGTTCGTATAACGCGTCGACCCGGGGATCGACCGTTACCTGAGCGTCTCGTTTCGATTTCTTACGCGAAGGTCCCTCCTCTTCTGACTCGCTGGTTGATGAATTACTGGAGCAAGAAGAGTCCTCGTTCCCTTGCCTTATGTCCCTCTCGATCGGTGAATTGGATTCGATAGGCCGGTCTGCCACTAAATCCTTGTCGACCTCACTAGGCACGCTATTCATGATGGTTCACTTCCGCGGTATAAGAACCCGCACAATCACAAAAATACAGATAGCTATTGCTTTAATATTAATTAAGCTAACACTTTGTAAAATTATTTTTCGAAATATTCAACGGATTATTATAATATTTTTGGATTTCGACCGCACGCGGCGAAAGTACACAACGCTATGACGTTCAAAATGACAACGGCTAAACGTGTCCTAGCTGGATTTTCTACTACCGTCATTTATTATAGGGTAGTTGAACCATAGATAAGATATGCAACAGACCGTAAGTAAATGGCAAAGTATACACTGCTTCTTCATATACAATGCTGTATGTTTTCCCTCTCGGCACATAATATCGGTTTTATTGTTATGTAAAACCGTAATATTATGTTTCTTTGTGTGTTCACAAGTGATCGAAGGTAGAAACACAATATATCACTGTATACACAATGACGTTTAAAAAATGCCAAAACCACAACCAAGTCTTTTATAAGTTTGAAAAGTTAGATCTTATATAAGCTATTATGAGCTCTTATCTAATACAGAGCTTGCGTAAGCTTATCAACTTGCGTATTATAAAAAAATATTAGAATTATCAAACAGGAAAATGACGCGTAAGCCACTTACGAAATTGAATTATTTAAGCACTCAATCTGCTGTCGCAAACTTTCCATTTCTTCTCTTATTTGGTTCCTCTCTGCCTTCAACTGCTTGATGTATTCGGCACCTTTTTGCAACATCGCGGCCTTACTAATCTATGGAGCGAATTCTCTAATATATTAATACAGTATATAAAGAGCCATGTCGATATAATATCATGAACGTAATCTGTATCCGTTACTCATGATGCAACTAAACATCAAGTAAAACGGACATTTACAATATTCTTATGGATATAATTTAAAAAGTACATATTTTCTAATTCTATTTTACATATTGTTTTCGAAACTGTATTACATGAATTCTCATATAATGAATCTACACATTTTAAATCGGAAGTACTTGTATTAAGTTTCGATTATTATATGACGTCATACGGCAAATCAGAATATGAACGTCAAGTGACCCAACCCATTTTATTCTACATTTAGAATAAATTATTGATATTATCAAAAACAGATAGCAAAAGTAGACGTAATAAATGTATTTTTAACTCAATCAAATCTTTGTATTACAGGCAATAAAAGATAGGTAGTTTTCTTCGTAATTGCGTTATATCCCCACTGCCACAAGGTGGAGCAAAGATGACTGTGATATATTATCTTCAAAAATAGTAGCCTATTGCATTCGCAGTAATATATCTTTCTCTTAGCGAAATAGTTCAGAATCTTATTAGTAGTTGCAGAAATTGCCCCCTACATTAAAATCTACAAATTTTAAAACTTTCCATGGCACTTCTTTATAAATCTCATTGAAAGTAGTTATTATCATCTAGACAGAGTGGCCTGTCTCTGAATGAGGTCGATAAACCACAGGACAGGTTAAGACGAAATTTAGTATGAGGATAGCTGATAATTCGGGTTAAAATAGCAAACCCGCGCATAACAAGGGTGAATCACTAGTATACATACCTTAGCAGTAGGATTCGCATTGAGATGAGGTATGAGGGCCTGCAGCGTGTCGAAGCCGTTCTTGATGTTGTAGCGGCGCTTCTGCTCGGCGTGCAGGTGCGTGCGGCGCGCCTCGCGGGCCTCGCGGGCCTCGCGCGGGGAGCCGCCGCGCTCCGAGCCCGGCGACGCGGGCGGCGACAGCGACTGCGCGCGCGACTGCACGGGACACGCTCGTTTGTACATTTTTTAATGACATTTTAAGGAACAAATGAAGGGTACAGGGGCAAAATAACAAATGTCACATTTTTTTTAATTAACATAGCAAGCTATAATACATGGCAAAATCTTAATGTTCTAATACTTTTCAACTTTTTGAATTTTATGTGACATTCCTTGTTTTACCCCTGTACCCTTCAAATGTTATGATCTCTCCATGAAGTAGTTATTGGGTAGTATTTGAATTTAATTGCGTTAACTGTCTTATGTTTTTGGGTAAATGTAATTATGTAAATACACTTTGCTGATATAAATTAGTATGGTTTCGTTTTTAAGCGAACTTACCTATAGGTATATACAATTCCATTTTGTTATAATTGTTTGATGATGTAAAATATTTTTTCGTTAACCGTATTCACAAAAGAATATTGTAAGATGAAAGTATAATTCTAATATTATATTAGAACTAAAATCTACCATTGATATATACTATATTTTATACTAGTTCAATTGTCCTAATTAATCATAGACTGAATCTGAGTCAACTATATTATAGGCAATGATTTATTTATTGGACGATTCGTGGTATATAATATATTGTTTTATTTTATAAGTAATAAGTACGGAGGCCCACTCCCCATCCCTTTTCCCATCCTTCTCCCTCCTACCTCCCTCCCTCCCTTTCCTGAAAGGCCGGCAACGCATCTGCAAGCCCTGTGGTGTTGCAGATGTCCATGGGCGGAGGTGATCACTTACCATCAGGTGAGCCTCCTGCCCGTTTGCCCCCTTTGTCCCATAAAAAAAAAAAAAACGGAAGTAACGTTTGTACTTTACACATATTATATTTGCATTGATCGCCTTGAAACTGCGATTTCATGTAACATGCACGTAATTAAAAGCCTAAAATTATATAAAATATATTGAGTAACTCCCTCGCTGACTGACTTTATCTTATCAATCGTTTATAAAACTCAGAAACCCGCCAGACTAATAGATAGTAACTACAGACTTTTTATCATTTTAACACAGATAACGTGCGCGGGAGCGAAGTCTCATAAAGATTTTAGTATTTGGTCGCCTCAACACACCCCCTTAGCGTGATATAGTATAGCAAAAAATTAAAAATTAACAATACGGCGAATTATTATCTATTCGCGATTCTGATAACACTCCAGTTCAGTAGATGATAACAGTATTTCGCCTTCGGGTGCTTCAACCTCTCTATTACAATCTTAATACTTGTATGAAGCTATTTCCTTATTTTATACTGATAAGAGAATTATATTACACATTTCGTGAAACTTGAAAGTATTTATGATTTGACCGTCGCGTCGTATCACACACGCATGCCGTGCTCAGACAATTAGAACGTCGCGTCGCACGAAAACGCAATATTTGCGCTACTTGTTGATATAAAAAATATTTGCTATATATAGTACGATTGATATAAAATATAAATATATTGTTGTGCACTCCCGTACACATACTGATTGCTGAGTAAGGCTATTAATTATTTGTGTAACATTGTTTTATTTAAAAAATGAAATATTTAAATTAATGTAACAGTTTTTTTTTAAATATCTTTCTATATTATAATTATTCTCAACTGTAAATTTAACTTTTAATTTTTTCCTTCTAGTTAAGACAGACTATACCATATCTACTATTATCGAGATACGAAAAGTTATGCATGATATCACTGTCAGATATTATATTGAAATATGGTCCGACCAAAATGTCTGTAAACCTAAGAAATAACGCTAGATGATAGGGTCATCAATCATCAGTCACCGCTCTGTTATATTATTATGAATAAAAATATTACGAGAACCGGTCTGCAAGTGCTCAATTTAGGAGAAATGTAATGTAAGAAACAATAGAAAAAAATGTTTAAAAAATTTTTCGGGAATTATATTTTTATATGATATGAAGTAAGTAATCTATACTTATCTATACTATTTATAAAGCTGAAGAGTTTGTTTGTTTGTTTGAACGCGCTAATCTCAGGAACTACTGGTTTAATTTGAAAAATATTATTATATGGTATGGTAGGTAATTTTTTTGTGTTGGTTAAGTCCGTTTATCAAGGAAGGCTATAAACTAACTACATCCCGCTACAATCATTAGGAGCGGAGCATCAATGAAAAATGTTGCAAAATTGACACAAATATAATGAGACAAATATTCTTTTTGATAGCTTCCGTTGCATGCGCTGCGTAAACGGTTAAAGTTATGCAAAAATCATGTAGGTATGACGAAATTGTTCCCGTTTAAAAGTTCTAAAAAGAAGTCCGCGATAACATATGTCTATCTTTTAAGGTTGATTAGTTGTAACCTTTTTTATGGTATCAAATTTGTTTTAAGAAAATGCATTATTTGCAAAGGTGTTTTTTTTTTAACTAAAAAAATAAGTTACTCATCACAAGTATTTATTTTTGGACAAAATTGCTCTCATTATTTGATTTCAATGAAGATCTTACGAGATATCATAGTTTTAACATAACTCCGCAACAAAATTCTCAATGATTCTTAATCATGACGGCGGTGGCGAGAGGGGAGGAACACCGAAAAGAATTTGGTTTCCAGACATTAGAACGCGATCGAAGCCGCGGGAAAGGCTAGTAATTTAGTGATTGATTTATAAATAAGTTGAAAACCACTGATCCGAATCGAGCCATTTTAAATATAGGATTGATTACGAGTAAATTATTGTAAATATTGATATAATATACTCTTGACCGATTTGAGCTATAATGGCCAATCTTACAGAGACTAGATTGAACTACTTTTCGATGAAAAATAATATTGATAGTAAATATGTTTTCGTATAACGTGTAAACAATTGAAATGACCTCACTTTAAGAGTCCTTTCCATGTAACAAAGGTCAAGCGTGATTGGAACAAGACGTAGATATAAACAATGTGCTATTTTAACTTACTGAAATGTGCAATTCATTCATCTACATTAGAATATGTTGCTCTTTCCTTTTACCTTGCAGGGTAGGCAAAATAATTTCACGATGTCTTTTTGTTCATCTTTAACCCTTGTATAAGTATGTTAATAAGAAATGTTCATTAAGCTGTTCCAGGATATAAGCCGTATTCATTCCGACTAGTTAAGACTGTACATAACATACCCTTTTCCCGTTTATCATTTTAAATGTGAGAATGATCCTTTTAAGCACCGTCATTTTATCCGAACATTATGTATGCTAGTTACAAAAAAAGCATTGGAGGAATCCAACCTGTGAAGACTGGCGAAGTTAAAAGCGAAAAAAAAACTAAAGACTGATTGCTATTGAAAATAATGTAATATATGCTTACATGGTGTGGTGAAATGATATCGCTGCCAATGGGTGAAGGTTGCCCCCGGAGGATGGGGGATTTGGTCGGGTCACTCCCTCCGGCTCCATCTTCTGCACTATTGCTTAATTTGTACAAGCTTTGAGCTAAAAATAACAAACAAACATTTATTACTTACGCCCAAAAAATAAGTAGTTCAGATATAGTTGATATCTATATTCTTTCGGTATTTATTTCATCAAAGTTATCGCATTGAGTCAATCGAAAAATGCAATTCAAATATTCAATACTTAAAAAAATAATCCTGGTAATAAATAACATATTATCATTATAATATGTAGATATAAAACTAACCAATAAATCAAAGAGGAAATGTAAAGAAGATGAGACGAACGAAATAATACTGTGACAGCTTATAAAATTTTTGAAACAACAAGCTGTAAATTGTATTGATGTTAATTGCTTTTATTAATTATTTATTAATTATTAGCATTTTGCGTTGCTCCGCCTGCGTTCTAAAGTACAGAATGTAAGTTAATATTTTACATACATATATCTACTAAAACCTTCACTGAAATACTCTGCATCGTATGAAATAAATTTCATGGTATTCGTTTAGTAGTTTTTGTAGTTAGAGCGAATAAAAAAGAACGTCTCGCCATTTATAAGCATAGAGATAGAGATTTGTCGTTTACTTTTCCGTTAATCTCTAGCAAATTTTGTGATCGCTATTAAGTATGAAATATGAATACAATAGCGACATAACATTACTTTGCTTGGTTAAATTGAAGATGTCGTCTTATATCTTATTAATTATAGCTCTGACACTAGGCATAATCTATCTGTGTAGGTACTTAATGTCATGCAATTCCATCCATCTGTTTCAGCCTCAGTCAGTAGCAAGCAAACATGACACACACACACACATAGAAACATTTTTTAGTATTAGTCAAATTATACAAACAGTGTTGCGCAGACAGTAGCTGCGCCAGCATGACGCTGGCCTGCGGCAGCGTGGGCTCGGACGCGACGCTGGTGAGGGGCGGGGGGTGCGGGCGGCGCGCGCCCCCGCCCGCGCCCCCCGCCCCCGCGCCGCCGCCCTCGCCCGCCACCCCGCCGGACGTCGACCGCGACCTGAAGCGGATCGCCCCCGTGTGCGCCTCGCGTGTCTGTTACGAATTACTATAATTCATACATAGCCCTATGAAATACATTTTTCTATAATATACCTACAAGATATTTTGATTAGTACTAACGAAGTTTAGCAAGATTAAATATGTATGTGTATAAAGAAGCAGCACAGTACGTTTTTGGTTCAAACTTATGGGATTTGGAAATTTTAACCTGCAGTTCAATAACGGATCCATCGCTACCAAGTCAGAGTTAGCGTCAGGCTTCAATGTGAGAAACAAAACAATTTTAATTCACTTGAAACAAATTGTAAAACTTAAAAATCTCAAAAATTGGAGACTGTATGAATGACTTTCTTAATAAACCAACAAACATGCGTGGAGTGCTGCGTTATACTACGTTACAATATGAAGGATGTAATGATGATGATGTAAATGGATATGGTACGATAAAATCGGAGCCGCTGATCACAATGGTTGACTTATGAAAAAGGTATTAGGAATATAGGTCTGGTGGATCAGTGCTACTGTCATACACTACAGCTGCCTTCTTAGGCAATTGCTGTAGTTACGACAATTACGGTAACAGTTAACAAATACAAAACATGATGGAAAAACTAGCCGAGACTAGTAATTTCTCTAGCCTTAGCTCACTGCTGCTTCAAAATAGCGCTAGAACACACTGTCTTCAACCCCCACCATACTACCCGGACCTTGGAATTTGGATAATTACTTTTTTCTTTTAATCAAGACAATTTCTTGCCAGGAACAAAAATCCGATGAACCAGTCATAATGCCTTCAGAGATTTTAATGATTGTCGTTCCTACATTATAGCAATCAATATACAACCTATAATATGGCAAAAGTGCATAGATAACAATTTGATTGATAAATATTATTTCCAAACGAAAGAAAATATCATCCTGCTATGGGCTGGTGCCCATACATACATTTATGTGAGAGAACTTAACTAGTTTGAAGTGACGTTTACACTACAAACCTGCTCTCGGCGATCGTGTACTGGACTATCTTATAGAGGCCTGTGCCCAGCAATGACGCTTTAATAAATGTTGAATTATTATCATTATTAATACTAATAAATATTTTTTTCCTATCTTGTTATGGAACATATCACTATTTTATCAGGTACTCACCCTCGGCGAGTGCGTGGCGGGCGCATGCGCGAGGTGGGCGGGCGCGGTCACCGCCCAGTCGGCGCCCAGCTGCGCGCCCAGCGGCAGGCTGTGCGAGCGGTACTGCTCCTTGTTGCGCGGGCTCGGCCCCGGCGCCACGCCGCTCGCCACGCCCACGCCCACAGACACCTGCACCTATATGAATAAAATAGCTATTTGAATTTCTCCGCCCGTTTTGTTTTCATCTTGTAGCTTATTTATTAGCATCTGATCTGACTGAAAATTCAAGAGGGCTTGAAGCTAAGGGGTACACTAGTTGGGCTGGTCCTAGTACTTCCCTGATAACAACGGTTTAAGCTTGTGAAAATATTACATTTAAAAGATCAAAAAAACACTTATAAAACAAATTAAAACAGCATCTGCTTACCTGCTGCGTAGTTACCGGAACCAAAGGCGGAGACGGCAACTTGAACGAGCGATTGTTTAAGGAGTTTGGCGAATTTGCTTTATAGTCGACAGTGTTTGGCTGCAAGTATTGGATCTGAGGCGGCGAGTGACGCACGGTGGGGCGCGCGTCGAACCCTTGAGGCGATACTTGCACAGGACTCTGCAGGGGCGAGTAGCCCTGGTAATGGTTACTCGCCATCTGATTAGGATAGTGACTCAGTCGAGAGCGCGGCTTCTCACGGCTGTACCCACTCCTCCCTTGAAGCACTACCGTTGAAGCATATTTCGAATTCTGGACCGGCTGCTGCAGGAGAGACACCGTCTCCGGCGCAGTCTGCGATGGCGGCAGCGCTGTAAAATGTGGCAATATTAAAAACATCACAATAAATATATATAATCATAATATGTATGATACGCACGATTGTTATATTTGGGGTAGCAAACTTCAGATTGAGGAATGATTTTGGTTTGCGTGTTAACATATTGCACGCGCGACGCCTTGCCCCCGTACACGCCGGCCTGCAACTGCTCAGCGCTCTGCTCGTAGGCGGGCTGAGTGAAGGAAGACATCATGTCTTGCGTTGCCAGCATATTGTTGGGAATCTCATTTGAATTGAACAATCGTCCATTGTCGTACATCCTCAGCTGCTCTGCATTCTTATTTTGATCAGGCATCGACAATATTTGTGTGTTGTTACTGGTACCTGAAGACAGAGCAAGGTTATGTTTACGAAGTTTGAATGCAACCTTTAAAATAATTAAGTTAGCGCAAATACCATGAATGGTCATCTGACTGGTAGGCATTGTGACTGTTGTAGTATTTTGACTGTCAGCAATATAGTTCTGAGGATTGTACGTATCTACTGACATTCCACTCCTGTACAAGGTATCTTCGGAAGAAATCGTCGGCTCTTCGGGAACGGGCGGCAAACGAGAAGACGTCAGAAGATCTGTCGATTGATAACATTGTAGAGTATACTTGTCGCTCAGCACTAATAAATATCACGTCATCGATTTTAATCTAACGTACCGTGGAGTGGTTCCAATGTATCCATAAAATCATCAAGATTTGGCTGCAGAGGACCTAAGCTTGGTTGAATGAAATCAGCTAAGCTTGCACCTCTGGCTAAAATCGAAAGCAATTATGAGTCAACATGTACAAATGAGAAATATAGCTTTTTGATTTAGATTGGAATAAGTATCATTGGTTGATATTGAAGTAAATAGCAATACCGATTTCCCTGCAATCTGGGAAAGCGAAAGGTTGATGATTTGTGATGGTAGAAAAGAGTGTGTCACTCATGAAGCTGAGATAGTCCTCGTCGGTGAGCATGTTCGCGGCGAAGTCGCTGCACTGGGACTCCACTGTGTCCATGTCCGACATCTGAAAACCGCATAGTTTTGACATCTGCAAATTGCATTCATCATCTTTTTTTTAATGTGATACTGAGCAAGTAAATATTTTGGCAGTGCATTTTTAACAAATTAGGCACGTATATTTAGAAAGCATTGCGTATATTCTACGTGGTAATTAAATATTTACCGAGTCCTGGACAGAGGTGTCCCCCTTGCCGAGGAGTCTCATTATATGAAACATGCGCCATTTTTTATATTCGGCTATTACGGCTTCGGCTCTTCGTTTCCAATATTTTCCTTCAAGTATTGTTGTCTGTAACATAGTATAAATATAAGTTTGTTCAAAATTAAAACTTGTGAAAATTAAAAAGTAACTGCTACCCTACCTCTGGTTTCACATGTGTGTCAACATCCAGCGGGGATGCGAACTGGCATACCAAAGTGTTTTGTTTCTTTATGACTGTAACATAAAATGTAAAGCCAAAAAAGTTTATTTAAGATAATTATTTTTTTCTCTGATTACTTCAATGAACAACAAATAAAACATAATAAAAATGAAAATAGTCTAAGATACAAATGGCATTAATGTTACGTAACATATACCAAAACAGCAGACACCCGCATGTATATATAATTATGTAGTTTTATAAATAGTATGTTCAACATTCTACATATTAAAATAAAGAATTATACCTATAAAATATTATAAAAACACCTATATTAGAACGTGCTAATAGAAAAACCTACCAATACAATTAAAGAAAACTGCATTAAATACCTACCTACGTATACCTACAATTATTTACTTAATTACAATGTATCTATATATTTTTTTATTGTATAGCATGAAAAATTGTATAAAAAACTGTTTGGATTTACATTTAATTGGATAAAAGGTAGGAGAAAAGTTGGAAATTACTAATTACTTAGTTATTACATTTGTATTCGTCCATAAGAAAACATGAAAATATTAAATGAATATACATACGCAAAATGTTTGAGTAAATTTTTATGTTTTGCGATAAACGCTTATTGGGATGTACCTATCACGTAACAAATGGTAAATTAAGCTTTTACAGTATTTGTGTAAAGGATCATAGCAGCAAATATTTAAATAAGTAGGATGTTTATTTGTATAGTTAACCAGTATTTATAATAAAACACGGCTCTTAGCATCAATCGAGTATAATCAAAGCTGAAAAAAACTAGTAAAAATCTTCAACTAATATTCGAAGTATATATCAAATATTTATCGTCTAATTCGAACACATGCTATTGACGATCGATGATGTTATCAGTATTAGGGCGACAACGCAAGCCATAATCAGTAAATGTGTAACAGACTCGCAACGTTTATCGGTAGATATACATTTATAGGTAGACGACCCCATAAATTGAAAATTAGATCACACCAATATATTATATAAGGATGTAATAATTATAAATAAGATGCATATAAGTTTTTAATTATGTAACAAATCTTTTGTAGAAGTCTCTTGTTTTTCGGATATTAAGTATGTGCTTGAAAAATTTAACTACGAAACGAGTAAAAGTTGTATGTTCGTGCGCCGGATTTAAACATGGAAAAACGTCCAACAAAGATGACTCTTTTTGCCATTGATTCTGGCTCGGGCCGCATCACATAGGTAGTGAGCGAAGAATGGTTACTAAAAACTGGCCAAGTGCGAGTTGGACTCGAAGGTTCCGTACAAAAAAAAATATACCTGTTGCCGTTATCAATATCGAGCAAAAATGAGCAAAAACAATGCGTTTGTTGTATGGGAGCCCCCTTAAATATTTATTTTATTCTTTTTTTTAGTAATTAATACATCATTTGTGAAAATTTCAACTATCTAACTATTACGGTTCATGAGATACAGCATGGTGACAGACCGACGGACAGACGGACAGCGGAGTCTTAGTAATACGTTCCCGTTTTACCTTTTGGGTAGGGAACCCTAAAAAAATTTGTAGTACAATTTATAGCCTAAGTAACAAAGACTTTGACTGGTAGTACTTACGCACGACATTTTCACGAATGCTTGAGCACGAAAAATTATCCGCGCATAGAGATTTATTGCTTATCGATGTTCAAAAAGTAACAAGGCTGAATATTTCTCGAGCTTCTTTGGAACTGTTACAAGATCCTGATCATTTTTGTCACGATTAATAATCATAAATGAACATAAGCTTTATTATTACGATCCAGAAACAAAATTACAATCTATTACATGAAAAAACCATCGTTATGTATATGGATAGTAAAGGAGTGGCCATGATAGAATATCTCGTCTGGAGCTACCGTTACGGCTGTTTTTAAGTAGAACAAAGAAACTAACAAAATTCGCGAGAAACAGAGAGCCTAAGTATCAAAAATTGTTTTATTGCTTTATCTTGATAATGCCCAGCTCTCATATTCGCCGTTGCTATGCTTGCGATTTGGAAAAGAAACTTAGAAAAAGATTTACCAAGTGCATTTTGCTAAAATGCACTATATTATGTAATATGTATTGAATAGGAAAATAACATTTTATAAAACTAACACAGAAAATACTCATTCTAACGTTTTATAAAACAACCCTCATACAAATAATATAGTCAATATACAATGAAAACAATCAGTCTATAAAACCAGGTTAAGCATGAAAGTCAATATTATATAAATACATATGTAATAAATATTATGTGTGTATATAATAATATTGAAAAACAAATGGATGTTAAGTTTTATGTTCAAATTTTAAAACTTACACTGCATGTGCCAGCATCTCCATATGACATTGTTCAATCTTATTTTGTCCTTCCACCGGAGTTTGATACCTTTGAAACGATTCCATTTAGGAGATGTTAATTTTTGTCTGAGAAATTAAGAACAAAGAATTTAAATTAAATAACTCACCATACTTCTATGAACTTTAATGTCACAAACTATTATTTGATAATAGCACTTTCATAATTAAATGAACTATAAAAGTTCTTGAGTTCATGAGAAACATTTTAGCCTTGAATGGATTTAAATTATTCATTATAATATGATAGGATAATAAATAATTCACAGACTTGAAGTATAAGTACAGCTTCAGCGTTAGAACTGTACTGGGCAAACTTAATGCATATGTGAGCATTTGGTAAGCCCTCTTATCTTTTGTCACTATCAATAAATGATCTTAAGCTTATTATAAATAACAATTTGATAAGAATGAAACCTGACTATATCTTATCATTATTTCTACCACTCTAAATATACATGAGTATTGTTGTTTCTTGCTTATAGTACAAAATATAATATAATGGTGAATAATTAAATTATATAAAATTATTCATGATACATTTTCAAAGATATAAGAAACAATATATTTTTAATAATTATTGGTTTCAAATAAAGGTTCATAAAATATTTTTCATTATTACATTCTTTAAGACTATTAAAATTTATATAAATAATTTATTCAGAATGATGTGTATAATTAAGTATTACAGACTATGTTATCATAAAATGTGACCTGTCTTCTGTACAGGCTATGATGACCTTTCATCTTATCTTTGCAAAGCAAACTCTGCAGAATAGTGTTTCCTCATTCTCAGATACTTATTTGAAATAAACTTGACTTATATTTTGAAAACTATTGTATGATGATAACTTTTAAGAAAATTTTACTTCTCATACACACATTACATTTTGTAATAAATTATCTGACCTTAAATAACCAACTGTTGAAAATTATAAAAAATAAAATTAAAAAAGCTACATTTGACCATCGAAATTAGAAAGCATACATTGTTTTTGAAGAAGTTGATATTAATAGATCATACACTTTACTCACAATAATTTATATATCACAGTTGAATATAAACAAATAGTCTACTAAATTAAAATATTCACTCACCTGTATGCCAATGTCATACATTTGAATAATTTGGTTAGAGATATTTCTATAGAAAGATGTTGATGTTGTTTACTTTCTTCTTTATCAGAACGCTGAAATATTTCAGACGTAACAGGCAAAATATATGTCGCAACTGCCGACTCTTTAGGTACATTTTGTTCCTCATCAGGTACAGGGACGGCTAGGTCATCAAAATCATCCTGGTCCTCAGCCTCAAATTGTGATACCATAAAGTGTCCAGAATGTATTGCTTCCTTGCCTGGACGACTCTGATGTTTCTCGACATGAGTCATTATATTATTTGTTTGTTACTTAAAAATAAAGGTTAATAGTAATATTCTAAATTTCAACTATTCATAATTATCAACTTTTAGACTTGGCCATATTTCCACTTATCACTCACATTGTTTTTTTCCATTTCTATCTACTTATTTCATATTTGACATTTCTTATGAATGTTGCTGTCGCGAATTTCCGTCATACAATAGTTTATAGTAGTCTTTGGTCGCGAAGTAAAATCTCTATTCCAGTATATTATCTATACTCTTTGCTCTATTCTCTATCTACGAAAAACAGATCCTGTGATACATCCTAAGCATTATTATAATAAAAAATAACTCAGATTTTTAAAAGAAAGGATAATACTATATTGGTATATATGTTTTATATTATTCGAATTTAAGAAATATAAAAATACTGCTGTTTGACTTTAGTTAAAAATAGTAAGTATAAAACACATATATGCAATGATATTCTAACAATAGATATGTTGTGAGCGCGCAATCGTGAAGACTCGAAAACGTCCTAATTGGGACGTATTGCCTTTAGTCTGTGTCACGCATGGCGACGAGTGGTACGCTGCTACAAAATTTTAAAAAATGCCATCCTGTGTATTTAGGAAGTGCACCAATTATGATACCAAAGTTAATAAAACACAAGGGATCTCATACCACATGTAAGAACGCAGTATACTTCGATTTATTAATATATTTCAATTATTTGCCTAATATTCTGATATGTCATCGGTCGCTAGACTAAATACTAATGTTTGTTTACATTGACGCGCAATTGACAACACTAGCTGTCTCTTTTTTTCTTATTGATTTTATCGACTATCCCCTTTCTATCATTTTGACTTGTAGTGAAATGTACCTTGAATGAAAAGTGTGTATGTGTGCTGCGTGGAACACTTTTTTCGGTTGTTTAGTGAGCGTATAACATATCTTAGAATATCATTGCATATATGTATGTAATATTATATTTTTTATATTCCTGTACTTATTTTGTCATAATATTATGCAACGTAAAATTATATGAGCAAGAAAATTTTCTATTTAAAATTGCCATCAATTGATGGACTGGATGACTCATAACAGCATTAGAAAGAGGCAGATGTAAAAAACAAACGTAACGATATTTAACGATGTAAGCATGGAGAGCATGGAGATTAGAGACCAGGAGGACCAACGGTCTCTAACCTCCATGATGTGGAGAGAAAGCAAACGTCAATTTGATTACCTTGGTTATCTTTATGATACTAAGTTTAAAAGCTACAATACCTATAATAACGTATCAGGTTTTTGTCTATGACTTAATTCAGCGCAATTTTCGGAAAATACTATGGGCCCATTCGATAATGATGTATTGGATGATCATAGTAATTTATCGATTAAATTGATAAGCAAAGAATATTTAATAATTAGAATTCATTATATCGGAAAAGAATTATCTTCTCCTGTAGAAAAGTAAGGACATTCCTAACAATAACTAAAATTTTTAAAGGACAGTGATTTAAATTTTTTGTTACTCGTTTGGTCCCGGAACACCAATCGCGCTTTTAAAATTATTTATTTCAATTTGTTAATAATTTATCCTGTAATAATAAGTAAATGAGTTGAACAGACAAAAGTGAGTTCTTTGTTTCATCTTAGCATATTTCGATTTATTGCCAGATATTTATTCCTATTTCTTTCTCCAACATCTAAGGTGTTACGTGCAGCTAAGTAACAACTCTATCTTTGAAAACATAATTTCTCATATAACAATTACATACGATTGAAGCTAGCGGGTACTTTAGTATCTTTAGGAAGTATACCTCGTTCCCGTTAAGAATGCAGTGAGTGCACATTGTTTACTGGCCTAGCAACGCCCTTTAACCAATGAAATCTTCTCAAATTAGAAAGTCACGTCCACAGTGACCAGTTGAAAGCATAGATATTTCGAACGCAACGTCGTTGTGCTGTTGTCCTTTGATTGTTAATAAATTAAATTTAAAATGAATACCTCACCTATTCGTCAAAATAAAAGTGGTTCGGTACGAAGAAAGAAAACTAATTTACAATGTTTTTAAGTACTTTAAACAGTGTGATTTAATTTCAACGGTGGACAGTATAGTAGTAGTAATTTTGAGACCACTGTGAATACACCTTTACCCTGTAGTTGCACTGACGACTCACGGCACTCTTAACGCGAACGGACTATAGTTACATTATAAAATACAGTGCACTGTAGTTAGATAGCAATTGTGACTGTTTATCTTTCTTAAAGTACAGAAAACTGTATTTTATAACTTGACTGGGTGGGATCACAAGAAATACCATAACACACGTAATACACAAGAAAAAATATTTTTTTTTATAACTATTACTTGTGAGAGAGGGGGCTTGATGCCCGTTTCTGGATCTACCTGGCGTAGAGGTTTTCCATCGCCATTCAGCAAAGTAACGCGGCAAGTGCTATGAGCACTTTTGCACCAGGTATATATTGGGAGGCTTATTTGAGTGTGAAACGTTACTTTGTAATTAATTAAATATTCACTCTGCATCTGTTTTTATTTTACACCTACAGTCTAACCTAAACCTAGAAAATGTATACACTATTACCTATTATTAAAATTTTCGTAGTAAATTGTAGTGTAAACTAATCTAAAACAAACTATTTTACGTGTGTTACCCAGTCAAGACGTCAAGTTTCACGTGTGTATTCTACATTATTTTTATGCGTAATTACATCACTAGCTAATACTCTTTTGTCTATGACAGCGTACTCTTCAAATGTCTTAGAGCGCCTTCTATACGGCTACCCTACCCCAGCCTGCAAATTTATGATATTTGCAATGAAAAAAATACTAATCGATAGATTTTCAATAGCTCAATTTAACTACGTAGCCCTTTCAAATTGCTCACCTTTAATTATTTAATTAAAAATCAATAAAGTCTGAAAAAAAATTAATTTTTCTGTATATTCAAACTCCTATATCTTTTGATGTAAACAATATTTCAAATTGCTCAAAGTTCTAAAACACTGCTCAAGTTGCATTTGTAATTGCTCAAGTAGAGTTTTTACCAGCTCCACTTTCGCTGATTATTAAATAATTAAAAGTATAGTTGTAACAAATGTAACGTAGGTTAAGTGAGCGTGCGCATGCGCACCGCGCATTGTCGGTCGGCCTCGGCGGGCTTGGACAATCGTTCCAATTCAACGTCTTAATTCTGTTTCTCGGTGGATTTCTTTAAATTTATTGAATTTATGAATTGTTCACATTACGTGATTCCACTTCAGATATTATAACATAAAGAATAGATCTGGAATCTACCAATAAATGAAAATTAATACCAACAGATTAATTAAGACAAAATCTTATGTTCAAATGCTTATTCTATTAACCCATTCGTTGCTACCAACGCACCATTTGCGTTGAACGAGATTACTACGTCATGCCACCAACGTACCATATGCGTTGAGTGTACTCTAAGAAGTTTTTTGGCATTACATAAAAATGGTAGAAAATTATTTAAATATTTGGCAACATTCACGGTTAGAAACAATTTTTTAATGTGGAAACAGAATTAAGGCGTTGAATTGGAACGATTGTCCAAGCCCGCCGAGGCCGACCGACAATGCGCGGTGCGCATGCGCACGCTCACTACTACGTTACATTTGTTACAACTATACTTTTAATTATTTAATAATCAGCGAAAGTGGAGCTGGTAAAAACTCTACTTGAGCAATTACAAATGCAACTTGAGCAGTGTTTTAGAACTTTGAGCAATTTGAAATATTGTATACATCAAAAGATATAGGAGTTTGAATGTACAGATAAATTAATTTTTTTTCAAAGACTTTATTGATTTTTAATTAAATAATTAAAGGTGAGCAATTTGAAAGGGCTACGTAGTTAAATTGAGCTATTGAAAATCTATCGATTAGTATTTTTTTCATTGCAAATATCATAAATTTGCAGGCTGGGGTCGGGTAGCCCTTCTATACATCATTATTGTTCTGAGGTAGCGTAGGCTACACCAGGTACGTTCTGGCCTACAAGTAATCAATTTGATGCTTGTGGGCCGGAACGTACCTGGTGTAGATAGCACGGTCTAGAAAGAAGGTCTAGCTTCAACAGTAATGGAGGTATGACGGCTTATCGTGACATTAGTTTCCATTTACGGCCGTGGCGTAACGATAGACTGGGGTGCTGTGCAACTAAGATAGAATATTATTTTGTCTCTTTTTTATCCCACTTCATGCAAGCGTTAAGCGTACTAAGCCCTCTTTACATTACTCGAACTTATTTCGTATTCCATAAATAGCATTTAATTAATACATGATGCATATAATATGTACCTATCTCACTATTTATTTATTGTATTTGACAGAGAGAAATGTCCTTGAAGCAGCCCCAGTCGATAGCAACGACGTACAGCGGCGTTGACGCGAAGCTTGGAAGTTGTCACACTAATCATACAAATCTCTTAATACTGAAATTGAGCTTGTTGCTAGACCTGTTTTACTCGACTTTGGTAGATAGAGCACGATTGACGATACGTGGGATAAAAAAGAGACAGAATAATATTCTAGCTTAGTTGCACAGCGCCCCAGTCTATCGTTCGAATGAATCTTGTTTTATAAGTAGCATGGCAATGAGTAAAAAAAACTTGATTTAAAGTAGCACTTTCTGGAATCACTTGTTTAGCGGAATCTAGCGCTTTTTTTGAACTGATTTAGTACCCAACACGTAAACAGAGCTGGCAGCACTAAATAAAGCTGTCAAATGTCAATTGTCATTTATAAATCAAATTTCAAATCAAAATTTGTCATCCATGATCCTTTAAATTTTCAAATAAATACCTTGTTTATCCAGATAATTAGTCATCAATAAATTAATTATTTTTCTCAACATACGTTTTAAATACTTAAAGTCTATAATTAAATTGAGATATCTCGTTAGTAAGCCATAATTTGTTAGTTAATTAAGAAGTCAATATAATTTATTGTAATCAAATCTAATTAATTACGCTTTTACATATTTTTATCCTTAGATTTGTATCTTAGCAATATAATGAATTCACCTAAAGCTTGTTCTTCACCAACTTATAAAAATATCAAAACAAAGAATATACAGTCACCTATTGAGCTAAAAGAGAAGATGAGGAAGGTAAATCCCAATTATATATAATACTACTATCAATTCCGCAGTTTCGCCCGCGTTCTAATCACTATTTAAAAAGTAGGGATTGGTGAAGTGAGTAGAAATCATAATAAATAAAAATTTGTTCCAAAAATAAAAAAATTGGAGGGTCACCCTTATTACCTAGGGGAATAAAGAATAGCCTGCAACCTCAGACCTACCAAATGTACATTAAAAAATCATAAAAATTGGTCAAGCCGTTTCAGAGGAGTTCGATATCAAACACTGTGGCAGAAGATTTTTATATATTAGAAATATAGGAAAGTAGATAAAATATAATATTTCTATAGCTTGTCTACTTTTCAGGATTATAAGAGCAAGGTGCAAAACTGTCGCAATATGTTACTTAACAGATTCCGTGGTGCACCTGAAAATGATCTTAAAAAGACTTTAACTGATATTTATAATGGAACATTTAGTAATTCTAGTGTGGAAATAGAAAATGATTTTTTAACAGATCTTGATGAAATAAAGATTTTAGAAGAGATTAAACAAGAACTAATTCAAGAAGAATTAGATTGGCAAGTCATTTTTTTATTTATTATTATAAATAATCTAAATAGTGCAAGTTTAACTTGTACACAGGGTTCTGGAGCATAAAACTTGAAAATTATTATCACATTACAATAAGGTGTATAAAAACTTTAGCAGTAATAATAATAATAAATACTTTATTGCTCAAAACGGTTACACTTGTGAGAAATATATTTTAAGAATAATTATAGTTTCACATAAAGTACATACGAGTTGGATGCTTTTGTTGCCGTTCTAAGGTAATAATACTAAACAAGATATTTTTTGAAGTTCAATCTTAAAAGAATTGAGAGAATATATTATGAATTATTATATATATCAAATCTATTTGTATTATTGTATCAAAAAACAAAGCAAAGTAAAAATATATTATTATAAACAAAATAATTAAAATATATAGCCTTTCCAATTGATATCCTTAATTTTGCAGGTGGATAGAAGAATATGAGAGGTCACAAGGTGAGAACTTTGACTGGTCACAAATGCAAAAAGATGATAGTGTTATATGTTTCATTTGTCAAAAAAATAATTTTATGCACAATGGTAAGAATTTGTGTTGCAATTTCTGTAATATCGATATTCAAACAAAATTATCTTTGCAAGATATCAAGAAGAGTATAAATGAAAGGTTGGAACAGCATAATACTACTTGTAATCACAATGTACAATTCACAGTTGTAGAATCACATATATATGTTATGTGTGAGAACTGCATGGATATGCAAGTAGTTGTGTAAAAACAATTGTTCAGATTTTTAATTTCATTAAATTTTGAGTGATTTTTTTACTAATATAAATAAGGAATGTATCTGTGATTTTACATAATTTATTTCCTATAAATGTTTTCAAAGTTGCCTCTTAAACTCAAATGATTCATAAAAATTGGCCATTTATAGCAATATTGAGATTGTTAGAACTACTGTAGTTTTAAATATTGCCCAATATTAATTATTATTATATTTAAAATTAAAAAAGTTGATTTTGATTTTTTAAGAATAAATATGAGTAAAATGTCTAAAGCAATTCTGTAATTGCTTTAGACAATTAATTTATATCTATATATACATATAAGGAAACAATTTATATTTGTATTGAAGTGTGAAGATCATAACTATGCCACTCTGCTATAAATATATTTATAGTAGAGCAGCAGAGTTGCTATGATATAAAAAGCTGCAAACAGAGATATTGTATCTGTATGCTGTTTTAGAAGTTTTTTGCAGTTCCTCAGAGTGGCATAATTTTATATGAGTATTCAGTACCATTTATAAATGGTTCAAAATGTTTAAATTATATTGCTGTTTGAAATATTGTTGATTTAAATATAAACACAATTTAAGAAACACGTTATATTTAATTTCATCTCTTAACCTAAAAATAACAGCTAAAACAAATTTTGTTAATAATAGCTAGCATGTATAAATCATAGCCTTGCACTGCACCTGTGATATAAGAGTAGGTATTATTATTTATTTTATTATTTCTGTCGTAATCATGTAATAGAAAGTTTTGCTACAACCATTCATTTTGTAGGTGATTTTTCTTTTCTCAAAAAAATAACTAGTTTTATTCTATTTTTTTTTTTAATATAAATTCTCATGTATAATCTGTGTAGAGTGAGGCAGTTTCTATAAAATTTATCTGTAATATATATATATATATATATATATATATATATATATATATATATATATATATATATATATATATATATATAATTATTTATATTATAATCATTCAGTAGTCACAAAGAATTATTATTGGCATAGTATTTTGGTAAAAAATAAATAACACACAGTATTGAACAAAGCTTTGCTAGTTTTTATGTAGGAAACAGACAAAACTATTAAATTAAACACCAATGTACAAAATAAAAACGACCTTTTAATTCAATTCATTAAGCATGGTAACAAGGCATATTGTAAGTTAATTTTATTATTACTTTTTCATAACTTCATTATCATTGGGTTACAACATTTTCATACATGTTTAATTCCTACCAAAACATTAAACTAATCGGTAACTTGTATAAAATGTACATTTAATAATAGTTGTATAAAAACAGTACCATTATTTTACGGACATTAGATGGGCAGCATTTGTAGTTAATTTCATCCTTTGTATAAAATAGCCAACTATATAAATTATTCTAGGCCTGAAAAGAAGGCGTGTTATTAATATAGATATAATAACAATATAGTATTGTATCGCGCTGTAAACGGCGAGCATCCGTTTACGCCGAGTAAGTGTGTGATGAGTGACACTAGCCTCTAAGACCAACAGTTGAATAAAAGGATGAACTTTCAATGTATATTATTTAATAGTCATATTCAAAAACTAAGATCAGTACATATAAATTCTTAAATACCTATAAAATATAATTTAACTAAAATTGTGTACTACATCTACCTACAGTCACCAACTATGAGTATATTTAAATTTAAAAATTAAATGTTAATAAATTAAATTTTTATGTTTTTCAATAATTTTTAATTTTACTATTGACATAAAGTTTCCGTTATTGTGGTTAAAATATGTTTACTAGTTTACACATTAGACAGTCGATGCAAAAATGGCCTAATCTTTTTAAAAATATACACAAAATAATAAATATTTTTTTAAAATATAAATAGCTGCCATTATTAAAAATATCTAAAGTATTTTTAAATCCGATATAGTAGTTATAGAGATTTTTAATAAATATTGGGACATTATTACAACAGCGCCATTTAGTTCCGTGGAAAGCTACGAGGCTTGTGTTACGGATACCAGACAGTTGATGTACTACACATATAAATGTTAAATACATACATATTATAAATATAAACACCCATGACTGGAGACCATACAAACATTCGTGCTCAACAAATGAATGCCCCCAGCGGGACCCGAACTCGCGACCGCTGGCGCAGAAAGTAGGGTCACTACCAACTGAGCCAATTCTTAAGAAATTTTACCTAAACATAATATGAATGTTAATACTAAGTGTTGAAAAAAATAGATAGTTTTTATTCACATTGTAATTCCAATAACAGATCTCGCATAACAATAAAATTTTCGTGTAATCTCTTATTCCATGGGAAATATTTAAAATGTATAATGTAACAAAAGATAGCATATTAAGCCCCTACAATGAAAGCTGTGCCTTACAATCAAATATACATCTGATTATCTAATCTATTTATGTATAAAAATGTATGTATCTTTAAAATTATTACAGTTAACAAAAATGTACGAATTACATTTATAAGCCTGCTTGTAAAGTTTATATATAAAAAATATTTATATTAAAACTATAATTCAATAATTATTTATTAAATCGGAAATTATTTATGGTCTTTGAAGTACAATTTGTACAGAAAACCTTGTTTTTTCTGGAACTACCAAAAATCGGGAAATTAGCCCACTTATTAATCCTGAAAACCGTACTGAAACTATAAAAACATAAGTAAAACAGTTCAGCCGACCTCAAGTTACCATTTACGGCATTTGGTTTAATATTTTTTTAGTTTAATATAGCTTGATTGTTAGGCCATTTGTGCGCCGACGCCGACCTAGCTACGATTAATATAGTCGTGTATACTATACTCACTATATAGGTAAACCTTGTACATCCATGAGGTCTTCTTGTTGAGCGTGTGAGAGTGCGTGGGCGGTGGAGGCGGGAGGCACCGTGAACGCGTTGTGGTGGTGAGGCCGCGGGCGACGCGGCGAGCGCGCCGTGATCACGCGCGGCTTGTGGATCTCGTCCATCACGGACGGAGCTACGTACGTGAAGCCCTGGCAACATGCACTTTACATGATTTGTTGAATAGACACGAAATTGTAATTAACATTGAGATACTACATGCGAAGGATTTCATTGACATTGTCCTTTCTATATTTATCTGTACATATCATAAAATTACTAATTACAAATCTGTACATTGATGAATTATTTTTTGAAAAAATCTTATTAAAATAGTCATTATTATCGATACAGAGACCAAATCTATTGTTTTTATAACTTTAGTCTGTATGTCTGTGCATCACGCGAAAACCACTGGACATGGATTTTGATGCAATTTTATCCAGGGTAACATCATATAGGACACTTCTTCTTGCATGAAACTATATCCTTTTTGAGAAAGGGACAGACCTGAGCGAAGCGAGGATGAAACTCTAGTTTTATATTTTATTATTAAACTGAAAATAGAAGTATAATTTAAAGCAAAGACTTACCTGGAACATAAGATTAGCACTTTCACTGAGAGTTGATTCATCTGGGGAGTCTATTGGAGTCTGCAGAGTGAATCTGGTATCGAATTGAGATACGTCATCTTCGCTGGCCTATAAATAGTTTTTCCATCATTATCCTATTAATATTAAAAGAATTGATACTATTTAAATGAAACATGGTACTCAGATCAAGTCCTGGGCTCGACATAGGTACACATAGATAGTTTATTTTTAACTATATATAAATAAACACAAGTTGTGAACATATCAACAGATGAAAGAAAATATTTTTCCAGGTAAATATCGATTAATATTTATTAATTATTATATAGAATATTGAATAAAATTGTTTTTTTACAAAAAATCTTACCAAACGAGGTTTAATAGGAGGTTCCAATCTACGAGCGAAAACATCATCCCAGTGAACATGTTTAAAGAAAGCGTGTCCGCGCACTGCCGCTGCACCGGTAGCGCCTAGGCGTTGCGTCTCGGAACGTTTCATAAGACGTCTAATTAAATCTCGAGCATCTTGTGTGAGGTAAGCCGGCAACATCAATTTACCTTTAAGTATTTTTTCTATAGTCTTTGTACGATTATCTCCAGTGAATGGTGGCTAGAGTTCAACATAATATTAAACACATTATTTTTAGAAAGAAATTTTGGTATTATATGTTTAATATCAGTACAGATGTAGTCTTACCTGACCAATTAACATATCATACATTAATGCACCGAGGCTCCACCAATCTACAGCTTTGCCATGACCACTTCTGGTTAATATTTCAGGGGCCCTGATGAAAAAGAACATTTGTAAATATCTTATGTTGAAATAAAACTATACATTTGATTCACTTTTCACATACATATATTCTATAGTTCCACAGAATGTGTGAGTGACTATACCCTCTTGAATATGTTCCTTACATAATCCAAAATCTGTTAATTTTACATGTCCTTGAGCATCCAAAAGAACATTTTCTGGTTTAAGGTCACGATAAATTATACCTAAGCTGTGCAAGTGTTCCAAGGCCAGAATAATTTCTGATAAATAGAAACTGAAAAGATCAATAATATATTTATTAAAACATCCTGTAAGGAAAATATCAAAATTATCACATGTAACAAAATTTATAAAGGATTTGAAAAAGGCTATAAATCTTAAGAGATACAAAAGTATGTGTATAGGTGTAATTGAATAAAACCTATTTTTAATAATTGTTTACATATTATAAATATTTGAAATATAGCTTATTTTTTTACTACCCCTTTACATCTTAGTAAAACATTTTACATAGACATACTCTCCTCCATCAACTTTAATAGGTCATTAACATGTAAATGATAATAAAAAATGTAACTTAACTTAAGCCACCTAAGTGCACTTAGATCACATCGAAAAATATCATAATGTATCTTGTATATTAAATGTAAGAGCAGGTATATCATTAAACAAATAAATTACATAATATTATAATGTGTATGTCGACAAAATCTATACAGTGAAAAGGACTGATTTATATTAAAGGCATAAACCAGTAAAACATAAAATGTGTATGAGAAACTTCTCATACACATTTTATGAAATAGAATATACAGTACAAAACTTCTCACAATTACACAACTTTGTATGAAATATTATTAGTAAATCTTTTTCAACAACATACAAAAGACCTTTTTTCACTTCAGGTGATGATAACACTTAGAAAGTTCATGAGCTTATGAAACAGACAACAGCCAAGTCCAAAGATTTAAACTTATTTGGCAATTACAACAACATACAATTTAAAATATATTAATATGGCAATGTAATGATAACTTCATTGAAAAACATTCTTTAGTCAATAAGTAAAACATAAGATAACATGTTATCACTTTTGTGCATCTGAAAAGGTGTTTTAAACAAAAATAATGATTATTGTTCTAAATAGAGAACATGTGTGTAACATGTGCATATAGAGGGAAAAACATAAGGAGTGAAGTTTAGTTGTATAATTTTTAGTTTCATTACATAAGGTTATTAGAATAGGAGATAGAATTTGACATAGTTTGTATTAGTAAAATTAAGGCATAAAAACTTTTTATAACTATTGGTAATGGTGAATACATACCATGCTGTGTCTTCAAGAAATATCCCCTCACGTTCAAGGTGCATAAATAACTCTCCTCCACTTAAATACTCTAAAATTAAATATAATTTACCTCCAGTTTGAAAAGCATATACTAATTCAACTATAAATGGATGCTGAAAATGGTATTAAGTATTAGTTAATTATACATAGTATAATCATTATCACTCACATATTTATTAAGAAGATAAAGCACTTATAAAAACACAGTCACTAATTCGTAATGTCCACACTTAAAGGAACTATCTTGCACAGCTTGCTATATGAGACATGGATGAGAAACTTATTTATTTTAAGACTTTGATAAAAAAAGCTTCAGCTATGACTTCTATATGAAAAATCATATTATTTTTTATATATCCTTAACTATTTTGGTTAAATCAATGGTAGATTGCATAAGGTATTAAATTTTAAACTGTGGTAAAACTATATTTTGCATTGCTTTATTAAAATAGTATTGTATACCTTGACAGCTTCTAATATATTTCTTTCAGCTTTAGTATGAGCAGTATCCTTTTGGTTACGAACAATTGACGCTTTCTTAAGCACCTTCATTGCAAAATGTGCTCCAGCATCAGGGCCAGTGATTTTGCGGACTTGAAATACCTTTCCATATCCACCTTTGCCCAAAACTTTTCGTAGTTCAAAATCTTGAGGACCAAGTCTTTTACATTGACCTGGATTTACATTGTCTTCAGAAAGTTGTATAGTTTCAGATCCTTCAGACCTAAATTAGTTTCAAAATGATATATGATTAATTATTATTACAACTAAATATATTTGATTTATCAACTTTTATATGATTTACACTTACTCCACTAAATTATGAACATGTAGTTCAGGATCATAGTCAACCTGTTAATGAGAAATTTTATTTTTTAGTAAAGCAACAAAAAAAAGATAGAAATTCGTTTCATTTTATAAATTTATAACTATAATACATAGTCAAGAATTCTTCTTTCTTTGCAATACTCAATTATTGTAGTTAAAAAGAAAAAAATTGGAATTACACACATTGATCAAAGTTAAGGTTAGGTAATATTTTTGTTTGACATATGAATGAAAACATAATGTAAACACCTCATCAACTTCTATGATATCGTCTTCATCAGAGTCTGCAACTGTAACTGTATCCACATCTAAATCTAAATCAAAAACACCTGCCATATACGATGACATTTCAGTAAAATCACATCAGCTAAACTAACTTTATTTAGCCGACCTCTTAGTAATGCAATACAGTTTCTAAATCAAATTAAAATACAGTGATGGATATTTAGAGATCCAAAAATTGAAGCTCAAATATTATGGCGAAATTTTTATAATTACGAACAAACAAGTCAAACAGGCACTGCTCTCACAAGCACAGATTCAGAATATAACTAATACCTTCTTAATCTGTGCAGAGCACAGAACACAATTACTCCTAGGAGTATATGACATATGTTATAATTTTTTTTTAATAATCCTAGTGCAAAGAATATATTAAATATAATGTAGGTATAACAGTTGTATAGGTCCTTATGAACATAAAAAATTAACAAACGGTAACTATATTACATTATTATTAATAATTTATTAATAATAATAAATATAAGAACGTAAAATCACTTTCGCTTCGCTCAGGTTCATCCGTTTTAATTATTAAAAAATATATATGTTTCTGCTAATATTTTCCCGCAGTAAAAAGATCTGAAATGTTGACCCGGTTATCCAGCTATCATCATGATAATTGGTCCAGTTTTCGTACCCACTTCCCAAATCCCAGATAGACAGTAACTATTCTATATAAACTACATATTATAACAATAATAAAGACTATTTCTTTTTCTATATATTTTTTCTGAAAAATATTTAATGAATTGATTCCGTTTCTAATTTCATTATAATATCGAAATTTGATTTCAGTTATACTATATTTTTAAATGATAACTATAAACAAAGTGATTAAGTGCAAGCTTATTTCTATAACAATTTTGTTTTGTTTTATTTATTTATTTTATTCTATATATTATAATATCATGTAAAAAATATTGAATAGGTACCTAGTACCTACTATTGCAACATTGCATAAAAGTTAAAACAAAAGTTCGTACGGTATCTATATAGTAGTATTTTTTTTTACTTTCTGTTATTTTTAAATTATTTAAATGAATTTGAAATCTTGCTAATATTAAAAAAAATAACAAATATTGTTTAAATTATAAATGATATTCTATTCATA
Organism: Boloria euphrosyne; assembly: GCA_951802675.2. Taxonomy (NCBI): domain Eukaryota; kingdom Metazoa; phylum Arthropoda; class Insecta; order Lepidoptera; family Nymphalidae; genus Boloria; species Boloria euphrosyne. Next base: position 8,701,050 of record OX637874.1, read on the forward strand.
CATTACACTGTGATTATCATAGATGAAAAATAAAGGTGATTATAAACTAAGAAGTTTTTGAACAGATGTCAGACAGTATTTACTCTATTTAGTTGTCGAGGGTGTAAACATGTATTAGTAATCATTTTAATTAGTGAAGAAAACTGTTTTGTTATTTTCATATGCGTGTAAATATTAGGATTCTGCTTTTTAATTTCAAGTTTTTTTTATAACAATGAAGTTTTACTGGAAGTTTGTTTAACAAAATAGTTCAATGGCTAGTGAGAACGAAAAAAGTTTGTGTAATCATAATTCAGATGGTTCTTTGAAAAGTAATAAAAAACAAAATAACAGTGGATTCATCGGTAAGTTATAATAGTTGTTGTTGTTCATCACTCACTAAAATTCGTAAATATTATATATTATGTATAACCTTATAAATTTATATCCAACTTCTTAAAGTAGTCGAGTTAAGTTAATTACGCATATATTTTAAAAATTCTATATTTTATTAGTAAAAAAGTACTATATAAAGAGATTTTAACATTTAGTTTCTTTATATTTATATAGATAAGTACTACATTTGTTGTTCCACTACTTTCTCATGTTACTTTCTTAAGATTTACCTTCTCTGAAGTACAGAGGTAATTAGTTATATTATTTAAAACTAGCTGACCCGTGCCCACTTCGTTGGGCATAATGTTAATAATCCTTTTTTAGTACAGAGTGTTATGTTTTAATTTCTAGATTAAATTATCTATACTAATATTAAAAAAAACTACTTTTTGTAACTTAAATATAAAAGTTAGACATATGCTGTCGTTGACTTTTTTGTAGGCATTTTCAAGCTCCACATCTTTTCTCTAGAACTCAAAAATATATCTTTCATAGTTAAGGCAGCATTCGTAAGAAACACTTTCATTCAACCGTTTTTTCTCCGATTCACTTTGCAAAACGGACTACCACGTAAAAGCCTTCTTATTTTTCGGTTTTTTATATAACCTATGACACTCAGCAATAATGTGGCTTTCTATTGGTGAAAAAATTTTTAAAATCGGTTCTGTAGATCCCGAGATTACCCCTTACAATTTAACAAACACACAAACTTTACTTCTTTATAATATTAGTATAGATGAAAATGAAAAAGAAAGAAGGGAATGAGAAAATAAACATGAAATCTGTTCCGAATATAAAGTTTCACATATTGCTTTAATATTGTCATTTATAAATTATTAAATCATAACTACATCATAATTCTATAGCTGGTTCAATCTATTTTTTCTTTCTGGATGTGTTGTTTTTACAAAACCTACTAATAGTAGGAAGTAAAGGTTTTTTTACTAATAGTAGTAAATATGACAGTTATGTTTCTTTAATATCTATACATAATATGTACATATGCGTGTGCCCATTAAAATTTATATTAGGTGCACCACTTTAGTAAGTGTTTTTTTTTACATAAACTATAATACTTAAGAAGTATTTTATAATTTTTTTATTTGCCTGTTGATAACATAAATTATTCTTTTCTCATATTATACTATTCTAATAAAACACAAATCATCCTCAATAAATCAAAAGAATCTGCCTAACAAAATATTAAGTAACATCTCAAAATATTGTGATTTTTTTTGTGAATTCTCAAAATGTTCTTACTAAAATAAAAGTTTTTGCTAAAAACAATGTTATTAAAAATTGTCTTTAATTTTTTAATTAACTTAATTTTATTTCTATTTATATATTTCTTTATACATATATAATGGTTTTCAGAATGTAGAAATATAACTTATCTGTATCTAGCTGACAACTGACAGCTTGTTGGTTGACATTTGATTCTTGAAAATAAATAATAAATACATACCTAGTTTTAATACAGTATGAAAGTGCACATTAATATAAATTAGGACTTACAAGATTTTAGATTAACATAGGAAAACTAGCAGGAAAAATTAACACACTAACAAACAACATATTTTCGATATATAACTTGGTAATGGATTATAAACTAGAAGATAGTACACTGGAAGAACTACCCAAACAATTTGAAGAAATAGTGAAAAATATTTTGTCTAACAATCAATCTTTAGACATAACTCAAAAAGATATATTACTTACAATGATTGTGTATATTATTTCTGAAAATGGGCTTACACCTGTTACTTACAATAATACTTCTACTATTGATTATGAAATTGTTAACATAGATCAAGTGAGAAATTGGAAACAACCCTCTGGTGTATATGAAATTGCTTTAATAATGTCAGGATTTAATAACATTAATGTTAAATTGATAATGCTGCCACTTAGTTCTGCTATTTTGATAGACATTTTTATAAACAATGATAATTGTGAAGTATATACTGTATGTCTTCCTATAAGCAGATATATTGTTTCACCTGAGTCTGCAACCATTCCTAAAATGTTTCATGATATTAAACATTTATCTTATACTTTGAAAAACAGAATAATAAATCCAGTGAAGAGTTCTATTCTTAATTATTATGGTTATAGTAGTGCCAGTCTTATTGGTCTTCCTGAAGAGCTCTTATTGAATATTTTACTATACCTTCCTATAATGGATATAGTGAACACGGCTAAAACTTGCAAAAGATTTTCTTCAATATTGAATAATGAAAATTTGTGGTATAGGTTGTTTAAGAGAGATTTCAAAAACAAAGAAAAAGATTCTGGCAAGGATTGGAAATTTTCCTATAGAGAAGCATATTCTTGTATTCAAGCATCAAGTTCATCATGCAATTTAAGGGGAACATTACATGATTTGATGGATTTGTCGGATAATGTTTCATATATTGATAATCCTTTGTGGTACTTGTGGGATGTAATAAATTAAATTAGCCAAATAATTTATTCTAGTAGTGATGGATGGTGCATTTTAAATTAAACATTTATCTTATATATTAAATAAATTAAACTAAGGTTGTGTTTTATTCTAAGAAAAAAAATGCCATAATAAAACAAAATAGTCCATATTACATAAAAAAATGTTAATAGGTGACAGTGGAGAAAAACTAAACCTGGGTACACAGCAGTCCATTGGCAAAGGTGGGCGGCATTTGTCTATACCTTTTGATTCAGCAGCAACAAATGGTGATATAAGTAAGTGCTTCTTCCTTGAGGTATTTTATTATTATAAGAGATATATGTACTTGCATACCATTTTTTTAAGTTGGTATATAAATGTAAGCAAATGCAAAATAATATATATCTTCAAATTGATTGAGCCATTTTTGGTTTTAAGAAATTTTATACACTTACATATTATAATACATAATATTACCCTATCTACACTTATGACAAATATTTTGTTTTTGGATAAACAACTCTTACAGCCCTAAATATATCCCATAAGACCTAAACCTTTATCCTCTATAATTAATAACTTATGTGCTATTCAAGATTATAATCTTTCTACCTAATTTCTTTGTCTTCCCAGTTTAATTGAGTAACAAACATCCATCCAGCCAAACTTTCGCATACCTATAATAATAATGGGATGGGATTTTAAAATATTTATTTTCAAAGTATGTGACGAAAATTAAAAATTAGTAAATGCACCTTGGTTTTTATGGGTAAATTTACTAGATTCTTTTGTCATAACAACTCACTCCTGCCGTTCGGAGTTGGTGCGGAGATTCGTCTTTCACCGGTCGTTGTTGACGCACACACTTGCGTACTATTATAATATGTCCCGCGACCTGCCCAGTAGTTAGTCTTACAATTAGTGAGATTGGCCACCGTATCTTCGACTTTAAACTACCTTAGCGATGTAGTGCCATAGTGGCTTGCATTTCCGGCTCACGACTGCACATTCGGAGATTCTGGATTTTGGATTGGATTTAACTTGTGCACTCGTATTTTTGTTGTATGTCAACTCCTGAGCAGATTAGGTGCCAGGGCTGAAGTAGGTCAGGGCGATATTTTCATCACATTTGGATTTGACGTATCTACTCAAAGAGCCCAGGCTTAGAAAAGTATGTGTGGGTACACAAGTCAAACACATACTCTTTAAGAGAGTTGAAGTTTAATGTAATGCATTAGCCATCGGTAGCATTATTAATCCTGTCAGTGGGGACAAAAAGAGGCTGAGGCCTCCAGTATTGCTTAAGCAATAGGCTAGTCATGAAAAATGTAAGTTTTTTGACCTTGAAGTATCATAGCGTTAGTGTTGGCCACCATCTTGAATTGAAGGGGCCAAAATTTGTTATTTTTTACGTAATGCTTCAACAGTTGACTGTCTGACAAAAATTAGATAAGACTAAATTTCAATTATTTTTGTTAAATTTATTTATTCTGTACGTCTTATACTTAGGTACTAAGCTACAAGAGGTCTTCCTCTTTTTCCAAAAAAATATCTATTTTTTTTATTCTGAATTAGTGCTTGACTACGTCCCATCTGATGGTAAGTGGTAACGCAGTCGTAGATAGTAAGACGCAAGAATTCAGTAACCACCTATTCACTCTTGCCTTGAAGGTACCCATACTGCAATCGGACGGAAACACTGACGCAGACCGATTGTTTCAATCCTTTGCCGCACGTATCATAAATGACGAAGAAAAGCACTTGGTACGGACGGGTGGAATGTCCACGACATAAGGATGGAGACTAGCCGTTCGTCGGATCGTCCGATGATGGAAGACGAATGGTGGAATTAAGTCGTTTAATTCCTGTACACACTCCCCGAAATGTAACCTATAGAAAATACACAGAGACTGGCAACCGTACGTCGGTGATCGAGGCTGAGTGAATTGGCTTTTACTAGCATAGTGTCACCTATAAGTCTCTGGGCACGCCTCTCAATCGAGTCCAAGCTTGACAGATGGCATGTCGCAGCACCAGCCCATATGCGACTACTGTATTCCACACACGACCGGACTTGAGCTTTTATATAAATCTAGAAGCTGTCCCGGCGTGAAATACTGTCGTACCTTTGCAAGGCTGCCTATTTTTTCGCTGCTACATTAGCCTTAGACTCGATGAACCGCCCGTAGATCATGTTGGGGTTAATGTCCATCCCCAACAACTGCAGACGGTCAGTGTATTCTAGAGGCACATTTCGGAAAGTAGGAGTCAAGGTTAAGGGTCTCCTTTTTGTGATGACCAGGCACACCTGTGTTTTAGTGGTGTTGAAACTCAAAAGAATGGCATCGCCCCAAGTGGAGACTGCTTTGCGTGTGAGATTCAACCGCTCTACCATGGCCTCTCTTTCCGACTGAATTTGATCTCTTTATTCTCTACTATCTATATTATTATATTATTAGATTAATTTTTAAAATGAAATGACCAGATAACTTGGTATAATCATAGTTCATATGAAAATGACATTAAATTATAAAGATTAGGCCTCTGTATCAACTATAATGACTTTTTTAGAAAATATTCAATGTACAACTTTTGACTAAATTATAATTTTAATATACTTATAGATTTAATAAAAGTTCTAAAGGTTATTAGACCAGTGTCGATAATTTTTGAGACCAAAAAAATTATAGTAGGATGAAACCCATTGGAAAACGAAGAGAATATGACAAAAATGAAAGGAAGAATAATAAATTTACGGTCTATCTGAGGTCGGGAAGTGGGAGGAGGTGGTATTTTAAGGGTAAAAAATGGTTTTTCTTGATTTCCGGCAAAACTACAAGTCCTATGGAAAAAAGTTAAGTGGCATAGTTGTCGGTAATAAAAAAATCTACAACTTTTGTATTTACACTTTTTTCACATAAACTCAAAATTTATGTGATAAATTAAATAACCAAGTTTTTGGTTTTTTATTTTATAACGTATTTGGTGAAACTGACCTTTTTGTCCCAAACATATTGTAATTTTTTGATTTAAAAAAATACAGTATGTTCCCAAACATATATACAGTATGTTCCATAACATAATATCGAAAAAGCACCCCTATTTTCAATCGAAAGTTCTCACGTCAAAATATCAGCTTTTTTAAAAAGTCGGTGGGCTTTTTGTTCGTTGAAATTTCTACTTTTTGATGGTGTAAAAGATATACCGTAGTAAATTTTCTCAGAAAAACTGTTACGACATAAAGGGTACGGCATAGTAACCAGACTCCTCCCACTTCTCTTTGAAAAACCTTCGATGGGCTTAAAGTTTCCGTACGTCACTCAGGTCTATAAGTTATCTTAAAATAGTAATAAATAGGCATCTACGCATATAATTTAAAGAAGATTCTGCAACTTTCTCAAAATGGGAGTGTCTGGGCCTTACTTGTTGTGTAGTTTTGCCGGAAATCGAAATAAATCTTTTTAACCCTTAAAACACCACTTCCTCGTACTTCCCGACCTCAGATCATCTGTAAATTATTTTTCCTTTCATTTTTGATATATTCCCTTCCTTCTCCAATGGGTTTTATCATACTCTAACATTTTTTTATCACTTTTTATCATTTTCAAAGGCTTTAGCACTGGTAATGATTATATTTTTATTGTCATTATTTAGCTGATATTTTTGGTTAGCCTAAGGGCCAATTTATATTTCGCACAAAAATACGTTTCTTATATATTTTTTAAATGTTTACTTATTTATTTTGTTATTATTTTATATATATATATCTGTTGTAATATTTACTTTGTACCTATTTTACGCTTTGGGCTATCAAATCTCATTAGAAAAAATCTCAAGAAACTTTTATTTGTTATTCTCCGGAAAGCTTTACCTCTCCGGCTCTCATTTGGCTGAATTTTTGGTCCATCAGTAAATATTCTGTTTGTAAATAGTCTTCACATAGGGACTGTAATTTGTAGTAACATATCATAAGTATTCAATCTATTTTTAGTTAAAGGTAAGTCAATTTTAATCTGATCAAAAAACGATATCAGTTGATGAGTTTATATTTATTGTATGGGAAATTGTATATGGGTAAACTGAGGACCTATCGAGTTAGTGTCTCGGGTGAGGGTGAGGGTTGCGCACGTTAGATGCGCCGCAGCTTCCAATCGCTCCCTCGCTTCCGCGGCGCCGCCATCTAAGTCTGAGCGAGTTTCATGAAGTGAACGCCGTATCAAGAGTTGTGCTTTAATGTAGGCCCTTGTGCCGTGCTTATATGCTGATGAGTTGGAGGTGAATAAAGCCGTGGAGGGAAAGCGGGTGGGGCGCGAAGGGGCGCCGTGGCGGTGCTACGGACCCATGCTTACTCACAGTAGATCTGATGGTGATTTTCCTATCTATACGAAAGGTGAGCTGTAATATTTTAATAATTGAATTTACATTTTATCCTATAAATACATCTACGTTTATATATTTAAGAATCTCAAATATATTACAGATATTTTTTATAATTATTCATTATCTTCAACATATTTACTCATATGACAAGAACAGAATTTATCGTTATTGTGGTTTACTTTGGTGAAATGAATTATTATACAGCCTTTATGCTGTACTTATCTATGTTCTTTTATTATAAAAATACTGTGTTTTGCATAGTTCATTGGTCTTTTTTAATACATTATGCTTTTTATATATTTAACTGTTTAGGCTTCGTTGCATTATTACATGCTCAAATAGGTTCGAGCTTGAAAATACGCTTGATTTATTTTCTAGGACAAAGTATCTCTATTAATAAAGAAAGGTTACACGCTTAATCAAACCGAGTTCACGCCGACGTCAACTATATTATAGGAAAAATATAACGTCTACTCATATACCTTATTAGGTATGAACGTATAGCTATAAATAAAAGATTTACCTTGTAATAATAAGCATTTATATATAAATATGATTTTTATGTATTTAAAAAACCTACTTAATTATTATGTAGTATTTATTACATTTTAAATATCTAAAATGTGTAATTGCTATAAGTATATTTGATGTTGTTACTTTATAAAGAACGTAACGATAAACGTCATTATATTTTATCAGTCGCTATCTAATCTTATAACGTTCCTATTCAATGTCTTATTAGTTATACTCCGCCGTTCGTTTTATTTGGACTCTTAGTAATCGAAAATCAGAATATAATAATATGCATTTTTAATAGGAAATGTGTTCGTGATGGTGCAAAAAGACGATTTAGTGCTTAAGGTCAAAGAGTCTAAAAGGCACAGGCCGATAGATGATGATACACAGAGCGAAAGTGGAGTATTAGATAAGGATGTAGCGCTTTGTAAGTTGATCATATATTAGTATCGTAATATAATTTATATTTACACTTTTCAAGTAGTAATCACCTAACGTATAAACATTATCACTACATACTCTATACCTATCCACTTAAGAAATACTTATACGTACTAGAGAACTTCACAATGACTCACCACCCCATTTCCACTTTGCTTTTCCAACTTTTACACACAATTATTTTTCTAATGTGAAATATCAGTAAGGTTTTATGTAAAAACCATACGCGTGGTATTTGTTATTCTTAAACAGATAAGTAGAAATTGTTGTTTCGGTTTTTTTTGTTCTTGTGATAAAATTGCATTGAAGTCGTGATCTTACGTATGACATACCTAAGTGGTTAAAATTTTCTATTATTGACTATTTGAACCAAAGCCCAAAACTGATGCGTAATGCTTTTCCAGCTAAGTTGTAAAGATAAATAGAACTAGAATATACCTATTTAAGATAATGTTTTCTAACATTTTAATGATAAAAATTCCAATATTAAAATTTATACAAATATAGTACCTACAAAAGAACTCACTGCTGCAAAGCTTTTAACTTTCTCTTGCTTATATTATAAAATATTCATTTGTATAGCGTTGTAAATAACACGCAATTATAAATAATAATAAAAGAACATGATGCTTGATCGATTGATCTACCTAACGGAAAATGACATCATCTTATAGAATATCCACAACAAATAAATGCTCCTAAGCATATCTTTCTTATTGATGCCCACATATAAAATATTAAATTTAAAGCAGATTTTCTATGACAATAGAAATTCGTATACTACCTTTGTAACCAAAATTAATAAATTTTTAACATATAGTTTTCAAATTCCAAATTCAAATAATAAAAAATATTACATACTAGTGACTCACCCTCGCTTCGCTCAGGTTCGTCCCTAGGTACTTCACCTTTTAAACCTTTTCTGGACTTCCACAAATAATTCAAGACCAAAATTAACCAAATCGGTCCAGCCGTTCTCGAGTTTTAGCGAGACTTACGAACAGCAATTCATTTTTATATATAAGAATAGATTATTAATTATTATTATGCATTTTTACGTTACATCTATACGTGTGTACCTACCTACCTATAATAAAATTTTAACTCTGTTATGTCTACTTGGTACATTAAAGATATTTTGAGAAATGTTAGAAATACTCGGAAAGAAATTATTTTAACAATACTACCAGAACGTATTGTAAATATCATTCTAGTTTATAGAAACAGAATTAAGTTAAATTTACCGGATTGACTTTTAACAACAAATAATCGTATTTTAATAAATACCAGAATGTTCTAGTAAACACATTTTAGTAACCAATGCTAACAGCTATTTAAAAGTACATTTTATTAATGTAAAGAGAACATTTCAATAATTGTAAAGTATACCCTCCATAATTTGTTTGTTGTTGCTAGCTGTCAATTGAACAATACGATATTTAGGTTGTCTCTAACTGCTTTAGTTGTTAAAATAAGCTAGATATCATATAGTATTGTTAACCAGATTATTATGTTTTGTGTAACATGAGTATCGTCTATCAAACGAAACGTTGTTTACATTTGCCAAATATATTGTATGGTTTGCTTGAACTTTGGTGGGCAGCACTGACTGGCTGCTATGCTTGTCTTGTCAAGTTGTCATTTCATTTTTCTTTCGGACGGAACGTGCGTGCGGTTCGGGTGTGCTACTAATAGTTACTTTAATTATTGTTTATTATAGTTACTAATTACTATTGTTTGTGTTGTGATGGACAAGGATATCAACCAACTTTTAGAATCGTGGCAGTTGGCCGAGTACATACCAATGCAAAATATAAGTTACATAACTTTAAGCCTTAAGGTTACCAATATAATAATATCTAAGACTGACAAGAGCCTAGCTCAGTTTTGTTTTAATAATATAAAGTCACAAACGATTGTTTTGTTTTATTTAAAATTCTTGTTGTCCATGGCTTGTACTACAAGCCTGCTGCAATTGGTTGTTTAAAAAAAATGCATCAATGTTTTATTCTTTGTTTCACATTATTTAGTAGTAGTCCGGTCAATTTAGACATCCAAGGATACAATAACTTACAATAAGCTGATTGTAAGCAGCTTATTGTCGGTTATTGTACCCTCACCCCTATTTTTTCGTCTAATTTGACCGGGCTATAGGTGATTGATTGGGTCTTTAAAAAAATTTACATAGTTACCGGTGTGTTAAGAAAAGATCAAATCTGTCAGTTTAGTTGAAAAATACTTTCTTGACGAAACTGACAGATTTTAACTTTTTATTAACATGGTAACTATGTACATTTTTAAAAGGTTCAATCAATCTCCTACTAAATAATGTGAAACAAAGAATAAAACATTGCTGTAATTACTAAAATATAATAAACTGAACAATATAAAATATAGTAAACTGAACACAAAATATAGTAAACTGAACAAAATATATAGTAAAGTGTAAAAAATATGTAGTTTGATAAAATCTCAACTTGGTAATATTTGCATTCAATTTGTTAATGGTCACTATAATAATCTATAGTCTCTACTAAAAATCTGGTTATCTCGAAAATAAAGCATGGTGTTACGAACGATACCGATTCCGTTATATTTATAATAAAAATTATGTAATTAATACAAATAGGTTTTTGTACACTATACATTAATTTAATGAAGTGTACCAGCTTTATGTTTAACTGTGCTAGATATTCTTGTAAGCTATTACCAGATTTTTCTAGTAAACTCGACAAAATAGTTAGCTGTCGTATATATTACACGACAATCTGCTTATGCTAACTATATTCTGGTTACCTAAACTAGAATTTTCTCTCCGTGTAGTCATTACTACCTATACAGTTTTTAAATATTTCTGTTTCTTCGTTTGTCTGTCACTACGAGAAAATCTCAAGGGCAGATTTTGATGAGATTTAGTGTGATGATCCGAGGCAACATATGAAAAATTTGAAAAATCTGTAACCTGTATCTGTACTAACTGTTAAAATCTACCCGAGCGTTGAAGCGTACGAGCGACAAAAAAATCATTTATCTGTCTGCGAGTATACCTAATCACTAATCAGGGGTTGGGCTTTAGCGAAATTTTCAGTAGCTCTTTGGGCAAGTTGATTGAACGTCTTTACGCTACCATTTACCGATGCTAGACGAAAGTAGAGTTGCATGTGAGTACTTACTTGCTATATATTTAGTTAAATACTAATATAGTTAATTAGAATCAATTAAAAGCTTTTCCGCCATAATATCTAAATATTATTTTCGAAGTATATTATATTTTTTTATAAAATTTACTTATATGTTTTAGACATTATTTATTATAAAATAAAAAATGTACTCATATGAATTCTATGTAATTTATAATAATTACAATTTAAGTAATTCCAATTACATAAAAATTTGTAATACAATTAAAGATAAGATAATTTAAACAATTTTTAATCAGTAATTTAGAACATTACTAGGTTTTGTTATAAATATTCATATTTCTTTCGTATCATCTAATCATATTTTTACTAGATGTTTTGAAACAACACCTGGTCACCTGGTCACGTGTTTTGTTATGACTCATTTTCATGGTACGCTTAAGTTAAATAACTTAATGCGACAATATTCTCCGGTCTGAAATACCCATATGAACGTTTTTGTAATAGTTTAACCCTTTGAGATATAACAAAATGATGTATAGTAGAAAAGTGTATCTTATATAGGTCTACAGAAAAGACCGCGATAGTATATGTCTATCTCTTAAGGATAACATACAATATCCATTTTAATACTTTAAAAAAGGCGTAATTAGAAAGTTATTAACACTAATACGGTATTAATCCTTATCATTTTAAATAAGTGCGAACTGCGAAGCGAGGGCGAGTCGCTAGTTAGTAATAAAGACATAAATGAGCGATTGATTTCCAAAGATTTTTAATTATATTGAATCAAATTCGATCCTTAAAAGAGGCTTAATTTTTTCGTTAATACTTGGTATGAGTTTAGTCAACTGGGTACCTAGAGGCTAGATGTTTTGAACACAGCCTTCAAATTTAAGAGAAAATTTAAATTTTATATATTTTTCACATGTACATAATATGTATGTGATTTATCATTTTTACATAGGGCTGACGACTTACCTTAAGTGTAAAGATAATGGTGCTTAAACAAAACGGAAACGGGAATAATACAACTATTGTCAGGTTCGACACATTACACCTGCTTGACTAGTGAACCGGGGGTGTCAGTGGGGAGGATAAGAGATTTTAGTTTGCTAAACTGGTAATGTGATATCGGCATTCGGCATATTATGTTCATGTTTCAAACTACTAACAGTAGAGCATGTTTATTCTTTGTTCTATTTATATTTCTTTAGTATATTGTTCATTAAAATATTTCATCTTATTCTTAGTGAATTTAATCCTTCTTCAAAGTAGAACTAATAACAGCTGTAACCTCATATACCTACATTTTTTCTGCATTCATCATAAAAATAGCCAGTGTATTTTCACTTTTATCATAAAAATGTAATATAAATAATACATATTATAGACACGTAAATACGACCCAAATAATTTTAAATTTTATTTATGTTCGTGTGGATAATTACCCTTGAATAAAAATCATAGCAGTTGGTAGCTTGGGATTATTTTTAAAGGTAATGCAAAGATTGTAACGATAAGATGTAGTCTTGAAGTGCACTAGGAGTAATTGCCCATCTCTATGTTGTTGTGACGTCACGTCGGAGTTTCGCCAAAGTACGCCATTACTATGGCAGTTATGCCACGGATCAGCGAACGAAGCGCGTCGAGTGCAACGTGCAGGGGAGACAGAAGCAGGCAGGCCCCCACCCTTCCACGCCGCCCGTCTCGACCCGCGCGCCAGTCCGGCGGCGTGCGTCCCTCGCGACGCAGGTATTACGATAATATTGTATTCATTACAGAATACTCATGTTTGTGTCGATTCGCGTGTGTCTTTGTTTAGTGCTGATAAATAGTGAAGTGGTGTCTCTATTGTCAATACCGAAGATGTCGTATGTGCGACATGGCTGCGTGTAGTTGACATGTCGCTGAGCGCGCCTGCTCAGGCGGTGCGCAGTACCAGGACCAATAGCCTCGACCAACTTGATTTTCAAGAGCGCAGGCAGCTGATTGCTAGCTCATTGTCACTAACAGACTTCCTTCATGTCGGGGCTAAAGAAGTGGCCGCTGTTGCCGGTTAGTTACATTATTATTATTGGGGTAACAAAAATATACATAATAATATACATGTTCTGTACATGAGTAGGTACTAGTTACTTGGCTAATAGAGTATTAAGTAACCTATGATAATATCTTCTTTACTAGTGACTAAATGCAAAATACTTTTTAAAGAATTACTTCACAGTTCACAGTAATATGAGATAGTAGGTAGATACTATTGTTCTTCTAATCACTTACAATCTTTGTCCGCGAATATGTTACGTGTAACTCTACAGTAGGTACTCCTTAGGCTTCATGAGCGTCCACCTTATTAGTTAATTATTATGCCTACATGAAAGTCGTCCAAGATTTATATTTCTAGGAGCACATTTTCTCTAGACTAAGAGAAAATTTCTGACAGCTTTCAAAGTTACATTTCTTATCTTATAGATAGACACACATACTAGATAGAAATATTTTGTATTTCATAAAGTATAATTGATGCACTGAACAAACAACGGCATAATATTACCTATGTAGGTACTTTTTTCTGTTAATTATTATGCATTGAAGCATAGAGACTAAGCTCATTATTTATGCAAAGAATTCATAATATGTATTTCTTGGTGACAAGAAGACTTAACCTATCTTTTGTCGATGGGTAAACTTTTTGACAATTTGGCAATAAACATTGAAATTAAACAAGTGTCAAACTGTTAGAGTTTACAGGTCTTTAAAAATATTCATTGTCCTATCTGATTTCTGAATATAGACTTTCTAGACAGCAATTAGGGCCAGTTATTTTATAATTATCAATGTTTTATTTACACCAAATATCAAAGAAAGTCCCCGAAAAAATCCGATATTCCAAGTTTAATTGTCCAATATAAGTGTTAATCTATGTATTATGATTATTATTATAGTACAACTCTATTTGTGGCTCTAAATACATAACTTTAAGTAAAACATACCCATAATAAGGTTCCTTTTGTTTTTATTATGTTAATTGAACTTTTTGCAACACAAATCTATTATTGCCAGACAGTTTCATTGTTTAAATTGTGCCAGACGTTAATTTTAAATATATTTTTTTGTTAAGCCTCAACTTCAAAAGGCAAATATTTTTAATCCAGTATTTGATTTATTGTGTCTGGGAGAGTGGGAGAGATAGCATATCTAAAAACTGGCCTTACTGAAGTTCTTGTTTTCCCGACGCGGTTGCTAGTTCTCGTACCAGTTCATCTGCTACCCTTATATTTTCGGATCTATTAATTAACTTATGTATACCTTCAAAAAAGATGATTTAAAAAATACGCCGAAACTGCATCATCCTTCTCTTCTTCATCACTAGAAAACTTTTTCCCACGAAGTTTGTTTTTCAAGATCGAAAATAGGTAATAAGCCATCGCAACACGGCTCATGTGAATAGGCGCGTTGTCGTGCAGAAGGAGGACACCTTTTGTGTATTCTGACTCCTCTTCCTTAGGATTGAAACGTACTGATCCCCGGTTATGGAGACACATTTATCTTTGTAATCAAATAACAGGATTCCTTCAGAGTCCCAAAAGACTGTCGCCATGATTTTCCCAGCCAATTGTGACACTTTAAACTTCTTAACGCTCATAGAGTCCTCTTTAGAATCGGTTTATAATGATGGTCCCAATTCATCACCATTCACAATTTAAGCCAACACTATCTTTTTCTTTCCTACAGAGGTCCAAAAATGCACGATAACACTCTACGCGCTGTTGTTTTTGAGCCGGTGTGAGCATTCTCGACTTAAGTCGTGCCAAGATGGTCGTGAAGTATTTTGAAAATGGTTGTATTTGATACTCTAACTTCTCTTCTTGTATAAATTTTTCGATGTGGTCACCTCGATCGGCCTTCCTGTTTGTGGATGGTCTTCAAGTGACTCCCTGTCTCGTTTAAAGAGGCCACTTGTAAACCATAGATGTACTTGGACAAGAGTACGGAACTTTATAACACCACGGAACTCGATTTTCTCCAAATTTCACATTTTCTTTCCCGATTAACTTGTTTGGTCGACGATAGCTTAAAGACTAATAATCTAATTACGATAAAACCCGGTATTTATACTAATATTGAGTTGCTCAATTAGTCCCTAATTCAGTGACATCCGCACTAATCACCTACTACTACTACTACTATCACACATTCCACGAACTTAAAAACGCACCCTCGAGGATTCTACTCCTTGTAATTCTACACTCCAAATACAATTCAAAGTTCTCTTAACTTCTATTTCTATAAATAAGAAAGAAATAACCTTTCTGGGCCAAAGCGAAAATGAGATCGCGGTCCCCTGAACTTTTGCGTATCTAAGTTCGGTTTGGTAAAACATAAAAAGACTTCATAGGGTCTAAAATCTAAATAAATGTACAAAATAATACATTGTTACGCTTTTAACCGTCGTGATGATGTCATAATATGTCCACTTTTCTGAGACATTGACACTTGTAACATTTCTGATTTTGGCTTTATTCTGAATCATTTTATCTTTTGATATCCTACACAATAAACTTTTTATGTAGGTGTTTATCATTTTAGGCAATACCAACGCGCACACCTCTTGAACAACCAAGTGAAATTCATGTCACGAAACAGACCACCTAGTTTTCATGTGATCAATGTTCATGTATAATTTTAGTTCAAATTCACGTCGTAATGATAAAATCGTATCATCTCTCACTCGCATTGAGGATAGGCTATGTACAGGAGTGGAACGTTGAATTTATAAAGTCTGAATTACCGTATTATATTTATTAAGTATCTTATGTCTTTGCATGATATATTTTAAGCTAAAGTGCATCATATAGTTAAAGCTAAGTGTGTTAACACACTAGTACACTTAAAAGAAAATGGGAAATTATTTTGTATTTTAACTAAAAGCAAGAACGCAATTAATTGATGTGATCGTAAACTGTAAATAAAATTTACTTTGTAGACGTTAGGTGAAAGTGAAGGCTTTTTAAGAGTTTGTTAACAGTAATTGCATTAAATATTTGAAGATTTGAATTGTTTCGTTATAATAAGTATAAGAATTTATATGAGTGCAATTTTTTTAGTATATTTAATATTAAATATTATAGCATACGATCAACGATATCCTTTGATCTAACGACGACGAATCTAATGTAAAATTTCGAAAAATATACTACTTATTAATTATATATAATTAATAAGTAGTATATTTTGTAGTTATTCGTGGAAAAAGAAGTCGGAAAGCAAACAATTTGATAAAATTCCAAAAAATGTTAATATCAAAATAATTTTAACATTAATTGTAGATCATTAGAATTTATCATCTGTTATTTTGTCCGATTTTATTCTTGCGGCTTTATGTTACTTGATAATTAGGACAGACTGATAAGAAAATAATTTATGAAATTTGATACTAGATATAATTTTGATTTATTAGTTGTGTAGTTTAGTTTATTTCTGTTAAATGTTCTATCTTGGTATTTTAAGTATTTAAGTATCCTTATACACTCAGTTTCTTTGTTCTTGTAGCAGTCGTATACGCTTTTGGAATATAAATTGTTTGTTGTACATGCATAACGTGTTTATATGCATACTTTGTTAAACTTATTAGTTTCTTTTTATCTAGAATAGAGGTATATTCTAGGTTTTAAGTGCTGCAATATTAGCACGGTAGCTCTGATTGGCAAGGAAGTCGTGTTCGTATACTGGTATACCTATACCATGGTACTGCAGACTTATGATATTCACTTCTATTATTTCAGAATTGTTAGGAAGGAGAATTGTTATGTTACGACTTTAACATACGCTTTATCTTTTTCCTTGGTAAGCTTCTACTGTGTTATGAATACCAGATAATTAAATTACCAGATAAAAACAAAGACACAGCAAGCCGGTTCATTACAAACTCTGAGCTTAACGTGTCATTAAACTACGAGTATGTACGTGGGACACTCAGAAAGTTTTGCGAAAATAAAAGAAAGTCTATAGGTAAATATTTTTTATTAAATCTTTTCAAAGTAATCTTCACCAGCCTCTACAAAAATTCATACGTCTGAACCAGTATTTAAAACCAGGCCGTCGCAGACACCTTGACAGACGAAAATTGGGATACAATTGATTTGAGATTTTGTGTAGATTTTTTATTTTCACAAATTAGAACAATTCACACGGTGTACACGGTGCTAGGTCAAGGCTGTAAGGAGGGTAGATAGTACCTAGGAATTTGATCGGCGTTCTTTCCAGGAAATCCTCGTTCTGAGGGCGGTGTGCTTTGCCTGTGAAGTGCGCGTTGCCTTTAGGAGCAGTAGCCCGCCTAACCGAGCAGTGTTTGATCGCTTGTTGCTCACAGTAGAAAAAAACTTCTGCCAAGCATTTGGTAGCGTACCTTCCGACGTCGATGGTTCTTTAGTTCCATAAAGGAATTGATACCAAATAGCCAGTTAAATTGAAAAAGCGTGCTGTTAAATCTATCCCCCGCTTCTAGATCTTGACTTTGATAGGCTTTAGGATTAGATTTGTTTTGAAACACCTAACCATCGAATGGTGCTTCGTTTCTGGATCGTATTTATAAATCCAGGACTCATTACACCTGTAATGATGTTGTAAACATGCCGAGATGAGCCTGCTTCAAATTTATTTATCATACACATACGACACGTTTGGCTTAGTTAGGGTAGTTTAATTTTAAATACATACATATTACAAAATATATAAACACCAATGACTGGAGTACAAACATTCGTCTTAACAAATGAATGTCCCCAGCGGGACGGGACGGGACGGGACAGAAAGTAGGGTCACTACCAACTGAGCCAAACGGGTCGTCATGTTATGTGATCTGTGTTTATACTAGTATGATAATGTTGTTATTTAAAATACTAGCTGTGCCCGCGACTTCGTTCGCGTGGATGTCGGAACTTAAGAATGTATTTTTTAGTGCGAAGCGCTGTTGGAGGATACCGATACAAATCATTTTTTTTACTTATGCTAGTGCTTCTTTATAAACAACATTAGCTGTGGAACCATCAATTCAAATCATTATCAATCAAAATAACATTTCCATCTTCTTGTACGGGGTATGTTCCATCGCCTATTTGTAACAATAAATTGGAAAACTCCTGTGCATTTTCGCAGCCTCCTAACTGTGCACGCATATTTACATTCAGGCGTGTAGATGAGTGAGACCAAATTCACATAACCCTAATTTTACTTCTGGAATTTCTCTGCTTGTTACCTTCGGGTAGCAGCCGAATGGGCCGGCACGCCCCGTATAGTACCACTCTCACAGAAGACCGGCGTGAAGTGGCAGCTATGCTGTCGCGTTTCGTCCGGTAAGTGAGAGTCCGGGAGGCCCACTACCCATCCCTCCTCCCGTCCTTCTCCCTCCTCCCTCCCTCCCTTTCCTGAAAGGCCGGCAACGCATCTGCAAGCCCTGTGGTGTTGCAGATGTCCATGGGCGGAGGTGATCACTTACCATCAGGTGAGCCTCCTGCCCGTTTGCCCCCTTTGTCCCATAAAAAAAAAAAAAAAACTTCTTCACTTTAAACTCAAATATCTTTTGATAGACTGAACCCGATTGCAATGAAACAAAAACTAAATGTTACTTCAAGTTACGTTCAATCGTTGTGTATAAAAGTTATCTACATTGCTTTCGTACATTTTACGTGATGCCTGGATAAATAAACAGACAAACCGACAAACCGACAAACAGACATACAGACAAAAATTCTAAAAATGGTGGATATGGGTTCTATTGGTTGTCCTTTAACACCCTGGCTATTTTTTTCTAATTTTTTTTGATGTACAAAAACGACTTTTCTACAGTTTTATTATATGTATATATAGATTTTAACTGTCTGTTTGTTTTTGTCAGTGAAATGTTTGGATTTTGTCAGTGAAATGTACCTAAGTGTAAAAGAAACAAAAATCTAATTCAAATGAACGGTGAACCTGCTTACAGCGGATCGCACTCACGGGTCGCACCCACAGAACAAAAATACTGTAGGAGGTTGAACCGCTTGTGGGTCGCGAATAAGTACGTACGTCCGACGTCCGTACGATCGCTGTATTCAATCTCGATCATAGCTCGCACTCACGGGTCGCGATTGTGAATGAATAGGTGCGATCGATCGCTGTATTCAATCTCGATCATAGAATTCGGTGATTGACTACAGTGTTGCGAGAAGGTTATATTTTTTACATTTTACGTATCTTTTAATTATTTCATGTAACATGTATTTAAAAAACATTTTTTATTTATACTTTTCAAGAATCACAAAATAAATAATAATAGTTAAATATCAAAAAAGATACGTTCAGTATATATAATATGTGCCAAGTGAAAAGTTTCAAATCTTATTTATTTTAATTTCTGCTAGTATAAAATATCTGTAATTCATTTAAGATTACGTTTTCTATAGTTTAAGGTTTTTTTTATATAATAATTAATACGGATCGTCTTAAGCTGTGCCGTAACTTGAAATGAAACCACAGATCCGTGAGATCGATATCGATCATTTGATCGAATCATTTAGACTCGATCACGGTAGCAATGGGTCATGATTGACCCGGGTCGCGCAAAATGATCGATTGACACAGGACTAAATTGAAGACAAATAAAATTTTAAACTACGAAGTAAATAAAACTACTTGACTCAAATTGCAAGTTATTATTTACTTCGCACTTCGAAATTGAGTCCGAATCTACCTAACCAAAATTTTTTGAAAGATAAAACGAAATAACGAATTAACGAAGGAACGATTTACGATACTATCAAATATCAATTCAATTCAAGACCTTTACATAGACAAACCTCTTTAAAGACAGAACTTTAAAGACTCCTACCATAGAGTATATTGCTACTGTATATATAAATACAAAACTCAAAGATGGCCCGTGGCCGGCAGACATGGGCGAAGGTCATTCTTTCAAGGAAAATCTTAACACCGCGATTCAGAAAATGACTTCATATGCACAACGCCATCTATCGAACAATACTGCACGCAGTTGATATCTAGTTCGAATACTCGTAGATGGCGCTGTTTTAATATTTTTAACCGACTTCAAAAAAAGGAGGAGGGAGGAAAATTCTTTTTTTGTTTGAAAGGGTATAGTTTCTAGTTGGTCCCATAGTCACCAAGTCACGATCTGATGATGGGATCCCAGGGAAATCGAAGACAACTCTCAAATTTTATAGGCACTTATTACGTTTTTCATATATTTTCTAAAGCTGTTCAAGTATTTGCGTCTGATAATCATCATCTCCTGTGGTTGAACTAATGATGGAAGGTACAACTCCTCAACGGTTAGGAGTTAAAAGAAAATTCTTTCAATATTATACGTAATTATAGACCGATAGTTAAATTCTTTCAGGCTCTTATTAACCGACTCTAAAAAAAGGAGGAGGTTCTCAATTCGTTGGGGACTTTTTTTATGTATATTCCCCATTACTCGAAGATGGCTGGACCGATTTGGAAAATTCTTTTTTGTACATAAACAAAATAAGTATCTACTTTCCGTTAAAAATTTGAAAATAAATTATTTTTAACAAAAAACAAAAACCGACTTCAAAACTAAACAAATCTAAACTCAAAAGTAGAAAATAATACTTTTAAGAACTTCGTTAATTTAGAAGTCGGTGTCAGCCAAAGCAAAATAACCTTAAATAGACACATATTCGATTAATCTATATCTATAATATTTGTAAACATAATCAAAATACCGTTCGAAAGTTCCTTGCAAAGGCAAGATAAGTCTATCCGTCTTGGCTGGCACCGACTTCAAAATTAACGAAGTTCTTAAAAGTATTATTTTCTACTTTTTAGTTTAGATTTGTTTAGTTTTGAAGTCGGTTTTTGTTTTTTGTTAAAAATAATTTTACTTCGGAAACACTATTATAATTTTATTAATTTACATTTTTTATAAGGTGTGAACTGATTACTATGAAACAAAAAACTTAATGTTACTTCAATTTACGCACATATTGTTGTGTATAAAAGTTACTTGAAGTTGTGAGATCATTTTTGATCTAATTTTACTTCTGGAATTTCTCTACTTCTTCACTTTAAACTCAAATATCTTTTGATAGACTGAACCGATTGCAATGAAACAAAAACTAAATGTTACTTCAAGTTACGTTCAATCGTTGTGTATAAAAGTTATCTACATTGCTTTCGTACATTTTACGTGATGCCCGGATAAATAAACAGACAAACCGACAAACAGACAAAAAATCTAAAAATGCTGGAAATGGGTTCTATTGTTTGTCCTTTAACACCCTGGCTATTTTTTTCTATTTTTTTTTTGATGTACAAAAACGACTTTTCTACAGTTTTATTATATGTATAGATATAATGAACGATAATAATAATAATTACTAATTAGTTATTTCTTTATTACTTTTTGCTTTGCTTTTTTATTATTTTTTTGAAATACGGGTAAACAAATTATATTTTTGTTAAAGTATTAATTATTTTACTAAATATATGACTTACGTATCTAAATTGTTCTCACTAGTATAATGTGATGGGTGCGGACATTCTTAACAATAGATTCACGACGTAATGGGGCCATTGATTGTGGCAATGTGTATGCGAATAGTACTGCTATATGTAGGTATGAACTGAGAGACTTGTGAGCGTGTAGGTATCGGTCGGTGTGCCTGTCTGATTTTATCTCAGTGTCGTTGCGAAGGTCTAACTTGTTATGAAATCGTGATAGGTTTGTAGAATGTTGCAGCAGCAATTTTATCTATGACAACTTAAAAATAAAAAAAAAAGATATTACCTATGACATTTTTTTTTTTTATAATAATTTAATAATGTAGTGAAATTTTGAGGTAGTATTTCTTTTGTCTATTATTATAATGTCTACGATCTACGCTCTGGGCAAATATTTCAAATTTTCATACATATTATAAATAATTATTGCCATATGATAAGGCGTACCAGGTGTGCCATACACCTGGAATATCTAGACGTCAGTTAATATACCTAATATTACAGATATGATCATGATCTGTAATTTAGTGGAAAAAAAACTTTTTAAGTGTATGTACATATATATATATATATATATATATATATATATATATATATATATATATATATATATATATATATATATATATATATATATATATATATATATATATATATATATATATATATATATATATATATATATATATATATATATATATATATATATGTATATATATATATATATATATATATATATATAGTTTTTAAAAAAAATATATTTACGAGGAAAAATGTTTAGTTAAGGATCCCAGATAGTTAATACGCTACACATAACACTCATGACGCTCACAGCGGGACTCGAGCCCGCGCCACCTTTTCCTTGTGACCGTTTTTGAAACTATAAAGTAGGTACAACTAGAAGATCATTTAATTAAGAGATCACTTTATTAATTACTCTATCCATCTTTGTTACATACTTAATATTTCGTCGTCTTATTGCGCCGCGCCGTCGTCGTAATAAAGGTTGAAATAAATATTTTGCTCAATAAATTGTGGGTACTTACGTATTAACGCCACCGCACCTACAGATTTGTACTACAGCTACACTCGTTTCGCAGGACGATAGTGATGGGGAGGCGCGAGTTCAAGTTTATATTCCCTATTATTTCTATTACTCCTATTACTAGAACCTATGTTATCCAAGTCGAAAGTAAATAGCCTTCGTCATTAGCTAGGGCACTCGCCACCGCTACCGCGGCACGCTCGCTTCGCTCGCTCGTTTCGTGCGATGTGGTCATGTTCTAACCTAACCTAACCAATCTAGAAAGACTGAAAGATTCTTAGGATTAACTTTATGAACCTACTATATTCAAATCGAAAGAAAATAGTAATTTACGATGAAAACACAAATCGATAGAAAAGCGAAGCCGCGGTGGCGTTAGTTAATACGTAAGTACCAAATTGTAACTCAACTTTTTCAGGTGGTAACTACACGATTTAACTATGTGACTACTCACTTCTGACGCACTATAATCACCGCTAATACAACATGTATTTATTTTTGCTTTATTAATAGTAATGTCCATTGTTTCAGCCAAAAAACAAAATGGTTCAACAGTACGTACCAACAGCCTGGGCTCTGGCGCGCGCACCCCGCCCGCTGAGCGAACCAAGTCAAAGTTTTCTGCGTTTGGTAGACTTTTCAAACCATGGAAATGGAAACGGAAAAAGAAATCTGAAAAATTCGAAGCAGCTTCTAGAAGTAAGTGCTTTGATTTACGATTACGATAATGAATACTTACCTATTATTTTCTTATAGAAAAATTAAAGTGAAACCTTGCCTTAAATGGTTAAATTCTTGTAATGTACAGAACCTTCAAATTAGCGATCCCGATTCGCACTTGATTAAAGATAAAATATGAAACTCGAACGCTAATAATACGTTGTATTGTGTTAATTTTGAATTAACAGATGATTTATTGTTGTTATTTATTATCAGTCTACTATGACATATCCTCTCATATTGCAATTATTTGTAAAAAAATATCGGTTTTCTATTATCACAGTAATACAGTAATTTTAAACTCCTAATTATAATCGTACATTATGTTGCAACATTTTGATAGTGAGGCAAGGTTTAACACAAAAAGAAAAACGTCTATTATAGTTTGCAATCATTAATATTTAATAGGTATATACTTGCAAACCCGGCCCGCTTCGCTGGGCGTAAGTTGAAATAAATTAGACGGTTTTTATAATTTTCTAATAAAAAAAAATTGCCTAAGTTGCTCTTTATAACATTAACTATCTGCGAGTGAAAAACCGTCTCTGAGATGAGAGCCGGAACAAACAGACAGACAGACAGACAAAAGAATAAATGTATTTTTTTATGTAAGTCCCGTACTAAGATATACTTTCATATGCCTTTTTTATAAGCTGTTAATTTGACATAAAAAATGGACACTTCCATTTTATTTATACTTTAAATGTACTGAGTACTGATTATTGTTGTGTTGTACAATTTTCGTGCTAGTAGATTTTGCTCTATACTTTATTTTGATCTGCAATATTTCCATTTATATTATAAATACCCAGGCACTATACCGCCTATTCTGCGCCTTAGTCAATACTTAATGATGTAACATTAAAGCAATCTCAAATTACATTAAGTGAAATTATTGTCGATTTATTGTATTGGTGTTTATAAATGGAAACAACAACAACAACATTCTATTTTAAAATTAAAATATAGAATTGAATACACGCGTAAGGAGTAAAATGTCTTCGGCAATATCGATTATAGTATACGTATTTTACTTCTATACTTTTACTTAATATTATAAAGAAGTGAAGTTTGTGTGTTTGTTAAATTGTAAGGGGTAATCTCGGGATCTACTGAACCGATTTTAAAAATTCTTTCACCAATAGAAAGCCACATTATTGCTGAGTGTCATAGGTTATACAAAAAACCGAAAAATAAAAAGGCTTTTACGTGGTAGTCCGTTTTGCAAAGAGAATCGGAGAATAAACGGTCGAATGGAAGCGTTTCTTACGAACGCTGCCTTAACTATGAAAGATATATTTTTGAGTTCTAGAGATAAAATGTGGAGCTTGAAAATGCCTACAAAAAAGTCAACGACAGCATATGTCTAACTTTTATATTTAAGTTACAAAAAGTTGTTTTTTAATATTAGTATAGATAATTTAATTTTTAATATTAATAAAATACCTACGTATAACACTCCTTTTGGCAGTTAGAAATTAAAACATAACACTCTGTACTAAAGAAGGTTTATTAACATTATGCCCAACGAAGTGGGCACGGGTCAGCTAGTATATTATAATTTTATAATGTTTGAAACTGATACTATCAAATTATAACGATGTTTGTATAAAAATATATAAAAATATTCATATGAATATTATTATAATATAATAACGACTCATCATCACTTCACTTCTTGTGCTCATCTCTAGATGCGTTTTAATACGTAGTACAGACGATATACATTTTGTTGGCATTTATATTTTATAGTTACTGCTCCGCTCCCTTGGGTATTAGCATGATGATATAATATAACCTAGTCTTTTTTAATAAATGGGCTATCAATTCAAAAAGAATATTTCAACTGGGATTAGTAGTTTCTAAGTTTAACACGCTCAAACAAACAAAATTTGCCTCTTTATAATATTGAGTATAGATTGTAAAATTTGTGAAAGAAGAAGACCAAATTGCTGATTACTACTGATTGTTTAATACATAGAAACGTCTATTGTTTAAATACATGACTAACATTATTTTGTATATTGCAGCTTTAGAAAGGAAGATATCCGTCCGAGCGAATAGAGATGAGCTAGTCCAAAAAGGAATTCTTCTCCCAGAGAGTCCAGTGACCCCCGTACCCGAAGAGAGTAAGGGATTAGTTTTTCTAAAATATGAATTTACTGAGTGCTATAAATCACATACATACACGCAGTCAGCGCTACGATTGTTATATAGAAACATTTTTGCTTTTTTCATTCTAATAATTTATTCTTACGCTCCTAAGGGATTCTCAAACTTTTAAACTGATCTTCATCGAGTGTAATAGACACTTGAAGTACAAACACCCTCTTAGGTATCTTTTTTAATTTGTATTGTTGGCTTTTCATTACGAATCAGCTGAATTGATTATCTCAGCCTTCTGAGACATTTCAACAGCATTTATATTACTTTCTTTCCTTTACTACTATGTTTACATTTCGATGCCATTGAGTAAGTATTGCTACTAATATTATAATATCGTGTACTGCCAATTGCATGATTTTACTCACGTGCTGTTAATTCATCGCTGCAA
This sequence comes from Boloria euphrosyne, assembly GCA_951802675.2. Classification (NCBI taxonomy): domain Eukaryota; kingdom Metazoa; phylum Arthropoda; class Insecta; order Lepidoptera; family Nymphalidae; genus Boloria; species Boloria euphrosyne. The sequence continues at coordinate 8,727,170 of OX637874.1, forward strand.
TTATACCGCTGCTTACCCAGTTATTAGTAGCAAATACCAATACATTATACATCTCTAGATTTATGCTACAAAAGACACTTCCCAAACATTACGCTTATCAACATTCACTTTTATTTTAAAAAACCTTAGATAAGTTTTAACGGTTAGTATAGATTTCTTAGAGATGAGATATTTTTTCAGCAGTAACAAGTATCCTATATGTTGACCCGAATAACCAGCGATCACAATACTCAATTTTATCAAAATATTTACAGTTGTTTTCTGGTGATGCTGTCACAGACACAGATAAAGTTCGATATTAATAATGATTATTGCGATAAGAATATTCAAAGAAGTTTAACTTTAACTGCACTTGAAGATAACACGCATTAATTTTTTTATCATACGATATTTTTACGACTTAATTTACTCATATTATCATATCAGTACCTTATTTTGTGCATAGAAACATTCAAAAAATAAAATTAACATACTGTATATAAGTTTTATATAGGATTTGTTTGTTTTGTTGTTGTAATAGTGTAACAAATTGTGATAGATGAGGACTCGCCGACGTATGGGGAGGAGACGCGCAACGAGCGGGAGTCACACACAGGGAACATGAACGAGCGGAGCGGCGCGCACGCGGCGCTTCAGGCGCAGCTGGCGTCGCAGCTGGCGCAGCAGCATAACGCGCTGGCCGCCGCCGTGGCCGCCGCCGCCGCCGCCGCCGCGCACCACCACCATCAGAACAACAATGTTATCGGTATGTATCCATGTCTTTATTTGTATTTAGTCCTTTTTTTAACGTCCTACTACTCAGCACCATCCATTCAACCATGCTGCCCAGGTTGACGGATTCGGGACTTTTGAAAACTTTTTTGGAAAGAACCCTTATAATTTATCATTCTCGTCCGTCATGTCTACCTACAGCTAGAAAACTAATTCATCATGGATGTACATTATACATATATAGTATATACACATTATACTAGGTAGGCCGACAAAGTGGTAAAGTAAAATCTTGAACCTACACAGTTAACCAGGTTTTTCAATTTTACGAGTATAGTAAAATGTGCATAGTAACTTTTAACAAAACCCTGTTGAATCGAGTGGTGGCTGTTATATACTAATTCCACCGAAAATAGCATTCCCAAAGAGGGTTATCGTCAGGGTCAGGGTTAACGGCCGGTTATAAAATTTCTTGCTAAATCAATTGCAACATGTATAAGAGTGTCAAATAATGACAGAGGAGAGTGGAAGAAGAAGAAGATAAGTTGTGCCGACCCCACATAGCGTGGGAAAAGGACAGGAAGAAGGAGAGGAGTAAAATGTGCATAGTAAAAGCCCTCTTTTTAGTCATCTTGTTAGTAGTGATGGGCAACTACGGAACCCTACACTGCACGTAGGTCGATACGTACTTGGTAATATTGAAGAAAGTTTGTATAAATTGTAAAAGAGATTCAAGTTGTTTTTCTGTGCGGTTAGTAAGCGTATCCCACAGACGTTATTTGTATCAGTTATATTTTGGTGTATTTTTTTAGTTTTAATGTTTAGTTTACTAGCAACTAACTTTCGCTTCGCCACCAGGTGCTCCCTGCCAAATTTAGAGTTTGTAGCCCAAAAATCCGTCCCGTAATTAAAATAAATAAAAATTCTTAAATAAAAGTAGCCTATGTTACTCCTTAAAACATTAGCTATCTACGAGTGAAATTCAAATTCGTCCATCCGTTTCAGAGACAATTACACAGAAAAAAGTTTTAAAATTTGATTTTTTGATGTAAGAGTACCATATATTATACTTTCATATGAATTTAGTGAAAAGCTGTAAATTTTTGTTTATATGACTAGATATTATGTATATAAAAACAGATCTCTAAATCTATAGTTTATTTTTTTTGTCTGTCTTTCTATGTGTCACAGATTATTTATTTAATAGTTTTTTTTGTTTGTTAAAGTAATTGCTACCAATAAATGGTTACTTTTAGAATTCTAAGTTAAATTTCACATATTTCGAATTTAAAATAGTAAAATAACATTAAATTTAGGATAATGTTGTCTGACAAACTTTTATTGTTTAAAGAAATGATCCTTGGAAAAATTAGGTGAATGGTCGTTATACTATTAATATGAGCAATTTTACAATCCTAAGGAATATGTAGATGTAGGAGTAGATTCAGTATTAAACCTTATTGATATTGCAAAAATAGTACATTTATATTTTATATGATGAATACTTAATGCTGTCTATATATTTTTTATAAGTCAAATGCCATCTTTAAAGATCTATACATACTTAATTAATTATTATCTATGTATGAAAGACTATGAAAAACTTGAATCCGTCTGAGAATTACTGTAAAAGAAGTAGGGCTTTCAGTTGTGGGATCATTTAGATCATAACAATGCAAGTTGGCTAGTGGTCTAACATAATCTGTAGTCCATTTTCGTCATACATTTTGATGCAACAAACTACTTGTATATCCCTATATATACCAGTTTAAATTATACTGACATTTTTGCAAATGCAAATAAATCAAACAGTAACATTTTTTAACAAAAAATACCCTCCCTTTATCCATATAATGCTGCTATTTTGGTCCCGTATTCTGAGGAATAACAATCGTACTCTTGATTAAATTTTCAATGTAAGAGCCTCTAATTTTCAATGTTTTAATTTTTTAAACTTAAATATGGCAGGCAAACAAATGAAAGTAGATAAATTCTTTTACATCCTCGGAAACCAGTCGCATACCTACGTCTATCTAAAAATGTGATAAAATTAAAAAAAAAAACTGGAAAAACTATAAAACAAAAATAGAAAGAGTTTTCAAATTTTAGCATCTCAAATTTTAAGTAATATTTACTAGCTGTGCCCGCGACTTCGTTCGCGTGGATGTCGGAACTTAACCATGTATTTTTTAGTGCGAAGCGCTGTTGGAGGATACCGATACAAATATATTTTTTTTTATGCTAGTGCTTCTTTATAAACAACATTGGCTGTGGAACCATCTGGAGCGTACACAAAAAGGTTATTGGGGTTGTTTACGCGGGAAAGAGCTACGTATAGTTGACCATGAGAAAAGCATCCAATACTTAGGTCCACCCCCGCAACGGATAATGTCTGGCCCTGAGCTTTATTAATCGTCATGGCATAGCAGAGACTGACTGGGAATTGCACTCGTTTGAAAGAGAAAGGAAAGTTGTTGGGAATTATAGGTATTCTTGGAATAAAATCAATATCACCGGCGCCGCAACCGGTTAATATTTCAGCTTCGATTATGTTTTGCTGCATATTTGTGACTTTGAGCCGAGTGCCGTTACAAAGTTTGGGAGGACATAAATTTCTGAGGAGAATTATTGGTACACCGATTTTTAAAACTATTTTGTGGGCTGGAAGTCCGGGTGTGTTGAGGGAATCCAAAAATTCTACCGGGTAGTGCGTGGCGTCATCTTCTTCCATAACTGTATTTATAGAGGTGTATTCTCTACTATTTCCGGACACATGACTCAATATTTTTAAATTAATTGCCGCTGCTTGGTCATTGCGGGGAGTCAAAATAGCTCGCTGACATAGCCAAGAACCAGCTTGATTGCCCATGTTTGTGAAATCTCCGTACACAGAAGAAATTAGCTCCTGTTGTGATGTAACGCAAGAACAGAGATTATTAATCAAAATAACTTTTCCATCTTCTTGTACGGGGTATGTGCCATCGCCTATTTGTAACAATAAATTGGAAAACTCCTGTGCATTTTCGCAGCCTCCTAACTGTGCACGCATATTTACACTCAGGTGTGTAGATGATATATTGCGCCATAAAACAGAACTCTTGAGACAGGCAGCAATTTCATCGGCTCTCGTTCCTCGGGGTACTATCGGGAGTGTCTGCCGAAAATCACCGCAGAACAACACCGTAATGCCTCCCATCGGCCGGTCATTTTGCCTTATGTCCTGTAAAGTTCTATTCACTGCTTCTACAGCTTTGCGGTTTGCCATTGTGCACTCGTCCCAAATAATTAAAACACAATCGCGTAAAACCCTTGCTTTATCGCTATTTCGCGATATGTTGCAAACCGGGCTTTCTGTACGGTCTAAGTCGATAGGAATTTTAAATGTTGTGTGTGCCGTTTTTCCTCCAGGCAATAATGTGGCTGCTATCCCTGAAGAGGCGACAGCAAGGGCAATTTTATTTTGGTTCCTTATTCGAGCCAAAATAACTTTGGTTAGGAAAGTTTTACCTGTTCCGCCCGGTGCGTCTAAAAACAGGATTTCACCCGAGGCGTTATCTACACTGCAGCATACCCTATCAAACGTTTGGCGCTGTTCCTCTGTCAAATTTGAGCAGCCATTTTGTAAAATTTCTGCGAGTTCCACGGGATTATAACTAATTTCTGATACGTACTCTTTGTTTATACGTTCCCCATCGACTGTCGGTGTGGGCAAACCGTATTGACTGATCGGATTCCCTCCTATACTTATAACTATCTCTTGAATAGCCAATAAGGACCTGTTGTGACAAATTTCACGTACCCTATCAGGTATTTCTCCATCAGTATTTAGTTGACCATGTCTCAAAAAATCTTCAGCAAACTTGTCATTGTACTTTTGCCATAACTGTTTAGCATCTGATAACCCACAAAAGGTCAATAAGATGGCAAACAAATGTCGCAAGCGATGTGGACTATCGCTGACACATGCTTCAGCTAGAGCGTTATCCCAATGCTGATCTCCATCTAATAAATGGCGTGCGCGGCAAGCGGCCTGGTATGTGGGATGTTCAATATCATCCACTTTACGGAGCTCAGCAAAAGACGTAGGTCCTCGCACTACATGGAGAAGAAGGCGTAAATAGTAACATTCTGAATTATTCGGGTGCACCGTGTACACCCGTCCAATCACGTGTTCTTTAAAAACGCCAGTCTCGCCTTCCACAGCTTTTCCACGTCTTCTACGATTCCAAACACCTTGCTGCTTGTTATACGTGTAATAAGATGGAACCTCATTATATAAAATGGATTTCGCGAAATTGTCTGTTTCGCAAAGGCGAAAAAATGCCAGCAAGGTGGTCTGCCTCGGGTTGTCTAACCTTTCTGTTAAATTTTCAGACTGAAAATATACTCGTTGCCCGCCTTCAAGGTGCACATCAAGATGGATTACTGGTGGATGTCGTTCATGTATTGGGAAACTTAAAATACGCCAAACTGCTTCCGAAGAGCTAATATATCGGCCAGATTGATACCTCGTGACTTCATCATATTCATTATGATTTCTCAGCGCGATCATAGCTTGGTCACTGCCCTTATTGATATATTTGCAAATATATTTAATAGACTCTACGCTATTGCACATTTCGACATTTATATGTGCCTGAAATGTTTTTGATAAAACTGGCGAATACGGTACCACCCATCTATTGTCCAATACTATTTCTTGTCCACGGAGCCTGCCAGTAGTTGTGAAACCACCTTGCGATGGTGATCTTCGCCGATACAATGGATACCCATTTTCCCCCGATACGGTTTCTTCTAAAAATGCTTTGGGGTATCTTTTTGAGCACTTACCATCATGCATGCATGGGGATTCCCTATTTAAAACTCCACATGGCCCGTGAACCATGTGTGTCCTAATTATGTCATGCAAAATCGGATCATTATTTTGCTCTGGAAATTCAGCACTTATAACACTGTCAACAGCGTCAGGACGAATTTTGTCTTCTAGCCACAGGAGAATGTGGGCGTGAGGCAAACCACGCTTTTGCCATTCGACGCTGTACATATAACAAAGAGCAGGACCGAATATTTTCTCTTTTGTAAGAAGATTTATCAAAATTTTTAGTTTTAAATGGAAAACTCTGGCAATTAAATCATGTCTATCATAAGACGCCTGTCCTGTTAGAAGATGTTGAGTGATTTCGGTCCATTTTGGATTAGTGGTAAACGTAATAAATAGGTCCGGCCGGCCGTATTTCCGGACGTAACAAAAAGCATCTTGTGTTTTTTCGTGCATGTACCGCGGACCGCCTGTGAAGCTCGATGGCAAGATGACCAATCGTCCCAAATTCTCAACGTTATTGTCGGATTGTATTGCATCCTGCAAATGCACATATTCCTCAGAGCGTAATCGTCGTTGATTTGTACGAATGTATACTAAACGTTCCGTTTCAATTTTAGCATACATGTCCACAATAAATTGGCTGAACAGTCCACGGAATCTTTGCAAATAAACGAAACGATTACGCCTTATTTGCAAAAGATATGAGTAAAATTGGAGAGCTGATATTTTTTTATTGAAATTTGTTTCCCTAGTCGTAGGATTAACTTGGTAGAGTCCAAAATTGTATCCATCTTCACCATGACAATATATGAGCGGATATTGCAGTGCATCGTATGCTCGATGTGTTTCGTAAATGCGTTGCAGACGATTATCTCGAGTGCGTAGTACGATGTCACGCCTTTCGCACTCTTGGTCAACTAAAACAACCGCAACTTCGTCTGCAACGGGAATGTTGTGTCTCCCGCGGTGTTCACCAACAGGACGTCTATCTGCGCTGATAATTATTTTAAAGTCATTACTGCCGTGAGGAATCGATTCCAGCGCAACTTTGAAATTATGCACATAGCTATTAATTTGATGTAACATGTCTTGTAATCCTAATATAAGGTCACTGTCAAGCTGTGGAAAATGACGATTTCTAACATTAGCCTGTTCGGTATAATCCGACACAAAATAAATTTGGAGAAAATTAGGGTCATTTTCTGGTAACAATGATCCAATGAGATGATATACTTGACCTTGTACTTTGAAGGTTGGCATGAACGGTCCCTCCGTTATTTGTTTTGCCCCAAAGGATGTCATTTGGAAAGCGCTGTTATATGATCGGATATTATCTAAAAAATGTTTAGACTGAGGATGATCTCCATTTAGAAGAGTTTTAATAAAGTGTGAGGGATCTTGAAAATGTGGGAGAACAATTTTCCCACTTGAACAGCACACACCATTTGCCTCTTTTTTCCATTTCAGTGCATCACAAAAATTGCAAATTTCGGTCATACCACCCACAGACGCGAATACCGCATAGTCAATTCTAGATGAATACGTAAATCCTGCTTTTTCCCTATTGTCCCATGGTAGAATAATATTTGAAATATCATATTCCAAAGACTCATCAGAGTCGCTAGTTATAAATCTGTTCAGATGGTATCGAACTCGTTCAATGCCGAGGCGAGATTGATTCTGTTCTGCTGTTTCTACTCGTCTCATTTCACCTATTCTTTCCCTCTCAGATTCTAAATACCTTTCATCGTTCAACCGCGCGCGTACATAATTATCTCTGGCTGTTACCAATCGTCGTTCTCTCTCTGAGAGAGACTCGCACTCGCGTGAGAGTGTGTGGCGCTCTCGGTCAGCCGATAAACGCGCTTCACGGTCCTCACTGCTTTCTTGGGAGCGCAAAGTCGCGGTTAGAATTCTTTGCGAACTTAAGCGCGACTCCCTTTCGGTGAAAGTCTCAGACTCACGTGAGAGGGCGAGACGCTCTCGGTCAGCCGATAAACGCGCTTCGCGGTCCTCGCTGCTTTCTTGGGAGCGCAAAGTCGCAGTCAGAATTCTTTGCCAACTTAAGCGTGACTCCCTTTCGGTGAAAGTCTCAGACTCACGCGAGAGGGCGAGACGCTCTCGGTCAGCCGATAAACGCGCTTCGCGGTCCTCGCTGCTTTCTTGGGAGCGCAAAGTCGCAGTCAGAATTCTTTGCGAACTTAAGCGTGACTCCCTTTCGGTGAAAGTCTCAGACTCACGTGAGAGGGCGTGACGCTCTTGGTCAGCCGTCAACCTCGCTTCGCGTTCCTCCAAACCCTCCTGTGATCGAGAAACTGCCGTAAGAGAACGCTGTATACTAAGTCGAGACTCACGTTGGGTAGGCGTTTCTGACGCAAGAGTTCTGACTTGCCTTGCTCGAATTGCTGTTAGCCTCACTTCACGATCTTCTTCTGATTCCTGGGACCTACTAAGTCTCTTCCTTTTCGCATCTCGGCTACGCTGAGAAAGGTTTGTTTTTTTTCTAGAAGGCATTTTCAAAATAAAAACTGAACCAAACAAATAAAATATTGAACCAAATAAATCAACAATTTACAACAACACAAACTTTCAAAATGAGAATGAAGACTAATAAAATTTCAAACCACGAAGTAAATAAAACTACTTGACTCAAATTGCAATTTGCAAGTTATTATTTACTTCGCACTTCGAAATTAAGACCGAATCTAACTAACCAAATTTTTTTGAAAGACAAAACGAAATAATGAATTAACGAACGAACGATTTACGATACTATCAATTCAATTCAAGACCTTTACATAGACAAACCTATTTAAAGACAGAACTTTAAAGACTCCTAAAACTCAAAGATAGCCGGCAGACATGGGCGAAGGTCATTCTTTCAAGGAAAATCTTGACACCGCGATTCAGAAAATGACTTCACACGCACAACGCCATCTATCGAACAATACTGCACGCAGTTCATCTCTAGTTCGAATTCTCGTCGATGTCGCTGTTTTAATATTTTACTTGGGAAACACTATTATAATTTTATTAATTTACATTTATAAGGCATTTATAAGGTGTGAACTGATTACTATGAAACAAAAAACTTAATGTTACTTCAATTTACGCACATATTGTTGTGTATAAAAGTTACTTGAAGTTGTGAGATTAAATGCACATAGCCCTAATTTTACTTCTGGAATTTCTCTAATTCTTCACTTTAAACTCAAATATCTTTTGATAGACTGAACCGATTGCAATGAAACAAAAACTAAATGTTACTTCAAGTTACGTTCAATCGTTGTGTATAAAAGTTATCTACATTGCTTTCGTACATTTTACGTGATGCCCGGATAAATAAACAGACAAACCGACAAACCGACAAACAGACAAAAATTCTAAAAATGCTGGAAATGGGTTCTATTGGTTGTCCTTTAACACCCTTGCTATTTTTTTTGTATTTTTTTTTGATGTACAAAAACGACTTTTCTACAGTTTTATTATATGTATAGATAATACAGAAACACAACCGCCGCACGGTGCTTATCAAATAGCTTTAATTCGGACGAAAGCTTTTTTCTGAGTTGCTATTGTGATGCTTTTTCGATGTCCCTTTTTGGATGCCTGTCGTTCAGGTAAAAAGAAAGAAACGTGTTGCGCGTATTCATGAGTTAAAGAAAAGCAAGCAACGCGTAGCGGGAATTAGTGGCTTCCTGGCAGGACGAGCAGCGAGCGTTGACCCCCGCGCCACCGCCCGGCGCCCTCTGCGGCCGCTGCCGGGCTGCACGTGACGTCACCAGACTGACAATACGAATTAATTACCTTTTTAAGCTGGGATTGTTCTTTTCGTTGCGAATTATTTATGCAATCATTTTGTTACCTTCACTTATTACTAATTACATAATTTATTGCAAAAAGTGTGCATTTGAAAAGTAAAGAATAGAGATACATATAGAATATGTAGATATAGAGGTAATATAAATATGTGCATACGTATTTAATATTAATATAAACCGCTCGACCCACTGCGTTTAAGGATCGCGATCGTTTTCTTTAAAAAGCAGTGAATTTTATGGAACTTATTTCGAAAGTTAAAATCTATAGAATGACAGAATGTCTAGATTTGTGTCGGCTATCACGGGGGTGCCGCAGGCGGGGGTAGCGCAGGGGGTGCGGGCGGCGGTCTTGTCGCCGGCGCGCGCCTCAGTGCTGGCCCGCCCGCGCCCGCGCCCGCCTGCGCTCTTAGTCCGCAGACTTAACCTCATTCGACTGCTCTTCTATAGACACTTGCGTTAACTACAGTAATCCCCCTGATATGTCGTCCTTATCCAGTGTCAAATAATAAACAATTAAATCTAAAGAAAATGTGCCGCACTGCTCAAAAGTATTATTAATCAAGTAATATTAATTAAATAGTACTAATTGGTTATTTTTATGGTGCAACGTAACTCTTTTATTTCATTATTTATAGGAATAGGGCTATTACTACAAAACTTCAACTGTATTTGTCAAGACAACGCATACACTTTTTAAGTTTCTGTTTTAAATTTATCTTTTATAATTACGTGACAGGTGATGTTTCACCTAAATATAAGCTTCGTACATAACTTGTGGTCTAGAAAGACTCGCAGTGGCGCGAACTTAGCAGGCAATATCGATCGAAAGCAGTCGCAGCACGCGATAGCGCTTACTGTACAGTCTACAGACCATTTTTTTAAAGCTCCAATTAACACAGCTGACTCATTTTACTTTAATAAAATGTTTACCTATGTAGGTATTCAGTTAAACTATAAACGTTAACAATAGTTAAAGTATTTAGTATAGAAATATATTTTCTGGATTATATCTTTAATAATATATTTAGGCACTAATATGTCACTATTGTGAACTCAATCCATCAGATTCAATGACTGGGTCATATAATGGATATTAGCGTGCACTGTCAAAACCTAAAATGTATTTGGAATCGTTTTAACCTGACAACCGATGGTGGAAACGGTACGGTGGTGGTCAAACCGAGTGTTGCGGGCGCGGGAGCGTTGAGCGTGGAGTACGATCACGAGCGCGGTGTCTCGAGCGCAGCCTCGCGGCAGGCGCGTGCCGCAGCCTCGGCCGCCCGCGCCGCCCGCGACGCGCCTGTCTATGATGGGCTATATCATGGGCTGTGCATGTTTGAGAGGTGCGTACCTCATTACTTAATTCAACGTGCTAGCGAAGCCTATGTTTGTGTATTTAAAATACACCTATGAAACAAAATTAGAACAGAATTTAGATAATATTTTAGGCTTATGCCAATATTTGACATTATAGTATTTGAATTTCGATGTTCTTTTTATATACATTTTCAATGCTTGCCATAACGCTATCCCAAAAGCCATTGTTAACCAAAGTTAAACCTGTGTAAAACTCTATGAAAATTTCAAATATTTACATGTGCGGGACAACCTTGCGACACGATGGTGAATTAAGACAGTGCGCCTTGAAGTCAAAACTCAAAACAATACATTAGGTACATCAAGTTAAATATTACATATTATCTTCTCAAGTATTCTTTATTAAATTATCCAGGATCCAATAATTAAGCATTTGCTTTCAAAATAAATAACTAATTAAGATGATGATATTTAGGTCTTCCTTACAAGTCAAAATAGGTACTACACTTTTAAACAGAGATATAATAGCCTTTTTTTTTTCGAAAATTTTAATGATTTAAAAAATTATAAATATGAAATTCTGCCTGATAGTAATTGAAAATTGCGCCGAATTAAGGGAATATGCAGAACTTTGTGAATACCGAAATTGCAAAAACGTTATGTGATTACCGTAACTTCTGTGTCGTGTATGAGTAAATTGGAGTGTCGGAATGTCGAACATTCCAACTAAAAAACCAATGATTTAGTATTCTAAAAGTAAATACCTATCTTAGGCTCTAATATAATCCTTACTAATATTGCTGTTCTCCGACCGATTCCGGCCATGGCGGATAAGTGGTAGTGCCATGCTTGTTACCTTCGGGTAGCAGCCGAATTGGCCGGCACGCCCCGTATAGTACCACTCTCTCACAGAATACTGGCGTGAAGTGGCAGCTATGCTGTCGCGTTTCGTCCGGTAAGTGAGAGTTCGGGAGGCCCACTCCCCATCCCTCCTCCCGTCCTTCTCCCTCCGACCTCCCTCCCTTCCCTAAAAGGCCGGCAACGCATCTGCAAGCCCTGCAGTGCTGCAGATGTCCATGGGCGGAGGTGATCACTTTCCATCAGGTGAGCCTCCTGCTCGTTTGCCCCCTTTGTCGCATAAAAAAAAATAATCTCATTGAGACTAGCCAACTGCGCAGGATATATAACAATGCACAAGTTTACGTGCATGCGCAAGTGCACTCTTTTTTCCTATCACTCTCATACTCCGGTGGGTCGACTACTCGACACACACGACCAGTAAGCCCCACATAACCACCTGTTTTCTACAGGTGATATGCGTCAATGCATTTCCCAAAAAAAAGGGGATGAAAGTTTGTATGGAAATTACGTCATTTTATAGTGCTAGAAGCTTGAAACTTATTTTTTAGGCTTTTGATTAGATATAAATAAGTGAGACATTCAAGATTTGTAAAAATTTTATTCTAAAGGGTACCTAGAGACGAACCTGACCGAAGCAAGGATGAGTCTTTACTTTATTTTTTCGCTTTGGTTTTTGTATCAGTCTGCAGGACCGTCTTTATTTATAGTAGGTATTTGTTTGTACTTTTGGTAAAACAAATACAAGGAGAGTAATCCATGTGTTTCATGGAATAAAAGTAATGTGACAATGCTGCAAAGAGTATTAGAAACTATTCCTTTAGCATAAGTCCTTCGTAGTCTTAAACTTGGTCCGGGAGCAAATTGATTAAAAAAGAACGATATCGTTGTACAAAATAAGTTTCCGTTGTTTAGTGGCTGACAGCAACAGCTACACATCCGGAGATCCTATATTAGAGGACCTGGAAAGGTCGGGCCAGGTTTAGTTATTGAGTCTTTCTAGTTAGTAAGCCTCAGAAACAACTCGGGAGTTGGGAAGTTCGTGGTTTGGCACCCCGTGCCTCGGAGAGTAGTAAAGCTTGTCGGTCCTGCGCTTTAATCCTTACTGGTCGTCTCGAGTATCGTCCCACCGGAAAGTGACAGGAATAAAAAATAGAAAAACTTGTCTGTGCGTACATTTGTACACTATTATAAACCTGCGCAGTTAGCTAGCCTCTTTGAAATTTGCCGCCGTGGCCGGAATCGGTCGAGAGGACAATATCATTATCTTTATTATTTATTGCACTATTATCAATAACCATAGTTCTCGGCAGGAAATTCATTGAATAAGACAATGACGACCGAAGCTATTATAATATAAATTACCAAACAAATAAATGAATTAATCCGTAATCATAAATGATAATATAAATTAAAGTCATGAATAAGTTATATAAATACCGGTAATGAATAAAATTGAACTGTTTGTACTTTGTAATGTTAAAATAACAGCTTATTTCTTAATGCATGTGGAATTAAATACGGTTCTTATAATAAAATGTTCTCTCCGTGTGCTTATCTAATATTTTAAAATTAAATAGCTTTTATTTTAGACAAATATTAGGCTTTTGCTCAAGACATTGAAAAGGTACCTAGGGACGAACCTGAACGAAGCGAGGGTGAGTCACTAGTTCTTCTACAACATTCAGATGAAAATATCAACGAGGCTGTATGAATTTACGCTCTACCAAAACGAAACTATTGTTTCATCGACAAAGTTATGCAGACAAAGCGAATCGTCACGCAGTGTTTAAATGATTTCAACAAAACGCTTTCACATAAAAGTAATGGATCATATCTGAGACTTTCTGTTTTGCTATTGTTGTATTTTGCTCCACTCTCTTAAATTACTACGAACTCAAGAGCAGCAGAGCCGGCGGTTAATAATATTTTGAATGTTTTTGTACATGCATTATGTACTTCGAATGCATTTAGATAAAAAATATCTATTCTGGAATAAAACTGGTAGATATTGTGACCGAATTGATTAAAACGATCGTATTATCTTTGTACATCAAGGATAAGGCTTCAATATACCAATTCCAATTAGAGAATTTAGGTAAAAGTTATTTACTTAGAAATGTTAAAGATTAATTTTAATATTAAGTATAAATAAATGAATATCAGTGATTTTCTGTTCTATCCTATGTTCTTCACTATTTCGATTTTCGAGTGAATTTAAATGTAACCAAAATAATGATTATTTTATTTTTTGCAAAGTTGTATATCCAATTTTGTAACACTTGGTGTCTTCAAAGGGGTATTTATAATCGCTCATAAGTCATAACCTATTTAAATAAATTGAAATGAATATCATGAAAATACAATAAAAAATTCGGCCAAGTGCGAGTCGGACTCGCGCGCGAAGGGTTCCGTATCAATCTATAACAATAAGCTAGTCTAAATTGTATAAGCGCCCATACAACTCTACTACAACTATGTATGCATGTATGTACCTTATGACCATATGACCTTTTTATTTTAACTTATTTTATTTTTTGTAATTTTTCCTTTATGTGTGCTATAAAACGTTGTTTCATGCCAAATTTCTAGATTCTCGGTCAACTGGAAGTATCCTTTAGGTTTTGATTCCCTTGCGAGTAACTTTACGACTTATGAGTTTCAAAATATGCGCTTAAATAGCTGTTTATTTTAATTGCGTTGTCATAGATATTTGATTTTGTTACAGCTTAAAGGAATTACAGACCTGAGTTTTGATATGAATTTCAATTTAATTTCTCTACGCGTTTATGAGGAAAGGGGTAGTAAGTTTAAAATTATTAAAAATATTTTTACTATATGATGTACAACTATATGATGTACAACGTACTTGTTTTACAAAAAATAAAATTGAAGCATAAACCGCTGTATCTTTTGATTGCGTTAGCTTAGAAGTTTGATTTTTTCACAGCTCCAAGGGAGAGTAGACCTGAGTATTTTATATGCATTTCAGCTTGATACCTCCACGCGTTCCTGAGAAAAAGGGCCTTGACAGACATAGACAGACGGACAACACTTTGTTGTCCTATAAGGGTTCCGTTTTTTGATAAAGATAGGGTTATATAATTTTAGTTTTAGTAACATTAATATAATTGTCTTAGTTAAATTATATATGTACCTATACTAGCGACTTACCCTCGCTCCGCTTCGTTTCGTCACTTATAGTGTTTACTCAGTAAGACCCGGGTAACTAGCGTCATACCAAGTTTTATCTGTTTAGATACACAGACAGACCAATAAACAAATATTCTTCTATAATTCTTACTAGCGACTCGGACGTCCCTAGATTTAGCGCGAGCGAAGCCGCGGGTTCCGCTAATATATACTTATAAACCTTCCTCTTCAATCACTGTATCTATTAAAAAAACTGCATCAAAATCAGTTGCGTAGTTTTAAAGATCTAAGCATACATATTGACAGAGAGACAGACAGCGGGAAGCGACTTTGTTTTGTACTATGTAGTGATTCGGCCTCTATCTATAATAATAATAGTAATACTATTTCAATAAGATGTTCCAAAATATATTTATTATACAGATTCGACTTAGTTATAATTTTATTAACCCTTAAAACCACGCGCTATTTCTAGCCTCACAATTACATTCGTGGGGGAGCTACAACTCCCCCATTCATATAACGATTATTAATAGCTTACCTGTAAAATAAAGATTTAATTCTTTTTGAAAAATAAATAATATGTATATTTTGTAAAAATAATTTATTCCTGACATTTGACACACATTCTTACATCTATAAAATGGATACTACATACGCTCTTCGTGCATTTTGAGCTCTTCTTTCATCTTTGCTACGTGGACATAAATGACATCGTGATTTCTTTTCTTCCTCTTGTTTTGGCTTATCTCTTTTGTTAGTGGATTCTCAGCTGGCTCGAAACCAACCTCAATGAGAAAATGCACATCATATCTTTTAGCTCCCATGTAAGATTTGTCAAAGACCTTCTGTCCAGTACGTGTGGAGTCACTAAATCATACCAAAGTTCTTCTAAAAATTAGTAACGGCTCATCCCGGGTTTTTTTTTCATTAATATAATTAGACCCATCTCCCTGTTCTTCTGTTTTCTGTGATTTGTCATTATCCAAATCATTTTCAAGTACTGCCTCGCTTGTATTGTGGTCACTAACCTCTAATTAAATGTCACTCAAATTGGATTATTAGTCCTATCAAAACTCCTGATTTTCACTATTGTCCAACTCTGGAAATTATTTATCAGTAGTTCAAGCTTTTGAGATTTCATATTATTGTATGAAGTATGCTACAAATCTACAAAAATAAGAATAAATAAGAAATTAGTAAATAAATATTACTAACGTAACTACACTCATGGGGGAGCTAGGTCCCGCAAAAGCACGTACCTGCTGAACTGTATGCGGTAGTCCAACAAAAATATGCCAATTACGAGCTCTTCTGCGGCACTAGGAATACACGGAGTCTTGACCGCGTGTCCGGCCGCCAAAATAATAAAAATACTAACGCAAAAGTGTGTGTTGGGGGACTCTACTCCCCCGCGAGTGGTGTTAAAGGTTAAATGTATATAATATTATAAAATAAAAAGTTTTTTTAAAAATAAAATTTGTCACAGGTTTGAGGTCTATTACCACCATAATTATTGCTTTAAAACATTAAATGAATTAATATTATCTGCATGTTTCTATAAGTAAATATTAACCGTCGAAATTAACGTATAATATACGAGCGACCTCGCTTCGCTCGGATTAGCGAAGCCGTGGGTAATGGGTTCGCTAGTAAATGAATAAAAACTTAACAAATTATATACTAAAACCTTTCTCGAGAACACTATATCCATTGGTGAAAACAGTGTGAAAATCGGAGCTGTTGTTTTTGAGTTTATCGCGAACATACAGATAGACGCGGCGGAGGACTTTGTTTTATAATATGTAGTAATATTATGAACTTAATTATTTGGTAATGTCGCTTAGTAGGGTGTATTATATATTCTTTTTTATCACTTTTTATATATTATGCGAAATTTAGTGCTGTACTATGACTATTGCACTTGACCGTAACTCGCTGACGTCATTGAGCTCTGTGCATATGGTGGAAATGATTATTATTAAAGTACGTAGGAGTTTGACGCATTTTGCTGTTTATTTCTGAATTGCCTTTTATTAGGAAAATATGATCTAACAATGCATACCAAATTCTAACTTGAATCGAATTTTATTGAAGTAGGTAGTCATTATATTTATCCATATAGAGGCTAAATGTATACTTTTTTGATCTTTGGTCTGTTTGGGAACGTACCACGAGAAAATTGTTCGACAGATTTTGTTGAAATTTGGTATGATGACAGCAGGTTTTATTGATCAATATTGCTTTTTATTACTGGGGGGAAATGTTACATTTTGTTAAAATGTATTTGTTCGCTAGTAATGAACTAATATGTAGAAAATAACTAAAATAGGCACAAGAAAAGTTACTGTAAACGTTTACTAGGTGTTAAGCTTTTTCATTTATTTATTTTTTCTATTTTACCTTATTTTTGTTTTAACTTATTATTATTTTAACTTATTATTCATCTCAGCAAAATTTATTTAATTTAACAACCGTGGTACAAACATCTTATCAATAGTCAATGCCTTTGACTGAACAATTATTATTATAAGTATATTTTCATATTCATATAGCTTTAGTGTAGCATAAAGTAGGCTGTGGGAAAGGTCTATCCGTCTGACACCGGTCTCTACTTTCCTTCTTCTTGTTTCTTCTCTAATTTCTCGCGCCGCTTCCTAAAAAGATATAGGTTGCATTGTATAATGAGATATAGAACGAATCTTTTTAAATAAAAATTATTGCCTAAAATATTGTTATTTGGAAGTAATCTTAGTTACTTATTAATATCAAATGGACACAAGACCATTAGATAATGTTGTAACGTTGTACTTATAGTAGATCGATATATTAATGCGGGTCATCGAACTTAGCAAACCATAATGGTCCTAGTTTCTCGTTCCACGTAACATCAGCGCGGGATGAATGGCGTTAAATTAAAAATTCAAAACAAAGCGAAGCGGTGTGTGGGCGGTTGGCTAAAGTGCGGAGGGCGGGCGGCGATCGAAGAGCGCGCGCGGAGCTGAGCTTTTGAAGCGGGGGCGGGCGGGCGAGGGGTAACGATCCGCGGCCGCCCGCAGTCTTCCAGCCGCGAGCGCGACGCGAGCATGAGCGACGTCGGCACGCTCGCCGCCATGGACGCCTTCGCGGGCGGCGCGAGGCGCAGGCCCTCGCGTCTTCCACCGCCTCCGCCCTTCGTGCCGCCGCCGCCGCCCCAGCGCCACGACCACTACTATGTGCGCCGCAAGTCCCCCGTGCCCAGACACTCCTCTAACCTTACGCTCTTCGCGCGCTCCAATGGTACATCACCTACACCATGCTGCCTCATACTGCACCGTGCACTCTTACCATGCAATGCACTTGCAACATCCCATATTTGATAACAGACGTCATGGATCCATTGTAGCACGTTTCTTACAGTACCTACTTACTATTTTTCATTTTTGTGTATTTTATATCTTCTCTATCCTGTATTTTAAACACTGCACTCAATTGACGTATGTTCACCATAATGTTTAAATGGCATGTTACTCTTTCTTTATACATCTCTACCTATCTTATTCTTTAATTATTTTTCTAAATATATTGTTCATTTTGTATATGACATTGATAATTTTAATGTGTAGTTCAAAGTGCTGAGATTTTGATAAAGATAAAAAGGGATTTTTAATATTTTTACTAATAATAATTCTAGAAAAGTTCATTGTAGAGTTGCAAAAAGTTTAAAGTATATTTTATGTATTCACTATTTAACTTACTAATGCTAGACATATGTACGACCTTTAAAAGCACATTAAATTTTAGTTTCGTAAGATAATAAGTATGGAGTATTAGGAAAAGTAAAAAGACAGAATTTTTAAGTGCCGCAAGCGATCACTCTACGTTCCTTTTTAAAAACCCATTCGTGTGTGTATTTTTCGTACATATAATTATTTAAAGAGAGGTTAAAATATTCACACAAAAAGGGTTCCGTACACAAACTTAAATCATAGTTCATATAATCGTAGTACCTATGTCATTTTAATAACTAAAATTCGTGATAAATACTTGTTGGATACCTTTTTTAACATAATATGTACTTGAATGGACCAAAATAATATTAAATAAAAATTTAATATTTAAATACCTACACAAATTGATTAGTTATACAATGTTGAAATTTAATTTTAAGTAGTAGGGCTGCGCCTCAATGCCAATAGATATATAACGAAGGCGTCGCGTCGTGGCCTCGTGCAACTATTTGAGGCATGTTCATGAGTTAAACCTTCTAACGTGTATGTTGATAATACGCCATTTTAATTGCATCTCGAGAATGTACAAATATTCCATGCCTAATAATGAGCAAATAGATAAACACTAGCTCGGTGATCAACCTCTAAAATGTTTTTATTTTATTTAGTCTTAATAATAATTGAAACACTAAACAGAAGAAAAGTAAAAGTACAAAGAAAAGTAAGAAAAAAAAATATTTAAGAAAAATACTTTAATACAATGCTCATTTTTAATCATTACATAAAGGCATCTTTGTTTGAAACAAAAGGCGTGCCGTAGCCGAAGGCAATAATTCAAAGAATGTAAAGCTTGTGATGGCGACAAGGCTGACGGTCGTGGCCGCGGAACGCCCTTGACCCACCGCGGATGGTTCCGCCCGTGTAGACCGCTCTCCCGTTAGCGATATCCATTTCGCTCATTGTTTACTCATTTGCATTCGCTAAATTGTTAAAAGAGAAAGATAAAATTATAATGCAGTCATTTTAAAATGGATTAAAACTACGACAGAGCAAAACGATGTTTTTTGTTTATTGGATAATATAGCTGTATAATTCATGTTTGTTTCATTACATCAAAAATGTTCAGTAATACTTTATAAATCGATCAAAAAGACTAAAATATATAACATTATACGTCGTTTATGGGAATCATTCAAAATTCAAGCAATTTTTCTGTTACTTACATCTAAATTAAATCACATAATATATAATAAATAAACATATAATAAACTTTATTTAAATACAAGCAACAATAATACAACATACTTATCTACCTACATTTAATGCTTAAATTACAAGCGTTCTTGAAACGTTAATATCACATTTAAAAATGTAATTATATAAATTGACAGTTTGTAAGTAAGGAATAATCTACCCCCGGCCCCGTGACGAAATCAGTTTATACCTGTTTTAATCATACGTCTATACTCTATACATATAATAAAATTCTGACTTATCCGAATCTGTACATTGATTATTTTTTGGAAATTCTTGTTGAAATAGTCATTATTAGAGGCTGAATCGATAGATTTTAGAATTTTTGTCTGTCTGTAAAAACCGACTGTGAATCATTACACGGTATGTAAAATCTAAAAATTTATTTTCCGGTCTTTAAAACGCAAGCGGAGCCGCGGGAAATGCTAGTTTAATATAAAAATTAATACCTCAATAATGTAGGAATAAAGTTTCATGCTTCATTAGCCGCCCACTTGCATTTCGTCACTCGCAAATGTTTTTGCCACACAAATTCTACTGTGAGCGATGTGCGACCTAATTCCGTTTATAAAACGTAAATAATTATTATTTTCAGTGACACTATTTTTGTAATCAATAATCTTAAATATATTATGTTCATTTTTACTGCAAATGAAGAAACTTAGTTTGTTTTTCAAGTCCTGGAAGTGGTCATAGCATTTGGTTAAAGCACAAAAGTTCGTTATTTTTGTAATTGAGTAATAGGAATAATAAGTGAATGCAAATACACGCATATATACAACATAATTTCGTTACAAATTTTAAGAAATCTCTGACAGATGTCTTTTCCGGCGTACCGATCTGAAGATACTAGTGATTTTATTTTTAACCAGCTTATGTATGTATTACGTCGTATTTGTTTCGTCGTTTTACGTATCATGAGGAGAAACGCGGGGTTACACGGCCACGCGTTTTCACTCTACTCTACGTACTCTTGACATTGTGTGTTGCCGTTTACTCTCAAGCTATCTCTCATGCCATTGACATATTTCAATGCTTACATCACGGTACAGGATACCGTGTCTTACAAATAACAATTTTAACGACCAATTTCCTGTTAACGTTTAACAAGATTATTTTTATAATTAATCAATTGGTTTGTGAAGAACACAGCTGTTGATAAAATGATACATATTATATTATGCATATTTAATTTCAGAATGCTTTTGTATACTTACATAATTATGTATCACATTATAATTGCATAATATGATTCATATTATTCATTTCAAATAGGAGGAGGAAAGTCGGGTACCAAAAAAAAGCCACAGAATTGAATTGAAAAAGACAGTTTTATTTAAAATGTCAAATCGTATATGAAAATAAGTAATCTAAGTAAGTATTACTGATCAATTGGTTAGGACTGAGGAAGATAAAGTTGAAGTTAGTCACTTACGTAATGACCGCAACGATGTTCATTCTCCGGGCGAGGGCCTTGGCCAAGGGCGAGCTCATCGATCGTCGTTGAGTCCCGCATACTTAGTATCCGAATTGTACTTGCGCACCTCTTCCTTCAGCCTGTTGAATCAACTTTCAAGCTGGGCTACTTGTATTCATAAAGTTTAAGCAAATTAACATTTTATAAAAACTTTTGTAGATTATAATAACTAGCGAGTGAATTGGAAAATTATAAAATAACACATTACATACTTAACAAAATAAAAACTTCTATGACAAAAAGGCCAATAATATTCGAACACATATTAGGTATCTACTTTTTTCAAAACTAGTTGATGAGTGAGTACTTATGATATAGTTTCAATACTTGTGTAGATTCTCTCATCTCTGTGCCTTGTACGAGGAGGCAGGATGTGTTAATAATAAACAGTACCATGTGACGAAGATCGAACGGTGCCAGCGCCGTAATGAATGAGAGTCGCGTGCCGTCAGCCGTCACTCGACTCAACTATCACCTATTTTTAGAGTTATTGACATTGTAAAACGAAGAAGTTTCTGATTCAACATACACCCATAATTTAGAACATACATCTTTTGGATAAGAATATAAAATGATTGTACTATATTTTATTTTCAGAACCAAAGAAAGATAAATTGGAGAATGGTGGCGAACTAGTGAGGCCAGAAAGGCCGAACTCATTGACAGCGGGTAAACTCCCAAGGCGGTTATGCTATCAAGGAGATGGTGAGTCACAAATGCCATCATTATCTACCGTTTAAGGATAACATCTGTCGCATTACTCATATATACAATAGCTACAGTGTACATACCGATAATCATAAATAATTGATTCTATATTGAATTATTTTTAATATCACATAAGATAAATGGCAAAACTAATATGTTAATTTATTAATTAATAATAAAATGCAATAATAGTAGCTGTAATTTATGATAAGCTGTCGTGGTTTTGTCCTTTGCGTTCTATTAATCTCCTAAATTACAATAAAACAAGTGACTCAGTCTGGCTCCGTTCGGCTTTGTTTCCTAGGTACGTTTTAAATGTTAGTACGAATGTTTAAGAGATGTAACAGTTTCCTGCAGTAAAATTATCCTATAATATGTTGATGCGATCGGATATGAACACATGTAAATTATTCAGTTCGAATATTATTTTATGTATGTATATATATATACATAGATAAATGTAATTGATATATTCACTGACCCATAGATTTTTATGATATACCTATATCCAATATTGTCAAAAATAGTTTCATATTATTTTTTTTTAGATTAAGTTAAAACTAAAAAAGAATAAGATTAAATTAAGTTTTACTATGCTGTGTACCATATTTCGATAGTTATTTTTCATTTAGAGTTTGCGACTAAAGAAAATCAACTAATGGTAAATTGTCGTTTCAGGGAATTACGGCGGAGGCGTGGGTGGGGGTAGCGAAGGCGACGTCAGCGCGGAGGAGCAGCTCATGCTGTCGGAGTTGCCGGAGCCTCCCATCGCGCTGTCGGAGATCGGCCCCATCCCGCCGCCGCCTATGTTCAGCTCCCCCAGCCCTCTGCGGCACCATCACTCTCACCCCCTCACAAATACTCTCTCTGATTGTGAGTATTGCTCTATTTTGTGTTAGAATAATTTAAATGATTGCGTTATATGGTATTTTTATCTAGACTAATTACTTTAGTTTAGGTTTTAACTCTTTATTTTCTGATAACAGCTGATAACGCAATACAACCTTCTGAACAAGTCTTTCTGGTAATGCTATGCCTATGATGTATGAAAAAATCTCTTGGTCGACGAGGGTGTTAACCTCGAATAAGTTAAGCCGTCGGTTTTGCGCCTTGTCCTGTTCGTGTCAAAATATCGAACCAATAGAAAATAAAAGGGATCTTTGAAAGAGTGTCCTTGCTATGTATCTGCGCATACACTTGTGTTTTTAATATCCGATACACGGCTTGTGTCAGTAATATTGGCAGAAATTACCGAAATCAATCAGAAGCACATTATCATTAGGTATTATAAAAATATTATTTCAACGAACCCAACAGCCGAGGACGAAGACTCGCAAGACGAGGACGAAGCGGACGCGGGCGCGGACACGTCCCGTGTAGAAGAGATCCCGCCCAAAGAGCCGCTGTTCAACGCGGTGCCTCTGAAGTCGGCGCTCAAGAAGCGGCCGGCCGCGTCGCCCGCCGCCACGCCGCTCGCCACGCCGCTCGCGCCGCGCCAGGACCACCACCACGCCAGCTTCAAGTCAGTATACTGTGTGCTTAATGCTTATACACATTTGAGAAAATTCCAGAATACTTATGCTATATTTAACTTCTAATTTTAGATTGTGAACGTCTGTAGTTCAAAGAATATTAATTTATATTAAATTTAACAAACTATGACAAGTTTAACGCCAATAGACGCCATAGCACTTTGTGGCTTCACAATACGGAACGACGTTTTGTACAATTTACACTATAGTCATTTTATGTTATTCTACAATTTAAATCGCGATCATACTACTTATTTAATATATTAAATAACACAAACTCTCAGTTCTAGTCGTATTATTTTTGTAAAGCCGGCGTTACAAAAGTTGAAAAAAAAAAATTTTCTAATTTCTTCTGGAATTTTACAAAAATAAACAATACAATAAAGATTATTCGCTAGCCAAACGTCTCTAATCGCTTTATTAAGATATTTGGTGTATTTTTGTTTAAGCAAAGCGTCTATTGTATTAGACTGATTCTTATCGTAATATTTGGTATTTAAATTTTATAATTATTCTTTATTAAAAACTAAAACTACTATAACAATAACTAGAGCCGGAGATAGAGCAATAAAACCACGCACTTAGTGAAGCCAAAGTGGGTCACAAATCATTTACTTATAATAAACTCTTTTAAATTGCGCATGTTATTACGTTGATTTTCCTTTTAAATGATATTCTAGCGAGAGATGAGGTATTACGTATTAAATGTAATACTTTAAGCTGATTATCTTGTATAGTGATATATGTTGTACGTATTTAATAAATCGTTCCCCAAGTTGGTCGGCTTTAAACAATTTTATCACAAGGTTGTGATATTCACTAAATGTCATGTTCAGTATAATGTATTATAGGAGTTATTACGATGGAGTGACTGCATGCATTTTTATATGATTTTTTGTAAGAATTAACAAAATTATAATTTATTAATAAAACAATTTGTTTTACAAAATTTTATGTTAATATTTTTATTTATTATTGAACTTGTTAATTGTTAATATTAATACATCTTAAAAAGAGTACATTTTATTTATCATAATATAACGTATTGTGTACTGTTAGTATTCAGGTCAGCAACACGTATTGTTAGCGGAGTTTTATAATATTTATGAATATTCATGTTTAACCAACTTTTCAGTTTTTTATAAGTATATAAGGAAGAAAAACAAAATTATAAGTTTATTTATTTATTTTGTGTGCTAAATTTATCTCTCGCTGTATTTTTTTTAAGAAAAAGAAAAAACAATTTTAAAATATTTCACATTGTAAAAAATATTACTTTTTATGGACGATTGGGGCTATTATTTTAAGGATTATAACTTTCATTTATTTTATTGGCCATATAATATTTTCTATAGGTACCTATTTGTAATTAAAAAAATGTTTTTCAAAAATTGATTATTAGTGCATTAATTTTAATGAGATAATAAAATATGTATGAGTTATTAATAAATAAAAAAACGTCTTATTTTAAAATCGTTCACAATTATGAAAAAAATGCTGTTATTGACATTAAAAAAATATGAGTCACATATAAAGTATGCAATTCAAATTAAATGAGTTATTGCGCGCAATATTTAGAATTAAACATATCTATATTCATTAACAATTCTAGCACGTTTGCGTGGACAGGAAAGTTGGCACGCGGTTACACAAAAGATCGGGTAAATCGCAACACGAGTTGCAAAAGTACTCGACAAATTATTGCACTAATATAACTCGTACAACAAATTGGTTCTCGCGAAAGTGTTTTATTTATTCGTTTATTTTCATCATGCGGCGAGCAGGCGGCCGCCGCCCAAGCCGAGGATCCGCATATGGTAACACCCTCTCGTTATATCGATGTTGTCGAGCCACGACTCACAGACCTCCCGACGGTCCGCTTGCCTCCGCTCATGCATCGTGCATCGCACGCTTCCGACTATCATCTGTCTCCATTCCCTAGCTTCCATTCCAACTCACCCGACAACACAACCATCTCAGTCATTCACAACACTATATTTTCACTCATTCACTCACTTGTTCATACACTCATTCATTCCTTAAATAGATATTATAAAATTACCTACATCCCTTATAATCCTTATAAAACTATCAATTATGTTCAACTA
Organism: Boloria euphrosyne; assembly: GCA_951802675.2. Classification (NCBI taxonomy): domain Eukaryota; kingdom Metazoa; phylum Arthropoda; class Insecta; order Lepidoptera; family Nymphalidae; genus Boloria; species Boloria euphrosyne. The sequence continues at coordinate 8,752,641 of OX637874.1, forward strand.
CGTATCGACTCGTATGCCGCATAATTCTATGTCGTATATTGAATGATAAATGTTTCGTAGGTATATTTGGCTGTTTAACGCTGTTGTTCTACTTCTTGTTGTCTGTGCTGCATGCATATATGTATATCGGTTGCATATCTATAGAAAAATACTTGATATCTGCTGTTTTGTACACATTAAAATATGTCTGTGTCGTAATTTATTTAAATGGTTTTATAAAAAATATATAGAAAAAGGATAAAGTTATACTGTTATTTTTATGATTAAAGTATAAGAAGATAATATGCTGTTAATTTCAGCGATTAAAATATTTTTTAATAAATAACAGAGAAAGTATCTGAGCGCTCATAAGTATGAAGCTGTTGACGGAAGTCTGATTTGACTATCCCTTCCTAATTCGTAACATCATCACGGTATTTGCGACACTCATATTTTAACGCACACCCTTACATAAGTTAAGAAAACGAATCAAGACATTAGAAACATATTAGCATTTAACTCATACATTGTCAACGATGAAGTAATTTGATTGATAGATAATTAATATATAATTTGGTTTGCATTCAGCAGTAGCCGGCCAGTGCGCGTGGGCAACGCGTTGGAGAACAAAGAGAATGCTCGGCCGTGGGAGGGCGAGTACCGCGACGAGTACGCGAGCGAGTCCGAGCGCGTGGCCGCCAAGCTGGCGCGCAAGGAGAGCCTCAACATCAAGCTCGCGCTGCGCCCCGACCGCCAGGAGCTTATTAACAGGTAGGTACTTTGATTACACTTTAATGTATCTAGTTTTTGTTAATAATATAATGTTTCGTATTACTTACAATAACTTGTATAAAATTTATATTTGATAGCGCTTTTCGGTATTTACGTAAACCAAACAATATAAAAATACCGAACCGATCCACAGGAACATTATGTATCTGAAGTTCATGTACTGTTTACAGAGTGGCCTTTATAAATGCTTTGTATATCTCCATGAAATAGATTAACTAATAAGGATGAGTGGTATCGCGCTCGTTTGATTAACCGAGTGAAGCGGGTTCACATCCGGGTCTCGCACCTCTGATAATTTCATGTGCGAATCATTTCTACCTGACATGTTTACCACTTGTCTCATGGTGAAATAAACCTGCATGTTTGTGAGAATCTAGAATACACTTTGTGAAGTCCGCGGACCCGCACTTGGCCAACGTGGTGGACTATAGCATATAGAAAAAAAATGTGTTATGAGACGCCAGCCTAGTGAATAAAGTGAAATATGGTTTAGTGGCTAGAATGTACGGTCGCACACCGGGAGGTCCTGGGTTCGAGTCCCGGGTCGGGCCAAGTTTAGTTATTGAGTCTTTCTGTTTCGTAAGCCTCAGTAACAGCCCGGAGTTGGGAAGTTGGCGGTGTTTCACCCCCGTGCCTCGGAGAGCACGTAAAGCCGTCGGTCCTACGCCTTAACTCTCACTGGTCGTGTCGAGCAGTCGTCCCACTAGAATATGAGAGTGATAAGGAATAGAGAGTGCACTTGTGTTTGCGCGTACACTCGTGCTCTATAATATGTCCCGCGCAGATGGCTAGTCTCAAAGAGATTGGCCGCCGTGGCCGGAATCGGTCAGGAGGACATCATCATGGTATTCTGTGAACTTTTACTTCTTTCTATTAAAATCTCTTACTTTTAGAAAGTATGTCATGGCTCTTCACTTGCATAAAATGGATGGCGCGGGATATTTTGACTCCTAAGATCGTACAAATGCTAGGGAGATGAGTATAGTAGAGAGAGAGAGAGAGAGAGAGAAATTTTTTGGAACGAACGTGCTCTAGAAAATGAAACTTTGTGAAGTGTTACGTATTTAGAATGTCTATGTGTAGGGTGGTCGACAAGATGTCGTATCCAGCGTTGAAAATAGCTGGTGTCTACGTCAGGAATTTATTCTCCTCAAACTTAGCAAAAGACGTGCGTTTGTCTAGTATAATAAGCGTCACATGCTTATTATGTGCATAGGAACGAAGTATGTCAATTAATTGCAACTTGTCCAATAGCGGCCTTGGAGCACGCCAGCATTGGATAATATATAACGCACTTACTGTTAATTACTGGTTTCCTAGTGCGTCCTGAAAGGAAGCTGTCGTCCGAATGCGTTGCATAATCTCTCTGTAATGCCTTTTGATGGCGTCACACGATCTTAGACTGACCATATTTGACTCATACGCATTATTTACTCTATGATATATTAGAAAACCACTAGAAGGTACTAGACTTGCCGTGTGCCTCGTGGCGAAATTAAAATTAACATATATTTTTATATTATAATAGCTTTATTTCGGTATATCATCGATAGTTTTACTTTATTCTTAACGAACGTTATTATCACGAAATCATCATATAATATTCAAAAGTCATAATTAAACCAAAGATTAAACTAAAATATTACCTTATATTAATTTTAAAATTAAAAAGAAAAAGTTAAAATTATTGTTAAATTTGAATGATGCTTTTTTACATATTATTAACTATTTTCGAAACCATTCTGCTGACCTAATAAGCTTATTATTAAAAATGTAAACATTCCAAAAAAAAAAAACGTTATACCGAGTTTCACATTTGGAACCGTAGTAAATAGTAGGAAGTACCTTGAATGTTGCCGAGATAATCAAACATCCGGCAATGAGCCAATTTTGGCACGCGTGCTCTATGAAATAGTAGAGACGGAACAAATGTATGTTTAATTTTAACGTCGTGCTCATCTTGAAACTATGAGAATACGTCATATTATGCATCTAGTATTATGTTGTATTTGACAATCCGCAAGTATTGTACAAAGGCTATTTCACCACCATGAGAAATCGTATAGATTAGTTCGTTGAGAAATATCGGTCGTATGGGCATGTCGGTCATATCTTGCGCCATTCTTATTCTAATGCCACAAAAACAAGTAAATATATATTAGTATAAAGCATTAACTAACTTTAGTCTTTTGAATTTATATTTGAAAAATGTATCAAACTTTCCATTGGTAAATAAATAGGTATGCTTAAATGAGATTACACTTAATCCAACGGTTAATTAGAGATTAAAGTATGCTTGTCAATCAGAATTCCACTAAGACATTTAGGCAAGAGTTTATTATTTATTTAATATTGTATTTGAACAGAAACCCACCTCGACTTATTAAATAAATTATAAATATAAGATATTATTTATAACGCAACTGCGAACTAAAGAAAAAATACATAATATAAAGACGAATTATGTGAAAAATAAAATACCTATATCGCTGTAGATTTATATAAAATCTAAATATATTTGACGAGCGTATCAAACTGACAAACAAACTGTTTAACTTTATTATTCAAAAGTGAAGTTGTGATGTTTAAATGCTTGAATAATTCCATTATTCCCCTTCAAGAGCGACATCAAGATGAATTAATTCTTTGAATTAGCCTCGTTTAGGATAATCGAACTCTGTATTGTTATACAACACATGTACCTACACTCTCAGTTCTATAATAGCTGCGTGTGTGAGAGTATTATTGCCTGGCTGATACGAACGCCTGGGAGTTTTATTTTTGTTTGCACAGTCACTCTCGAGATCCTAATTTCTTCTTATTTCTTTGATAATAAAATTCTTGGCAGTGAAATTAATGTTTATTATTTTTCCACTTATTAAATGTGTCATGCGATCAATTAATAGAAAATGTGAAATAGTGGAAACTTAGCATTTATGAATCACCATGGAATTGTATATGTGACTTTAATCACAAATGAACTTTGATCAATAAATGACCTAGGTTAATTAATTAATCTAGACTAGACTATGGATATTGGGAATACGCCAAGAGTTTTCGTTAGTCGGACGTTATGAACTTGTTTACGGCATCGCACAGGCTTTGGAAAATTTTATATCGTCGCTCGATCGCCAGTACGCGCTCACATCTGAAGCGCATGTATTTTATCATTAACATCCTGTTACTGTTAAATATTACGTTAGTGTAACTTTCAAATATTATGGTGTTGCTATTGTTGGGAAACCATGCTGACGGTTCTTTTTATTTATGCAGGAACATTCTGGTGGTCCAGAGCGAGCACGAGCGTCAGGAGTCGTGGGAGGCTATCGGCGCTCGGCTTATTCGCCGCCTGTCCATGCGTCCCACAGCTGAGGAGCTCGTCGAAAGGAATATACTTAAAAGTAGGTTTCTTGAACGTTTATTTACATATATTTAATATATTTTCTTATACCTTCATAATAATATTAATATATTTCAAGTATTTATTGATGGACTAACACAATTAATTTTAAAGGTCAGTCGCCCGCCGAAGAGAAAAAACAGAAGGAAGAGAAAAAGCGGTACCTATTACGCAAACTTAGTTTTCGACCGACTGTTGATGAACTCAAAGAGAAGAAAATCATACGATTCAGCGACTACATCGAAGTTACACAGGTACATATATAGCAATTAATGTAATCTTTATATGACCATATTATACATCTTCACATGTGAAGATAGTTAATACGAGTTACTTTGGTATTTTTATTTTCACTGGCCATTTCTGGAGATGAGAAATAAATATACCCCATGAACTGTTTAATACAAAGTTTTTGCCAGAGCTTGATCTACCGGTATGCAACTTATCATCCAATTCCGTCCAGCTATTTCAGCGTGGTAGTGTAATAAACGCCCACACATACAAACTTTCTTTATTATTAGTCACATTTATTATGAATAAGAGCTATAAAGATACCAATATAGTATATGTAAAATATAACACAAATGGTGGGATTGCAGGCGCACGACTACGACCGGCGCGCGGACAAGCCGTGGACGCGGCTGACGCCCCGCGACAAGGCCGCCATCCGCCGCGAGCTCAACGAGTTCAAGAGCTCCGAGATGGCGGTGCACGAGGAGAGCAAGCACCTCACTAGGTTAGCTTATACTCTACTATATCATACTCTGTTTTATATATAAACGATTTTATAATGATTTCTGACAGCACACATTTTTTATCAGAAGTAATTATATTCAAATTTTAAGCACTTTATAAGATTATACAAATTTGCAATAGTACGAAACGTGACTTATATAAATAAATAATTTCACAAAGGACAGGCTAAGTTCAAAGAAAGGAGGGGCTTTTTTGTATACTTTTCTTGTATCTTGAGTGCCGGATCAATAAAACCTAGCGAAAATATATTGGATTGTTAATTTTATTATATCCCAAGCACTTGGCACACTAATTGGCACTATATGAAACTGGCCGATGCCTCGAAGGTTGCACTCGTTTATTTGCCAAAGAATACTTGAAGTGGTATAGAAAAACCTTGTATATAAGCAGAATCATGAATAGACTGTTTTTGTAAAATATATACGTACGTTTTATAAACTTCAATAAAAAAAGTTAAATCATTAGACATATGATAAACTTCACATTCTGTGAAAAAAAATACTGTTTCTTTGTTAAATATTGCTTTGTTTTTAATAAAAACAATATAACGAAACTTTTATACGAAATTATTTTATGCCTAGATTTTATTGTATTACAGCGGCATTGAGTGACGTACCTTATTTATAGTACTTATAAAAAGAATGTTGATGATGTTCCTAATGATAAGAATGGAAATTCATGACACTTTTTCTTCCAGTTTTATAAACTTCTATGTCCTCGAAATGTTCCGACTTCGTTTGTAGGGCTGAAGATTAGTGATCCAATTAATTTAAAAAAATATAAAGAGCTTCTAAAAACTTTTTGATCCACCCTTCCTTATTGTTGCTATACATTTAAAATGATTACTAATATGAGATATTTGTTTGTGCAGGTTCCATAGACCATGACGGCTGTGCCTTAGCCCCGGAAAGGACAGTGCGAGTAGACGACGCAGCGAGCGCACCTGTGATTTTAATGTATTATACTTTAATAATATTGACTTCTTCCCACCTAAGGAAGATTCGTTTGCAATAATTTCTACAAACGCAGCGGTAAAGTGTGCGTTCTGAACTCATACTGCCTCGTCTCATCGGTCGCGGCCGCGACCAGCGATCGACTCCGCTTCCCGCTGGCGTTACGATACTATAGTATAGTAAACTTTTATATTTAGTTGATGTATCTTAAGCATACCCGTACATTCTTTTAATTGACCTTCGAGAAAGGTTAGTGATACTGATTACTGATTATTGTGGTGGAGATTTGAGTTTTAGTGCCTACGCTACGGTACGAGTACGAAGTGTTTTAAATGTGAGACGCGTCCCGTTTGTGAGTTACGTACACTTGTGATTTCTTCTTTATTTTGTCTGTTTTCAATTCGGTAGTCATTAAGCTAGATTGGAATTTTATCGTATTTATTTATAATAATAATTATTATTATTGTTTCGGTCACAAGTTTCGTTTTTTGATTTGTGCAAGTGTAGCGGTTATAGAGTTGATAGCGAGCTTCTTTTGCTTAATGTTAAATTTAAATAATCGTTGGACTTTTATGTAGATGTGTAGCGACGTTTGATATTGTTCACTGAACTCTTCGCTTTTCTCGGAGATACTGCCACAGATTTTCATCGTTTCAAAAACGTATTTAAGGGAGTGCAATCTATTGAATCCGTTGCATTCTAAGTATATTTAATTAGAAGTTGCAAAAGATATTTTAACTTTTCCAATTTTGTATTTAGAAAAATTCACAATTATTCAATACCTAATAAAATTCGTATATTCTTCATATTTAATTTCAATTAAATTATGAAATATTTTATAATGATTTTTATTTAATTATATATTAACTAAGACTCCACCAGTTATACTTTAGTATAATAATTGTATAATTATTCACGATTTCTTTTTTAGCACTTAAACTTTAATTAACTTTACCTGAATAACTAATAGATTTTTATAACAAAAATGTTGTTAAAATGTATCTTATATAAGAAGTAATATGCAAAATTTGGATTTTATTATTTTTGATTCTAATTACTTTCACTTTAATGCATTGTATGGTTTGAGCCAACAGTAACAATGTTTTTTTTTATAAAAAAATAATAATAAAGATAATTTTAGCTTAATAGTTAACTTGAATAATCCTGACATTTATTCATTAGTACAGGGAGATACTGAGTGATTGATTTTATGTTACAAAATTCCTGTTATTGTTATGATGTCACCATTTAGAAAAATACAAAATTAACATGTTAATTGGGTCATTCAATAGCTTTCAATTAATAATTCGAACGAGTAAAAATGTCCAAAAAGTATTTCCTACAAAGGTTAAAACAGGCTATTATAAAGACACAATTAACAAACAGTTGAAATTCTTGTAAATGGCCACGTCCAGGTCCAGCCAGCGCGGAACGAACAACCTCGGTGGGAACAACCTGTTCAACTCATGTCGCTCTAGCCTGAACTAGGCTATAGGATAGGATAAGTCAATCAAAAGTAAACTGAGAATCCTCTGAAGGTTAAAAATTTAGTAAAGGATTAATAATTTAAAACTGTAGCTATTTCATTATAAAATTTTTCGAGATTACTACCTACATTATATCATATGTGATATGTCTTGTTTAGTTGTTATTTGTATTTACAAGGTAATTATTGTAATCTGAAGAACAATAATATTGCTGAGTTTGTTCTTCGATTTTGTTGTGATGTGGTTCTTTTTATATCTAATATTATTATATAAATAAGATGCATTTCATTGATTGAGAACATTCAGCTCCGTAGCGGTGCCATTACGTACTCGTATGTATTCGAAATGTTATAAAATGAGTATAATATAAATTATATAATTATGTTTTGAATTGCTCAGCCTTTTAGATGTCCATTTCTTTGAAAATACTGTATATATGAATCGGCGACACTTTTTTAAAATAAAATATTTAATAAACAGTGAATTTAATGTAAGGCCAATATCACAATTACCATTCGAACGTCGTTTGCGAGGAGATGCACGCGACGGCTACTCGTGAGACCATTCCATTGTAGGATAAAGTGGAAGCCAAAATGACGACTTATTTTTCTATAAACGATTTTGTTATATCGCAATTAAAGTAATATACTTAGGTGAAACGTAGATGTTTATCGATATTGTAATCATAAGAAGTTCACATTTCCAAAGATCTAAGCTCAACTGAAATTTTTAGCTAGCTGATTGTTTGCCAGTCGTTGACATATTATGTATATTTTTGCAGAACTTACCAAGAATAGGTTGCAATGTTCATCCGATGTCACCGTGTGTGTACATACTCAATTACCATAAAATGTGATAAGACTTTACGTTGTAGTTTTTTTTATAATTATTTAAGTACACAAAAATTTTAATTTCTATAAATTTTCTAAGACTATGAAATGTCGAATGGTGCTGTTCTTAAAGCAACAGAATTCCTTCTGTAAATTTGTACTTCGTGGTAGAGTTGTATTTTGTATACCTAACGTTATCTTTATACGGATGATTAAGCGATTTGTACTTTACTTTGACAACATTCATCATAGAGCTAGAAATCATACATTATTTGAAACCGTAATCCGCGTAGCTAGAATGAATTTTTTATCGTCTCACTGAGCAAAATTATCTTAAAACAGGCGCTGTTTAACATATAAAAAATATTATAAGCTAAAAAGATTGCCATGTTATTCGAAAACTAAAAAAATAATAATAAATTGTATCGATAGACATTCTTTTATTATATCTGTAGATAATTTAAGTACGGTATAAATTATGGAATCTCTTTTTTTCCATTTATATCACGCGTATCTTTTAGTGCTATTAGTTCAATCGCTGTAATCGGTTTATTGTTGCTTTTCATTTGAATACTTTGTAAATGATTAAATGACATGTTGTAATAGTAAGTATATATTAATAGCCATACAAATATTTGTTTTATATAACATAAGTTTGTAAATATTACGATTATACATTAAGTTTTATACTCTATTGTTTTTGATTTCTTTGAATTCCCTATACTATTACCTATTACGTTTATGTATAATAGAGTCTTAATCTTTCGATTCGTCCGAGGTCCAGAGCAGACTGGAAAAATGGCAAGAGAAATTAGAAAATGTTGGACTGAAGATCAGCCGAATCAAAACAGAACATTTGTTCTGTAACTTTGGTGGCCCTACATGTTTCTCTAGTATTGCCTTAGATGGTGTACCCCTAGCAATCTGCTCCGATTCAATCAAACTTCAAACTTGGTTCAATCGTTCAAAACGACGGCAATATTGACCGAGACGTGAATAATAGAATGAATGCGGGATGGATGAAATGGCGACAGGTCTCAGGCGTTATATGCGACCCACGAGTACCCCTTAAATTTAAGGGGCAAATCTATAAAACTGTCGTTAGACCTGTTACATTGTATGGTTTAGAATGTTGGGCGGTGAAAGGGGTGGACGAAAGAAAAGTGCATGCGACTGAAATGCGAATGTTGAGATGGATGTGTGGTGTAACTAGAAGAGATAAGAAATGAGTATTATATATGGGGATGTTTGAAAGTAGCGCCAGTTATAGAAAAGATGAGGGGTAATAGGCTGACATGGTATGGACATGTGATGCGGAGGGAAGAAAATCATATTACGAGGAAAATGTTAAATATGCATGTAGAAGGAAAAAAGAGTAGGTAGAGGAAGACCGAAAAAGAGATGGATGGATTGTGTAAAAGAGGATATGCGTGTAAAACGGGTGGATGTTATGTTGACGAATGACAGAGGAGAATGGAAGAAGAAGACATGTTGTGCCGACCCCACATAGCGTGGGATGAAGGCAGGAAGAAGAGCCTTAATCTTTCGATCGAATAAAAGTAACCAATTTTACAAAAGTATACGAAGTAAATTCCTAAAAATAAAATAATTTATAGAGTACAGTTTAGTACTTTTAGAAGATTACTCTACATTCAAACAAAAGATAGAAGCAAACAAGGAGCCAGATCAGAGCTAATGATTTAATGAAATATGGAAAGATAAAGTTATTATAAAACTGGAAAGCGGTAGTGACCCGCGACGTGTCTTGAGGTTACAGAGACTTTCGATAGAACTTATGATAAGTATCGGCGTCGCTAGCCGCGGAGAAAGTTAACTGTAGTGCGTACCCGTTACCGTGCAGCTGCGGGCCGCCGCACTCGCTCACTGCGCGACCGCCACTCCGCCGCGTCGCCTGCTCGCTGCTCTCTGCTCCTACGCACTACCACCACACAATGTTTACATTCTGCCTAGCCATCCGGCAAAAACACGACAGAAAGTGATAGTGTTCCATATAGTAAAGCTCACTTGTGAGTTAACAGTGGACGGTGGACTACTTATTTGTAAAGGACTGTGTTAAGTGCAACGCCCTGGATAAAGGATAACGATGACGTTCTCTGGAAACATAAAAGAGAGTAAGCCGCGAAATGTCAAAGACACCTGGGAGTCCGAGGTAAATGTTTTATGGTTGCGATAGAAATTAAATTCTTATTAGATTTTAATTTATTTATCTCGTACATCTGTCATCTGTGATTCACAGACGTAATGAATGGTAAGATCTATCAATGGGGTGCTCATTATCTTGCACGAGTTTCTTTATAACCGCTTAACAATTGACACTTTCTCTTAGATATGAAACTTTTATTTTTACTTTTATAAAGTGAGATTAATGTAACAAAAAAATAGATAAATAGTTGTTTAATGGATAAATTATTATAATTACCTACTCTAATTTTAATATCTTACTCAAACTGTGCCTTCGAGTTCTCTCTTATTATACGCTACCGCACCCAAACTTGATATTAGGAAAAAACATTTAAAAAATTTATGAAAATTATAATAAACAGAAATCACGGAAGAGTTACCACGCGTTAATATGTAATACGATACTTTCGCTTTAGTAGCCCTTTTAAGGCTACCGGTTTTAAAATATTATATTTTAATTAATGCGTATTTCATTTAACAATTTATATAATTTTATAAGCACTAGTAGTTTTATTGATTCTCTCACATCGCCTCCTTTGAAAAAGCGAGATGACGATGATTTGATTAAAAATTATGCTTAAAATAATATATTTAAAATCCATTACTAATCGATTTTAACATATCGATTTGTAATGCACAATAAATTTGCTGGAATAAACGTAAGGCGTACAAAATAGTAACGTTTATTAGCTGTGTAAAATCGTTGTTTGAAATTCTGTTTCTTTGTTAGCATATGTTTTCCGCATTGAAAAATTATGGTTTAAACAATATAGGTATCTATTTACTAACGAGATTCTTTTTATATTTTAAACTGCTTGCGGTTTTTACCTTGGTAGTATCCCTTAAAAACTACACCATAGTTGTATCTAAATACATATATTGCAATTTGCAAAACATCTATCTATAAACATCAGGTGACATCGGCGGCGCATTCCCGCCGTAGCAGGAAATTTAAAACTTAGATCAACTGATTTAATGTGGCATGTCCTTGCATTTGCCTCTCACTCGTATAAAGTATCGACAACTACCTAGAAATAGAGCGAGATATTTTATAAATATTGGGTTCTTTCTTATTTTTTGGTTTTGCTTCTTGTGAGGCTCGTACTATTTAAAATTATCATGTGCCTATTAATTGGTAGAGCATAAGTATGTTTCTTATTTCTTATATAGTTATATTTATATACAATATACATACTATATATTATTATGTCTATGTATAAATAAAATGAAAAGAAAAACATCAAATGTAAACTTCAAAGTAATTTCATAAAATGTACCTATGCATTTGGAGTATAAAATTCTTTGCGTTGTTTCGTAGGTCTGTTTTAAAATATAATTACAAATCAGAATGTTCAACAACTTAACAATTCTATGTACGAGTATTTTATTCAACCCAATCATGTTTGACTTAAAATTTGCGCGAGTCGCAAAGTCAATTAAAATAAATGTAGAGCCTTTTTCAGATGGCAAATGTTTACAAAAACATGTACCTAACTTACATATAATTTAAATTAATCAAGATAACAAAGTTGGAATTAATGATTGAATCATAATTTTAGTTACTATCGAGCAAACCTTAAATAAACAGCGTAGTAAGATTAAGAGATTAATATACCTAATGATTAAACTTTAAGCGTAGGCGACTTGCGAGTTAAGCTTCTGCTCTCCGGCCCACACAGAGCGGTTCAGTTAAAGTCCACGGCCAACAACTGTTTGACCTTTCTCTAACGGCTACAACAATACACCTGTAATTTACAAATGATTTTTGTTATTTCGGTATATCGCGAGTGAGAGTGGAAGTGTGTCAGCGGACGGTAACGGCGCGGCGCCGGCCGTAGAGTGAGTGATCCGTGATCCGGGTCGTTGCGAGTTCGCTGACCACAACCCTACTTATTTATGTACTTGTCTTTCATGTACTTACTTTACTATTTGATCCATGTACGAAAAAAAATAATACTTACGTCTGAAACCTTACCTAAATCTTTTCCTGAGTCATCAATGTGATGCTAATAGGCTAGAATTATGTAAATTTTAGATGTTGTGTAAAAAATCGAAAACCAGTTGAAAATGTTGCAACATGGTGAACAAATTTTAAAAGTTCATGGACTTCGTAAATCAAATAAGTCACGAAATCTTATATTATTGAAGCCGGATCAACCCGAGTTGAATTCAAAAAAGCTAAGTAATTATTAAAAAGATTAAGTATTAAATCACTATAAATTAACTATTAAATCTGTAAAATTGTAACATTGACAAACTACAGTTTTCACGATTAACAGAAGCTTAATACTTAATTTTGCTTTTTAAGTTTATCTAGGTAATGATATGTCTTTTCGCAAACTTTATCATTACACATTTACAGAAAGTAGATAGCTAGCTTAGTAGCAGACAATAATGTTGTCATGAATTTCGCAATTTTCACTCTCCTCTCATTATCTACAAAATGACCTATGACCTAAAAAAAAGTCGTAATTAAATCAATCATAAATAAGAGAGCTTTAATAATTATTGTAAGAGTACAAATTTTGTACTAAATAGGATGTTACTCGGGTCCTATTGATTATTGGCTAAAGCTTCTTTATACTTAACTCGCTTCTTGTACTAAACTTGTGACAAAGGTTTCTATTTATTGAGAATTTATTGTCCGGCCCAGTCTCTTCATCTTGATAAATTATCAAAGTTTTTTGTTCGTTATGATCTAATTACTATAACAGTATTAATATGGCTAATATTGCAAAATAATTGCTAAAGACATGCCACTGCGATCTTATTACATCCGTCATTCAGCGCAGAAACAAAAACGTCACTCGACCATATCCAACAACAACTGTTTGTAAAATTATTTATAATACTTTTAGTTTTTACACCTGCTACCTTTACCGTAGCTATAATGAAATTATTGTAAAACCGAAATAATATTATCGGCGATTTAACTTCTGATTTATTATTTAAAGTCATAGTTATTTTTTCAACGAGTGCAGAACTACTAAATCAACAAAGATATATGTATATGGTAAATTCAGAAAGCATTAGAATATTTTGGTCTCATGCTCTTCGTTTAATACGAAGGAGATCAGACCAAAATAGGGGAGACCCGTGCCCAGCAGTGGGACGTTAAAAAGGGTCGAAAACATACTCGTATATACATACAAAAAATATTTTATTGTATTAATTATTTGCGATGCAGTTAGTCTCAAATTCGTAAATTCGCATCGCTACTTTTCAAACCATTAACTTTTATTAGTATAGTAAATACCGCAATACCTACTCTTTGTAATACATCATATTAAAACGAAACATATTATACAAAATGTACACTGAGAAAACATGTACCTACCTGTAGCAGGCAGCCTTATCACAAAATAAGCGATTTTATTATTCATCCATGATAAGTGGCTGGTGGAGTTGTGTAAAAAAAATGGTAGACTGTTTACCGATAAGCTATAAGATATAATTTAAATATGAATATGTCAACGTTTAGATAATAATGTGTCGATTCTATCACTATCCACTTAAAGAACCAAAATTTTATGTAAAATTGATCATTCCATTCTAATAATTTATTAGAAGGTACCTACCTACTATTTTTTATGCAATAGTAGCATTGCAGACTTCTCTCTGGTAACGTGACTAAAGGTAATATAGATGTCCATTAGTCTTTTTTTTAATTGTATAATCATAATCTCTTTCACGAATAAGTAACTTGAACTGCTTAATATTCTATATCTACTTTCTTAATATACTCGTACGTACTAGTATGCATCTGCAACTGCTCTTGTGCTGGTAGCGCTTATAAGTATTACTAAACGAAGGTTCTTTACTTCTTCTTCGTAGCCAGACAGTTATAAGTCTAAATAAAATACTTATATAAATTGAATTTTACCTTTTTTTATGTTAGGAAATGCATTGACAAGTGACACATACCAAAAGTAGTTATGTGGGACTCACTGGTCATAAAAAATGAATTATACGGTATACCTACTTTAACTACAACCGTGTGTTAAATTGAAGTATTCGACAGCCGAAAAACGAACTACGTATGAATTTTTTTCAATGTACATTTTGTACCTCACAAGTAATTTTAATGAATGAACAATAGTCAAAGAATGTTTCAGCAACATCAATATGCATAGAAGCGATTGTCCTAAAGTTAACTTGACGTCTGCACTCCTCTGAATGGACCTTTTAAGTGTCTCTTTGAGAATAATTCTTTGATTTATGTTTATATAATTTTGCGTGATATGTATTACTTTACATTCAAGAATAAATATTAAGATTGCGTTATTGATGACGGTATGAAAACTTCATGACGTAAATAGGTAGTCACGGGTAATAACTCTCACTTGGCTGACTTTTGAGTGTTGACTTGTGCAAGTACCATGATCATATTATATTCTTTTAAATGTGCCCATGTTTGCTTTGTATATATATGCAACTAATTTGCTGTTTCTTGTTTTTCATGGAGCATTGGAGAATATTTAAATCAACTACACTTCATAGCTTTCAAATATACTTATTACTGAAAAAAAAACATGTGTAATACTTTATATAAAGCCGTTGAAAGTGAAGGCGTTCGCATTGTTTGGGCTGTAGAGCTCAATAGAAACCGGCGAAAAAGGCGTGCCCGACTTTGTATTTTGTGGTAGCTGCCGCTGTGAGCAAAAACGTGGAGAGATTTAGGTCGCACCGGCAAGTGCAATTTGCACATGCCTTCTCTGTAATGCCTAGGGTAAACATTACCTCTACTTGTGATAAAGTAGCGAATTACTAAGCTCAATCTTCATTTTAAGTTTTAAAGTTCCTATTTTATAAATTCACTTATGGTTTTGATTTTAATGTGACCTGGTCACTAGACTAATATTTATAGATATGATAATGAATAATTGATGAATAAAAAAAAATTCTTCTAATTAGATAATCTAATTCTAAATTTATTCTGCTTAGACAATTGAGTCATAGGTGCGGATTTAGTATTTTAATTAAAACATCACGCTCAAAAATGTTTTTGTACCTATATCTTTGAAAGCTTAGTCCAATTTAATCATTTTCATCACATCATCATTTTCATCATTAATTTGTTATCTAATTAGGCTTTTCTTTATTCTCTTTTTCGCAGTATTATAGACAAAACAGCTTTTCATAGTTAATATAGTAGTAAGGTACATAATACATTTAGTTAATATATCATTATAAAATACTATCAAATAGTGTGCAAACATACATATTATATACCAATCGCAAATAACAATTTTCTGATCTCTTTGACCTCTAACTTTGGCCTTGTCTACACCCCAACTCGAGCCTATGAGACGGAATTGACTCCAAATAAGTACGAGTACTTTGCGATATTCTCTTTGTGTGATAACACACCCAGTGTTTGTGTCAAATGCCAATTGAACGAGAGAATGCCATGATTTGGTTGGATACCACAAAATAGGTTTAAGTTTCATAAACAATATAAGAAACTCATTTAACTAAATAATTTTAAATTAGATTATTTGAAATTCAAATAAAATGCAACAAAGATTAAGAATCAAGATAGTATTGTTTTCTTAATAGCAATCGTAATAGAAATAAAATATTCAGCTTACAACCATTACAGAAATAAATAAAGGAGATATTAATCTTTCCATCTACGTCCATTCTTTTCATTTGGCGGAATGTCGACTCGCTAAGAACTTTGTTGCCGCAATATTACCAATTCAGAGCGTCAGTGTTTGCAACGCTTTGCTGCCAATCTAAATTCTAATGTAACGTTTGTAAGTGAAATTTTATAATAGGCATTTATAAAATATACCGACATAAGGATGGCTTACCTTCAAATATTTAGTTTATATATTATTACAGATATTTATTTTTATATTCTATATACAATGTGTAATTATTATATAATTATACTCTGACAAATTGATCAAGAGTAACAATATTATGTTACAGAAAATTCTTACACTTTTTTTAAGTCTGAGTTGGGGGCCATATTTAACCAAAATTAATAACGTTTACGGTAAATGCAATTATTTTTTGCATACTTAATTATTACCTAAATCAACAAAAATATTATGATTAAAAAAACAATATTAAATCTGACTATTAGTAGACTGTAGAGACTTTAATGTGTGTCGCTCTATGTTTTTCATTGTAGGTATAGTTAGATTACATAAGTTCTGTTATGAACAAAGTTCCCATTGCTTTTATTACACTATTTTAAGTCGCAAAATACGTAATTATCCACATAATATTTGTAATGTATTACGTAGCTCAAATTACTTAAATTTTACATAGGAAATGAAGCGTCACGTCCATTTAAAATCTAAACTCTAAAGGAAACAAATTCACTAAGCAGACGACTAAAAATATCGGCAAAAGAAAAAAAATATACTAGTGAAATTTTACATTTTTTAATCTATATTACCTACTTGAAACACCTAAGGGCCGGTCCACACGGCGCGTTGCGTCAGCGTTGCGTCGACGTAGCGCTGTCGCTGCGTCGTTTTCCATACTAATAATCATAGTGCACACACGGTGCGCTGCGTCGACGCAACGCACACACGACTGAACTGCAGCCCCCGAGACGAAGCGGGCGGTGGTGAACTCCTTGCGACGCCGGAGCAGCAACGCTCAGTTGTTTGTGCGTTGAAGGGGAGGATCATTTTCAAGATAAAGCTCATTTCGTTTTTTCTTTTGAAGGAATTGACATGGATTACTGCATTACATTAATTTAGGAAAGAGAATTTATATGGGACACATGGTCGTCACGTGTAGTTTTTTACAAAATGCTCGCCGCTACTGAGTGTCGCCGCTCCGACAGCGGAACGTTGCGACTGCGTCGTAGTAACGCTGCGATGTCGCAGCGCCAGTGTGGCCGGCTATGCGTCAAAATATTTGCGTTGCGGCGACGCAACGCGCCGTGTGGACCGGCTCTTAGAGTTTTCACGCGGCGTCGAAATAAGGAATATTTTTGATAATAATGTCACCCGCTTAAATTTATTTTAAATCAATTTTAAGTAAATCATAGCTATGATTAGATATTTATAGACATTTTCGAACCGGTTTTGATGTTGTTGTCCTTCTTTCCATGTGTGCCCTACAAAATTAACATTAACGGCAATTCGCTTTCTTTTCGAAACCTTAAAATGTTCGATGAATAAGAATGCTGTATCTGCGTTAAAATAAATGTAGAGATATATATAAAATTATAGCGTCATATAAGTTAGAAAAATAAAATTAAAAAAAAACACGTTTAGCTCAGTGTCTTGGCTACTTCCTATGCCAAGTAGCCGGTCGCGGTTAGTTTAAATCCCACAGGGGGCTTTTTGTGTGATATGTGTGATGAGCACGAATGTTAGCACTCCATTCATGTTGTTAAAGTAATAATTAAGAGCAAATATAAGACAGTAGTAGTAACGCGCTCGTTTGAGTAGCCTAGAGTCTAGTGTCTAGACTCTAGACAAAGGAATTCAAATTCAGGTCTCGTATCTCTGATACTTTTATGTACGAATTATGTCTAACAAAATTATCACTATTCTTATGGTGAATGAAAACATCGTGAGGAACCCTGAATGACTCAGAGAACTTAGCAGGTTCTCGAAAGACATGTGAAGTCCGTCCGCAATTGACCAGCGTGGATTATGGCCTCGTTCCCCTCGTATCGAAGGGAAGCCTGTGCCCAGCAGAGGGGCTTTAACCTACCTATGTGAATTCTGTGCCTACATAAAACATTTTTAAAAACAATAACTGTTACCATAATATTATGGTGTACGGAATTCAGACCCAAAACAATGGTCGATGGTATTTTTGTCTGATTGTCTTTATAGTTGTATCATATATATGTGTGCAATTCACGCAAAAATTCTGAACGTAATTTTAATTTTACTGTATGATACCATAACTTATTACTCACCCGACACCCACCCATCCAAGACTCGCACAGTTTGCTAATATTTTGACCGGTCCGAAAGTTTTTATTATTCATCTACTGAGAAAATTTCATGTGATAGTAAGTAATTATCCAGTTTTTGGTCCCTCGTAATACTTATATGCAGGCCTTTTTTGTGGGGGCACGCGGGGGCATGCAGTGACTTCAAAGGCATATTCCCAATAACTGAAAAATTTAAAGAATTTGAAAAAAATTAGTAAAACTCAAGACACAGTGGCAAGCGGTGGGGGAGGGTATACAAAAATTATGAACTTTCTACTCTCAAGAATTAGCGTGCCCCCAAAAAAAAAGTGACAAAAAGGCCTGCTTACATGTAACAATTATTATCGCCAAGTATTGTGAGTTAAGAGCAGTTGGTACCAGTTAAAATAAATGAGTCTTTACACTACTTTGGTCTAGACTTTAGAGTCTAGTAAAGCAATTGCTTTGGAATATTGCATACGTCATATATTTATATTAGAGTATTTACAATAATGATAATAATAGAACTTATGAATACCGATTTTTATGTAATATTTTCGTTTTTAGTTAGGCTATGGGTGGTCTCGGAATGGACAGCGTCGTTGCCGCGCGCACAGGCCGCCCGAGTCCACCATGTCGGTGAGCAGTGACATCAGGTTCACGCGACGCAAGCTGAGCCGCTCCTGCCGCGGCTGCTGCGCCGCGATGGCGTCCTTGCTAGTACTGCTACTGCTCGCCGCCGTTGCCGTCTACCTCGGCCGTTGGTACCACTCTTACTACTTTACCTAATCCTTTTTTACGTACCTATATAGTACTAGTGAATTGCCAGATCTTGGCAAGCATAGCTGTTATAGGTACTGTATATTTATAAATTATAGTTTGTTTTACTGTGATATACTCGTATAAGCTATATTACTGTGAAGTTTCAACATAATTTGTCCATACATCCATGAATCTTTATTCACTTTTAGGTTTATATAACACTAGTAAGAGTAATTCGAACGAACGAGTAGCTTACACTAAACTTTAGCAACAACACCTTTTGAAATTTTCCTTGTTTCAATATGCTCCATCTAAGTATAAATTTTTTTAAATAAAAGATCACTTTTACCAATGTAATTTGCTTTGTTCTTAATAAAAATACTACCTATAAAATCTTGCAATCCTTGACTTCGAACGGCTCACATATCTTAGCACCAAATGAGTACCTACATGTACCTATTTAGTGCCTTGAGAAACATAACCCTATTTAACCAATACTCAAGCCTTTTAGATAATATTACAGATATCAAGTTAAGGTAGTGAATTGCTTATTCTAGAATAAATATTATAATTTATTGTACGGTCTTAAATGAATGTGCCCTAATTATAATATAGAAGTGCGAAAACTTTTTTTTTAATTTTAATTGTGTATGTTAAAAGAGAAAAAAAAAACCAAATTTATATTTTATATTTATATCAATACAACATCAGCATTTCAAGCCCAGCGGTGACATTTACCCGGGAACCCGTCACTGCTAAAAGGCCAGTGCTTTACGCGGCCTTGCATTCGCCTCTACTCTACAAGTAAAGAATGCAAAAATATATAATATACCAAACAGATGTTTATTTTATTAAAAAATTTAACGTTATCAATTCGAAAGGTATAACTGGTTACAATCTGTCATAAGACACACAATATTCAGACGTCTAATATCTTTTTACAATAATCTCTACATTAATATTCTTTTTCTTCGATGAATTGGACTATAAAGCCAGGTACGTTTTGGTTGCAAAACATGGCAAAAAAAAATCTGGAACGTACTAAGTAAGCATTTTAGCGTATTTTATATAACTCAGTCGTAGTTTCGCTCATTTAGTTAATATATTATATTTTAATACAGAAAATAGCACGAAAGAGAATTTTTAAAACGACTCTATACGTAATAGAGAAAGTTAAATGTAATAGAAATATAAAACTAGCTATTAATATAACAGCTGAAATCTGAATCATTTAACAATTACTATAATAATATAATCTACTATAATAATATATCTATAATAATATAAACTCAAAAATTGGTTCACAATTGAGGAAAAGGGAACATTTTTTTCTACATTTAATAATTTTTAAAAGTTTATTCAGTAAGGATAATA